>JAWNMN010000401.1:8750000-10000000 GCA_035044025.1 Drosophila paracracens | reverse complement strand
ACGTATACGGCTCCTGACATAAGACGTGAGCCTAAAAGTCAAAATACGCCTAGAAAAAAGTGTTTTTAAACTGAGCTTGAATGCACAGCAGGTGATACAAACTGTTTGCATTGAAGAAATTTGTGGTAATATTTTGTATTTGCGTAGGTCTTGGGCAATATATACTTGTACTGATTAAGCCGTCTGATATGAAACAAGGACAAATAAGATTTATTTATAAATGGTTAACAAATATTACATTTTCCGAACGAATATTCTTCAATATTGACTTTTATTTTGTACTTTTTTAATTAAGCATTCCTTTTAAACATTTTGTGTGGCCAATATTCATATATATGTATGTGTCTATATGCTTAAAATTGGTTTAAGCTGCTATGAACTGTATAATACAAACAAAATTCAATCAATTTTTTTTGTTGGCTTAAGCTAGTTTTTTTTGCATTTATTTTTTCCTTACATCTTTAGTTATTCATGCTTATAGAAGTTATTCATTCTTACATTACTTCCTAAATGTTTTATGTGGGCATTATTCATGTCTTTATCACAGCAGCCAGTGGCTCATTTAAGTGGAGCAAATTTGTGTATGTGTATGTGTCTTCTGTTTTACCCACAGACTGTGCCACCTGCAACTCAGCCTACGTCCAGGCAGGCTACGAACCGCAGCTAACGACATACCCGAGATCCACTTTGTCAGATAGCCCAATGACAGCACGAAACGATCTAATTACGACAGCCCGAAACTCAACAACATTACTGAAAGCGAAAAAGCCAACAACCGCAATAGCAGCGATGAAAACAGAAGCAACAACTACAACACAAGGCAATGGGAATACGACCCTGGGCATGTCATCAACAGCACCAACGATAACAGCGACTTCGAATACCACTACGACTCCAGCAGCAGCAGCAGAAGTAGCAGGAGCAGCTGTGGCAGCAGCAGCAGCAACTAAGTCTGCACAAATTGGTCTAACTACGCAGCCCACTGCGGCGGCTAAAACACAAACAGCGGCTACGACAACGATGATGACGATGGCAACAATGTTCATGTCAACAATTTATCCGGCATCAACAAAACAACCAGCGACACCTATCCCAGTCCAAATAGTCACGGCGACAGCCGCGACGACGACGAAGACAACGGCGGAAACGGAAGTCCGCAACTCCATTGAAACGGCAATGTTATTGCAAATGGAGCAGGTGGAACAGAAGCATGATGCGAATTGGGAGCAGGAGCAGGAAGACGAGGAGCAGGCTGAGGTGGAGGGGGACAGGGTAGTGCTGCAGCAGTCTCATCCGGTGAACGCTGATTCACTGACTAAGGGTTTCTCCATACCCACATTTCTGCCACCATTTCCCGTGTTCGCGGCCGCAGATTTGCCAGCTTACCGCGCTGCTGCCGATGCCGCTGAGGCAGCCGCTGCCGCTGTGGCCGCAGAGGCAGCGGCAGCTGCAACAACTCTGGCAACGGAGACTGTCACATTGTCACCCGAGCAGCAGCGACAACAAATGTTTAATGAGCAGCATTCGTACTTGGCCTCCCACAATGGGGCACTGTTGCCGGGCCAGCAGCCGCTCCGAAATCTGACAATGCCGGTGCTAAACATCACGGAGCAAATGGGAAATCACGCTTATATGCCATGTCAGGTGAGTTCCTTCTCAGCCACCCCAAGCAGCTCACCAAATCCCCTCAAACCAAAGTTCAACTGCAGCTGCAGCTGCACTCATCATCAGGCTAAAGTTATACAAGATGTGCCACATGACCTGTTTGCCTCTACATTTGTTTTAGAGCTTGGCGTTCTAATTAACATTTGTGTAGAGTTGAAACTTTTAGCTCTCCACTTTTAACGTTCGGTATTTAAATAATTTAACATTTTATATATATTTTTAAAAGTATACAAAACATGTTTAATTCTAACGTAGTTCGGTTTGTTGTTATTTAGTTGGGGTTTCATTTATTTGATATACATTTCCCGCAACATCTGCATACCTGCCTTTGTATCCCTAACAATTTGCTAACTAAATTCAACTTTTAACTTGTAATCTAATCAATGTTTCCCTAATCAGATAAAGTTCAGTTGCAAACTTTATAATGATATCCCGTTCAAAGCTCTAACTGCATAGTGCACAGATAGTTAGTTGGTTATTTTGCTTTGGTTTCCTATTTCGCATTCACCTTTTGGGGGCACTACGCAGCTTACCTTGCCACTGTTGCCTGTCGTCTGGCCAAAAACTTTGGGCCGAGTTCACCATAATTTCATTTGCATATCAACAAATTTATTTTGTTTGTGTTTATTTTTATGACGTAAGTAAGGCAAACAACCTTTATAAGTATTTGCCGTATACGTTTCAGCATTTTTTTCGTCGAGTTCTCTGTCTGGCCCTGTGAAAGGGACTCGTACACAGGCATCGCCACTCAAGTAAATGTAAATAGTTTCTGTTGTTGTTGTTGCTTTTCCATGTTTTCAAATATATTTTACATTACTATATATATATGTATATATATATATATGTTGTGTAATACGTATGTATGTATGTAAACAATCGCCGTCTTTGTTTTGCTTTTTCTTTCTTAGTGTTTGTTCTCAATATGCAAATACGAAATAGGTTTATCTCTGAAATACTTGGACTACTCGGTTGGGTCGTTAACTTGGCTCTCTGGACATACTTATTGTGGAGCCCTTTAAGCGCCAGCTGACGCTATTTCCAAGCATTCTCAGAATATTTTAACTCATTGAATGTTAATAAATTAAAAATACAAAAGCGAAAGGATTGTTTAGTTGATAGTTCAATTAAATTAGAAACTAAAGAGACTAAAAATATTTCAAGAAATAAAATAAATTGATTTTTACAATTGATTCAAAGTTGATGCCAAATTCAATTAGAACTAAAAGGGATTACAAATCTTTTTAAATTATCTATTAAATTATTAATTTTTTATTATATTTCACGATTCACTTAGTTTGTATGCCAAAGCCAATTATATTCAATGTGTTCCTCAGATTCATCGCCTGTCTGACAAGCCTGTGTCCTGGGTACGTTTGCGGGATGGGCACATAATCAGCGTGGATGAGTCTACCTTTATTGGGGACGAGCGTTTCCAGTCGATTTACCAAGAGCATGGCGACTACACCTGGTCGCTGCAGATTAAGTACGTGGAGTCCAGCGATGCTGGCTGGTACGAATGTCAAATGGCCACAGAACCCAAACTGAGTGCCAAGGTGCATCTGGAAGTAGTTAGTGAGTATCACGTGTTAGTCATCGTTAACCTTCAGTGCACTCAGTTCATACCTTGCACTCTGCAGCACCCAAGACTGAGCTTATTGGTGATCAGACTCGCTTTGTCAAAGCTGGCAGCAAGGTGGCGATTCATTGCATCGTTCGTGGCACGCTGGATCCACCCAAGTATATCATCTGGTTTCGCGGCCAGAAGAAAATCAGCGAGAGTGACGAACGGAGCGGCTGGTATACGCAGCTAGATCGCAATATATTTGGCAATGTAGGTGATAATCAAAATACTGTAAGTAAATCATATTAAAAGAAAATATTAATAGTACTACTATTAACAGCCAAGAATGCTGTAGTCGGTTCAGCTCGACTACGAGATACCCTCCACTAAGCTGTTAAATAAATAAATAATTTTGTTACTTATGGGGAATTATGGCGTAACTTTATTTGCCCAAATGAACAAATACTCTTTGAAACAAACACTATGTTGCACAGTGCAGTGTTAATGGCGTCAAATTACGCCATTTCAGCTTAGAGTCGAGTATTGAATTAATAAAGGCCACATTACTTACAGATCGGCTCATTAATTATACCGCTAGTGCGCAAAGAGGACTCGGGGAATTATACGTGCCAGCCATCAAACAGCGCTTCCGTCTCCGTCGACCTGCACGTCCTTAGCGGTAAGTCCAGCATAGTTATACATACATACATAAATACATACATACACACACAGCTACATACGTTTATATTTATCATAAAAAATCATTATTTTATGTTGCAACTGCTCTGAAGTGATAAATGGCGAGTGATTATGTTGTATCTTTTTATATCACGTTTAATGATTCATATTAATTGCAACTGTCGCCACACTCACGCACGCACGCACACACACACACACACACACACATATGAACAAACACATACTTATACATTACTTACTATTCCCAACAGGTGAATATTCCGCTTCGGCTATCATGTCAGGAGTGGCAGAGCGTACGGAGCGCAGCACGTTGCTGTTCCTACTGCTGCTTCTGGTGTTGGTCCTGCGCCAGCCCCGACTGTGGATGGGCGAGCGGGGGTGCAGGGGTTGGCTGGTGGTCTCCAAGACGATGCTTGTGACGTGACTCGCTTATTGAGCGGCCAGTCCAGACTCCAATTATTTGTAAGCTTTTGCGCAATGTGCAGTTATGTAATTTAGGTTAGAGATTAATTAAATGCGTCATTGTAAATAGAGGAGGCACGGAAAAAATAAGAAGCAGAGAAGGTACAACTTTCTATAATTAACTTTACCGTTGGCAAATACCTGCATACCAGTGTGTATGTATATATGTGCAATTGTGTCTGTTATAGTTCTTAAGATAAATAAATGAAGAAAATCAATTAACGAAGTGAAATACAATTGCTGTCGGCATTTTTCGACTGCGCAACATTCTCTGTTCCCAATGTGAAATTGATGAAAAAAGTAGTTTAAAAAGTTGAAAATATGCTTGAGATAATTTCGAATACTGCCAATTGCGAGACTGGAAGTGGGTCTGGCACAAAACACCCATGATATACGCCATCCAAACCATACACCTTTGTCTAACTAGAATACAAACGGGTGTACATTGCGTACAACGAAGATACTACTTTTCACATTTGGAACAGATTATATAATTAATCTGATGACATATATACGATTAATGTAATTTACTTATATAATAAAATAAGCCAATTTCTGATGAATAAAACAAAATCAACGAGATGTTGCCATATACAGTTGTGAACCAGATCAATAATTAGATTATTGTAATCAAAATAAACTTAAATCTGAATATTTCAAATACAATTCAATAAATTCATGTGAAAGCCAAATGAAAATTTGTATTAATTATTACTAGATATTCGCGAGCGTTAATTGGATTTTAATCTAATTTTAATTTTTATTAGCTATTCAAATACATGAATATCAGCACGCTGAATCGATTATGATATTATTTGCATTTTGTAATCTGGCCACATATTTTTGAGTATGTTAAACGATTTTAAGTATAGCCTACGGCCTTTTACCTTTTATTCAAATTGCCATGTGCCTCAAAGTTTTTTACTCAACCGAACTCGGTCAGTGTAAGTCCTCCTTCTTTTGAAGTTAAGCTCTTCGACTTTTTTTTTTTGCATACAGCTGACGATTGGTATATTAATCCGCTCAAATCAAATCCATTCAATAGAAATATTTTAAAAAGGTTCTTATGACAATGACAGTAAGAAATTGGTCCCATTCACAGCAGGCATATAATCAGTTCAGGATCCTTTTCTCGTATGGATATGGTGCATAAATAATTTAATATTTTATGGTAATATTTTTGGGTCTCAAATATTCAACCCATCATTGAAAAGCGTCAAAAGAAAAAAGACAAAATATAAAAAAAATGGGTCGTCAGCGTTACAAACCGAATGGGAAACACTTATGGCCAAAAAGAGCAGAGAGTTCATAAAAAAAATATAGAGAAAGACAACCGTAACCATAAAATGACGAATTCCAGTTGTCGGCAAAACGGGGTCATAAAGCGCTTAAGGTAGACTCTCTCTTTTATTGCAGCGGAAATCACATCTCACTCAGCCACAACAAAAAACAAAAAAATAGCAGAAGAAAGAAAGGAAAAAAAGCGAAAGAGCACGTAAAATTTGTAAAGCAAGGAGTCGCTATAAGGGTAATTTCCAGCGCAAAGCAACAAAGGAAACAAAAATAGGGTAAGAGTGCAAAATTGAGGGAGCCAAACTCAAAGGTACCCCGTACTCAGCTGCAAAATAGAGAGTTGTATTTGTAATAGTCTGCAAACTTTTCAGGAGCAAATTAAATAACAGAACTACAGGCAAAAAATTCCAGGTAATATTATCCTTAAAATAGCTTAAAATAAATCATTCAAATAAATAATAAAATAACTAATAAATTCAATGACGGTTAGTTGTTGACTGAAGTACACAAAATATTTATGAATATACTTTTTTATCTCATTTCTGATAGAGAATAATGAAGAAATTTGGTTTTGTGTATGTTAATCGAGAGTCTGCATTTAGAATCAAAAGTTTAATAACTTGATTAACTCAACTTGCCAATTACTATACTCTATAATCTAACCGACTCCCCTTATACATTTTTGGTTAAGTAGAGGGCATAATAAGAGAAGCATCTAGAGGCAGTTTATATTTTTCGCGTTGTAGCCAGAGCTGATGTCCAAATAACTGACAGCTGCTGAGTACAACGAACGGCATAAGTATAAGGGTAAGTAAAGCCACGGCGAGAAAGCCATTAAAACCTTAAAAGCCACGTAAAAAAAAGACAGCAAAACCCATTTCAACAGTTTGAAGGAAATTCAAAAAGATACAAGTGCATGTTACGAACAACAATTACTTAGGTAGTGGCGATTTTGTTTCAGGTACTCTCGGGCAAAATTGTTATTGGGGTTTTTATGTGATAATTATAATTATTCCCCTCTGCAGTGGAAAATAAAACCGTACTTTCACTACGTTGCCTTTTGTGTCGCAATCAAATTACTCAACAAATTTAGCGCACGACAACAGCAGAGACTTTGCAAGGACAAGTGACAGCTAAAGAATCTCATAAAATATGATAAATTATCCTTTGCTGCTGTTTATTTTGTGTCGTTAACTTTTTTTGTAGTGCTCTTGTTCTGCCTTATCGCTGATTTTGTGCAACTTGAGGTACAATTTTTGTAATATTTGTTTGCGAAAAACTGGCAAAATGCCTTCAATGACTTGCCTTTTGTAGCAACAAGACGAACAAAATATATGCATAGCTAGGGTAGATAAAAAAATAATGACTTCAAAATAGGAAGCCGAGGCAAGTGCTCAAAATGACATCCTGCACTGACTTGCCGGTCATCGTGCACCGCTTCTTGCTGCCACTCAGTCGCTATCAAGTCCCTCACCCTGTTTCTGTCCCCGTCACTCTCCCAGTCCCTGTCCCATTAAGCAGCCACCCATTTAATTGTGTTAACATCATGGCTAACCCGGCATGTCCTGCGCCTGTGTGTGTTTTTTGTACTTTTGACGTCTAGCCCGTATTTCTCACCCTGCTTCGCATGCACTCATTCTGACTTTTTGCTTTGGCTAGGCGCCTTTTTGCATATTTTGTTGGCCTTTTCTCTGTTTTACGCCTTCCGCTGTTTGCTGTCCAGCGAATTTCGTTTACTACTTCTTGGTTTTTGTGGCACTTTTCTGAAAAGCATTTAAGTTGAGTAAAGTATTTTTGGTTTAACTTTCTACGCTTTCCCTCTTCCCCGTCCATGCCCTCATTCATTCGCCTGTTTCGCATGTTTTGTGGGTTGGCTACTCCTGGCATTTCATGAGGATGCCAGGAGTGTGCGGTGTTGCCTTTTGAGTGTTCTGTGTCGACTTTCGGTAGAGGGGATTTAGTTGTGTTTGCGGTTTCGCATTTCGGCCAACAGTAAATAAGTGTATACGAGCCAAAAGTTCTAAATGTCCAAAGTAAATAAACAAACGGCGCTTGTGCGCTTGGCTAAAACTGTTAGCGTAGTGCGGCTTAAATTTCCAAAAAAAAAAAAATATCTTTGGGTGATCCAATAAAATAAAACTTGACAAAACAAAATAAATAACTTTCAATCAAACCTTGTATTAGCCGGATGTAAATAAATTAATATTTATTTTGTCCTGACCTGTCCAACCTATAGTTCCATCCCGATATTAGTCAAAGTGACAAGTTGGTGATAGCTATTTATTCTATTTAAGATGCTCTTATATTTGATGTAGATGTATATTTGAAATGAATATGTTGCCAACTATTAAGTTGGCTTTTCAAACATCTCCACTGAACGAATGCAATCATTTCGAATTGTTGCAGAGTTCGTAATTGATATTATAATATAATTTACAGAGCTAATGCCAATTTAAATTATTGATTGTATTAAGAATAAAAAAAAACAAACATTAGTTCTGCTTGGAAAATAATTAATTGCATTTTGTTAATCTATTTATTTAATTTATTTTGTTTTTGTACTTTAATAATAAACATTTTTATAATTATATTAAATTGAACATTAACATATAAGGTAAACAGAAAAAACGGAAGCAATGGCCCGATTTTGACTCTGCCAGGGATTGTCAGGCTTAATGATGTGCTGCTATATAAAAGGTATTATCCTTTTTGTATCAATGCATCTGATGAGCTTAAATCTGAAGAAGATAAATGACATTCACGGGCTGCCAAACAATTTAATTCGTTTTATATTAGCTTCATCAGCCTAGCAACAGGATAAAAGGCAGCCAGACAGCCAACCAGCCAACCAGCCATACAGCTATTGCCAGTTTTTGTTTAAACTAGCATTTGGCAAACAGCTCTCAGCATCTAGTCATGGCTTCAAGGTCGGTTAGCATGCGTGCATAGTGCAAATTGTGGGTTCGCTTTGCTGGAGCTGGGCTTAAATGCAAATCATTATCAAGAGAATTTGCATTGAGTACGCTACGCGGATGGCATAGCCACAATCGATGGATGCCACAAGCGCCCTTCGTCCACAGTTGCCGCAGAGTATCAAGAGGGCACAGCCGGCATATTGGCGCTATCAGTGGTGCTTATGTGGATTACAAGCATGGGTTGGTGGTGGTGGTGATGGCGGTGTTGGCGGTGTTTGTTGTTGGTTCAATTGTGTTGCTAAGGGCGTGTATTTAACGTTAGGCTATGTTTAGCATTCTTGTTATGCGCCGGCCATAAGTGCTGATGAATTCGCATCCAAGTTATAAATACATATTTGAAATTTGCATTTGCAAATGCAAATCGGCCCGTTAAACCAATCCAAATGCCAATGCGCAGCCGGAAATCCAGTTTGTGGCCACACTTGCAATGCAAACATGCGAATTGCGTGTGAATCCTCTTTCCACCGATCAAACATATAATATATACTTTCGAATGAATAACTCTTTACGGATGGTTCACCAATGTGTAAAATCGCATTTTATCTGGAGTCCACGTGGCGTATGCTTAATATTAACACAAAACTCTTATGTAAGCTGGCAAAACTGTGGCCAGAACATCAACAACAAACAAGTTGACATCAGCTACAGCAACTCCATTAAATGCCACATAATATATGTATATATAGTATAAAAAAAGGCAGAAAAATTGTTTGGTCAAAGTTTTGCTTTCGAACTCAGACAGATAAACTATGGAGCAAACGTGAAAGTGTTTTCTCTGATTTTCTCAACTTTCTAGAGCTTAAGAAGCTCAGACAAAAGTATGATGATGACGTTTATGATGTTCGAATCCAGATAACAACTTTGCTAGACACAAATCAAGTCCTCTAACTTTATATATAAACAAAGCAAATACTTTAAGGAAACATATCTAAACTTATTGATAAGATATCTACATGATTTCTTTGTTTTGTTTCATAACAATTGCTTAACTTTTCGTGGCTATTTAATATATTTTGCAAGTCAAGCGAACTTAAAAATATTGTTTTATGACCGAGAGGCAGGGTTCAACGAATACAATTAAATACACAACAGAAGCAAATTAAAGCAGTTAAATAATTAACCGGCAAAATACAAATATGTTGAAGTCGTGACACTTAAATTTTATTTAGAACAATGTTGAAATGAGTGCATAAAATCAAAATGCAAAACACGTCTATGGCCTTAATGTTTTCCGTTTTTGTTGTTGTTTATTTTTTTATTTGTCCATTAGGCTTCAGTGCGCTTGGCAGCTCTAATTAAACCAATCGGCGGATAAATTTTAATTAGCAAGTTTTCGACAACAACAAGAAAATAATAATAAAAGCGAACAACATTTGTGGGCTTTTGTTTATGCCCTAAATACGAATTTATTGACAGGCGGCCGACAATTGTTTTAATTTCGCTACATGCTGCAAGGTGGGGGGGGACTGAAGTTTAACATTTAAAGGCTAATAAAAAAACATTCACAAAGTACAATTAAAAAGCCAATAAGGTGCGCAGCAACTTAACCAACTTGAACTTGGCTAACTTTTTTATGGCTTTGCCATATTTATGCCTAAGCATAAACCGACGACTTCAAGGGCTGGCCAAATTATCAGCCGGCGGCCGAAACTGAGCACTTAATACCCTGTAGCCATAAAAGAAAAGTGGAAAGTGCTTAAGATTTGCAACTGTGTAGAGCCCATATATATTATAGATTTTCGGTCTGAAAAATTATAATATCGGGAGTCAATAAATTATAACTGTTGATTTTACCTTTACCTAGATTTTGATTGTTCCCAACGCCACTCTCTGATGCAAGACAAGAGCTTTTTAGCATTCAGGCTCGAGTTTAAACAGGTCATCAGCTAGTCAGCCCTCACCAGCAGCACATTATTATTATTATTGACCTCGATGCTTCAATTTTATGATGGTATTCTTAAGCAAATCTTATGCGTTGGGTTTACGATGGGGCAGCCCTGCGTGGCAACTGCTGATGCAAGTGGAAAATGTATATGGCATAAAATACTTGTAGCTGCAAGTTTGATTTTTATACACTGTTTATCGATGAGATAAAATAAAAATGGCATGAAAGGGCTTTTTCGATCATAGGCAAGAACTCAATGGCCTTAAGTGTTTGGCTGCATACTCACAAGATTGGCATCAAAGTACTCAAGAATTCGGATTGGTGGAAATCTATTAGTTGACATTTTTATTGATGAGCATGGAGGTCTGTGTACCCAATCAGATCAAGTCAATTAATCAATTCGGCTGCTAATTTGATCAGACAATTGAATTTACTGTTGCTCTTCTGTTTCGCTGGAGCATGTTGAAGGCGCTGCAGGAGCAAATAAAAATTGAGTGGCAAGTTCAAGTGTGTACGCCTCGTGCTGAGCATCCTGACAAATAAATGGCCATAATAAAATGATAATAGTATTGGCATCAATCGAATATTGATTTGATGGCAACAAGCAAAAGGGAAGCAGCAGATACAGCACAGACAGCCAGAGACTGGGATCAATAAAAGATAAATGCAATATAGTAAATATTTTTTCCGTTAGTCAAAACCAAGTCGAATCGTGCGCAAAGCTGTTGGCCTGAGCTCCGGTTAGGGCATTGGTATTGAGTGCAGACCAACATGGCCAAAAGGGGGTTTGATGAAGCTCACACACACTAACACAGCGCCGGCAATTTTGCAATTTAAGCAATTTGTGCCGGGCACCAGGCACAACAACGAGCAGCATCGAGCAAGAAATAAAATGGCACCCTATCAGCCGGACCCAAAAGCAAACGATGGACAATTGGAGATGGCGTCGATAAGTTCGACATGAAACTGACTGAAACAGGCGCTATAAATACCAGTAAAAGTGGTAGTAGTAGTCCTAGCAGATGTAGTAGCCATTGTGGAGGTTGAGGGCTATTAAATTTCAGTTGCCAATTCGTGATTCCAGCCGCAACAGTGGAACTCTGTATGCGCTTACTATGGGGCCATCAAATTCGAGTTACGACTAGGCAATCGCTTATTAAAGATTCAAGACGCTAACAAGCACGCAAAGAAACATCGAAAATCGATTTGGCACTAACAGTTCAGTTATTGCCAAAAAAAATAAAAGTTAAAATAATATGAAAAAATCGAAAGAATTATAGCGTCATATTTGGTCAAACTGCTCAATATAAAATCCTGAACCGTTGAACTGGAAACAATAATCAATTGCTTTAAACATGATTAAATATTAACAGCAATAATTATAAAGAGAAAGTGATAATTTGCAATGCTATTTGATCACTATAATCGATATACAATTAGTTAAACTGAAAATAATAATCAAATGCTTTAAGCATGATTAAATATTAACAGCAATAATTAATGAGAGAAAGGCTAGAAAGTCCATGCTATTGGGCTTATCAATCAAAGTCAGTTAACAGAATGTTCTTCGGTTGCTAATTAATGCCTTTTTGCAAAATATTTGGTGTCTCTCGGTCTGTCTGCCTGTCCATCTGCTGTGCGTCATTATGGACCATCTCGCTGTACACACTCACAGCTAGTAGGGTAGAGCAACCGTCGTTAGCAAATCAAATGGATGTTATTCGCTCTGACAGCTTGTTTACATCAACATCTTGGGAAGTCAGCAAATGCGGCAACGTGGGGCAGTTACAGTTTTGGATTCCGATAACACAGCACGAAGCAAAATGAGCCTATGCGGGCGAATTCCTCACCCGATAAGCCTCCCCCCAAAAACTGAGTCTCCCTTTTTTTTTGGGCCAAAAAGGAAAGTAGTTAACAGGCAAATGGCTATTACGATGTTTGGCCTCTTACATAAAGTAGGTGCTGTCCGTCCTGAGCAGAAGAACACATTATGCTAAATGTAAAATGAAACCACAGATTAACCATAGGAAAATCATTGAGCAGTCAGCATTCTGCACACGTGTCGAGATGGCTACCAAATCTTTCCTCTCTGTGTACTTATGGATTCGCATTTCAATTAAATATTTAGGATTGCAAGCCCTTTTTTAATAATTCAATATTTAAATCCGCACACTTCATATAACGAAGAATTTTAAATAATTTACTTTACGTGACCAGAGCGAATTGTGATTTTATTGTAAATCCAAAATTTGAAAATTTTAACAGCAGAAAGTTGCCAGAAATCGACGGGAAAAATGAATATTCCATGGGTGAACAAATAGAGTGGACATTGCCTAAGGATACAGCGAAATCAAAATGAAATTTATATTGACTGTCGGAGTGATATATATAGTTGTATAGAAATATTTTTATGGGGGAAGAATAAGAAAAAATTTGTTAGTGTAATTTTTGTTAGAACATTTTTCTAAAACTTTATTTCGTATCAAAATTTCATTAAATTGCTTTTTAAATCCAATACATTTAAGTTAATCTTAAATGTTATGAACTGATTTTTTTTTGGTAGATTTTAAAATTGCAAATCCTAGATAAGAAGTTATAGAAATTAATAACAAACTAACGATCAGATCAACATTTCAGATAAAATCCAGAACTCAATCATTGCAATAATTGAAAACCGAATCAAATTGATGAGAAATTTAGGATAAAAACAGCTAAAAATCAACATTTCAGATTCTAATCAGAACCCAACATAAATATTCAACTTCAAAGAAGTAACCATTCACCTTAAAGCTCAGTAACTGTCTGTTAAAGAGTGCGTTCCGTTGTAGATCTTAATCAAATCCACATAGATTGAGTCGTATTGGATTTCAGTTTTTGGCTCCAAGGCGTACAACATTATATGTAATATTGTCGACAACAAAGTAATAACAACGCCAAAATTTTGGGCTCGAGAACGCTTTTGCCACAAAAATAGGAGTTTTGAAGGTTGCCACTCTTTGGGGAGCTCAAAATTGGATGCGGCTGTTCGCGATGTGGCGCCTCCTGATTTTGCTTTCTTTCATTCATCCTATATTTTTTTATACCGTTTTTTTTTTTCGGATGGTGACGCCCAAAAGCCAATAATGTCGCGTTTTTCGCTGCTGACTGTGATGGTGACAACCACTGACATGGGCCACATAAACACACACTCACACACAGACACACACACACACACACACATGGAAGTGCACATGTCGCTTGGGGCCCCTTGGATAATGGGTTCGTGGTATAGTGGGAAAGAGTCCGGTACGGTAAAGTCTGGCAACTTGGTTCTGGTGTACGGCAAAACCGAAAAGCAAATTTGGCACAGTGTCGCACGTTATTGGTTTTGTGTCGTTTCTAGTGTATCGATTTAAATGGCAGCTCGGCGACCCGCAGAGAGCTCAACGGCGATGTAGTTGAGTAGCGGTTTGTTTGGGTTCCGTTCCTCTTTTTGCTCTCGGTTATTTTCTCTGGATTTTTGTTGTTTTTATTTTTTTTTTTGTATTGAGCTTGCAACTCGTTGTAGTTGTCAGCGGCAGCGGTAGTGTTACTGTTGTTGTTGCTCCTGCTGGCAGGAAATGGTTGAAGGCAAACATTACATTTTTAATAGTACTTTTTTCTTGTTATTGTTTGTTTGTGGCAACGATTTGAGCAATTTAAGCTAAAGAAAGAAAACATTTAAAGCCCAAGCTTAAAATCTGCGCACAACAGCAACAACTAAATTGTGTCAAGCTGTCAGGGATGAAGCAAAGTTCTGATTTTATTTACTTTACATTTGTTACATTGCTCACTTTTTGTTCGCATTTAGTTTCGCTTTTTTTTATTATTTTCTTTTTATTTCATTTTATTTTTTCCTGTTTGTGCGCAGTCAATAAAAGCCACATCGAACAATTCAAACAGCTTTGAGCACTTTCTGTCGTTTAATTCAAACTGTTTTAAATTGTTCAGTCTTATTCGCAGCTTTGTTTTGACAGCTTTGACAAACAATTTGACATGCATATAAATTGAATATCAACACTAAAAACAAAAATTGCTGACGCATTCTCTTTAAATTCTGGAAAATAGTTGCATAAATAAATATGTGTAACCTTAACAGGATTAATTTCAGTTGAGTTTTGCTTAACCAAATTTAAATCTCTCTCCTTGTTTGCCGACTGCTTTTTTGGCCCGTAGTTAAATGGTTGCTGAATTGGCTAAATTGCATTTAAGTAAACAAAATACAGCATACTTTTAGGGGCAAGTCGAAAATGAGAAAAGGGATTCTCAATCGGATAAATCATATCAGATTTTCAGAGAACATAAATTAACTCTATCGAGGAGCTTGCAAGTATTGAGGGGCCATTTAATAAATAAACAATCAAATACAAGTTTATAACACAAAATCGTTGTTTTTGCGGTAGCTCCAACGATTTGAATGTTTTTTGGCCAGTTAGCAGCCCTGATCAAAACAAAATATTTGACTTAGATCTCGATTTCGTCTTTTGTATTACATTACTCGAATTGTGAAGCCAAGATCTATTTAATTTTTTAAATACGAATCGATAGATATTCTCGTGTGAGCCCAAAATATATATACTTTAATTATAATGCCTAAAGATGAATGTCGCTTAAAAGAGGAGTCAAGTAGAAGTCAAGTAAAATGTATCTTTCTCGGCTATATCATTGTCCTGCACATCAAAGGAAAACGTTTTGTATTTATTAAATATATTAAACCCACTTATAATGTAACACAGATGCAGCAGTCGAATATTTTATACGATAATGGTAACTAAAATGTGTAATCCTAACTAATATATATCGATAGATTGATCCTTCAGTGCCTAGTAAACATATCTTTACATGTGAAATGAAGAATCGTTGGCTTTCACTTCACTTTAGTTGATGCATATCAATGAAATCATAAAGGGGTGTATTTAACTTGGCTCTAATTATTCACATCAACAAGTTTTAAATCCGCTAAAAAAACCTGACTGGCAGCTTAAGCAGTACTTAAATGATTAAACGAACTAACTTTAAATGAAATTGCAAACAGCTGGCACAAAAATTAAATAATTTGCACGGAAACTAGCCAGACGAATTTGAAAATTCCCCTGTTTCCGTTTCCGCGTAAAATGCAGAAAGTATGACGGGATATAACTGGCCAACGGTGGCGGGCAATAATAAATTGCAGCGACGAAGACATGACAATTGCAGTGGCTATCCGAAAAGTTTTGAAGCCAGTTCGAGTTCTAATTAGCGCTCCAAGATATTCAACACTCAGCGTAATTGAATGGAATTTTAAGCGGTGCAGCTTTGCAGTCTCTGCCACCCAGCCAACAGCTTCTGCTGCTGTTGGCCGAGATAGTGGCGAAATTAGTGCAGTTGTTGCTAACTTTACAGAGACAACTAAAGCAACAATAACAAACAGCAGCAGCAGCAGCAGTAACAAAATCAACATAAATGATGGCCAACTTTTTGGTAAACGGCATAACTTGGCTTGAAGAAATTAATCATAACTTTGGAGGCTGCCACTGCTGTTGCTGTTACTCTCACTGCTACTGTTGCTCTGGTATATTCATCTGCTGGCGAATTGGAGATCCGAGAACAAACGTAACCCCCTTGCTCAACACACCTCACACTGTATGCTGCTTGGGGCCATTAAATGTGAGTTAGGTTTGAGTATGGCACATGCAGATATCTTCATACACACACGGCACTTCTCCATTTGCATATATTTTGAATGAGGCCATCCTCTTAGTCGTTGACGACGCCTCGTCAGTCTATGTAATAAATTTCAGCAGTGCATCCACATTTGTCACGTTATGGAAACTTTTGAGTTGCAGCTGCGCAGTGTTTCCAAAAACAATTATTCGGCTAAAAAACTTTTGCTTAGCAAAACGAAATCCTTGAGTAGACCCCAGAGTGTGATTGTCCTCGGAACTTTAACGGATTTATGGCAGCTGACTTTGTATGAGACCGCATGGGACGCGGAACTAAACGTTGCAGTAGTATTCAAATTGCGCATAGTTCAAACTGGTTAATTAAGTTGAACTTAATTATTCACAATTCAATCAACTGTCGAATCAAATTCAAATTCAAACGATGCACTGCTTGTTATTCAACTGCTTGGACCATAAGCGTACACTGCTTGACAAGCTTGATGCTTTTGCACTGCTTCCAACTGACAGACAAAAGCTGCATTCTATGATTTCAGAAAGCAAGCAGTTAACTTTACAAATTTCAAGCAGTTGCTGAATACAATAAATTCGTTATTTTCGAAACATTTTAAGCCAATAACTAAAGCAACAATTTGGTTCTTGTGAATCGCATATAAAAGTTAAAAAATAACTAATAGTCAAATAAATGTATTTTCATTTGATGTAAAGTTTTAATTATTCTTCTTTCGCTGTCATTTGCATAAAATGCCATTGCCAAAAAAATTGTAAATAAATACAGAATTTAAATAAATAATATAAATAGCTAGATTCTAGTTTCAAGTAAGCACATAAATTAATTTAATTTAATTTACTTTTAGTTGTCCAGTCATAAGCACTAAAAAGCAAGCAATTCGTAGCACTCTCATCGCCCACTAGACCTCATTGCACTCCAGATACAGCTGGCGACAATCAAATCCGGAACGCCCCCTGCGACCGGCATCGTACAACTGCTCAAAGCTGGAATTGCTGCTGCGTCCCAGCATATAGCTAGTGGCATACCTGCAAAGATAGTGCAATATACAATATAGTTGTGCATGATTATGTATACAGATGGGCAAAGAACACTCACGATCCCAGCTGGCAGAAGATGCTGCTGCCGCCAATTTCACGCACACAATCTGTGTTGGCATCGCACATGTAGCGCATCATGCACTTGTCCTCCGCGTTGCGATAAGTGCGCACATACCCCTTGAGCAGCGCAATGCCAGCGACTGTTGCATCGCTCACCGAGTCACGTTTGCCCAGGGAGCGAGCGGTGAGCGAGCGATGTGAGAACGAGGTCTTCAGGGCGTCCAGCAGATTCATCACGATCTGTATGAACTGTGGATTGGGAGCGACGAGATTGGTTGTTGGTACAATGATGGCAAAGTGTGTGTGTTTGTGTATATATATGTGTGTGTGTGTGTGAGTGTATGTGTGTGTGAGGAGGAAGCATTAGTCAATTAGTTTTGTGCCAATATCTAGAACTTAAACTAAGAATAGCAATGTATGAGTCAGTCTGTATCTGTCTGTGTGTGTGTGTGTGTTTGTGTATGTGTGTGCTTGAAACAAATATACATTGAGAACACTATGCAACATGTATTTGACGCCTGACATCGAAAAACTTTTCCTATTGAAATAACTCAGGTGAGGAATTAATTTCAGTTTGATTTTTAGTTTCACTCAGTTCGATGAGATTTCTCTTTGGCTCTTTTATTTAATGTGGAAATCATTTAATTAATGAAAAAATTAATAAATGATTTCACGTTATTGATAATTTATTGAAGAAAATGAAATGGTTATTAACAATCTCGTTAGGCAAAGCTCGGCAAAAGTTGAATGTTCTCTTGCATAACAGATACTTCATGAAATGAAGACTTCGAAAATGCAAATCTTTAAAAATAAAAAACTTTCTATTTGAATCTCGTGAATATTTTGGATACGTTATCTGTGTTGCATAGTGCATTTGGTGTGGGTTTAGGTGTGTAAGCAATAATGGTTTTACCTCGCCAGCTTGCTTGGCCATCGAGTTGACTTGATCTGGATCTCTGGTGCCCAACACGGACGACAGCACAGCCGCCAAGATGCCCTGTGCGAATTGTTTTTAGGTAGAGGAATAGCAGGAAATAAATACATAATACAAAACAAAAACAAAGCAAAACGAAACACAACAAAAATCATAAGAACCAAAACCAGATGAGTGTAAATTAAAAAAACGAAAATACAACTCCTCAAATTAAATGGCACAAAAGCGATAAAGTAAATGTATTTAAAGGTTGATTGAATGAAGATTACCTGCATGGGAGAGCCACCATTGTCGACCTTATCGATGCCATCGCTGGGCGCACCGCCGCCCAACAGTGTGTTAATTATGCGCAGACCTGCCAGGCAAAATAAATTAATGTACCATATAGAAATATGAATACTCTTCAAGAATGGGAAACTTACCCATAGATATGACATTAGCCCAGGGACTGCCACCGAGTCCAATCGAGTTGTCGACATCATCCGATTTGGTTGGCGCATTGGCCGCATTGTTGAAGAACATGGTCATCACTGTGGATAGCATGTTGGACCAGGTGAAGCCGCCGGGTCCGCCCACGCTCTCCTGTATCTGATTGCCCTCAATGTCATCCTCGATGTCATCTAAGGCCACCTTCTTCGATGCATTCGGTTTCACAGCAAACTTGCGAGCGCTGCTCTCGGCCCGATAAACCGGCGACTGAGCTTGGGATTGGGTCAGCTGCTGCTGCTGCCGTTGGTAGACCTGCTGCTGCGGATAAGCGTAGGTGAGCAGCAGGCAATTGCTGGCCACTATGGAGAGCAGCAGGTAGGCGTGCAGTTTGCGTTGATCAAACATGGCGTTGTCTGCAATACCAAAATAGAAGCTAACTTAGTTTGTGTCTTAACTCGTTCGTTTCTTGAATTTCAAATTGGAAGACCCCAATTGCAGAGCCCCCTAAACAAGCCGCCACATAACACTTTCACATTGCCAACGCACATGCCAGCCAAGTTGCTTGAACCTGCGCACGAAACGGGCATTTTAATGAGCCCAAAACTAAAGCTAAGTTGTGACAAAAGTTACATGAAAATAGTTGGCCTAATTCATGCGTTAAGTTCATGCATTTGCCCATTCCAAAAAGACCTTTTGTAAATGACATAACATAAATAAAAGATTGTGAAAGGGGGGCTTGGAGCTTGCGAGATAATATTCACACTTAAGAACATATAGTAAATATGAAAAGATTGACCTATATATATATTTAGACATAACAGACCTTATAGGTCGCAGTGCTGGTTCCCCAATCATAATAATATAACATCACTTTTAAATACACACATATTGTAGTTTGAGTTCCCAGCAAGACATCCAAATCTTTTGTTTTTAAAAAAACCTAATAAATATTATAATACATTGAAAGTCAGAGTAAATCAATAACTATTTTGCAAGTTTTAGACGTTATGGTTAATGATATAACCAGAAAAATGACAACACTTAGTTATGTTCAAGAAATCATATAAATAATATATTTCTAAGTCATTGTAGTTAGCTATAATATATTTAAGAATCTTATAAATTTATAAGACTATTTAAATGAATTAAATAAATAAGTTTAAAAGGTTATTCAAGGATTTCCAAAAACTAGATAAATGCAGGCTTAGTCAGTTTTTATGAGGTGATATAATATAAATATCATTTTTAACATAGACCATTACTTGTGGTCATATCTAAGAGTAAATTCGAAACCTCACTAACTATCACCAAATAATATATTTCCTAAATCATTGTGGATTACTGTAATTTTTAGATATATATACGATTAAATTCAAAATCTTATTAAAATTAATAAACTCATCATCTCCATAGTTGGCAACAGTTCTATTGTTCTTCAATAGGTTGAGTATAAAAAGAAACCAAAATGTAATTTAACAGCCATAGATATAAAAGCATTTCACACGACAAATGTAAATTTCAATGGAAGAAAATATATGAAAGTTGTTGCGCGTAATTAAAACGTATTTTTTTTTTTTGTAAACCACTTCCGAAATAAACAATAAAAAATGCAGAAACAAGTCTAACTGTGCACAATTAAAGTGCCAGAGACTGTTGAGAGAGTCTCGGTCAAAGCGAACCTGTTCGCAGGGGCCATATTAGAGAGCAGCACGAAAGCGGCTAAAGCAATGAAATTGGTCAAGACTAGGAAGCCAAAACAACATCAGACTACACCCAATCCAAGCGATCTCTGCATTTAATGAAAGAAGCAGATAGACCAGATGCTAACTAAGAAAACATATATGTGAAAGAAAGCATTCGAGTACGGCCAGAGAAGTGGCAAGTGCAATTAGAGCCATAGAGAAAGACTTCCTGAAACTGGATCGATATTCAAATGGGAAATTAGCGCTTAGTTCTCAGCACGCCGACTTAAACAGAGAAACAGTTCTGCAATCATTTCAGATTGTGTTTTTTTTGTTTTGTTTTTTTTTTTTGCTTATATTGTATCAAGTTGAACCTGTTCAGCTGTAGCGGTTCTTACTCCAAGATGTCATGCAACATATTACCGTTAACAAATAATAATGAAAAAGCCAAAGCCAGAGATAGCTGGTTAGACGAAAGAATGCCAATAGATGAGCATGGCAGCGATTGCATTGATCTCCATTTAATTGAGCAGCAACCAGTTGCCAGCAGCTAGCGGTCCACAAGCAGGCCAATGGAATGGGTCAACATCTTCAGCATCTTTTTTCTTCTTATCGCCTTTGGCTTGTCATGGAAATGTAAATTGTTTTGCACACACACACACACTCGTCTCATTAACATTCGGTAATTAATCATGATTCGATCGCTCTTGCGACACGGTTCGACTAAATGTGAATCGCTTTTCAAATTATTGTGACTATGTAAATTTAGAAAGCTGCCAGGAACGTGTATTAGCACTTTGATCTTTCCATAAGAATGTCGGTTTTTTTTTCTGTTTTCCCCACTCTCCCTCTCTCTCTCTCTCTCACTCACTCTTTGTATTTATTTCTTTTAGAGCTGATTTTTTGCGAATGTAGCGTGTTTCAGCCATCAATCTTGGTTGATTGCGACACGGTGTCAATATGCAAATTAGCCAATAATTTTGTGAGTAGTAAGAACAAAGTTGAACTGTGCACTTAAATCACTTAAATAAGAAGATGCAGAACGATGCTAGATATACTAAAATATAAATATATTAAATATATATATTTTTAATTAAATATGCCTAATTATTTGCTACCAAGTCTTTTTTAAACCCATTACCATTAATCACGAGAAGTGAGAGTTAAGTACTTTTACGATAAATGGAATTGAAGAATATTGAATCAATAAAAAATAGATTCGATTCTCTTCAAAATTTATGATGATCACACAATATAATGTGATATAACGTTTCCATAGCATCAGCCTGCCATTGCTTTGCATTGTTAATCGTTGCTTTTTATGCTCGAATGATTTAATGTGCCTTATAAAATTAATTGATATTTGATTGGGATAGTAGGTAACTATGCTTAGCGAGTGGTTTATTGTTTTTACTCTCATTTTGGCCGCTTGGCACGCAACTTTTACTTTCACGGTTGGCAATGAAATCGCATTAAGTGTGATGGCAATTAAAATCACATTTTTTATTTTTAAATAAACAAACAAAAGTGTAACCAATAATAATAAACTTAACTTGCACATAAGCAATAACATTTTTTATTAAACATAGAAATTAGAAAGTGTTGAAAAATCGCAACTAACGAATGGCAATATGCGTGGGTGGCATGCTGCTTTTACCAGTGGTTCTTTCTGGTCAAGTGTACAGCACAATATAATTTAATTTGTTTTTCCTTTGCCACCCATTTCTCATTTCCATTGAGAGGTTTTCCTCTATTTTTTTTTTTAATATGCGTTTCGTTTTCAACGCGGTCAAAAAGCTGAGAAAGTCTCTTCGTGATTTGCGGTTTGTCTGCGGTTCTTCTACCTTTCCACTGCATACATGTACATAAATATGTGTATAGGTATAGGTGTGTGTTCATTTGTATATTATGGGCTTGGGGCTTGGAACTGGCGCTGAGAGCGGAATTGTGCTGCTGAATCATTCTGTGAGAGCTAAATTATCATTTAGCAACTGTTGTTGTTGCTGCTGCTGCTGCTCATTTTCGGTTAAGAGCCAACAACATTAACAACAAGAGTCATCGACTGGTTTATAGCAGAGGAGAAACTCAAATATGTGTGCGTGTGTGTGTGTGTGTGTGTTTGTGCTCGCGTGTGTTTTCTTTTTGTGGCGTTTCACTTTCTTTTTGCCAAGAATTCGAGTACCTTTACAAGTTTATTGACCACGCAGCAAGCTGCCGTTGTATAAGCCAAAAAATCAAAAGTAAGCCAGCCGCTAAAGACGCTGTTAAGAGCGATTGACTTGGCCGCTGAACTTTCCAGCAGGTTCGTGTCTTTAGTCTTTCGTTTCGCTCAGTGGTCAGCAACCTCAACGTGTGCATATATGCTACATAACGGTACACTGTGGCGCATTCAAATGTGATTTGGATTTGATTTGATTGGTTATTTGGTAACAGGTAACAGGTGCCAGCGAGTTGCCGCTCAACATGACAAACGCATCAAAAGTGACGCAAAATCAGATTAAATTATGCAATAATCGAAAATGAAATCAATTTGCATACCCATCCCGGCGCATCGATCGAAGGAAAGTTGCATGTGTCATGCAACAGCTGCAGCTGTTTAAGCTGTCAGCATTAGTTTTACTTTTACCTGACCCCAATGGGCATCTAATTTATAAGCTCCACGAAAGCAGAACAAATTGCAATCTCAATCCTGTTATTACTATTATCATTATTGCAACTGTAACGGCTAACAGCTGACAGAATTAACAGTGTGACAAAAATGGCCTGGTTTTCTTTCAATACTTAAAAGTGCCTCTTTTCAAAGATCTATTAAATTAAATGAGAGATATTGTGTAAATAGGATAGATGATGAATTGAAGAATAATTTTCAAGCGAGTAAGTAAATAAGTAATTGAAAATATGAAAAGCAAAGCACACATAAATATTTATGATTGAAAGTTATTTATTTTGTTTAGGAAAATCATAATTTATTCTATTATTTATTGATTTAGCAAAATAGAAACTTAAATATCTGAAACTCAAACTATGCTACTTTGTTTGTGATTATTATTATTATTTATTTACCATTTATCGAGAGCACTTTATCATAATATATCATATGCTCAAAATAGCTGTTTTTTCTATTTTTAATGTATTTGTTCTAGCAATTATAGTTTTAAAACAAATATTTTTGCCTGATTAAGTTTCGCTTGACCTATTTTCAAATGTGTTTTTACTGGCTCCAGAACAAGACTTTTTATATACTCCATTACAATTCGAATCAAGAGTTAATAGAGTTTCTGCAGACGATTATATGCCTTATAAATGTCTTAATAAAAGCAATTTAACATTTCTTTAAGTAAATGGTTTCGAGCGTTGTGGACAACAACACACAAAACTAACAAACGTTAACAAAATTGATTGAACACGCTTTAGCAGCTTGAACAAAAACTTTCACCTCCAACTGGCCAACAGCAACAATAATAATAGCAACAGCAACAACAACGGCTCCATGACAAACCATGTTGACAAAGTAGAAGCCGCAAAATGCAAAGAAACCAACAACAACAACAACAGCAATGGCAACAAAAAAAGCCACAAACAAATGTCTTGCATGAATGAAAGTTACAAAAAGACTTGCTTCAAGGTGCAATAAGGGGGAGAAGTAGGAAAAATAATGAAACAAATATACATATATATAGATATATTTCGAAGTCCAAGTCATGGAATTTATAAGACAAACTTAGCAAAGCAATGCGGTTTGAAAATGGGTTAAGGAATCTTATGGACAGACAGAGTAAAACCAAGCTAGAGAAAAAGAGAGCTAACTATGAGGGAGAGAGAGAGAGAGAGAGAGCAGTGTAAACAAAGAGCAAAAATGATTTGGTCTTTTTGCGGGCAATTAATAATGTATAAAGCAAACATTGAATTCAGCATTGAAATTGAAGTCAAAGCGCAGCCCCAAGCCAGGCGTTAATTGGCATGCAAAGAGCGATACAAGAAGCGTTCTATGGATATACACAAGTCGAGGCATATAAAATACTGAATCAAGGCCACAGCCACATGAGACTGTGAGGTGTGTGCGAGTGTGTGTGCAAGTGTTTGTGCGATTCGAAATTGTTTTGGGTACGCAACTGCCATGAATTTGGGTCAGTGGGTGGCCCAAAAATTGCAGCCAGTTTAACGCTGGCCACAATGCAGCAGTTAACAGTTTGAGGCTTGGCTCAATGCATACATATCTCCACATGACAGTCCCTCAATGCGTGCCACACGGCAACAACCAGGTTAGCTATGGCTGTCTGTCTGTCTATCGGCCTGTCCGCCTATTCGTCTTTCACTCTTTGCGTTGCACGCCTTTTTGTTTGCCTTGGCTTTTTTCATGCAAAGTGGTTAACTCGTTTAACAGAATCTTCTTGGTGGCCGTTTTCAGAAGTTCTGTTATTTTTTCGCCTGACCCAAATTGTGTGTGTTTTCTGTTGTTGATGTTATGTCTTGCAAGTATGTATATATACATATATACATATATACATACTTGCCTGTATCTTTGGGTATTAATTGCTCCCAGCTATTTTGCACAAACTAAATTGTTAATCAGGCTTATATTATCAATTAAAGTGAATAGAAAATGCGAAATACTAAGAAACATTGTTTGATTAGCAAGCAATAAAGATTATAGTCAGCTTTAGTTACATATTTTCGTAAGTTGTAAATTAATAGGATTCGCATGAGAGGCAATTAACATACATAAAATTGGAGTTGATGAATTCACTCATATAATTATTTGATTGCAATTATTTATTTCTGATCTCGACGATCTTTAAAATGATAATTCAATCAATTTAGGATTCTTTCTAATATTTTTATGACATGTTAATAATATCGTATCACCAATTATTTATTGTTATTTAGAATGCTGTGTCCTTAGTTAATGCTGAAAAATCTGTTAATAATGAAAATCGCATAACAACGACAACATTTGTAACTCAAGTATTTTATGCGCTCTTTTAAGCCTATAAATTTTTCTTAATCAAATATTAATACCAAATTGAAGTTCACCAACTAATTTAAATGCTTACCTGGTACTTGGCAGTCGTCTGGCAGTTGCTATGCCTTAATTTCCAAAGTTGATAATAATTACAGTTTTGCAACGGTTTGCAAGAGATTGATTCACTTATAAATCACGCAATTTCTTTCACTCGCTCGAATTTTCGATGCACAAAATTTGAGTTTGACACGCGATTGTCGAAAATGCCCGAATATCACCTGTTGCACCGCAATTGGGAGCCACAATAATAGTTACAAGTAAAACAAATATCTCTTTTGTTTGTTGGTCGGAAAACTTTCGTTTAATTCGAGATACGTTGCAACTTCACTTCGCGCTGTAGTTGTTGCTGTTGCTGCTGCTACGGCTGCTGTCGACGTCTGAAGCGTCGATCGCCTTGAACTTGCCTTTATATAGCCTGACCCATTTTTCTAGCCAAAGAAATGCAGCGAACCGGCCGAGACGCTTACAGCGGCTGCGCGACTTCGAGTTCGGTTCGCCATGGAACATGTTTGAAGCGCTGTCGAGCCTCATGAAGATGTTGCACATGCGCAGGTGTGACGTTGGATTCGAAGCAACTGTAATTAGCGGCTGCTGTCATCTTTGTTGATTACCCTTTGTTGGTGTACTCTCGAGGGTTACACGCGTGATTTACCGTTCTGTCGTCTACCTGCCCATCTTTGCCAAGGTTTCGTTTTCATTTGCATGCTGTTGATTTACCTCAAACTACTCAAAGTACTTCCCGAAATGAGTTCGAACAGCAGCCCTCGACATGCTTTGTCTCTTGTCAAATTACTCATCCACCTTTTGTCGACAGCAAGTTGAGGTTGGGTTTGGCCTTGACTAGGATAATTTTTGCATTGTTGCGCAGTTTAGCGATGACTGATTAAGGCCATAATTGAGTCATGGCTGAAACACACAGATGATACCCAGAAAAGAAAAAAACAAAAGCTGGAAATATCAAATTATATCAAATTATTATTATTATTAATTTAGTTTGTCAAAGATTGAACAGGTATAACATATGAGCCATGTGTACTAATCAGGTAAGTATGTGCAACAATATTAGATTCTTGAATAAAGTTACCTTAAAATTAGAAAAATTCAATAACACAATTTCAAAATGTGCAAAAATTCAATGAATTCTAAAATAGCTATTCAAGTTGCTCAGCTCAAGCAAAAAGTGAAAACATTTTAAAGGATTTTATGAGGAATTTGGCCAATAATGAAAAACAAAAGAAACGCAAGCACCTAATGTGTGTGTGTGTTTTGGTGTGTGTGTGTACCCGTATGTACCCAATTGGTCGGTGCTTGCATACCAATTTACCAGTCCACAGCATGTGGCATGTGGCAACAGAAGGAGCAGAAGAGGAAGCACCTTTCCTCTTTGCCCCGCGCTTGTTATTTTTCTTGGCCATCTTTTTGTGCTTCTGCTTGCTCGGCCAGCTGCACACGTGCAAAAAAGTTAAGCCGTTCGGGCAAAAGTTTGCCAAGCAGCCAGCCAAGCTCAATCGGAGGGAATGGGAGACGTTAAGACGGTAGAACGGACAGGGTATTAAAACCCTTTCGAAATCAAAATCGGAAAGTGGATGAACGAAAGAGATGCAAATATACAGCCAGCTGCATTTGTATGTGCTTACATTTAGTTGTATTCGATTTGCATAGCAGATCTTGGCAAACTGGAGGTGTGGGATGGTGTATCTGTTTGCGTTTGAGGCTTCACCCAAATCAATGCCAACTCTGCGGGCACTCAGCATACACATTTAGCTGGAATCCAGCATAAAACCCACAGCATTCACAGTTGGCGTTTAAACGCCTTCCATGTCGGTTATTAAGTGGTCTCAAAGCCGATTGGCCAAGTATTTCCTTCTCTCTCTTTCTATATATGTATATGTATATATATGTGTGTGTGTGTCGTCCTCGCACTGGCTTTGCTTATTGAATAAATGTGGTCGGATTTATGCAAATCCCAACTACAGCACCTGCCCAGGGGCAGCGATGCCAGGTCAGTTTAGAGCCAACTCGTATATTTTTGCAGTGACCTGGCCATGCCGACCATTTGGCATGCCGGACTAATCCGGATATAATTGTTCAACATTCGATATCTGAACTGTGACTGTCACAGTGACTCTCCCACCGACTGTGACTGTGCTGTGAATGTGACTGTAATCCATTGATGTGCTCATAGCGTTGTTGTTGTTTATCTTTTGTATTTGCATATGTTGTGCACATTAGCGTAATTATTTGTGTGCCTCCGAGTGTTTGTCTGTGTGTGTGTGTGCGTGAAAGCCCGTTGCCAACATCTGTCTACATATGGCTCATAAACTAGTAGCTTATCATTTGACGTGGCTTATTGATTTTGGCGTCCATTGCCTGAATTGTGGTTTTCAATATTTCAATTGATGAATTATGGTTGATTTAGCCAAATTGAGTGCTTAGCTCAAATATTCTTTTTAATAATAACTGTTTATATTTCTACTGTTACTATTTTCCAAAATAGTATATTTATCTGCTATTTCTATTTGATTCTTTTTTCAAACAAATTGAGAGCAATCGGAATTCATTGCGTATATTATTAGACTTAAAATGAGAAACATACATATATCTAACTTTAATTGAACACGATATAAACGACGGGAAAAATAATAAAAACATGAATATAATCAAAAATCTTGATTTAAAATAAACTTGAGCTGAAAATAATATTTTCAAGATTATTCATTATGTAATGAAAGATGATTGAAATAATATTTAATTATTATATTTATTTATAAATATAATAAATCAAAATGATTTAAATTTTGTATTACTCATAAGTTCAGTGAGCTTCAAGCCTAATCTGTGGATTTCTCTATACTTCAATATTAATGATTCTTTATTAAATAGTAAAAGTTCTCAATTTGAAGCGTTAGCAAATACAAATTCGAGAAAGAAAATGAAATTGGACTATTTAAGCGATTGATTGTGTACCAATTAGCATGTATTCAAAAATTCTGCTTGTATGTTTGCCGAGCACATTAGCACAACCATTTGTTCCGGCTCCTCTTCCATCTCGCTCCACCGCACCACTGCGCCCACACCAAAACGGAAAAAGTGACCCACATTTCGGTTATTTTTTGTGAAGGCTGCTGTTTCGTGCGACGGGGCGCGTTGCCGTGAGGAGGGAGGGGAGGCTGCTGACAAATTGAAATCATGACATTAACCTCGACGTCACACACACAAAACCCAAACACACACATTCACACACATTTACACACACACACGCGTACACGCAGATAGAGGGAAATCGAAGAGATTGTTGCATACTTTCAGGCATAAAATTTATGCACAGGTCCCGATCTATGCAGTCATGTGTGTGTGCGTGTGTGTGTGCGTGTGTGTGTTTGGTAAAATGAAATCAATAAATCGTAAGCATTCTTTTATTGCGCATCCTGCCAGACCAGAAGACGAGACAAGGCCAAAGCTCTTTGTTTGTTTTTGTTTTTTTTGTCTTGCCGTTGCTGGTTATTTTGTATTTGGTTTATTTGATTTTGCATAAAGGATAAAGACGAAGACGCTGACAGGCGACTAGGATGAAGAGGACAACGCCCAGGCTGGAGCCACGAGCTCTGTGCATGCCAGAGAAACTGTTACGCACTGTGAGTTTATCAACGCAAAACCAATTGAGAATAATGATGTCTGCTGGCTGCCCAAGTAACAAGTGAAAGCGTTGGCGACAGGGGGACGGGCTTAGATATAGCCACATTTTTATATTGCTTTCTATTTTATTTGCTGCCGTTGACAAAATGCAACTTTCTTAAGAATACGTATTTTTATTGCTGCACTACTTAAATAAATAATAAGCAGCTTACAAAAATTCATGCGGAAATAAAGGAATGTAAGTAAAATCTACTTTCAATAGAATGACAGAATAATATAAACTGCAGCTGAAAAGGCAATGCTCTTAGACACACAATGTCCGATGTCCAAGCATATCGATGGCAGCTGAAGTTAAGCACATATTTAAAATGTAAGTTCCTTTAAGAAGTCGATTTATTGTGGGCTACTATTTTTATAATCCTGAATCCATTAAATATGAGTAAAAAGAACATAATGATGTTGATCTTTGACCCCATAAAGTATATTTATTATTAATTAGGATCAAATCCGAGTCGATATAGCCTTTTCCTTCTCTTTTACTAGAAGAATATAAGTTTATCCCGTTTACCATGCACGATTATTAATCAATATCGGTTTTCGTTAATAATAAATGCCAGAATTTTTAGGTCAGGGACTTTCAATTGATTAATAATACATTTGCATGTTGATAAACAGGATAATTTTCATCACGCTCGGATTATAAACATAATAATTAATACGCTTTAGCTCGAAACCTATTCTCATATTGATCTCATTATTATCGGCAGGAGCAAGCCATTTCGAATTACAGACAAGGCAACACACTGAATATGTGTGTGTGTGTATGGGTGTATTCCGCAGCTTCCCGATATATACGAATGCCTGTGTATACATACATATGCTTATATATATATGCTCGAGTTTGTCGCAAATTACTGATTTCATTTCGAGCTTGTAATTAATTCTTTTCCTCTTCATTTTCTGTTCCTCTCATAAGAAAAGCATGATTCCATTTGAATAAGGAAAGCTTTATAAACAAAAATTTGTGCAAATAAAATAATATAATATCATATTTAGTAGTCGAGCTCAACTCGCAACTTGCAACTTCGCACTGTTTGTCTACATGTTATTTGTATATGTGAAATTGTGCATAATCGCACAAGCACTAATTAATCAGAACAATGGCTATATGAACCAATTGCCACAAATATAGGGAAATTATATACATCGAGTCCAGTTTCCTGTCCAGATGGGCATTTGACTTTTGATAAGAGCGTCGCCGCCTTGACCTCTGACACCCTCTCACAACGAGAGCCACACAATGGGCCTGCAATATTGCATTTCAATCAATATCTTTGAATACAAATCGTAATTCCATGCCAATTATACAGTCCAGCCATGTGCAAGGTGCGTGTAATTATGTCTCATGCTGTACAGATTTGAAGATGTGAAAATTAATATTTACTCAATGAGCTTTAAATTCCAAATTGCTCCTTTTAAACACATATTTATATATGATGAATGTGCACATTTCTTAGTAGTATTTAATAATGTACTTTAATTCGCAAAAATTGCCTTAATTTAATTTCAACTTATGAGCAGTTCACTAATTATGTTAGTTAGTCTTTGTTAAATTGAAATGAACTTTTTAGACAATTTTGTGACAAAATTAATTAATTAACTGATAACGTTTTCTTAATTGTTTCCGTATATAATTAATGTGCAATTATTGTCAAATATATTGTAATAACTTATGCGCTTTTCTCATTTAACTGTCATTTAAATACTTACCTAAATTATGATGATTTATTTCAAAGATATTACATGAAATATCAAAACCGAATTTAAATTACCAATTTGCAAGCATCCTTACGGAACAGCCTGTTATTAATCGAAAGAAAAGTTTGTGTGAGCTTACTTTATGTCAACTTTGTCAAACTTAAATTTCAATTTGAGTTAAACTACAAATTCTTTTGCCAAGTCCCATTAAATGTCAGCTAGCAGCTGATGGCGAAAAAAAGGATTCTATTTTGGCGCTACGCATGACCAAAGCATTTTTTATTACAAAAAAAAACAAGAAAAATAGAAAAGGGAATCATTAAAAATGCAAACGGAAGCATTCGTTGGACTCATAAACATCAGATTCTTAAGGATGGAACATCTGTTAAAATTTTATTGGGTCCTGCTCTCGTTCCCTACGTAACTTTATACTTATGAAACGTAATATGTAGAGTTGTGTAAAGTTTCCCGAAACCCCTCCAAAACCCTACCAAAAATGATGCCGATGATACAAATGTGCTCTCAGACCATAATGCAAGTTTAATTTCCAGCCCGACACGCAAAAAAGGGCTCAATAAATTACGAAACAATATTTTCACTTTTATATATAAGTAAATATGTATATGTATTAAAAGATGTATAGAATGTTTGGTGCTTGGTGATTTGGGGCTGCGAGCGGCGAGCAGCTGTTGACTGATACCCCAACTGGGCGGCTGTACCGTCAAGATAAAGTACACTTCTGTGATAAATATAACAACAAGTACCCAAGGCACGCACAAGCCGTTGCCCGTCGGTCCCGCCCAGAACCAAGCCAAACCTAACTAAACCTAACCAAACCAAACCAAAGCAGGCAAAACGCATCCAAATTCATTTAGGCAACTACTGGCAGCCAGGAGCAGTTGGGGGGCCTGAGTTAGACTGGGGACTGACTGTTAGGATCCGGAACGGCAGCTGTTATAATGATGCCAACGATACATCATCGCAAAAATGCTAAAATTTTTGGCAGCGCTGAGTGCCGGGAGTGCCGAGAGTGAGCCGTCAACAGCTGTTACCGCTGATGAATCCTTTGGGTCCGGTTCGTTTCCTCGTCGCCCTTACGTTCTCCTTACCGCCTGACTGCCTAATATTTCAATATTTCGCACATAAAAAGGCGTAAGTTATTTTTCATATTTTCATTCCCCCCCATTTCCCAACGGGGCCATTTTCGATGCAATTCGGCCTCTCGCTCTATCTACAAGCAAGCCCCGCACTGCGCTTTTGGCTAATTTCCCGGTATAAATCTGAAAATTGTGAAACACAATGCCCATAGATGCTGCTACATAATTAGCTATCATAGAATATGCAAGGCACGTGTTTCAGATTACATGTTAGCCCCCATTGCTCCATTCGCCTCGTGTTGCCAGGCTGAGTCAGTGTTCAAAAGTATTGCCATTTGTTTGCAGTTCCAGAATTTGCTTCAGAATTATACTTTTTTCTCGTTTTGCCATTCGCTCCTATGAATCTCTTTTTTTTTTTTATACCCTACAGTCGTAAAAGTTAAGCGTTATGGTATATTAGAGTAATATAAGTGTATGTTGTCGTCGTCTTAATTATAAGCGTCGAATTTTTGGCACCCTCATCTACTGCAAAAACTTGACTTTGGGCATTGTTTTTGTTAATGGTTCAGTTAATTTATTATCAATTTAGTTTTGGTTGCAGTTAATAATCACTTGACACAGAGTATCTGTGGGTTAATCACTTTGTTTTTAGCACTCCAGCTTGTTTTAATTCGCTGTGCGTGCTTTGTGTATTTGAAATCTGCATTCCCGTAGTTTATTCCTACGTGTGCCTCTCGCTCTTAACTAAGCCCACAGTGCGTCGGGGCTGTTAAACAGGAAACCTGATATCGCATTGGGAGGCGCAACAGCCCACAAGCAAGAATTCCGAAAGCCGCTTACCACGAACTGCATGTGTGGCATAAACTGACAAGCGTGCAGAAAATTGCTTCCATTTTGCGAAGAAAATAGAAAGAAAGCAATGGGAACTTCGTTGGAATAACCAAGGATTACCATAAGGCATTAAGGGTCTTTTTGTAATTTGCAACTGTGCCGAATGGAATTCACTTAAAAATACTTTAACAATTGAAGGCCAAATAATCATCATTATAAATTTGTCATGAAGTTTGTATCACATTTTGGGAAAGGTCTCCGATCCATTAGTTATATTCTTTATCAATATCATTAGCTTAATAGATATAACCCCTCAAGTTTGCATGATTTCAACCATTTATTAAAATGCTTATACGTCCTAAGCCAGTTTATCAGCAAATAAATGGAAGTAAAATTTAAATTGAAAATGTAAATTGTTTTTACATTATGTAATAAAAATATTTAAAATAATTAAATTATTCCACAGCTGTTGCGTTTGATGGATAGAAACTGGATTTTTTCGTTCCCAACATTGTCTGGAAACTCGCAATTGTCATAAATAAGGTTTCCATCGTCGCTTTGAACAAATTGTTCAAGCATCTTTATGAATTTCTTTGAAATTACCGTTTCATCGGAGCGCCATGGTTGATTAATTGCATTCTCAAAGATTATAAAGTAATCATCGCCATGTCCTGTGCCTGTAAATGAAAATTAATATAAGTTGTTATTAGTAGACACTGAACTTCATATTTGAAAGCAGCCTACCATAAGTAATATCGTTCCGCTTTGCTAGGCCGACCCACCTTCCCTTTTCAATTGGATTGTCGTACACGAAACCGTAAACAGGACTCTTCCCAATTTTGCGATGTAGATCAATTGATCGTTTTGTGTCATCAATAAATAATAAATCCGTAAATATGCGCTGCACATCGAAATAATTATCCACACTAAAATTCTGATTGCCCAAATACTCTTGTCGCAGAACTCGAGATCTCTCATCCATTTCCTCAATTGTCTTCATCGAGTCCCGATAGAAGAACAAATATGGTGCCAACTCAAACCAGCGACTGTTCAGCTCCTCAATCATCTCCTTCCCATCGGGCTGCCTTGCAAGCAGAGCAGCTGCGTTGTAAGATCCATCTTCCTGTGTGTTTGAAACCAACCAAGGCACTTGTGCAAACTTTCCACTCTTGATGATATCAATGGGATGTTGGGTAATAAAAGGATCAGCGGCATCTTCGGGCTCAATCACTGGCCCAAACGGAGTAAATGGCACATATCCAAAGAGCAAAAATTGACGCACAGCTCTGACTATTTGTGCAGCGTCTTTTGTTTTTAGGCAATTTTTCAGATCCAAGGAATTGCTTAATAAGCCGCAACCCACAATGCGACCCAACTCAAATGCACGTTGACGTCCACCTTGCTGAACAACCCAAGGATTCAGTGCATTTCCACTCATGGAGACTGCCACTTTGGCCAAGTGCTTAAAATCCTCGTGCATCATTTGAAGGTGCACAGAGCCACCTCCTGCGGAGAACCCAAGAACCATTATATTTTCGGGCTCCCCACCGAAGTAGGCAATGTTTTCCTTGATCCACTGCAAGGCTAGTCGCTGATCCTTTAGTCCAAAGTTTCCCGGAATACTGGAATCTCCAGTGCTCATAAAACCCAATGGGCCCACGCGATAGCTGATCTTCACTACAATTAAGTTGCCACTTGTCATGATGGGCTCATGTCCGTTTTCAACTGCACCACCAAACATGAAGCAACCACCGTGCAAATGGGCCAGAACAGGAAATGTTGTGCGACTGGAGTTCTTCGGCTTATAGATACTGACTGTTAGACAATCCTCACTGCCTGTCAGCTTATCTTCCTGGTCGATAAACTGACTCCACTGCATGCAACGCACAGGTGGCATAGTGGCATCAAAGATTTCATTCCATCGACCGCATTTCTTTGGTGCTTCAAAGCGTAGATCTCCCAGAGGTGGCTCTGCGTATGGTATCGATTCGTAGCTGTAATACGCTCCATTATCACTTCCACGTAATTTTCCATATGGCAGTTCCACTAACAGTGGATCTGCGAAGGCAGCTGTTGTGCTGAGGCAGAGCAGCGTGATCCAAATTGTGTTATCATTCATGACTTGCATTGCGCCGAGTCTCAAAGTGAACTGTTTTAAGCGGAGGCAATCAGCTTACTGCTACCCTCGACTCAGTCTTGTCTGCTCTCTAATCGTATTATCTTCATTAGCTGCTCTCTCAAATCGCTCAGCCACTGATACATATATAAATAAACCAATTTTTAAATAATTAAAAACATTGTAATGCCAAGGTCGTAAAGGTAAATTGATAGCCTGATCGATTAATAATATTTACATTTCGAGATGTGTCGATCTAAGGTCGAAATAAAAAATTACTCAAAGTTAGAAGATGTATTTTTAAGATTAACTTTAATCGGAATTTTAGACCCCATTTATTAGTTGAGAAAATTTTAATTATTTGTGTATTATTTTTTATATAATAACCAACTCTCTGATCAGCGGGACTCATATTAAACTATTCTTAACTTTGCCTTATAGATCTCAGTAGCAATTTGTTTCATTTATTTCTTTTTTAATAGATGTTTATTAGTCAGCTCCAATAGCACTGTGTCAGTGGCATCTGCTACTTTGATAATTCAAATAATTTGTATAAATTACACACAATTCGTGATTTGTGGTTCACAAGATCACAAATCTGACTAAAACATCTTTTACTACGTCACCTAAAATCAAGGCCAAGGTGATTGCGAGAGCTCGTTTTTGTATTCTCCCCGATTAAGTATATTTTTAAAATTTGGAAGACCCCGCTTAAGCGTCTAAATACTTGCTTAGTGCTGAAAACAGAGAGGCGTTGAACTTTGAATCGAATACTTTCACACAAAAACCACATTCGCAAAAATATATATTTTATTGGACCTGGTTCAGTGACATACTGTAAATGAAATAAATTAAATCGCTGCCTTTTCAAATGTTTACACTTTGTTAGCCATTTAGTAATTAACATATTTAAAATAATTCAATTATTTCACAGAGAGAAAGTCGAATTTGTCACAAGTCAATGTTTAATTTTCGCCTTCAACAAATTATTAAAATCTTTGAAATTATAATTTTGACGATCTTGATTTTTAAAGAGTAGAAAGCAATCATCGCATTGTCCTGAAAGGACAAGTTTAAATAGGTTTTTAAAGAATTTTATCTTATCTCTTTATAAGAGTGATCAGAGTGATCTAAATTGCGCTCCCAATCTCAAAGTGAACTGTTTTAATGGGAAGCAATCAGCTTTCTTTTTACTGTTACTCTGCACTCAACTTTGCTTTTGAATTATTTCTCTTTTGTAATGTTTCTCATTAAATAACGAACAGATTAACAGCGTCCTACTGTATTTTATAGCCAAATACAATCGAAGATTGTAAACTTATTAACATCATCTATAAATCCTGACTTAATTAAAGTGGATTTGGTGGAATTCGTTAAAATTAATTAAAAAATATATAAATAAATACACAAAATATAAAGTTTGAGTTTGTTGGTTCTGTGTTGCTTTCGCCATTAATTTATTTGTAAATCATTTTTCACAAGTTGCTAGGTAACTTGTATAAGTCTCTTAACCAGAGTTTATTATTTAAAGAACAATGGAGCAATAAGGCTAATACTGAAAATTATTATTGTTAAATTAAGTATTAGGTAACAATTGCCAAAAGCTACAAATTAATTAAAATCTAAAAGTGCTGCACACTTGAAGAGAGAAAGAACAAACATTTATTTGTTTTGTTAAACTGATTTAAGCTACATAAATCCAACCTCTAAATTTGGTTGAAGTTAGCGGGCTTCATTAATTCAGTAGCCCAACTATTAACATCAACTGGGGAGCAGTCAATACCAACTCTCGGACAAATAAGCGGTGCTATTATCAGCATTCTAATCAACGCTGATAAAGATTATGATGATGATAATGATGATGATAATGGGGATAAGCACGAATAAGAGACTCTCTGTCAGTCCAAGAAGCAAATGCTGCCTGCGTATGTGTGTGAGTGAGTGAGTTTGTATATAAATGAATTAGTTCGCATTAAGTATACGCAGCAGTGTACGCAAAAGCTAAATAACCATGATTCAGGAAATATGCTGAAGACTTGTGACTGCTGCTCATTTGCCCAGTGGGTCAGTGGGTATATGTACATGTATATATACACATATATATGTATATATAGATATTTATGTGCAGCCTTGGGATATTATGTTCTGCTGCTCGCTGTGTGAAGCATGGAATATTAATATCTTAAGTAATTCACAACATTTGTAACTAATGTTTGTTAATGAGCTATGCCCCCACTAACGACCCCACCACTCCACCACTATCATGCACATACTACAGTGTACAGTGGGTAAGATGGCCCTTCAAGTTGAATTACTACTGCGTTTGGGTCTCTAAATGCTAACATTACCAAGTGCAAAAGTGAGAAACCCGGACTGAACTCACCTTCTCCCTTCCAACTAACTTCCTGGGATATGGAATAGAGAAGGGCATGCTACGTGTTGGACCGTTGAGCAGACACTTAATGAAATAATTATGTAAAAGCCAACAAACAGCCTGTCCTTGTAGCACCTTTTTGCCCAATACACCTACGAGTGGTTTTTACATTCATTAATTTTCCGACCTTCCCACATTTGAATTATTTATTATGCACCAGATTGCTGGCAATATCATTTAGTGTTTACATACATAATGGCCCCTGGCTAACCCTTTTGGTTATTTGTATTTAATTATCATTGATCGGCGTGTAGAGTTTTTGCTTTATTTTTATTAAAGGGAGTTGCTCCGTATTCGACAACAGGTAAAGAAATTGTGTATATTTTGTTATCTAAACTGACAGATTTCTGATAGAAACTGTTATAAGAGATTTCGTCGATATATCTTGTATCGGCTTCAAACTCAATTCAAACTCAAATATCTTCACATTAATTTGCATCGGCAAATTAGTTAGTTACATAGTTTGCACAGTTCGGGCAGATGCACTGCAGACTAACACTAAGCTAGGTAAAATAAGTAACGAAATCAGCCGATCTTGTGACGATGAGAACAAATCCAAACATGCCTTAAGCTCCGAATATAACGTAAATCAAGAATCAGTAGGAAGCACAATATATGTATCTACCGACCTGTGCCCAGTGCACGAATAATATAATATAAAAATAAAGCAAATATAAATTTAGCTTATCTGTATCGATGATTAATCAAACTTTTAATGAGAAAATATGAATGCTACAATGCTGCACTTTTCATTCCTTTTCCTGCCAATTCTATAGTCTTACAACGCATACGTAAAGATTCATTAGCCTCTGTAGATGTGGTAAATGTGTTGGGGCATTTGGATATTCGAAATATATTTTTCTGTATGTGTACCATATATGATTATACGAGCTAAACATGCAGTGTCTCGTTTAACCAGTCGACACAAAACTGTCACTGCGATAATTTCGAAACTGCTAAACTCGAAACTGCTTGTGCGGCACTGAGGAGGGCTTATCAATTGCAACTATGACACAAATGTGGCGCTAATCAGCAACCAGCCCCATCCACTCTACCCGTATTTCTGTGCACTAAACCGCCATAGTGCAGATTTTGTCATCGGGCCATAAAATATGCAACAAAAAAATGCGACTAACAAGAAACGGGTAGGGTTTGACGGGCGTGTATCGGGGGTGCTGTGGTAGAGAGTTTAAGGCTGCACGTGCATGTAAAATAATTTGAAAACACGGCATTTGCGTAATGAAGCATGTGGAAAGCGCGGCGCGAAGCTGCTGAGAGCAACTGAAAAGCGCTCATAAATGCCAGAAGTTGCGCAAGTTCTTAACTTTTATGAGCAATGCAAAAGGGGGAGTGGGGGCAGGAGTGGGTGGTGGGTGGTGGGAGGTGGTAGGTGGGATTTGACTGAGTATGTGTTGCAAATAGACTACAGGTGCAAGTGGCGTATCACACATGTTTGTCATGCGAGTGAAGTGCAGAGCGTGTCTCAGAGTGTCTCGGTGGATGCGGTTGAGCTGACACAAATGTGCGAATTCTCTCACCAACTTTTCGCAACATACACACATGCATACATACACACACACGCACACACGCAGAGAGACACACACATAAGCCACTTGAGTCGTCTGGTGGCAGCAAGTAAAGGTGGCATGCAAGTGTTTGGGCTGGCATTTGCATTCAGTGCGTAATCTTCACCTTTTTCACAGTTTTGCCATGCACTTTTATTGCATGCTTACAGACGATTTGCAGCTCCCCAACACTTGCCGCTTGTATCGACAAAAGTTTCTCCTTAAATTTGCTACTTTATGCCACATAGCGTTCTCCAAAATCCAAAAACCAGCCAATTCACTTGCCTGTCACGACACCGTGGGCGAAGAAGGTATATTTGTATTTATTGAATCTAATTCAATTTTGTATAGCCATAAGAAGTAGCCTTTGCCAACGATTAAACTATTAAATAAGTCGCTTGTAATAATTAAAAAATCTTAGGTCAAACCGAAAACATAATAATATAGAATAAATAATCTCTTGTTGGCAAACGGAAAGTTATTTAAGATTTCTGCCACATAAGTTCAATTTTTTTACCAATAACAACTTAACAAATTTAAATAAAATGTAAAAAAATTTGGATTAATTTTATCAGGTGCCAGATTGAAGTTAATGTTTGTGCAGATTGAGTCCATGGTAGCTGGCAGCTGCAGTTCGCTAAGTAGTTGTAAGCTGCATAATGTATTTACGCAAGCACCGGAAATTGTGTGCCACGAGCTGGTGCAAGTTGCCTGCTGGTGAGAGGCAGCTCGTCAGCTTGCAGGCGCTGTACTAAACGCGAATAGACAGGTGTGATCCCTTGAGGATGAGGATGTGGATGTGGATGTGGATGCGGGTTGCCGGTTTCTGGCTGCTGCTTGCGGATTGTTGCTTGGTTTATGCGCTCATATTTGATGGCATTGTGAATTTCTATGTGGAATTACAGCTCTCAGACATAGAGCTTGCTCTCTCTCTCTCTCTCTCTCTCTCTCTCTCTCTCTCTCTCTCTCTATCTCTCTTTGTTCAGCTCACCTTTGCCATTCATTAATATGTGATGCTTACGTTGGTTGGAGTGGCTGCGAAGAGCCTGGCTTAAATGCAGCGGAGGAACAACAAGAAGCGATTACAATTGAATCTATTCGAATGCGTTTTGAGAGATGCTTCAACTAGATTTACCAATTAGCCATTGGCAAGTTGAGACAAATGCAGCACTTATCAGATGATCAAAGCCGTGCTAGCTAACAAACATATGACAGGCCATATTATCAATTTCTTCAAGGTGTAGAGTGTCTCTGAGATATCGACTTATAGGCAATATGTTGATATAGATATGTTAAAATAGGATATTAAGTATTATTCTTATTTTGAGCCAATGTCACAAAAATTTGAACATTAATCTTTTTGTGTTTAAGTACATCCATAGCATTAAATCTGAAATCTTAAACAAAGTCTCAGGCATAATTGGTTTTATTCTTTCAATTATCCAAACTTTAAGTTGAACTTAAGTTTTTGGTGTGCCTTTTGCAAAAACTGCAGAAAATCCAGAATAAATAAAATAATGAACTTTTGGGGAATTTAAGAATCAAGCTAAATTGGTTGACAAAAAAAAAAAGCAAGGCAGCACAGAAGAGTAACACAATCGCTGGCACAGAAAGCTGGACAACTATTTAGGTAAATTTTTACATTGCAAATATGAATTTATATAATATATACTATATTCAAGAATGTGTTCACACATATATCTATGTACGTTTATTATACATGTTGGCACAAACACATTTGCATTGGGGTAAATATTCTATAAACTCGTCCGTATGTTAATTTTTAGTAATTGTGGAGCATTTAGTTTTTAATGCTAGCAGCAGAGGTAAGCAAAATTCTGACACTACCCATATTCTCAACCCATAACCCTTGCCACCCACTCCTCGTTTACCCTGGATATTTTGCGGTTGTATGCAAATTAACTTAAATGTCAACGCTGGAGCATTTCTTTTTTTTTTTTTTTTGCGACGACAGACGCAGAATTCAGACCTAACGAAATGTCTAAAAGTGGAATTCAAAACCAGCAACAAAATGGCTGAAAAATTGTGCATCAAAATGAAGCAAGCAATGAATGTACGGACGGTAAGGTGAAGAGATATGGAGAGCGAGAGAGAGAGAGAGAGATAGATAGAAAGTCCAAAAAAATAGAGGCAAACTGCAAACGTCAACCAAATTCTAGTTTTTTTTTTTTTTTAGCTCTACATTGACTGAAACTCGGTAACAATGCTGTTAACTAGAGTGTGAAAACTATGATTGGCTGTCGAGAGATACATGCAGAAGGGTTGCCGAGAGGTGAAAGTGGAATGGTGTGGGTGTGAAAAACGAGCCAGAAACTGCGAAGAGTGATGTGAGGCAGTCCTTGATGCTGTCACCAGGATGAGCGGAGGAGCGGATGCCAACGCCAGCAAAGTGCTCTATGATTTATACCGTATTTGCAGGCAGTTGTTAACTGTGATGACATCCTCTTTACTTTAGGTATATGTGCGCACATACACACACAGATATCTACATACATACGCACACAAATACACAAAAATCTGTTGTTGCAACATACGATTTCAATTTGCTATGGCCTGAGTGGGATACACACTGTTAACCCGGTGAAAAACTGTTACAAAATGAAAGCAAGTATTTTCAAATGTTGATTTATTAGTCGGGGATGTCAATCAGAAACGATTCTGTTTTATTGTTTATTTTTGTTTTTAATAACCAGAAAACTCTAGTTGGTCACACCTTAAAGTAAAGGTCAATCAAAATCAATATTCGCTTTCGATGTATAGTTTGAATGATATTAACTAAGATAACTCATTTCATAAGGCAATATGAGAGAAAGTTGAAAAATATTCTTTAGCAGGCCTCTTGAAATGTAGATAACATGCCACTAGTGATGTAGTACTAACACTGTAACATAACATCTGTAATTAAACATGCAACTGTGTACTTAACATTGATATCGATGTCGACCAATTGTGTGATCACCAACAAAAGAAGAAGAAGAGCTTATCGTTGTGAATAAAAAAAGGGGGCAAACGTGTTTTAAAAAGAAAGATTATTTAGTTTTGATTGCCACAATTCTGTATCCAAGTATCAATTTTTTATCCGTCTTCAAAACTGTTCCTCAATCGATATTTATTATTATTTGATCTTTGTTTCACCCCAAATGTTAGCAATTTAAAATCTAACCTCATTATGGTTAAAAAAGTAAACTGAAATCAACGCATAGGTTTAGTTTTTTTTTAAATGCTGCTTTATCACATTTGATTGCTGAATTATATTGATTATCTAATAGTTTTTAGAAAGTGGCGTACATAGTGTAGGGAGGAAATTTGTCGGTGAGTCATATCGCATTAATCCAGGTGCAGTCATAGGTTCGGCTTTAAGTATTCGAATCAATCGCGCTCAGTTGCGGTTGGCCTGGCAGTTGCTAACCTCAAGGCGGTTGCGGCACATCTTCAGCTCGCGATCGAACCATTGGCCGGCGGGGCATAGCTGGTGCCTGGCACGGTTGTTGCGGCAAACATAGAAGCGGCGGCAATGTCTGCCGTTTGTGAAAAGAGCGCCATCCTCGAGACCCTGGCAGTCACGCATGGAGACCAGGGCTTCAGCTGGATTACTCACAACAACTTTCTCAATCATTCTACTTGGTGGATCGGTGCAAGGTGGTGTAGTTTCTGGTGCTGTGCATGGAGTTGTAGTTTCTGGTGCTGTGCATGGGGTTGTAGCTGCTGGTGCTTTGCATGGGGCTTTAGTTGTTGTCGTTGTGCATGGTGTTGTTGTCGTTGTGGTTGTTGTCGTTGTAGTTGTTGTCGTTGTTGTCGTTGTGGTTGTTGTCGTTGTGGTTGTTGTCGTTGTGGTTGTTGTCGTTGTAGTTGTTGTCGTTGTGCATGGGGTTGTAGTTGTTGTGGTTGTTGTCGTTGTGCATGGTGTTGTTGTCGTTGTCGTTGTAGTTGTTGTCGTTGTTGTCGTTGTGGTTGTTGTCGTTGTGGTTGTTGTCGTTGTGGTTGTTGTTGTTGTGCATGGGGTTGTAGTTGTTGTGGTTGTTGTCGTTGTGCATGGTGTTGTTGTCGTTGTCGTTGTAGTTGTTGTCGTTGTTGTCGTTGTGGTTGTTGTCGTTGTGGTTGTTGTCGTTGTGGTTGTTGTCGTTGTAGTTGTGGTTGTTGTCGTTGTGCATGGTGTTGTTGTCGTTGTCGTTGTGGTTGTTGTCGTTGTGGTTGTTGTCGTTGTAGTTGTTGTCGTTGTGCATGGGGTTGTAGTTGTTGTGGTTGTTGTCGTTGTGCATGGTGTTGTTGTCGTTGTCGTTGTAGTTGTTGTCGTTGTTGTCGTTGTGGTTGTTGTCGTTGTACTTGTTGTCGTTGTGGTTGTTGTCGTTGTGGTTGTTGTTGTTGTGCATGGGGTTGTAGTTGTTGTGGTTGTTGTCGTTGTGCATGGTGTTGTTGTCGTTGTCGTTGTAGTTGTTGTCGTTGTGGTTGTTGTCGTTGTAGTTGTTGTCGTTGTGGTTGTTGTCGTTGTAGTTGTTGTCGTTGTGCATGGGGTTGTAGTTGTTGTGGTTGTTGTCGTTGTGCATGGTGTTGTTGTCGTTGTCGTTGTAGTTGTTGTCGTTGTGGTTGTTGTCGTTGTCGTTGTGGTTGTTGTCGTTGTGGTTGTTGTCGTTGTGCATGGGGTTGTAGTTGTTGTGGTTGTTGTCGTTGTCGTTGTAGTTGTAGTTGTAGTCGTTGTGGTTGTTGTCGTTGTGCATGGGGTTGTAGTTGTTGTGGTTGTTGTCGTTGTGCATGGTGTTGTTGTCGTTGTCGTTGTCGTTGTGGTTGTTGTCGTTGTGGTTGTTGTCGTTGTAGTTGTCGTTGTGGTTGTTGTCGTTGTAGTTGTTGTCGTTGTGGTTGTTGTCGTTGTAGTTGTTGTCGTTGTGCATGGGGTTGTAGTTGTTGTGGTTGTTGTCGTTGTGCATGGTGTTGTTGTCGTTGTCGTTGTAGTTGTTGTCGTTGTGGTTGTTGTCGTTGTCGTTGTGGTTGTTGTCGTTGTGGTTGTTGTCGTTGTGCATGGGGTTGTAGTTGTTGTGGTTGTTGTCGTTGTCGTTGTAGTTGTAGTTGTAGTCGTTGTGGTTGTTGTCGTTGTGCATGGGGTTGTAGTTGTTGTGGTTGTTGTCGTTGTGCATGGTGTTGTTGTCGTTGTCGTTGTCGTTGTGGTTGTTGTCGTTGTGGTTGTTGTCGTTGTAGTTGTCGTTGTGGTTGTTGTCGTTGTAGTTGTTGTCGTTGTGGTTGTTGTCGTTGTAGTTGTTGTCGTTGTGCATGGGGTTGTAGTTGTTGTGGTTGTTGTCGTTGTGCATGGTGTTGTTGTCGTTGTCGTTGTAGTTGTTGTCGTTGTGGTTGTTGTCGTTGTCGTTGTAGTTGTTGTCGTTGTAGTTGTTGTCGTTGTAGTTGTTGTCGTTGTGCATGGTGTTGTTGTCGTTGTAGTTGTTGTCGTTGTAGTTGTTGTCGTTGTAGTTGTTGTCGTTGTTGTCGTTGTGCATGGTGTTGTTGTCGTTGTGGTTGTTGTCGTTGATGTTGTTGTCGTTGTCGTTGTGGTTGTGGTTGTTGTCGTTGTGGTTGTTGTCGTTGTGCATGGTGTTGTTGTCGTTGTAGTTGTTGTTGTAGTTGTTGTCGTTGTGGTTGTAGTTGTCGTTGTAGTTGTTGTCGTTGTGGTTGTTGTCGTTGTGCTTGTTGTCGTTGTGCATGGTGTTGTTGTCGTTGTGGTTGTTGTCGTTGTGGTTGTAGTTGTAGTCGTTGTGGTTGTTGTCGTTGTGGTTGTTGTCGTTGTGCATGGTGTTGTTGTCGTTGTAGTTGTGGTTGTAGTTGTCGTTGTAGTTGTTGTCGTTGTAGTTGTTGTCGTTGTGCTTGTTGTCGTTGTGCACGGTGTTGTTGTGGTTGTTGTCGTTGTGCATGGTGTTGTTGTGGTTGTTGTCGTTGTAGTTGTTGTGGTTGTAGTCGCTGCGCATGGGGTTGTTGTTGGAACTGGCTTTGGCTTATCGCACGGTGGCTTCACAGTGGTTACGCATGGAGCCTTACCACCTAACGCGAACTGATGCGCTTCGTGATCGTGGCCAGACACGATGGCACCGCTGCGGTCGCCATTGTAGCAGTCAACTAGGCTGGGCAGGTTGCAGATTTGCGTCTTGGGATCAAAGAACAGGCCATGGCCGCACTCCTTTCGCATCGCACGTCCGCGCAGGCAAACATAGAAGCTGGAGCAGCTAATGGGATCCGCAAATGAAAGTCCATTTATGTGCTCTGTACAGTCTGGCCTATTTGCCTCGCTGGTTGCAGCCAGGGACGATAGGGCAATCACAAGTGTGAGCAGCAAGACGTTATCTGCAAGACAAGGCAACACGTGCCACATTAAAATAGTGGGCCAGCGGAAAGGCCCCAGGAAATAACTTACAAGCTCTCATTTTTTTAAATAGTCCTTCGCTTTGCTTTAACCGTTGAGAGAAAAAACTTCCGCACTGTACGACAAACTGCAGCAGTCGCATTGCTTATATAGCTGCCAGCTCTTCTCTTATCACCAACCACAATCATGCCAACAATTGTTCAGCCACTTGACTTCGACATGACTCTGAGACATGTGTATGGGAACAAGATGTCGGAATCTAGGAAACCATTAGCCAAATTGAACATCACACGTAATATTTATATTTTCGACCAGCAAACAAAGTAAAATAAAAATAATGTTGCTTTTTAGCTTCGTTAATACTGCACCTATTTCAAATTGTTTTACATATTTCCATATACACATTTCCACATTTTGATCATAATTTTTTGTGTTAGTATAATTCATAAAGTTTAATTTGAGATTACTGGTCTGGGAGTGTTTACATGTACAGAGAGTTAAGATCGACAGAAACATATTTGTTACCAGACCAAACAAGTGTGTGTTGTACGAGGAAGATATTTCAAACATTTGCGTTTTGCATTTGTCAGCCACCAACACTTGTGGTCCGACAAATGAATGAATATTTAACAAACTTGTGCACAATTCATGAGCACTGTTTGAATATTTAAGTTGATACGTTGGAATCCCTCTCGCACACACAAACTCAAACTCACAAACACTGGCAAGCAGACCAAATCCTTGACGTTGTCCCAACTCATGTGGTTGTATTCGAGGCATGTGCTGTGTCAACTAGGATATCCATATATGTGTACATGTGTGCAAATACAGGAATTGGATTGGTAAAAGCATAAGTTTGCTTAAAATGGAACATGACAGAGCAAGCAAATGTGTCCATTAATGCTTATATTGTATGAATCTCATGAGGATCGTAAATATTTGAGTTTCAGCATGCACACATAAATAAACTGCAAACTTAATATTGTCTTCTATGTACGAGAGATATATGATGAATAAAAAAAATATTTGCATATGATTGGATCAGCAATATTAAGGTACTTTTTATGGTGGGACACCTTTCATTGTAAAATAGTATTTTTTAACTGCACATTGCAAAAGAAACTATAATGTTGAGAATATTGAAAAATTGTAGTCATTTTTATATCATTTAAGGAAAATTGTTTTATTTATTTTTTTTATCACTTATGATAATCGCTTAAGAAATAGTGCAAATATTAAATTTGCTTTCATTTACTTTTTTTTATTTGTAAAACACAAGAGTACTCAAATAAGCTGCGCCTAAAATTGTTGCAAGTTTTTAATACTAACTAATCTTTATTTTTTGTAATGTATTGTTGTTATTTATGTTTATATATATATATATATATGTTTTTTTTTTGGCTTGTTGGAGTATTTATTATAAAGGAACGTCATAGCTTACATATTCGGTACACACACATACATATTTACACAGTTCCTCTAAAGATTTAATTACGAGTAATTTTTATAAGTATTTAATTATTATTTGATTTATTGTTTACACATATGCAGAATTCTACAGTATTCTTGTTATTTACTAACTGAAACAATAAGATGCACAAGTTTCGAAATATTTACAATTTAAATTAGTAGAATACCTAAGCTGAGTCACAAAGAAGTTTATTTTCGTTTTTACTTGTGGTAGTAGAAACAATTCCAAGAATTTTGTTTCTAATAATAATTTGTTCTGCATTTCAACGTATGTGATCCTAATATTTTAGCTATTAATATATGTTCAAAATATGGTAATGCTGCATTTATTGTACAGCTATTATTATGATTAACTTTAGTTGTATTATTAGAGTAAGTAAGTTTCACTTCTTTCACTTCAAATTCTCTTTTTAACGTTTGCTTGTTTTTTTTTTAATAGAATATTGCCTGGTTTTTCGAAATGGTTTAAGTTCTGCTCCATAAAGTTATTTTTTAAACTCAGTGTTGTCTTATAACATTAATTTATTGATACAACCATAACTCAAGTGCTTAAATAACAGCGTTCCAAATGACACCGAATCTCAAAGATTTCGAAATCAAAGTGCTCTGTAACAAATATTTAAGATTTATTTTTATTTATTTACACAACTCTCTAGAGGTTTTCATTTTAGGAATTAAATTTGTATTGCAAATTATTTAAACACGTTCGTAACAAATTGTGAACTAAAAAAGCAAACTTCATTTAAAGTTAGGAATTCCTCTTATGTTTATCAATATTGAATATACACTTACATATTTATTAGCTAAAAGCAAGTTCAATAAATCTGTTGAGTTTCTGGCATTAGATGAGATCGTAAACCAATTCGCTGCCAAGTATCTAGATTTAAATGTTGTTGTAGACACGTCTCGCATTGTTTGTTTGGGCTTAAGATTCTAAGAATAGTCTAAACTGAATCGTTCACATTGCAATTGTGCCGCGAGCTGGCTGCTTATTGCCAGTGCCTGCTGGCTGGCTGCCGCGATTGCTGGCCGGCTGCTCAAGTTTTGTCCTCTGCCACTTTAGTGCCACTAATTGAGCTGCTGACGTTCTCACCGCCACCGCCGCAGTCGATTCCAAAAGGCCGTTGCCTGCGGGTTGCCGTCTGCCTCTGTGTGCAGAGACTGCGGCTGACACTTTTGCCCGCTGCTGGTGTCCTTGCTGGCTCTTGCAGTGCTGCTGGTGGATTGTTGGTTTTGTTTCGGCCTTGATTGCAGCAGATTGCTACATTTCTGGCGAGTGTAAATTTAATAATCCACAAAAGTGTCAAAATCGTTGAAATATTTCGCCAGTGCAAACAGCCGGGACAACCAATTAGCGTATTCCAGCTGACGCTGGCGGATTTAATGGCGGATGCGGAATATTCACCTGGGATTAAAAGGAAAGAGTCGTATGTGTGGTTTGTGGTTATCATCAAATGTTTATTGTAATTGTCACAATTGCAATTGGCAATCGCATTCACACTATTACAAAAATGATTACTCAAACTGAAAACTCACATTCAATTTAAGCTTAAATTCAGTGAAAATCTATTTGTGCAATTTACAAACTTGCAACTGTGTCAAAGTGTCTCTCTCAGGGTGTGCAACCAGTCGATTGAATAAATACAGGCATATTGTAATTAAATATTCCTATGGCAAAATTGAACAGCAAACACTACAACCGAAAAAACACAAATAAAAGTACGAATAAATTATCAGATGTTTGAGTATGATTCTACGTACATTGATGTCAACTATAGTATGGCTTATTTTGGCACTATTCTATGTGGCAGAAGCATGAAATGTGCACAAAATAAATATTTGACTTTATATCAACAATGTCAAAACAAATTGAGTATGTAATTCAAATAAAGTGCACTATGATTGGAAAGGAGCTATTTTAAAATAAAGCCTATATGTCGAGTTTAAATATGATATAATAAAAAAAATAATAATGAATTTTGGAATTTTTTTCATTTATAAAATGTAATGAGCTGATGCAATTTGTAGGACGGTTTATTGTTTGAAGCTTAGGCTTTAATGGGATAATAGGATAGCTTAGACAAATTCGTTTCTAAATCTAATTCAAAATATAGAATTAAGGGAAAACCAAATGCAATTATTCAACATTCAATATTCATGCGGCCTTTAAATATATAAAATAGCAAGTAGCCTATCATCAAAAACTAAAATATTTGCACAGCAGCAAATTATGCATTGCATTGCATTTTACATATTTCCAATTGGCCGAGCAGTTGCCAAAGCGGACCAAAACTAATTAATGCATGTTAATAAAGTATGTCTAAATGTTTTGGCAACAAAGCTGCGTTTGCTATAAATACTAAATAAACTTAATTATATACATATATAAATGGCAGCCATCCATAGAAATAAAATACACTGATTAAATCAAAATGACGGTTGAGTTTCGGCATACATATGTATGTATTCACATATGAATGATGTGTATGTATGTGCAAGTATAGTTAGTATATGTATATAAGAATATTGATTATGCCATAAAGCGGCTGCAGCAGGTGTGTGTGCATAATGAATGAGGAAAATGCATTCATATAAATAATTGATAATATCATTAAGTTATTAATAATTATTTGTCATAATTGTTGTTATTGGAGTTGTTTTTCTGTTTTTCCCCATGCTGTTGCAAGTGCAAATGCATTTCGCTTCCGCCATGCCACATTGGCCAGCAACAAATGAGAGACAGTGCAACAGCAACAACAATACTAACAACAATAATAACAATGCCATTGTAATATCGAAAATGTAAAAGTGCACCACAGAATAACAATAAGTTTATTAACCCTATGGCACTTATGCAAAATTCCATGAAAATATATGAAATTTCAAACAAAAGTCGACAACATGTACTTCTGTTTTTTAAAGCACTCCCAGCCCCATGTCCAGAATAATGCCATTAAAATACATGATAAACCTCTCACAACACAGCCCACGCAACATGATTCGGTGATTTTCATTATCCGGCTGTAAAATGTTTTACTCGTTTGCTCGACTTAAAAGTGCAGTAAGCCGCATTTTATGTGCACCAATTAGTCGAATATTAAAAATACATCAATTTCATACAATATTTGTTGAGGTTTTTTTCATGCATTTTTTTTGTATGCATTTCTTATGATTCAGTTATTGTCAATATAAACAACATAAATAAACATGAGCATGATTTCATGAGTTCATAATATTTGTATAAAGTAAATTAGAGTTTTATTTGAATACGTTAGTCATAGTTGGAGGCAGTTTATTGAAAATTACAATGTTCTCGATTGCAAATACCAATGATTGGGATTGATTCAAATATTGCGAATTCCATTAAATATTATGTGTCAATAGGCAGTGGAAATATGCAATGAATGGAATTTTTAAAATTAATTAGTGTAGCATATATTTTATTCAGTAAATAACAATGTCATCAGATCATCAGAAACTTGGCAATTGTGAAAGATTCAGAAAAGTCTAAAGGAAATCGTTTTGATAATATTTGGATTTGTTAGTAGTTTTGAATCAATGTCGTCATCAGTTCATCGGAAGTAGCTTTTTTTTGCAAAACCCAGAAAAGTCCAGGAATGATCCTTATACATACAGAGAGATTCGTTAGAGCTTTTTGATCCTTTTGGAAATTCGCGCAGTTTTTATATATACATATATATCTTTATGCTTATATCGGCAAATATTTAAAATGAAAGTGGCTGTTTGAGTCACGAGCCATTATGTATGTTCACAATTCATGCCTTGTTTGATTCCAAGTGACACATAACAACTGCACAATGATAACCGCAGCAAAGGGGAGTCCATGCTGACGAGGGGCGACAGTACAGACAGACATGCCCTTAAATCATCGCTTTGCCCTTTCCGACTTTTTGACAAATATATATATAAATATAAAAAAAAAAACAAAAAAAAAAACATGTGCATCACTTGACATTCGCATAGAACGTGTTCAAACCTTAACTCGAACACGAAAACATTTGCCGCAATTGGCAATGCCATTTTTATGGCCATTATTTTAAAACCAGTGGCCCGAATAAACGTGACAGTTGTTTGCGACAAGCAGGCAGACAGACAATAAACGTGTAAACGACAAACACAAAGCGCGCACCTGTCTCTCAAGCGACCTGTGTTTGGACCAGCCTGTCAGGTGTCATCATCACTTAGCAGGTGAGTAGCAACGCCTCACACACACTCCTCTTTCCCATACAGTTGTTGGGACGCATGTACATAAGTAGCATGCTTCAAATTGCCAGCTACACAGTAGAACACATGTCAAAGTTGACATACACGCACTGCTCAAACATCAACAACAACAGCAACAACAATAGCACAGAATTTAAATACAAACGCAAATTGCGTATTGATTCACAAATATTTCACACACACACACTAGTACGCCACCCACATAGATACAATTCTATCTTTGGTAGATAAGCATACAGGCAGATTGTTGCCAATACGCATGCGAATACGTTTATTGTAGGTCATCATTCCTACTATCATAACTTTCATCTTCATCATCATTCCCACTGCTGCCGTCGTTGTGGACATTGAGCAAATAACGCATTTGTGGACACTTCCAGATAACAACAAAAGTGCACCCGTTGCTGCTGCTGATGCTGTTAGTGTAACTGCCAGAGTGGCCATAAGCATCGTACAACATTTTATAAATAAAATAAAAACGAAATATTCCACTATGGAACTTTCGTTGAGAAAATTATGGAGTCGAACTTTACACGTGGCAAAAACATTTATGCTAAAATAATACAAGCCATCGATTAGAAGCAAAGATTTGACAAAGTAAAAAATGTTAATGCAAAGTGAATTGAAAACAAAAATACAAAAATAAAACGATAGCTAAACGGCATAAAAATAAACTTGTTGAAAGATTATGAAGTGTTTTCATTTTGTATGATTTTGGCAAAATCAACATTTGACTAGTATATTCTATAGCTATCATAAGAACGTATTATAATTTGCTCCTGAAGTTTGATTTACAAAAAAAACAGTTCCGACCCCAATTAGTTATATCTATGTCCATCTGTGTTGATGTAATCCACTACCTTAGTTCTAAAGAAATACTGTTGAAGCGAGGCATATATCCATACCCTTGCTGGAAGAAGTATGTATATATCGGAGATAGCCAGATCTGATAACTATTTTATAAAGTGCTTTAGAACCGATCGTGTATGAAAAACTTGTTGCTTAACAAGGCTGCAAATTAAACATACCCATTATGCGTTTTATGCTACTCATATTTTACAAAAATTCATCTAGGTCCAACTAATATATTATACAGCTCTCTTAGCATGAGAGTTTTTTTTTAAGATTTTTTTATGGTTAGCAAAAATTCGTTTGTTCTTTTGTAATAGAGCTTATATACGATAATTATAATGTGAAATAAGACGTATATAAAATTAGCAATCACAATAACAATCTTCTTATTTTAAAAGCATTCAAATTACAAACACTGATAAAGCTTTTCGTACCACTGTGCATGCTGAATCGTTGGTAAATCGAAAGTCAGAAGTGCCGAATGCAAGCGAAGTAAAATTCAATTAGCTTAAATTAAAAACTTAATTCAATTGGCATGCAATACAAAAACATTTGGCACTGACTGAAACGTGGCTTGGCAAACTCCCAACTCCTCCCAACCCCACCACCTGCCCCTTCGTTCGCCCGGACTTACCGTTTAGCACGTGCAGCACAATGGTGCGTGGTGCGCTGTTCGAGGGGCTGCACGTATAGTTGCCGGAGTCCAACTTCACCACGGCGGGTATGATGAGAGACGCCCTCTGCAATTAGACAGCAAAAACAAAAGCAAAATGTATACGTATACGTAATATTTATATTGAAACGCCATGCTTGAGCTGGCGAGAAAGTTGTCACGATGAACGTTGCATATGTGCCACAGGATGTCACATTGGGTAACGGAAACTGCGAAAATGCCACTGTGTGTCACTTGAGTGGCAGAAAAATTAAAATACAAAATATGCACACACTCAAATTATACATATATTAAAATAATAATATGACGGCGTTGACAATTTTCGACAGTGTTGCGAAAAATTGAATAAAAATGCCATGGCATCCACTCCACGTCCCCACATCCTCCGCATCACGATCTCTCTCTCTCTCTCTCTCTCTCTCTTTTTCTTTCGCATTCGTGAGGCAATTTGCGTAATGAAAATTCGTTTAATGAAAATGCTGAGAGTGGCATATAAAGAGTGACAGGGAAGCGAGGGAGTTGGAGTGAAGACGTGGGAGAAGACGTGAATGATTATGATAATGATAATGATGAGAGACACGCCCACACGTGCGGTAAGCCACTTACCGTTATCTGTTTAATGAAACTGCTGCTAGGCAGCATTGTTGTTGTTGTTATTGCCGTTGTGCTTGGCTGTGTTGTAGTCGTAGTTGTTGTTGTTACTGCTGCTGCTGTTGTTGTTGTTGCTGCCGTGGATTCCTCTGCTGTTGCTGTCGTCATAGTTGCAGCAGCTGCTGCTGCTGTTGTTGTCGTTAATGTTGCCGGCGTGTCAACTACCTTTCCACCTTCAACAATGCCACCTTCAGCTGCAACGCCGACAACTCCAGCTGCTGTCGTTGACATTGTGGCTGCTGTGGGCGTGGCTGTTGCTGTTGCCATTGCATATCCATTTCCGGAGATGCCGGTCGCATCACTCACAGTTATCGCATCTAGAATATATGAACGTGTTATGGCCGCTATATCATTTAGCTTCTCTGCTCCCATTGAAGTCGATGTCGACGTTGCCGCTGGCGTCGTCGCCACTTCCGTTGGCAGATCGATGCGCTCAATTTCCGTTCGCCAGCCGCGACGATTATGCAAATAGATTTGCTTCTGATTGTAAAACCAATTAATGAAAAGCGGCGGTTCCAGTGCCTGGCTAATTATGCAGCGCAGTTTCACTTGACTTCCGGCCTTCACGTGGCGCGTCGACTCCCCGATTAATTCGGTTTTAGGTTCTGCAAAAGACCCATAAAGCACATACACACACACACACACACACACATATATATAGTTTAGTGAGTCGCTTACAATCTGTGCAAAATCTGTGCAGCAGCAACTGATTTATTGGCCTGACTGGTGATTTATATTAGGTTTGGGTGTGGCATGCCCTGCAAGTTGAACTGCATTTGGGAATCTGGGTTTCATTGATTGTGTCTATAACACGACTACTGGTTCAATGAAGCAACTGCAAGGAGCACTCTTGCATAGCTGCGATGATAAATCTATTTTAAATCGATTGTCTCTGACGCAAACGTAAGAAATGAACGGTTTGCAATTTCGTCATTTTATTTTATAAACATAAAGTAAAAAATATGCATCTGGCTTAGAGAGTGCTTAAGATCAAATAAGCAATAACTACTACTAAATACATACATAATTAATTATTTTATTTGTTATTATTTATCTTTTAGAATAAGCTGGTATTTTTTATGGAAGTTGAAAACTTTATTCGCTTCAAATTAATTGATATTTTGTAAAGTAAATATTAATGGGCCAGAGCGGTTTTCACATTTTCGCTATTAAATGTTCATTAATATTAAATTGCTAAAGTACCACTTTTAATTAAATAATAATTTGAAGCATCGTTAAGAATCTGGTGTCTTTCCCTTTAAAATTTCTTAACATTTGTGCTTACTCACCCACTATACGCAAGTGCACAATGGCGCTCGCCTTGGGCTCCGTGGAGACTTGACATTCGTAGGTGCCCTCGTCCTTGACCTGCACATATTTAATTTGGAGCGACCAGCGTTCGGGATTGGGGGAGAAGACCGACTGGAAGCGCTGATCCGCTATGAAGGTGGTCTGATCCACGGTGAGAATGTGACCATCCCGCATCCGCAACCACGAGATGGGCTTCTTTACCAACTGCTTGACCTGCGAAGAAAAATGCAAGATGACAATCAGATAGCAAGTTAATATCGAATTAGCCAACAATTGAAAGCAATCTGAAAGTAATATTGGGTCCCAATTTTAAACACAGTGCAATTATGTATGTCGAGAGCATTGATAGCTCAGAGGTGGCAGCAAGAGCTGAAAGCTGACAACAAGAGCAAATCCCAGCTGACTAACTGGATGATGTCAGCGAAACTTTTCTTGTTCGTGCTCCACAAGGAAAAAAAACTTTGGCGCGCACAACAACGGAATAACGGTATTGGGCAACAATGTAACGGTAAACAAGAACAGCTACAAAATGACGATTCATTTCTGTCAATAATGACAATAATAATTTAGAAACAATTTTACAAGGCAGCCTCCCGCCCCCGACATTTCTCCACCCACCCGTCGACGACTCACGTAAAGAAAACAATATACATTCAATTCACAAGGGAAGCCGAATACATGTACGTATGTGTGTGTGCATGTGTGTGAATGTGTTTGTACATGTGTGTGCGTGAGCATACATACGTATATTTCTGTTGCTTGGCAGACTCCCTGAATTGTATCGTGCAGAAGGACTCACTGTAATTACACTTGACACAATTTGCAAGTTACTTTTGTGGACTAAGTTTGGAAATGATCTTTATTTTGACAGTTTGGCAACTTGATTGAAGTGTATTTTGTAATAATAAATCATATGAAAATTCGATTGGTATTTAGATAATTGTAACAAGTAAGCGAAACTATTAATGCTATGCAGATAAAAATAACTTATATAGCTCGAGGTGAGCGATACATTGAACCCTACTGTTAAATATAAAGTAGGATTGCTGTTAGTAGTTTGTTCAACATGAAAATACGGTTTGATTAGTAAAATCAATGATTATTATCCGATATTAAAAAATTATTTATAGTTCATCAATAACATGTCGGGTGTGGCCTTCATTGCTTTCGAAAGTCGAAACGCGGGTGGTTATCAATCAAAGTGGGACTTGACCAAATCGACTTGACTCTTGTTGCTGATCAATACATATATACTTTATTCATTCACATGCCTGCTGCGCAACATCATTATATCTTTCTAAAATTGTATTTTGCTCACGGTAAATATAATGAATATATTTATATGATTTCTGGAGGTATTTAAATGCAAAATGGTTCAACATTTGTTGCATGAATTGGGGAGAACCCAGAAAAAACCCAATCTTACCAAAATAATAATTAGTAAGAATTAGTTAAGCCCCTTACAGAGCCCTAATAAAGGTATTTTTTCTTAAAGGGCAATAACTAATACATAAATTGTATAATTATAAGGTTGCTAGTTGTAAATAAATAAATAAATTAAGTATTTATTCCCTGGGAGTTCACATCAATTTTTGACTTGTGAATCTTAAATTCCTTGTGCTAAGTTCGCAGAAGAAAGAAAGTATTCACCTGATTCATCGCCATTTCCGTAATATATCGCCGGACATTTATAAAAAGAAAAAACAATCTGTAATGTAATACATATATTTCTAAATGATCATCCAATCCACTCAAAACTCAGATTCACTTAAAATTCCACGCACACATTGCGCACAGTGTGAGTCTACTCACATGCCCCATTTATTGGTGGGGGGTTCAAGGAAGCTGAATAAAATGGCGATTGCAAACCGTGGCTGCGACTCTGGTGGTGGTGGCAGTGGCAAATGACAGTCTTTGAACTGCTGTCATCAACTACATTGTCCATGTTAGCTACGGCCATAGGATGTCGGCGATGTCGGCGAAGTCGGCGAGGGGGCATGTTGAACGACGTCATGATTAGATACTATAATCATTTGTGTTTTATGTGCTTGTTGTTTTTCATTGTGGCGGCTGCCCAGGCCATGGAACTAAAAGTGTCTGAGGCACGCACACAAAAGGCAACCCCAAGCAGCGACACCCCAAACCACACTGATATTTTGTTCGCCCAACTCCGAGGCTGGCCGCCTGTCTGTCTGCCTTGTTCGTAATTGCTGCCAGTTCCTTCTTTGGCCCTCTTTGCTGCCCTTGTCGTTGTTGCTGTTGCTGTACGTGCTATCAAAACTATATGAATATGCCGGACCAGAAATGAGTATATACAACACAAACACATTTAAAAACACCGTACCTATTATGGCAATATAAAAGCCATGAGGTTTGTTTCGTCCACAACATCAGTGATAAATTTGCAGAAGCGTAAATTTCTAATTCACCCCTCCGAATTACTCCACAAAATGTACGCCAATGATTTTTATAATATTTTCCGTTTGTTTATATCTTTAATATGGTGTTGAAAATTTTATAACAAAAATGTCAAAGTGATTGACAATTCGTGAGCTACTTTATTTTAATACTGTTATTTTATGGTTAAGATAAATGCTGTTTATCAAAACTTTTAATGAGGTGTAAGTAAAATCTGTAATTTTATCAGGACAACTTTTTAGCTGGATTTAGAAAGGGACAAACTTTATGTTGCCACAATATTTACATTGTTTCTATTTGTTTATTTCCTATTCAAATCTGCAATCATTTTTTCTTCCAGTTTGAAATTTCATTGGAAAAATTGTAAATTTTTCGAAATGTTAACCACTGACTGATTTCTGAATAGCAAATAGACAAGTATTGTAACTAGTAATTTACTGCATGCTCTGAACTATGTAGCTATAAATAAAGCACTATGCAGTGGGTAGGTTGACATTATTAAATTTTGCGGACGGCATTGAATTCGTGAGTATCGCACAAAGGACATTATTATCAGGCTGAGCATCGACATTATACTCAGAGAGTATTAAGTGAAGATGCTTATCCAGTTGCTCGAACCGACAGACAGTTGGGCAGCCAGCCAAGCAGCTTCTAGGCACGCACAAGGACACAGGCAAGAGATGGAGATTGAGGTTGGTGGTTGGAGGATGGGTGGTGGGTGGAGGACTTGTAACGGGAGCTGTGGGGAACTTCTTTAGCGGCATTTTGGAGTACGTGGCAAGTGAAAGTACATAAGTCCTTGCTGGAGGCTCCTTGCGGCTGCTGGTGGCTCTTGCTGGCTGACAAATATTCATGTGGTTTGCAGCTCAGGTTGTGCCCGATCTAGAAGGCTGCCTTGGCATTAGCTAATTTAAATTCCTCGCTTATGGATGGCGCATTATGCGGCTGGGTTCGTGTAGATTGCGCTTAATTTACCAAAAAATTAATGGCCGTATTTTGCCATCGAATTTATCAAGATGCCTCTTGTCGGTTGTCTCCGTATCTCTCTCTCGGTGTTCACTCGGTTTTGCAATTTAAATATTGTTAATTAGTTGCTGCTGCATTCTCTCTCGCACTCTGTGTATTACGTGACTTGGGCAAAGCAAATGTTATCATTGCATTAAAGTCAAGCGTCTGGAAATGGGCAATAAACCCAGCGAGTGCCTCTGAAAGTAGTTCTTGAAAACTTGTCGGTCCTCTGACCCGCCGTCTGGCTGGTACCCATATCACAGTCGTAGCCGTAGCCTTAGTAAAATTTTGGGCTCTTTTCTTTTATGTGCGTTTTCCTTTTGCTGTATGCTATCGTCAGCAAATGATTTTGGAAACCAAAGGCATGCAGACAACAAAGTTTGCCCATAACATTTGCGAATACTGTCTAAACTTGTTTGTAAATAATTTCTTTTATTTTGCCAATTTTTTCACACAACAATACACCTCAAAGAACCATCTATTCCACGCCCTCAGTCTGTCGGTAATATTTCTTTCCTTTTTCATTTCATATCTGCTAAAAAAAAAGTTAACTTTGTGCAGACTTTGCAAAATAACACAAAATACGGAAGGGGAATGCTAGGAGAGCAAAAGGGCCAAATCGCTTTTGAGAAAACAGTAGAATATCAAGTGCTCGCAGGCAAACATATTTTTTCCTCATGGATTCTTTCTTTTATGTCGATATACACAGATTCTTTGTAACGCTTGCAGTCTGAAATTTATTATTAATTGATTAGGTTTAAGCAGATTTTCAGATTGCGCAAAGTTATGCTAACCAATAGCTGCGAGCTTTGCAAACTTTGGTTACAACCACGTTAAAATATTTATATAAATTTATATAAACTTTTTTTTTTGGCGTTCAGGTTATCGGATAATCAGTCTTTGGTAAAGTGTTTGCTTATGGGATTATTATGCTGTTTGCAAATCTAGATATATGGCGTGCTGCTTAAGGTATAAAAGCCTCTTGTGACAGGCGTAAGTAAATATCCTGGTGCATTCATTGAGGATGAAAATAATGCAAATAAAACTTGAAAAGGTAAATAAATATTTTTGCAAGGGTTTCGTTTTTTAATTTAATTTCAATCTGACACTGCCAGCAAAAGTTATGGTTGGTTGTTGTTGCAGGCAAGTTAATTTGTAGCAAAGAAGAAATAGAAACAGCAAAGTATTTGTTTCCCTTGCAAGCAGCTCTGGTAGTGAAGAACAGTTTTGTGTATTTTAGTGTTTTAGCAAGTTGTAATTTGCTGTCCAAACAGAGCATCGACTGCGCCAGTTATAATGACTGTAATGATTATGATTATGACTATGCTTATAATTATTCACAATGATCATTATCACTGCGTTGCAGGCACTGCGCCAAGGCAGCAAAGCAACAGTAACTATGTTATTAGCGGATGGACTTCGGATGCCACACAGACACACCAACACACACAGCATGGTATGCTGCTGCCACACCCAAAAACGAGTGTGTGTGTCTGTGAGGAGCGTAGTTTGCCAGACTTGGAATATTTGGGTCAGCTTCGAAAATGGCGTTGCCTTTAGATGTAAACTGGTCATTGGGGCGAGAAGAAGGGCTTTAAGTGTGGAGCGGGTTTAGGGGAAGAGATCCGTGGCGTGGCAGTGGCAATTTCCGGTTTGTTTTCTTTCTGTTCCGGCAACGCCAAGCTTAAATTAGTTCAAAGCGCTGCAAATTTGAACTTTGCCCATCACTTTTCCACCCCCACAGCCCCTACCCATCCCAGAAGTCTGCATAATCAAATGCTTATTATAAATTATCAATGATTATTAAAAAAGGAAAATGCTTTGTCAATATATTTAATCTTCCAATGCAAAAAAAAAATACCTCCTATTTTTTGTTAAAAGTAAACAAGCTGAGGCACGAGGAGAAGAGTCGGTTGATTGGATTCAAGTGAAAATCAATCAACTTTCCATTTTTCCCTCTTCAGTTTTTCAGTTTGGTCAACAACTTAGGATTGCGCGTGTATTCAGACACTTTTAGGCATAAGAAGCCGCCTTATGCAAGTCATTGATAGCAAAAGAAAAAAAGAATTATGAAAGAAATAAAATATACTTTGCATAACCTGTCAGCTTTTTGTTGTAGGTTCCTTTTTTTCAGCACTTAAGACCGCTGACGAGGTGTCTGATTGTATAAGAGTAGCTCAAATTTTGCTTTTAAGCGTAATCCATTACATTTGAAATATGATAATTGACATTTTTTTTTTAATAAAAATTGAAAACTTAAAAGGAACTGATATACCAAATTAACAAAAATAGTTTTTATAGAAGATTGAAATCTTGAACAACACAATTTGTAATATTTTTTTAAAAATAAAATTGTTATTATTAATGAATTTTTATTGATTTATTGATAATGAAAATAATTTATATTTTAGGATTCCAAATATTTACCAGAATATTTTGAATATTTGTATATTAAAATATACAAAATCGTCAAAAATGCATAATATCATAATATCTACCGGATAAACACCATTTATGTGAATACAAATTAAATGCAGCAGCTTAAATATTTCTATAAATCGATATTTTGGTGCCACACATTACACATTACCCGAGGTGAGTTCAACACACGACATTAGTGGAGAGTGTGGTAAGCAGCCTTTTGGCAAGCAACAAGAGTGCTCGTGGCATGTAACGACTTCTTTTGTGCTTCTTCAGACACACACACACACATGTGGCATTTGTGCTTGAGCAGTTTGTATAAGTAATATCATACACAAAGAGCGACAAAACCTTGCCAGAAACGGCGCAACTGTGAGTCTTATTTGGCACGCATTATGGGCTGTTAATTAAAGGGCATTTTTGGGCATTGAATTGCGCTCTTGTTCAGCTAAATTTGGAGCTCAGCGTTACTTACGTTGCACGGCAAATAGGCGTGGGTTCCCGCTTGGCTAATTATTGTCTGGTAATCATCTATTGTTGGCGGCGGTCTCAGCGTTGTCCTCGGTGCTGGTCGACGTGTCGATCTGGTCGTTGTCGCTGCCAATGTTGTTGTAGTTGTTGTTGACTCTTCAGTTGTTAGTGCCGTTGTTGTTGTTGTTGGTACTGCTATTGTCGCTGTGGTTGTCTGCCTTGTAATGTTGTTGCTGTTGCTGTGTGGGAACAATACGTTGTACTGTGTAATTTTGTACTCGTGTTCATCCAGTTCCTGTTCCTCCACGTTTCTATTGCTCATAATAAGATTTGCTTGCAGCACAGCCGTCACACCAGGCACGGATGTTGCCATTGTGAATGGGCTTCCCGCTCGCTGCTGCTGCTGCTGCTGTCGCTGATCGCCATTGTTACTAATGTTATTAATGTTGCTGTGGCTGTGAATGGGTATGGGCAATGCTGCTGTTGCTGTTGCTGCTGCTGCTGATGCTGCTGTTGATGCAACGAACAAGCTCGCATTTGTATGCATTGCATTTGCCATTGTTGTTTGACTCGCTATTCTTGTTATTGATGTCGTTTTTGCTATTTGCTCATCATTTGCTTTTGCTATGTGCGTTGTCGCCGAAATTAATGGCAACGATTGTGCCAATGTCGCCGCTCTCTTTGATTGACTTCTATGAAATGGCCCATCATTTATACTGTCGCTCTTTAATATTGGTGATTTGGCTAACAGAGGAGTCGCCGCCTTTTCCAGTCCAGCCGTCCTTGCCACAGTTAGCTGGGCACCTAACAAAGGAGAAGGCAAAAGAAAAGAAATTAATTACTTTGTGTTTTCTTTTCAGCTTGCCGGCTTAGGCCGCTTACATATTTCAAATGCTCTGATCCCATTTATCTAATATGCCAACAACAATTAAAACGATTTACGGTACCCCCTCTATTTAAGGAGCCATTCGCACTGAATTCAGCGATTACAGTTGAATAAATTAATCGACATTTGTCTTTGATGAGCCTACAAACATACACTCACACACACACACACACACACACACACACACACAAGTTGCAACACCTCCACATCACGCCCCAATTTGTCGCCACTCCTCCATTCAACCGTTATCGAGTGGCGTTCATCTACCGTTCCATGTTTGCATTAAAACAATTTCGAAATTAATTAGCTAATTATCTTCAAGGACGACCAGTCAGTGGACATTGAATTGATTTGCATGATTTAGGTAGGTATAGAAAACACGGAATGTCCTTACAAATACCCCCATAACAGGGAAACTCATTCATTAGATTAATGTGTCAAGATCGCATGGGACTTTAATATGGGTTTGCCAATTAACTGAAATAATAGAAATCAAAAGCTCCAACTGACAGAGTTTCGCTATCTTATTTCATGTTGCCGCGTTGGCAAAATATTCAAATTTCAGTTGCTTTCTGTTTCGGACTTTTTTAAATCTACTTACTTAAGCAATTAACTCATTAACACTCTATGGAATAATGTCAAAGAAATTCGATGGGCCAAATAAGAGTTGCTGATTTTAGGAAATTCTATTCAATACAATTATGCTTGTCAAACTTCAAATTATTGTGTTTTTGATCTCTGATTTCAACTTGAGCAAATAAAAATCTTTAAAGTTACTTTAATGCTGGACTTGAGTCAAGCATGAACTTTTTGTACGTTCCCTTTTATCCATTTAACAGATTATAGAATACGAAACGGAATACATATTAAAATGTCCCAGGCAGTTATTTTGCCATACTTTTTCACACACACAATCACACACTCACACACACACTTTTAAGTAAAACGAATTGCAATAATCTATAAGAAATTGGCAATAATTTATGCACCTATGACATTGGTTGGTTGCCTCCACATCGAGGAGTGCGGCTTTTGCTGCAGCTACGCGTAAATTTGCCAAACTGATGCCATAAATTTTGTACTGAAACTTTCAACCGATAAAAAAGTAAAAATAAAAAAAGAGTAGCAAACAGATAGAGGGGAAGTGACAAAACTATGCCATGCTACACAAATACATAGAAAAAGTTGAGTGACACACATGCCACATGCAGCATGCATGATTTCCGGTTTCCTTAGTTTAATTAATATTGAGTTCAATTTTTAAAACACTGCCAAGATTTTGGCATAGATATTTAAAAATTACCAACTCGTAAGTAACTGGAAAACTTTGTCTAGTTCTGAGGAATGCTTGCGTATGAGCAATATTCCATTGGGCCTCGGGGCATGCTCAAGTTATTTCTGTTAATTAAGTAATGCGCTGAGCAAAGAGCAGAGCCCAAGACTGTAATTAAGTCCGTGGAACGCAGAACTCCTAACCCAACTAACTAATCAACGCTGGGCTTCCCGGCCAATTGAGCGGGAGGACGAAAAAAATGTTTTGGGCAAGTGCAAGGCTTGCTCCGCAGTTCAAGGGTGTCTGAGTGTGCTTAAGAATGAATATGTGTGTGTATATGTGTATATGTCCATGTAAGTATGTGCGTATGTGTATGTGAGTGTGATGTTATCATGTTTTATGTTTATGCGGCGTGTACGTGCAATAAAGATAAAGCGATTCCACATAAAAACTTTTTAATTGCCTGCACTAATGATGCACTGCAACAACTTGATCATAATTATTATAATGTAATAAGCAAGTTGCCCAAATGCCAAATGACTCTAACACAATTGTATAGTTTGCCAAAATATTACTCAAAATAATCAAAGTATTTGTATTGGTTGCTATCCCTGTTAGCTGAACCCCCTAAAACGCAAATAATCAAATAATTTAAAAATATTTATAGTTAAATAATTAATTTAACCATAAACAATATGTATATATATATACACAATATATTAAATATAATATGTTAATTATAATATTAGTATATTTAATTAATATGTATATTACATAAACATAAATATGATTTTCTACCTTAAACAGTATTTGATGATAACAAAATAAAAAATTCTTATTCGATTTGTAGGAATTCGTTCCATGGTGCGTTCGCTGCCTCAACTCATTAGCCGCAAACAAGTTAAGGACCAAACAGCTGTCGGGCTGTGAGTTCAAGGCATATAAAAGCGAAACATGAATATGCTATGGATGGATGGGTGGGCGGTGGGTGCGCAGCAGCGGCAGACGCAACAAACGAGGCAAAAACAAATCAAAAGAGCGTAAAAAAGGAAGAGATGAGGAACTGCAATAAAACAAGTGAATTACGCGAAAGAGACGCGCAAGGCGCAAAAAGAAAAACAGAATAATAAAGCGGGCATATTAAGAAAAATATCACTTTAGACGGCGACAACAGCAGCAGCACCAGCAGCAGTAGCCTTAAAGTATGCTACGAAAATTTGCTTAATCTGTGCCCAAGCCGAGGCAAGCAACAAACTAAAAAGTTATAAAAAAATTCTCAGACACATACAAACACACACACAACGTGAGCAAATTGTTCACAAAGTAAAATATAAAAAGATAAAACGACGGCCACAGTTGCCGCGACAGGCAACTTCCCTTCGTCCCTATACTTGTCTCATTGGTGGCACAAACTTGTGTAATGAGGCACGACCAAGCGGCAACGGCGACTCGATGACTCGTTGCCAGTCTGAGGCTGAGTCTGACGCTATTGACGCTGAGATTGAGTTGGGGCAAACTCGAGACGGAGTCTGAGATTGGGGCATAAAATGAGATTCATCGACTTTACTACTGAAAGCATTTTATAAACGATACACACACACAACTAAATAGTGCCTCTCTTTCTCGCAGCTAAGCGCACAAGTACATAGTAAAATTAACCAGCTAAACCCCGTGGGCACTTAAGTTAGTACCAAGTCTTAACAATAAAATCATCTAACATAATACGCCACATGCATATTTCATTCGAATGCACTCGACAAAAAATTATAAAAACTTCAGTTTGGTGTAATAAGTTTTATGCGAAACAATAATTTGGTGGATATTTGTGGGAACCAAATATATTTCCGTTTTGGATTTTCCAAGTCAAACTTTATTGTTAACTTTAAAATATAGTGTGCTTGTCAAAATTGATTAAGTAAAAATATAAGTATTAAGTATTTAAGAATTCAAATTTAATTGAAGCAGCATTTTTAAAACAATTGATTTACCGATATTTAAAAAGTGATCAGCAATCAGAATCAAGACAAATGATGTATTAAAGTAATGATAATAAATATTAAACTAAGTAACTACTGCTGCGTTCATTTCTTGGCCTCCACAACCCTTTAGCTATTTTTCTTTGCATCAACTGAATTTCCACTTGACTGCATTGAGGGCTCTCTGACATTGTCTTCAAATATACGATTTTCTTTGCGTGTAATTCCAGGCACGCCCCGTGAACTGATGTCGGCGCATTATCGTTTGTGTCTGTCATCTTCGTCCAGCTGGCTGACAACAATTCGACACTTTTCCTAATTATGATGGGCATGTTGTTGAGTTCAACTGAGATGAGTTGATGATGAAATTTGGGGCGCAATTCTCCCAATGACTATGGTGGGAACAGAATTGAGGCGTGGTTATGGTCATGTAATCTCAATTCAACACCGCAGAGCCGGACACTCGCTATCTCATCAAATGGCTGTCGAGATGACGCTAATAATGATGAAGGCAGACGGGGCAAGGACTCATCCAGCTACTGGCTACGTAATTTGTGTAATAATTGTGCCTAAGCGTTTAAGTCGAGCGCCACTAACCAGTCGCATCTCGAGGGAGTCCGTACAAGAGGGCCGGGCAAAGGCGCGGCAGATTGGTCACGAAACGAGCCGGCAACAGCCAAAAAGCCACCAGCTACAAAAACAACAAAGCAACAATGAAGAATGGTGGCCAATTGCCTGTGGCCGTGGGAAAGCGAATGAGTTAGTTACTCAGAAGTGCCGGGGCACACTTTAGTCCTGGGAGCCTCAAAGGGGGTGTGTTTGGGTATGTTAGTTTGGGCGTGGATCAGTCAGTTTGTTACAAGAACTCAATGGTGCTCGACTTGCTGTAGAATTTGATTAAACAAAAGTAAAAGTTTTCATCTCCAGCGTCGAGCGGCATCAGCCACTTTATGCCTCTTGGTTTTGTTGTTTTGATTGTTCGACTTGGTCGCAATTTTGTGTACTCTGGTTTTTCGTTTTTGTTTTTGTTTTCGTTTCCAGTTTTATTTTGTATTTTTTGCCTCGAAAACATTTTTTGTTATTGCTGGTGTTGCTACTTGGCTGCAAGTCCAATAGAAGTCCGAGTTGTGGTTTCCCAACCGCTGTATTCACTACTTTCATGGCCAACAATCGCAAAAATCAACAATGGCCAACTACAAACATTTCAATTCGGTATATAAACTATTGAATACTCTTTCACACAAAGTGTTCAGCAACGGATCTTTACTTTATATAGCTGACCTTTTGAGCGTAGTTTTAACATTAAATTAACACAGTTTTTGTTGGACAAAATTCCGATTTTGTAACCAATATGTAATAAAGGGAAAAATTCGCATAAAGTAAATCGCTTAAGTCAGAATAGGGTAGGTTAACAAAGTTAAAAAAATACTATCATAAAGTAAGCAAATGCAGATTTAAGAGAATTTATATGATCGATTGAAAAGTCTGATAAATACAAAATTATTATTGCTTAAATCTTGGTAAGTATTAGTACAACCCCATTTGAGGGTGTATGAAAAAAAGTCAACTTAAGTTTTGCTTTGGTTGAAGTCTAATTTTCCAGCTTTTAACTAACACAATTTGAAATCAACTCGCCTCAATCACCCGCGCACTTTGGCCTTGACTGCCACACCAAATTGGAAAAATATTGGAGCAGTTTTTTTAAAGGCTTCAACTTTTTCAACTTCTGTTGAATCAATAATAACCGAATCGAAACGTTTGACCGAATTTGCCTCATTGATGAAAGTCTTGAGTATCTTTTTTGTTTTTACTCATTTGTTGCCTTTTCATTTTGCCATTTTTAATTCTGTTTACTTATTGTTTTTATTACTGGCAGAGCATTTGAAGGGGTCCTTTGTAATAAACTCTGTTTTTTTTCTTTTGCTTGCAACTTTTGACTGCCGTTTGAAAAGAGCTTTCTAAATGTGGAGTAGAGTTTCACTGTTAATTAACTTGATGTTGACGGCTGCAGGAAAACAAAGCAAGCTGTACTTGGTTAGAACTCATAATGAATAGCAGTACAAACACCATGTGTAAGGCTTGTATTTTATGACTGATTGAAAAATTTGTTGAAGGAGCTATGAGAATTAAAAATTGCGCAATGAGAAGTGCCTTAGTTGGAGTTTGGCAAACGTATAAATTATTTTAAAAATAGTTTTTTATTCAATATACAGCACAGGAATACTGAATTGAGAAATACTTAGATGCTTAGAAAAAGAATCTTCCTGAATTTTAGCAAATCTCCATACTTTTGGCTACACATTATTAATTAGGAAGTATTCTTCCAAAATGGAACCAGAATTTTTCTTTTCTTAATCGTCATCGTTTTACTACTATTTTCTAAAATTTTAATATTTTTTTTAATATTAATGAATTTTCGTTTTTTTCAAATATTTTCTTTTATTATTAAATATATTTATGAACAGAAAACTTGTCTTTCTAATCTTAAGAATTTTTTGTCGTAAATTTTGAAAATTAGTCCGGAAAGCAAAAAATATTTATAGTTTCCGTGGCGATTTTCTAAAGATTGTTTTTTTCCGAGTTTGGGTCAACGAACTTCATATTCTGCATTTTCGAAAATAGAAAAAGTTTTCAAAGTTTCCAGGTACCATTAATTAAAGTTAATTTGAAAACGGAAAGTTATCACAACCTGTTTTCTATTCAACTTCGACTCGTAGATTCGACCAGACCGACCTAATTTAATTTGCTTTAATATTTTGTGGAATCAGTTGCTTCTTCGTCAGCAAATTAAAAGTTAAGAGTCCAAAAAAAATTTCCGCTCGAAGCAAATAGCAAAAAAATATCTGCTAAGAAATGCGAAAAATGCGCGTCACAGAAAAGTACCTAAAGCGTTCAAGTACATCCCAACTTCGAACCATTGTTAAAACCGTAGGGAGCTAAAATTTAGCTCCTTACACAAAAAAAATATGAATTCAGATTGGATGTTATGAACACTTACCCGCTGTGGCACTGTGGAGGACGAGGACGAGGATGAGGCAGAGGCTGGCGATGATCGGTGCTGGGGGCTGGGAGCGCATGTTGCCAGACCTCTATTAAAATGCCAGGCAAATTAATAATCCGCGTCTCTGGTGCACGCCGTCTGCCAGCAAATCCGCTTAACTGGGTCACATGTGCCGCGGCAGGATGTGCCAAGAGCTGGAGTGCGGCAGCTCAGCCGCATGCAGCTGCGGACAATGCGCAAGCCAATCCTTCCCTCGCTTCTCCTTAGGGCTGTTATTGATATGGCTTATTGTTGCTGTTGCTGTTTGCTGTTGCTGTTACTTATTATGGTTGTTAGTTTGTTCTAAGATACAAGCACTGTCTGTCCAGTGATTATGCTAATGCGCTGATGTGGTGCTGTGTTGCTTGCACTTCCCTTCTCGCTAATTGGCGTCTTTGGCCTGATCTTTTCGCACACAATTGTAGCTTAGCATATTTTCAAATTGCACACGGCCAGTTGCACAATTATAATAATGCCAACAAAAATACCAACTAATTTGAGACAAAAAATAAATAGCTAGGCAACTGGCACAAGTAAAACATGTGGCACGTTTTGAATATTCCCACAGTGCTGCCCTGCGGCTTCCTTTTCTTCTACACTCGTTTTATTTGTTTTTTCTTTATTTTATAGCATCTTTTTGCGCAAAATCCTGTCCTGATATATTTGTATGAGTTACGGTTAAGTTATGTTGCCAGCAGCATTACTTTCAGCCAAGTTCCAGCAATTCGAATCGCCAAATTTAATCTGACAAATTGCAGTAATATTACATCTACGCAAATTATGAAAACTCCGAAAAGTTATTGAAATAATTTGTACTGCAGTGGGCAAAAGGAGTCAGGCACCCGCTTTAGTAAAGTTCTTAGAAGTCAAAATTTGAACAGTTCATAGGTTTCATTGAGACTTTAACGGTAAAAACAATGCTACTAAAATTCGCAAGTAAAAAACGAAGTCTGCTGAATTTCTTGAGGTATGATATATTTTACGAATTGCTCGGATATTGGCAAAAGTTTTGAATCGTCTGTTTCTACTTAGAATGTAAAATTTTATTGGCAAACAAATAAGCAGCTTACAAATACAAAGCAAACATCCATTTTTTGTTAAGTATTTCTAAGACAGATTTTAAGTTGGCAATATAAAATTATTCTTTTTTGTGGGCTAAAATAGTGCTTATAACTTTGGGGAAAGCTCTTTAAATGATGTCGAATTTAGAAAATAAATAAATTAATTAATAGACCGCAAAAAGTTGGCCTTTATATGATGCTTGTTGTTATTAGCAGAGCTTTATTCTTGGTTGGTATATTTTAGCTGCGCTGAAAAGTATGCTACCAAAATCGAAGTGGGCGAAAATGCCGAGAAAACGGATTCAGACACACATGATGCTGTGTGTCTAAAAATGTGTGTGTGTTTTTGTGTATGTTAAAGCATTCCATTTGGCCAGCTGCTGCTGCTGCTGCTGCTTCTGCTGTTACCTCATCTTTCTTTTACGCTCGAGACTATTTGGCATTAGCAAAATTTATTTATGCGGGTGTTTAGTCGGGCGTAAAAGGTGTGCATATGGCCAGGCAAACACGCCCAATACACACACCCACACCCGCACACACACACACACACACACACACGTACACTGCGGCAGACAGACGCAGACAAAAATAAGAAATGCACGACACGAGTTTACGTATTGAAAGGATTTGAATGCCTGCTTTTTGGTTTAGGAGCTGAAGTACGAGTCTGGGCTTGACTTGAAACTTTGCTGGGCTCGTGTGCTGGGAATAATGATTTAAATGCCTTTGCCTTTGCTTTTGCCGCAGCCAACAAATGGAAAGCGGGCTCTGACAAATACCAGCCGTACATAAGTAACGGCAAACGGTTACTAGCTCGGTCAATGAAGCGTTAACGCAAATGTTAAGCAAATGTAATGTTCTGGCCGAGTGAATTGTACGCATTAAGGAACGGCTGCTCTTCTCTTATGTTGTTCTTATTCTCATTCTTATTGTTATTGTTATTGTTGTAAATGATAAAGTAAATAATACCAAATTGATTGCACAAACAATACAGCAGCGGAAGTGTGAATGATTTAACACAGTTCCCAGTTGCTTTCTATACGCCTTCAATTGGGAATTATATTCTCTGTTTCTTGATTTTCCTCTTGTAGTTTTCTTGTTGCTTTTGTTGTTCTGTTTCTCGTTGCTGTGGCCCAGCAAACGGCTAAGAACGGAAGATGAAATTTGTTAGCTGCCGAACCGGAAACAGACATATTTTCTGACTTGTAATTTAGTTTATTGTTGCGGCCATTAATTGAATGCCGTAGTGCGAGTATTTATATATAAAATATTCTGACATTCATTATTATTGTTGATATTAAATTGAGTGAAATTGTGTGTGACATTTAGGCACAATCTTTTTGATATTGAATAATAAAACACTGTCAATACTAATAAAGGTCAAGACTACATTGTATTTAGCTTGTGGGCTTAACTAAGTTGTATAATGTGCTTGATTTATTTACCTCCTCAAGATATGTTTCAGGCATAATGTGCCTCAGCACTTTAGCATTCAAATTCCAAGAAAACCCAAGTAAATACAAAGCAAAATCAACAAAATTAATCTGTTCGGGCATTTATAATAATTTAGGAAGCAGAAAAGTTTTATGCATAGTTAATTTAGAAAAAATCAGTAAATTATTTTACATAAATGTATATTTACTGATTTATGATTTTGGAAATGTTTTTCGAATTTCCTTTATATTCTATGTAGGCTGTATGTTATTATTAATAAAAAGTTCTTATAAATTAACAGCTTTTGATTTTATAACTCTTAATATTAATCTTAAATTATTTGCTTTCATATCAATTTGGTTCTTGCAATGTATGCACCATATCAACAAACTAAATTAGTGAGTGTTTATGAACAAATTTATTCATTTCAAATCAGTTGTTAGTATTTAGCACAAACCAACACATGCAAGCCGAAGATCAAGCTGCATACTTAGTTTCAGTCCTTTTTGTGTCAAATAATATGTGTCACAAATTCTTGGGTAATGTCACATAATTTAATACTAAATTTACATTTATTTGAGTGCATTCATTTCATTAGCACTGCATTCACTTGTTTAGTTAACCGAATTTGTCACACGACCTGCTTCCCACCTACTATGCGCAGAACGAAGCGTACGCGACACCGGCTAAAAGTAGACTAAACGAAGCGCCAATGCTAATGAGCTGTTGTGGATGCTGCTCTGTAAAGTAATACTCAACAGCTCAGACAGAGAGAGAGAGAGAGAGAGCGTGCCTACGACTGAGAGCGTTGGCAGCTGGACTGTGCTCGTCGGAGATGCTGCGCTGTTAACTAACACTAACATCAGCAGTTGAGTGACATTACAGCTCTTAACGATGTTAGCGAGCTTGTTAATCCGTGCAAACAATTGTAATTATTGTGCTTAAGTGTTTTCGCTGTAAAATAATTATTTATACGAGCGTTTGGCATTTAAGCGAAACGGCTTATTTAGATTTGAGCAGGAAAAGCAATGGGTCTGCTGTAAGTAAGCGCATAAGCTCCACAATGCAAATGAACTTATCATAATCATAATGACAATTAATCCCAGCTGAATGCTGGCCAATTTACAAATGTAGTGCGAGAACAGATAACACACACAAACACATACACAGGGGCTCTTACAGCCGCTTAACAGCGCGATAACATTATTTCCCATTAACGTCAAGCCGGCAAATTGGGCGGCTCACAATGGAGCCATGGAGCCGATAGAGCTGGGGCGTAATGATGCCGCTACCTCGTCTCCCTAAAAGTGAAAACAAATAATAATAATGAAGAAAAAGAAATGACACAACAATAACGAAGCTGGCAAATGCAAGCGCATTGAGTGAAACTAGGACATGAAAATAAAATAAGAAAAGCAGCACTGAAAACGTGCATCGCAAGTGCAATGCACAAGGATAAACATAATATGGCAAGGCGTTAACTTCAGCACACACGCACACACGCACACACGCACATACACGCACACACTTAAAAGGGACAAAAAGAAAGACCAAATTATTATGCAGACGGGCCATAGATGTGTCGCCAAGAGAGCAACTAACAGAGCGAGAGCATAAAAAAGGCAAAAACATACACAGAGAGGGAGACAGAGAGAGACAGAGAGAGAGAGGGAGAGATTGCTGGTGATTTGAGGAGAATGCTTTAGAAGCCCGGGGGGAGGTGTGGGGCTAAGCGAAGCCCTTGCATAAAATTCAATTTGTCGTGTGCAGCAGCCATGAATATGCCGAACTGCCGAGCTTAAGCTGCTGCCGCTGCTAGCTTCCTCTGCTGCTGCTGACTGTGAAGCACACATTTTGCTGTCCCTCAATCTGTCTGTTAGTAGTATATAACATTGCACCCATCCCCCCTCCCCCACACACACATACACTATTGCTTTGGTTTTCTTGCTCTGTACAATTGCAATTGATGTTGTTGTTGTTGTTGCTGCTGCTGCTGCTGATTGTAACATATGCGCGAAATTACGTACGAGGCGTCGCTGCTGCTGCAGTCGCTGTCATAGGCAGCACTGGCGTCGAGTAACTGGTTGCGGTTCGCATGCCGCTGCCAGGACGTTGGCTTGTAACACAATGGTTGCACACAAGACACTTGCAGTTATTACCAAACGCTCAAATACCCACACACACACACTTTCACACACAGCCAGGTTTTAAAAGGAATTCTTTTTTTTATTGTTTAGCATTTTCAATAGTTAAAACAATTGCACTCAGCACAGCAGGCAAATTAAAAACTTTTTGCCTCTGTTTTGGTTTTTAATTTTTGTTTTTTTCTTGTATATTTTCAGTGGCCGCAGTTGATAATTATCGAGACCCTAAAACGTTTGCCATGGGCACAACTGAAGTGGCCCATTATGTGGCATCAAATGAATGATAATCATCCGGCAGATAGGACCCAAGGGGATGGGGGCAGCAAGGGGCAATTTCGTGTGTCATATGCTTGGCCACAGGATGTCCAAAGTTTTAAGTGAGTTCACATTTTAGTGTGTGTCTGGTGTAATAAGCATAGTCTGTGTGCTGCCCCATTTTAGTGTCTTCATGCGTCACAGAACATTTTAAATTGGCCCTTTGTAGCACATAAATTACGCATCCGTCATGTGTGGCATGCAGATGCCAAACTTAAAGTGGTAGAAATTTAATTAATATATTTCATTAGATTGTGCGTTTAAATTATTCTACCTTAATTTATACTGTTGCAGATATGAACTAAATGCATACGTATTTTGAGTATGATTTGAATATAAATTAATATAAAGCCATGCTATGTTTAAGAAATTGTATCTAATATTTTGCTGCTATACATTCGCAACATATTTACACAACCTTTAGGCATTTCTGTTATTCAGGCATTTAAATATTTAAGCAAAAAGTGCACTCATCTGCAATCTCTTCAATAGCACTCAATTAAGAGGCTTTCAAGTAAGAACATTTCTGGCCCTTTTCTGCTGCACAGCCTTTGCACACTTTTCACTTTTACAAGTCATTAATCACAGTAACAGAAAGAGAGAAAAGTTGAAAAACATGAATGCGAAAGAGATTGAGATTGAGGAGGAAAAAAATATAATTAAAAGTGTTTAAGGATACATTAATGAAAAAACAAAAATTGTGCGCTCAATTAGGTCAGATAATTTAATGCAATTGAATTGGAAAATCTACGTATATAATCGAACTATATTTTAAATGGAAAAGGAAAACCAAAATCAGTCCGTAATTAAGTTGAAAATTAAGTTGCAATTGGGTTTGACATGCTCGGCACTTTAATTAAGTTACGGCTTAGCTGGCAAAGTCAGCAGTTGCAGGCGGATATTACGTATACGTTTGGGACTATGGCCGTTCTGAAGCCTTTGGCCCCAACGCAAACAATTCACGTCAATTAATTGTAGCTGGATGTGAGCCGGCAAACACAAAGCTCAGCCACAACCGCAGCGGCGACATGACGACAACTAGATAGATTACCATTACCCGTTTCTCTCAACAAACTAATGGTCAGAGCATGGTCAGCAGACAGCTCTCTGAACCTGAAATTGAAAGCTGCGAACTGAACACTGAAAATCGACAAAGGAATCTGCAACAAATTTGTGAAGCAAAGACATAAGCTAATAACTCCCAAAGGCGGGGCTTATTCAAAGTTTCCTACCAGCACCGATTGCTGCACATAAATTCTGTGGTGCCTCCCACCTCCACCGACTCGCTGTAGGGACTGGCGACTTTGTCGAAAATGTCAGCAAGAGATAAGCGCAATTAATTCCAAATGTATTCGATACCAACCAGAAAACGACCACACACAGTTTTCAGACTGCACAAATAGGCATTGTTATTGCTTATACTGGTATTCCATTTGTTGTTGTTCATGTTGTTGTTGCAGCATTAGCCTCAAGTGCAACGTGACAGCAGCAACGAGCCGAGTGACAGCAAGACTACCAGGAAGTCATACACTTGTGTGCCATAGTCATGAGACCATATAACCATGAGCTCTGTGATGTAGCTCCCACTCCCACCGCATTATTCTGCTCCCTTGCATCATCTGTCGTTTGGCATGCATAAGTGAATGATTGATCTGGCACTCGAAAGCTGGAGTGTACCAACTTAACGTTGCATGCATATTCAAGCATCTGCATAAGCAGATCAAATTCTCATAAATCAGCATTGAGAACGGACTTAACTGTTGCATCCTTTTAAATGCTAATCATTTTAATTGGCAATATGAAGAGAAAATCAGCTTCAACAGTTTTCTTAAACTATTTACCCCAATTCAACAACACGTTCTTGATTCAATTATTCAAGGTTTTAATCTCCATATTTTATTTAATTGCTATAGTTATTCTCATCCAGTGAATTCGAGAGCCTTTTCTGACCTCAAAATTTAATATTCTCAAATGAATCTGAATTTGAGCTCTAGAGCTTATTATTTCAAATATATTTTTGCCTTAAATTCGTCTTATTCTTGTTTGATGTCTTAAACTCCTAAATCTTGCAGATCTTCAAAAAAAAACGACTAATAAGTAGTCACAGTTAATTTGAAATAAAAAACTACCATAAAATGCCAATTTAATTTCCATTCGGGTCAGCCATTTCATTTAGTCTTTAAGGCCCGCCGTAAAGTTGTAAGCCCCATATAAGTTGCTTAGATACTGTTCAGAATTGTTTGACAGTGGAACCGTTGCACAAATTACATATTTACACTTTTGGGGCAATTGGATATCATTAATGCGGTTAAGTCGGATAACCCTCGACTGTCAGACACTGCTTACTGGACCAAAGAGTAATCTCTGCTTCTTAGCTATTACCATGCGTTGCCTTATGCGTGCTTGTATGCATGTGTGTGTGTGTGAGTGTGTGTGTGTGCAAAGGGGAGTTCTCTGTCAGGGTTTCGGATAACAGACATGTTGCAAGTGCCAAAAAAGTCTACAAAACATGTTTGCCTTTACTCGGTTTTATTTTTTGGTCTACATATAGCCGCAAGCTCAGACAGCTATGGCAAGAAGAAATTTACCACAGTACAAAAAATAAAAGCAACAATAACAATATCAAAAAACAACAACAACTTACTATGATGCTCCATTTGCAAAATTTATGTTGTGTGTGTAAGTGTGTGTGTGTGTGTGTGTGTGTGTGCTGTGCTTTTGGGTGTGTGGAAGGTCATTTTATTGTTTCCAGTCAAAACGGTCAAATGGGAATTTGTTTTCAGCATTCTATTTATTTTTGTTTTGGTTTCTAGTTTCGTATGTATTTTTTTCTGTTTCTTTTTGTGCTTAGCGATTTGCCTATAGATTTCGATTGAGCTGTCGTACATGTTATTGGGCATTTGGATTGGGCCGTAACGAAACCCAAGCTAGACAGCACCAAAGATTGCTGGCATATCATGTCAGCCAAAGCTGGGAAAGAGTCAGGCAAATGATTAGAATAATCGCCGTAGGTGATTCGACTTGCTGAGCTTACAACAACTCCATAACACACATAAGAGCCAAATCGAATGGAATTTCAAATTCAGTGTTGGGTCATAAAATTTACAACCCTTCAATTGTCAGTTTGCCAGTGTTTAAAAATTTTATTACTCTCATATGAGCCGAGGCTAAGGGTTCTATTCCCAGTCAAAGTGAATTTTATGTCTTGTGCCTTTTGTCTAAAGGGTCGATTTGGGTATTTGGAAGATGAAAAGCGCTTCCTTTAAGCCATGGGTTGAAGTATACATAGTTGAAAAAAATATATTTTTCAATGCATATAAATTCAAGCAGAATCCAATTAATTTTAAATATACTTGTTTGGCTTTTTAAAAGCTTCATAAGGAAATCAAAAGTTTTAAGGGCTTTGTGCGCTTACTCAAAATCACTAATTAAATTTAAGTATTGGTAATTAAGAATAACTTTCAAATTCTGCAATTTATCAAAAGTATCTTCAAGTTTTTTCATACACAGCAAAATTTATTCAGGCCGCAGAAGCCAATTCTAGTCTTCCCCTTGCCGCCCTTGCAATGTGCTCAGAGGAGTTCTGCACCAGGACTCGGCGTAATAATTAATTTCCAAATTCAACCATGTCCTACGCCAAAAGTTGTCTCCTCCAAGGGATGGGGGTTTGTAGCATGGGGGAATATTCAAGAGTTTGTTTGTACAGCAAATGCCACCGCATTCGTATAATTTCATTCAGATTTAATTGTTGAGTGCTAGATGGAAAATTTTGCATAGTAGGCAAATCGCTGGTTGCTAGGGGAAGTAGGGGATGTAGAGATATTTTATAATATGTGTGTACTGAGAATGCCCTGCAATTTATTTGACAACAGCTTAAGTTATCCGATTGTGCCCGAGCCAACTCTTTTCACAAATCAATTTGATTTTTTAAACGTATTTAAAAGATGTTTTGTAAGTAAAAGGCTTAACTTTAAAGCAAGCAACTGGCGGAGCTATTTTGCTGATTTGCTCTTAGTAGTTGAACAACATTTTATTGATCAGATTTATTTAACTCGGTCTACATAAAAGTAACATTATTATTTTGGAACACCCAAAATTTTCTCTATTTCGCAGAGTCGATCAATAATATCCTGGTTTCGAGCTCTTTGATCCTTCAATTTATCTGCTATAGCATCCAGAGTTGCTGCGATGGCCAACAGCGAGACATCTGTTGTATGCAGATCTCTACGTGTCGGAAATATTTTTGCCACAGGGACAACAGCAGACTGATCCAAATCTGGATCTGATGAGCCTAAAAAAGAGTCGCATAATGAAACAGAAACAGTAGACGATTCTTTTGCACCTGAATCCGCAACAATTGCTGGTGGCCCTGGCAGTTCTACTAGTACTACTTCTGGCTCTGTAGATTCCACGACTGCAACTGTCTCCACTACAGCCACTGGAGTTGCCAGTGGCTCTGGTACTATTGCAACTGGTGTTTCCACTGGCTCTACCACTGGCACTGGAGTCTCCACAACAGCCACTGAAGTTGCCAATGGTTCAGCTATTAATACTGGCTCTGCTGCTGGTACTAGAGTTGCCACAACAGCCGCTGGAGTTGCCACAACAGCCACTGGAGTTACCTCTAGCTCGAATACTTGCACTGGAGACTCCACAACAGCCACTGGAGTTGCCACTGGCTCTGCAGCTGGTACTGGAGTCGCCACTACAGCAACTGGCGGTCCTACTGGCTCTGCTGCTGATACTGGAGTTACCACAACAGCCAATGGAGTTGCCACTGGCTCTGCTACTGGTGCAGGAGTCTCCACTAAGACGACTGGCGGTGCTACTGGCTCTGCTGCTGGTACTGGAGTTGCCACTACAGCGACTGGCGCTGCCACTGGGTCAGCTGCTGATACTGGACTTGCCGCAACAGCCGCTGGAGTTGCCATTGGCTCTGCTGCTGGTACTGGAGTCGCCACTACAGCGACTGGCGTTGCCACTGGCTCTGCTGCTGGTGTCTCCATAACTGCAGCTGTGTCCACAACAGCCACTGGAGTTGCGACTAACTCTGCTACTGGTATTAGAGTCTCCACAACAGCAACCACCGTTGCCACTGGTTCTGCTACTGGTGCTGGAGCCTCCACTGCAGTTTCGACTGGCACTGGAGTCTCTATAACAGCCACTGGAGTTGCCACTGGTTCAACTATTGGTATTAGAGACTCCACAGCCACTGGAATTGCTGCGAGTATTTGCACGGGAGTCTCTACATCAGCCACTGGAGTTGCGACTGGCTCTGCTACTTGCACTGCGGTTTCTACAACAGCCTCTGGAGTCAACACTGGTACTATCACAGGAGTCTCTACAGTTGCGACTGGCTCTGCTACTGATGCTAAAGTCTCCGCAGAAGTCTCTACAACAGCCACTGTCGTTGCAACTGGCTCCGGTACTGGAGTCGCCACAACAGCAACTGGTGTTTGCAGTGGCACTGGAGTTTCCACAGCAGGGACTGAAGTTGCCACTAACACTGTAGTCTCCACAACAGCCACTGCAGTTGGCACTGGCTCTGCTGCTGGAACTGGATCCGCCCCAACAGCCACTGGAGTTTCGATTGACTCTGCAACGGGCACTGGAGACCCAACAACAGCCACTGGAGTTACCTCTGGCTCGAATACTTGCACTGGAGACTCCACAACAGCCACTGGAGTTGCCACTAGCTCTGCAGCTGGTACTGGAGTCGCCACTACAGCAACTGGCGATGCTACTGGATCTGCTGCTGGTACTGGAGTCCCCACTATGGCAACTGGCGCTGCCACTGGCTCTGCTGCTGATACTGGAGTTACCACAACAGCGAATGGAGTTGCCACTGGCTCTTCTTCCGATGCTGGAGTCTCCACTACAGCGACTGGCGTTGTCACTGGCACTGCTGCTGGTACTTGAGTTGCTGGTTCTGCTGTTGGTACTGGAATCTCCACAACAGCAACTGGAGTTGCCACTGAATCTGGATCTGGTGCTGGAGTCTCCACTATGGCAACTGGCGCTGCCACTGGCTCTGCTGCTGGTTCTGGAGTCTCCACTATGGCAACTGGCGCTACCACTGGCTCTGCTGCTGGTACTGGATCCGCCCCAACAGCCACTGGAGTTTCGATTGACTCTGCTACGGGCACTGGAGACCCAACTACAGCCACTGGAGTTACCTCTGGCTCGAATACTTGCACTGGAGACTCCACAACAGCCACTGGAGTTGCCACTGGCTCTGCAGCTGGTACTGGAGTCGCCACTACAGCAACTGGCGATGCTACTGTCTCTGCTGCTTGTACTGGAGTCTCCACTATGGCAACTGGCGCTGCCACTGGCTCTGCTGCTGGTACTGGAGTCGCCACTACAGCAACTGGCGGTGCTACTGGCTCTGCTGCTGATACTGGAGTTACCACAACAGCCACTGGAGTTGCCACTGGCTCTGCAGCTGGTACTGGAGTCGCCACTACAGCAACTGGCGATGCTACTGGCTCTGCTGCTTGTACTGGAGTCACCACTATGGAAACTGGCGCTGCCACTGGCTCTGCTGCAGGTTCTGGAGTCTCCACTATGGGGACTGGCGTTGCGACTGGATCTGCTGCTGGTACTGGAGTCGCCACTACAGCAACTGGCGATGCTACTGGCTCTGCTGCTGGTACTGGAGTCTCCACTATGGCAACTGGCGCTGCCACTGGCTCTTCTTCCGATGCTGGAGTCTCCACTACAGCGACTGGCGTTGCCACTGGCAAATGAGTTGCCACTGCTTCTGCTGTTGGTACTGGAGACTCCACAACAGCCACTGGAGTTGCCACTGGATCTGGATCTGGTGTTGGAGTCTCCACTATGGGGACTGGCGTTGCGACTGGCTCTGCTGCTGGTACTGAAATTGCAACAACAGCCACTGGTTCTGCTTTCAGTGCTGGATTCTCCACTATGGCGACTGGCGTTGTCACTGCCTCTGCTGCTGGTACTGGAGTTGCCACGATAGCCGCTGGAGTTGCAACAACAGCCACTGGAGTTGCCACTGGCTCTGCTGCTGGTACTGGAGCCACAGGCTCTGCCACTGGAGTTGCCACTGGCTCTGCTTTTGGTGCTGAAATCTCCACAATGCCGACTGGCGTTGCCACTGGCTCTGCTGCTGGTACAGGAGTCGCCACAATAGCTGCTGGACTTACCACTGGCTCTGCTGCTGGTACTGAAGTTGCAACAACAGCCACTGGAGTTGCCCCTGGCTCTGCTTCCGGTGCTGGATTCTCCACTATGGCGACTGGCGTTGCCACTGGCTCTGCTGCTGGTACTTGAGTTGCCACAGCAGCCACTGGTGTTGCCACTGGAGTAGCAACTGGCTCTGCTACTGGTGCTGGAGTCTCCACGATGGCAACTGGCGTTGCCACTGGCTCTGCTGCTGGTATTTGAGTTGCCCCTGGTTCTGCTGTTGGTATTTGAGTTGCCACTGGTTCTGCTGTTGGTACTGGAGTCTCCACAACAGCCACTGGAGTTGCCTCTGGATCTGGTTCTGAAGCTGGAGTCTCCACTATGGCGACTTGCGTTGTCACTGGCTCTGCTGCTGGTACTGAAGTTGCAACAACAGCCACTGGAGTTGCCACTGGTTCTGCTTCCGGTGCTGGATTCTCCACTATGGCGACTGGCGTTGCCACTGGATCTGCTGCTGGTACTGGAGTTGCCACAGCAGCCACTGTTGTTGCCACTGGAGTCGCAACTGGCTCTGCTACTGGTGCTGGAGTCTCCACGATGGCGACTGGCGTTGCCACTGGCTCTGCTGCTGGTACTGAAATTGCAACAACAGCCACTGGTTCTGCTTTCAGTGCTGGATTCTCCACTATGGCGACTGGCGTTGCCACTGGATCTGCTGCTGGTACGGGAGTCGCCACAATAGCTGCTGGAGTTACCACTGGCTCTGCTGCTTGTACTGGAGTTGCCACAAAAGCCGCTGGAGTTGCAACAGCCACAGGAATTGCCACTGGTTCTGCTTCCGGTGCTGGATTCTCCACTATGGCGACTGGCGTTGTCACTGGCTCTGCTGCTGGTACTTGAGTTGCCACAACAGCCGCTGTAGTTGCAACAGCCACAGGAATTGCCACTGGCTCTGCTATAGGTGCTGGAGTCTCTACTTTGGCGGCTGGCGTTGCCACCGGCTCTATTGCTGATACAAAAGTCCCCACTACAGCGACTGTCGTTGCCACTGGTTCTGCTGCCTGTACTGGAGTCGCCACTTCAGCGACTGGCGTTGTCGCAGGCTCTACTGCTGGTACTGGAGTTGCCACAGCAGCCACTGGTGTTGCTACTGGAGTTGCAGCTGTTTTTGCTACTGGTGCTGGCGTCTCCACTATGGCGACTGGCGTTGTCACTGGCTCTGCTGCTGGTACTTGAGTTGCCACAACAGCCGCTGTAGTTGCAACAGCCACAGGAATTGCCACTGGCTCTGCTTTAGGTGCTGGAGTCTCTACTTTGGCGGCTGGCGTTGCCACCGGCTCTATTGCTGGTACTAAAGTCGCCACTACAGCGACTGTCGTTGCCACTGGTTCTGCTGCCTGTACTGGAGTCGCCACTTCAGCGACTGGCGTTGCCACAGGCTCTACTGCTGGTACTGGAGTTGCCACAACAGCCACTGGAGTTGGTATTGGTTCTGCTGCTAGTGCAGGAGTCTCCACTGGCGTTGCCACTGGTACTGTTACTGGAGTGCCCACAACGGCGACTGGCGTTGTCACTATTTCTGGTGCTGCTACTGGAGTGTCCACACTGACAACTGGCGTTGCAAGTACTTGTACTGAAGTCTCCACAACAGCTGCTGTAGGTACCACCGACTTTGCTACCGGTGCTGGAGTCTCCACAGCAGCCACTGGAGTTGCCCCTTGCGATAGAACTGGTGCGATTGTTGCAGTCTCCACGACTGTTGCTACTGGTGCTGGAGTATCCACTACGGTGACTGGAGTGGCCACTGTTGTAGCTATCGGAACTGGAGTTACTACAGCTGTGATTTCCATGACTGCAGCGGCCGGTGCCACCGTTGGATTTATGGAAACTATAGTTGCGACTGGTGTTGAAGCAGCAATTGCTGCCGCAGTTGGTACAGAAGAGCTAACTGCTGTAGTTTCAGTTTCCATTGTCTCATGTAATTTATCGTTTTTGATGATAAAGTGCCTATGGTATTAAATATTGATTTTATTTTCATGAAAAAGTCTATTATATCATAAACACTTAATAAAAGATGAAAACATCATTATGAGACACAAATTGTCGCGTCGCTTTTTTTGTGGCACAGGGAGAGACTCTTGCCGTAAGAATTTCACTTTCACTCTAAACAAAGCGCTGAAAGCAAATAAACTACTACGCGAGACATGATAAGGCGCTTAACCTCGGCCTTCGTAAAGGTCGTTGGTCTAAAGAAGAGGTTTTTTTGCAAATGAGGTAAGCTGAGGAAAACCCGAAAGAGTAAAATTACAAAGCACACGTGCAATTTTAAACAAATTTGTCGTCATTAGCGGTTGTCTTTCTTTTTCAATCGATATATTGAAATGGATTTATTTTTGCGTGGGCGCCACATTGGCGACTGTCGCGAAAAAACGCTTGAATGACCACATTAAATTGTTTTATAATGAAAATAAGCTCTCGATATTATAAAACAGTTTAGCGAAGCTAATTTTGTGCAAAAAAAATGCTCAATTTGCTTTTCTTTAATTATTTTTTAATTTTCTAATTAGTTTTAATTACTGCTTAGTAATATATTTATATATAGTGTATAAAGTAGACATTTTGTTGTAATTGGGATTTTAGTTTTTGTGTTATATTTATTTCTTATAGTACATTATGGTTGTATTGGAAATTAGTAATATATATTTTTATTTACTTTATATATTTTAGGAACTTTTTTAACTCTTTTTTCACCGTCGAACCACACGATTTGAAAACACACGTTTAACTGGTCAAGGTATAGAAACATTCAGTTTTTCAACAGCTCTTATCGGTAGTTTTCTTTCGTTAAGAAACCTGACAAATGCCCATTGAGAACTAAAAACTAAACGAATGTTTTTAAATGTCAGAAAAAGCCGCCAAGTGTTTGTTTATTTTTTATTGCTTAAGTGGCTTAACCATGCCGTTCGCAAGAACTTCAATGTCAACCAAATCAACAGGTGTTTTTGGGGAGAATTCATTATACATTTGACGACAAATTGTTATTATATTGATTGAGTATATATTTTAATTAAATTGATATTGAATATTCAATGAATAGTTTCCTTCGTTCATTACTCTTTTATCTATATACTATGGCTATTTATATAAAGCAAGATTACTTGGCACACTTGTCAACAAATCCATTCCCCCGAACCATCGGGCGGCATTCAATGTCGGACACATTGACAAACTGCCGGAATGGAGTCGCTCAATCGAAACACATTAGCTGCAAAAAATGTAATCACAGAGAACTAAGAAATAAATCTTTCAATTTTTCGAATGAATAAAGGAAATAAATGCAGCGAAATGTGAAGCAATTCTCGGTTGCAAGACATGCGCCACGCCCACCACTCCTCCACTGAATACCACCAAGCAGTTTCAATGGAGTTGCATATGTGTCGGGATGTCGATGGTGGAGACGTAAACGGGAGGTGGCAAGAAGACGGCGTAATGTGATCTGCGTACAATTTGCAGCCGTCGCTTAAATCTCAACTCACTTGAGACTTGAGACTCTAGCAAATAGTTTTTCAATATGGACGCGAAATGGAATCGCGATAAAGCGTACCAAATAAAATAAAGCATAAATAAAGAAGGAATAAAGAATTCATCCTCACAAATGCAAAATGCTTATGTGGAAATCATTCGCCAGCCTGCCCACCCAAGCCTCAGACCCCAGGCAAAAGAAATCCAGAGTGCGGAACAGTTGCTGGAGATTGAATTGGCAGTTCAATTTCACGTATTATTGACATTTAAGAGCAAGAAACGAATATGAACAGAAACCAGCTGCCTGGCAGCAAAGGTATTGTCTGCCTATTATTTCAAACTATAAATCAATCGAGTGATGTGTGAAAAGCAACCAAGATAACAAAAAAGGAAGCAAGAAATAACAATTTTATTGTAGTATTGTGGTATTATGGATAGAAAATTGCAATAAACCTACAACAAATTTAAAAGGGCTTTAAGACAATAACTATTTGTAATTGCTTACAGAGTGAATAGGTGATAAAAATATGATTTCCATATAAATACATATTTGTTAAGTCTTGTATAAAAAATTGCATACTCTTAATTGGTATCATTTTGCACGTACCGCGAGTGCTGAATACAAATACAAATCAGAATCCGAAACTGAATCAGAATGTTACGAATCGGTTCAGCTCTAGTACATTCATTGAATGCTTCCAGGAGTATTTTGCTAAATTGCAAATATTTTCCAGTTCGCATGCATCAGCAGCACAATATGCAAACAATTTTGTCCAGAAACCAGGCCACAAAAAAATATAACAAAAATGCATCAGAAAAGAGTGCGCAACTTTCAAATACCCAATTGTTGACTTTGATATTTTAATTATGCCAAATAAATAGTTGTCGAATATATATATACATGTGAGCGTTTATGAAGCATTTATATTATTTACATTTACATGTATTATCTTACGTACATTTATATTTATATATGATGTAATTTTAATGAATCTGACATCAAAGCCAATAAAAAAAGGCAACTGAATAAGCTCTTAACTATTTTAATGACTACAGGGCATCGAACACGGAACTTATTTGCAATGGCTACAAATAAAAATGGACAGACCAACCGATTTTTGCCTCTGCTGTTGCATCAATTTTTGCAACATATGGCCACGCAGCACAGTTGCAGTAGCAACTACAACTGTTAGCAATTTATTTTCGGTTTGATTGGTTTTTTTTTGCCCTGATGCTTAATTGCACTTGGCATGAAAGCTTTTGGCCAAATGATGAAGAGGGATGCTTTGGTGGCGTCTCGGTTGAAAGGTCGCGCTCATCACATGCCTTTAATAAATTATTCAAATAAACACGCATCAGTCTGACTGTCTGTCTGCCTATCTATCTGTTTTGCCTGTCAGCCTTATGGGTCTGTCAGTCGGAGGTCAGGGCTCTGGGGGTGGATCTGGTCTCTGTGTGTTAATGGACGCTGTATGCCAACAGTTTGCGGTCAGCAAAAACCAGCAAAAAAAAAAACCGAATGCAAAAAAAACTCCGCACGCTGCTAAAAAAGTAACACTGTTCAGCAAATATGCATACACATACAAGCACCCGCACACCCAGCGGCTGGCACACATACACACACATGCCTTTCGGTCACCTTGCTACATTTTGTAGAAATGAAAAAGGTAAATTTACTGCATATTTCACGCATTTTTATTTGCATTCGCATTCCAACTGGGCAAAGGGCAAAGGGTCGCCTCGCATTCACTGCTTTCGACATTTGACAACATGATTGTTTTTAAAGCCAGTAATAAATTATGCATCTCACAAAAATACACTCAAAAACCACATACAGCCGTAGTATTTGCTCACCAACAATCAAGAACAAAAGAACACCGCCAGCTAAAACAAGAATGGCATGCGGAGCCCCATGACAGCAATTCAAAACAATGAAGGAATTTCAAATAATCAAATGAATTTTAGTTCCATAAATGAATTACAATTTGATTTCAAATCAGAGGAACAGAAAATATAAACTAACCAAGCTTAATTGGAGTTATTATTCATACAATAATTGTAGATCAAAAATCATTCCGAATTGAATAATGGCTTACGTAATTTGTAAAGTTGTTGAAACTAAAAATTATTAGTGCTTAAATAAAAATACTCAAAACGTAATTGAAGCGAATGGAGCTAGTTAAACGTTCATAAAGTAATTAAAATCTCATTCAAGTTAAACAACAGAATTTCTTTTTATTGTTTTTTTGCATTCTTTTTTTTATACTCATTGCATCTGCTTGTGGCAAATTAACTTGAATGCCGCAATGTAAAAAAAAGAAGACAAAAGGATGGGAAAAGGGTTAAAAGACGGCAAACAAATCTTCTAGAAAACGAGCTGCTTTGGCTTAGAAGAGAGACCCCCCTCATGCCGGAATGCCTCGTGGAACTGGCAGCTAGGCAATTCGCGTAACTTTTATCATTAGTCCGTTGGGAAATTTAACGGGCACTTAAGTTCTTCACTCGTTCTCAACTTATTTTTGCAGCCACTATTGTTTCGCCATTTTTGCGCAATCTCGCTTTAGTTTTTCGCATGTATTTTTTTTTTATATTTATTTTATTTTAGCCAATGGGTGGCGGGGGCTGCTGCGGCTGTCACCTTTAACATTCTGTGCCCGGCGTCAAGTGCACCTAGCCACTATGCCGCATCTCGGTTGGCAAGCTTAGGAGCTTGCCGAATGAACGGAAAATTTATTTTATGCGCTCTTTTCGGCCAGAGGCAGCGACCAAGCAGACCAAACAATCCAAAAAGGTTAGCTACATCGTTTATATGAACTTTTTTTCACTTTTATTTCGTTGAGCTTTTTATTCGTTTGTTTCTTTGTGTACCTGTTGTTAAGTTGCTGGTTCGGAACGAATACTACATTTATTTTATTTTTTCAAATTTGGTGGTGTTGTTGTTGTTGATGTTGCTACTGCTGCTCCGGAGAGGATATTGTTGCAATTTATTTTATTGCATTTTGTGTAGAGTTTCAGATTTAATTTAGTTTGTGGATCGCTCCTTTCATTTGCTACGCGCTGAAAATTATCCCTCACTCGAAAATTTAACAAGTTGCCAAGTTTTTAATACGTTGCCTCAAACTTTTTCGATTTGTTTATTTTTTTTCCTCATCACTTTTTATGAATTGGTGTTGTAAAATGTATTTTTAGCAAGTGTGTGTACCCTTTGAGCTTGCGCTTGACATGATTGAGACGCCCATTTATGTAGTCCAATTTTAATTAAAAGGCAAATAGCAAATGAAGTAAAGATTTAGTTTAAATCTATAGTAATCTACCCAATTCAAAATTTACAATATAAATGCAGTTTCCAGCTGCTCGTTCGTATTTAATAATATGTTAGTCTCAAATTTATTGAATTTATATTAACATTAACATTATTTCTAAAACATTCTCAAAATCTGCTTGCAAGGAAGTTAACATTAAATTTATGCACGCCTTTTCCGCCCCATTTCTGCAAATGTTAGCACAAACCCAATATGTGTGTATCGCATGTATTTACTATACTGAATAGCAACTGTCAATGCTGTTTGCACCATGATACTGGCCATTAAACACCAACGCTTCCTGCACAGACACGTACACTTCCACAATCACACACACACACACGCACTTAAACTCATAGCCATTTCCTAGCCAAATACTCACAGCATGTTGTAAGTTGCATGAGCTCATGGCCACATATCCAAAAGTTGTGTCTCTGGTTGGGAACGTTTAAAGAAATGTCAATTACATTTGTCGAAGTGGCCTTTATTGTTGCTGAAATTCCAAATTTCAGTCTATGACAACCGCCATCGCCTCTTACCAGAGCCAGCCCCTTTAACAACACTCTGTGAAACTTTAGAACATGTCCACATATCGCTCACTCGGCCCACTTGGATTGCCATTTGTTGAGTGTTGTGTGTTTTATATATAGACCCTCTAGCTGTGCTGGGCTTGAATCCGTTCACTCTTTGACAAAAGTTCGAAATACAACAGCATGCATGTAATTTACGAACTTTCTCTCGTTATCAGCAAATTTATCGTCTGTGGTTGTCTTGATCTTTTTCAAAAACAACGCTATTGCATTTATTTATCTTTTCAAGTCTTCTATTGCAATAAAAATGTGAAAATTATTATGATCAAGAAAATTACAAAATACGCTAAGAATTTCGAATGCTTAATGACAATTTCCACATCTGATTTCGAGATATATATGAAACTACTTACGTGCATTCGAATATTGTCTAAATTTTGCCATATTTGAACATTTCCGTTTTTACTGCTAACATTTTCATTTGGGTGTATCGCACATGCGGCACTGATTTGATTTTGATAATCTCGACACATTCTGTCTGGTGCGTTGTAGTTGAATCGTGCAACAAAAGTTAACTGTGATTTGTGGCACTTTCCCAAGTGTCAAACTGATTTTGTCCTGAGCAAATTTACACACACACAAAAAAGGTTGGCAGCTGTGCCTGCGAATGCCTCAACTGCAAGATGTTATGGATAAATTCGATATTGACATTCTATTTAGATTAAATCTGTAGGAACTGATAAGAATAACCCCAAATACCGGCACGCTGCTCCAAACTGGATTTTTGCCTTCTGACTGCTTTATTCAAGCCAGTTGCTTCTATTGCGTTTAGCAGTCTCAATTTTTTTTATTGATTACAATTTACTTACCATTTCATTCCCTTTGTATTTACACATATATTTCCATCTTAACTTTCAGAGCGCTTGCCCTGCCGTACACCATTCAAAGAAAATAAAATTTATAATATACCTATATGTTAAACAAAATCTCAACTCATTATTGTTCAATCTGAACCAATCTGAAAAGTAAGCCACCGCTAAATATTTCAGATTAAAACTGAAATTTTGCTGCATTTAGTTTTTGAATATTAGTAAATATTTATATTTAACTCATTTTACTTAAACTATTAAGTTTTCAGTTTATCATATTACTAAATTATTATATATAGAAGGTATCCAATAGTTTATTTCTATGACTCGATTGAATTGGCTTTTGTTGAACTGCATTCAAATGTTTTCTATGCGAGCCTTTGCCCTGCGCTTAACTCAATTATTATGCTCTCTCTATATGCCATACTTATCTTGTTCACCTGAAAGCAAATGTCACAGCACTAAGGGGACTTCAATTTTGCAGCCAGAGAAGTGAATACTGAGAAAATAGGTTAATTTTAATGATGGGGAAAATGGATTGGCTTGGTTTCTGTTAGAGCTAGTTAGAAGAGGTAAGACATAACCTAGAACCCATTTGACCTATTAATAAGGCTCACAACAAACTTCTTACACTAAACATATCTGTTCGTTTTTAATGCTAGTAGTACACAATTGAGAAATTGAAAAGGTAACGCAAATGTTCTGTGCCAGCAATTTGCACTTCATCGTATTAAATGGGCCCCTATTAGCTTAACAAGTACCTGACAAATAAGTTAATTCTCGTGCGTAAACATGAACGCACATTAACGCAATCTCCGCTCCCACAACCAGCGCCCTCTCGCCAGTCTCACAACAGCAGGAGTGAAAAACTCCCTTTGCGCTTAACAACTAAACAGCCAACATTGTTGGCCCCCTGTTTGCCCCATGCTCACAGTATTTCATCAACTTTCAGAGCAGCACAAAAAGAGAAAGAAATCTTCACTATGTTCTTCGCATGGGGCAGAGTCGTATTTGACTGTGGCAGCTGCGCCTTTTGCTCGTTTCCAAATACGGGCAACCTGAGGTTTGTTTTAATTTGCTGCTGCTTTTCTATGGAACAGCAGCAGCAGCCCCTGCTTTTCCATTGTCTCTCAGCTTTTGCGAAGCAAAACTTTGGCATTTTCTCATTTTCGGAAAATGTGCAAAGGGATTTGCTTTTCATGGTTGTGTTGCGCGTATTTGTATGTTTATGTTTTGTCTGATATGATTTTGGCTTTTGTCCCTCTGTGCCCAAGTACGAATATCTCAGTGTTGTCTCAGTATCTGTGCCTGTGAGCTCCTTTGAGATTATGCGAACACAACGGACTGGAGTTTTTCTTTCTTTCTTTTTTTTGGCCCACCCCAAAATAAATAAAGCCCAAGTACATCTGTTTTACCATAAATTTCATATGTGTGTGAGACTCGTGTGGGCGTATTCCCTAAATTACTGACTACCTAGCAGGCGTACTTTTGTCTATGTGCACATCCATTTAGGTTTATATGCTATACAATCATTTTCCTTTTACTCGAATTGTCATGGTTTCTTGGCCACTGACTGCGCTTATCTGATTTCTTTCTTTTCTGCGGCATGTGGCAAACACAATGCTGCCACTTTTATCTATGCCTTTGCACAATTTCCGCAATAATTAATTTCATAATATTTTATTTTTATGTCGAAATTGTTGTGCTCATCGGAATATATTATAAAACAATTTATATAACATTAGGCTTACTTATTATGACTTTATTACCTATTATTATAAATGTTTCAAGTGATTTGAAAAGTGAAAATTTGTGTGGAATTGAATTTAAAATTAATGTGCAACACTTAAAGTTATATGTTATCCGTGAAACCCAGCTTTATGGTGATGTTATAGACTTTAATTTCCGGTTATTATTCGCACCTTCTCAAAGTAATGCTTAAAATATAAATGCTATAAAAAAAAGAAGTTAAATACAGCAGATGCTTATTCTAATATTAAAATTTAGCTCACTTTGAACAATAAAATAAATTTACTTTTATCATATACAGTGGCGGACAGCTTAATTGGACCAGTGTCAAAGACAAGAAGAAATTGCCTGCCATAAGCTAATTATTCATTAACTCCAACGACGTATGTTAGGTACATGAATTAACCACCAATATGAATGTATGACCCTAAAAAACTGAAGTTTACCCACCTGGTGATAGGATTATGTAAAAAAGTACCATATTTTTAGGGGACAGCTTATTTGGATCAGGTACATTGTGGACACCTAAAGTTGAGTATTTTCAGTATACTCCAGACAAATAAGCGAAATATGTTACTGATTTTCTAAAATATGATTTTAATTAAACTTGAAATGTTGCATAAGGCGAGAATTTTAAACTTTTCTCGTATCTCAATTGAATAATATTCAAATTTTAGTGAAAATTCCAATTAAAATGATTGAATTCAAGTTTTATTTAAATAGCTGGTTGCCCAAAGCTTGGAATACAAATATACTTAAACACATACACAGGCATTGGATATGTTATCAAACATGTTCTGTAAGTGTCGAAGGCATCCCAGAAGACTGTTGTCCAAACAGCAGGCCTTGTGCTGTGGCTCACGGATTACATTGTTTTATTTGAATTACGATTCGTTCAATATCCTGGTATCAGGCATCAGGCAACAGGAGCGAAGAGCTGCCTGGCTGGCTGACGGACTGGCCGAAAACATAAAAGCAGCTTTCGTGTAATTTAATTTGTGCCACTAAGCGGCAAATGCGAGTTTATGTAATTGTCTCAGTGTGCAAAGGCGTGTGTGAGACGTGGATATGTTGTGCGTAATGTGAGCTGATATTTGAACATTTTAATGGGTTGTGTTTTCGTTAAAGACGTGCTGAGATCATCGTAATTGAATAAATCACCGCCAAAGGACAAAATGCGAACCAATTCGCATTGTCTGGTGGCATTATAGACATTACGGTATTGTTCACTTTCTGTCCGGTTGAACGTGCTGGGCTTTTAAAACAATTAACTTTCAAACTTTGGCGTTCAACGTGTAATACTCGCCAAACAACTCAGCTCTAGCAACTCTTTTTTCTTCTCATTTTTTTTTGTGTTGTTACCTGCCTGTCACGCTGTTTATATTGTCTGTGGCGCACGCCGAAAGAATCCGAGAGAAATCTGTGCGCTTCATGTGGCACAACCCGTTGAACCTGAGCTTATTTTCAATCTTTTTTCATTTGATTTCTCTTTCTTTTGACGTCGCACGTGCGCATCGCACCAGCAGCACGTGATAAAAAATGTTGCGCTGCGAAAAAACAACTGTAAATACAACGATGATGGCTTACTTAGTTGGCAAGGTAATAAATGGCCATAGTCGCCGCTGCCACACAGCCACAAATGATGCTTGAGCTCGTTATCCTTACTACTACCACACAGATTCTTCGCCAAGAAACTGGTTTTGCTTACTAGCCGTAGTCGCCTGATGACCCTCAACTCTTGCGGCAAGTTGATGAAATGCAATAACAAATTTCAAAACTTAACGATCTACTCTATTTTTAGCTAATTATGCTGCACATCAGTTTATATGATTTTAACAAACAGTGCATCTGAATCAGTTAACAAATTAATAAAAAAAAATTATTTTTATGATTTTTATATTTTTAAATTATATTTATTTATTTAATATCAACTATAAAAAGTCCACAGTTTATGCTCAATAAATGAAAATTGGGAAGTTAAAATTTTAATTAGATTAAATTAAGCAATAAAAAATCTTTTATTTTCTTCAACAAGCTTTTCAATATTAAATAAATATATTATATTTTCTCTCTCACAGCAATATTTTCACTCATCTTTTTTAGACCATATACCACATGAATATAACTTTTCAGAGGTCATATTTACCTCATATATCTTCATACATATATCGACGAGTTTTTCAACTGTCGGCCACTATCTGTGGCACATAGAAATTGACAAGAGAGCACAAATCACATTGTGTCCATATTGTTCCATTGGTTCAATTTTCGGGCAAAAAGTGAAATTCCCGAATAAAATGATAAAAGCTGTTAGTGCAGAGCTCAACACATGGAATCCGCCCCTTCGCCGCGTTATCTATAGCCTCGGACAGGAACTCGCCCACTGCTTCTGCCTGAAGTATGGCACAAAAAGTTTAGAGCTGTCGTGGAGTGGGGTAAGTGAGGACATCTAAATAGCTTCTTGTGTCTACCTAGCTGAGGGATGGGTGAAGACATATGCTTGGCACTTAGGTGCTTAGCCAGCAGCAGTTAGGTTTTACCTTCCTTTTGCTCGAGTTGGGCTAGTTTTTGCACAGCGGCCGCCCACTCAGCCTCCCATCCAGCCTCGGCCCGCAGAACTTCCATTCAGCAAGTTTCCCGGTCCGCTAGTTGGCATTTTCTAGACGCACGTATGTTTGTGGTAAATGTTTTTCAATTTCTTTCGAGGAAATTCGCCAAGCAAAACGCGTCCTACAAAATGCACACAAATTCAGCGTTTTATTCGCACCTGCTGCTGTCTACGATTCTCAAGGTGTGTAACTGTGGGCTATTTAGTGTGTGTGTGTGCGGAAATAGAGCTTATTATAGCTGCTTTCTGTACACCTCACCCGCCCAGCCGAGAACGCTGCCCTTCAATTCTATTGCCTGTTCAGTTAGCCCTCAAAGGGCCATTCGCTCTCTCATTTCACAGTTCGCAGATGGCTTTGAATCGAATTGAATGAAATGGAAAAAGTGCTATAGAATTTGCCTTGAATGCGCCTTCGTTTAGATTCGCACACAATTCTCAAGAGCCGTCTATCCACTTGGGTCCAAACCACATTTTGTGTAGGTTAAACATGTTGGCGCTTTTCTGGCTCATATTTATGTGTGTGATGCAGCTGGCTTTTTACCACTCAAACACTTCATTTGCAGGAGGGGAACCACAACAGAAAAGATTAAGATTTTAAACGATAGTTAACCTCGATTCGTTGGGGAGAACTTCTTATAACTGCTTCACAGTAATACTCAAGATTAAGCGAGCAGTTATTATTGAATTCAAATTTGATTACATTTGTTTTATTAATCAACCTATACTAAATATTAAAAAGGCTTACATAAGAATATTCGTAATTATACGATAAAACATAAAACAATTTACTTCTGCAATTCATTTAATACATAAAATACATACACTGTTAAAAATCTCCTAATTTATGAGTTTTCTTTCAAAATTAAGCAGTACAAACTGCTTACAAGCAAACTTGGTAGAATAGTTAGCGATGCACAAGATATTAAACATGATGGCATAGCAAAAAGGTACAAGTTGAAGGTTCGTGCTTGTAGAAAAATGCATAATTATGGGCGTGTCTCTCATTTATTTTAGCGCTGAATTAATGAAAAGTTCACTTATGCACGGAATTTGCATAAAAATGACATTTTAATTGCGCTTCATTTGTGAAGAGCGACTCGGCGCCATTCGCTATCGCCATCGCCATCGCCATGGCCAACGCCTTTTGAGCCAAGGCGCTATGAAAACTGCCGAGTAACAAGGGGGGTCGGGTGCAGGGGTTGGGGTTCGGTGATTGGCTTATGGGCGTGGTTGCTGGGCACAGTGGGGCAGAAGTTCGCTCGAGACAGACAAGAACACTTGGCAAAACACTACAAAATGCACTTGCGCATCGTAATGAAAATCACATTTTCTTTGTCGCCCGTCTTGGCTGAAATGGAGTTGGGTAGGTAAGGCGGTTGGGGATTGGAGAATGGTATAGGGTAAAAAAGTCGGTAATGCGATAAACAAACAAATAAAAACATTCATTAGATTTAAGATATTATTCCAGCAACATTTGCAGAATTGTTTCAAGAGATCCAATAAAAGTTGATTTCTACCCATTTGTGAGGTGCACAAAAAGCGGACGAAAAAATGAACGGGTTCGATTTCAACACTGGAAAATTGCTTATTCTATTCTTCCTATTTAAGGTTCAATATAGGTGCGGCGATTTGGTGCTAAAATGGATTGTAAGTAAAAAAAAACTGCAAGCTGAAATTGTAGATAAGTAGGCGACGAACGGGATTATGCTGCAATTGCTAAATTTAATACATGAAGTGAGAATAGGTGTGGGACAAGAGAACGAAGTAACATTGTAGCTATAAGGAAATAGAATCAGCACATAAAACTTGAAAGTAAGATTAAATTAATACATGGTGGTAGTTGTGGTTCACTGTTTTAACTGAACTCTTTAGATATGCATGTATTATTGTATTGATACATGGATGAGTGCTTCAAAATGCAATCGTTTGTTATTTTATGGCTTATCGTATTATGTAATGCAATTTGAAAAATAATTTCCAAACTACTTCCTAAGCCACTAACCGCAGCTAATCGTTTCATTTAGGCCGCATTCATTGAATTCACTGACAGAGTTGTGTATTGTTTGGATGAAATTAAAACAATGTGCACAACGAAATGATCGACAAAAGAAAGTATAAAAAAAGAAATTACACAATAAATAAAAATGCAAATGAGCTGTTGCCAGCCATCGATAAAAATGAATGAATAAATTGTTTGGTGATAAATCGTTCGAATATTTTAGATATTTTGCATGCATCACGGACTAATTAAGACAAAAAAAATAATAAAACATAATACATGAAAAATATAATAGTGTCTAATAGAGAGCCGCCCCTTGACCCTTTCGAGCCAAACAGTTGAAAAATGATTTTTCCACTTGCCAACTGGCGCTTGCAACCGCGGCACGTTAACATAAAAAAAAGTGTTAATTTAAATTTCGATACGTGCTGTGAATACAAAATGTGCTGCACACTGGCAACATTGGCAGCACTGTCAACATAAGGAACAAGAGTCACAACGCTTGCCGATCCACACAACCATCACCCCATCCTTCCACCCTAACAATAATTCCCACCGCTGACTCTTCGGTTTGTCGCCCCGCCACGTACACAGCGCTGTGCACAATTTTATGCACGTCCAGCGTGTAAAACACCTAAAACGCCATCGTGCCGAATAGCACCGAATACAAGCACTAGCCCCCAAGCCCCTCTCCATCCATAGCAGCACCTCTTTTGCAACCCGGACCAGCACTTGCGTTATTTTCACAGCGGTTTCCGACCTGTTTCGTCCCACAACGCACGTTGCCATCGATTAGTTTTCATTTTGTGAGCAATTTTGCATTGGCTACGCTGATTATGCCACCCTGCGGCTTTTAGCCTTCCGGCATCCACCCCTAAACGCCCCCCCATGGCTAACTACGGCCGGTAGCTGTCAACAGGGCGCCAGGCCTTCGAGTGGCTTTGCATATTTTGTGCCATCGCTGCCATCAAATGCATTTCCACCAGACTGCTGGAATTTGTTCCCAATGCAACTGTTCCAGGGAATGGGCTCATTGCTAACTTTGTATTCGTATTTGTAGCTGATTTGCACTAGCAACTCTTGACAACATTGTGCCTAAAAAGACTGATTTAAACCAGCAGTTTTTAGCTTTTAATTTTAGAAATATTTTGCATAACATCAGCAGAATAGCATTTCGCAACGAATTCATTTTCGAACTGAGCATTCTATGGGAAATTAAATGCAATGTGCCGACCTATATACTAAGAAGACTGACATTTCTGTCACTTTGTATTCCAGAACTCATTAAAATGTGATAAAAGGGTATCAGGCAAAAGGATGCATCTCCGAACCTATAAAGTATTCTCAACCAGGATCAACAGCCGAGTCGAAATAGCCATGTGTGTCCGTCAACTACTATTAGAGCTAGATACTTAGTAATTGGAATATATATCTCTGAAACATCAAGTTTATTTTTGTATTTTTACCCGTTTCGCGAATATCGATATATTGAGTTTATTATGAGCAACTGAAATCTGAAGATTTAAATTTGTATTGTTTATATGTATTTGTCAATTTTATAAGTAATGGTGCTTACGGCATCAACTGCCAATAATTCTTGGCAGCTTGATTTGCCAGTGAAGAGAATCGTTGCAAAATCGTATAAAAGGAAAAGTATTTAATGTCAAAATATTTGTAATTTATGATTTTTATGGTAAGCGTCTAAAATCGCTGCAGTGGTGCATATTTCATTTCAAAGTGTTACGTGAAACTTTTGGCCATTTCACCCGTTAGTTCGCCCGCTTTATCTACCTTTCTCTTTCTCTTTCACTGCTATTCCCTCTCACACACACACACACACACACTCTTGGCTCGCTCTTTGCCAATGCCATTGCACAAAAATATCAAGGAAAATTCGTATAGCTCGTCTGAGCGAACACAGCCAAACAAATTGGAAACACACATGTCTATGGTGTATGTGTGTGTGTATGTGTGTATGTTGTGTGCACTTTATGCATGGCATGATTTTATGATTTTATCAAGCAAACGCTAAAAAATATATTGATCTGATTGATTTACGCATTGCAATCGGTTTTCCCATGACATTTTTTGGGCTGTGGCCTTTTAGTGTGTAGCTCTTCAAAATTGCTGTGCATTAAGCGAATATCTTGAATGTTATAAAGGATAAGGTAAAAAAAAGAGCAACTTGCAACGCAACTACAAGCTGACCTCATTGTTCACATATTATACATATTTCCATAAGAAGCTTATAGATATTTGCAGCTTCTTTAGTTTAATCAGTTTGCATCAAAGTGTATCTACAGAAAGTGAAGTTGCCTCTTTAAGCTCAGTTAAGCCTTTAACATTTATCTTTAAAGACATTACGTAAATTTAATATATTTGTTACATATAGATATGTAGGATATGTCCTTTGATTTTTCCCGACGACTGCTCGCTGATTTCGCCACAATAAAGTCAATAAGGCACGAAAATCGAATGCGCTGTCAAAGCCAATGAAGTGTGCCATTATGGAAAATAGCCGAGTTGCTTTTCCCGCGCAACACTTTATGGCGCATATTTCGCACTTCCAGCTTGTGGCCCTACTCGTCTCATGCATCTTAAAGCAGGCATAAAAAAACAATAAACATCAAATGCATGACTGCGAAATACTCTGATAGCAATAAGTTATAGCATCTGATAAAAGGTGCCACATAACAGGGTGGGTTAAGCCAAGAAATACCGATCTTTGAAGTAGATTCCTAGTAATCTATCCTCCAAGTTTGCCTTTAAAATTGCGAAAAATATAGGCTATTGTGAATTTTGGAAGGGGGTAGTGGGTGTGGCCCAAAAAATCAAAACTTAGTGACTGGCTTACAAATTGGGAAAGACATGTGAATTTCAGATTTCTGGCGATGGGCGTTGTGTGAAAATGTATATTTAGATCATTGAAGAAGGTTACTAGTAACTTACCTTCCAAGTTTGATAACTTTTTCTTCAAAATTGTTGCAGATATGCGGACTTATCGATTTATACTTTCCGAAATATCGGCTATGGCTATTGTGGTTATCGGTTCTTAAAGGCTACCAGTAATAAAAGTTGCGTTCATACAGACGGACAGAGAGCACGACGGATAATGCACAAAACCAATATGCAATGATACCTTCGGTATCAGAGTATAAAAAGCTCTGTTCCGGTGCATTTCCCTCGCATATATGTTTGTATGTGAATGAATCGAAAGTTGATTACCACAATTGTAATTTATTCGGTTGTCTTCCACGTTTCAGATAGAACACGAGTATTAACAAATATATTTAATTCTTACATTTATCAGGAAATATTTCGATCCGAAATGCAGCCGAATAAATTACACTTTTTTTATAACAATAGGTTTCGAAGTTGCGTAGTAACTCAGTCAATGAGCCTGCCCGCCAATGAGCTTGAATTAATTTTGTAGATGCATAAAGATTTTGATACTTTTTTTTATCTGTTTTCATTTATTACTAATTTGATAAAATTAAACTTTTATTTTACAACAATTTAGGCGAAGTTGTGTTTATATTTTAATGGTTTTATTGTATATTTAACTCAAAGAATGAAGAATAGTGTTTAAGATTTTCAGGGTACTCGCTGAATGTTTTTCAAACTCGAATTTTTTTCCTAAATGTGCCATGTGACGGCACTAAAACTATAAAATGGCAACAATAAAACCAATTTGGAACCAAGCACAAAAGCTATAATATGAAAATGGCCAACAATTTGCCGCAAACATTTACCAATTATATTTAGTATACGCCAAGAAGAACCAATCCCTCCTGCACCAGCTGCCGGCTCCGCAACAATGGCACTGGTCACAGCGCATTGGCAAAAAACAGAACATTTTGTTTGGCTTGGCATTGGCGATTGTGAACTTTGGCCATGTTTGCACTTGGCTTAAAGTGCGCTGCTATTAAGCCAAGACTCGAATGAACTGAAGTGCACTTTGGGAGGCTAGTTACCATCGTCTTTCTTTGAATGCCCTCAGATTGTTTTAACATCATGAGAACCGCATGAGCGGACAGATTTTTGCTAGCGTTAAAATATGTGATGTAACCAAGCGGACTAAATAAAAAAATGTTAAAATTAAAAATGTTTTGTTTTTAAAAATAATATGAAAACCAAACAAACAATATATCAGAAATATGTAATGCAAATCAGTTTATTTAAATGATTGATACATTTTGTCAAGCTCGCATTTTATAAGGCATTCAGCAAGTTTTTAGTTTAAGTCAGATAATTTTTCATTTATCAAATATTGCAAATATGATATATATATATAACAATTCCAAGTGTATTCAATTATCGGTATTTCGTATTTTGCTTTGCCTTGTGGGTCGTGAAGGTATGTGCACATTGGGCTGCTGGTTTCGAGAAGGGCAATCGGCGCCAATGTCAGCAAAACGCTTTCAAATTCATTTAAATGGCAAATTATAAAATATTATAATTACAATTTTTTATTGCTGTCGCTGTTGCTTCCATTGAAAACTGAAATGACATGCAAACATTAAAATACTCACCCACATCACTTCCATCGACCCGACCCTTCTCCGACTTTTTATCCTTTAAAAAATGCATAATTAAATGTGTTGACTGGCTTTGTAATGAGGGCAAACAATTTGCCATCGAAATTGCGAAAATGAATTTAATTAAAAAAAATACAAATTTACGCAAATAACGTGTCACATTGTTGTCTGAATGGAATCGCTGCTATATTTGACTGCCAATGTCGGATAAGAGAATAATTGATTATGTTGTACAGATTAAGAAGCTCCAAATGGTATTTGGATATGGAATTTATTTAAAGGCTTGAAAACCAGTAAAAGTTCACAAGCAAATTAGTTATAATTGATCCAATGTTCATAAATTAAGCCATACATGAACTAATTGGATTCACTGAAATAATAATTACCTCATATATAAAAAGCCATTAATATGAACTTAATCTTTAAATACAAGTGAGTACCTTGCAGTCGGGCTTAACCGACTGCGAAACACTCTGATATTACTGTGACACAGATGGCGAGGAACAGAGTGGGCGTTGCAGAAAACTTTTTTTTGGCTGGAGGCGGCATAGGTGGAAGGACATCAATCTGCCAACCAAATTTCGTGTAGCCTTAAAATTGTGGGGATATGTGGTTTTATCGATTCGCAATTATAGACGTAGTCCCCCATCTCACAAAATTTGCTCCATTTCACCAGCTGCTGGCCGCTTTAGTAATACTGATGCACAAATTACAGCTGCAAGCAATATTGCAATATTCGGTAATTTTGCAATGATAAACTCACCTCATGAATTCCACCTAAATATTCAAATTTGCATGCAACCGCATAATCCACATGCTGCCACATACATATAAGTATATTAAATATTTGTGTATATATATTTTTCAATAGCATCAACCCGCATAATGATATTCAAATGTTTGTTGGCTGCAATTGTAACAAATCGATAGAATCACATTTCTGCACTTTTATAATAGATGCCATATTTTACACATCAATGTTGCTGCATTTTTAGATAACTGAATTAAGTGCGCTACGCTGCGTATGAGTTATGCAGTAAGCTATGGTCGCACAAGCATCAACACACACACATAAGTACCACACTGTACTGACGCTGTCAAGCATCATTAATTAGCTGCGGGCAATTCAACCCGCAGCACCACCAACCCCCACCACACACACACTGAACAGTCAAGAGTAATTATTTGTGCATAGCCAGCTCCGACACAAGATGGTCTCATGTGCAGCAAGCTGCATTCGTTGGGATCATGCATAGCCTATTGTTTAAACAACGCCTTATGTGTGTGTCTGTGTGTGTGTGTGTGGGTGTGGCCAGTGTAGTGGTTTTATTTTTAATTTGATGTGGTCATTTTTGGCCACCCGTCATTTATGATCGCTGCCAACTAAACGAATTGAGCTCGAACCCAATAACCAAAACATAAAACCCAGTCGACGTGGTTGCTGTTTTATACGAAAGCTTCACATTTCGCCATTAATTTAATTTTATTGATTCAGGTGTATGTTTTTCTTATTCGTATACCCTATACAACATGATAAGCAAACGCATTTGAGAGTTGCATAAAAGTATCGTCAACTTAATGAAATTTATTGGAATTTTTTATCAGAATCGGAAAATTAGGCAAATAGTTATTAGCTTCTGTGTGTAAGATGTAGTTTGTTGGTTTACTTTCTTTAATAAATATTCATTGAAATAATATTTAGAAATAATAATAAGAGGTAGAGGAAAGTAAGCTCAACTCAATGAAGTGTATCTAAATTCTTGATAAGAATATAGCTATTATGTGTCTATCACTTGCTTAATAATAACAATTAGAGATACAAGTAGGCTCGTCAACTCAATGAAGCATATATAAATTCTTGATCAGAAGCAGTGTATAACATTAGTTATGTTATGAACTTCTGTCTCTAAGACTAGCTTAATGGCTTAAAAAATAATAATTAAGTGAAAAAAGATTTTCTTTCTGTACAAATTTGATGGCAACTGATTGTGAAGTTTTATCAGAGATGAGCTAACAAATGTATCGATTATCCTTTTTAGTATGTACGGCTGGGTACAGAATATACCTCAGTCGTTGACTCTCGACTTGCTGTTGCTATTGCTGTTATGATATTCATATTGGCACAGAGCATGTGCAACAGAAGAGTGCAGTGGAGGGAGTGCAGTGCTGGGAGAGCATTCTCGACGTTAAATGGCTGTCATCATTCATTACTAGCAGCCGCTGGCTGTTGTCTACGCAGCAGCCGGTTTTAAGTCAGTTCGCTTACACTTAACTGGCTTATTTCCAACACAACTGCAACACACTGTCACACACACATGCACACACCTCTATTGTTGTGTGTGTGTCTAGCTACGTGCTCAGTTGACCTGTTTGAGACATTCTGCATTGAAAGCAAAGCAATTCGGCTTATGGATGTGATGCCCGGTTTCGACAATGTCTAAGCAGCTCCGCATGGCCCTTATTTAAACTCCCAAACTGCAGCCTCTCGATCCTTGATAAGTTGGTGTAACTTGTGTGCTCATTGCAATTATTGTTGTCCTAGTATTTTAATTAAAATTTGTTTGTTTAGCCAGCTCAGCAGAGGAGAGGAGAGGGGGGCGAGCAATTCAAAGAAGTACTCAAACAGCTACAAGCCAATTACGTCTGCTGAGCACTGTTCACCACAAATGTCGACCACATCGAATCAAATTGGGAGATGGTATAAATTGCGGTCACTTTTGCATATTTCACTCAGCAAACACACAATAAACAAACAATTGCTCAAATGCACAACACATGTCCGATGCATGTGGCATTCATATCAATCAAGAGTACATATTTAATTAATTTCAAAATGCATCTCTATCATTACCAAGGCCTCCAAGAATTGGCTGTAGGCAGACCATAAAACATTTAATTAGCCAAATTTACCTTTGCTGTTAGTTGAAAGCGCAATGTTTTTTTTAATATAAACAAGATAAAATTACTTCAAAGACTGTAAAATCTGTCAGTTACCAGACTCAATTTTGGGGTTAGATTTTATATTTAGAAGTTGAAAGATATGTCATGAGCAGCTTAACAACTCAAATTCTTTTGTGTTCCCTGCTATATTAAATGCCCAACCAACTCCGTCCTTATTTAAAACCCAAAGTTACGATGAACATTTTTAACTTGAATCATTTGAAATTTGACACAAATACACAAAGTCAAAGCTCGCTTTGTTTGATACTTGACCAAAGTTTCCACAATATATTTATTCTTATGTTTGAAATCTTATTTATTTGTGTTTTTGTGGGTCATGTCAAATATGGCATTTGTTTCTGAGGTGCGTGCAGAGTATATATATATATAAACCTATATACATTTGTACTTTTATGTCTTTTCTCACATTTTCATTGTGCTTTGCACCTTTTCTCATTTCATGTTAGTAGTTTCTTTTTTTTTTGGCTTTGCTGCTTTGGTCTTATGCTTGCTTTGCATTAACTTTATGGACCTAAACACGTCGCATTATACGCTCTGTTGAGTGTAAGTGTGTGTATGTTAGTGTGTGTGTGAATAGATCCTTTTCGGTTGTTGTTTTATGCCCTCTTCTTGCCTTTCCGTTTCTCTCCGTCTGCATCTGTGTCTGGGTCGTGGGATTGTCCCACATTTGATCAAATAATCGTAAATAAAATGCCATGGTAATAATTTTTTGATGTCCCTCTAATGAGCTTTACGTGAGAACAACATGGATTGTGATTTAGGGCATGCCAAAAAAAGAATATCACACAGAATGGATAATACCAAAATTTAGGCCATCTGCTAAAAACTTGGCTCATTTTAAACGTTTTCCTTTTGGGTATTTTTTAAGCAATTTGTCCATTGAAGTAAGTTCATTAAATATTTTCTGAACATTTTTAATAATTATTTAATAATAAATTAAAATAGTGTTCACTCTTGAACGATATGAATTACCTAAAATACTCTGCTGCATCCCGGTGTAAAAGTATTTTTTTTTATAAATATCTTTTTATTCCTATACGGCAATATACGCATATATTCTAATCAAATTTAAGGAATATGAATGAGGGAATGAATGAACATTAGCTGCTCTAATACCATTTATTGTGCATTTAATTTATTTTAACATTTAATGTCTATTTATTAGCTGAACGAACAGCATTTGATCCCAATCATTTCAAGAACAAGATTAAAACTCAGTTAAGGCCACAGCCTCAGGGCTTTAGCCTCTTCTAAGTTGTGGTCAGAACAGGTCCCGTATGAATTTAATATAGCTTTTGCTTTAGCTGCGCGGGGAAAGGCCTCCTTTGTGTATTAATCTTGTTGCTGTGCGGTCGCAATCAGTATTTCGACGTGAGTTTCATAACTTACAATTGACAGTATTGATTATTAAATGAGGTCACACAAAATCCGTAACACAATAGCCCAAAGATGTTGCTGTTGGCGCTGCTGTTGTTGTTGTGATTCACCAAAATACGCAAACAGGTTGACTTCAAATTGAGTAGCTTAATTTGTGTGTTTTAGTTGGCTGCTTTAATGGGTCTTCTGCAGCAGCAACAGCAAATTAAATGTATTCGAAAGTGAATGGAGTCGAACTGCACTCACACACTCACACACACACACACACTCACACACACACACACACACTCTCGCGCTGATAAGCAGCCGCCAATTGGTCAAATTGGGGCATATTGAAAGTCAACTTTTGTCTGGGTAAATAATATCAAAGTATATGCTTATATACATATATGTATGTGTGCATGTATGAGTGTGTGCTATATAAAGTAAAACAAAGAAAGCCCATCAATCAAGTCATGTGGAAATTTATAGCACTTGTGTTTGTTATTATTCGTTTATGCATGAGTTAATTAGAATATTGGCGTTAACCTTTCCAACGGGTTCGTTCCTTTTTGTTGTAATGCCTTAAGATTTATGTGAGAAGCGTCCACCTACGCTATACCCATCTCTGTCTCTCTCTCTCTTTCTCTCTCTCTCTCTCTCTTTCTGATTGCAGTAGACATATGCTGGCTTCTGTATGTGTGCATTGAATTGTGACTGAAATCATTTTCATTCTTACACATACATATTGTGTGGCATGTATGTGTTGCCTATATGTGTTGAATGTATGTGTTCGACTTAGAGAAACATCCATATAACTTGAAGCGAGGCAAGCCAATAGTTTTGACTGCTAATTTGCTCATTTCCTATTAGTTTTGCAACAATCAAAGGAGTTCTAATTCAATTAAGCATTTTTGTGGGTGGATGCTAAGACAATAAGCCTTAACGCTTGACCTGGCGCAAAGGTTCGCATTTGATGAAATCATTTGGAAACAAGGAATAGCACACTTAAGGGCTTGTAATATTATGAAACTATTTTAAAGGGAAACTAGCTAGATGAACCTAAATTTAAATGCTAATATCAAAACCGTGATCTTATATATACATTTTAGCTTGAGAAGGATTTCTTTTGTCTTTAAACTTTCAAAAAATAAAATGAAAAAAATTAAATATATATATTATATAAAATACGTTTTAAAATTCATTAAACATTTTTTTAATGAATTTTATATTATTTTATTCATGCTACGAAATTGTTATCTTTTTTTTATTAAATACTTTCACTTATTAATATATTCAAATATATTGTGCATTTGAACGCCCAGCCCAATTCTGCAATTATTTCCAATTCACAGCTCAGTTCAACAGTTCCAAGAGATTATTTATTTTAGTGTGCACTGCAGCGGAAATTCCAATTAGAAAATATGTGTCAATGGGCCAATAACAGTTGCAATTTCTTAAGTGCCGAAAGTCAAATTATGAGAGCTGCTCGGCTTCCCTAACAGAGGCATAACAGTGCGGCAAACGCATGCGTAACAGTTGACGCTCTCCCGAGCACTGTTAACGAACCTACTGTTAGCCGCGAACAGCGGGCGTCCTCTGTCTGTTAGCGAATTTACGAGCTTTCGGGATATTTGAATAATGCAATAAAGAGGTGGCAAATTGTCAAGTTGCTTGGCAAATGGCGAATGCTAAAAAACACGGCTAATTTATGTCAATTAATACATTAAAATTTCATTGTCCTGTACAAGAGACCCAACCACCTGCTCCACGCTCCACCCTCGGGGCAAGACCAAGCCTGCCGGCGAGCTATTTTATTAATTTCTGCCAAAACGCGGCAATTCACAAAAATGTTGTCTATAGAAATTAATAGCAAATATTTGCACAACAATTTGTTTGCTTGGGACTGGTGTCTGCTGGCCAGGCTCAGACCGTGTTGGGAGTGAGACAATGTGGCAATAATAATCAATTTAAATATGTTTTTTTTTTTAAACTGGCTGAAAATCGAGCCCAAGCTACAAAAGCCAATAAAAAATTTAAAACAAAGTCCAGCGATGCCAATTCGAAGCACAGCTGCAGCAAATACAACAACAGCAACAAATTTGCTGCGCTGGCAATGGTATCCGGTCTGTGTGTGTGAGTGCGGACCAAATGCTATCAAAAATCCCCGCTAATAATTTGTCAATATTACGTGAGCTGAAAATTGAATATAAGCGTTTTTGCATTGGCCGGAAAAAAAGGAATACAATAAATCGAGGAATACGCAGAATCAGAGGAAAAAAACGAAACGCAGAAGGCAGAGTCGACCAAGTATTTCTTTCGAAATCAAATAAATTGTTACAAATGAGTGAAACTTTGACTGGCTCCCCCTAACCACCTTACCTACCCTCATCCACTTCACCAACCTCTCCATCAGACAGTCAAATTTTATTTATGTGCTCCTCTCTCTAGATTTTTCATTTGCTAAGCTGATTTGCAATTTTTTCTATTTTACTTTTATTTTTTGCTAAACTTTGTTGCTGCCCAATGCGAAAAATTTATGAATAATTCAACATACGATGTCGGTAAGACGGTCTTTGCCGCATTTCCCAAACCAACTGTAATAAATGCAAATGAATTAATGAAAACTCGCGTACTTCGCTCTTTGTTTACATTTGAACTGATTTGATACGCGCATCAATGTCAAATGCGAGGGACCTCGATTGGGGTGAGAAAACAAGAGGAATAGAATGTTGCATATGCGATATCATATTTTCCGTTTTTCAACGTCAGACGGTAAACAAATTTCATCTGGTTTTTATTTTCAATTTGAAAACTACATTTTAGCCTAAGCTGCAAGAATATGAGAGCAGAGCGCTGTTGAATATGATTCATTTATTCAACTTTCAGACTAGAGCAAAAAAGGATATTTTTGAGGTAATTCTTTCGCACCCAAAAGTAATTTGATTTTGAGTTCATTTAATTTAAGGTGTAACTAAATACACGAACCGTTATCGCAAACCCTCTACCCCTAGTCTCTCCCTCTCTCTCTATCTATCTCTCTTTTTGGCTAAGAATGGTTTTCAGGAATCATTTTATCCAATAAGCGACCACATTACACGCTGCATGGAGGAAAAGCTAAATGACCGCAAGGAACACACCTACAAAAGCCACAAACAGCTTCCCAATAACCCACTTCTAAATTGCATCCCCACCCTCACTATCCGCCACCAACACTACCACCCCTCCACAACCATTGTGACATGCATGCCAGGCAGCTCTGGCATACTCTCGCATAATGGCAGCAAAGCAAAGTTTACTTTCGCTTTAAGTAGTCATCAGGCGGGCTGGATGGTGTTCATTGTGAGCGTGGCATGTCAGCAGCAGCTGCATTCTACGGCATCCTCTACAAGGGCACACATACACACCCACGCATCTATATATATATATATATATATATGTGTACAGTTGTACATGTGCAGGCATCCAAGAGCAAGTGCACACACCGCTTATCACACAGCTGGCGAAAATAGCTTTCTCGGCACTAGAACTGTTTGCATTATGATGCCTGCTACTGCGTGGTTGTGTGTGTGTGTGAGTGTGTGCGCAGCAAGTAGTAGCTCGATCAGCAGCTGCCCATTGGTAAATACCAGCTCCTGCTACCGAACAACTCTCATTTACCTTCCGCTGCCAATTCCCGTACCTGCACCGCTACTGTCAATAGTTCCAATGAGCCAAATGGAATTTGTCTTGCCTGTCACTGACGACGACGAGTGACATACAGCAATTTGTTGCACGCAACCTCATCTCAGTGAGACCGCCCCCGGTCTCGGTTGCCTTAACCCGCAAAACTCAGCCCTTTGATCAGCAATCGCTGCAAATGGCTTTTGAATAGCTGCTGAGGTGACGCCTACTTAAAGTTGCCTTTACCCATTTACTTACATTGCTGCAACTCTTTTTATACGGATTTCACTTTGATCCCCTTTTTTACGGTTTTTTTTCCTTTGCTGTCAACAGCTGCTTTTACTTTTAAGCTGTAATTACTTTGCATAATGATTGTTTAATTTTATAGTTGGTTTGCTCTTTAGCACACACTTGTGGCTAACATTTTTGTGGCGTATTTGTGGTTTGTTTTTTATATTATTAAATTAGGCAACCTTTTGAAAATCCCTCTGCTAATACCAAAACATAAATACATCATTAATGTGGTGTGTGTGTGACTATGTTTTCATTGTGGTTTCAACATAAATTTTGTTAATAAAGTTAATAAAGTTTTGAGGTATGTGATTTTATGAAATATTTAGTGAAGTATAATCGAAATTAAATTTGTATTTCAAAAATAAATATAAATTAAATTCCAGTTTGTGAATAACATAAACTAACTTGGCATTCTCCCTTAAATGTGTTATTTAATCAGACTATTTAGTTTCCAGCATGATTACGCTTAACTCCAACTTTAAAATGTTTGCAGTGCTGAACCCCGAAAACAAATACAGCTCTGAAACTATCTCAGATAAATAATTGCCACATATGCATAAGCTAAATAAAAGCAAAAGTCAAGCCCTGTTCACACAGTTTTATGGCACAGTGACACAATTGTAATCAAATCCCGAATCGACAACTGTCGCCAAATCCTGTTGCAAAATGGACAACGTGTGCCTGAATCGCATAGTGGAGTGTGACAGACTGTAACAGCAGCAAATCGTTTGACTGAGATCACATATCGTGACTTGCACTTTTCGCATCATATTTAGCCGTTTTGCTGAAGCTATTGTACCCATTCATTTGGCTTTGTTTATGGCTTCCTAAATACGAGACAAGTGCGCCCTAACAAGAGAAATCACACGCCCCGTGTGACTTTTCCATTGTCATTTGTTTATGCTTAACTGTGTGTGTCGCCTGAACACGGTCTCTCCCTGTTCCTTTCTCTTTGCCTTCCTTTCCCTTTCTCTCTTTTTACGTTAGAAATGTGCCTTTAGCATTGTTTGGCTGGCAAAAAGTTTTGTTTTGCAAAACACAATCAGACGCAGATGCACTTTGGGGCCAGGCCGACACAAACAGAGCACAAAGTGTAAGACTCTTTGTGTCACTTTGCCAGCCAGTGCGGCAACAATAATAAAACCCACAACAACAACGATAACACAAAACATAAAATAAATATAAGCCAAATAAACAAGCTATCAACAACAAGGACTACAAGATACTCCATAGATTATTTCTGTTGGCCACAAAGTCAAAAAGCACACAGCAGCGAAAAACATAATTTCAAACATTTTTTTATAGTTTTCAAGTGAATTTCATTATTTTTTTTCAGTGAATTATTTGTTGAGTTGAGGCTGGGCTAAGAATATAGTGCTTTCTTATTTATTTAAAATTCACTTAAAAAATTCAATAATTTTTAGATATAAATGCGAAAAGTTAAAAGTTAATATAAAGAGAACATTATTGTTGCAACAAAAAAATGCTTGGAATCAAACGTGAAAGAGCATGTGCAATCAAATTAAGAGCTTTTGTCCAAATAGTAATAATTCAATGATTCTGATCAGGAATTAATGTGATTTTAAAAACAGCTTATCAAATGAATCTAAATAAATAATTTCTCTAATAAATTATCACACATGGAATATTTCGAATAGAGCACATATAAACTAATAAAATTTAATTGAAAAGCCACATTCAATGTGTGTTTCAAAATTGAGTAAATTGGGTAAAGTGCACTTGTCAATAATATGTTTTAAATAGTTATTCATTAGCAGTTTATCATATTATTTTTTGACACTTTGAATGCCATTAAAAATAATTGTGCACAACATTAAAATCCATTTTAAAGCTTAATTCAATTGACTAAAGTGTTAAGCCGAATGGGAAACTGCAGGGTATTAAAAGCACCAGCAGCAAGTGTTTGCAAAACAAGCCGGTTGTCAAACTACCCTGTTGTGGCAGGGAGGAGGTGCCCGGAAATGCATACGACGGCCGTGGGGCGAAATTCGCCGTTGCAGCATTATAATGTCAGACAGGCGACGTCTTTTTCAAGCTGTAAATTGCAAAAATGCAGCCAGAGGCACAAACCCATACACACACACACACCCATAGTACACGTACACGTACACATGTGCCGGTTTTTTGCCGGTTTCAAGACCAAACGGATGCGAGCGCAATACTGACAAGCGGCATGCCACACATAAACACATACAGTGGGGTGGCAAATACACAACATGCTTGAAAAAGCAAAGTTTATGTACATTTAATGCGGCGCAGCAGCTACAAGGAAACAGCACAATAAATTTAGGATACATTAAATAACATACAGGAACACACAAAAACACACACACACATACTCACACACATGCACCTATTCAGTGAGGCAAATGGAGGCGGCAAGCGGTCAACTTCCCTTTTCGTGTCTATGCGCTTGTTTTGTCCACGCCAACCTATTTTTTCCCTGCCCGCCTGAGTGTTGTCTTTTCTGGCTGTTATGAAAGTTGGTCAACACATGTGTGTATGTGTGTGCGGCATTTCCTGTCTGCCTTTCTGTTTGTGTGTGTGTGTGTGTGTATTTGTGGCAGCGGAAGTTCAACATGGCGCTGCTGGTGTTTGTGGCACATCAACGTCGCTCTGCATGTGCTCACAATAATTTCTTATTTAGTGAGCAGCCAGAGTGAAACCAGCTGAAGCCACACATACCTACAAACACACTCATACACACACATACACACGCACACACACTCAAATAACTAGTGTTCGCTGTGCGTCCAACATGTTTTTCACGTTATTTTTGCTTGATTTTCCATGCCACATTTTTTTTTACCTGCACAAACTTCACTTGGCACAACTTCCCATTGCGCTCCCCTCTCGCCGAGCCCGTGTGTCAGATTTATCTACTTTGTGCTCTTGTTTTTTTTTTAATTTTCTTTTCTTTTGTGCGAGCAGGTATTTAAATTCAAATTAAGCAAATGTCATGTTAAATTCAGTTGACAGGCGTCACCACCGACACCATGGCGACTCCCCCAGTCAGCTCCACCGGTTTTGTGGAGAGTGGCTACGTTGTGGGTGCAAGTGTAGATGTGATATGTGCTGATTAACGTAAATTATTTAATTCGCTTCCGTTTTCATAAATGATGCCGCACAGCGAGTATGAATACCAAATTACAGCTGCTCTCAAGAAATGTGTAAAAAAGTATCTAAGAGATTGTCTTAAATGATTGTTGTGTGTCAAATTAAACATAGGCGAATTACCACTAAATGTTTATCGCTGATTGAGTAGCATTTTTTATTATATTGTTATTTATATTATTATGACTATGAATTTGTACAATCCTATAAAATTAAATGAGAACTGTCAATTCGCTCGACATCATTTCAAATTGAACCTAAAATGTTAAAGAAAATTAATTCGCTTCATATTTCTTAATGTTATTAAAAATTTAATGGATTTTTGCTCTTTTCTTCTCCATCAAAGTATATTGAATATTGGTAGATTAAGTGCTAGTTATGTTGAAATAATCATTTTTATAATTGATTGTTACAACTTTAGCTTAATATTATATTATATTAATTTAACTTACATAGCCTAAAAAAAAGCCATGTCTTTCTTATCACAATTATTATAAAATTAATAACTTTGGACTTCATCCCATCGAAAAATGTTACTCTGAGTTACTCGACACAATCATCGTGATTTTTTAAGGCAAGAATCTTCGAACTGACACTAAATTTTAGAAACTGCATACTTTGCTGAGGAACTTATTAATATATAGGAACTCGACAGCACTAAATCAATGTGTGTGTGTATATATATATATGTATACTTCTGGTATGTATGTCACCTACATGCAGGCATGTGTAGTGGTAATATGTGAGTCTGGTACTCAGCAAGAATTTCGCTCTTAATGCGATTGTACACATAAAATTTAATTCAAATCAGCTCATTAAACGCCCGACACTTGACACACTCGTTCATGCGTCGACAGAGACATAAATGAGCGCCAACGGGGTGGATATGAGAGCGTTAGGGAGAGGGAGAGGACGCTTAAGTCGGATAGAGAGAGAGAGAGAGAGAGAGAGAGAGAGAGTCAGGGCAGCATTTTGTTTGGCAAGGACCGTAAAGCAGAGTTTATTATGGCAGACATTAAAGTGCGGAAGTAAGTGGCGCAAAAATAACGAAGCAGCGCGCAAAAAATAAACTAAACTAAAAAAACAGAGGAACAATTTCAAGAAGAAAAAGTAGAAGAATATGATGAAGTAGAAGAAGTAGCACAGCAACAAGAAGCAGAATTTCAGACACATTAAATATGATATATTTTGCAAGACGACAGCCATGACACTAGATAAGTTTTATAGCTGGAATGGCCAAAATATATGGAAACACACAAATAGGTTCATAGGCTAACGGTATTTGAGTTCCTCGTGTTATTCAGGCTATTCATACCACAGCCATCAATATGCTCAGCATAAATTAAATTAAAATCTACTATGCTACAACAAAAATTACCTTGTTGAACTAAGAATTTGACCAGATAACAATTGCCGTCAATAGTCACAAGTGCATCAAGGTCTAAAAGAAAATCCGAATCGGTTATGTCAGTAGTGTTTGAGATTTATGTTCATTAGACACAGTTTAGATTAACCTAAAGCACAAAATAAATCACATACAATCTAAGAAAACAAAATTTCAATATTTTATGAGAGACATGCAAATTTTGTTTATCTTCCTTTATTGAGATTGCATGTATTTGATATAAATATATGTAATAGTTGAATAGAATCGTATTAAATACCTTTAGTTCCCGGATTACTAAATATTTATTTAAAACTTAAATAAAATTTTATTTCCTTTTTTATTATTTTTATTTACTTGACTTAAGTGCATCTTTGGTCCAGTATACCAAAAAATGATGCAAATATATAAAAACAAATATTTGAAATACTTTAAAAGATATTTTTTGTGTGGCTGACTGCAATATTTGTAAAATACCAATTCAAACACCTACGGAAGCCTTTTTCCGATTGCTGTAAGTATAATGGAAAAACCAAAAAGGAATGTGTGAAGAAGGAGGGATGTGGGCTGAAAATCTGTGCAGCTGCCAAGAGCTGTTCGCGTTACTTTATCAAAATCAACTTGAGATACATTTTTGTGACGCCAACAAGTGTTGTACTTGATCTTTTTCTTGATACTGCCACACTGTCTGCTGAACGACAATGAGATTGAGTGTGTTCACACATACACACACTGGTGTAGGAGAAACCATACACTTGCCAGCAACTATTTCACCCCTCCCCTGGGTCATTTTGCAATAATGGAAATTTTGCCAACCAAGAGACTTGCAAGTGCTGCAGATTGCAGTGAGGTAAAGATTGCAGATTGAAGATTGGGTCGAATGGAATTTAATTTTGTGCGAAACTTTGTGCAAATACAACGCAAAGCACACAAGCAATACATGTATCTATATGTTGTGTTGTGTTAACATTGTGACCGATACGATGACTTGGCCAAGAACAGCCACCATTCAGTCCGGACTTTGTCATTGCATCAGCTGCTAGCCAAGAATGAGGGTGGCAGGCCGCTCTCCGCAGTCAAAGGACGTAGACGGATAAAACCTAATTTTCTGCCAATAAAATAAAAAGCAAGGAAGAGGAACTACCCTTTATTATCCTTTGAGGTCCAAGGAAATACCCTAACAGAGTTTTAACTCAAATTTTGATGATATACGAGTATGTTAGGTGTTTAAATCAAAGAATATGTCGAGCATATGAGATCAACTTTAATCAATTTTTGATTGACATGTGTTTGATTCAATTAAAAGCGATACTGCTAATGGATAATAAGTAAATATGTTAGCTTAAACTAAAAATTACTTATTTATAGTATAGTTATTTCTGTTGTGATATCAACAGTATTTTTTGTGTTGGGTACAAACATTGCGATCATTTTAAAATACCCTTATTCCCTCAGTTTGGCTATAAGAGCAACACACAAGTCGAGGGGGTTGTTGGCAAGACAAAGCCAAGCGATTTCAACCAATTGAACAAAATCATTGCAAATTGTGTAGCATGCTCTGAATAGTTTTTCAGGCAGTTGCACATCGAACTGAAATCAAAATCAACGAGTTGCATCTGATGGATTGTTTTCTGACCATTATTTATTGCATTTGCATCGTAACTGGGAACGTTCGAAGGCAAATTGGCTGAAAATACGAAATTAAAAGAAATCAAATGGCATTTAAGCTGCCTTCACTCGCATTTGCATATGATACAGGCACCCCGAGGCCTGAAGCGGGTGAGTAAAATTGCTATATTTGTATATTTCTAATTTGAATGTTGTTTTGTTCAAATATATTCACATTTTCGCTTATACAACGTCTTCTTACTTACTGGAAAAACAATCAGCTTTTTGTCCCCCAATAAGCCAAAACATTTGATGCGCTTCGGTAAGGTTGCGCATCGCCACAAATACGCACACATTCACAGACATACACACACACACACACCAACACTCAAAGGGCACCCACACTCTCTCAAGAATATACAGGGGTATTTTCCATTTCGCACAGGTAATCGATTTTCATGCTTTTGGCAAAATGCACAAAAGAACCGAAAGAAAAAAAAAGTAAACCAAATTTGTTGTTCGTCGGTTTTCTTTTTACCTTTGTTGAATTTGGTTTTTCTTCTTTTCTTTTCCATATTCTCATACTCTGTGCATTTTGCTTTATTTGTACAGGTGTGTGTGTGTGTGTGTGTGAGTGTGTGAGTGTGTGTCTATGTGTTTCGCTTGCGTATACTTAATATTTATGTTGAAAACTTTAAGCAGTTAAGAGCTCGTCGAGCTTAAAATATTCAGTCGGTGTGCGTTGAAGTTGAGCAACTTGTTGATTTGCTTTTACCTTTTACCTTACTTCGTACACACGCACCACGTCTCACCTGCTCTCCATTGGCAGCAACCAGCACACAAAGAATATAAAATCAGCTTGGCATAATCACCATATCTGATCACGTGGAATGAAAGCACTGTGTTTGATCTCTCTAAGGCACAAAAACAAAGAAAAATAAAAACTGTGCATCCCAATTTGGTTTTCTTGAAAATTACTTGACACAAAGTTATCTAAGACACGCAAATATAAAGTACAAACAATATGCATACATACATATGTACATATGTCACATCAAATCTGCATGAAAAATCCATCAACTCTATTGAATTGCCCATTTGAGCATTTTAATAAATACAACTGAAACATTTCCATTAAATAGGTTAAAATAAATTAAATTGAGCAATACATAAATTATAAATTATAATATTTTATTCTCCTACTAAGGCGACATTATTCGTTTTTTGGTGTGTGGGTGATTGTGGGAAATTGCTGAGATTGGCTGTATTAATTATTACCAAAGTGTTCGGATAGACTTAAGTGCATAACTTTAATTTAGCTATGAAATGAATTATTAGATATGGTAAAGTATAACACAAATAAATACTTTGTAGAAGGAATGGGACAGCTTGAGAGTTTGTAATGAATATAAATATAAATTAATATTAAAATGGAAATATATACATATATGCATTTTTTATAATGTTTTTATAAAACATTTATTTGCAGACTGACTGAATTTTTTACTGATTTTCTTAATAGATGTAATTTACAAAGTTGCCTGCTTCACACAATTAAATTTTGCCAGTGAGAAATAACTTAAATATCCAAAAGCCCATAAAAATAGCAAAGATTTTCAGGATTTGAATAGCTTTGCACACAATATGGGATTTTTTCTTTTACAAAGGGAATTCATCAAATGTAACAATTGTAACGCATTTGTCGCAGTTAAGCTCAATTTGGGCTGAATTGTAGTATTGCGAATTGATGACTTAACGGATTTCCAAACGGATAACAATTGAAGGAGTTATCCACCTGCCGCACAAAGCGGCGCCTCTCTCGGAGAGAGGCACACACAAAAATATCTCGAAAATTGCATGTAAAATTATTCAAAAGTGCAAAGTGCACATGTGGCACGAATAAAAATTCAATTACAACCAACGAACGAACTGCGAGTAATATATTTTGACAAGGATTCAATGAATTTAATTTGAGATTTGCCAACATTCAGCGCAGCTGGCTAACACGCTCTGCCACCGCCCAGTCCCAGTTCCAGCAACCAAATCCAATCCACCTCCAAACGGAAACCAGCACGAACCCAACCATGACTGGACCCCACAGCGCATCGAGCAGCGCCCAGATCAGTGCCAGTCAAGAGGCAGCCCCCGTGTGGATGCCAATGCTACTGGCATCGACAACCTGCCAAATGCGCCGGCTGCACTCGGCCAGAATGCGAGCGGGTTGCGAATGGGGGGCAGCAGCTGAGCCTGGTGGCTCGGGGCTGGGAGAAACGAATTAGAAATGTGTAGAGTAAAAGTTACTCAATTGCCAGTTGGAGGTCCCATTCGCACCAGCAGACCCAGCAGCGGCAGCTATGAAAAATGTTTTGCGGCTGTAAAAAGCTGCAAAACTGTGAGCTACTAGTTGTTACACTGAGAAAAATACAAAACGTAAGAAAACGTTTTTGCTTTCGCAGCTAAACTGTGTTATTTTATTTTAAATATGTTTTTCGTGAGAATTTTTATTTATTATTCATTTACATTCGAAATGCGATGTTCAAATTTATTTATTTATAATTTTGATTCTTAGTTAATTTTCGTATCTTTATCAATTATGTATTTGCCTTAAGATGTACATTTACATTTATTTAAAATTGTATAACACTCCAAGATTTTTATTCGTTGTTAATTTGTTTCCCATTTTGAAATAGTAAGTGATACTCGTATTAATTTCTCAGTGTAGCTAGATGTAAAAATCTGTGCGAGACGCAGTCGGAAATCAGGAATGATTTCCGGCCTGGCTGGCGATAATTCTTAGGCCATCATGCAATGGGCGGGTGGGACAGAAAACTTTTTGCAGCCATTGTGCAGAGTGTCAGCGCAATGATTTCGCACACCCAACTCGAGCCGCAATCCAAGCAAATGTTGGGTGTGGCTGGATATGAATGATTTAAACATCTGAGCTAACGTCACACCTTCCCTGCCACCTCCTTTGTCGAGTCTGGTGCTTGCATTATATTCACTTTTTTTTTTATATAATAATTTTTCAACATTTTTGAAACTTTTCGCTGCGCATGGAACTTCAGATTTGAACACCCCAAAAACTTTTGAAAATGTTTACAAAGTTTTATTTTATCATTTCAGTTCTGTGCAGCGGTTACGAAATATTATCACTATTGTAACTGATTTCTAAATTGACGTTAACAATTTGACTGTCACTTCTCGTTTCAGTTTGATTTGTGGTAAGCGGCATCTAACGACTAATCTGAATCTGAAAATAAGTGGTATCAGGGAAATGCTTACTTAAATAAGTGAAATTTTTGATTAAATAAAAACAATATTAATTTCATATTTTCTTAATTGCTATCTGGTTAAAACTGTCATTCATATTTTTAACTGATATTTATTTTTACGATGATTTCCAAGCTCCAACTGAGAGCATTTTGCTCGGATAACTTGGCCATCAGCTACAGCTCAGAGGCAGAGCACTGGTCTTGTAAACTAGGGTTCGTGATTTCAATTCTCATAGGAGGCATTGTCATCATATATTTTGATATAGTAATCAAATAAAAGATGACATGAATACATACAGATATTCATAATAAGTAACAACTAGTTAATTGACTAGATAAGGCAGAGCTATGAAAGAAAGAAAGCAAATACAATAATTCAGTTTATAAAGCCCATCAGCCCACCTAAGATAGCAGATCTGTTTTTTTTTTTTAAATTAAGCTTGCCTTTCAATAGCTTTTCTTTCTGTTAAATCTAATTTTACTAAATAGTACTTAGTATCTTATCGAATGAATTAATAATATTTAAGCATATAGTAGTAGTCAAAACCACTTCAGTTTTGGCCAACTTGCCCTCGACAATTTTCTGTGGATTACAGTAACTCAACTCGAAGTAGCTCTTTACATACTTTAGCTACTGGCCTGTTAGCAAAAAAAAGTTTCTTGTGACAAATGATATTTAAATGAGTTGCGTTTGAAAAGTTGCCAGCGCCACGGCAAAAGTCAAACAAATTGACATGGCCAATGTCTCAGTCACATCCAAAAAAAAAGAAAAACGAAACTGAAAACTGACAGGAGCAGCCAAATTAAATATGCCAAAAGGCAAAGTAAATGCGATAGATTTAAAAAGTTTGCATCCACACAATTCTAAACTCTTTTTCAAATTTCGTCGCAGCAGCCGCTCGCCAAAGGGGCTTTCTGTCCTGTGGGTTGGGGAAGGGCATTTGATTTGTTGCTTAAACGCTTAAATGGCCAGCGGGCTGCGCAACGCTTAAATTTCTTAGGCGCAGAATTTGAATTAAATTACATTCACAGTTGTGAACAAAAGTTGTTGTGTGCACGCGTGTGTGTGTCTAGTGTTCTTATTTAAAACTAGTTTCATGTGTGTAAAATGCAAAAGAGTTTAATTTGCAATTTGTCGTACTCATTCAACGCTTAACTTTTCGTTCCTCACTTGGGCGCCGCTTGCGGTTCTTATATGCAAATGCCTTTGGTTGAATACCGGCTGCACCACCCGCATGCCGCACCGCCACCCTCTTGCCCAGCGTATGCATTAAAATGCACACAAAGTTTTGCATTGAAGCGCCACTTGAGCCTGGTAGGGAGTTGATGCCGCCGTCCGCAGTGCCAAGTGCGCAGTTTGTTAAACGCCTTTCAACGGCGTGGTTAGCCAAGCGCAGACCTTGAAATCCAACAACCCCACTTCTCACCCACCCACGCAGACCAAGCCAAAAACTCCAACCAATCGCCCAGCAGCCAGAAGCTGAAACTAACAGCCATAAGCTGAACGGCAACCACTCAGGCAGCTAACCAAGTGAGCAACTTTTCTGTGGTGCGACCAACAACAAAAGTCATTTTGTAGTTACTCAACAAAATATTTTAATCTAGCAACATTTTAATGTTGTATTTTTTTTTTTTTCTTAAATACATTACTATACCTATTCATGTTACAACAATGCGTATGCTCAATTTATGTGTGATTACTTTATTTATTTATTTGCATGTTTATATTTTGTAGCTTTTAACAAAACATAGACTTTCAATTAGTTCGTAAATTAAAGCACTTAAATTGCCATAACAAAAAATAATAATAAATATATATTTGTGTGTTTAGAATTATTTTGTGTATTCTTTACCTCACATTGAGTATAGAAATGTATTCAAAATGTTCTTAAAAGTATATGAAATAACAAATTGATTGTGCTTATATTGTTATTGTTGTAAATATTTGTGCTAACAAAGTCGCAATTAGTGCAATTGGTGGCCAGAAAAGGAATTGCATTTAAATTGCAACTCGCAAGGGATGTGTTCCGGATTACTGGGCACCTCTCGATCAATTATGCTCGTAATTCGATTGCTATTGAATTTTGAAACGCTGTTAAATCGTTTTGCAGCTTCAACAATTTAATTAAAATTTGAGCACACAACATATTTTAGCTGGCTGTGTTTAATGAAATTGACTCGAAATTTGCATTGATTGATGCGATTTTGTGATTTATTGAACCTGAGCCAAGCTCTGACTAAACAACAGACGAGTGTCCTTGCCTAAATTACATCTCTCTGCATATATATATATATATATATATATATGTGACAATGTCAAATGTCATCTAAGCACACAATCCAACACAATGACAATGAACATTTATTTTATTTGGCTTCATTTCGTATTTCTTTGTATGCAGAACCGCAATGATTGATGCCGACATGTTATCATCAAATAACTGTGACTCGTGTCTGATCTGGAGGCAGGGTAGATGAGGATGGACCAGGAATTGAATGAGCCACACATGTACATAGAGGCTGACATACAAGAGTGTGTATACGAATATGTTGTGCTGTTTGCTTGGTCAAAAACTCAATTTAAATTGTATTTATCTCCATTGTTTTGCGCCAGTCGGGCTTGTCAGGAGCGCGTTTATCTGAATTCACAGCTTGAGAGTAACTAATAGTCAAACGACAAGAGCTTAGTTTTGGCATGAATACATTGTCTTCAAGTCTTGCTAATATTATTTATTTCGATAGACTTTCCTGGTAATTTTTCTATGTAGAATTTCTAAGCTTAGTCTGCCAAACATATAAAATCTTAGCAGCTTTTTTGTCATATTAAAAACTAAGCTTCTTCGATTGAGGCACACTTCCAAATTCCAAAAGCAATGATTTATTTTATGGTAATCATATTATTATTAACATGTTTCGCACAAGGACACCGAATGACCATTGTACATCATAGTAAGTAGATCTAACCGGTTGATAATATATGCTAAAGAATTATATATATATATATATTTAACAGAAAGTAATGAAGCTAATATAACCAGTAATATATGCCCTGAATGCAGTCAATACCTTGTATTTTGTCGCATATTAATGGTTGGCTATGTAGTTCAATTACCAGAGGACTTGCCCAAAATTCGAATGACTGATTCACGGGAAATTAACAATAATAATTTATTGGCGAAATGTGTACCAAATAATTTTAAAATTAATGGTAAGTCATTGTTAATTATTTTAATCGTGATGAAATAATTTTTATGTGCAGGTCTTTTGGAGGGTTCCGCCTGTTTCTGGTCACCGGAATTGGGATGTAATTCACTCATGGGCAGGCGCAAGCAGGAAAGTGGCTATTCCGACTTGTATTGTCTTGAGTGTCTGTCGCATTGTCCCTGTGCCAAAGCATCGACACTTCATAAGGAGCATGTGGGCATTGCTACTTTGTGCTTGGGTTTAATCTTAGTGTGCAAGTTGGTATCATACGATGTCAAGGTAAAACATTAAGTGGCCAATATGTTACAATTATCAATATTATCATACGTAATGGTTTACAATGACATCGTAAAACACCATTTAATTATTAAATAAAATAATTTTGAATACATATTTTTAATTATTTATTAATTTAGTGTGCCTGAAAAAAAAATACTTAAAGAATAATAAACATTTAAAGTAGAATACAAATTTAAGCATCGACTATTTTGTTGGTATCACATAATTTTTTTAAAGCTAATGAAATTTAAATTTTGTTCGCCTTGGTGTTGAGAACAGGGCGATCATCGCTGGTATCCTCGCCATCGTTATTATCAGAGTCGAAGGCATTCTCGGGTATGTCATAGAGTCGTATCATCGGCTTGTTGGGATCCTTCATAATCAGATATTTTCCATCGGGCTGCTTTAGCACAATATCGACGAGACAACGCAGAACGCCCCAGGCATTGTCCATATTCAGATTGATTTGTGTGGCAAATTCTTGTGGCTTAAATTGTTGCATGCCGAGAATAACATGATGCAAATGATCATTGCCTGTGGAAGGGAGTTCGTAACTAAGTTTTGTGCAACAAGCTATATGAAAAGAAAGTAAATTATAACTTGATAGTCTGTTACTTACGATTCAATCGCGAGACATAGCCCAGCTTTAGCTGATCGGAGCCGGCGAGTACCGCTTCGACGGTCCACTTGGCCAGTTTGCAGGCATTGTTGCGCAGCTCGGCGGCCAGGACAGCACCACGCTGACTGTCCAGCTTCTGACGCCATTCGACGCTATTGGCGGCCTTCGAGTCCCACTCGTTGAGTGCCCTAATCGAAAGGAATTGCAATTCACCGCCGGGAGATTTAAGGACTCCATTATGCTTGCAACGTGCAATTAAAACCATATCATCGCCCAGTTGCCATTGCTTGTAGCGATAGCCGATGGAGGCGAGCTCCAAGCCGGGCTCCTCAAATGGATTCGGTTCGTCAAACTTGTGATTTGGCTCCAGTTCGCCAATCTTGAGCACTTGTTGGCCAAAGTTGTGATTGATTATGGTGGCCTCGAGCGTAAGGCTCTGTGGCGAATTGATCGATCCTTCCTCCTCCAACGGCGGCTCCAAAGCGGTCTCATTAACCGTCAACATATCAAACTGAGCATTATCGCGCTTATCCAGAAACACCTTTGTGCCCAGCTTCTCAATAACAACATCCCAGGAGTAATTGGATCGAGTGCAGCACATCAGCGTAGCCATAATTTCATCCGTGGCAAACACATTACCCATGCTCTTGGATAAACGTCTGATGATCGGATCATCAATAGTGCCCGGCACATTGATAATCCGATCGATCTTCTGCAGCGCTCGCTCGTTCTTCACATTGATGCGATCGTATTGTTTGTCGTAGAATTCCAGAGAACCGCAGGTGATCACATCGGTGCCCTCCTGTATGTTCGGCAGCGTCAGCTTGAGCAGCCGCGGGAAATCAATTTCCTCGATGGACACCCAATCGGAACGTACCACAACCGAGCCCTGGCGCTGACGCACTGGTGCAGCGCGCATGAAACGTCGTCCAGTTTGACCACGTCGCATATCCCTGCCCTTGCCGTACTTATTGCTGGCCCCAGGACCAGTCGCTGTGGCGGCACCACCATGTCCGGCTCCAATGGCGGCATTAAAGCGACCATTGCGGCCTTGCAGACGCAAATTGTTGCGTTGGTTGGGACGATATCGATTGCGCTGATAGGGCTTGAGTGCGCGCATATTGTTGTCTTTGACGAGGTTAAAGCTGTCATCGTCGTTCCCATGAAAGTAGGCATACTGGCTGTTGCTGCTACCAAAGGTCGACATATACTTATTGAAGTTGTACTTCCTCTCCTGCACGGGCGTCGTCCAGTCGCTGATCTTGCCCAACCGATCGCCCTTGCAGAACGGCTGATAGGGCACCTCCATGTCGGGCAGATCCAAGGGACCCCACCCAAACTCGTTGTATTCGATGTGGGGCTTGATAAAAGGAGCGTACTCCGACATTTTGATCACTACAATTATTTTACGGATAAACAAAAAACGAGTTTAAGATCCTCGAATTTAAATATACTAGATTTCGATATTGATTTTTTCTCTACTACTTCTGATGATTTTTCGAGCAGAATAAGAAATTCTGATATGCTAATGAAGGAAATGGGAATTTAGTTTTGATTTATAAACAGTGGCAATGTGATAAGGAAAATTTTGATAAAAATTAGTATGATTATCAATGTTTCAAGTCGGTTTCGACCAGACACCCGAAATCTCAGTTATTTTCCCTAATTATCATTAGATCTTAATTAATAGTATGAAATAAATTTTATTATATTTTGTGATTATTTGAAAAAGCATGTAAAATAAATGCATAAGGGTTAACTATTTTGTGGACAGAGTTTCTCGATAAATATTTATGTGGGTAATGTTTTTGGTATTTTTTTAAATTTTATTTCTTTCTCAGAGTAGCATTTTCAATTTAGAAAACTGTCAAGCTTAACAAAATTTCTTTCAACGAAAAAACAGCTACATATGATGGTTGAAGTCTTAAAAATCTTTCGTTGGTGCATTAATACAGTCATTTTTGTGTTATCATCAATATTTGTTGTGATACGGGTTGTATTCCTAATTATTTGCAATGCCAATGGGAACTTATACCGGTAAGAATAATACAAAAAAAAATCCAATCCTATATTCAGGCTAAATACTTTCTGCTTTCTTCTAGATGACACTCAGCTGTAAAGTGATATTCAGATATACTGGATATAGAACCATAACACTTGCGATGTCTTCAAAGTTGACTAACTTTATCACTAGATTTAACTAAGAATAAATAAGTTAAACAATTTAAAATTAGCTTAACATAAATAAACACAAAGGATTAGTCCAATTAGTCCATGTTACTGTGCTGTAAATGGAAAACCCAAACAAAAACTATGGAAATGTACTAGAAGCTTTAGCTTTAGAAAATCAAAACCCTTAACATAATCCCAAAGTTAGCCAGCGTCATTGTTCCCTCTTTGAGTTGAGGAAATGAGCAACTGAAAATGCAGCACAATAGGAGAGCGACCACTCGTATTCAAGCGCAGACGAGTATATTCATACGCATGCGAGTACTCAAATGAATGTGAGGTCGTTGGGTGGATAGGGGAGTGGAAGGAGTGCTGGAAGCATCCTGCATTTTATGCTTGAATGCGGCACGTTTCAGTTTCATGGAATGTTAGCTGCGCTCGTTGTAGGAAAATCTGGCAACAATCTCGTTAAAAGTAAAGGCCAAATTATAGTAAAACTAACAGAAGGTAAAGGTAATCACATAAAAAGCTTGTTACATAACAATCCAAGTGCCGACTAAACCGGAAGCGGAAGCGTTGATATCCGCTTCGAAAGCGTCGAGCGTGTGAATGTCTCTCAAAAGAGTGTGGACAAGGACGAGGGACGAGGAGCTGATGTGCGAATGGACTTTGGTTTTTTATTTCGTGGGAAAAGGAAAAAGTGGTTGTGACTGTCACTCATCAGGGAGCTAAGCTTTTGTCAGGCCGACAGTGTCATGTTGATGTGTTCATTGTATGTCAGTGGCAGCTGATGCTTAAAGCAACTCCAACACACCTCCCCCCACCATTCGCACAGGCCCTCGTGCCACCCTTAGCCACAGTTAACATACTTAAGCCACATACGCTTCGCTGGATGTGCGTGCAAGTATTTCGGTGGGTGTGTGGTCGAATGACTGAGTGGGTGGGTGGTGGTTGGCTTGTCTTGCGCTTCTGTTCGTATGGATTATAATTGCCATGCGGCTGTCAGTGACTGCCCGCACACCTCCACTGCATCCCCCGTTTGCTCACTCACACAGCTGCGGCTCATGTTGCATATCATTTTTAATGCTAACCACATGCCACATTATGCAGCTGCATTGCCACTGCGGTCGAGCTGCAGCTACAGATCCAAGGCAGCTAACGCTAGTGAGCTTCCCCACTTTGCAGAAAAACTGTTGTTCCTTGTCGCTTGTGTTGCTGGTGGCGGTTGTGTTGCTGCTGCTGCTGCGGCTTACTAAAGGAATACGACGAAGAATAATGTTCACACATAAGCAAGTGCTTATACCGAGCTCAACCATTTAGGAACAGGTATCATCAACCTTGGACTAACCTGGAATATTATTTTGGTATGTAGCTTTGGGCAATGACGAATCCATGATGATTACAAAATCCTACACTCAAGCTTATCATCATATTACAAATTTATGGTCAAATTAATAAGTCGGTTCACAAATATTACGTTCATAGAAATTCACAATTTAAAACAGTCGTTTACAAATATTTTCACTTTTTGATCGATTTCATCAGATAATTGCCATATATTTATTTATTTACTTAATGTGGACCAAGAACAGTTCACAATTTTTTTGTGACATTTAATTCAAAATTAAGCTTACAAATCAACAGATTATACAAGCTATCGGCTCAGGAATGAATACATTATATATATAAAAGGATAACTAGGTTGTGGGGAAAGTATTAATATACCTCTTTGTACTGTTTAACTAAGGGGGTATATGCATAACAGAAGCACCAGAAGAGTGAAAAAACCGCTTGCATACTTTGCGGCGCTAGCAGGCGATAAGTGACGCTTGTTGCTATTGTTATTTTTGCTGCTGCTGCCGTTGCTGGCTGCTTCTTCTGTTGTTGTTTTTTTTTTTGCATTTGTTGTTGTCGTGGCTGCTCCGTTCGGTTGCAGCCGCTACGGCTGCTTTTGTTGCATACAAATTAATATTTATGCAAGGCAACTTGTGCAACGCACTGCAAATGCCATTGTTTTCATCCGCCATACAACTGCACTGCCTGCTGCCTGCCGCCCGTGCACCACTCATGGCAAGGACGTTCCGGGTGGCCGCAACAACGTCCTTAGCTCGTCAAGCGCAACGCAACGCATCGCAGGCTGACAAGACGTACATTTTTACTACGGCGCAAAACGTTCAATTCCCTGCCTACCCCTCTAGCAACAAACAACCACATTCCAGGTGAAAATAAAAGTGCTTGCACCACGCCAAACTGGCAATGAATGAAAGGCACCCACTTACCTCGCCGCCCAACTGCAACGTGACTTTCATAATGGTGCTCAAACTATACATTATGTGTACATATAAAAACGCATTACAAGATGCAAATGTAATTAATAGCATTTTAAATGAACCGACCATTAATATATCATTAATGACTTATGCGGGTAATTAAAACTATAAGTGCTTCATCTGCTGGACTAAATCATGCCCTGTACCTAACCCAAAGAAATAAGAAGGCTTAAGTGAATATCGAGAATGAAATGAAAGTTACTAGATTAAAATAAATTGAGTTAATAAATATTAATTAAAGTACCTAGTAGTATAATTATTATGATTGGGGAACCAGCAATGCGACCTTTATGGTATATTGTGCCCCCTTCAGAACCTATACTCGTATCTCCTCCATCAACCCCAGCTCATGCACGAATGCTAGAATCTTTGTTGTAAAACAATATAAATTTCCAACCATTTATTGATGAAAATATTGCATAATAACTACTTTTGAATTTTGTCTCTCAAATGCATCTTTCGCGAAACGTGGGCAATTGTTCGACTTGGACGCCAACGGTGCGCAAGACCTGCTGCGAGGCGAAAATGCCTGTGCGGATGCAATAATCGAGCGGCATGTGCTGAACGATTTGGGATAGAACGCCTCCGACAAAGGCATCGCCGCAGCCATTCGTGTCCACAATTTTGTCCTGATCGACTTTGGGCACAGGATATTCGAGTATCTTGTCATTATCCTGGAAGCACAGAACCGGGCAGACGGCATCCGTTATCATCACAATCCGTGGTCGCATATTCGCCTTGGGCAGGCTTTGCAGGCGGCGGCCGACTTCAAAGATGTCCGTAGTATTCCAATCGTGAGAGTCGGCATAGGCCAATGCCTCCTGCTTATTGCCAATGATCATGTCCGTGAAGGGCAGAATCTCGTCCATATTCTTCTTGTGCGTTTGCAGCACAAAAACGGCACTAAAATTGAGCACAAAAAAGCGATTCGTCTCGCTAGACAGACGTGCGATGCGGAGAACACTATCTGAGGAGACGGCCACAAAGAAGCCGGTTGCATAGAAAAATTGAGCGCGCTTCAGAATGCACTCATTCTCTTCAGTGTCCAGCCAGTCCTCGGTGAATAGAGCGGCTGCGCCCAAGTTAGCCACAAGGGAGCGATCCTGTCCCGAAATGATGACTGCACAGGTGCCAGTTGGCGCCTCATCCCTGACCTGGTATTGTGTCTTAACGCCATCGCAGCGAGCACGCTTCGCAATTGTATCCCCAAACTTGTCCCTGCCCATGGCGCCAAAGAAGATGGCACGAAAGGGTTTGCCCAAAATCCAATGAAAGATGCGCATGGAGTTCTGGCAGGCCCCACCGGCCGAGAACTGCACATTCTCCTGGTTCATCAGCTCATCGAAGAGCGGCATGTGTTTCTCCTCGGCTAAGATTGCTGCATTGGGCAACAGATCGTATTTCTCCAGCAGCACGGTGTCTTCCACAAAGATGGTCATGTCCAGCAGCGGATTGCCGAAACCAATCAGTATGCCCTCTGGTATATCCATTCTCTTGGTTCGTTTGCTGTAACAATGGCAATATTTTCGATCAATAAAGTTGACCACTTTCAGAAATCCTGAGGCATGGAATGCGCAATATCTTCTAATTAATGTAGCGACAAGAATTTCTCTCATCTCTTTTATCTCAAATAAGATAGACTTTGAATTTTTTGGAAACACATGCTTACAACAAACTGAAACTGTAAAAAATTCTCTGCTCTACATTGTAGAAAAATGACAAGTATAGATTTTGAATGAGGTTCAATTTAAAGCATGTATTTCAAACTTGGCATAACAAATATGTAAAACGTATCCATGAAAATTAATAATTTAAATATAATTTAAAAATTTTAAGTCTTAAATAATAAGCTCTTTAAAAACAAGTATAAAAAAATGCAATATTAATTAATGTGCAATTTGCTTGTGTTCGACTTAACTGTGATTGCGATGCCATTTTACATGTCACATTTAGCCGTTATTAATTGCCGTTAATGATATTAAGCCGACAAATTAAACTCAGTGTGCAATTCAACAAATCATTTTTAATCAATATAATTATATTTCGATTTCCTGAAATTTTCGGAAATTGCTCCTTTTCCTATCACGATATATCAAAGAATGCATGCATATATATATATATATATATATATGTGGTTGGGCACAAATAAAAGCTGAGCGCTGATACATGTTGGAGGTGTGGGGGAAGTGGAACATGTTTGCTCCACTGAGTCGAGAGAAGCAAACAGAAGTGAAGTAAAAATATGCGTTGCATACTTTGCAGCGCCAAAGTAAACTCTCTCGTTCCACTTGCCACAACTTCTTCTCTGCATCTGCTCGCATCGCTGTCTGTCGCGCTTTGTCTTCTTGCTGCCCCAGAATCCAAGTGCATGCTGTTGACTTTGGCCTGCACGTAATATTATGAACCGGAGCTGCAGTTGAAGCTGTGCGTCCTGGCCATAAGCACGCGCTTCCTCGCTGTATGTGTATGTGTGCGTGTGGGTGGTTGCATGGGTATTTTAACTGCTGGCCGCTGATTAAAACGATGCGTTCAGCATTGGCGTGACAGCGATTTTTTCTCGTTAAATCCTTAAATGTCGCTTCGTTAAATGTACTCTTTGTTTTTTTTTAATATTTGCCAGCTTGTTTATACATCCCGCACACCAGCTACATCCTTTTTCTTTCGCTCCTTCAGTCTCTGTGCTTCACTTTTCTCCCCACTTTGATTTCGTGCCAGCTGGAGCTGTAGCTATAATTTATGCATTTATCCATTGTGATATATGTCTGAATGCTTGCTACTCTGCTGCTACACTGCATCTTCAGCGATGTGTGTGCTCGATGGCTTAGCCATGTCTTGCTGCATAGTTGCTGCATTCCACTTCCTTCCTTCCGCTTTGCCCAGCGCACACAATTAGCAAAAATGAGCAGTGACACAATAGAAATGTGACCTAAGCCACAATCAAACAATTTAACGTCGAGTCACAAGTTCATGTTTTGCCTCATCTCTATCTCTTTTGCAAATTTGTGCACACTTTTTATATTATTTCAGATATACTCGAGCACACACACACACACACACACACACACACTCATAACCACACCTGCACAAACGCACACACAGCTGCAGCAGGCGACTGCAAAAGTTTCTTGGAGCAAACAAATTTAAATAAAACTTTAGTTGTAGCTGCAAAACTTTTCAGATTTGTCCTCAAGCTAATATTTCTGCTCAAATCCAACAAGTCGCATGTGAATTATGTGGACTGCAGATTTGTAAGAGGCATATTTTCTTTATGGCAGACTTTCAAAACTCAAACATATAAAATACTAAGAATTACTGCTTGAAATATTTGTTGGGCTTTCAAGATTTTATTTTGGGTTTCCAAATATAATTCGTACGCCTATGTTTTTAGTTCGAGTAATGACAGAAGAAATGATTGTGGAAATAAATATATTTTTATTACGCATCCCAAGCCTGGACAGCCTGAATATTCCAACTCTATTCCAAACGAATTTAAATTGTAATTAAATTATGATTATATTATTAAAATAATATAACATTGTTTGCATTTATCTAAAATAAAAAAGAATCGCAAAACCTTTTTATAGATTTTCTGAACACACTTTATGAGCATTACTCACAACTTGTGCTCCGGCAGAGCCAAAAAAACTGTCTCCAGGTCTAATTTCTAGCTTTAGGTTGACCTAACTCTATTAAGTACAAAGCAGACATAATGTGCAAACACAAAAAGGTAAACATTCCGAAGGCATGGCAGCCACATAGGCCACAGGCAAATCAACAGAGTCTCTTAACCATGCGAAAAAAATTCAGGCAAAGCGAGAAAAAAATTGGGTTTAAGTTGCTAAAAAGTAACCAACACGTGGCTAAATATGAGGGAAAGTTGACAGGAAACAAGGCCAACAGACAGACAGCAAACATTTACTCTTCAACACAGACTTGCAGTTGCACTGGGGCTGTCGCATACAAATTACTCATACGCACTGACGACCAGTCAGCAGCGACTTTGACTTTGACGACGACGGCGACAAGTTTCAAATGTTGCTTGTAAGTTGTTAGAGCAACAACAACAAAAACCATCAAATCTGAAGGGGCAATGTTAAAAGTTCTGTGTGTGCTTTTGTAAGAAATGGCAAAAGTTTTCCACTTTGTAAGCAGCGCTGCTGGCTGATCACCACTCTTAACCCACTCTGCCCTGCTCGCAAATTGATGTCGACTGCCATTAACCCAATGCAAGCAGGCAGCTAGTTTCTTATACAGTTGCTCATTCAGTCAAGTCCGGAGTGGATCCCACCCAGTTCCCCGCAATACCGCAGACGCTTTTTGTCCTCGGCTTCCGCTTGTTGTTGTTTGCGTTTGTCTGAAGTGCTGATTGTCTGAGACGTTGCCGGGGGCTAACATTGAATCAGCACTGCCATTTCAGGATTTAGCTCTCGTGTTATGTGTGTGTGTGTGGATTATTTGAAATTATCGAAGATTTCCGGCATAATGGCAAATCGTGTTTCCATTGTTTTTTCATTGCTGGAAATTTGCAAGTGACTCGACATGGCTGACAGCCACGGATTCTTAATATATATATATGTATCAGCCTTGAATGTCGCGACTTGCGACCCTTAAGCGATTCTGCCACAGGCTGGCTTGTTGACTTGTTGTTGTCACCAACGACACAACAGACGCTATAAAATTGGATTAACTTAATTTGATTGCTGTGTTCAAAATGTGATTGACGTACATATATGCTTAAGCACTTCAACTTGATTGCTTCATTTATAACATTCTTTCAATTATATAACCCATCAAAATCGTATTGCACTAAATAAATGTAGATATATAATTTAAATATATAAATGCTGTGTGCTTCTTACTCACTAATTGGTCGCTGTGTATGATGATAAAATTGTCAGCAAAAGCTGTATAAAACTACTCGAAGACAATTGAATAAAATCAGCGTAAATACAAGTTTCCAATTAAAAAATAAATATGCCAATTTTATTCCATTGTTATATGAAATATTTATACTTGTAAATTTGATGAAGGTTTTTCAGCGCTTATTGCTTCCAAAACAAGTTGGTTTTGTCGCAGCAACGGAAAAGTTTGCCATAAGCAAGGCAGTGAGATATCTTGCAGCAATATCATGGAAATCTTTTTGTCAGTTTCTCATATTCTTTTTCTTGTCTACACCAGTAAAAGGCATACCAAAGTTGCAGCAATAAAAAAATACATGCAAGAAATTCCGACACTGCTGTGGGGGCTTGGGGAAGGGTTTGGTAATTTTTGACAAGTTTTTGCAACTCTATTTTGTTTATATTATGCTGTCAAGCAAGAATGAAAATTCTGTGTCAGGCGATTGACATAAACTACAAAATACAAATATCCTTTTGCTTGAGAATAAATTTATAACGCTTCAGTGACTGCAATAAAAAGCAAGAAATACAAAAAACAAATAAATAAGAATGTAAATGTGATAAATATATATAGATAAGATATTGTCAGATTGTGCTGCAATTGCAATGAATGGACACGACTTAAGTGTTACAGATTGCAGATTGCGCATACGCCTCGTATTTCACTTTCAAGAGTTTCTCGTTTTGGTCTTTTGCTCCTTGCAGCCACTATTGTTGAGCCACTCGACGCTAATGGACTTTAAAGTGTGTTCTCAAGCGCACACTGCCAGATTTTTTTTCTGCAACGGCTCAGCCAGTTGCTAAGTTTAAAGTGCTCAATGCATTGTTGCCACACATCACGCATACGCCCCCCGTTGCAGCAGCTGACAGAAATCCCCCTGACAGTCATACAAAAACGGAAGCGAACGCAGCTACTAAATAGTTTGTTGTTCAAATAATAAACTGCCCCAAATTCGAAAAAGAACAGGCAAACACAAATAGCTTTCATTGCTGCATGCAACAAACCAAGTGGCCCAATTCTGACTCGGTGTATGTGTGTGTGTTAATTAGGAATATCAACAGCACTTAAATTTGATAACGATTTAAAGACCAAAGTTTGTGTGTCTGTGGCTTGAGGTCAGCTCACTCGCTAACTCTCTTCTCTTACTGGTTGCTTCGATTCTCAAGACAGCCGTTTCGCATTTGTTTTCTGGCTTTTCAGCTCTTAGGTTTAGTTGCCAACTTATCTGACCAGTTGCTTAAGCTTAGAGTGCAAACTGTCCCTTCAATAATTGGGTGAGTAGTGAAATCAAATGACTTTCCTTTTGTTACGGACAAGATTTTAGGAAAACTGTTTAAATTCCATATGACCTGATAAACCTAAGGCTTATAGAATTGTGTATTGAAAGAATGAAAACAAAGCTAATGACACTTAAGCATTTATTAAAACACAGAACTTAGCCCTTAGGCAGCAGTAATTTGACAGCAATAATTCCTGAACAGCCGACAGCCCATTTAAACTCCATCAAGATACAAGTGCCTGTTTCCAGTTTCCCGGCTCTCAGCTCCGTAGTCATAAGTATCAAAAACACATTTGCGCACATTACGTAAATTGTACAAGATGAGAAACGAACTGGATGTAATTGGGGAGAAAGAGGAGAGAAAGTGGCATCAAAAGAAGTACGAAATGCGCATTTAGCAGAAATGAGCTGCGTTTTTGGGAAAATTAACTTTCAACAACATGTGTTGAAATGCATTTATCTTCTGGACTCATAACGACTATTACCCCTCCTTGCGCCAGGCGGACACTGAAACTTCTCTTAACAACTGCACAAAAAGGTGGAAATTAATTTCAGCCTGGAGGGCAGCGGAGGAAAACCTGCCAAATTGTACCAAATGAGCGCTAGTTGAAACTAAAAAAAAAAAATGCTAAATGCGAGACTGAATGAGAGAAGCAAGGCACAGGATTTGGATACTCCCTGAGCTAAGTGCCAGTTGTGCCAAGAGCCTGGAGTAAGTAGCTTCGCATTATGATTGCATCATTTGGGGCTAATTTGCATTTAAATACTTGGCTTTGTTATTGTTCGAGTTTAGCCTGGAAACTTTGCCACCACTTTGTGTGTGTTCCAAATGCAGCAGAGATGCCAGCGGGCCTCTTCAACTGTGGGGTGGTTGAAGGGGGTTAGAGGAATCGTAGAAGTTATGCCAAGTCAAGGATATCATAAGATTGTCGGGCACTCGCAATTGTAGTCGCCGGACAACTTCAGCTATAGTTAATGCATTTGAATAATGAATGCAGTGCTCGACTAGCGTTTGCTTTTAGACGGCCCAAAGTTCACCTTACATGTAGCGGCACCCCACTCCCCTCCAGCCCTTATCCCGCCATTTGTACCGAGCAGATAACTATGTACAAAGTGGCGCCATTGCGCGGTCATTATTTAGATGCCGTCCGGAACAGAACTCGAGACTTGCAAGAGGCGGCCATCTGGCAGCAAAAAGCATTAAGATTTATTGAAACGCAGAAGAATTTTTTCTTAATTTCTTTCTTTAGTCTTTACCCAATAAAAAGTGATGAATATTATATAATGAATGGCAGTTACAAATATAAATATACAATCGAGATTATAAGAACCAGAGATATGGAATATATAATATATATTATACTTAGCATAATCAAATCTCGTTCCGTTCAAAAATGGATTTCATTTTAGAGCTATGGCTTCTAATACTCTGCTTATGTGGTAAATTAACTTTATAACAATCGAATGATTAACAAAGAAATTAAATTAAATTAAAAAAGAAGAGCTGCTGAGTGATTTTAAGGAATACATATTTATGTATATACATATATAGGACTGGGTACTCCAATGTCGATAACATTTAATGGCGGCATGCTGCCATCTACATATATACACTTTTTTGTTATTGGCTCCAACAACTCTTTGGCGTTGAAACCCCCATCGTGAAACCCCCCTTTGCCAGCGAGCATTGCACTTTTAATAACTTGCATAAAAGTTTTATGTCTCTCGTTGCATGTTCAGGGTGAAGTTTGCGTGTGTTTGGCACTTGAAAAGTTTGAAGCGAGCCCGCGAGCATTGCGTACCGTTTAGGGTTGGGTATGCAAAACAAAATCACTGGAAAAATAATCGCATCAAGTATTTAAACTGACATTAAAAATATTGAAAAACTCGATAAATACTTGTTAAGTCTGCCTGCTGGCCCCTTCTGCTTTGTTGCTGCTTCAGTTCCTGCTGCTGATTATCAAAAGCGAATCGAGGTAGACGAGGTGTTTGGGGTGGGTTGGGGTTGTGTGCAATGTGGCGAATGTCCTTGCAATTTCTTAGCTGGCTCTAAATAGTTGTGCAAGTCCGACAAATTTCTCAGCTCATGAACTGGTAAGTTATTTAAATAGTTCAATGTGATCCATACCAATACCAATTATATGAATCAACAATTTTTTAGCTATGTAAATAAAATGGTACTTTTAAACGTAACTCATATTTATAACGTATATTTAGCAATTATTAAATAAATCCGTACTTATTCGTTCAAGTAAACAGAGCTATCAGTAAATATCTTAAAATTGCATTCACATTTCCATAATCAATTCATAATATCTCAAGAACTCAAGAAACTCAGTTGCACCAAAAATAAACTGAATTTATTTGCTTAATGGTGTAAATGATTTTCCCGTTCACCGCACACAAGTTCAGCGAGTTCTCCTGCCATCGTCTGCAGCACTTCGATGTCAGAGTTCAGATGCTTAAGGGGTGCTTAGCTATGCACTTTGATTCGCTGTCAGCGCAGATGCAGATACTATTTACCGTTGTCGTTCGAATTCAATTCATTAATTGAATTCAGCAGCCAATCACTTACTGACTGCGAGGCAAGTCATTTTCACATTAATTTGCCAATTTGCACGTACATTTGTATCGTTGCAACTGCCTCCACTCACATGCAACAGGCAAAATTGATATGCCAAAATAGCTAAAATAGAATCAGTGAGTTTCTGGGGAAGCTACGAAGGTGTAGCTAGCTACTCGCTTTCCCTGCAGGCAATTGATTTGCCAATTTACCAAACAAAACGGAAATTTACACAAGCCGATGCGGCTCATTGACTCGTGCAATTACACATCGATTGAGTTGGACAATACACGAGTACGAGGTTGTGACGGGATTGATTGACAGACATCATAGCTAATGTAGCGAAGAGTCTAATAACCCAATTACACAAAATAAAAGACAAGCACAGCATACACTTTAATTAAGAGGAAATGTATTCGTAAAGAGTTCATGTCAAATCACAGGGAGACAACGACCGATTTCCGTAGCACGATCCAACATGACCGATGGGATTTCCTACACAGTTCGAATCACTTGATAGGCCACAGCTTAGGGTAGAGGAGCAGTTAAGCCCACCTCACAAATTTACATATTTAAATTTGCGACAATGCTTTACTCAGAAGATAAGCCAACTGAGATTTAGATAACCACCCTAAAATCGCCCCGAAAACTAGAATAATTGTCTGATATTTACATCAAAATTAAATGGCTGTAAAATCTAGACAACCCAAGGAATTAAAAGTAGTCAAATTTATTTTCAGAAATATATTTAAGAGTTATAGAAAATATTTATAATATGCAAAAGTTGCGACTGCTGCGATATAGATTTGTTGCTGTACATTTTGGAGAACGCTCCAAAGCCGCAGATAGTAGCCAAGGTGTACGTCCATTGCTGACTTGCATACATCTGCACTTAAAGTTGATTGACTATTTTATAGGGTATCTCAAAATCAAACACTTAGTAAACTACCACATCAGCTAACTTCTTCAAACTTTCAATAGATAATATATTTACCTTTAGATAGTTATCGATAAAAATAAACAGTGCAACATATTTCATCTTATCACTTGCTATCTATGAGCACACATGGCTGAGAACCATTTAACTAATTATACTTTAATTTTATTCCCGAATTCTTTAGTCCAAAATGTGCGCCTCTTTAGCTCAGTGGCAGAGCACTGGTCTTGTAAACCAGGGGCCGTGAGTTCAATTCTCACAAGAGGCAAAAATATTTGATATATTTTTTGTATATAATATTTATTTATTATTACAAATGATTTTATATATCCTTAAGCCTTACACATTTGGTGAAACTATTTTATTTTACAGAAAAATATAGATATCATTGGGAGTTAGAGGCAAGTGCGTAGAGTGGACCAATTTCCAGCTGAGAGCTCACAACCAGCAGCACAACCCAAAGAGTCCCCACCGACCCAATAAATCATATAATTTTTTACTTAAAGTCAATTTTTAACTGAATAAAAAAATCCAGAATCGAAAAAAAAACTTTCTTTGATAAGACACGAAAAGTCAATTGGCAGACAGCAACAATTTGATGCCATTGAGAATTCGCTTAAGGCGATGCAATCGACTGGATGCAAAAATTTATGATGACGAATGCCGATGGTGCACCAAGCACCCCCCACCATTTGTTCACCATTCTTTCACCGCAGCAGCACATGTAGCGCCCCAAGCAGACAAGCATGCAGCATTCTTTGCCCCACACACAAACACACGCACACCGGCACAGGAGACAGCCATGGAACGACGAGCAAAGGTCCTGCCGTAACGTCCATATTCACAGTTCATAAAATTGATGCAGTCGAGGGGGCGGGGCGAGGCGGTGGGCGGTTCGTACATCTCAACAAATCGAAATAAAAATTTATGTGCACATGTTTGAATTTATTGCCCATCTTTGACGCACACACACACACACACACACACATCTACCTACATATACGCATATGTCGAGGCATGCGATAGCAGCTCTCGCTCCTGGATTCAGATTCGGGCTACTCCCCAGCTCCGATGTGATTGCGTGTGTAAATGTTATTCAATCAAATGTGAATTCATATGAACGATTGCCTTTCACTCATAAACATTTTATTTACCTTTAATTTCGTGCCAAGCGCCTTTTGTGACGCCCCGTGATTTAATGTTATTTTCCGCCTCTTCTTTGCCAACTCTCCCCAGTCTCCCATAAAATGCCCCCTGCTTAAAATGTGTCTGAATTGTGGGACTCCCGCTCACGCAATTGTTGAATTAAACTCGCACGATTTTTATGACTATATAAAATGTTTTTATGCCGCCAATTCCCCGCCCGCTCTTCCTAGTCCCCAGGCTATATGGGTGGCACTTGAATGATATGTGGGGATCCCTGCTTCGGCTTATTGACGCAAAGCGCCCATTTCTGTTTATCCAGCAACGAATTGTATCTGCACACATGAACTTGAAAGTATTTAGTCATAAATAAACACAATATCAATTTTTCGGGGCTATTTTTATGGAATTTTACATATTTTTTTTATATTTATTTATGGCAAGAAGAATGCGCAACGTTAATCAAATCTGGTGTCACAATTGTTTTTGGGGTGCCGATGCTCATATTAAATAAGTTATTTATGCGTTTAGAATGGGGAACGGTTTCCGGGATAGCAGATTTTATACTCGATAATAAAAGTGATCAATTTCGAAAAATTCGTTCTAAAAGATGTAAGTTGTAATTGAACTCAGTTCATAACCTAGCCAGCTACATAATATTCTATATTTGTGTATGAAGTATTTATTTGCACCCAATCGCATTTTTCATTTATCTGTTAGCATCCACAAGTATTTACCCAATTAAATCTTAAATACTTACACATCGCAGCCATTAACGTTTCTGTGCAGTATTTTTGAGAAAAGCCATAGATTTGCCTCTGAATTTCCATCGCAGACAAGTTTTTACTTGGGGCAAACTGGTTATTCAATGATGCAATTGAATAGCTTTGGGTTCGGCTTCCTTTTTGGCTCACATTTTCCATGATTCATCTTTTATGTATTTATTCGTATTTTCCATTTGTTTTTTATTATTATTTTTAGTTAATTTTGTGACTGACGAAAAAGTGGTTGGAGCAAACCTTTATTTAAATACCACAACTAAAATATTTCTCAAGATATTTGCAAACATCTGTTTCCTGGTTGCATGCACACCCACTTGTCCCCTCCCCCTTCCCCCCCTTTGCCCAATCAGCATTAGAACGCAAGTTGCAGTTTGGGGGACGCAATCCAAATGCGGCGACAACCGCTGATGATGAAGTTCCGATTCGGTCTCCAAAAGCTTTGCTCACCGACTATTCTCAGTCATTCATTTGGCAGTTTACTTGGTTTAAATACCCTACACTTACAGCATATATAAGCAATTGTAAGTACTATGATTATTATTATATTAGCTGGAATACGAAAATGATAAGTTATATTTAAAAAAAAAAAATACAAATTACCATTCGGTTGACTTTCATTGCCATATTGGCAATTGGTTTCATATTGCCAATAATTACTGCTTAGCTTCTCTAGTTATAATTTTCTGCATTGCTACAACAAAATGTAGTGTACTTTTAGAGTCGGCTAACTTAATATCGACTTTGTTCCTTTTTGCTTGCGGCATATACATATATAAAATGTTCTATTTAGTTGGCTGACAAACGCGGCTGCTGCTTTTGTCCGTTTATGCGATTCACGGTTTTTTCTTTAACCATTTTTCGTGTAGTTTTGTCACAGTGTACATTGAGACTGGCAGCAGCGAGTCCTTGAGGCTTGCCATGCTTCCTGGCTAACTAGCCGGGCTACTATGTACTTTTGGTCTGCTTAGGTTTGAGCTCAGCTCGCTGATTTCCTCTGTTCTCTGTTCTGACTGTCTGTCCCCCTGTCTGTTTGTCTGTCCAAATGCAACTTATTCTTGGATTCTAGTTCGCTGCTGTCCCACCTTTTGCAGCTCGGTGTGTTATTATGCTACTAGTTTTTCCTTTTCCTTTTTCTATTTCTGTGTGTCCTCTTTTTTATTTTATTTTATTTCTCTTTTTTTGCAGTAACTTTTTCTGTAGCCTGCACACAAGTTTTTCATTTGTAATTCAAGATGTCAGTCAGTTGGGAGAACCAAAACTTAATTAAAGTTCCGCACTTTTCCTGTGCCCAGGCGAGTGCAGCACTGCAGTTTTTACGTATGTATTTAGCCCGAATTGAAACGCCCACCACACACCGCCCAATTTAACCGTCTGTCTGCCTGTCTCTTATATAGCTGCATTTTCTTTTCTTCTATCTATTTCAGGGGTAGGAGGCGAGGCAGTTTTTGGGGGGTTTATCTTTTAGCCGCACCTGCTGTAAACGGTCGAGGGATGCGATTCCAACTGATAGCATTCACTTTAGATGCCATCCCTCTGCCAGGCACTTCCTTCCTTCGACTGCCCTCCTTCGCCAGAGCTCTTTTCACAAACATGAGCTTATTTTATACTTTTCACATCTAATTTGGTTTTATGTTCATGGCTTATAAGCCACGAACGGATTTCAACTTGTTGAATTACCTGATATACACAAAGCGAACAATGCCCTCCACTCGTCGCCTCCCATTCCGGCCAGCTCACATCTCCAAATAAATATGTCGGCCATTAGTTGGCACAGTTTTCTCGGCATACCTTCAGTCACACTTGAAGGCTGACCAGATGAAACACATTTAATTAGCCAAAAAAAAAAAAAAGGAAAGCATAACTGAACATTGGACGTTGCCTCAAGGCCAACATTCATTAGTTATGCATTGAGTTTGTGGGCATCCTTATGCAGGAGCTGATGTCAGCGCCAGAGCCACTTGATAACTCATATAATTTGCATATGAAGAAAACTGACTCCAGCACAGTCCTTGTGCTTTTCAATGGATGCCTGGAATATTTATTAAATTGGTCAACACCTCTCTCTCTCTCTCTCTCTCTGTCTCTCTCTTTCTCTGTGGCACCTGTTCATGCACATGCATTTACATTTAATTAAATTACTCATACGTAGGCGTAGCTCCTGTGGCCAGGACTTTTACTGACTCAAGTCAAAGAGTATTGCACAAAGTCACCAAAGTGGCAACTGCAGCCAGCATTTATGCAGATGGCTAAGCAAATTATAGGCAATGCTTCAACTGATTCCATTCAATTAACGACATTTTTCAGTTTTACAAATTGTTTTCAAGAAAAATGTGGAGTGACTAAAGCATTGCATTTCGAATGCAAAAAAGTTAAGCTCAATGCATAAAAAAGAGTTTAATTTGTAGCAAGTATTTTATTTAAATTAGTCAAAGTAAGTTGAAAATGTTATATTTTGTTTGCTTATATTTATTATTGGGATCACAATAAATCCACAATAAATCGAGTAAGAAGTAAGAACATTATTATTTTAATTATGTTTCAAATGAATATTGCTTTTATAAATGTCAAGTATCCGCAGCGTAAGCCCGCAGAATGCTCAACTGTCGCTGCGATTTTTGTTGTCCCAGTTGTGCAGAAAACAATCGGTGCATTTGTATTAGCCACCGCTTGCCTCCGTCGCACAAGGTGAGTGTAAACGTGAGGAAGAGCCAATGTCAATGCCATTGGCAACCAAGCGGATTGAGGGCTAAGTGGGGAGAGGTCAGTGGGAAATACCGACACACAAAATGCCAAATAGAAAGAACTACAAAATAATCCGCTCGCTCGCCGAGAGCAAACACTGCCAGCGACATGCCCCCAGGGAGCGGTGCTGAGCGAGGATGGGGGAAGGGGTGCAGTTGGTGGGTGGCAAGGGGTCGATAACTAAATCAGTTAAGAGAACTGCTGGCCATTGCCACAGTGGCTGCATTGGCCAAAGTCGAGACGCGTCTGGTCCCCACAGCCACCCCCCTCCCTCTCATTCTCTCTCTCTCTCCCTCGCTGTCTCTTTCTCTGTTTATGCACATTTCGTGTGTTTTGTTTATTGTGCTTTGCATTTTGTTGTGGTTTCTTGATTCATTTCGAGTTGATCTCGCTTGTGAAATTTTATTTTTTCATTTCACATTTCGATATTGTGTCGAGCGCTTATTAGCCTGCGGAAAAGTCGAACAAATTTAATAATTAAGCACAAAGGAAGTTGCGAAAATGGGTAAAAATAAAGGCGGTGGTGGCGGAGGCGGTGGTGGTGGTGGCGGTGGTGGAGGTGGTTCTGGTGGCGGCGGCGGCAATGTAAGCAATATTTGTGTTATGCAACTCGCGTTTTAATTGTGAGTGTAAAAATGTCATCAACTTAGATATAGATACGATCTGATAGATCATTAAATAAAGACTTTTAATACGTCAATTATTTATATGTGTATACAGCGAAGGTGATTCATGAATCATGAACACTTTAAACCGATTTGAAAATATCCTAATTGAATTACTATATATCATGCCAAAGCATTTTCAAAACACAGAGCACAGACATATTTGCAAGCATGTGAAATGAACTCGACCATTTGAGATTTATGCATTATTCACTAGAAAATATCTCTTAAATAAAATTGCACATTTTTATGATGAAATTTCTCTGTTTTTCTATTCATTTATCTCAAGCTGGTACAAAGTGCATCCTTAAAATTTACGTTTTTCTTGGCAAACAATAAAATGAACTTTTCGTACAATATTTCAAAAATAAATTGCCGAATTTAATAACTTTTGATTCAAATTATAATTATTCTATATGATCATTATAATATGATATTAGGAGAGGTTCACCAAGAAACTATATACCATTTGTAGCACAAGGAAATCCATGAAGAAATGCTCATTGCTCAAATGCTCTCCATAAGTCTTGATAATAATTTGCACTTTTACGTTTTTTACGTTTGACGTTTTAAGTTTATGAATTGTATTTCTTTTTTCCACAGAAAAAAGGTGGTGGCGGCGCTGGAGGTGGTGGTGGTGGTGGTGTTGGTGGTGGTAAAAATAAGCCAGTTGCTGCCGCTGCTGAGAAAGGTGGCGCCAAAAAGGGACAAGAGCAAAAGCCACCCAGCGGCACCAGCAAGAAAGGAGGCAAAAAATGGCATAGCAATTGCAGTGGCATCAAAGCACATTAAATTACAATTTTATCATAAATATGCAACTATATTTTAAGGTTAACATGGAGATATTAAATAACGCGATACTCTCAAAGCGATCGTTATATATATATGCGTGTATTGCGGTACTTTTGGTATGGTTTGCCTTTAAGTTGAGCACTTGGAACGGAGCAGTTAATGCACACAGTCGACAGGATTCAGTGGCAATGGTCAATGGGTGCTGTGGTTCCGTGGCTTCAGACTTGACTGAGCGCGATGAAGCCCGTATCATACACTTGTCTGTGGCTCTAACGGAACCACTCCTGGGACATGCCAAAGAATGAGACGCTCGACTTGGATTTGTTGGCATCGGCTTTGCGTGTTTGCGACTTACGCGTTGGCGTCGTCGTCGTCGTCGTTGTCGGTGCTGTGGCCTAATGGGCGAAAGATATGTGTGTTATTAATTAAGTGGTAATTTCAGTGATTAATCTATTAATTTGGGGCGGCGAACAGTGCGAGATTTATGGGCAACAGCAATAAACATGGACGTACATAATTAGAGCTCAATTTATTTATTTGGCTGGCATGTTCGCAGCTAATTGCTAAAGCATGCGACTAACTGCGCGCAAATAACCAACAAAGTCATCGACTATAAATTAACATTTGCTTAACGATTTGATTTCAATAATGGAGCGATTCATCAATTAGCATTTAAGGTACTTCAACACACACATACACACACAACCACACTCGTCTGTGGAGGTGTTCGCTGGCTGCTCAGTTGCAAGTTTGGTGGTTTCAGTTGAGGTTTTTTGGTTTTTGGTAACAGAAGCCAAACTTTTGCCAAGCACTTGCAAAAGGTGGCAGCAGCAAGTGCCACAGTGGTTGCTGCTGCTTTTGCTTTTGCAGCTAATTATAATTTATTTTATGTCATTTTTGTATATTTATTGTTAATTGGCAAACGGAAAGGATGAAAAATTTCAAGTGTATACTAATTAAAATGAACTCTGATTTGTGCACAAATTGCCCGCAAGTACTCAATTAGGCGCATATAATTCAAGTTAAAAGCATTTTATTAGAAAAATATATATAGACAAAAAAATTGATAAAAAAAAGAATAAAATAAAATGTTGACAAGGTTAAAATGCAAAGCGACTGCTTGGTTGGTGTCTTGGCTAAGCACAGTGCTAAACATAAGCAGTTTAAAGCAGTGAAAGCAAGCAGTTGAATTTCTTACACAAACATCGATTTTAATTTTAAAAATAATTGTTGAAAATTAAATGAAAAACACATAACAATTGATTAAGCAAGCAGAAAGTTAGCTGAGCTTAAAACGATATCAACAATTGAAATACAAATATTCGACTTGCATGCAAAAGAACAAATAGCTTAATTTGCCTACCCAAATAGGAACAAACGATGATGAAGTACGAAAACAAAACTACAATTCAAAGAGCGCCTATAAAAGAAATTTAAGATTGAATAATAATTTATACACTGATGTTGGAATAACAATGCATATTCTTAACAATAATTAATTAATTATCTGGTTCCGTTTCTTTTCATCTCAAATCTCAAGATAATCTTTAAAGAATATGCATTTCAGATGTTTCAAATTGAAGATATATATAAATTCTGATAAAATGAAAACAAAACTCACCTTATCGGAGTCCAAAGCAAGGTTCTTGGATTCAGCACTTGTTGTTGCTGTTGTCGACGCATGAGGCATGACAATGGGCAGCAGGGGAAACCACAGCGACGTGGAGCCCGAGGAGCTCAGGCAGAGCACATTGGGATCTGCCTCATGGGAGAGAGCGCTTCCACCTGCCGCCGCCACCGCCGCCGCATCACCCTGTGGCACGATCATCGGTGGCGGTGTGAGGACACCAAATTCACCATGCAGCCGCGCCGTGCAGCGGGTGACGTGCGTCCGAATGTGCTCGGCGAACAACTCAAAGTCAAAGGGATCGATGCAGTCGCGCAGGATGCGCTGCAGCGTATGAAACTGCTCGTACATTGTACGATCCTCGCTATTCACGCCAAACACGCGCTCCAGAAACTTGAGATCAAAGTACAACTGCAGCGCAATGTTCTGGCTGCTCCTTGTGCACTCGGCGCCGGCCAGTTGCTCATAGTGGGCCAGCAGTTGGATGAGCAGCTTCTGGTTGAAGGCCTGCAGCACCTTGGGCGGCAACGTTTGCGGCACAGCAATATTCAGCGCTTCTATTAACTGATGCAAATACGTTTGCAGCGAGAGACGCGGCTGGCTGGGAATGCGTATCGTTGACTGCACATTCTGATCGTGCTCCTCGTCGCGCTGCTCGAGGATCTGCGTATGCCAGAGCTGAAATGGGAAGCATTAGAATTTCTAGGATTTACTGGGTATTCCATTTGATAAAGCGCTTACCGCAAAATCACGCAGCACAACATCGTGCGTGAGAATCGGAGGCAGCTGCTCCGCACAGCTGTGCGCGGCGAGCACATCATCGACAATGAGCAGCCAGAGCTGCAGCGTTTCCTGCTCGATCAGCGAGCACAATCGCTGCCAGCATTGGGCGCCGACGGCTGTCTGATTTCCCACCCATTGACGCCAGCTGGATGGCTGGGAGAAGCACAACTGTAAATTGGGACAGAGCTCGATCAAGGCGAGAGTATTCCGCAGTGCCTGCAGCAAGGCCTGTCGCTCCTGCAGACCCAGCGATTTCAGTTTTGTCAGATATTCCGTTAGCTGCGTGTGCGCCGTTTCGCGTAGGAAATTTGTGAGCGCCATTTTGTCCTCGATTCGTGAGGTCTGATCTTCGAGCGTCACATCCAGCTCGTGGACAATGGCACCCAGTTGGGCATTGAACTGCGCGCACAGCTCAATGGTAGCCACATCGTAGCCCTTGGTGCGATTCGCCAGACGCTTGGGCTGATCGCCCAGCGCTGCAGCCAGACTCAGCGGCAGATCGTCGCTCTGCTCACGCCAGATCTGCAGCGGCACTGGCTCTCTGCTCGACTGCACCAGGCTAACCACCTGCTCGTAGGTCTGCTGCATTGCAGCTGCCCAATTGCTTCGAATGATCTCACGCACGCGTGCATTGATCAACGGCATGTAGTGCAGCCGATAGAAGTCCAGTTGCTCTGGCGCTATATCGAACTGCTCCTCCAGCGCTTTGTAATGGCGTTTGCCCGCCTCGTTCGCTGCCAACGTGATGTCCTGTATGGTCTGCATGCTGCTGATCAGCGCAATGATCTGCTGCAGCTGCTTGGCAGCCAGCCCATCAATCGTGGCCAACCATTGACGCAACGCGTCGTTCAGCATCTGCTGCGTCCATTGGGGTGCCTGGAACTGTGGCCTATAGCCGCATATAATGTCGGGCAGCAAATGCGCCAACTGCCGCTCGCCTCTGTCCATCCGACTAATACTCGGCGGCGATGTCGGCGACATGCAATCCGCCAGTCGTGTAAACAGCAGGCCATTTTCTAAAAGGAATGAAAGGAAAAAGGCACCAAAATTAATTTTAGTCTCTCTATTAACAGTGGGACAGTAAACTCACTCATCAGACAAGTGTCGAAGAGCTCAATGGTGCCGCTAAGTATTTGCACGCTGGCCAAGATGCGCTCCTTAACGCGCCTTGGCTTGTCGGCGGCATTTTCGGCACTGCTGCTCGGACTCTGCAGACAGTTGACGTAGGCTGTGGCGCGCAGCTGGAGAAATGTTTGCAGCACTTGCAACAAAGTGCATTTATCCAGCAGGAGAAGGCTGAGCATGCAATCGACAGCCATGTCGGCGCAAAGCTCTTCCCGCTCCAGAACGCTGAGCACCGCATGCTTGATGGTCAAGTGGAAGGGACGCAGTATTTCCCATTGCTTCAGTGCGACGGGTAGCTGCCGCATTAGCGCATTTTTGGCATCCAGTTGCAATCCGGTGCTGATGTGACGACTGAATGTGAACAGCTCGGTGGCGGCGTAGAACTGCTCCTGGTCAATGTGCGTCCAGATGAGCTCGGGCAAGCTGCTCAGAAGCTTAACCTGCACCATGGTGCTATAATAGTTGCTCAGCTGCTTGCTAGTAGTACGCTGCTGGTGGAGCACCTCAGTTGCCGCCGCTGGCATCGTCCTGAAGCCCAGCAGCTGCTGTTCATTGAGACTGCGACAATTGCCCTGAACGCAGTGCACCTGCTCGATGAGTGTGGCAGCGGATGCTTGCATCGCCGCTATGGTGTCGGCAGCCTTCAACAGATCCCGATAGCGTTCGCTGCAATAACATACAAAATAAGATTTCATTTGCAGTGCTGGCTGCCAATTTGCCACATCATTGAAATCAGTCATTACCCGACCATTGTGCGAAGTTCTTCGCGCTTGTTTTCGACCACTGTTTGGATTTTCTTCTGCACCGCATCGATCTCGGACACGCCGTGCTGCTCGAACAGCGTGTCCACATCTAATTGCAGTAAATCGACACTCATTTCAACTTTAATTGCAAACTTTAATTAATTCCTGCGGCTTGTTTATTGCCCTGCAGTCCGATACACTACGATATATTTAGCAGAGATGTGGTGGCCTGTCGATAGCTATCGTTGTGCATGCGATATGTTAACACGCACAGCTGATTAGCGCACAATTGCTCGTTGTGTTTGGTGAATTAACTATGTATCGATGCTATCGATGTTCATTTTATTTGCTTATACATTTATATATAAATTTGTGAACTTGTTTAGGCTAATTGGAAATGCCTTTCAAAACGCAGTTGGCAATCACAATGCGCTGTATTTCGGAGGTGCCCTCATAGATCTCGGTGACACGAGCATTTCGATAGTACAGTTCAGCGGGCAAGTCTGTTGTGTAACCCATCCCGCCTAGAATTTGGATGCACTGATGCGCACAGAAGGTAGCCGTCTCGGAGGCATGCAGCTTGGCCATGGCCGCCTCCTTTGTGATGGACATGCCGTTGTCTTTCAGCCAGGCGGCACGCCACGTGAGCAATCTGGCCGACTCCACCCTCAGCGCCATATCCGCCAGCTTCTGTTGGATCAGTTGGTGGCGCGACAAAGTTTTCCCGAAGGTGACACGCTTACCCGCATAGTCAACGGCAAGCTCGAGGGCCGCCTGCGCAATGCCTGTGGCCTGCGCGGCAACGCTAATCCGACCGCAATCCAGCGATTCCATAGCAATCATAAAGCCATTCCCGGCACCACCCAGCACTTGGGACTGTGGTAAGGCGACATCGTCAAGCACTATCTGGCATGTGGAACTGCCTGACATGCCCAGCTTGCTCTCCGGCTTGCCTACGGTTAGACCGGGCACATCTTTGGCAGTCAGGAAGGCGGTGATTCCTTTATGCTTCAGCGACTTGTCTATGGTGGCAAAGACGAGTCCACCACTCGCCTCCCTCGAATTGGAAATCCACGCCTTGGTCCCATTCAGCAGATAATCGCCGCTGGCATTCAGCCCGGCTGTGGTGCTCGCCGCACCGGCATCTGAACCGCAGCCTGGCTCCGAGAGGGCAAAGAAGCCAATGTGTTGTCCTTGGGTGTAAGGCGCGAGAAATTGTTGCTTCTGCTGGTCGGTGCCATACTGCTGCACTGCACCCACATACAGATTGTTGACGCTCATCATAACGGAGACGGCAGCATCGCCCCGTGCCACCTCCTCCATGCCGATGGCATACGCCTGATAGTCCAGCCCAGCACCACCTGTTGGGCAATCATGGATCAAGGATAAGGTCTCTCAGGGTATCCACTGTGTGCTCACCGTACTCCTCCGGCACGACAACGGACATCAGACCCATTTCGCCCAACTGACGCATAACCTGCGCCGGAAACACTTCGTCGCGATCACGCTGGCGGGCGTGCGGCGCCAGTTCCGCATTCGCGAAATCCCGGCACGTCTTCTGCAGAATCTGATGCGTTTCCGAGAGTGCGGCGAGGCAAGCGATGCCTCTGTCTCCGGCTCTAAACGTGGCGTTGCGTTGACCTTCGATAAAACGGTTTGGGTACAAACAAATAAACTCGAAACATATTTTTATTTTTTACCCAGCGCCCAAGCGCTCCTGCATAGCTTATGCATTGCGATTAAAAGCGGAAATGGCCTTGGCGTCGACCGCTTGGCGAAAGTGTTCGTCGCGCACTGATTGCCGCTGTAGATAACAAACTTGACTTCTATATATATATATATATATATATATATATGTATAGAAATGTGCTGATCAACAAGCAGCGGCGTCGTTGCTGGGTGGGTGAAGAGGGGTTGCTTTTGGGATGTATAAGACTCTGCTGTGGCAGACGCCGATATTCATTTGAGCATATTTCATATTTTGTTTAGCTTGGAAACAAACCAATTTGAATTGATAAGTGCTTATCGAATTTGAATGAAATCAGCTGTAGCAGAGCTATGAGTGGCGCCTCTGCGCTGCATAAATTTACAGCATTTTTTCGAGCCCAGGCAATTTACATGGAAAGGCTTGAGTACTCATAGTCGCACATAACTTAAATACATATTACGGATGGGCAGAAAGGTCAGCTGACAGAAATGGAAAGCGGTTCAACGTTTATTGTGAAAATTGTCGTTAACCTCACCTGAGATATTTTTGATTTTTGCATGTTTGCATTGCAAATTCATTTCCGACTGCATAATCGAATTTTCTCTCAGCTTTGCGAAAGTCAATCCACTTTTAACAGGGAATAACAGATACCAACGTGTGTCAAAATAAATAATTAGCTACCAGTTGTTATTGCTGAAGTCAAAGTTTAGCTTTGAATTCGGTTTCAGCCCTTGACTTGTTGCTTTCTAAAAATCAAATTTTATTTATATTTAAATAAAGAGATTTGAAACTAAGTCAGATTAAGATGGAGCTGATTTTAAAATATATTTTTCATTCTGAACCCAGTTGGCCAACTGTGTAACTCAGTACAGCTCGTACATATTTCATTTGAGACAATCTGTAGTTTCAAAACCCACAGCTACTGTAACAAATAGCTCTAAAATTGTTTTTGATTTTGTTTTTCTTAAACATACTCACACATATGCATTATCTCATTCAACATGCCAAGGTTCGCCAGCAGGCGATCAGTGTGCCCGATGGTCTCCCGGAGCTGCTGTCCGACATAACGCGCGAAGTGCTGCGCTGCCAGCCAACTAAGGACTGCCTCTGCCAGTTCATCATTGACTATCTGCACTCGGTGATCGTCGCTCGAGAGAAGGCAATGGGTGAGTTGTATACGCTTATATTATATATTATACCAGATTTGGTTCTCAATTTGAATACTTTCTTTTAATTTTTCTAAATTTTTGTAATATTTGAACGTATTCCTGAAACAGACAGCAGATGAAATACATAAGCTTGCTTCCAAATTTTATTTCTATAATTAATTAAAGTTATGAATTTGCAGTGGCCAAAAGTATTTTGGATCGAGCTTTGCGTCAAGTTGACAGCATCATATCGGATCTGTGCGTGTGTGATCTTTCCAAGGAGAAATCGGATGAGATGGCCCAGGTTATGGAGGATTGTTTCCGCAACTTCCTTGAGAAACGCCGCTGCGAGATGCGTCGCGGCAAAGAGGCCATCGAATTCGTTGACATCAATATGCTCGATGAGCTCATAAAAAAGTGTAATTTCTCCGAACAGGAGCTAGACTCATCCCGTCAAGCCATCAAAAGCGCCTACAGTCGCTTTGTGGACGCCTACATGGCCGCTGGCAAAGATGCCCATGGCACCGAGTTGCTCTATCAATACTTCCGAGATCGCGAACTCAAACGCATGAAGGAGGAGTTGCAGAACAAGGCGGCCACCATCATACAGTCTGCCTTCCGCGGCTACCTCGTGCGCAACATGTTGTCGCAGCACGTTTGCGTCTGCACCTGTTTGCTGGTAACAATACCTTTTGTACTGGACTTAAAACTTTTAATATATTCTGAATATGCAGGACCAGCAAAATGAGAACCTACTTAAACTTATGGACAAAGCTGCGAGAACCATACAGCGCTTCTTCCGCGTTGCCATGAAAGTAAGTTGTGTCACCTTGATATAATCACCTGTCATAACTAATCATTGTTTCCCTTCAAGCGCCATGACTTGAAAGCAGTAAGTTAACTAAAATCTTTGATTTGCATTTGCAAAATAGGTAATCGAAATTTCATCTACCTAGATGACAGATCCTTGCCAAGAAAAAGAAACGCCCTATTCAAAAGATGAGACCTCAATGAGTCCTGTTGGCGAAGCAGCACCTGCTTCAACTTCTGGAACACCAGCCGGCACTGCAGCCGGCACTGCAGCCGGCACAGCAGCCGGCACTGCAGCCGGCACTGCAGCCGGCAGTGCAGCCGGCACAGCAGCCGGCACTGCAGCCGGAACTGCAGCCGGAACTGCAGGCGGCACTGCAGCCGGCACAGCAGCCGGCACAGCAGTCGGCACTGCAGCTCCATCCGAAGCTACATTAGAACCGGCTCAAGAGGAGAGCGGTGCCGAAACGGCTCCAGCTGCAGTTGCCACTGAAGGAGCGCCCGTTGCACCAGCCGCTGGTGCGGAGCCAGCTGCCAAGCCCGAGGAACCCAAAGCAGAAGAAGCCGCAAAGGCTCCACCTGAGCCAGCAGCAGCACCAGCTGGAGAGGCTGCAGCACCACCAGCAGCAGCAGAAGAAGCACCTCCAACAGCGGAAGAAGCAGCACCACCTGCAGCAGCAGAAGAAGCACCTCCGCCAGCGGAAAAAGCAGCACCAGACGAAGAAGCACCACCAGTCGAAGAAGCACCACCAGACGAATAATTATGAGCTGCCAGAATCTTTTTATGTTTTAATATTTGTTAATCAGCTGGGTAAATTAGTTTAACGTGTATTTGTATGTTTAAATTGTCCGGTCTAGGCTTGTTGCCACAAATAAAAAGGCAACTTGTTGCCACAAATAAAAAGGCAGCTTGTTGCCACAAATAAAAAGGCAGCTTTGCACAGAACTTGAATGGAAATGAAAGTAACTATTTAATGTGAAGATAGACTAAGCAATCTCAGTTTATTTAACATCAACAAAATAATAAACATATTTTTAGCATGTTTTATGAATCGTCATACATATCTCAAATATATCTGTCTTGGTTGTCTCTTGTGAAGTTGTTCGACAGCCTTAAGATGTCGTCTCCACACGCTCCTGTATCCATGCCCTAAATGTGGACACTCTTGTATAGACATCGGGTGAGATATAAACTCCGCATACAACCAGGCCATAAGACACCACTCCAACCTGCTTCAAGCCGTTGTCTCTCCTAACAAGTGGACCACCAGAGTCACCCTAAATTAAGATCAACAAAATTATAGTATAACAATCTGATGACAATCGTTTGTTCTTACCGAACAAGCGCCCCGAAAGATGCCCCTGGCACATATCTCCGTATCGGTGACATCTGACATACCCCGATCTCGACACAACTGATTTGTAATAGTATTATAGGTCATGCGCTGCAGCGTATTCGGATAGTTGACACTGTCCAGAAGCGGAATTGGCACAGGCAATCGCAGACCCCAACCGGTTAGGGTAACTGGAACACCACCGCCCACGAACCCCGTATCCGAATAATCAATGGCCATCATGCTGAGATTGTTGAAGACCAATGGTGGCTTAATATTTAGCACAGCAATGTCACTGGTCTTCAGTTCCTGATAGTCGGGATGTATGGCATAGGAGAGCACTTGGGATCGAGAACCGCTAGGATCATTCAGGTTGCGTATGCCCGCCACAATGGACATGCGCGTCACATTGAAACCGTCGCAACAGTGGGCAGCTGTGAGTATGCGATTGGGCGCAATGATGGAGCCGCCACAGTAGTGCCTGTGTCCCTCGTTGGTACGGTACTGCAGCGATACCTGATACGGCACGAACTCCCCACTTGGCACATCCGAGCCGCCCACAATGCGAGTGGGCGGTATGGTGGTGCTGGGCTGACGGGCTGTTTGAGTATTAATACAGAGACATCTTTCACTCGGACATTACTCCATTTTGTTCGTGCCTCAACTTACAATTGCAACGCGCCGTGGCACCAACTATTGACAGAGCTGTCATGCAAAGTAGTTTAATCGGACCCATGTTTGTTTGGCTTGTGCCTCAGCTTTGGTCTAGACCTGAGCCTAAATAGAAATAGAGTTCACCTTCATTCGGGCAAATTTACATAGATATCGTAAATACATTATTTTTACTAGGTACTCGACAGTTATGCCATTATATTTGATCTTGAAATTCCAAAATTAATGAGCTTTCATGCCGGTAATTGGCATATGCCGCGTGCGTCAAACTAACCCACTAAACTACATTCATTTACTGATAACTTTCTGTTTGGGTGAATAACTGCTGAATAAATGAACTAACAAAATAAATTGTGTATCTTCAGCGGCTGCAAGTAGGTAGTATATTTCTATTCGAGTATTCGTTATTCAAATTAAACAACATTCTCTAGTAAATATTTTTATTACATTAAATGTTAATAAGTTTCAGCCTTGCTTAAGAAAATTCGTACCATTATTTATCCATAAAATTAAATCCTTAAGTCTCTGCCAATCTTGTTATTCAAGACTCTTGTAACATATAAGTTTCAAAGAATATTTATCACACAGCCTGCAATCAAAGTCAGACAGCATATTCAGAGATCTACAATGCGGTCCATATTATGCATAAACCATAAATTCACAATCAACTTTGTTATCATTTTTAACTACGACTACGAGGTTTATATGCAGAGTTTATCATATTATTTGGATTAGGAAAAAAAGTAATTAAAGCAATCTTGATCTTTAGCCTGTGAATCTTTTATTATAATCATATGATTATATTATATTTTTTTGTAATACAGATTTTTTCAAACGTTATTATGATTCTTTAATAAGTAAATAAATACCAGTAAAATAAAATAGTATACTAATTTAGAATTATTGTCAGCAAATAGAGAAACAGGGAATTAACCGAGTTTCAAGACTGTAATTAACTGTTTGCGTACAGATTTTTACTTTACCTCTATTATTTATTTCATAATATCATACAAATAATAAACATTAAGATGTATATTTTCGAATTTGTTGGCTATGATGACTCAGTTGTTATAGTCAACCAATAAATGTATTAATACCTGAATTACTGAATTTTTGGACAATATTTAAATATTATATGCAATACATATTGAGCACTCCGAGAAGTATGCAACTGAAATTGAATTGAGGTGGTTTTAAAAACGACAGCTGGAAAGTATGCAATAAAATATTACTTTGCACGCAACTTACTTCAGCTGGTTGCGAAATTACAGCAGAGATAAGGTAATTAATTGGCATTGGTTTATTGTGTCAATAACGTTATAAGGCAAGTTTTATTTAGTTGGGGTATGTGCCATGTGAACCTGCATTAGGCCATGCGCTCCTTGATCCAAGCATCAAACATGGAGACGCGAGTGTAGACATCGGGACTGTTGGAGGCACAGAAGGCAGTGCCATAAGAGACGACGCCAACCTGCTTGAGGGATTCCCCGTTGGCCATCACCAAAGGACCTCCCGAATCGCCCTGAACAAACGGAACACAAGTGAATTCGTGGTAAGTCCATTCCTAACATTACTACTTACATTGCAGGCACCCTTGCCAAAACGTTCCAACGCACAAATCTCCGTATCCGTCAGCTGCGTCATGGTCTCCTTGCATTTACTATTATCCAGCGTTTTATAAGACAGCTTCTGTAGGACGGTGGGATATTTAGCAAAGGGTCCAGTGCCAAAGTGGAAAACGGAACCCCATCCGCTTAGTAGCACTTCCTGATCAGCGCCGACGAGCTCATTGCTGCTCACATCGATTGTGTCAACGCGTTTACCATCCACTTCAAAGGGTGGATCGATTTTCAGTATGGCTATATCACTGGTCACCAGCTCCTCGTAGTCTGCGTTCATTTCGTAGGACTGTACCTGGGAGCGATAGCCACTTGTATCATCCAGATCTCGTATGCCGGCCACAACGCTAATTCTGCTAGCATTCTGTCCATTGACGCAGTGCGCCGCTGTAAGAACTCGATTCGGTGCTACGAGAGATCCACCGCAAAAATGTCGCATTTTGCCGTTGCGCGCTAGGAACTGCATGGATACCTGATATGGCACATACTCATCTGCGGGCACATCGTAGCCGCCAACAACGCGCTCCTGCGAATTGCTGTCCACATTCTCAAAATATTCGTCCACTGGATGAGGATTGAATTACTATCTGCCCTCTTGCGGAAGATAACTTTAAGAACTTACAATCGATGACATTGTTCACGCCTTTTCCAGCAGACAACCCAATTGATACCAACAGCAAGACAAATGTCAAATGTGCCTCCATGTTGCCGATATGTTTAATTTTCGAAGTAGAACTTTGTTTTGCTTGTGCTGAAGCTGAAATCGAGTCTTTTTATACGTTCCATTTTGGCTCATTTGAATTTTATCGAGGCGGTAGCTGTGGGTGGTCTGACCGCATATAATGGGTAACAGGGTCATCATGCACTGAGTAGCGATAAACCCATGGGTTAACCTTAGTTTGAGTTTTAATCTACAACCCAATTCTCAGTTGTAACCCAACAGGTGAGTTGGGAGTAGTCGTTTCAAAAACCAGTCAATAAAATTAGTTCATAAAGTCATCAATCAATTATAATTGTGGGTTGTCATAAATTATACGATTTTGTTTAGGTTTTTAAGTGTCTTTATTAACAGGTGGCAACAAAATATATGCATATGCATATATAGTATATTATAAATGTTTTATAGTTAGCTAATGTCAAACGAGATTTACCAAGTTCGTTGGAGATTACTGCAAAATTTAATAAGAACTGCCGTCGAGGCGGGAAAGAAAGCCTAATGAGTTAACATGAGGATTAACCTGTCAAGTAACTCGGCGAACTCGCATGCAAATGATGTGCAGCAGCTAAAAATAAAATCTGAAGATAAACCCTGTCACGTTATTGGGATTTGCAGGGTGGTCCAATTAACATAAGGTGACAGGCAGGGGGCGCCAGCATAGTCAGTACACACAACAAAGGCATTGCCACCGTTAAAGACAGAGTTACATTTTGGCCAAAAATAATAAAGCCATTTCGAGTTCAAATCGGTTCGTAGTCAGCATTGAGCAGCCAACAGCCAGCAGACAGCAGCCAGCAGCAGTAGCAGCAAAGCCAGAGCCAACAATTAACACAGTAGTCAAAAGATCAAGACCTCAACATGCGACTCCAAGAAGCGACTCCCCAGAAACGCAGAAACCGAGTGAGGTGTGCATAATTAATTTGCGCCAGTCGCCAAACACACCACACACAGCACAGCAAAATGATTCATTAGTTGCCGAGCAATCAGGCCGGAACTGACACATGGTAAGGAGCTGCTGGCTCACAGAGATAGCCACAGCCAAAGCCACAGCCAAAGCCAGAGTCAGAGCCTGTGCCCGCCCAGACCTCGGTTGATTTGCATCGAACATGTGAGCTGCCCAGATAGCCACACACAGAAAAACAGAAGAGACTGCAACCAAAAAGGTGTTGATTGCCAACTGGCAACGTGCAACTGCCAATGTTCCAATGCTCCAATTGCCCGAAATAACCCCCCTCCGCATCCCCTGACTAACCCTTTCCCCATCTCCGTGCTCGGCCTGCAACAATGAATTAAAAGAAATGTCGGCAGCCAGCACAGCAGCTTGTTTAATCGGAATATTTAAATTATTCATTGATTAAAACTGCAGCCGGATCAAGCTGCAGCTACTCACAGGTACCACACCCTCCGCGCCCACTCCCCTCTTCCGCACCCTCTTTCAGTGTACTTCGACTTGTGGCTGCGTCTGTGCGCTTGTCGTTTCAATTTGGTTGTAGGTGTAGCGGCTGGCAAGCAGTCAGGCAGGTAGGTGCCATTCCCAGGAATTGAGGAAACTGCTCTTCCTGCCAGTCCACCTCCTGCTTTTCCCCCCTTCTCTGCTCACCACTCTTTCGTTGACTGCTTGCTGAGTGTGCGAAATGCCACCCAAAATGAGACTCAAAAAACTGTATAGCTTATACAACTTCTTGACTGTCTTATTTTGGTTAATAAAAACCTCTTTGCAGTGAATTGAATTCGTTGGATTGATTAACGAATGTTGTCAACAACACCCACTCTGACTCTTGGAGAGGAAAATGCCAGAATTAATATACATATATCAGTTTGAATTTCAAATTGCTTAAAAGTTTGAATTTGTCGATTTTTTCATTTATATGTTTCGATGATTAATTAATATACATAAAAATAATAAATAATAATAATAATAATAATTAATAATATACGGAAATTGAATCATTTTTTCCGAAGATACAGCATTTTAAAATTTAATTAAAAAAATCGTATATCGTGAATTTTTATATATTTTTTAGTCAAAAAAAGAAAAGAGTTGACATTATCCAAATAAAACGTTAAAGTGTTTATTTAATCATAATATATAAAATTGTTTACAAAGATAAGAAAGTGAAAAGTTAGACTTGGTCAAATAAAAACATTTTGTACAGTAGCATAAAATGATTCACAATCTAAAGAAAGGTTGACAAGTAAGTAAACAGACATACAGAAAGACAAGTCTGACACTCTATATACATACATATATATACAAATTATTATAATATAAAAAAATAAATGAAAAAAGCACAAAGCTTAGACCGAATAAATTCAATTAATAAATAAATGAATAATAATATAAAGAAATAAGTATTCAAAAATTCTCGCACATTCAAATGGATCTGCTTGATCTTTGGATTGGGTCACAGTGGGACAACTGTTGCCGCCTGCTGTTTGGCTGTGCGTGTTTGATAGCCATAAGGAGATATTGAATGTGAGCTGCTGCAATCATAATCTCAGTGGCTTGACAGAAGCGCCTACCTGTTGTCATCAATTAGGTAACAAGCACACGCGACCGATAAATATTAGGACGTAGTGGCAGCAGGGTATCATAGTATCCAGTATCCAGTATCCAGTATCCGTAACCGTATCTACAAATGGTTCAAGCTGCTTGCTGTGATCTCAGATCTCTTATCTGATTTGCAAATAAAAATGTATTTCATTTGGCCCCGTCGAAGGACCACTTAGAGAGATCTGAGCCGAGCAGCAGTCCGGCTGTCTCGCCTGCAGTCATAATTTATAGTGTGTGCGCAGTGTGTCTGCCTGCGAGGGGGAGGGGGATGGCAGACTTTGTGGTGATGGCAAATTAAGTACTAAAATAAACGACCAATTTACTGATTATGCAAAACATGCAATTAATTTTCCACTCCACATTTGTTCCAAATCTTCCACACTTGGCATTAACTAAACTTGTTAATGTTGTTGTTCCTGGTTTTGCTGTTGTCGTCGTCTCGTCTCTCGTAACGAGTGCGAAAATTAATTGCTGCAACAAATGGAAAATTTATTTAAAATTGCGTTGACTTACAGGCATGTAAAAACTGCCAGCATTGGGGTACCCATAATTTATTATCTATAACTGCAGCTTGACTGATTTGCATATAACGATAACTAATCAGCATCAAAGTCTTAATGTTTTTTGTTAATTTTGATTACTGAACTTGCTTACTGATGATAAGTTCACTGAAGTAACTTTATTAACTGTTAAATTAAAGTTGTAAATTTGTAATTAGTAAATGCTCAATAAAAGATCTCTTAATGCATTATAATGTTTGCTTAAAGTAATCTACGTTTTTACTCTCACTTTCACTTACCAGTTAATAACTTTGCGGAAGTTGAATTTCTTACAAATATCCCTTAATAAATGTGTAACGCCTTGCCTAAAGGGCATTAATTGTTTCATCAATAAATTAAAAAATAAATAAAATAAAATATTATTTTAAAATAACTTCAAACGTTTTGCACGTCTTAAAAATATTTGTAGTTTAAATAAATATTTTTTAAACTTTTAATTATATTCGTTTTACACAAATTCTTATCATATGTTGACAGTTTCAGATCTGGCTGTTAACTGAATGTTGCACATTTGCTTTTGGCTTTAAACTCATCTTTTGACCGGTTATAAAAATACCATTTTTTTTAAATGGTCCCAAAATTCGATATTTATAAGTGAAAGACCGCTTGAAACAATTAAATACTTAAGACAGAGCTGGCTACTGTAAATGTGAATGTCCAGTTTAGAGCTGCAATGTTTGGTCATAAAATGAGCGGCTTTGCTTTAAGAGCCGACGTTGTATAAATCACATTGAAGACAACACAAAAACTGCGACTTAAGCACCGCCAGCCAGGCAATAAAAGTTGCAGTCTGAATATTTTGTGTATTCTTGTTCTTTTTGTGTCTTCTGGGTTGGCCACACGCACAATTCTGCAGAAGTTGGCCCTGGCCAACAAGGCTGAGAATGAGGCGTGCAATCAACCAAAATGTCATAATAATGATGGCGTTCCAGGCGGCCGGCACAGACAGGATGCTTATCTTGTTAACACCGTACCTTTAGCCGCCTGGCGTTAACTCTGCGTTGTGAGTCCAATAAAAAACGAAATCGTGAAATGAGTTGGCCAAGTTCGTCAGTTTCCGCTCCACCTGATCTGATGGACTTGATTATGAACTACATTTTATTAGCAAGAATCTTATGCGGAGCTACGGAAAATTAATTGAAAGAATTAATTAAGATTTTGAAGTGAACTGAGTTTGATTTAATAATTTTATATAAATACATATAAGTATTCCTCGATAAAAAGCATTTCTTTAATATAAATCTCTACATACTGATTACAAAATTCTACTGAATACTACAAATTTGTGAATACTTTTTATAGAATATAGAACTCTTTGACAGTAATTAGTAATTAAGAGTATTTTTATGCAACCTTAAGTTGCAACCTTGAATTAAGTGAAGTAACTGAATTTTTACTGTTATTCGTTCAATAAAAACAGAGACAACCTTTACCTTGGTATGTATAAAATATCATACGTCCATGATCTCATGCCTCTTATCTTTATTTAAGTTAATACATTTATATATTATAGAATTTGTTGGCCAGAGTTAATCTCAGGCAGCGTAAGATAAAGATACAAGTGAGGCATCCGAAAGATACATTTTGAATAAAAGATGCAGCTTTATAGATTGCCAGACATTCGTTACCTATTGACTGATAAAATGCCAGTAAAACATCAACAGCTGTTGAAGATTTTCCTTGTGGCTCAACTCTGCCTGGTTCTAGTTGGTGCTGATGAAACGGAAAGTCAATCCACAGATAGTGTGGAGAATACAGTGGATACATTGAATCCAAGTCGCATCAATGGCGGCCAAGTTATGAACGAAACGGTGCCTTTCCAGGTGTCCATGCAGATGCGGCGTCGTGGCAATCGCTGGCGTCACTTCTGCAGTGGCTCCATAATCAGTGAGCAGCATGTCCTGACGGCGGCGCATTGTGTTGACGATCTGAAGGTGTCGGACATCAGCGTTTTGGGCGGCACACTCAACTGGAAAACGGGCGGACACCGTCACCAGGTTGTTGCCAAGAATATCCATCCAGAGTACACATCGAGCTCGCTGATTATCAATGATATTGCCCTGCTGAAAGTTAGTCCGCCGTTTAATCTACAGCTGGCCGAGATTAAGACTGTTCACCTAGGTGGCAGTGCACCCATTGGCCGCAAAGTGGCAGTGCGACTCACCGGCTGGGGTTCAACGACGCCCACCAGTGCAGGCGCTAAGGTGCCGGATCGGCTGCAGGTGCTCAACTATCAGACCATTTCGAATCAGGAATGCGCTCGCAAAGGTTTTCGCGTCACAGCCAATGAGATTTGCGCTTTCTCAGCGCCCGGCAAGGGCTCCTGCTTTGTAAGTAATTAGTAATACTCACATTTGCTAAGCTATTTGCATGAAATCTTTTCCACATTTGCACAGGGTGACTCGGGTGGTCCGCTGATCTTGGCCAAAAGCGCAGAGCAACAGCAGCAACTGGTGGGCATTGTCTCCTATGGCAGTGCAACATGCGCCCAAGGCAAGCCTGATGTTTATACGCGTGTCTCCAGCTTCTTGCCTTACATCAACAGCATCCTCAAACAGGATCCAAAGGATGCATAATCAGTAAATCACTTTGTAATTTTTAAATATAATCTATACCTATTATAAATAAATAAAAGGGTATCATAAAGTTGTGCCAATGACCCAAATGAGCAGCATTTACAGCCGCATTGATATAGCCACGTAGATCTTACCGATCTCAGAGACTTGAGTATATATCCAATAGCAGTACAATTTAATTGCTTACACAGATTCAACAATTATTTTGGGCATTATTTTTGCATCGCTTCTTAAATGTACTTTGTATAAATGTTCCCGCATATATCAAAAATTAAAAAAAATATTGATTTCGATTTGAATGTTTTTTAATTTTATGCTTTACAAATGTCACTTTATTAAAAAGAGTGGATATATAAAAATTAATAAATTAAAAATAAATATATCATAAAGTTAAGTTTAAACATGAAATTTGTTTTTGGGCGAGTGCAGGGTATCTACTAGGCCTTTCACTCTCGATTAGAACAGTTATGTATTTTTGTTGTTGTTGTATTTTTGGCGGCTAATTAAAAATCTTGTTCAATATTCGCCACAGTCAGTGGCAGCATCTTCATCTCGGTCCTAGGCCTAGCCCTCCTGGCTAGGTCTGTGTCTGTGTCTGTTTGTGGCTCTGACTCTGACACTGGCTTGGCTCCAGCTTTTGGCCCGCACTGTGCGGACCATGATAAATGCAAAAAGCAATTTATCGCACATTTAACTCAATTCAGTTTCTTTATGGGCAGCCAAAGCGAACTGGTATGAAGGGGAGGTGGTTGGGGGGTTGCTTTGCGGCTGGGGGCACGCCTGCAAGCCAGCCAGCCAGCCAGCCAGCTAGCCAGCTAAATGCAGACAAAGTTTCGCTGACACGCACGCTGCATCGACTGTAAGCTTGCAGCATCTCCTGCTCTGTGCACCCTGCTTCCTGCCGCATGCCACCATGGTCCGTAGGCCGTGGACCGTGGCGAGTCATTGCGCGCAGCTCTTGTAATTCGATATTAGATTTTATGTGCGACAAATACGAAGTGCAAACATTTTTATGTTCCCTCAATTTCTATGCTGCATTCGTATTTGTAGTGGAACCAAATGGATGTGGAACCACAGATGCGCCACTAAAGAGCTCTGCTTTCCTTTTTCCATAATTAAGTTTCGAATAATGTAAGGCTCACGCTTTTCGATTTGTTTAACTCATTTACCTACACCGATCTACAACTATCCAGCCAGACTATATACGCCAACTGTTGGCTTGCAGCATTTTATCAATGGAAAATCAGTTTGAATATTATTTAGATTAGTTTGATATCCAAATTTTCTATTTATTTGTTTTTACTCATTTACCATTTTTACTTCACTGTATAAAAGGATTCAATTTATTTCAGTTCCAATCTCACATTCATTATTTTTCATTGGGTGCATATGAGTAAATAGTCTGATAAATCCGTATTTTTTCTCCGCTCTCGCTAATTGTTGGAACAAACAGTGACTGACTCAAGAATTATTCATGCCGTTGCATATGAATATGAATATGAACTATTCTCAGCGTGAAACTTAGTGCGAGTTGTGTGTGGAATAGGGGCAGAAGGGGTGGCAAAAGAGAGCGGTTGCATTTGTTAGACGGTCGTCGCTGAGCGCATAAATTCATTTAGATCAATCAATTCAATTTGTTTGTCAATAAAAACCTAAATGAGTATTTCATTTAAGCAAATTAAAATTCGACCCATTTGAATGTCGCGCAACAAAATTCCAACTCAAGCAGCTCAACTGAACCCGAACAACAACAATTAAAATTGACGGGGAATAAGACTGGGATTGGACCTGACAACTGCGACTGGGACTGAGACTGAGTCTGGAACTGGGACTCAGAGATAGACTGAAGCCCGAGTTTGAGTTCGAGTGCTCGAGATGGTGTTATATATATGTGTGTCGAGAGTGGCTCTGTCTTTGGACAGCCTTTGTTGACTTTTCATTGTCAATTAAAATCAAATAAATTTATTTGCTGCTTGACATTCGCGTTTCGAGCTCTTTCGCTCTCTTTGCGAGTTTCGATTCTGATTCAGATACAGATTCAGATTGCGAGTCTCGTGTTTGTATTAAGCAATATATTGTTTTGACCTTCTTCTTGTATTTATAGTAATTTATTTGGCTGCGACTGTCGCAAATGTGTCTAACCTTTGACCCCTTTCACAAATCAGTTAACGTTTTACTTGGTCGGTTTCTTCTCAACTTCGGGATCACCAAGGTATTTCATAGGCGACACAGGCTCCATGCAACTATCCAGCTCATATACAAAGGGCATGCCCGTCGGCAGATGCAGCTTCATAATATCCTCGTCGGATATATTTTCAAGATGCTTAACGATGCCACGCAGACTGTTGCCATGTCCAGCTATAATCAGTCTCTTGCCCTGTCTTATTTGAGGCACAATAATATCGTTCCAGTAGGGCAGAGTTCTATCGATGGTTAGCTTGAGGGATTCAGTTTTTGGAAACTCGGAGAGTTTCAGCTCGTCACGATAGCACGGATCATTCACAATGCATTCGTAGTACTTGTGATCCTTCTCCATGGGTGGAGGTGGCGTGTCGAAACTACGTCGCCAGATGTTCACTTTTTCCTCACCAAATTTCTTAGCCGTTTGCGCCTTGTTGAGACCCGTCAAGCCGCCATAATGACGCTCATTGAGGTGCCACGATCTACATACGGGTATATCCTCTTGTCCAATCACCTTCAGCACCAATTTGAGTGTATCCTGGGCGCGTGTCAGCACCGATGTGAATGCCATGTCAAACCTTAGATTGGCATCCATGATTATTTTACCTGCAGCGCAGGCTTCCTTGCGCCCCTTCTCGGTCAACTGGGCATCGTACCAGCCACAGAAGAGATTCTTCTGATTCCACTCGGATTGACCATGCCGCAACATAACGATCACATGATTCTCACACTTGTCGGAGTTTAGCCTCTGAAGTTGCAGGCTTGAGCGTGGTAGATTTTGCAAAAAGTTGATTTTCCTCTGTTTGCATCCATGGCTTAAACACAAAAGAAGACCATTCCAGCTGAGCCTCGCTAAAGCAGCCATCGCTAAGAACTTAAATTTTTGAAATTGAAATAAAGATTTTTAAGTTTTCAACCCTGTTTTAAAGATATTCAGAATCGTTGCCTACTTTTATATTCAGATACAGAAAATTAGAAATAATTTAAAAGAAATATCACTTTCCATATTCATAGCTTAACTTATCATTGAATTATTAAGTTTTCATAAAGTTGTATTTCAAAAATTTTAGCAGGCCTGCTTGAGGCCATTATCTGTGATTTATATTTTAAAATATTTCCTTTGTGCTGATCATAAATAAAATAAATTTAAACAAACAAAAGCTTGTAAAATTTAAAAATGTTAGGGTACATGCACACATTATTAAATAAAAACTGTTAAATTTTTATTTTGCATTTAACTTCCTCCTACTTCTTCCCACATCCTGTTGCATAACAGCCTGAAAAAGTGTAGTTAAATCATTGTAAACATAAACCAAATGACGGCTGAATGAGCCAAACTGCTGCCAAATGCGAGCAAAAAAAAAGAAGAGAAACAAGTAGTCGAGTTAGCTCGACTTCGATATACCTTAAACCAAGCTGTTAAATATCTAGTTTAATTGCCAATTATGGAAGGCACAGGAGAGTAAAACAAAAACTAAGGCAAAGCACATGTTTAATTACAACCTCGAAACTGAAAACTATCGAATTGATAGTAATGAGGTCAACATGACAATACTTTTTCGATCATAACTTGGGAGTTGCTTATCTGATCTTGGTGAAAGTAGGGCAGTTGATCAAACATGTATCAAAATATGTTTCCTTATGCGTGTTACATTCATTTGCTCACAATTATAATACCCTTTTTAGCCATATTCTTTCTGTATACAAATAAATAACCAAATTGGGCAAGAGACAATCGAGGTATAGGTTGGAAGATGTAGGCCTGCTTCGATATTGCTGGAGCGATCAGCTGCAGAAGCAGAAGCACCCATAAAGAGCTTTAACGACCGCCACTATGCGGCAGCTCGCATGATAAATTGTCGACTGTGGTCAGCATTGGTGCTGGAGCTGGTCGACAAGTTTTCACTGACGGCGACACCAGCGGCTACCACCTAAAGATCGATGCACCACCAACACCACCAACAGACGGGCGCTGACCAGTCGGCGCAGAGAGATTAGACAATTTGTAGAGGAGCCGAGGACCGTTTTTTATTTTTTACCTTGCCTCCAAGCGCCAGCACGGGCCAATGGGGCCATGTGGAATGGCATGTGGAATTGCTGGTCGCCAACTCTTTACTTTGTTGCTTTGTGTTAATTGAAAATTGTACTGTAATGTTGCCTATCGTTTTGCTATCAGACAACGTCGTCGTCGTCGTCTCCCATGCTCGGGCTCTCTCGGTTTTGTTGGCTTGCGTGTTGCATGATGGTCCATGTTCATGCATGGTGCCACACCTCGAGGCCTCACGCATTGGCATAGGTGTTTGATAAACATCCAGAGTCATGTCATAGGATTTTTTATACCCTGTCCCCATCTATTTTGAGGTTTGGGAGACATCTCTAACCAAACCATCTTTAGTTGAGATTTATATTTAAATGTAGATTTATTGATCACAAAGATTAAAAGTAGATTTTATTGAGCAAGTCTTTGAGATTATAAAACCATATAAAATAAATACATATATTTGTGTAGTATACTCAGAATTTCCATATTGGATAGATCTCCATCTTTGATAAATAGACAGCCAGTAATATGAATTAGGCATTTGTACAGGGTATGCTCCGACGAAGACTTTTTACTTCTTTTACGTGTCTGTTTTGTTTGGTGTTTTTTTTTTGGTTTCGTGGCTTGCGGTGAAAATTTCTCAAACGCTTTTTGACAACTTTCATGTGAACGCACTTAACAAAATTTATCGCACCACGCATTATTTGTGGCTTTAATTGCTTATGGCCGTTGTTGTCCTCCAGCTTCTTGTCGCGCTTCTTTGGACCGCTATTCCTACCTCTCTCTCTGCATCTCTCTCTTTCTCTCTCTCTCTCTCTCTCTCTCTCTGTCTGGCCAGACACCTGCGGCTTTTGGGGGCTTAGCCTTATAAGCAGGGCCTTAAATGCGTTAGTAGTTGACACGATTCGCAGCTTAATTGCTTTTACAAAATGATTGATGATATTCGAGAGTATCGAGAGTAATCATGTCTATTAATGGAACAAGACTCACGCACAGTTCTAAAAGGTTTCTATGGTCTCAAGCTATTCTTGATTAAGTTAATTCCACATAAGAAATAATAATAATTATTATATCTATCTTCTGTTGGAAGTCAAAACAATGTAATTGCCTCCAAATTTACTCAAGCTAATATCTATAATTGTTTATCCATATTGAGCTTAACTCGTCAATCATATGCCGTAATCAACTTTCTTTTGGTCAAATAATCAAATGGCGCTTACAATTACGAAAATTTTCAACTGACGCGTGAGCGGGTCAAAAGTTTTCCACACTCAGCGATTGTCCAGTGAATGGCTGAAAGGAGATTTGTGTCGACTGGAAGTCAGACGGGAAGCGGGAGCGAAATCGAAACCAAGACCGAGACCCCAAATAGGAGTCGGCAACCAAACGGTGGCTACTGCACAGCTGCAGATGCAATTGAGATGCAGTTGCAACTGCAAAAATGCATACCAATACATTTACAAACACACACACACACACACACGTTCCACGGCCACGAACTTTGCTCGCTTAACCTCTTGTGGTTCCTGCTGTTGCTGTTGTTTGCTGAATTTCGGCTCGTATTGCTCGTACCTGTGGCAATTTGAGCACCTGGTGGCAGCAACAGCAACAGCAGCAGCAGTTCTCTCTGTTGTTGCTGTTGCAGGCTCACATGTGCAACTCACTCCTCGCGCATTGAACTCATTTTCCGTTTTTCCCCGGCTAATTTGATTTGTCTTTGCGTAAATTGAAAATGAGCCTCCCAAGGATTTCTTTCATATAATCCGATTTACATACATATATGGAAAGTAATTTACAACACCTGCATTCACTTACAATGTGCTCGCATGTTTCGCTTTTAGATTGATATTACAATTTGGAATCAATGCAAATTATGCAGATTGAGTGCAGCTGGAAATGCAACTGGTAGGCACATTAAATGGGAATAAAGTAACAGACATTATCTCCCAATTGTTATCAACCTAAATTTAACTTTGGAAGATGAATAAATATTTTAAAATATACACGTGTGCATTATGTTATTTAAAGAGACCGATCTATAAATAATATTCACCTTGAATTTGTTATTATATTTGAACTTTGTTATCACATTTAAGACAATGCCATATAGACAAGGTCCAAAGTTAAATTGCTGAGGGAAATAAACATATTATATTAGATTATTCACTTATTTAACAATCTGACCAGAATAATACATTTTAATACAAAATAATACTAAATTGAATATAATCGAATCCAAGTTCTTTTGTTTACTTAATATGCTTTCTGTGATTAACTATGATTAGATGGTCAATTTGTATAAGACAAATTGTTAGTGTATAGTTCAACAATAATTAACAAATTGAATTTATCAATAATATTATAGAAATATAGACATGAAAATTACCATAATGATTGAGAGAACCAACTTAGTTTCATATGGGAATCAAACACTTCTGCTGATTTGAAGTTCCGCATGTTCCCATCGAACCACCCAAGAAATTAGTCGAACTAAGCAACTTGCAGGCCGCTGCATGCAACCAAGTCCAAATTTAAGAAAGCAATTTAAGCTACCCACCTGCCTCCGCCTGTTGCTGCCACCTCCCTCTTCTTCAGCTGCTGGTACAGCTTGGAGCTGGAGCCGAGCAAGGGGAGGTGGCGCTGCCATCGTGTATCGTTCATGTGGGTGTGTGAAATGGGGCTGCAAGCTTTGAGCTCAGAGCTCTATGGCTATCCAGAGATGCGACTGCGTGCTGGACATAAACATGGCAGAAGGGGCAGTTGCGGTGCGGTTCGGTTCGGGTTCAGGTTGCATTACGTTGCGCTCAGCATGCGATTTCATTTTGATAATAATGGCAAAGTCAAATAATTATAATGATCATGATTACAATCATCGATGCTGGCAGCGGCTCTTTGGCCATTTGGCTGTGGCCACAATTCTGACTGAGACTGTTCCTGTGGCTGTGGCGGCTGTGGCTGCATCATCAACGCAGCAACTTGGCCAAATGACTAAGCAATTTACCGTTTTTGTATAGATTTCAAAGCCTTACCAGTTTACCCCCATCTGCTGCGGCAACCACCCACCACCTCTGCCGCTGCCCCTGACCATGGCCATGGCTGCAGTTCAACTGTGCAACGGGCGCATCTTCAATGAAATTTCAGGTCAATTGTCTTCTGTGGCTGCGTCTACAGCCAAAGTATGCGAGGCCTAAGCGACTGCGTCTCCGAGTACGAGTCTGACTCTGACTCTGCCGCATCCACAGTCTCTGCCTCTGACTTTGAGGCAACTCTTGCCAATTTCTATTTTCGTGCTGAATTGTACACATTGTGTATTTTTGTGTGCGAACTTTATGTCTTGATACCCTACCTGAGTGTGCTATGATGTTCTAATGCAACATGGCGTGGCACAGCCGATTCTACAAGTTATGCATAAATAGTTGTTGCTTATTATTTGAGTATTACTTATACATATTCATTTTATATACATTTTGTGCGATCAATTCAATATGAAATTCAACTTATTATTAAGTACATATTTCAGCTAAGTTGTAGGGATAATTGTAAAGCTGCTTTCGTAATGATAAATAGTATTATGAACACTGAGTTCTGATGGAGGAGTTTATTTTTACTTTCTTAATATATTTTCAATTGAAATTTCTTTTTTTCATGAGCGCTATTAAGATGAAATTCATAATCAATCAAAAGTAAATTTTGATAAAAATCCTTAACAAATAAAAAAAAAACGCATACTTTTGTAGTCTCTAAAAGCAAAGTCAATGTGAAAAACATCGAAAAATACTTACTATATATACTTTTTTATAAAGCTTATATGTTTAGAATCAATCAGAAAAAATAATTGTGACATAAGGGTAAGGGTATTTTATCGTCGCCTATCCGAATATAACCGTTTTTAAATCATTCTTTTATTATTTTTTCTTGTATTTCATTTTTATTGCACGTTGCAAGTCTCCCCTCACGCAGACTGCGCTGCGTAGGCGCTTTCCACAGATTAATTGAAGTCATAAGCAATTGTAAAATTATCGCTTTGGTCTATGGCTGAAGACAGGCAAGCGGTTAAGGGAGGGGAGCGACGCCGGGCTTTCAGATAACTTATTTCTCGTCTCTATTCTTTATCATTTTATTTTTTTTTCGCCTGTTGTTGAATTTTATTTTTGCGGTTTTGTCGATTTATCGATTTGCAGCAGAAGCGGCAGCAACAACCACAAAATGACAGTTACTTTTGTTGAGTTTTGTTGTTGTTGTTGCTGTTTGCAGTTATGTATTTGGTGTTGGTGTTGGCGTTATTTAATTTGTTGCTATATTTGATTGTGGCACACTTTGCGCAATTATTTGATTGCGTTTCTATTAAGTACCGATACAGTTCAAGAGTTCAACAATCAGTAGCCAATAGCAGCTCATTTATTTCATTCCGTTCGAGGTTAAATTCCACTACAGTGAATGAATGGATCGTGTCAGTTGACTTAATGGTTGAGGCAGCACAAACTAATAAAGAGCTACCCAATTAAGTTGCTGGACCGCAATAGAGGCCTGCAAAAAGTTTGCTAGTATTAAAAATACATTTTATGATACTTGGGATAAATAAAATCTTATATTTAACCAATTGAAATATATATTTTTAAAAGAAAGCAAAGTAAAAGTCTCTTAACGATTCCTAAAAATAAAACAATATGTTTTTTGTTTAGCACAAAAATGTAATCAAAATAAGCGAAAATATTGGCAGGGGCGTGTAAAGTAACCGAAAAGAGTTGCAATTAATTTTCAATTAAAGCGAAGACAACATTTTAATTGCTTGTCTGCAATTTGGCTCACACATATGAAAAGCAACACGAATGAATAAGCAAACATATGTTAGAGGAATTGCTAACCATATTTACCAACCCTCAATGCAGCCCCCCTTAAGACAACGAGCCCACAGATTTAGATTAACGCTTGAAGCATTGCTGGCGCTTGTGGCACGTTTAGTTGCAAGTGTCTCACGCAGCTACCGCAAGGCACACACAATAAAACACAACACAACACAACCACTGCTTTTGAGAGGGACGAGGGGGGTTCGGGTATCCTTTTGCCATGAATTTCAATTCGCGTCTTTTCATTTATGCTCGCAAGCGTACGCAAACTTTCAAGACGGCAATAAAATTCGCTCTCTAATGCCGTCAAACTTCCGAAACCACTAAATTCACGTGCCGCGTATGAAGCGTTGTATTTGCATATGTGGGGAGCAGCAGATTTAACTGGGGGATGGCCATATGGAGCTGCAGGAGACTCGCAGCAGCAGCAGCAGCAGCAGTTTTGGCTGCCTCCTTTGGCTGCCTGACTGTCACATTTCCATTAGCATTTGCCATTTAACTCATCATCTATGCATGAGTGTATGTGTGTGCATGTGTGTGTGTGCCCAAGTGTATCATCTTGCAACCGTACAGCTTAGCACATTTATTACCCATATTTTGACATCCGGCTTTTATCCTTTCGCTCCTTTACGCTCAGCGCCTCCAATCTGACGCGCCATAATTGCTGCCTTTAGCTGCAGGGCCCGATCCAACCACATCCTTTTAGCCACATATTCCCCCTCCTTATCCAGCCAAAAGTTTATTATTGCCATTGTTGTTGTTTGCCTACATATGTCCTGCGTTTTAATTATTTAGCCACTTGACGTTGTTGCGTGCCAAATGAGCAGCTCGTGTAAGCGTTGAGCGATTAAAAACTTTATCCTTTCAGCTTACTAAATATGTATTTAGCCCAGAAGATATAGTACGTGTATACTGAGTACAGACATGGCAATTAATATGTTAACAATAGCTGTCTTCGACAAGCCAAAGATTACATATCAATATTTGGTAATGGGAAGGTCGAAAAAAGCCGATTTTAAGAATATTGCACCTCAGTTAGGGATTAACTAAGAACCCCTTGCTCAATGTTATTATTTTAAAGGATATGAAACCATTGAGAAGGAGTTTTAGAACTTTCGAATAACCTTTTAATCTATTTATTTGTATATATAATTAAGATCTATCAATGTCAGGTATTATTGCAGAATTTAGTTCTTAGAGGTCTTGGCTTTATTACTAAGTTCTAATCAATAGCCTAACGAATATATCTATCAAACTATTTGAATCACTGCAATCTGATTACAAATAATGCAGCATTTCTTTTTTGTTAGTTTCTTTGTTTAAATTTAACTTTAACCGTTAGTTCTAATCAACAACCTATGGAATGCCACTACAAACTAACCATTTTCATTTATCAACTAGCATTTTGCTTAATTGCCCCATTGCAGCAAACGGCAATCATTAGCAGCGTTTGATAAATTGAATTTTGTGGCAAATTTGACAAATTTGCTAATCAAACAAAATGTCAGGAGAAGAAGAAGTCGAAGAAGATGAAGAAAAGTAAGTGTTGGATGAGGAACTTGGAACATCCTCGCCTTGGACAGTTGAAAGGTGTTTTTAATTACTCCAAGTAGTTGACAAGAGGAACAATTAAAGGCCGAAGACTGAGCTGGAACTGAATCTCAGAGCTCAGGGTGACATTTAACCAAACGGAAAAGTGCAAATATTGCCTGATAAAGGAAAGGGCGAAGCGAAAACGACAGAAACCCACACAGAACATCATTAGTGCCCCCCACTTTCACAGTTTGCATCCCCACCCCTGCCAACCGGCAGCGTTCAGGGGATGCTCGACTTTGTCTTCAGAGTTAAGAAAACTGACAGCCAAGCGAAATGTAAACAGAACATTTTTGCACCAGGTCCACGACCAGATTTTTGGGCTCTCTCTGTACTGGATATTCTAAAAACTAAAATAATTTGCTAATATTTGCACAGCCACAAAGTTGAAACGCTGCGCGCCACATCATTAATTATTTCAGGCACAAAACCGACGCGAGGCTCAGTTTCAGTTTCTGTCTCGAGTTCAACATCGGGCTTGGGCTCGGGCTTGGGCGTTTGGGAACGTTGCTGTTGCCGTTTCTGTTGCTGTTTCTGTACCGGCCGATGACTCTCTGAAAGGTTGTTAATTAATCGAAATTCGCGCTGGAATTTCACAACTTTCGCACTCGCATTAGCCTCTCTGCAGGCCATCCATTCAAATGATTTGCATTAAAGAACTAAAACTATTCTTTTTCTGGCTAATATGTGTACACAAATTATTTAGGAAGCTGCTAATACTTAAAAGTAAATTACTGGTAAATTAATTCAAGCCAAAATTAACAGCGAATGCCTATTTTTGCAAATTGAAAACTAGATTAATGACAATATTTTATATATACATTTTTCCATACATATTTAAGTTATATATCTCTATACCATCTATATAGGAACAAGTTTTGGATTGTTAATTTCCTACGTAAGATTTGCTATTTAATTTGTAGTGGATATTGGGAACCAAATATAAAGGAAACTTGATTTTTGAAGAAAATCTTCAAATAAATATTATTAAAATTGTATTTATTTAAATATCATTTAAATTTTATTTATTTAAATTAATTTAATTCTTTAATATTTCCATATCCCACGTCCAAGCTACATTTCCGCAAGTATATGGAAACCTAATGTTATTTAACAGTTTCCATCGCTGTTAAGCAAGCCAATTGGGCAAAGCGTTCGCTGTTAATGCCAGCCACATCAGAATAATTCTACTTGACGAAACTCAAGAACTGCTCATTGAACTCACGCACTCAATAACAGTGACACTCAGAACTCACACACTCACACTCTCACATTTTATCACTCTCGCACTCTCATTCTCGCACAGAGCGCCGCCCCTTTTTTGAGTGATTTACTTTTGGCCATGTGTGAGTGAGTGAGAGCAGGGCAGCGGTTGCCGCTCATTTTTATTTGCTAATCAAATTGTGTGCTACTCTAACCTGCGGACATGCACTCTGAGGCCCCAGCGCTCCAATAGTGGCGCCTGTGTTGGAGCGAGATGGCCGAGTGCGAGCAGAGGAAACACGCGAAATGAGAGATTTTCCAGTTAGAGGCGACACAGGCGACAGTGAAGTGGAGCACGCAGCATGCGTCTAACGGTTTCTAGTCGAATCTTTGCATTTGTGGCAATGCCTTATCAGTCGGTCCGCTTATCACGTTGAGTAATGAATTTTTCGTGTGCCTGTCTCCGCGATTTGAATTTGGAATCTTATTTATTATTTCTATGTACTTTTTCGGAGCAGCAATAAAATATTGAGATTTTTACAGTCGCAGACGCAGGAATTCAAATAAACAACAACAACAACTGCTTATCAGCAGCAGCAGCAAAAATCTATAAAGATTATTAAATTCCCCGTCCTCATCGACAAAAAATATAAATAAAAAAAATGTAGAAAAATAAGATTAAAGACAGAAGAGTATTTGTGACATAAGCTGGCAAACAGATTTCGAATTCGAATTCAATTTTGTATGAGCATGAAATCATTTTGCTATATTTAGCTGCCCTCTTGAGGCTCGAGGTCCTCTACTAATTAATAACTTGTTGTGCCAATACCCCTTAGCCCTCTGAAACCCTATACAAATAACCCTTGTGCCCCTTCTTCTTTTTTTTTTGCCCAAGATGCTGCAACTCATTCAAAAAAGTATTTTTTTTTTGGGTTAATTTTTTGGGTGTAAAACTGGAAAAAAATTAAATTTTGGTAAAGAGTTCATAATGGCACAAACAAAAAAGGGATGATAATGATGAGGATGCTGAGCCCTTTTCTGTTTACAGCGCTCACCTTATGAGATCAAAGATGCTGGGTTAAAAACCAGAAGTGTGCGATCTGTTTTTCTTTTGTGTAAAATGCTGAACTTTCTTTATTAATTGTCGCTGACATGTTGCATGAAGCGCTGACCGAGCGATCTACTCGGTTCAGAGGTGACAAGCGGTTTGGTCCAGTTCAAAAAGAATAACAGAAAACAACTCTAGGTTCACAGAGGCTGCAAATGATGGACAGTTGACCGTTAGGATCAAAATTTTGATGAGAAAGTTTTTTCGCATTTAATGTAAAATAATTTTTATTGTGAACTTAAGATTATAAAGGGCTGCTCTGTGAGAAAGTTGTATTAAAGTTGATGCGCCAGTTGAAGTATTAATCCTTATATAATTTATCTGCTCTGCCTTTCAATCTCGTTCAAGAGAAGTTTTTTAAGCTTTAAAAATTATATTTTTTTTACACTTTATTTGATTTTAGTTTATTTTTCCAATTAAAACACAAATTGCTTAAATGTTGACTAGTTTTAGGTATTTGTTATACAGTTGTGTGGTAAAAATCAAACTCAAATTTCCACACAACACAACAACAACAAAAAAAAAACATCACATAAAAATCGAATTAGTTACAGCAACAGATAAAAATGATAATTAATGATATTTCAAGCTGGACAGAAAAACCGAAAATTGTGTAAATGCGTTCAATTTTTCGCAATTTCCGCACCTCCTCTTCAGCCCGCCTACCCGGCGACAACTCCGGGTGAAAATGAAAATATCGTTACAAAAATGTCAGGAAAAATACAAAAACCAAAAAAAAAGGCAACTATAAAATCCGAAATCCAAATTATTTGCAGTGGAAAATGCATTGCAAATTGGCAGACATAATATCAAGCGTGACAAGGAAAGGAGGGAAAGCGGAAGGGGATGCGGCGCATATCAAGATTGAAGCTGGGCATTCATTTTGCATATGTTGAGCTCCTGAAATGCATTCGCATAGAAAATTGTTTGCCGCTGCACCCTCCGAAAACGAACACGGATCGAATGCAAGTGTGTGTGTGTGTGTGTGTGTTCGTTCCTTGCTGACCTTTGACCCAGTTTCTTAGGCTTTGCCAATATTTTTGCATCTTTGGCTTTTGCATATGCAGCCGCAGGAGTCGCAACAGCAGCCGCCGCTCTTTCAATATTTCTTGCGACTGCGTTGAAGGAAAACAAATTCATTTGCTTTCTTTTTAGGTTCGAAAATTAGGCCGGGGGATTGGAAAATGTGAAATGGGTATGGAAATGTGCAAAGAAAAGCCGCGTGGCGTCTGGCGGCGCCCATTTTTTGCCTAGGGTACACTTCAAAATTTGTTTTCTTTGCTTTTTTTTTGCACCTTTGTTAAGTTGACTTCATTATTTTTGTTTACGCATAATGCATAAATATTTATTGACAGCTTTGAGTAGCAGAAAAGCAGAACAAGGACGCAAAAAATACAATGAATGACTTTGCAAGCAGATAGGGAACATTTTCGCGCATTTTCTTTGATAATTTGTAATAATCGCACCTAAAAATATTTTTTATGCTATATTTTGTAAGGGAACAGTAAGATTAGTGAAGCATAAAAATGAATATCTGAGACACAGAAAGAAAATAAAATCTTTGTTTTATAAAAGAAATAAAAAAGAGTTTGAACGCTAAGCATACAATTCTTACATATAATGTTCTAAAAATAAGGAAATATGACAACGAAAAGTATAAAAAAAAAATACTTAAATCTTCCAAAGACGCTGACTTAATAATATTAAACAATAAGTACATTTTTTGTTTAAATAAAATGATATTTCCTTATAATGAACTGTTTTATTTTCCCTAAAAAAGTAATGTCTCAAAAATTGTTGAAATCGAAATGAATTTTGATAACTGTTATTCAAAAGGCACTTTCTGAAAATAAAAGCAACTTGTGAGCTAAATTCACATACATAAACCTATTTATCATAACATCATAAACTATACATGTATATAGCATTTGGGCCAATTCGAAGGGATCTCCTCACATAAAGCCTAATTAACTTCACTTGAGAAATCATTTATGCCAGTCTGAGATTTTAATATCGAATGAAACATTCGATTTTATTGCCGCCATATCAAAAAGATGCCAAACTTCGCTGCCAAAATGTCAATCCATATGAAGGTGCCAACTGCCATTTGCCTGCCTTTTGTCAGCCCCTTTTGACACGCCTCATAAAAACAGTGAGTAGCCAACCACCAACGCAAGGACAACGGGCGGAAAACTGGTCAAGGATATGCATTCATCTCATTCCCCCACTCTTCATCGATAATGGTGCTAATTGAATTGGGCAAGTATCGGGATGTGTGAAGTAGCGCTCCCAGGACATCTGCCTTGAATCTGATTACGCAACAGCGGAACAATCAAGACTCGTACGGCTTATGTCTCAGATATGTGGAGTACGATACGTTTGTCATGCTTATAAATGCTTTGTGGGCTGTCACGCACAATAAGCTGGCGCGGCAGCATTGCGATTTTATTTTTATGATTTTCTAATGAAAAATCACGGTTTCCAGATCTTGAGCTTCGGACAGCAGCTGGACAAATAGACGCGTCAGAGAACCAACCCTTCGCCAAAAGAAAACAACAACGGTCCGGCGCTGACCTTCGCTGACCTCCAGCGTTACTTGCATTTGCATAACGCGCATCCCGTTGAATTTCTAGACAATTGAAAGTCGTTTTATTTAAATTTTTTTGCTTGCATGATTTTTACAAAAATTTTCGGTTTTGAGGAAAAAAACTGGAATTTTTCAAATACATTTTTTTGCGCACAAATGTGAGAGGTTTTTAATTAAATTTCTTGAAGCTTGGCAGGGTAAGAAAATGCTTATTGAACCATTTGATTGAAATATATACGCAATTCAGATATTATGCTCTCTAGAGTATTTATCACAGATCCCTCAAGAGTTTCGCATCATAATTCCTTGATTGACGTTTCGCTGGCATTTCAATCAAATTGCTTTTCTATTATGTTTTTTGTAGTTTTTTGTATTTTTTAATTGTATTTGACAAAGTAGCAAAACAAGATCTTAATTTTTTCTGTCAGAGGGTAGCGCGAGGGGCGCAGCATCTTTTTGACAGATTTGTAGAAAAAACTGACAGCTGCCTTTTGCTGCACATAAGCACGAGTTTGTTTTGAGATTATAACTGACATTTGACCAATGGTCAAAGGGTTGTCCTTATGGTTAAATAGTTGATGCTGCACACAATTATTAAAGTAAGATTAGAAAGATTGTTGGAAAGGAAATGTAATCTAATGTTATAGAAATCATTTAACTCTCTCTTTCATTCTCACTGGCTATCTTGGCCAAATTGCGCAGAATGCTGGCTGAAAGCCAAACTTTCAACTCATTCTCTTTAGCTCGCTTATTCCATTTTCCAACTTGCCGCAAAATCAGCCTAATCAAAACGTCTAATAAAGTATCGCATAACCCTATAAGCATTTTCTTTTAATTGCTTGATAAAATTACAATTGCGGCTAAAGAACAATCCAAATAAATATAGAAAAAAAAAAAACAAATAATATAAAAATGGGCTTACTAATGTTTAGCGGTTTTCGATTTCAAAGGATGCTCGGAAAGGGCTGTCCCGAAGTCAGCGAAATTGATACGTCGCGGGATTTATGTGAAAAAGGGGTGGCAATCGCTACCTAACTGAAACTGTAGCAAGGAGTTGAGAGTTGAGAGCCGAGGTAGGAGATGGGCAGCCTCAAGTATCGCATTACAGTTGCAGATTGCAATCTTTAACCCGTAGACGAAGGGACTGCCGCGTGCCGACAGAATTTGTTGAGGTTTCTGTGGCCTCAGGCATTATCTAATTACCGCATTAGCTGCCGGCTGAGAGCGGCAGCTGCTCCGTGGGTGTTGGCCAGGCCAAGAATACAAAATAGTTTAAGGCATATGACGCATGGTTTTGATGTCTTTGTCAGCAGCAGCAGCAGCAGCAGCCACAGGAAGGTGTTGGCCGGGACAGGACAATGGTCAATGGGCAACACCTACTGAGGCGGCATTGTTTCGAGGCTTGTTGTTCCTTTTGGCCATGATTTACGTGCTGACGAAAGGACCACAGAGCGACCTTCGACACAAAGCATAAAAACACACACTCGCACACCCACAACACTGAAAGAAAAAGAAACTCTTTAAAACTAATGGAAATGCGTTACGTCGATAAAGGCACAAGCAAAATTGGATGCTGCTTTAGGCACAATTTGATATGCTATGAAACTATTGCAATTGGGTTCTTTTTTGTTTCTCTCAGTGTAAACACAAAAATGTGAACTCTTGTTGTTTTTGTTATGTCGTTGTTGACTAACATAATGGCCCATATTTATGGACATTTTATCCTTTTATGTTAGCATATTTCCTTTGCCATTTGTGCATTTATTACCACATTTCTTTAGCTCGGACAACTATTTTAGTTTCTCCATCGGCCTCAGCCCTGCAGTCCGTGCTAAATGGCCAACACAATTGTTTTAGGCCTTGTTTTTGTGGCACATGAACTTCCTTCCGTAAGCAATTTCATGCTCATTTTGTGGGCGTTCAAATTGGTTTATTGTCTCTGGACTCGACAGTCCTCTAGGCCAGATGCCCATTTGACCATGTCATTTGGTCGGAGCAAAGGTGTGGATGTCTTTATATTCAGGTGATTAGTTTCTGGCTTCTATTTAATCTCTCTCCCTCTCTCTCTCTCTCTATCTCCACCTTTCTATATTTTGCTTCAACGAATATTTATTTGATAGTTTTAAGGCTTTTGTTTTTAAACAAGAAAAAACAATTGCTTTGTATATTTATTCTTTGTATTCATCATAAGTACGGGTAAAAGTCAAAAATATACTTGAATCGAAAAAGAATATGGTGTCGGATGGAAAATAATATAATTTTAATAACTTTTGCTAAGTTAAAAATAAAAATAATTACAAAATAGATAAATAAAAGAATTAATCAAAATTAAATTTATAGCTTAGTTAAAAGATAAACAAAGACACAAAAAAAAAAATAATTGCTTTGGATATCGGATAAGTATTGGTATGGTTCATATTATTGAAAATCTCGAAATACCATTTACTTTAAGTAAAGTTGTATAAGTCGAATGCAAAGATGTTGAGATTTCATACATTCAAAAACTATTTAATTTCTTAACTGCTATGTTTCACCTTTGGGTTCAGATGTTGAACTCCGCTTACTAACCCTGCCCTCTGTTGGGAAGTGTTCAAAAGTAGTTCCATATTTCTATAGCTAACCAAATTATTTCACAATAGTTGCTCACATGTCGTTACCGGTCTGAGATGCTGTGAGTTGCGGCCAGGAGATCAACAAAAAGCTTAACCCCTTTAATTTGGCCGGTCACTTTTTATGGTGGTCAACAAATGATTTTATTTTTTCCCCTGTGTTTTTTTGTTTATGAAAATGTTGCCATACATAAGCGAAAACTTTCTGCCGCCAAATGTGATTAAAAAAAAAAACAAAAACAAAAGATAATCAAAAAAACTGAAATTTCGCAAACAAATATATTAAAATGTCAAGTAGGCAAATGTCAATACTCAGGGTTGTTCGGAACAACATCAATTATTTTATTATACGAGTATGATTTTTTTTTTGCTCTCTACTTTGTTTTTTTTTTTTTTGAATTTTCTGATCTCTGCCGCAGCGGCTTTCATTTAATTGTCGCCAGCATTTGAAGGAGGTGGCAGGGAGAGGAAATGCATTTTGATTTTGCAACTGGCTCAGTTCGTGATCCGCGAACTCTTGACAACCCGCTTGACATTTACAATGCGGTTGCACTTTTGGTTTTTAATTAGATAAAGACAAACGGCCAACAAGCTAACCAGTTGGGTGGTCTCCGCTTCTTGCTCTGTCTTGGATATCGACGGCAGGGCTTAGATCTTGCCGTCGATTAAGCTGCTTAATGCCATTAACATGATTAAGTGACTGCCTGGAGAGGGGGTGGGGAGATGGGGGGATCTTGAAAGTGGCTTAGCACTCTTGGCCCCTTGGCGGGTACATTCAAATCGACTTGAATTCATTCATAATTTTCATACAGCAGCTAATTAAACAATCGAACTCTGATCGTTCGTTAAGCAGTTGTGAATGTAAGTGAATGCATATGTGAATGGGGCATATGAATAAACTAGCGAAGCGACTAGTTGCCACTGGCAAAGAGGTCACATTATAGGGTATCCTGTTTGACGGGTCGCGCAAAGGCATAGGGTGGGCTGTTCGGCTCGTGTCAAAGGTCAAAATGGACGAAAACTTCTCATGGGTCAGTTTTTGAGCTAGTTTCTTTTTTTTAGAAAACTTGTTTTTGCGCCAATTTCAATTACTTTTTTGGCATAAAAATTTTAATCTGACCTTTGAACTTGGCAAAGACCCGCTTGAGTATAAGCCAATACTTCCAGTATTTTTCGGTGGGAAAGGGCCAAACAGCTGCCCAAAGTGCATTCACACTTATTAATACATATATACATATATGTAGATACATATCTACAACTTACAGCAGCAAATTTATCAGTTATCAGTGGAGAAGGTAAAGTCTGAAGTGTGTAAATTTATTCAAGTCTATTTGCATTTAGCGGCAAGATTTGTCGCAATCTCAACTATTTCTGGTAGATATGCATTCATGACGTGACGCAATCCACCGACTTTCTCACCAGATTTATTTTTATGAATGAACTCACTTCAGCTAAGTACCCAAAAAACACAAAAGGCGGAATGAAGGAAGTGCGAGTATGCGTAATGCAGTAAAATGCAAACAAGCCACGGAAACAAAGAGACCCAAACAAGATCTTCTAAGTTTATCAGCATGCTAATATTTACAATCATAATAGAAATTGTACAGTTGTACAATTGGGTCGCCACAAAACATTAAATGCGTCCCGAGTCGGTTCTGGAGAGCATTCCATGAATACTAGAGGTGAAAAATGTTGTGGGAACTGAAATTGGAGTCTAAAATAAAGTTGCCAAGCGGAAGTTTGATATGTGTCGAAAGAGAAGCGGTTCCGTTTAGAGGCCGTTTGTGTAATAAGTAGATACAATAATTCTTTATAAAATGTGTTTCAATTTTGACAATAAGTATTTGAAAGTGTGGATAAAATTAGCTATCCTCTATCTATTTGTGGGTTGGAGAGAAAAATGCATACTGATTTTGCAGGTTAACATGGAGAATCTGGAGCCAGCAAAAACCATTTTTAAAATATAATATAAAATAAAAACACAATTTTTTTTTTTTTTTAAATCTAATTTTAATTACTATTTTTCTTGTTTTTAATTATTTAATTTCTAAATTTAATTTTTAAGTGAACTTTTATTTATTAGAAAATTTCTTTTTTTAATTTTGTGGACTGTCCAAATTAAACAATAAATAAAATAAAATGCTTCTATATACTAAAACTTAAAAAAAAAATCTATTTAAATTTCTTGGAAAATATTTATTTGCAATATTTCTGGCTGCTTACTACTTTTATAAACTGCAATCCAACAACAAAATGATTTGCCACAATTTTGGCTTGCTTTATAAACCATATCACATGATTTCTCAACGATTCATCTGAGAGTCTTAAATGTTGGTCACACAGTTGTCATTCTCAATTAAATTGCAAATATATCATGCATATGCATAAGTATTTCGATGGCATTGCACAAAACATCTGTGCATTTTATATTGGAAATGTGTTTTAGCTTTTAATGCAAATTGAACTTAATAGCATTCGACGAACATCCGGTCTTAAATGCATATCTTGTCAGCTATTTATACGAGTTCTTAAGCCATGCATTTCTCGAAGCAACATATTGCTTCCTTGGTGACTCTCTGAAATGTAAGTCGCTGACATTAAGAGTGGTAGGGGTATAAGAGTGTGATTGACCACTTGGCGGGTAGCTGGTAGACAGTGACTCTGGCTGTCGTACCGGAACCAGGTTATTTAACACTTTCAGCGCAACCCTCTTGAATCGAAAAATCGTAATTGTTGAAACCCAATCATTTTCTCACATTGTTTGGCTTTGATTGCCTTGTGGTTTCGAGTTTCGTATTGGAACTTGAGCGACAGTTGCCGATACGAAAAGGGTGTAAGGTACACATATCATGGTACGGTCAATAAACGCCCCTAAGGGTTGTTGCGACCAATAATATTTGATAACAATTGATATAAATATTGAAAGTATTATTGAGCCATAATTGCTGAAAGGGGTGCCCCGAATTCGTGTGAAATTTTCAGACATATTAAACTGATGGAATCGGCCAACACTGTAGTCCTATATTAGCTATCTAACAGTTGGCTTATCTTATTGTAAATTGAGTCACTTGTAAAATTAGAACCGCTCAATGTGAAGAACTCTATCTTCGTGATAAGACAGACACATAACGCTTATCGGCAGAGAACAAGAGCATATTTCTTTTGTAGATAAGGAGCGGCGAGATCTCAACTTACAGTTCATAAAACTCGTAAATAACTTAACATTAACGATAGCAGAAAGGATTTCGGTTTTATATCTTGAAAGTTCATAAGATTATTGCTCCCACATCCTCATCCTGCATGTCACTGCCTACAAAAAAATATCAGATTATTCTCACGGAAATATTTTTTATTTTTCTTGTACTGTAACAAATTCCAAAGAGTGCAAGAAATGCACGCCTCCAAGCGGAATTCCCCGGTTTATAGTTAAATATTTTCGAATCGGTTGGGTCCCCCATAAATTGTAATCCTCCACGGCTAAGTTCGTACCGTGTAGATCCTCCAAAGGAATATGATTTTTTTAATGTCTGTCCAGATGTTTTCTTAGCATGTTACCATGTGTAGAATATTTTCTTATTTAAATGTTGAGGTTTTTTTTTCTTTGTTTCTCACACTCGTGTAGCTAATTTGTGATTTCTGGTGTTTTCGGTGTTGGATTTTTGGTTGCGTGTGTTTCTTTTACGGTTGCTTTGTCAACTATTTTCCGGCTATTGATTTCATTTGTGCCTATGTTGTTTTTGCTTTATTGACACATGAGTGGATGGATGACATGCAAGTGCCGCATGATCTAATGATTTATTGTCATACTGTGGTTGAGGGGAGCGACATGGCTTAGGAAATGGGAAGTGAGGTGAGGTAATCATGTAAAAAACATTTATTGCATTTAATGCACATGATAAAACTAAATGATTAAAGATGAATCTTTAGCTCTACAAATATTACATAAATTTGAATCGACTTATAAATATATTCTACTATCTTACATATAATATCTGCCCCCTTTTATTGTCAATATGAGGCTTGGTAATTTTGTGATTTATTTGCTTTAGTAAAGATGATTTTTGAAGCGTTCCTAATTATGTTATACAGTTATACTGAATTTAAAGTTAGCAAAGATCTACGACTTGAACAGTAATTACTTTAATCTAATTTAATTTATTTGTATACATACATAATCTTAAGTGAAAGTAGAATCTACGATACTTATGTATTCACTTTCATTCTGTTCATTTTCACTTCTCAGTGTTATCCTGAGAAAGTTCACTTCCTACACCTGTTCAATGCAGCCGCAGTAACCTGCCTATGCAAATACATCCGGGTATCCGGGTCACCAGGAAATCCAACTGCTCCAAAATCACGTAAACTTCAAAATATTTACTTACCACTGGCCCCGATAAGTCTTTCAAAGAAAAGAACATGCTCCGGCTGCTGTTTGACGGCGTTGGTATTTCCCAAGGATATTCAACTACACGCAGGCGAGCAGAGAAAATTCATTTTCCACAAGGAGGTGGGGGGACACCAAGCGGTGTGCGGGTGTGCCCAGGCGGCGCAATGAGCGTAATTCGAACACCGCGAGAAATGTGGCGCGGTAATCCATCGGGAGCGTACACAGATTTCCAATTTGATTTTTCAAAGCAGCGCAAGAATTTCCCACACTTTTCTTAACGATTTTTTTGGGGGGCAACAAGGGGAAAATTAGTCTGCTTATGCATAATTAACTTACTGTATAGAGTTTCCCAAAATGTCGCAATTGAATGAATGCATCGCTGCAGTCGTTAGGCAGGAAGTGCTGCAAATCGTTGCATATATATGCCAGAGGTTGACCTCCTGAACCATGGCCAGGTGGCAAATTGTGCTACCTGCAACCGAAACGCAGGCGCATGCTGCGGTTTTCAGCCCTTGTGCACCCTAATTGCACTTGCAGCAGAGGTCCATACAAATCACGTCAAACAAAACAAGTCAAGTGCCCAAAACAGCGAGACACAACAGATCCTCAACTACCTGCTTCCATTCACCATATTCTCGCAGACATATCGCCAGTGTTCGGTTTCAGCTGCATTTGTTGAGGACACACAGGACATGGACACTGGACAGCGGCAGTACTTTTAGCACTCGTTCTGCGGTTTTCAGCACAGATGTGCCACAGTTTTAGCCCTGACCCGTAAATGAAACCTGGGACAGGACTAATTTTGTATAACCCATTGACAGGCTCAAGTGATCGCGTGCCTTAGTCGACTGCTTGGCTGCGCTGACCATGGGCGTATCATGACTAATGCTATCAACGGTAATTAAATCAACAAAAATAAAAAGAGATTTTCATAATTTAAATATATCTTTCCCTATCTACAGGTCACTATAATTTCTTGTACGAATAAGGATGTATATAAACGATCAAAGCAATGAGCTCACCTTTAATAATCGTTTATTAATTTGACATTTTCTTAAATTATTTATAAATATAATGTTTAATTCAGAAGAAAGAAGTTGGAGCAGAAACAAATCAACGGATATATATATTTTTTTAAACAAATTATTAGAAGCTATACATATAGAAATACAAATTTTTACCCAAAATTATAATACCAACTGCAAAGAGATAAATCAAGTTTGCTAAATGGATTATTTTAATAATAATAATTATTATTAAAGGTGATTGTGAGTTGAAATTGAAATGAAAATTAGATATCTCATTAAAATAATACTCTTTGGTTAAATAAAGAACATATTTTAAGCATTGAGAAGTGAATGCAGCTGGAGATGAAGCTGAAGCTGGAACTGTTGGCATGTGTCTTCCCGCTTCATTTGCTGGTTAATCGTTGTTGACGCGCATAAATTTCAGTTTGCCTTGGAGGCAATTAATTATAAGGAGTTGAGCGAGCGACTTCCACATTTTGAGATCACCCCTTTCTCGTGCTTGGTATTTATTTTGTCAACAAGCGGATTAGGCAGCGGAGTAACACGATCGCCCACGAATACAAACGAGGGTCCAAGTGGCAGAAGCCCTACTGCTGCGGTCTGTGATTTCGGAAAGGTGAGAAATTGATATTTCAAAGTGTTTGAAATACTTGAAATTTGTTCATTGACATCTGTCAGAGGCAGAATGTTTTGAGGACATGTCTATTTTAAGAACCAGAGCTGGGTACCCCTGAGTTCCCAGAGTTCTCTAGGTTTCCCAGCAACCACCCCATGAGCTGGTAGCTCCAATTAAAATTTAATTTTAAACTAAACACTAATTGCAGTTTTCATTTTCTGTGTTGCTGTTGCATTGACTCGAACTTCGACTAATTTCGCCCCTAGCAAGCACCCTTATATTTGGTAAGTACTGCGCCCCCTACTTCTAATTCTGGTAAGTTTCGTGCTTGTTCGTTTGTCGCAGGTGGTTTCTTTCATTGCTGCAGTGGTGAAGTGGTGCTTGCGTGCCATTCGCCTGGTTACAAAACATTTACGAACAGATTTTGTTGTGGCATATACAATTTTATTGTTTCCGGATCAAAAGATCACATCCTGCTCAAGGAGTATGACAGGATGCTTGCAGACTGTGCCTTACAGTGGGCTTGTGGGAACATTTTTTAGTCCTGTCTGCTAATATCCACTATTTATAGATCGCTAATGATGTGCTTTGACATGGGAAAAAAATTGGTCCTAGAAAAGTTGAATAATCTGCGATCAGAGATATGACTTCGAAAGAAATATTTGAATCATTAGAATGAAAGTAAGTTCTATTAAATTTGAACGATACAATGATATATATTTAAATTTTTATAACCCGACTTCTTGTCTAATTTCGTTGCCTGGTTTTTAATCAATATATTTGTATTTATTTTTAATAAAATCATTCCCTCGTTGCACTTTCGTTGCTTTCAATAGTATTTAAGACTTAAGCCATAGTAAAATCCTGTATAAAAGCCGTATGATATTTGAATACGCCGCAGGATGTGCGCTCCAGTCAAAGCAAAAAATGAAATTAATGCACTTTCTGATAGCCGTTTAGGATGAACGAGTTCAGAGCCGGCAAGACGCCCATTGAGCCAACAAAAATCTCGGCGTGTAATTTACGTGACATTTATCGCCCGCTAACGTTGGTCGAGGCGAATAAAATGCAAACAGGACATTCGCCAAACGCATTACACGACTAAGCTGTGAATATCCTTTAAGTAGGGGCGGCGAAATGGAGCCATCTTTTAACCCTTTGGCGACAGTCAACCCGCCCGCAAATTGGCAAAGTTTTCGCAAACATTTTGCACGTACATAAGAATGTCGAAGGCAAGGAGTGGAGATAAGCTTATGTGAACTATTGCCGGGTAGATAAACAAAAGCCGTGCTGCAAACTGCAAACACACGCGGCACACAAATGTCCTGCCAACGGGCCTTGGATCGGTCAAACTTTGAGTTTGCGTAAATGATATCCCGTGGCGAAAGGATTTCCTTTATAGGCCGCTGCACACTTTAGCAACACTCACTCGACGCCTTGATTGTCTTTCGGCCTCAACCCTTGCCGTTGCCGTCACGTCCTGCGACTGTTTATGTCTTTTTTGCATATTACTTACTCGCCTGCTCTCAGTGGGATGTTTTGGTATGTAGCGATGTTGTTGTGCAACTTCCCATTATGCTATTTATCATAATTTTTCAATTTAACACTGTTCCACACAGAGCACATGCTCAAGGGACATTGTCCTGTATGTCCTCTGTGTGTATGTGTGTGTGTGTGTGGATAGTTTCTCAATGTTTACTTGCGCAAACATCCTTTGACAAAGTTTCCGCATTGTCCAGTTGCTTTGATGGCTTAGCCTGTACTTACATTTTTGCATTCTCATCGATTCATCTTTCGCTAGCTGCCAATGTGTTTGCTCATCGCCTGTTATCCTTGGACCCATTCACATCCTCATCGCATCTGCATTGCATCCCATAGTTCTACTCCGCGCTAAAGACTTTGTTATTAATGAGCATTTTGACACTTACGTCTTGACATTTGCACAGCTGCTCGTCTGTCTCAAGACTTTCTTTTGGCCATTCCGTGCAAATGTAACCCCAGAGATAATAATACGAGGCTTGCGTTAGCAAAAAGGTCAACTGACCTCATCCATAGGTGTAACTTTTGCCAGAGCTATTTGAATAAAACTGTAATTATGTTTGATTTTCCTTAGGTCAATGAATTCATCACTGGGGGTGTGTTCTTAGTATGCTTAGGATAATGTTTGTCCAACTTATCCTATGAATTTGGTTTTTGGATAAAAGGAATTTGCAACACGGCATTATTTTATATCATAAATAAAATGTAAAACTAAAATTAAAGAATTAATAAATATAGAAGAAATAAATGATGGATAAATGATAAAAGGGAACAGTCAAACAGTTCATACATATGTGGGTAGTGATTTATAAATTTGTCTAAAAAAAGCAGTCTATAGGGATTAACAATTTGATATTTGTTTGATATACGTGTTTCCTTCAATATTAAAATATTTACTTTTTTATGGCAGGCTGAAAATAATCACATCATAAAATTTACTTACCAAAACAAGCAAGTCTGCCTTCATATTTCAAGTCAAAGAAAAATAAAATTAATTAATAGACAAATAATTTGCCATACAAATAAACATTAAACTTTGATAAGGGCAACTCCCTTTAGCTTGAATCCTTTAGCTTTTACTTCTTACTTTTTGTTTACTAAGTTTGACTGCTTTGTTTTAGAGCCAAGTGCAATCAAATTAATACATAAATCCAAATAGGAAAAACAAACAGACCGGTCAGATACACAATCAGCATACACACCCCAAGCTGAGGATTGCAACTCCGTCCGTTGTCCAGTCTCTGCCGGCAGCTGTCTCGGTGTACCTCGCAGGAGCGACCACCTCATACAATGTGTGCAACGGTATGCAGTGATGCCTGTACCGGTCCCAGTCCCAGCCAGAGTATGCGCCTTTGTGCGGATTGTTTGCCTTCAATTTGACTACAAACCATAATTTATCTTTTCAGACGTGTTGGTTCGTTGGTCAGCCGAAGCGACAATGTGAGCCGGCCAGCGTCAAGGATTATTGATTATGCAAAGTGCCCGGAACCGGACAATGGCGAGAAAAACAAAAGGCTTAAGCAAAGAAAAGGATGCGAGTATGTAAAAAAAAAAAAATCCAACGAAAGAAAATCAGAGTCGACTTAAAAGGGTTGCAAACTGGACAACTGAAAATTATGAAAGACAACTCCAGGTAGTGTTCCTCAAGGAATTCGTAAGAAAAGTATCCCCTTACAGGACGAGCGCGTGTGTTTTCGGTTATTAGAGAGATAATAGTTTCTGACATTGACCGTTGGAACTGATGCAACTGATGGACTCTCCGTGTTAATGGTCAGTTTCGCTATTTTGGCATGGTTAATTATTATCCTGCTCGGTCGGACGAGTGTGAGAAAGTTGCGCCTAAGTTGCTCTGTCTGATTCCAGCCTCATTGCAAACTGGACAATCGCAAAGAGGGCAAAAAGGTGAGCGAAAGGCTTCTCTAGCAAATGGCAGCCGTTGATGGATGCTGACGGATTAGGGCCGTTATTAATGATGTGCGAGTATCGGGTGTGAAATCTATACACAAATTGACCAAATAAACGAGCAGCAAAAGCTACAAAGGTGCTGGTCTGTGTGAACTCAATTGACTAATTCACTTTCTCACAGCATTCATCTCTTTTGATACGCTCCGTTTTACCTATGTAGAGATCACTGCCCTGCTATTTTCCGTAATCATTTAGAGGTTTTAAGTGTACTTCCCAAAATAATACCTTAAGAATGTAAAATAAAAAACATTTAATTATCTAAATAATTTCTGATATTTATTATAAAAGTTTTATTACCTTCAAAACCATTTCCACGGATTCCTTGTTAACTCTAAATTTATGACTTAATATCCCTTAAAAGTAAGTGAGTATATATAGGAGAACGTTTTGTCCCCTTGTTACAGCAACTCATTTTACAAAATTACACATTCATATGAAGTACACAAATGATGGCACTCAAGTGTCCAAAGTATTATCCTTTTATGCCTTTTGTCTGGATGAGCAAAAAAGAGGCAAAATTACTATAGACATACTCTACACAAGTTTGAGCTTTTCAGTGATTAAGTTGATAACATTTCCAACTTAATAATTAAATTGTAATATGTCGAAAATTGTAATTATCTTAAATAATACAGAAAATGCAAGAAATATGAAATTAATGTTATATGCAAATAAAAAAAATTGTATAAATTTATTTTAATGAAAGTCGGCATTTAATAGTTCGACGCTAATCAACATTTAGCATACTTTTTATTTTTATAAAGTGTAACAATTGCCGATTTATTCTTCATTTGGCTGATTAATCCAAATTCTAATTCAGTCCCTTACAATCCTATCCAATCCTTTGCAATTGCGTTTGACGCTGCACATTTTTGGGTCTGTCATTTGCGGGTTCCAATTCAAAGTCCCAAAACTATTTAAATTTTATGTGCCTTTCGGGATGCGGAAGGAAACGGTAACTCAATCGGCATTCCCGAATTCGTCAGATTGCATCCAAACAAAGGAAGAGAGTAGGAGTAAGGGAGAGTGCGAGAGAGAGAGAGAAAGGGTATAGGACATAAAGTAAGAAGAATTATGGCCGAGTGGCTTAAGAAAAAGATTTTCGAGATAAATGGGCAGCCGGCTAATACCAATATCCTTTGACAAGATCTACAAAACAGTCAAGCTGTGCTCATTAAACGGTATTTTTGTGGCTGCCCGTTGCCCATTGTATCTAAGAGTTTGCATCTTGTTAGCTAAGAGTCAGGGTGTATGTGTGTGTGTGTTTGTGTGTGTGTTGGTTGTGTGTGGGGCGGCGAGGGTGCACATTAGACAACATTTACAGCTTCCTTGGCGACAATTTGCGGTTGGCAAAAGATGAGAAGAGCAGGCAGCCAACCAAGAATCTATCCATCTATGCCTCAATTGCTGCAGACAAAAAGCAGCCTTTGTTTGCCCCGGAATCGGGTATGGGTTTTGTGTGCGGCACTTGGGCCCGTGGGATCGTGCGAGCCGCTCCTGCAGCAGCCGCTTTGCTGAAGTGCACTCGCAGCCGCTGCATGTCGTTGCTCCTGAGCTGAGTGGAAGCAGGCAGCTAATGTGCATCTAATATGAATATGTATCTATTGTTTGAAGCACTCAAAGTAAACGGCATTGTTGCAACGCGACGCAGCGTGGGGCACAGCCGAAGATATTGCGAAACTGCAGATACAGTTCCTTTTGCTGAAATTGCAGAATATAAATAAATTTGAATTTAAAGTTCAAAGTAAATTAACTAGTTTTTATTAATCAACTGATCTTTTATTCTAATAAATACATCGTTGTAAAAATCTCTGGCGGGATTTTAATTAATCGATTTGTTTATACTATATCATTTAATTTGTAATTTAAAAGAAATTAACATTAAGTATAAATAAAGTTCCTATTTGTTAGAAATATTTTTCAACGGAATCACTAGCGATATTTTAAGCAATCGATTTAATATACTAAATCTTTAAATTCGTAGTTTAAAAATAAAATAAAGTGTTTATATTTGCAGTTGATATGTGTTATAAATATTATTAAGCTAAATCTTTAGTGAGATTTTTAATTCGTAATTTATGAGCTAAATAATATTTAGCACGCCAGCGAAATGGCAAATAAATTTCTGAGAGTCTTAGCTTTAGAGTTAATGAAATACGTGGAGGAAAACTAGAAGTGAAACTATTACTGATTAACTAGCAAATATGCACAACAATTGCATTATCAATGGAAAATTCTCAACTTGGCAATCGGTTTGCTGTTCATGCTCAACTAAGCAGCTGCTGGGATTGCTGGACGTCTGGTGGCTGTCTTTAATCTCAATCTCGGTTCAGCGTAAACCTAATTGAAATCGTTCACCCTAAAAATTGATGTCACCAAAGATCGGCAATGGTGCACTGCACACAGATCAGGACCAAAAGTTCAGCACGGAGCAGCCCAGCAGTCGAGCAGCAAGGTTCTACTTAACAGCCGAGTTAATCAAGGCATAACAAACAGCAAAAAAAGACAAATATATGTATATAAAAAATATAAAACAATCACACTTCCCGTTACTATCTATAAGGTTTACATAAAGCACAAATGAACATAAAGCACAATCTGAGCAAATTCTGATGTGTTTGGCTGATAAGGCATACATACGAATACATAGTTTATATACTTTTATTTTATTGTTGTTCATTTAAACAAATGCTATTTAGTTGCTAATTATTGTCTGAAATTTATTTATTTTTTCTATGCAATTCTGTTTACATTTTTAGTCTGACAATTGACAGCTTGTCATAAACAAACAGACGCAGGCAAAACTCGACTACGGACGGAGAGCAGCAGCGGCTGTGGAGCTGCGGGTCTGTGGGACAGGGGTTGGGTAGTGGGGAGCAGCATCTTGAGAGCACTTTTGATGAAATGGACGCACACAAGCCGCCGCTTAAAAGCAGGTCAATCGACCTCGTCCAGCATTTTTAATGGGGCTTATCAGTCGTTCAAAAGGAACAAAATGCTTCTTATCAACAAACTGTCTGCAGCAGCAGCAAAAAAATATATATAGCAATAAATACACATTTAGAGATATGTATATATATATAACAAAGTGAAATGGAATGTTCCGGATCCCTTTGTACTAGTTAAAATATTTTGTTTGAAATTTTTTTCCATTTTAAATTTTATGAATTGAAGCATGATGCAGCAAATATAAAACCTGTTACGAAAAATTGTACACAATTTTTATAAAGTGCTAATTGAAACATGTGTTTAGCAAGAAATTCACAAAATTACATACTAAGAGTATATATTTACAGAATGAATGAAAAAGGGGGAATTATTATAGGTTAATGAATATGTTTACAACTTGAATTTTACATTGATATAAATAATATATAAAACTGCATGACAAATAATTATATATTACTGCTTTACGAGATAAAGCTTTGCTTAACTATACTATTAGTACAAGTAAAGGAAACCTAACTATACCATTTTATAATTCAAAGGTATTTTGATCTGTAATGAGATGAAAAATAAATCTTTTCATGGTCTAAAGTTCTTAATAACTAATTGAACAATTCAGATGGGATTATTTTCGCCCCTTTGATTTATTTTTAATATGTAATTCTAATGCGCTATAAGCCGTTGTCATGAGAGTGCGTTAAATAGGTAGGTTTTACATGAAATAAGCAAAGGCCTCATTGACAAAGGCGAAAAATTACAAAACTAAGTAGACACCCCGCCGCCACCAACCCCTCCGCAAAACAGTTCCCAGCTCGCTGAAAAGTTTAAGCGATTAGCGCAATTTAGCGAAAATAACACGTAAAATTGCACACTCGAACGCCTTTTCAATGGCACTCGAAACACACTCGTACACATTCACACACACACTCACACAAAGTGACAAGTGCTCGTCTAATAGGACAGAGATAGTGAATATTGGCAAGGGCTGTGTGCAGGGTTGCCCCGCTGAGAGTGAATTAAACATGGGAAAAACTGTAAATGTTGCCATCACTTGCCGCACGCCCACGAACGACCCTCGTGGGCTGGGAGAGTGTTAAGTACCTTATAAACAATGGCAACAATTGCAGATCCTCACAATCGGATTGCTATGCTAATCGTCTCCCATTCACATTCTCATGCGAATGCGTGAAACTCAATGAGCATTCAAGGACCAAGTCCCAAAAAGAGAAAACACTTTCAATGCCAGCATCGTCAGTTTCCCTTTTCTCGGGACAGGGTTGAGCAGTAGCTGACGATAGAAAACAAACAAAAGGCTGCAGAGAAGATCTCGTAATCCTTTCAATGTGCCACTTAAGCCGATCAGGCGTGGCAAACAGCAAACAGAACGAGTCCAAACCCTTGCACCCATAACCCTATAACCAAGGTCTGGACCCTACGCGTGCAGCAGCAGCAGCCTCTGTTGCCATTGTGGACCATTTAGTGTGTGCGGTTCGTCGGATGTTTAACCCATTTATGTTAGGATCGGAGTTAGCTCGACAAATTAGGGCACTCAGCATCAGCATCAGCATCGGTATCATCATCACCATCATCATCGTCATCTTTGTTCTTTTGGGATATCATTGAGTTCGGGTTTGGGCTGTTTTTGTTTGCTTTTTAATGGCCAAGATCAAAATGTTTGCACTGAAGGGTTGATCTTGTTGATCTTCTTTTCATTTTCTTCTCTTTTTTTTTTGGGTACATTTTCTCGGTCTGAATTGTTTTGCTTCTTGCTTGATTTATTTGTATCTGCAGTGCCCATCTTGATTTGGGATGCCTGAATGCTCAGGTTGGCTGCTGTCTATTTAGTTTGACTTTTGCACTCTCATCTTTGGTTGGTTTTGGTTTTTTTTTACTCTTTTGTTTCCCGGCTGCACGTGCCAAATGAGCCCACAGGAGCAGCAGTAAAAAGTGAATTAAAGTGTTAGTTGAGATGTAACTTGATTATGATGAGGTCAGTAATAATAATATCTGCAGATAGACAATATAAAAGACTTTTAATTAATATGTATGTGTGTAAATATTTGTGCATAAAAAATAAATTTAAAATCCTAAAATGTTTTTCAGCTCAAAATGAGAGTAGGAATAAAACTCAATGGCATTTGTTACGAATAAATAAAACTAACCAGAGTATTCGCTAATTTCACTCAAACATTGGGAAATTTCTTCAGGTATTCTACTTATACCTATCTATCTATATCTCATATATGTATTTCTCTCTCTCTCTCTCTCTCTCTATCTATTCAAGAAACGTATTCTATTTGAAAAATAATAGATCCTTTTAAGCTAATTATTCAAAGCACAATGCTAAGCTGAACTGCAAAGCTTCCACAAGGAAACCCTTTGATTGATGTTGGCATTGTTTTGGTTTGTCAGCCTGATAAGTTATGCAACGCAATTGCGATTCGAATTACACCTGGAGGAAATAAATGTATATGTAGAAAGGGCGCAACAAAGGCGGCAGCCATTTCAATTATCCTGCTGAAGCAAACAGATTATTTTCATAAATTAGACTTTATTAATCATTAAGAAGACAGCATGAGGCATGAGGCAAGCGTTAGCAGAAGAAGATCTGGAAGCCAAACCTATGCTCAAACGGGACATTTGAAGGACAACGAGTTGAACTAGCTGTTGAAGGGATGCCGTCTGAAAGGATATTATGCAGTGGTCAGCTTACAAAGTGGACATTGGTCAGCGCATTGGTCAGTCACGCACGTAATTCTCAAAGTCGCTTGGGACTGGTACTGGCAGCGGGACAGGGACAAGTACCGACAACGGAACCGGGACACCCAACGGGATCAGAGGTCACCACCGTACTTTTGAGCATTTCTTCTCACAGTACAAGTAAGAGTACTCGTCCTGCAAAACAGCAGGAAACTTAAGACGTTTTCACGTTGAATTTTAATGATTTTTATATTCAAATTAGCTTTGCGCGCCCTTCCAAAGTGCGCAGTTTTTTTTTTTACTGTTTCTGTTTCTCGTTTGCCCAGTCTCGAACCAGGGGAGTGTCCGAATCCAAGTTGTCCTCATAGGTCAAGCTGCGCGAATATTTTCAAAATGGCCCATGTCCCAAGTGCGGTTCGCATTGTTACATTTCCGCAAAAGGGTCAATTCGTAAAGGGCAACAGTTCCTGTTTGGAGCGCATGTGTTGAGTGAAGTCTGAAGCCATTTTGTTTAAATGTGGCCAACCAATGTGTCCTGTAAGGCAGCTAAAGTGTTGCAGTAATGTCAAAGTAATTTAATCTGGTCAACTGTGCCTTATACTATATTTCTTAAAGTTAAATTTTACTTTCTTAGAACAAATTTGAATGGAAATATATTATACAACTTTAAAAAAAATGGATTGAAATAAAATATTTTGAAGTACAACCATTATATTAAATAGTATATAAATATCAAAAAGCAATATAAAATGTAGTCTATGCAATGCAATGCAAAACTTGTGAATATTGAAAATTGAGATAGAAAATAATATTATATGGATATAATGTATCCAGCATTAGTTGTCAACTCAAATGTTCATCTAACCTTCTGGCTTGTAAGTTCCGTAAAAAACTAATTATCTGCTCAAACATCCGGTGCTTTTTACGAAAAAAAAGAAGAAAAATGTCTAAGTAAAAAAACTTATTCAGGTTAACTGCGTGGACCTCAGATGTTGACTCGTGTGGATCGTTAAACTTTTTAATATATATGTTCAAAAGTTTTTCTAGAGCAGCAACAGTCCAAATGATTTTTCATGGCTTTAATGGTTTTTTAACTGCCTGGGCGTCGTTTGTTTTAATGGCCACATCTTGACCAGCTTAGTTGACACCTGCAGCTCAATTTGGTGACAACTGGCAACGACTCACTTTTAAAACACTCTGTGGCGGTCTTTATTCCATAAATCTTGCTAATTTTCTCACACCTCTGCCATGGAGCTTTGAATGAGTGTGCGTCTGGGTGTATGTGCATCTGCAGATGCAACTGTGCAACTGTGCAACTGTTGGCCCTGTTATCTCTCCTAAGCACACTGCTTTTGTTTGTTCTTGTGCAACACTTTGAAATAAACCGCTTGTTTTTCTGGCTGCCGCACTTCTCTGGAAGTATTTACAGGTAGTGCACTTCCGGAACTGCCGCCGGCTATAAAAACGTTTGCCCAACTTTAGTGAAGATAAATCTCGTTAGGTATTTCGCTGGAACACGAAAGTATCTGTCAGCTACAGCAACACGTTCCTTATTCAGTTTGCCAGTTGTGTTTTGGTTTGAAATTTCACCTTTTGACACCCAACAGCGACTCTCGCCGAGTTCCGCTTGACATATAAATTAATAAACTCCAGCCACAGTGCCCTGTACCGGTAACAGGCGCATAACAGCAGTCAATTATTTGCATTTGAGCGTTATATCCGGTTTCTGTAGAATCCAGCATCCAGTTACGGCGGCAGCAACCGTATTATACATACCAGCCCGGCCTGACCAACATTATTAACACTTTCCGCGGCTCTGCACAGCACTTGAACTTGGCTTCCAGCTGTTGTTGTTGCTGCTGCTGCTGTTATTGTTGTTGTTTTTGTAATTTTATATAATTACACCATCAAGTTGACTGATGACACAAATGAATCCTTGTCGCTCCCTTACAACACGATCTGCATAAATTCATAATTTTTCTCTTCTTAGCGCTGCCTCAAAATGCACCCCTTTTCTGTTCATGTTTCTGGCTTAGGTTCAGTTTTTTTATGGAAGTTGACTTTTACGAATAAGCGGAATATCCTCTCATGTGATGCCATGCTCCCCTAGAAAGTAAACAATGTTTAACTGTAGAGTAAGCTATTTATTTAACGTATTTTACACTAATTATTAAACTAAAAACCGAACTTTTAATTTCACAGCATAAGCAAATTTTAATAATTATTTGTCATAATGGTTATTAAAATATTTTATTAGATATAAAAATTATTTCAACTACAATTATTTGATAAATAAAATGACGAGTTGATTTTTATGACTATTGGATATTGGAGTTCTTGTGAATATGTGGTCAGACGCAAGTCCATTTAAATTCGTGCATATAATTCAAAGCATTTGGAACACTGATTTTATTTTCTTTGCCTTAGAAGATTTATTTCTATATTTTCCTGACAGGAATACCAAAGTTTTTCAGAAAAGCTACTTTGTGTCTTGTTTTTCATCTCTGAAACTGCCAAGAAAGCTGTAAAGAGCTCGGAGCTTTAAAATATATATAAATTGACTTTCAAATGAATATAGAGGAAAATTGTACCAAGTGCCCCCAAAGGTGCTGGGCAATTGTAAAGAACTAAACCATATGGTGTTTGCTCTTTGCTAATGCGTTTTTGTCCCTCCGTCTCTGGCAGCGTCGATCTGTCATAAGGCACAATTCGAATGTCAAAATTTGTGACACTTCAATTTCTTGCAAAAAAAAAAAAAAACAAAATAAAAACCGAAGAATGGAAAAGAAGTAGACGAACCAAATGTGCGACAAATGAACAACGCGCGCGTTTCCTTTTGCGGCCTGATGAAGCCAGCAAGCAGGATGGAAACAAGAATGAGAGTGAAGATGAGGATGAGGATGAGGATGGAGTGTGTAGGTGCAGCCGTCTCAGGCGGGCAGAAGGACATGCGACTGTCACTCGCGCGTTGTAATGCGTCAAAAAGACGCACACACACAGAGGGAGAGGCTGTCTCAAAACGAGGCAAAAGAGCTGAAGTCAAAGCAAACAACATGAAATGCAAGCACAGGAAAATTAAATTGAAAATTTCAACGCAGAGCATCCAGGTTGCCACAGTTGACTCTTTTGATAAAAACTCAAACACACACACGCACACAAATACACACATTCACCCATACACACATGTGTACTTTTCAGGCTGCCTTGTGCTCATTGAAAAAATGTTGATTACAACTTCGAGCGACAAAAGCAACAACAATAAATATATAACATCAACAGCACACGGCGACATATGAGCTCGACATTTCCGCCTTTGAGGCCGCAGACGCAAAAGGACATGCGCCAAAAAAAGAGCAAAGGAAACGTAAAAAATTATAAAACGCGATTCGATTGGAGACTGCCAGACTACATAACACTTTATATATATATATATTAGAGTATTACAAATTTGTAAAGGAAATAAATATTAATGCTCCAATTCGATAGTAGCCAGTAGTTTTTAGTATATATTTTATTTAGTATTTATTTTAGTAAACAATTTGAGAGGTACAACTTTTAACCAATTTACCAAAAATGAATAAAAAATGTGAATTATTTTTGAATAATTTTTGTGCAGCTTTTAATCAACAGTCTATATACCCAATTCATTTTGTACAAGAATGGATAAATACATATATGATACCAGTTTCCATGTCTGCGTTGGCTTGGCTTTGTTTCACTGTAACTGGAACGAGTTGTCAAGTAGCACTGCGTCAACCTGGAGCATTGACACCCAAACAAAATGGCGTCTCGTCATGGCGCTTGACTTAAAGAGCTGATGCAAATGTAACTCAAAGTGGACGCTCACCTGTTCTAGTCTAGTAGAACAGGACACTTCAAGCGACGCGGTGCCAAAACAAACAAATTTTTAATATAGTGAACAAAAAAGAGAATCGAAATAGAAAAAGTACAAATCACATTTCCTGTGCGGCGTTAACTTCCTGTTGGTAAAAATCTCCTAGTCACTTTTTCACACGGCGCTGACGGCGTTGACGCTGCTGTTATGTGACAACTGAAAAATCAAACGAACCTGCCACAGCTGGCCGCAACTTTGATGTTGCATGCAACGTCGTCTATTTTCCGCTGTGTGTCGCTTAATTGTCAGTCAGTCAGTCAGCCAGCAAGCCAGTCCGTCAACTCGACTCATTCAAGGTAGCCACTGTCCTGTTTGGTCAGTCATGCACCCAATCAGTGGCTGTGCAACCATAGCGTCCAGGATAACGAACCAACAGCGGCACCAAAATGACTCAGGACTTGTGGCCACACACCCCTTACAGTCCACAGTCCTCGCACCCTCACAACATTTGCAGGAAGTTTGACTTCCTAAGCGGAACTTGCAGCATTATCCTTCTATGGGAATTTCATTGTTTTACTGGGGCGAGTGCTGTAAAGAGAGGACCGAGTCAGGAACATACTGTTTTTGGTTTATGAGTGCTTTAAATACTTTCCCATAAGGAAGCTAGACATTAATTGATTAAAATAAAGCATTTTTAATAATTCAAAATTTATTTAGCCCTATCAAAATAATAATTTTGCTTTAATACATTTTTATTTTTTATAGAAACCGAATCTGCATAAAAATGTATTCAAATTGCTACCATTAACTGAATATCATACAAGTCATCATCTCTGCCCCAATCAGCATTGGAAATCAACCTTCAGTAACCTCCCAGACACAAATTTGTCGAATTTGTTTGCCATTAGGTATTAACATTAAAAAAGTCCATTATGATCTAAACGCACTCAAGTTAATGCCCCCCAAAAGAAAACCACACCTGCCAATCCGCCGCCAGCACGCAGAACGAGCCCAAAATTGTAAGCCCAAATAAATCTAGCATGAAGATGCTTGGCATTATTCAAAATACGAAACTACAAAATTCCACAAATGCTTGAGGAGGAGTCGAGTCGGCTGCACAGACAAGCAAATGATGCGATAATGCCGCGCCTACCCCTACCAACCCGCCCTGCCCTGCCCCAGCACCAGTCGAAAACATGTTGAGCAAAAAAAGCAATAAAATTTAATGTCAAATGCAAGAGGAGCGTGTGGAGAAGGCCCCCAGTCAGAGTGGAGACAAAGACATAAACGACTTCATTTTATCTTAATGTGCCAATAAATTTCCCAAAGACGAAATCTCTGCCAAAAACCAAATAAATTTACTAATACTGAAAATTAACACACAAGACCGACAAAAACTCCCCAATACGAAATGAAATGGAGCGCCAACTTGACTCTCGAGTGGCATGTGTGGCATCAAAGAAATGCAATTAAGGCCGAAAACGGAGAGCGGCCGAGGAGAGAGCAGAGCAGCAGTCCAAAATCAAATGATATCTCAAGTGTTTAAGTAGCTAAACGCCCTGACAACTCGGAAAAGTTATGGCACAGCCTGCAACTGTCGACGGCGCGTGCTGCCAGACAGCGTCCACGCCCCCTTACGCCTACGCCAAAGTCCACGTCCACGTCCACGCCCTAAGTATTCTGTCAACACACAACACAGCTACACAGATCTGCCACAGAAAGGGATAGAGATCACCACTTGAGGTGCTTCAATCGAATTTTATGTGCGGAGCGCGTGTTGCAATTTCTACGGAGCGGGAAGAGAAGCAAACAGCTTCTGTTCCCTAAAAGGGTTCAGGGCTTGTGCTCATAAATTTGATAGATCTCAAGTGTTGTTTCGAGGGGCATATACAAATTATTACGAGCTCTACCACCTGAGGTTAGTTTGAAAAGTTTCGTAGTTCGTGGCAGCAATTCATTTGAATGGTTTTCGAAATTGCATTTTGATATCATTTTTATGACCAACTGATGGAAAAATGTAATAAATATAATATTTATGGATTGATTGCAGACACCAGTACATAAATAACTCACCAGATAAAGATTAATATGGTATTTTAAAATTAAAGATTTCAACTGGCCAAAATAGCCAACAAAAACTAACTGCTTTAATGCACACTGTACATTTGATTCTTTCGCCCTTGCCTTTGGACCGACCTTCCCTGTGCGCCCTTCATCCAGTTCCACCCTTAAAGTCTGCTTCCAAGAGTTGCAATCTCATATGCATTATTTTGCATGTCTGGCGATTTGGCTATTCAGCCGTAAAGGTCAAAAGATCAATGTTGACAGAGTTGTAATTTCCAAGCAGGCAGGCAAAGGGAAGTTTTCACCCAAAATAATGCCGGACATTTTCACGTTTACTGCTCTGATTTTTGGGTTTGAAAATTTATGCTGAGTTTCTTTTGTCCAGCGTCTTAGGCGCTGATTAGGCGTGAAGTCGGCATTTGAATACGACTTTTCTGTTTTTGTTTTTAGTTGACAGCATTGAAATTTATTCTGGCGGGAAAACGTTGAACTGATGCCAGGTGTACTTAGAAGAATTAAACAACATTTATTATCAATTTCACGAAACTGAAACGTAAACCGAATAACTGGAAAATATTACAAATCTGCTCATAAATTTCTGTCTCTTTTTGAAAGTTTTCTTTGGATAAGTGAAGAAAATGGTTCAAAATACTATGTTTTATTTATCAAAAGTAGCAAAAACTATATTTTGATGGAAAGAAACTAAAATCCTCATAACTATAAGTTATCCAGTATTTGCAGTTGTAACTTTATTTTCTATGAAAAACATACTCATAAGGTCAACGGCAGCTAATTAAGGTTAAGTATACCCCAGAGAGAGAGCCTGACAGAAAACTACGCCTTATTATGATTGCGTGAACAATAACAAAAAACAACTGAGAGTACATTTTCTTACCCCTCAAAAAAATGCACTTAAAAAATTTGCAAACATGTTTTGCATACAAAAAACCGATCATCAAATATTCACATAATCGAAAATTGGAACTTACATTAAATGCAGTTAAGAAAATGCAAAATCCTGAGGGCAACCACCAAAAGAAATGGTCCAGCAACCGTCCAGCTGCATTCACGGTTACCTGAGACTCACGGCACCCTCTGGTGTCCGAAGCAAATTTATTGTGGTATACATGAAAGTAGAGCACAGATCTGGGGTTTAAGGGCGCTTGGGCATGTGCGAAAATCTACCCCATAATCCAAATTCAGTTCACAAATTAAAGTTTATGTGCACAAAGGTAGCGAATTTCAAAAACGATTCGTTGTTTGTTTATTTGCGTATCGAAAATAATGTTTGCAGCTCTCATTTACCCAAAAGAAGCGAATATGCATAAATCTTTATTACAAATATAACAATCGAATATAAATGAAGAATAGCATATCTCGGAAATTCACATATGTACATTTCAGCTAAAACGCCAACTAGTTCTGATTCAGTTTTCAACTGATTGAAACTAATTAATTTAGTTGGCAACTGATAGACGGGAAACGTCATGTTGCCTCAATATAATATAATAATTGGTGTCATAAAAGTTAGTTACAGCGAATTGAATGCCAGTCAAACACGTGACATTTCCAAATTAGTTAACTCTCAACAATATATAAAATAAGTTGAACCCAAATGCCAAGCAATATCAAAACAGAAACTTCCATTTCTGAGCGCATTGCGTGCTTTTAGGGGCGTCCATTGTTTTGATGACATGCCAAATGGCCTATAGCTTATGGTTAATGCCTTCTGATATGCCCATATGACATGATACCTGTCAGCGAAAGCGCAAATTGCCTCCAGTGTAATGACAGCTTCGTATTTTCACCAATTGTTCAGGTGTCTTTGTGGCCGTGCGTGCTTGCGTGTGTGTTTCAGGGGCGCGTACCGCGAGAGGCGTCACCCGCTAGGGGAAAGAAATCACAAATTTACAGCTCGTCTGCAGCTTAACTAGACCATATAATTGTGGCATTAAATACTAAATTTTTTATAGGTTTTAGAATGGTGATTTAATTAGAAACCGCTGAGCTCATAAATTATTAATACAATTTTCATTTCCTCGTTTTTAGTAGGGGATTTGTAAAAAATTTACTATTAATTTAAAAATTCAAAAGTCGTACATGTTATCTTTCGTTTTATCTCCTTTGCTACAAAAAATTATACTGGTGTCTACTAATATATTATAAAGCTCGTTTTGTTTGAAATGTTTGAGTTTTAATGGATCTCACTTTTATTCCATTAAAATGCACGAGAAATATAAAAAAAAAAAATTTTAATATACATATATAGAATTTTATTTTCATAATATAAAATATTTTTATATCTACTTTGAACTTATTAATGTTATGAAAACGACAAATAACCTGAATGACCTTTTAGGAAATCCATTCTACCGACCTTTACACTTGAATGGTAGTTTAAAAAAGTGTTTATGCTTCAGAGCTACGAGATTTATGGAATAAAAACACAGATTAAGCAGAAAATTCGCTCAAAGTGCTTGCTATCTTCTGACAACAACGTTCTAAAATGCTGATAAATTTATGTTGGATTATTTTGTCAATTGTGTGGATATGTGTGCTATGGAACCGTCGAAAATATTATAAGCTGATTCCAAAGCTACCCGGCTCAATCGGATATCCTTTAATTGGTAATTTACACCGATTGTTCACTAAAGAAGGCAGATCATTCGTGAAAGTGTGTGGGAAAGAAAACGAAAAATGGGGTCCAGTTTGGCTGAGCTGGTTTGGGCCAATGCCTCTGTTAGTTGTTAGCGACCCGCAAATAGCTCAGGAAATATTAACTTCACCGCATGCCGTGAACAAGGCTCCTTTTGGTTATAATGGAGTGCGACGAATCGTTGGAAATGGCCTAGTTGTCAAAAAAGGTATTTGGTTAATATCTTACTGAGATTTTAATTAATCCTTACTTAACGTTAGATCCCTTGTGGAGTAAGCATCGTAAAGCATTGAATCCCGCTTTTGGACACAATATTTTAATCAGCTTTTTGCCCACCTTCAATAAGGAAGCGGGAGCTTTACTTCTGGAACTGGATAAGCTGGTTGGTATGGGCGAGAACAATTTGCTTCCACATTTAAAAAATCAGAACTTAAGAATTGCAACTCGTAAGTGACATCCGAATTTTCCGTGCTTATTGCATTTTGAAACTTTAACCATTTACAGAAACTACAATGGGCAACGATATAAAGAATGAGGTAAATTATAAGAATAATACCTTGATGCATAGTTATAATCGGTAAGCGTAGATCAATCTAACAAAGAAATTGAATAACGCTTAACTTATTTTCCACAAAAGAGTTGCGGAAATTGGATCACAAATAACGCATTCTCCGTGGCTCGACAGCAAACTGATAAGTTACCTATTCGGAATAGAGAACATTCTCAAGGACTGCCATTCGACAATTGGACAACTAATTAAAAAGGTAGATAATGAAAAACTTTCCATAATAAAAGTATTCATTTCCGTTCTATTCAGTTCATTAACAGGTCACTGGAGACTTACCATCAACCTGAGAACAGAAGCAATAGTTTCATAAATCTGACAATTGATCACCTTAAGACTGGAGTCCTCAGCTTTCAAGATGTTGAAACGGAATGTCATACAATTGTTGTAGGAGCGTTTGAGACCACTGCATATGCCCTTACCCATATCTTAATGCTGATGGGCATGTATCCAGAATATCAGGAAAAGGTTTATGAAGAAATCAAATCAGTGTTCCCCAATAGAGATGATTTCGAAGTTACCTATGAAGACACACAGAAAATGGAATACCTGAATATGGTAATAAATGAAAGTTTGCGGATCTTTCCAATATTTCCGTTAATAGGTCGACAACTAAATCAAAATGTTCGAATATCAAATGGAGTTGATTTACCCAGTGGACTGCAAGTTTTTATTTGTATTTACCACTTGCATCGCATGAAGGATGTATGGGGTCCTGAGGCAGAAGTCTTTAATCCCCTAAACTGTACACCTCAAAATCTAGGGGATAAACATCCATTTGCCTTTATACCTTTCTCAAAGGGCAAGCGGAACTGCATAGGTACAAAAATAATTATTATTATTTTTATTAAAATTTATTTGATTTCGGATTCTTTGTTTGCAGGTTGGAAATATGCATTGATATCGATGAAAGTTACATTGGCAAAAGTTTTAAGAAATTATAAACTAAGCACTAGTACTCGCTTTGAAGATTTGGCTATCGTTGATTATATAGGGCTGAAATTTCAGGATGTGCCTATAAAATTGGAACGAAGACCTTGCTGATTATATAAATATCACCATTCTTATATTTTTATTAATAGTTTATTAGGGTGTGTTGTAATATTGTCTGAGCTCTTTTATAAAAGCCAAATAAGAATGAAATATACTTGATAATTAAATTACAAGTGTTCTTAGCTAACTTTTACTTTCAGAATTTATATGTGCATCTAATTATTCTAACAACTTTTATTTTTGTTTCGACTACGCAGTTGTCGTAGTTGTTGAAGAACTTGTCTAACTTAGTCGGATACTCAGACAGTGACTCAATAATCAACAAACGATCGTTTGGTGGCTTAAACAAGACACTAACAACAACCAGAACAACAACAACAACAAGAACAAGAACAAGAACAACCACAAAGAGTGTGTGCTGAAAAGCCTTATTCGTAAGTGGCAAAACAACTGGCTGATATGTCTGTAAATGTTATGCTCGATTGGGGATCGGCAACACAAATCACCGTCTCGCTGGCAGAGCGTAGACGCGCCACAGATCACGACAGTTGCGAATGTTGACAGAGGGGCGGTGTTCGGGTCTTTGAGCATGCAAAGTAAGTTACATACAGATGTACGATTCGACTTGACAGAGTGGTTGCACACTCAGTTGCAGACACAGATACAGATACAGTAGGGAGATAAAGATGCGATAAATGCTGCGCAAAAGCAAAGCTGCAGCTATAGCAGTCATCGATAAGTGTGTACAAAGATGGAATGAGAGAGACTGAGTTAGAGAGAGATAGAAAGAGGTAAACACACTCACACACATCTATATACATATGTATATATATATAGATGATCATGTGCGAAAATGTGGGACAGAGTCGAAGGCGCGAATACTGGAGGCACTTGACAGGCCCGAAATGAAGAAATAATTCCATTGAGTTGGCAAGTATGTGGGGAATCTTAAGCGAGACGAAATTAGACAAGCGTCGTGATTTACGGTACCCTTAAATCACATGACAACAAACACATACACACACACACACACAACGCATATTGAAAATCGAAGTGAAAACTCGTCTCGATGCAATAAGAAAATGCGTTGTCGATCGCAAAAGTCTGCGCCGCACATGTGGAATTGAGGCCCACTGGCAGCCAGACGATGATAATGTCCATGATGATCTGCTGCTGCTGATGATGATGATGATGATGATGATGATGATGTTGATCATGATCTGTGACGCTCTGTTGACGACACAATCGATCGATGCTTCCGCTGTCCAGACCCAGCATTGCTGATTTATGACGCGAATTCGATCGCTCTACAAACTTGGAGTTTAATTTGCCCGCTGCAATATCAAAATGAAATCGAAAACTCAAAACATGAAACAGCATAAAGATCAAAGCCCATCAAATCCAAAATGGACAGCCACAAACTTTTTATAGTCACTTATTTCCTTGCTCGTGGTAATTTAATATGCTTGAGCTTAGCGTTAAGTCATTGATCATTTTGGGAAGTTCCCAGCGATAATCATGAATGTTTATTTTAACAAAGCACTATTTGCTAATTTGGCCAAAACTTAAGAGTCATTTAATTTCCGCCTTAATGCGTAACTTTTGCTCTTTCTGCTTCCAAACCAAAACCATAAATATTTCACACCTATTGTACTACTTATTAACATGTTGTCGATAGGCAAACTGTCTTGTTATACAATACATAATAAATACTCTTTCTAACTCTCTATCGACTATATAATCTTACCTCAGATTGTAGTAAATGATTGCCCTTAAGATCATTTGTATAAATGACAACATTTGAGTTGGTCACATGATTTTACATTTTTCTGCTTATTATTAATTTTATTAATTTATTTCTAATACACAGATTGTATCTTTAATAACATAATTAATTAATGACTACCAACATAAAAACAATTTCCATAAGACTGTTTTTTTTTTGTGTATTGGGTTATTTTCTCGATGATTCCCCCTTTAAATTTGAATAATTTTTGCAGATAAGTTTTTTTGATAGCCCTACCACATTTTTTACTTGATGACGGTGTTTAATATGTGTATTTTCAATAGGGTTTCAAACTAATTTGCATTCGAAATGTGAGCCTTATGTAATCCATACTGAAATTAAGTTAACCAGCTTGTGACATGGCTCAAACTTGATGAATAATTTGAATAACATCAGCAAAATGATATCAACATAGAGAATGACTTCACTTAACTAAGTGTATCAGACGTACATTTCCATGACAATTAAATAAAATGTTTAATTAATGCAAACCTGATTTAAATTGCAAAAAAGTCCCGAATAGTACGACATATAAAATAGATTTTAAGTGTATGCTTGCAGAATAAGCTGAAAAAAAATCAAATTAAATTTTATTCCCATTGACTCATTGGGCGAAGCATAGAAAAGTTATAAATGACAACCTGTTTTTTTATTGACATATCTACATCGTCATCCAACAAGACAAAGCTAAAACTACAAAGAAGAAATAAAACCGCAAAGATTGGCGTTCAAACTGTGTTTTTGTTTTTGGCTTTAGTTTGAAACTTGTTTATTATTTTTTGTAAACATTTTGGGGATTTCTTTAGAGATTGTTCTTGAATTCCGTTAATGTCGACACGAGAATTTTGCGCCTATAAAAGCAAAATTTCGACCAGTGTCAAATCACAGTCCGATTTGGAAGTTTGCCAACTTAACATCTACTCAAAAAAAAATAAACAACGCTGAAAATGAGAGCCGTAATCTTGTTCGCCGTGATCCTTGGAATGCTTTTGTCTCTGGCCTATGCCCAGCTGAAGGCTGAAGACCAGGAGCAGCTGCGTGCCAAGCGCCAGTTTGGCTTTGGCAGCCCATTCGGCGGTTTAGGCGGTGGTTACGGCGGCGGTTTAGGTGGCGGCTATGGAGGCTACCGTGGAGGCTACGGTGGAGGCTATCGTGGAGGCTACGGTGGAGGCTTTCCTGGAGGCGGCTATGGGGGCTTTCCTGGAGGCTACGGTGGAGGCTTCAGAAGGGGAGGCTACGGAGGAGGTTTCTACGGCTAACATGTTAATAAACAAATAAAACTTGACGGCTTTATTGTACATCCCTTTAGTTGTTCAAAATGTGTGTAAATCATTGGATCTTTGGGCATAGCATGTACGAATATTCCTGGGCAGCAACCGTCTCCTGATCTGAATTTTGAAGTCGGCCGGGCTTGGCCATTATATGTGGCTGTCAAAGGAATTATCGCAAGAAAGATAACTTCTTGAAAGAGCTTTTTTTGTCACTTGTTACGAGGCTCTCTATGCTGCTAAGATTGTAGTGCTCTGTTATTTGATTACCTTTCGTTTCTAATTTGAACTGCTAATTAGATTAGATAGCAATCGATTTCTTGAAAGTGAAATTCCCCAACATGTGCGCACACTCAAAAAAATGATCGCTGAGTAAAAATGGATCAGAACTTGACCTCGTCTATTGCAATGTGTTGACCCGCACTAAGTTGTTCGTGCCTGTTGCCTCAGTGTCTGCCGGAGAATATGTTTAAAAATAAATAACAGCAAATCTCCATTTATTTATTAATCTATGCCTGCAGTCCCCCGACAATATGCCGCCTGCCCCCATCCTCACCCTCTCGCTCCAACTGGTGTGCCTACCTACTAATTAGTTGATTTTTGTGTGTGCCGTCTGTTTGTTTATGTTCCAGAGCTGTCACGAGTCGGCATCTTCTCCTCTTTGGTTTTTGTGGAGCATTTGCAGACACGTCAGACCATCTAGAGTCGCCTCACAGAGTGTTCTGTGAGTGTGTGTGTGTGTAGGAGTGTCTTTGTCTTTGCTGCAATTATCACGTACGATTGTCATAATTATCATTTTCATTTTTATTAGATGACCTTAGGTTGCCATCTCTTTCTGTCTGTCACGATTGTTTGTTATTTTTTTGATGCCCTGCCAGCAACTGCGTCTTAGTTACCAAACAAAAAAAAAATAAATATATTTTAAACAAGTTGTTTATTTAAGTAAACAACACATTCCGCATAAATTTCCTTTAGGTTATGCTATGTTTATTTCATCTGTGTCTATAATAATACACAAATACAAATATATACTCCACGCGCACATTGTTTTCATTTGTTTTGCACCTGAGAAATCTATTTTTCAAAGTAACATCATATGACCTATTATATTACTTCTACTATTTGTTCCTAAGGGTATTTGAATATTAATAAGTATGTTTAATTTATGCATGCTAATTAAGGAGAAAGCTTCTAAGTAAAATAAATAAATAAATCATTCAAATCAGCTAGCTTTTTTCGTCAGCTAGCCACAGGCAATGGGGGATTTTTTTTTGTCAACATAATTTAAAGTAGACACTCCAGCTCACATATATAGAGACACATTGGCTATCATGTTTTGCAGCATATGCGTTAAGAACGCAATAAAATCTATCCATGCCACAAATTGGGACTGACTGCTGATTAGATTAATGATGTATTAATCCCGCTAATAAACATAAAAGTCAACGCAAATAAAACTCCCCGCAAATAAAACCAAAGAGCAACCCTAATCAAGGCGGGGGCTTATTAATTTTGCGCCAATTTCGAATACCATATAGATGGTTATCGGGTGTGGCCTGTGGGCCAAATGGCTGCTCATATTCGTAGTCGTATTCGTATTCATTTTCGTATTCATATTGTGGCAACAACTCGCAAGTCCTTGCTGCGGTACCGCCCCCTGTTTAGCTGTTTAGCTGTTTTGGTCTATTGTTTAATTGTCAATAGACATCGGCTTCTATCAATATCATAAAAGTTAATATTTTGCGGTTGGCTGAACGACTCGGAAGAGGAGCAGTAACAGGAACAGGAGTAGGAACAGGAGCAGGAGTTGAATGGCGTGCTGACAAACTGACTTGTGGGCATAAGTAACCGCAAAACATCCCCCCGCATTAATCCCACCGGATATGCTCAATCAAAGCTCAAAGTGTGCGTGCTGGAGTGAGGTGTGAGCAGGACGAGGGTCTTGTCTAGAGAGGTCGATCGGTGGGTGGGTGGTTGACTCGGTGTTTCGAACCTGTCCGGGGGTTGCTTGTTGTCATTGAAAATCGTCGTATTTCATTCATCATTTTTCGCCTTTTCAACGCCAACACAACAACCCCCGAGGCCAGAGTTAGTTAAAGTTAGGTTGTCCAGGACCTCAACCTCAACACGAACCCAAACCCGAACTGACTTTCGTGCCGGGCATGTTTTGATATTAAAATTGCGTAATTATAATTAACCACATGTGGGTTTGAGGCGGCGGAGGGTTTAACGTGTCCTCCAACTGCTTCCGCCTCATCTTTCGATCATTTGCTGCCTCGCTTTTGTCACGAGGTGTGTTGGCGGAAGGAAGAAGCGCGTCGGTTATGGCTACGGTTGCCACACACACACATACACATACACACACATTACTTGCTGCTCATGTGTCACGTGCGTTCTGCGGGCACATGGTAACCGATATGCGGATTGTCGCCCCAGGGGCATAATCCATAATTTAGCATACTGCCAGCCCAATTGATATTGCCTTGCCTTCATCCGATTGTATCTATCTGTGCGCTGTGTGTGTGTGAGTGTACATCACATGATTAAGCCCAAATATTAAATTTAATTAGTGCAGGATTTTACAATTCAAATACTTTACCAGATGCCTGAGAACTACTTTTACTTTTTGCTTAAATTGCTCAGCTCCTAACTCAACTCATAGCTAATGGACGCCTAACCCACAGACCTCTAATTGTAATTAAGCATGGGAATCAAAGTTAAAGACAGAGAGGGAGAGCGAGGGAGAGTGATAGATAGAGAGAGAACTAAAGCCAATAAAATGGCTATGAAAACGAATGTGTTGGTCAGGAGTAGGAGTCGTATAAGAAATTCCAGGCGGGCACACATGTGAATGGTTTGTGCTCAAGGAGAAGCGAGCTAGCGGAGATTACAAACGTGTGGCCATTAGTTAACTTCAGCTTTGATTGATTTCAATTAATCTTGGACGCGTGTAATTAATCATTGAACACTTTAATATGGTTAACAACTCTTGACCAAGCAACGGTTAAAAAGGTTCAACGAGCCGCTGACTTCTGAGGCGCGTCAAGACAACCAGACAAGACGGTACCAAACGGGGCCCCAAACGCAACTGACAAAGTGACTTACAAGGTGGGGAGTTGCAGTTGCTGTTGGGACTCTAGACAAGAGAGCTGTAGCTACACTCAAAAAAACTATGAACTAGAAAACATATTCATTGAATAGAACATTTTATAATTGAATTTTTTTTCCAATACTAACACAATTTTATATATGAAAAACGTATTTGTATTTTATAAAAATATATTTATATTTATTATTAAATTCAGAATTTTAAAATGAATATTTTAAATGAATTATGAAAAGTAAGAATTAAAATTGACTTTTTGTTGTTTAAAATACATTTGCTTTCATTTATTTCAGACACAGTTTTTCTGAGTGTGATTGCCAAGCCGCAGCCGCCTTGTGCAGTGCTTAAGAAAAATGACCAAGATTTGAAAATGCGTTGGAGTAACGAGCCCAAAAAGATTTTCATGCTGCAGTGTTTGGCCGAGAGGCAACCAGCTAGCAATCTTAGGCACAGGCAACCTCAGCCCCATACTAATTGTAGTTACACTTCGCGCCAGTTGGAGCCGAGCGGTAAGCGGATAGCGGCCAGCGATTGATGGCTATCAATGCCTATGACTTATGGTCCATGTCCAGTTTCAGTCTCAGGCAGCAGACAACAGTCCATGGAAATTCATCTATGTGCCACATTTGCTTGCCCAACTGCAGCCTGGCCGCGTCTCTTAGCCTTTTGCGTATTGATTTTCCCATGGCTCGAAGTCTTGGCAAATAGCCATAAGCCAAGGAAATCATATTGCGATTATATTTCTAGTATGCATATTTTGCTATGGACTTGCGGTTAGCTCATCAGTGGATAAACGGGACATGAAAGGTGCCACTAAACGAGGCCAGTGTGTGGTTAATCCGTGACTTAATCCGACTTGATTGAAACTTTCGAGAGTGAATTGAGTTTCATGTTCAAGGTTATGTGTGCCATTTACAAAAAATGAATAGCAAAAATATTATTATTACTTTAGTTAAATATTGTGAACGTTTTTTCTTTCGTTCGTTAAAAAAATAAAATAAATAAATAAATTGGAGGTTTCTTAAATTACATTTATCCCATATTTGGCATCATTATGAACTTATCTAAACAATACCAATACAATATAGTAGAACACTTGAGGTTAACCATTGAATTGGAATCGAACGAATTTCACACATGGGCGCTAATGAATTTAATGAAGTCATTTTTCTTTAACCGATTAACAAAACTATTTACAACAGCAACCGGTCCGCCCCTGCCCCGTTCCGCTCTTTGCTCACAGGCATTGCCTCTGCCTCTACTCCTTCCTCGATGCCTGCTGCCACATGGCAGCACGTCACTTAGAACAAGCGAGTTCATAATTTCGCATCATTAATCATCCCTAACAAAGAGATCTCCTTGCCGCGATGGAGCCGTCAGGGGGCAGAGGAGGAAAATCGACGCCAACTGATGCGCCGATTGACAGCTACCAAAGTGGCCGGGCGAAAGTAATTTGAGCTCGAGTTGAGTTCGAGATTTGCTGCCGTGGAATTAAAAACCAATTGTTAATTATTAAATTTTAAATTTTACACACTTTGCCGCAAATGAGGCTCATCAGCGCATGGGGCCAAAAGCAGCAGCAACAACAACAGAGGCTAGAGTCTGTTGTGGCACAACTTGAAGCCCAATCATCGACTGTGTTGCGGCCGACACCTCGCTGATGAGATCATTCATCAAACTTCCAAACTCCAAGCGGGTGAAATGAGTTGCCATTGTTGAGCTGCCTCCCCAGACAAAACATTCGCCTCGAGTTGGAGACTCTTTTTATATTTCACTGTACGACTCCCAACGTTTGACTTTGACTGCTTAATTATCGCAGCGAGCAACGTTGGCAGCAACAGCAACCTTATTGTTGTTGGCATCGAATTTCAACTCACAAGCGATCCACATAAGCGTGGACTACTTAAAATACAAATGGTGTTTATTTAACATATTTTATTTAAACATTATGCAGAACTTCAACAACGCAAAATAAAGTATACAGTTTATTGTTGTTGAGTGTGGATCGGTCCATTATGCATATAAATACAGAATTAATTATTTATTGAAATTTATAGTCTATTAAAATGTGAATTTTAGAGTTATTTAATTATGTTAAGTAGGAACCTAAAACAAATACCTTAACATTGACATAAGCTTAAGATATTTGGCAATTTTTCTCAGTGTATGAGACTGATTTGCACAACATTATCGTATCATAAAAAGTAATGATGGATGTCCTTAATGAATTATGCAACCAAATATAACTGGACACCTGCATCAAGGCAAGTGACACTTTCAGAATACTTACCATCAAATTCCTTGCAAGTGAATATAAATCTGCCAGCTTTCCGTCATAATAATTTCTCATTCAACCAAATGTTGACGAAGAAAACACAAAAAAAAAATACGTTCTTTGAGTAAATGGCCACAAAATAAATGGGCAAAATTGAAAAGCGGACGAAAAGGGAATAAAGCGCATGAATGCAGCAGACCGCAAAGCGTTGCGCTTCATTAAAATCGGATTAAGGTCCTTGCTGCAAGCTGACGCTGACCAATATCCTTGGGCGCAATTCCCACGCTGACCGAAAAGGACACAAAACTCCAACAAATCTCGGCGTATGCAAAAACTAAACTACAGATTGAAATGCGTATAAAATCGACCCAAAATCAAAATCAACCCCCATGTTTTAGAATCTAGGTCCAAGCGGCACCAGGTAAATGCCACAATGTGGAACCCTTTACAAAATGTGTGCACAATTTCAAGAAAACCAAGCAGAAAATTTACGCAAAACGAAAGAAATTGAAATTGATTTCGAGCTGACCATCACGGTCCTACATATATAGGGGGTTGAACTTGTCAACGCAGCGATGTGACGTTTATCCTACGGTACAAAGGTTAATTTTCTTATAGCACAGGGTCAGCGCTGGACACTCGAATATGGCAGCAGCAGCTACCTGAATCCTTGATCCTGTCAGAGACAGCATCCGCAACAGTTCAGTTTTGAGATCTTGCATATCTTGCCATTGTCTGCTGCCGTCAACTCTGACCTTTTGCCTGTAGCCGCAATTAGGTTGCAGATCTTAAAGGTCAAAATTATACATTTGAATATTTTGCATTAAAATTTCATTCCCTAGTTGGGCTCAAAAGCGACAAAACGAACCGATGCGATTCCGAGCACTTCTTGGGAGTAAGTATATATAGATGGTCTGGGCTGCATCGTCGAGTCCGCCCCATTTGGCTGACCTCAGGGCAACCGATTTGAATATGTGCTAATGATTTGTGACATGTTCTTCAGTTTGCTTTATCGCAAATGTTTAATTCATGGGGGCCTTGGACAATGCACGCTACATGTGACAGATAGAGTGTGAGAGAGAGAGGGTGCTGCAGAGAGGGGAGGTGCCTGGCTGTAAATGTGTATATATAAATATATAGGGTTGCACTTGGGCTTGGTCGAGACACATAAATAAAATTGGGCGTTTTAGTTGCTTATACTAAAATGGGGAGGCTCGTATATAATTACTGCCAAGCACACACACAAACACACACACACGCACGCACACACTGAATCACATATGTATGTGAGACCTTTGACATGCGCGCTCGAAATACATTTCGAGTGGAGCACAAAAGCACATGTGTGTAGTTAAATAGTATGTTTGTGCTTGCAGGGTTATAAATTGGATATACACATGCACACATACATACATACATACATACATGCATACATATACATATATATATATATATATATATATATATTTGAAACCCTTAAATTGCTCAGTGTACGCTTGCAGGTGCTGCATTTGATTGGGCTTAATGCATTTTAAAGGGCAAAGCACTTTCATCATAAAAAATCAACCCAATTCTTATTGGCCTTGTTATTGCTTAATAAGTAGCATTGATTCTTAAAAGCATATAACAAATCAATAGTTCAGATTGAATTAAGAAAATTGCAGATAACAATTGTAGTTATTTAAATATTTAAAAGAGTTATTCGAATATTATTTAAACAGAACTAAGTGCAATATTTTTACTTAAATTATAATGAGAACAAATTTTTGTGGCGAGTTTTTGTTGATATATTTGTGAAGCATTTGCCCTTCTCCATAAATTGTACAAGGCAGAAAGCTAACTCGGAAAAAGAAACTAATGAAAATTCGAGCGCTGTAAAAATAAGAATCCATCATTTGGAAAACAAGCAACATCAGTTCAGAAACTTTCAACTTTTCTGTCAAATGGCATGTGCATGTGCATGTGTGTGTGTGTGTGTGTGAGTGTTTGTATCTGTGTATGTGCGAGTGAAAAAGTACGCGAGCAAATACATTTTGTTCATTTTGCGGCTGTGGCTCCACTTTCCCCAATGAATCATCAGGCTGCTAAAAGCGACAACAGGCAAAAGCCATCTTCTTTTTTTTCTCTGTGCAACACAAAACAAAAGTAAAAATCAACACCAAGTTGGAGGGGGGGGAGGTGGAGGTAGGGGCTGGATGCAGATGGTATGCTTCTGCTCGTCAGTTTAACCAGGATGACATGGCCCGGTCCAATGCGGTCCTGGACTCTGGCATTTTAGCACTTATTCATAAAGTCCTTGCCACAACAAAGTGCGCAACCAGAACTTGCCCCAAAATGGAGAACAAGGAAAAAACAAACAAGCAAAAGCGACGCCAAAAGAAGAATTACTAAAAATATATCAATGTAAAAGTTTTCAACAAACGGGAGCAGACGGATGTATATATATTTAAGGGGAAAGGGCGTGGCAGAGTGGCAGGGAGGAAAGGAAACAAGCAACAATGTAAATTATATGCCAGTTGGCTGCTGTTACATGTGATGGGTGGGCGGAGCAGGGGAGGCAGGCAGAGGCAGCGTTGTCTCCTTTGTGCGGAACATCTAAGTATCTGTGTGTTCTAGCTGTATCTGTATCTGTATCTGTACTCTGTAGCAGTGAGTGGATACAGATATATATAATATATAACTGAATATTTACAAAGAACTAACTTCATCCAGCAAACATGGAAAGTTATGCTAGCACTTGCTACTTTTAAATTTCGAAATCTGTGCTATATATATATATCTGTAGATCAAACACACGCATATATAATAGATATGTATTTATTTTTGCAAAGTTACACTTATTTACTCAAGTACGCACATTAGTTAAATAGTTAATTAATATTAATCACAATAATAAGATTTTAAGTAATGATAATAATATTTTAACTCTGTAGAATAATTAATTTGACAAAGCAACTTTATTACAATCATAATTGTGTCATCTTCAAATTAAATAGTAAATTAAATAATAATTTAAAAAGTGAAGTAAGGCGAGGGTTCTACGATGTTAGGTGATATCTCACAAGTAATGTAAATAATGCGATACAAATATTTTGTTGAAAAGAAAACTTGACAGTGTTGAATTTTAAGCATTTCAAATGTGAATACATTTGCAGAATCTTTGTTTATACGCTTAACACTTAGTTAGAAGCCTAAATAAATTTTGAAATAAATAACAGTTAGGCAATTTTCTTCGTTAACACTCAGATACTTTTCAAAAATGTATTTCAGATCACTGTGCTTAAACATCACTTTTTTACGTAGTGAATTGTGCTTAAAGAGCCAGGCACCTAGTTTCAATAAACTGCCCCAACGAGCTGGGCAAAAACAAAAGAGAAAAAAAAATGAAATGAATATAGAAATGGGAAAATGGGAACTGAGAACTGGCCAGTTGCCAACATGATGTTGTGGCAAAGTTGTGGGTTAGGAGCCAAAGCAGCAGCAGCGAGTGCAAAGAGGCGCTCAAATGGGGTTGTCAGTATTTAACCCAAAAGGGTGGAGGTGCTGGCTGGCTGCGCGAACTCTGCGCACGCAGCACGACCACAACAATGGAGGATGCCACACACAGAAAGGAGGCAGGGATGTTAGGGGGGGATGGGGTGTCGCTGCATATACGAGTAACATACGAGGCCCTAACAAGAGGTGCCGAGAACCACGAGATTAGGTTCAAAGGCAAAAAGACAGGACGCTGCATGAAAAAATGCACATAGAAAATAGAAACGGAGAGCAAAAAAAAAATTAAAATATATGTATATATATATATTGTATGCAGGATGTGACGTCGCCCCAAAGTCGCATAACTCTTCTTCTTGGCAGCGCCAGCATCCCAAAAATCCAATTGAATTAGACTTTAATGGTTGCCAGAGAGAGACATCTAGCGGTGTTAATAAAAAGCAAACTGAACATTTTTCGCTTCTTCCACTCGGCGCTGCTCTCTGCATGACTTTTGCTTGGTTTTTTTGTCCTCTTGTTTTTAAAGAGAGCAAACAAAAAGCGAATTCCGATACAGTTAATGATAAGCTATCCGCAGCTTTAGTGGCGTGTATGAACGAGATATGTGGCGCATGGGCGAGTGCGAAAGAGAGAGAGAGCGCACTGCAGAGGGCGTTGCCAGCCAGAGTTTTGAGTGAGAGAGCAGTGACTGTGTGTGTGTGTGTGTGTGAGTGAGAGCATAAAACGACTCAACGAAACTTGACGAAACATTCGTGAGTGAGTTGAGCATTGCTTATTGGAAACCCACCAAGTACTTCAAATTGGCACTCTACTTATTAGCAACTGCCTCGCCACTCGCCTCGCATACGCCACCCCTCTCTGAGCCATAGCAATTGATCATCCAATTGTACGTTTGCACCGCAAATGCACATTTGCCCTACCCCAAACCGTCGCTGGGGGTTGGGGTTGGGGGCGGGGGCATGGGGGTTGCAAAGTGCTGTGGCACTATTTGGCCCCTCAACTGGGTCGACACTTTTCCAATATTTCTGCATCTCAATTACAGCTCCCGCCAGCCCCCTTGCCACTCCTACTACCCTCATACTTAATAATCTTCGACGGTTGCCTTTTAAGACAAATAAAGAGCTGAAGTTGGCTCTTGCCACGTTCGCGTGGCAAACAATTGTTTAGGCCTGGTCGCATTTAAGTTTTTCAATTTCTACGCTCTTCTTGCGTGCAAATTGCCACAAAATGCAAATTGCCACAAATGTAACACAACAAAACATACAACAAAAAATGTATGTTGGCGTTTTAAATGAGCGCCTTGGCTGGCATTTTCAATTGCAGCTTTAACTGCACCTATTCGCCACCTCGGGTTTCCTCTCGTTAAAATCAAATTAAGTTATGATTTCATGTTTTGGCATTTTTCAAGTGTATTTATTGCGTGTCGCAACACGTATGTCTATGAGTGTGTGTGTGTGTGTGTGTGTGTCTTATCCAATTAGCTTTAAAACATTATTCTAATTTTATTAGACACAAACAGTCAATGGGCTTCAGTTGCAGTAAAAGTAACAATTACCAGCAGAGAAGCACGCGGAAAATAAATGAAATTATCACTAATAACACTGGAAAGGAAAGATAATATGTTATAAATATATATAAATGTGTATAATAGCAAAATGCTTGCACTATCTCAAAGAAACTTAAGAAATCAAAATGCTGCTAAGCTTTTAGTGGAAAAGCATGCAGATAAAACATTTTCTAATGATACCCTTATGAGAAATATTATAAAAAATTGGTGGATTCTAAATTCTGAAACACTGAACTGAAGTAAAGTATTCCTTAAATATTATAATATTGTTAATGGAGAAGTTAGTACGAATACTAAATTGTTTAAAGCTTCCTTCCATATTAAAACTGTTTTGCTAAGCGAATGATTCTTTTTACTTGAATAAACATTTAAATTATTAATATAAATATTTTAATATTTAGTTATTCATTTTCATTATTAAGATAAATATTTAAATATTGTCTTGTAATTTTTAATCCCAAAACTTGAGGTTAATCAAGAAATTTGAAGAAAAAATTGTTAAATTGTTGCCCAACCTGTTTTAGAAAGAAGAGTTCAGTTCCATTAGTTTCAAAAAGTTCCTTGCATATTTTAGAACTATATCGAGAATTATTCATTATAATTTTGTGGATTTTCATTTTATTATCAATCATAAGATTAATTTCTTAAACAAGTACAAACTGTAAGTCAGCTACTTACCATTTACAATACTATGATTTATCCGGGCAGACTTTTCAGTTAGCGTAGCTTATCTGTGGACGCAGCCAATGGCAGAGAGCTTTAATATATATTCAAGTATATATCACACATCGGCCATTACTTTCAAACTGGTCAAAGATAAGGTAGTAGGCAAAGTCAGTCAAATGTGGAACATTTGGAGCACAACGCACTTTAAGCAGCCAACCAGAAAACATTTCGAGTCAACAAAATAAAATGTTGAACATATTTTTTGTTAGGGGGCGTGGAGCTCATTTTAAAGTTGTTCGCCCAACTTGGGCAACTGTATAGAAAGATAAAAAACGATAACGGTAAAGCATTTAACAGATGCGCCAACTAAAAAACGAATAAGAGAAAAGAAAACACACACACACATGCCGAGGAATCCAAACAGAAACAGAAACGAGTTCTTGTTGGACGCCCAGCGGAACCCAATGAGCGCAAGAGAGTTTTCACTCAGAGAGAGGGAGAGCCGTTTGTGGTGGTGGTGTTGGTATTGCGCGCTATGCTAGTGGTGGTAGTGGTGGTGGTGAGCCCAAATCAGCCAAACGCATTGGAGGTCTTGCCCCGCCACCAAAGAGAGCAACGGGTGCGAATGCGACCGGTGATTTCCACTCAAATGGAGCTGTTGCCATTAAGTGGCAGCTGGTGCGAGCGGTGCAGCAATAGAGCTGCGGCCCGGGGTGCAGCTGTATCTGTATCTTTGACTGTGTATCTGAGCTGTGCGCTCTGTCAGTGGTGGAATGAGAGAGATTTGTGTGATGTGTCGTTAGGTCGAAACGGTCGAGTCGGGTCGGGTCGTGTACCTTTTGCCACGAATGTTTTGCCAGTCAGGCTCTAAAAGGCCTTACGAGAACAGCTGAGATTTCGCTGCTCGCATGACGCGCATTTTCCACACAAGATAGAAAAAATTTTCTGAATTTTTATATCACATTTTCAAACAAAGTGCATGCAAAGGCGAGCTAAGAAATTGTTCACAAGTCTCAAAATTAATTCGTGTGAGTGCAAATAAAAATAAATAAATCACAAGAAAAAAAAACGCAACGAATGAAATTGAAAAATATATTTAAAAATAAAAAAATATATAAAAACCACAAATGTGTTTTTCGTGCTGTGTAAAATGTGCAGAGCAAAAATAAAATAAATACAAATTCAATTTAATAATTATTATAATTATTGCAACGAAAAATCGAATATAATCTAAAATATTTCAAAATACTTGGCGAAAAAGTGTAACGGAAAAATACATAATTTTGGAGAAAAAAGAAAGAAAAGAAAAATTGTTGAAACCGTTCTTTGGTGACTTACTGCGTTCCCGTGCAAAGTGTATTCCAGCGGTTATTCCACGTGTTCCGATCCGGCCGCCAAAATTATTACGCACAATTCGCTGAGCGTGTACGGTGGCGGCGTCATGTGCGCCTCACCGTCCACCGCTCCCGGCTTCTTCAATCCGCGGCCGCAGTCCGGCGCCGAGTTGTCCGCCTTCGATCTGGGCCTCTCGCGCTCCATGACGTTGGGCGTGCCGCCGCACAGCGCCTGGCACGATCCCAATCTGGGCGGCCATCTGCATGCCTCAGCCGGACCCGGCTCCCTCGCGGGCACCAACAGCAGCGGTGGCGGCGGCGGCGGCGGTGGTGGCACCACACCCAGCAGCGTGGCCAGCCAGCAGTCGGTGGGCATCAAACAGGATCTGTCCGGCCTGAGCGCCTCAACGGCAAACCTCAACCAAAGCGCACATCACGTCATCAAGGAGGATCTATCCAGTTTGCCCAGCGCCAACGGCGGCTCCACTTCCGCACATCACTCAAGCGCCGCTCAGTCCGGTCATGGCTCGGATCTGGTGCCCATCATCAAGGGCTCACAGTCGTCCAGCTGCGGCGGCGGCGGTGGTGGTGGTGGCGGTGGCAGCACCACTCCCAGCTCCCAGGCAAACAGTTCGCATTCGCAGAGCAGCAATAGTGGATCCCAGATCGATTCCAAGCAGAGCATCGAGTGCGTCGTCTGCGGCGACAAGAGCTCCGGCAAACACTACGGTCAATTTACCTGTGAAGGTGAGTACCACACAACAAATCACCCAAAATCCGCTCAATTGAATCTTCGCGTGCTTTTTCGTGCTTTATATCTACAAATGATGACCAAACAGAAATCTGAACTTCAAAATAGTTTTGTTGCCTGCAACTCAGAAACTACCACTCAAAAGCGTGCTGATCTTGACAGTTACGTTGAATTATGGCAGTTTGATGAGTTGGCAATAAAATTCGGTGATGTATGGCAAAACTTGTCTAAAGTGGGTGTGCGTGTGTGTGTGTGTGTGTGTGAATGTTTGCAAATAGGTGGTAGGCAGGAGAGGGGAGTGTAAATGCTGACAGCAACTTCAGCCACATTGCTAACCATTTCCTACAACATACAGTGGATATAAAAATGGTGCAACCGTGTATTGGTATAAGTATGTTGTCTAAAAGGAATTTAAATTAGGACTTGAATGAGATTTTCATTTTATATTCCACATTTTTAACTCTGTGATTCGATTGGGTTGCTTAGCCAATATCCACTGTAGCTAAATATAAAATTGCTGCTTTTTATAGTCAAACATTTCTAAGATGCTAATTTTGTTTCTAAGTTCTCTTTGAGTTTATCATAGATCAATCAATATCAAGTATCCTCAAAGAATATCTCTGCACACGATATATGATATCAGTGATATCATTGAAATATGCCGTCGACTTCAGTCGAAGAACTTCCACTTATTTGTTCAGCTATTTAAATATTTTACAGATGCTTTATCTTTTCTGTCGCAATAGTTGCACATTCGCAAGTCAAAACCAGATTAAGATTTTCAAATATTATTTCAGATACGATTCTCAATTATCAATACCAATCTCGGCATTAGGCAATTACCACTGTACTTGCACTCTGGCAGAACAAAATTCGCGCATTCACCACTTGAAATCTGCATCAGATACTTTTCTATCTTAGTATCTTAAGCTCAAACTTTTATCTTAGTTAATTCTGCAAGAAATGCAATCCAATTTCTCGGAAAATCTTAAATAGGGTCTTTATATAGAACACAAGTCGCCTTACAGATACTTTAGCCAGCTAGTTCTGATGAAAATACCGTTACAACTGCAGCAATTGCTCTGACCGATCCCGCGGCACGCACCCGCAACTTCTCCACTCGCTTATCGCCAGATAAAGAGTAGAAACATGAAAACAAAATATAAAAAAATTATTATCTATATGAAATACGGCGCGCTTTTGTACTAAGCCAAACAATTGTTGTGCAAACATGCAAATTGTACGGTTACGGCCGCTAAATGAATCGCCCACCTTTTTATTGTCTTAGACCTGGCCGAGAGAGCAGCCAGCAGTGGTGGACAGAAGAGGGGATGGCGGCTTGCCATGGGAGAGAAAACTGCATTCATAAGCATAGATTAACGCTGCACGCAGTGCTGGCATTTAGTAGAACGCAAAGTTGAACTTGTCATATTCGTATCTCTTCAAATGTGCGGCTCTTAGTCAGATAGAAATTACAGCTGCAACGCTTAGGTATCTTGAACAGTGTAGCAAAGTTTACGATTCAATATTAAATTAAATTCTGAATTTCTGGTTGGAAATTGGGCATCTTAAATGGTTTTTCTAATTTTCATTATAACTAAAATTTTTTCATTTTTGAATGAATTGAATCAAGTTTTTTTTGGGGTAAAATCAGTTCGAAGGAAATACTAAGAAGAAGAATAAACTAAACTTTAAACCTCTTTGATCACCTTAAGACTTGAATATAATTACTAAATTCATTTTATATAAAAAATTCAATTCACTCTTAAGGCTGCAGTTTCTTTAGATTTTCTTTTCAATTGGAAGAATTCTGTGGCAGATACATTTAGGTATCTTGAACCACTGTTCGCATTTCCCCGTTGTAGGCGCTTTTATCATTATTAATCACCCAGCATTTTGTACGCATGCGCAGCAACAATAACAACAGACTGCCAGACGAATAAGAACCACAATCAAAATATGTGGCTCGGTGACCGCCTCGCTGCATTCTGAAGGTGTTTTCTGCAACTCGCCACCCGCTTGCCGATGCATGTGGCGCACACAGATACACATGTATCTGTGACTGTTGCAGTTGTGTATCTTTTGGGGGCAGCGGCTGCTGATGATGTTGCCACGATTGCAATCTATTTTTTTTTCTATGCACTTAGTCTCGAGTCGCGGCTCTCGCATCTTGAGTCGCAAGTCTCAAGTTGAAGCATGGGCGAACACACAAAAAAAAGCCCAAAAGAATAAATGCAGAAAATGTATTTCAAACTAAATAGTAAAGCGCATAGAAAACGCTCAGCGCTTAGGAGCATATCATTGCCTGTTTTTTCTGTTTTTCTTTCTTTCATTTATTTTTTTTTGTTTTTTTTTTTATCGCTTTCCACCAATATGCCATAATGTGCGTCCTTTCAGCTGATTCACTTCCAAGCTGAGATACTTGCAGATACTTGCCACAACTCGTTTTGCGCCGTTGCTGTCTCACTTGCCTGTCTGTCCGCCTGACTGTTTCTCTGTCTGCCACTCAGTCCCTCTATGCTGTCTGCGCTGTCGGCGCTGTCTGTCCAGGGCGCAGTATGTGAAATTTATTCCAAAAAGACACCCCACTCCGTCAAGCGTCCTCTCTCACTCGTAGCTGTAAGATTAATTGTAGCTTATGCGTGTTGCCCGTTCCTGGGTACGAGTATCTTACTCCTCGCGCCTTGCAAGTTCAGTTCTTTGAAGTAGCAACTTGTTTGATTTCGCACACAGCTGTTCCTTTTTTTCGTTTCCTTTTATTTTTTGGGCCACACTTGTAGGTGAAATTAGGTACTGACAGATATCAGGTCCCACTTATAATTTTGTAAACTTGCACAACCAGGAAAATTCTCGCAAGTCTTGCCACATAACCTTTGCTAAAAGTCACGGTTCAAGCTGCTGCTGCTGCCGCTGCCTGAAAAATGTGCGCTGATAAAAGACCACTGATAATATTAATGATGAGTGCATGCATGTAATGTGCCAAGCCAACAAATGCAACAGCAACATCAACAGCAACAGCAACAGCAACAGCAACAGGCCACAGCCAAACAGATATCTCGCCTATTAATTTAGCCATTTGTCATGGCTATTAGTAGGTTTTTCTCAGATTTATCACTCATCATTTATAAGAGTCTTTTTCATGTACATAATTCCAATTGTCTTGTGAAGTTGTTCTTAGAAATGGTTGGATTTCCCTTAAACACCTTTGCGTTGCAAATTCATGCTGCGTTTATTTATTTCAGGAAAAGTTATCTTAGCGACCATGTCAAAATATAATTAACTTGATTTATCTGCTGCCCCACATGAGTACGACAAATAAATTTCATGAAAAATTGCAACAGAAATCTAAGTAGCAAGCACGCAATTTATTTAGTGCCACATAAACATTAACTGCAAAAGCAAAAGAAAAGTTTTTTAAAAAATGCAGCAAACGAAGTGAAATAATAACTAATGCAAGCCTGGCCTGGCGCTTGAATACAACAACAACAAAAAATATGTATCAAGTCTAATTATTAAGCGCAAGCAGCACGCATTAGCTGTGCGAATGTATCTCTCAGATACTTTGTCAACCTGATGTAGTAGGCCGTCGCAAACGCATTAGCATTTTGCACAGTGCATACGAGCACAGGCAAAGAAAAAGGAAGTTTCAAGTAAACTCATTTAAATTATTTCCCACGTTCCCGCAATTAAAGCGAAACCCAAAAACCAAGAATTCATATGCGGAACCACACGATGGTCAAGCAACAGCAGCAAGCCCAAAAAAAAACAACAACAATTTTTTGATGTTGACAATGTCACAAGTTGCTTCAAGCTTGTCCATACTCATCATTGTCTTGTATCTTTTTTTTCAATGCTTTTGGATTTCCTTTTGAAGAAATTTGCTGAACAACATGTGTGGCTTTTTAATTCACTTCATTATGATGTATTCAAATAAAGCGATCTTCAGTGCACAAAATAATCGTAAGTTGCACTCAACTCTACAAGATCCATTCTGATCTTGCCAAGCTAAATAACTCTCAACATATTTATTCTCATTTAAATCGATTCTTTTTTGATGCGTAGTTTAATACCACATTTTGCTATTTTTGGCTTTTTAATAAAACCATTTTCCATTTTACTTAAAGACTGATTGCTTTTGCCATTGCACTTTTACAGATCGGAGAGTCTTTAATAAATTATATGAAAATTCCAATGGGTAGACAGATTCGCTGAGCTTTAACAAAAGGCGCACATAAATCAATTAGCTGTCTACTCGATGCCCAAAAAAATAAAAAAAATAAAATAATAAAACACACACCAAATAAAAAAAATATAAGTAACAACAAAGTAAATACGATTGCAAAAAATTAACAACGCCCACTGCGCATTTTTCAGATCTGTTTTTCGTGGTGCAATTTATGACGTTGCAGCCTTATGCAGTTTTTTTTATTTTTATTTTTGTGGGGCGTTAGGGCGTGGCTGCGCCGCCCGCTGCAAAACGTATTTTACTTATTAATTAGTAACGAAAAGCTTAATAAATTTCAGGCTTGTATTAAATTTGCATTTAATATTGTTTTTGACTTAAGACTCAATATCATTTATTATGTGAGCATTAATCGCCTTATGATTAACATTTATAACTTCCGTGCGATTTGGCACATGATTTACAATCACCCTCTCTTGGGCACATATGCATGAGGAATACCAAAACGAATTTCGGTTAACTTATAGCAGCAATATTCATTTTGGCAAATCGTGGCAATAAAATTGTGAGGTAGCTACCAGAAAAGAAACAGGGGGAAAAGAATAATATTTATGTTTACTTTTGCCTGATCGAGTTTAGGCAACTATAGATTGCCTCACTGCTTGCCTTGTCAACATTAATGAGCTGCTCTGGTACATAAATTATTTGGCACAAGCGCCAGCGCCAGCGCCAGCGCCATCGTAAGCCCTTCATTAAAAAGCTAAGCCCAAAAAAAAAATAAAAAAAAGAAGAAGGAAAAAGAATGCAATGCCGCTGAATACGAAAGTTAATTGTACAGATTTTGGCCCAGACAAAATAAACAGCAACAATATAAAACAACAAGAGGAATGAGGAAAGACATTGTAATCATTAAGCGCTGACTTGTACTACAAATCGTTGTACTTAGAAGCCAGAGTTAAAGCCAATAATGCTGCTGTTGCCACAGTTGCAGCTTGCGATTGCAGCTTGCAACTTGGAGCTTCAGCTTGAACTGTGCCTCGTCTATGCCAAATGAGGCGCAAAAAATGCATCCTGACACGATGCGATTTCGTAAAAATCCCCCAAATCTCCATTCCCCCCGACGGCATCATCGACAAGCAGGTAAAAATCGTGAACTACTGAGCGACTTGATCCGCTTTATAATGTAACGGTTTAATTAATTATGTTAAGCTGCAGCCGCAACCGCAGCAGCGAGCAACGTGCAACACACAAGGGCTCAGACACAGTTGTTGCCACTTCATGCGCAATTTTCGTTTTCAGCTAACTTGGCTAATCGATCAGCTGCAGCAGAGTCCCCACAACCCCTTTATAATACCCTGATCGCGAAGGGAACAGCGAGTGTATTAGTTTTGAGTTTGAAGGGATTGGTTATATTAACTAAACATGTAAAGGTTTAGTCAGAAATAAATAAATAGACAATTAAGATATATATATATTACAGTTTTAAAGTCACTGCTTCAGAGTTCCCACTTAAGACACACTTACCTTAAAAAATGAATAAAAATAGTATAAATGAAAATAATTACTCGGATTAGTGTATGACTCAGCCGATAATAGTCTATCGCAACTTGTGCAACTTTTGGCTGCTGCACGTTTTTTGTGTGGCATCTCTCTTTCTCATGCTGCGGTGCCTGGTGCACTTGCAACATTCGCGAGAGAGAACACAGCTTGAGCTTGAGCTTGAGTCTCATGACGACATGCCCCGCAGTGCTGCGGAGTGGTCTCTTTAATAGTGCAACAGCGCCGCAGCAATAACCTTTCTTATCGCCATGTGTCGCTGGGCAACAAGCAGCAAACAGGCCCCAAGTACATGACCGCAGCCTGGACTTGAACTGGGCTTGGGTTTGGGTTTGGTTTTGGCTTAGGCTTAGGCTTGTCTTTGGGCTTAGCTCCAGCCAACTGGGCAACTGAGCAACTGGGCAACTGAGCAACTGGAAACTTCGCAGAGAGTTTCGGCTGCATAACTTCACATAGCATCAGTTAAATCAAAGCTAAATCGCTTATCTTTATTTTCGCCGAGTTGCAGTCGGCATTTTGTTGTTGATGTTGCTCTTGTTGTTGTTAATGTTGTTTTGTTTTTGTTTTTCGTTTTTGTTGTTTTCTTTTTTTTGAGTTTGTTGTGTCTGTGCAACGTGCGAATTACTCTGTAGATTGCTCTGCATACGGTGGCATATGGGCCAGGCTGTGCGCGATGCAGTTGCTGCAAGAATTCTGGGCTAACCAAAAACGAGTTTCAATGAAGTGAGTAAGCGCATAGACTGAGCAGCTAGTTGAAGGCCTTTTGCAGTTTCCCTAAGTAAATCCTTAGTGCCCCAAGATTTTTGCTATTAACAGCAAAATTCAAACTATTTCAAACCAAAAACCTCAAAGAGTATCTTCACAATGCCAGACCAACAACTTTAACAGCAGTGTGGTTCAATTCAACACAGCCAATTTACGATTCGCTCAGACTGGCAACAATTTCATTAACTGGAAAGTTCTTAAATTTGCCACAGTTGAGAAGCTTTGTTGCACAGTTGCACAGTTGCAGCAGATACTTGATGCTTCCCACAAGTATCTATACCATTGACCTATATCGAGTTGTAAACCCTGCTGCTTTATAGCAATGTCAACCCCAAATGGCGTTGCCTGCTGTTATGCCAGTTACCCAGTAATCAGCTGGGGCACCTGCAACTGCAACTGCAACAGCAACAGCAACAGCAAGCAATTGCAATCGGCAATTGCAGTTGGGCTTCCGCCTCATGCTGAGCACTGAAGTTCAAGCGCGTTCATAATCAGCGCATTTTGTAGATACTCGAGGTGCATGCAAGTTAAAACATTTTGCGGTTCGTGTCTGGGCCTGCAATTATGTTTTGGTTTTACTCCAGATACTTTGTCTAGCTTTTGCTGCGCTTTTGGCTTTGCCGCCGCCGCAATCTCAGTTGCCAAGCCTTCCATCTTTTGCGGAGATGAGCGCGTGTCGAAGTTTATTTCAATTATGATACCAAAACAATTATGAACACATCAATCAATAATACATTTAACAGATTTAAGGCGACTTGGAAATATATAAAAATATATATTAAATATGTATTAAAATAAATGCTTATATAAATATTTCAAATACACTCAAGTGCACATAGATAGAGTGAGATAATTATTTTGCTAGCTCGTGTCACGACACGCGCTCATCTCTAGTCTTGGTGTCTTGAGGCGCTGTGCTAATTACTTGAACTAGCTGCTTGCACATGTGCGCTTAACATTTAATTATTGCGACTTAATGACGGCTCTCTAGCTGTGTATTTAGGGTGTATGTGAGTGTGTGTGTGCGCCTGTGTATGTGTGTGTGTGTGTATTAATAATTAGAAAATGAGCCGACAATGGGGCGTAGTCTGGTCTCTGCTATTGACTTTGTGTAACACATCTTGTGCAACGGTGCATTGACCGAAAAAACCAACAAAAAAAAAATAATGCTAACTAATGTATCCAAATTGGCCAAATTGGCATATTGGCCAAGTGTATTGGCTAATTTCAAAGACAGAGTGTGTGATAGAGTGCTCAATAGTAACTCATAGATACTGCTATGAATGCACTCATTCGCTTTGGCCTAAACTAATTTCACGCTTCGAATTGATGCGGCCAAGCGGCAACAGTCTCTTGCGCTGCGCTGCACTTTCATTTGTGGGGCTCATGGCCATGGTCAGGCTTGGAGAGCGGGGTAGGTGTGGGGTGCATGCGGGGAGGTAATTTGTGTGTGTGTGTGTGTTGGTATCGTGCACACATTTCAGGAAGTTCAATTAATAGAACGAACGCTTGGGCTTAGCTGTAGTTCTTAGAACTTCTAACTGTATTGAACGCTTTATGGCGCGTAGCACACGCAATCGCCAAACCCCAACACTCCCCCCTTAACACGTCCCCTACTCGCTGGCAATTGAGCGCAAGCGTAATTGAAACTACCGCAAAAGTGTGCTTATGGCTAAACTGTCTCGTACTTATGAGATACATTTTGAAGCCATAGCAAGGCCATGAAAACAAGACTACTTTAGGGCTTCTTCTGTTGCTGCTGTGGGGTGGGGTGTTGGAGTAGTGGTGGTGCAGTGTGGTTGACTTTGACTTTGTGGTGCTCGCACCTTGTGCCTACACTAGCTATATAGCTGCATCCATCTATATCTTCATCTGAAGCTGTATCTGTATCTGCGTTGGGGCATCTCTCGCTCCACCCTTTTTCGGTTATTGATATAACATGATATGGCAATGCCAATGCTGAACTGACTTAAAATCCCGTCCTCCCGAAGCAGTTCCCCTCTCATAGTTGAATGCTTCTGCCTCGTATCTTCATCAATAACGACACGGAGCAGCGCAGTTCGCATCGCCGTCGTCGGAGCTCCAGATAAAGCTGCGATAGGCGCATATGGGCAGCGCCTTCCCCTCCTGCTTCGCAGCGCTCCTTTTCGTATTTCAGTTTCGAAGCCGTAGGTACCACGACCAGGCCTTTACAGCTGTCCAGCTGTCCCAACTGTCCCTCAGTGCACAACAACAACAGCAACAACAATAACAGCATAGAGGCACAGGCAACGGTACGTTTTGTGCAGAAATCGTGACTTGGTACAATATCGTTATTCGTAGATCATATGGTGTAAAAGCTTAAGTGTGTGCTGTATGTGTATATTTCCTAGATGCCTTTTAGCTGCATCTCTTGGGCTTGTCTAGCGCGGCGTGTGAGGCCAACGTTTGGCAGTCGACTTGGCAGTTACGACACTGTTCCATGCCCTTCTCATGCCATATTTAGTCATTCTCCCAATTCATGGGTCTCATATTAGAAAAGTCCACAAAGCTCGAAGCCAGTTCGTCTAGCGCTTTAAGGATTTCCACATACATATATTCATTTTCGATTGAATCGGTTTATTGTGAGTTTTAAATCAATATTCGATTTTAGCGTAAATTGTAAAAGTTTTTACCTCTTTCTCATACTCCACAAACTTTTATTCAATTTCAAGATATATATTTACTGTAATTTTAATTTCGCAAAATTTGAACTTCAGCACTGGGAAAGCTTCTGCCCCACATACAATTTTTATCAGGCGTGCTTCAATTTATTAAGACTATAAGACAAAAGACATGCACCTGCAATTATTTTTAATCTATTTATTTTAATCTTTATGTTCCAAGTGCATAAGACGATCTCACGTCTATTTAAACTAAAGCAGTGTGAGATTTTTGTTATTGAATATGGGTCTCAGAGATCACAACCCAGTTTTCATCAACATTTAACAATTGTGGCGACTTACAGCTTAGCTTTTGTCAGTCTCCGCCTAGTTTAAGGATGTAGCGCATTAGTTGATCGACTTAAGCTCACCGCTTGAAATTCACAGAGCCCGGCCACGTTTTGGTGCACACGATCGCAACGCAGTCAGTCCCCAGTCAGCTCCCGTCCCGACTCCCCACTGACTGCCTGGGCAGGAGTGCGCATTGAAAATCTTTTATAGCACTGATCGGCATAGCAAGCTGCAGAGGAGACAGCGACTGTGGCGACTGTAGCCAAGCACTGTGTATGCTTACATATTTTGTTTGATGATGATTTTACAGCTTAAAACGAATTTTATGAGCATATGCCATTGTTTTTTGAGTTATTGTGAGAAATTTTGTGTGGCATGGCCCAAAGCGTGGCCCCCGCTAAAACAAAACAAAAAAGGCCACAGGACTCATGCAGATAGACAGATGAATGTGATGGTAAGGAAGCGGAAGGGGAAAGGAGGGCAGGGCGGGTCGGGGTGCAACGCAATTGATACACATGTTCTGCTGCATGGCGACATCAAATTGCATTTGGAGCTTGTAAGCAACGCGCCAGACTCGCCAGGCCAACTCTATCAGTGAGTGCTTAATGGCTGCCCACAACAACGAGCAGTCAGCGACTTGGCTTGTCTACAGACTTAACAGTAAATTCGTGGAGCCCAAACCCAAGCAACAACAACAACAAAAAAGTAGAATTCAACAGCAGCCGCTCTGCTACTAAAACTTAAAGAGCTGGCTGGCGTTGGAGTCCATCGTATCATCGTGCCCAAAGATACACTTTGTTAATTGAAAGCCATTAAAGGTAATTTTATGGAAGGCGTTAAGCCATGAAGCGTGTAACATGACCATTGACATAGGGAACAACAGCCAGTCAGCAGAGGGGATGGGGGATGGGGGATGTATGCAGTATCTCAGGAGTAACAACCAGGAGTTGGACAAACAACTGCGAGTGTCATGAAGTGAAGCACAACGTGCCGCATTTGGTGGCATGTTCTGCGCTTAGGTACTTTGCTTTACAAGTGGTAACAATTTTTTGTTACCTTTTTTTCGTTTTGTTTTTCTTTTTGTTTTTGTTTGATCCAAGTGCCATGGAATTTGTTTACTTGTTGCACAGCATTTGAAGGTGCAACTGATATCTTGAGTTTTGTAGTATTTTCTTTACTATTTCTTATGTTTTAGTTATATTTACATATATGCAGCTGAAAATGTGCCACATTTCTTTGTCACTGTTATGCTCAATAGTAGAAATAATATTTAATAAATACATATTTCATTCTCTTAAGCTGTCTGTTTTAAATTGAATTTCCAATATATTTTTTTTCCATTTATTAACCATAAAATTTTTCCATTGCTTTTTCAGGCTGCAAATCGTTCTTCAAGCGCTCTGTGCGACGCAACCTGACATATTCGTGTCGGGGCAGCAGAAACTGTCCCATAGATCAACATCATCGCAATCAATGCCAATATTGCCGTTTGAAAAAGTGCCTCAAAATGGGCATGCGACGCGAAGGTAAGTCTCTTTTCCCCACCTCGAACTGCTGGTATATATGAAATACGGTGAAATTCGAAATTTTTCGCACTGGGTGTGGGTCAATTAAAAGTCAAACAGTGAGGCAAATACATAAATAAATTAAAAGCGCAGAGACCAAGGCGAAAAGAAAACGAAACAAAAAAGGAAAGCAAAAACAATGACAAAACGGAAGTAGCACACGACAAATGCAACAACCACAACAAAAATAAGTCTATTGAGAAATAACATGTGATTTTTCTAGTGAATTTGGGTTACATTTGGTCCAATAAATGGGACAACTAAATGTCACACGGTAGGAATGTGCACACAACACAATTGACAAGTGTGGGCTGCTCTTTAGCTGATCTACGGCTCTATTTGGCAAGTGGTTCAGCTATTTGGCCGGTGCCAAGTGGCCGGCAATGAAAAGAATGTGGCACCACCAAGTGGTACTTGATGATAAGCTGATGCTTCATTTATCTTACAAAGTCGCTTCTTAATAAGTTGATACTTATAAACTATACACAATTGCTAATGGTGCAAACCATTTGCATTACACAATTAACAACTGAAACTTTTAGAACACAACTCACAATTGCCGTCAGTCCTCCAAATAACTTAATAAGTAGGCATTATAAAATTTAATGACCAACTAATAAGATACCCATTCCTTGTCACAAACCATTAAAAATCAAGCTCTACGCATGGCATTTAGCCAAGTTCCTAAACAACGTGAAAAACGAGCCCATAAAGCTACTTAACCAGACACAGACACAAAATCGAAAGTGGTCGACGAGCGTACACCCTTTACAGTCAAGTATATAAGTATATAAGTGCATAACTGTATAATACCCACATGCATATTTTATAGTTACAGGGTATACAAAAACAATTAGGCATTGAGTACTGTATATTGACCCTAAAGATCAAATGCAAACTTGTTCGCTCGTTGGTTCATAATTAAAAAAAAAATTGATATTGTTCAAGTATGAGTACTCGAATAGTCGTATAGTTGAAAATACTGAATACTTGAATAGTTAAGCATTAGGAATTAGCTCAATATTGTAATTTGTATATCGACACTTTTATTATTGTGGCGTTTGAGGCATGTTGCCGTTGGCAGCAATGATTTATTAAATCTAATTCAATTTAATCAGGCTTCATACACTGACACAAAATTATGGGTTAACCGCTGAAACTAGACAGCTAAATGCTATATTTGTTTTGCTGTGGACAGGAAGTGACTTGTATGAAAACTATACGTCAATTTGTTGTATTCGGACAGTGTACGCGCAGACTTAATCAAAGTCAGCATGCAACATGTATAGCTCGCAAATATTTGGCATAGTTGGGTCAAATGTTTTGTCCACAAATTGGCAAACAACGACAAATTGACAGACGCCACTGCGAATCGATCAATGACTGACTTGACTGACAGACTGACTGACTGACTGACTGACTGCCTCACCAAATGAATGACTGGTTGGGTGACTGCTTGACTGGTTGGTAGGTTGCCGTTGCAGTTGTTGGCATTAACAATTAACGTCTGTCTGGTCAACCGAGGGAAAGGGAGACAGAGATAGAAACAGTGACAGTGAGCGAGAGAGCGGGAAAAAGATACTCGTTGAGCTGGTGGACAAAGCTGTTATTATTTGCACTAATATTGACAGGTTTTTCGCAAAATGCTAATAACCCCCAACCCCAAGCAACAACATCAACAGCAGCAGCAGATGTGGCGTTGTGTCTGCGATTTGGGTTAAGAACGATGCAATTAAAATGCAGCTAAAGCCGCATTGTAATTAAATGTATCTAAACATTGATTTAAGCGACACAGCGCTAGAGTATTGCGCAAAAATATGAAAATATATACAAATTTGCCTAGGCCAAGTACAATCTGTTGTTTTTAGCTAATGACACACTATGAACCCAAGTTTTGAATTTTTATATGAATTTTTGGTATTTTTGGTAACCTGTTTGGTCATTAAATATGTGATTACCTGTAGCTGCCACGGTGGCTGACAACTTGTCAACTTCATAAAACTCAAAAGAGTTCAACACCTTTGCCCCAGCGCCCCTCCCCATCGCATTTGCTAATGTACAAGTTCTGCGTAAAACTAGTTCACAATATCACAATACCTATATCAGCGCTGAGAAATCGTGAGAAAATCTCCAGTCCATTCTACAAAGAATTTTATTCCCTTTTTCTGCGTTTTTTTTTTATTTTTTATTTTTGCTTTTTGGGCGTTACTTAGCACAAAAGTGGCACAGAGGTTATGCCTCGCAAGACCTGGTCAAGAAACGCTACGGGCTCGGTCGCTAAAAAAAACCTGAAAATCCGTACAAAATCAAGGCACGGAGGTCGCTCTAATTAAACTGCAATGTCAATTGGACGGGGTGGGATGGGCTGGGATGGGGTGAGGTGGGTTGGGTCAGCGAACTGGACAACTATTTTGCAGAAACTCGTTTTCACTATACAGCTAAGGGATGAGCTACCAGAAATTACTTTAGATTATAAAGGTATTTTTTTTTAGGAAAAAATTTAAGCTATAAAATTCAACTTGAAACGGGTCAGAAAACTAAAAAATCAATAGAGTGAAGGGGGTTGTAAGTAAAATTCGGTAGATAGAAATGATATTTAAATAAAAAAAAAACAGCATTTCAAATAATTCAGAAAACTCAATTGCTTGGCTATGACGAACACATAAACATAGATTGCACTGCACTGTAAACAAAGTATGGAAATAAGATAAGGCTATAGCGGATCAGCTGATATATATTAGCTAAGACAAACATATAAAGACAGATTGCAATGCACTTTAAAAGAAGTATGGCAATAAAATAAGGCTATAGCGGATCAGCTGATATATATATTCTAGCTATGCATATACAAAGCAAAATATGCTTATTTTACTTATTTTTTAAATTAAATTCAGAAGCTTAATCAGTGCGTCATAGCAACCATCTTATATAAGTGTAAGCACATATGCATTATAATTAACAATGGAAATTTTAACTCAACAATCACAACAGCAACTACCCAAGTACATTAAAAGCAAGGCAAATATTTAATCGTGCAAATGGCATGGCAAGTTGAAGGCTTTTTGAACGCGTGCCCGGAAACTGCATTTCCATATAAATTTATATAATATATATATGTATATGATGATGATGTTCATACATATATTTACTTATATGTGCATATAAGTTAATATCCATCCCTTTTTGGCATAACTTAAGCGTGTGTTAATCCACTTGGCCACAATTAGCTGTGGGCCACTTGGGCACGCTCTCAAGTGAGCCGCTTGACATGTGCGACTCGATGACTTTGTGTATCGTTTATCGATTAACATAAGTGCGAAACTTTGGACAGAAACACTACAAAAACAAGAGAAAAAAAAGCGCATTCAAGACTTGAGCACGTGCTGCTGGCCCACAGCTTCTCATTCATTAAGCAATCAGCAAATGTGGCAGAGTTATGCTTCTTCTACCTCTTTCCCATCATCTGGTCGTTGTTGTTGTTGTTGTTGTCTGATGCTATCTGTTAAAGTTGTTGGAGTTCATCTGCGTTGCAGTTGCGAGTTAGTTTTTGTGGTCAGTCTGGCAAGTTTTGAGCTGTGGTCAGTGTCGAATATATTTTCCCAGGCGCATAAATAAGCCCATGCTCAGAAACTGGACAAAACCTAAGACCAATAGACAGGGAGAGAGCGAGAGAGGGAGAGCAAGAGGGAAAGAGAGCGAAAGCTAACCGGTTTGCAGCGTCTTCGGTTGCCTGCATAGATCAGTTTTTGAATATTTTTATGCTGAGGATCAACCGTTTGCCTGCGCAAATTACGCAAATGTATTGTATAAATAATTGTGTCGCCCCGTCGCTGGACACTGGTCAAGTCTGGGAGTTCCGGTTCTGCAACCCCCGGCAACTTAATTGCTTGGGTAAAGCAATAAACAAACACAGTTTTGTTGTTGTTGTTGTTGTTGTCCCCCTGGTCCTATGGATGGAAAACTCTTAGGATTTTTGTCTGCATTGTGCGAGTAGACCAAAAATGCTTTCGCTTTTCGCTTCAACAAAAGACGTTACTTTTGCCTGTACAACTGTATATGTGTGTGCTTATGAATGTGACTGTGTGTGTATGTGTGTGTATATGTGTGTGTTGTGTCTAAAACAATGGCTGAGCCCAACACTTGGTCTGATCAGTAATCATGTTTAGCTTTATTTGCTTTTTTGTGCCTTGGGCAAAGTTTTACGATTTTGTTGTTTCGATTATTTGGAATTCAGCCTGTTACTGAGTCTCTCGAGTGGGGTTAGGTGTGGTGCATATGACTCGCTCTAGGTGTGTACCTCTCATATTTGAGGTGTAAAAACCTTTGCTAACCCACATTTGCCATCAACTCAAGTACCCAACGCGCCATGTACTCCATTGTACTCAAAAATAATATATAAATATATATTTACTTATTTGTATCAAATGCGTTTTACGGCCGAGCCAAGCCTTTTACAGACTTGCAGACTATGCAGGTGTAAGTCTAAAGTATTACTTATGTGAGGCAATTGCTAGTCAAAGTTCAAAGACAAGGAATTCAGAGAGAGCCTTTGAGCACACCCAAAGCGCAGCTTTTGTGTTCGTTTGTTAGTACTCAGCAATATGTAATCTCTCACTCTCTATCTCTCTTTCTCTTTCATAACCTGTCTCTCTTTGTGCTGACAGGATTCGCTGGGGCGCAGCCTTTATGTAAGTTTAAATATCAACTCAGCACATATAAAGATTGAGTTCCATAGTTTTCTTGAGCGCTCTTCGTCTGCTGCTTAAAACTATCATGACTCTTAGCAACAAATGAATTTTCTTTTGCTCCTTCAAGACTGGTTTTAATAAATCATTTCATAGCTCAAGTCCTTGAATACGACTTTAAGAACTTCAGTTGTCGGCTATGTTTAAAAAACTGAAACTTTCAAGCGCATTCTGCGTTTCAACTTAAATTCTTGTAAAACTTCGAAATTATTACTTTTAGCTTTCTTTTTTTAAGCATAAGTATAAACTAAGGAAACTTTTGATTAATTTGGCAAAACCAAAGTTTGAACAGCTGTAGCAGAAGCTTTCTCATTTAATTCTAAGACTTTGCGGAAAAGATGCAAACGAACAGTTTCACACACACATACACAATGGCACACACGTGCTTGTATCTTGTATCTTGAAGATGCGTTGAAAGTATTTAGTTGAATTTGCATATATAAGCAGTTGTGGCAACAACGGGGGTTGCCAATGCTCACGAGATTGAAACTGAACGACAAAAAATACAGAAATGAAAAAGGGGTTTAAGGGTAACCCAGGCCCAGGTCGAAAGCAGAAAAGTATCTTATGACGTTGTTGTAGTCGCTGCGAACAAAAGAGAAGCGAACTGAGAAGAGTGCGTTCAGATTTGAGGTGCCTGATAGGCATTGTGCGTTGTGGCAGCTTTGCCAACAAACGTTGAATGGGGCAACATTGTGCGGCGTGTGATGTCGCGGTCAAAATAAGGCGCACAAAAGAGCGCACATATTGAATTACTCTAGCTACAGATGCAGATGCAGCTACACATTCAAATACTAATCTCATGCGGCTCATCGAAATAGTAAATAAATTTAAATAAAAATCAAATAAATACAAAATAAATACTAACTAACTTCTTCTGCTTCTTTCTCTCTCTCTCTCTCTCTCTGTTGTTGCAGCTGTTCAACGTGGCCGCGTGCCGCCCACACAGCCGGGTCTGTCTGGCATACATGGCCAATATCAGTTGGCCAACGGCGATCCGATGGGCGTGGCGGGCTTCAATGGCCACTCGTACCTCAGTTCCTACATCTCGCTGCTGCTGCGCGCCGAACCATATCCCACATCCCGCTACGGCCAGTGTCTGCAGCCAAATAATATTATGGGCATTGACAACATCTGCGAGCTGGCCGCCCGTCTCCTCTTCTCTGCCGTCGAATGGGCCAAGAACATACCCTTCTTTCCGGAGCTGCAAGTGACCGATCAGGTGGCGCTGTTGCGTCTCGTCTGGTCTGAGCTCTTCGTGCTGAATGCCAGTCAATGCTCGATGCCGCTGCATGTGGCGCCGCTGCTGGCGGCCGCTGGACTGCATGCGTCGCCGATGGCAGCGGATCGTGTGGTGGCCTTCATGGATCACATACGCATCTTCCAGGAGCAGGTAGAGAAGCTGAAGGCGCTGCATGTCGACTCCGCCGAGTACTCCTGCCTCAAGGCAATTGTGCTGTTTACCACCGGTAAGTTGCTGGACATCCTCTACAAGGATGTGCCCGCACTGCTAACCAAAGTTTCAGCGCTTCTCGGCAAGCGTGTGGCATCTGGCGCAGGCTCTGCAGCCTCGCCGATTGCCTGCAGCGATGATGAAGTGCTTGCTGTGGTGCGTGATCATCTCGATGAGCTGAATCGCCACGAGTTTGAGTCACAGCTGCAGCAGGCGCCACTGCACTTGGCCACCTTCATGAAGAGCGTGGCGGGCGTTGAGGCTGCAGTGCAGCAGGCGGAGCAACAACAACAACAACAACAACAGCAACAACAGCACCTGCAGCTGGAGTCAAAGCCAACTGCTGCTGTTGCTGCCCATGTGCCCGTTGTGCCCTCCGCCAGCAGCGCTTTCAGCAGCTGCGCCAAGTCCAACGCTGCTGAGGTGGATCTGCTTGCAGCACTCTATGCCAGCTCCAATTGCAATGAGAGCAGCAGCAGTCACAATAATAGCAGTGGCTTGGGCGCCTCGCTGCCCACACAGAGCGGTTCGTCCTCCCAAAATTCCACAGCGTCACCGCTGAGCGCGGTGGCCGCATCAACCGCCGCCGCCGCTATTGCCTCCACGTTGAGCACAACAACAACAACAGCGACAGGAACGGGCGGCTCTCAGCTGGCTGGAGCATATCAGACGCCAGCCATGTTCTATCAGACGCCGCCTCGCAGCGCCTACGGCGCGGCCTTTGATATGTTCCATCACAGCACACCGTTCGGTGTCAGTCATGCGGCGGCAGCGGCTGCGGCGGCTGCCCACTCAGCCGGTGGCGCCGGTAGCTTCGCTAGTCCCAGCTATAGATACTCGCCATACAGTCTGGCGGGCAGTAGATGGCAATTGTAAATCGAGTTAGTCAGTTAGTCTAGCTAGCGTTATCTGTAACTTATCGTCAACTATGTATCTATGAAGTACTTAATTATGTATCTATTGTAAAGTTAAATTTTAGTGCCTATTGCTTATGTATTTATTGCCTTACACTAAGTCTAATTTAATTAAGTCGTAAATTAGCTTAGAAACTGTTCCAAAAATTATTACCAAAAAAATCGAAGGAGAGTAGCGAAGTGAGGAGAGAGAGAGAGAAAAGTTTGGAGAAAAAGAAGACTTAAGAATATACACTGCTGTTGCTGTTAAACAAAAAATTAATCTTAACTTGTGTTTTTACTTATCCCATTTGTTACTAATTTTTTAAGCTTGTTGACTAATTTTAGACCATTGTTTTTAAAACTTATTATTTTTACTTTTTGTTTATTAATATTGTTTTTAATTTGTTTACTACTAACAACTATTTGTGTTTGGTTACTAACTTTTCTGTTTACTAAATCTTCAGTTTGGAAGAGATACTAAAAGTTGTTAGTATTTCAGACTTGAATTTCGTTGAAAAATATTATTTTTTAATTTGCCTTCATTTATTTTTCTTATATTCTTTGAATTTAAAAATATATATTGCAATCTCTTGCACATTTTTATAATTTCTCTGTTTGTAGTTTTCGAAGTAATCTGTGAAAATTAAAAATATTGAAATTGTTATGTTTTTTTTATATTAACTTATGATCAACTTGTTTTAAATTCACTAAAAAAATTAAATTACGAATTCGAAACGACTTGATCTACACTTTTGTAATTTTTTAGAATTTTGCATCAAAATAAAAGACATATTTGATTGCTTGAAATCTCAAAATGATGAATATTGAGACTCTTAAATAACTTACTGATTGAGGTCTCCAGCAAAAAGGAAAATGCCTATGAATGGAATATTATAAAAATGGAATAAACCATTTCTAATCCATATGCATTTTGTTTTTAACCCAATGAAAAATTATGAGTGCACCAGTTTTCAAGAGGCAAATGCATTCATAATTTTCTCAACAATACTTAATTTATTCTTTACTAATTTGAAATTTTTATTTTTAAACCAAAGCAAAAAAAAAAAAAACACACACACACTTAAACAAAAGCAGCTTCATACAACACTTTGGCACACACTCTGGACTTTTGGGAACAACTTGCTCGCACATACACACACAAACAAACTCACGTCTAACACACGCCTAACACACATATTCATATTATATAAGCAAATTCATAAATATTCAACTCTTAAAACTGAAATGGCACATGGCTTGCTTAAATGCTCGTTTATTTTATTTAATCTTTATTTCTTACTTATTTTATGTTTAATTTCTTGCCTGAAATAAAACAACGATATTTGTGTGCAAATCATATTGTTTACAAAATGAAAAATACATTTTTTCTTATTTAAATTTACTGCATTTAATAACACAACAAAAATTAAGGTTAATTAGCATACACATAAGGTAATTTTAGTAACCAGAATATAAATATATAAAAAAAATGCTATTAAAAATTTCCTCAGTGGGATTTCATTTACAGTCAACAACAAGTTTCAATAAATTGGCTTTGCGTTTGATCAGATTTGAAGTGAGCATTTTGTGTTTAAACTAAATATTTTTCTCTGTGTGTAGTTTTAGGCTCTTGATATTTAACAAACAAATATTTCACAGCTATTGCTTTGTCTGCCACGCTGTTTATCTGCCCATTGTCCATTTACAGTGGCCAAAAAATGCAGCGAAGCGTTCAACTGTCCACATATCCCCCCCTTTCCCTATTTGCCACACTCATGTGTGTTGCTGAGTCCGTTCGTTTGTCAAACCGTTGGCTGGTCATGTCAAGCAGCTGTGCCAAGCGCAAGACGCCGCTGTCCTCGATTTGCGACACTGACTATCCCCCCCCTGGACGCTCAGCACCCTCTTAGGAGCTGGCGACGTTTATTGACGTCGAGATACCACATTATGAACATTAATACAACACTCGTTTATGTCGCTTACTTACAAGCCGCAACGGCTGCTCCTTGGCCAACTCGCAGCCCCAAGTCCAGCCTCAGTCTCAGCCGCAGCAATGAAAATAATTTTCCAATTTCCAAAACGCTGTGTGTGTCGATAGCTGCGCTGCAGATACGTTTCGGGTTTGGGTTTGGGTTTGGGCTTTTGGGCTTTTGGGCTGGGGTTTTTAGGTCTATTGTGAGGGGGCGTCGCGAGTTCGTGTTGCCTGTGCTTCGACTACGACTCTCGACTCTTGCGCAGCGCAATTGCATTTGAATTGGCTGCATGAGTCCATAAACTGCAGCCGATCAATCGCAATAGCGTCTCGCAGTTAGCCTCTCTTGCACTTCGCCCCCTTGTGATAGACACGATCGCGGTTGTAAAATACCGGGTATAGACTTTGCAGATCTTCTGCCTGCTGCCTCGAAACCCAGGCGGCGGCACGTTGACGACATGTCTGCAATGCCGCTGTGGTGCATCTTCCAATCTGGTTGTGGCCTCGTCTGAGTTTGCCTCCCCTTCAGCGTCTCTGTCTGCCTCTCTGGACTCCAATCCACTACTGCCTGATTGCTGTCGTTTGTTGCAGTTGTTAAGAGTTGTAGCTTTCATGTCTTGGCCACACTTTTTGACCAACATTTTGTGTTGGTTTTTGCTTTGGCTTTGGCATCGATGCTACCTCTGCTTTTGCCTCTGACTCCCAGTCAACCTTTGTGTGTTGGCTGTTGGTTGGTTGTGTCTACTTTTTTACTGATGCCCAAATCGTTTTGTGGATGCTCATTGATCGCCTGCGCTACTTTCGGAAAATTGCCACAGACGTGCCTTTCTGCCTTGTAATTAACAGTTTCGAACAGACCTCTTTGATTAGAATCACTTTTGGGCGCGTTTTTCTTTTCTTCCTCACCCCCCTTTATTGATAGATTTGATATGATGTTGCTAACTTTTAAATGTTTAATCACTTAAACTCTGACACAAGATTCAACTGATCACAACTGCATGAAATGTTTTCGGCAAAAACAAGGAAACTTTACCTTTAATATTAAATACATTAATGTACAATTGTTTTCGCTTCAAGTAAAACAAATCTATTCGAAGGAATGTAGAAAAATCGTTATTTAATTTTGATATTTTTTTTCTTATCCTCATCCAAATTGAAATTGATCTATTTCAATAGACGGCTTAACAGAAAATCCTTTGTATTAAAGCCCCACATAAAACTACATTTGGGGACAATTTTTCAGAAATATTCATACTTCTCTTTTGACCTATTTACAAGCTGCACACATTTCCTACTCTTAACTGAGTTAGTCCGTTGTCACACAGCAAATACCTGTGGTTTTTGTATTGAATTTCTCGAACAAGTCTTAAAAATGCCGCTCGAATATAAGTTCATAGTTGACCTCACAGGACCCCCACCCGAAGGCCTGAACAATATCTGCAGGCATTTTTACTAATGCTTATTAAAACTAAATAAAGTTATAACTGTTTGCCATGGCAGACACGAAGCAGTCGCCGTCAACAGCAACGTACTAGTTGCTGCCCAAAAAAAAACTATATAATAAAATATAATGCCGCAATTCATAATTTTTGGTTAAGCAGCTTAACCTTTACTATGGTCAGAGTCAGCTTGGTTGGGGTGAATATGGGGGCGGGGGCGGGGTTTGTGCCACGTTCCTGTGCGACCAAAAAAAATGTGCTCCTTTTTCGATATGCATGTTGTTGTAGTTGCTGTTTTTGTTGTTATTGGCAGCACAATTCGGCTACGTAGTTACATCAACTACTTTACGGTCATTATGCATTTAAAACACGCGGTCACGATCTCCGCGCTGAGTTAGTAACTGCGCAAAAGGAGCCAGCCAGATATCCAAAAAACAACAACAGCAACCAAAATCGAAGCCAGCCCGAAACAGTTAAGAAGCCAAAAAAAAAAAAACAGAAAAAAACCCAAAATCAAAGCCAAGTTAAAGCCATAGTTATAGCCAGGCGCAAACGCCCGAGAAAGCTGCAGTGCTCTACTCGCAGCTCGCAACTCGCGGCTTCAAGCAGCATTTCTTTTGGCCAAATCCACAAACTGGAATTTCTTTCACTTGGTCGTCGTCGATGTCTTCTGCATTTCAATGAAAATAAAATTTCTGCTTGGCTTATTGATTCGAATTGTGGCACAATTTTTCTTGCTTTTTCCTCTTCCCATGTCCTCTCAGCTCGTTTTATTTTGTTTTCTGAACATGGGCCATGGGCACTGGAAGTTTGCTAAGGATCATCAAAGGTATTGGCCAAAGTCAATTGACAATTATGACTATAGCCAAGTGAAATGATTCGCTCAGCTTTTCATTTCAACTGACCAAATCTAATTTGTAACTTTTTGTGGGTTTCACGATTATTGCCCGATTGTTGTTGTTGTTATTGGTTGCCTTATAAATGAATTGGTTAATAATGGTTAATTGAATTTCTGCTGCCTATGGCGACAAATCATTTATCTTGATTTACGCGCATTGTGTGGGGGCGGCTCTTTCAAACTTCGATGTAAACGTCGAGTTTTGTGTTTGCAGTTTTGTGTTTATGGTTTGTTTACTTTGTTGGCCAGCTGAACTTGTAGCTTGAAATAAACTAAGTGTTGGTTTGTGGCCATAAAGTATAAAGCGGTGTGGAGAGATTTACGAAAATAGTGATAACCACAGCTTTTTTCGTATTTTTACCTCTCGCAGTTTTCACTTGAAAATCAACTGATTAATCTTATAAATTGGAATTTAATTTATTCGCTTTAAAAATTTTATTTATTATTTATATTTATTTATTCAGTCTTGCGGCATATATCAGATTAACAATTCACTTAGCAATTGACAGAAAATTTGCACACATAATGTAAACATATTGTGGGAATTTTTTTATGGTTATTTTACGCAATTTGCTCATTAAGCATTATTTGTCAATAAACTTAGCAATAAATAAGCAATTAACTTAATTTTTAAATCTAAATCAAAATTAAGTGGCTTTGAAAACACAAACAAATATTATTATAAATATAATTATTTTGATAAATATTAAGTATTTATATCTTGAAATGAAAATCAAATAAGTTATGGCGGAAATTCTAGTTAGCTGATTCAGATAAAATTTAGTTTCTTATTCTAATCTCGATTACTTGAACATAATAATATATTTATCCTATATTGTAGCTAAGTAAAAAGAAACAATATTTGAAAAAGTAATATTTTATGGATTGAATTTTGTTTTTTGCGTTAACTTATGGCCTTAATTAACTTTTTGCACAAATCTGAGTGCGTTAGCTGTGAGTTGCTTTGAAAGGCGGGTTAACTCGAATGAACCTTTTGGCAACTCATTTTGCATCATTTTACAGTGAATTGGCTTTCAATTGACAGTTGGCCACTTGCGTGCAACTAAAGACAGCTAAACCAATAGAGTTGCAGTCCGAAGGCATAATGAAATTCAAGAGCTTAGCGTAAAATACTGAAATACGAGACATTAAAACGACACATTACGTCCCAATGCTGGCATTTGGCAATGCAATCAAATTCGCGTTCACTCCGCAATCAGATACGTTGACTACGCGAACTCGGACTGCGATTTGGACACCCAACGATGCCATCAGATTGGCCACAAAGCCGCCAAAATGGTCAATTCATTAGGCAGTCAACCAGCTGCAAATGTTATAAATGCCACTTGAAAAATTTGCGTAATGTGCAAAAGATACATTTTTTTGCAAGATACTTTTTGCGCTTTGGCACTGAAAGCGTAACGTCTCGTCGCTTGTCTCGTAGACCGACTAATTAAGTAAATAGAAACCAAAAATAATTCTCAAATTATATGGCATTTCGGCACGGCATTCTTGACAGCTATTGAAAATGCGCTGAAGCCATGCAAATTTACAAGTACTGATGTCTAATTTGAATTTCAAATAGGCGAACCCCAGCAAATATGACCAGTACACACGGCAAATACATATACATATATACATATATATATATATATATATATACATATAAATATATACACATAACTACATATGCAAATGCACAAGTCGTGTATACAAAATTTGTTGCTGTTTTACAACATTTACACACACTCGAAAAATATTGATAAGCAAACTTTTGTGGCTGGCAATTAACACTTGACGGCACACGCTGCGGATGCGCAATGTTTTCGAATTTAACGACTGGTCAATAGCATAAACCATACACTCGGAAAAAATATGCCAAACAAACATAGTTTTAGATTTTCAGAAATAGTTAAATCACATAAATATTTTATTTATTATTTATATTATTATTCTGAAGAAATCTTACTTGTAATTTAGACAATTGAAATAGATTCTAAAACAAATTTTTAGGAATTAACTTTCTGGTAAGTTATGTGAACTGCCTTTGGCGGCCACTTTTTTTGTGAGTGTAGTAGCCCACTGCCCCACCCCCGGGCTTATGGATTTTGTGTTCGAGGGCGTTGCCGCTTAGTTTAATTTTCGGAAATTTAATTAAACGGCCTCTTGTCTTGGCGCTGTCTGTTCATGAGTCCGAGTCTGTAGCTACAATTGGGCATAAATCATGCGAGTGACGCAATTCCGCAGCAATTCCGTCATGTGCCATTTTCTATATATATATTGTTGTTGTTACTGTTGTGTGTGGGCGTGGCCACTATTTATGTTGAGTTACATTTGACGTGAGCGCTGGAAGCCCATTCGCTGGATACGTATCTCTAGCATAAAGTAAATGTATGTCAGCATCAGGTGAACTGCAAACTACATGAAACCCATTTGCTTTCGAATTGCCAGTTGGATTATTGCATTAAATTCTTGTATTTGCTTGTAATATTTATAGATGCCTGTGGTCTGTCGGATGTGCAACACATTGAAACTCTGCAAGAGAAATCACAGTGCGCCCTGGAGGAATATTGTCGAACGCAGTATCCCAATCAGCCCACGAGATTTGGCAAATTGCTGCTGAGATTGCCATCCTTGCGTACCGTTTCCTCACAAGTAAGTAAAACCATTTATTTAACTGAAACAACTCTTCAGATCCTCAAATTTTGCTTCTGATTAAATTTGCCAAGCTTATGATGCATGTTGCAACTTAGAAAAATAATTTTTGTAATTTCAAGTCGCAATGTTCTTAGCATCCTGACATACATATAGCTCTCTGACTTATATTCCATTTAAAGAATTCTTGTGTTAATTTTTTCCACCACCTTTTCTTTTTCTAATCGCCAGGTCATTGAGCAATTGTTTTTTGTGCGTCTAGTCGGGAAAACGCCCATCGAAACGCTGATACGCGACATGTTGCTGAGCGGCAACAGTTTCTCTTGGCCCTATCTGCCTTCGATGTGACACACAATGTGGCGCCAATTGACAACAACTTGATCATCAGCCGCAGCTGTGGCGGCCGCTGTGGCAGCCAATCATAGCAACACTACGCTCAACATCAATCCCTGCAACAACATCAGTAGCAACAGCAACGTCGGCGGCGGTGGGGGCATTGCTGTTGCTGGCAATCACAGCCACGATCACAGCAATGTTGCTGGCATGCATGCAACATACGGCGTCGGTAGCAGCAGCAACAACTGCGGCAACAGTCTCAACAGCGTTTGCAATCAGCAGCAATTCAGTAACTACACCAACAACATCAGCTGCAGCAGCAGCAACAACAATAACATGAACGCCAGCGGTTTCCTTGGCGCCGTTTGCAGCAGCAACGGCAGCAGCAGTGATTATATGGCCAATGCAGCTGCATATGTGACACCAGCAACAGCAGCAGCAGCAGCAATGGCAACAACAACAACAATGCCAGCGGCAGTGAACACAACAACCATGCTGTCTAATTACTGCGATGCAGCGACTATGATGATGGCCGCTGCCGCTGTCAATGCAAATCAGTGCCTGCAACAACACCACCAACGTCTGCTGCTGGCCAGCAGCAGCAACAGCAGCAGCAACAACAGCAGCATCAGCAGCAGCAACCACGAGCAACTGGCCACGGCAGCAAACATGGCCTCCGCCTCCTCGTCTTCGGCGGGTTCGCTGTCATCGACATCGTCCACGCCGACAGCAACGACAGCCCAGCAGCAGCAGCAGCAGCAACAACTGTCACTGCAGCAACAGTCGCTGCCATCGCCGCCAAATTTAATCGATATCAGTGAAGTTCCTCTCATTGTGGATGTCAAGTAGTGTAATTATTTATGCATATTGAAAAACAAACAAAGAAAAAAAAAAAGTCGAATGAAAAATGTAAAAACAAAAAAAAAAAAAACCAATCGTGTAGCTTAATTGTTTTAAAATCTCCTTTAGTTGTTGTAACTTGTACATAAACAAATTTCAACTTTCTCCCAAGGCGCCCACAACTGACAACCAAATGCGGTTTTGTGTCTTGTAGATACCAAGCTGCTCCCTGGTTGCAAGTTGACCGTGTATCTGGAAAAACTTTGAAGCGTTCAACGTTTAACGTTTTTTGGGCGTCAATCATTTCTACTATATGTCTGTATAATATTTAAAGGCACTGAGTTCTACTTAATTTTTAGAGCAAAAACTAAAGTTAAAATTCTGATATATACCTTCACAAAATAATGAAAATCAAATCCATAAAAAGACAATGTAAATCTATGTTAGGCAAAATATTTATGTATTTCTTGTAGCATATACATATATAGATACTAGACACCTAACTACTATATAGTTCTATGCGATCTATAGTGTACTTTACTCTAATTTCCCAGTGGTTTGCAGAATTATACCAAAAATATATTTTTACTTTTATGTGTGGCAATTATATTTTGTGTGTGCTTTATACATTTTTTACTTTATTTTACTTTAAGTAAAATGTAAAAAAATAAAACAAATAAACATCAAAAGAAATTAAGAAAATCAAATTCTCAACTGCTCCAAACCATATCTCAAAGATGTGGCCAATTTAACAAAATACATATATTATTTTAATAATTTTTTAATGAAAAATTTAGCAAATTTTTTATTTCTTTTACAAATATTAAGAGCGGGCAAAACCAATTCAGTGCAAGTTTTCAGTTTTTAAACGATCTTTTAGACTAAGCATTATTTTATTTATATGTATAAATATAAACGTTTTATATATTTTATAATAATAAAAATTGCGTTTTTAAAGAACCGTTTCTTTGTTTTCTTTTACCACACTTTTTGATAATTGAACAATAATAATATTATTCTTCAATATTTTATTTTAAGAGATATTTATTTTACTCCCAGATGGGATTAAAGACAGCCAAATCGGGTTTCTGGTCTTAGCGAAATATATAATTATCTTTTGATTGCTGCCAAAATCTGTATATAAAATTGTGTTAAAAACTTTTTAAAAATATAGCAAATCACCGTTTAATAGCCGAAATAATGTTTTCGTAATTTTCAAGCAGTGTCAAGTATTTGCGCGTTACTGATAAGAAATCATTGTATAAATATGATTAAACTACACAGTAATTCAATAAATACGGTTACTTATTGAAAAAAAAAATCGCCCAATCGCGTGTAAATACATTTTCGAGGTGAGAAGTTTGTAAGATAATTGATTAAAAAAGTCAACCGAATGGGAAATAAAATAAAATAAAGAAAAAACTTCGAGCTGGGCAAGTGCATCTATAGTATAGATCAAGTACATATATATATGTTAACCTTATCACAGTTGATAGTCGCTGTAAAGAGTGAGTGTATATACTATGTATGTATAAGTGTGCGAAATATATTGACTTTCATAAAAAAAAAAATATAAAAAAAAAACAGCAAAACATTAATTCTCCGCATTATACAAAAATGTTGATTGCTGTAATCATAAAATATAAATTTAAGTATTAATTAGTATACAAGAAGAAAAAAAGAAAAACTGTTTGTTTTTGATAATTTCGATATGGAAATCAAGTGTCAGTTAAATTAATTTTATTTAATAAATACAAAAAAAATATCTAAACACGACCCATTTCTCCAATTTTCAATCGACTACATTTCATAGCAAATTTCTACCACGCTACATAATAATTTGGATATATGTTGAAAAATAAATGCCCAAGTCATGCTGCAGTTAAGGTGCGACCTCTATACAAATGACCCTCGGCATGGGCCGGCATGGGCAATTACCCCGAACTGCTCCAAAATTGCCAATAATGAGACATGCAGCTCGCGCGCTTAGCCTCTGTAATGGATTGCCATGGATGGGTATCAATTGCAGGTCAATTCCTCAACGCCACGAAATTTCACGCGCCGACAAGATAATCGTCGCACATAATGCCGGGATTCCCTAGTTTGCTTCAAGCACCAAGTCCATGCCCCAGTCAAAGGATCGTGCAACGCAGACAGCGTGTTGCCAGTCCATGAACAAATTACGGCTGTCTTGTGGGCCGTCGCTGCCGTTGATGTTGATGTTGCTGTTGCCGTTGCCGTTGCCATTGCGGATACCGAATGACAAATTAGATATCGAAAACCACAATTTGATCGACAAGCGATCGCCACCGAAACGAGCCGAAAAGTACAGCAAAACAAGAAAGAACATTTGACTTGGGCACACCGAATAAATCATTCCCTTCCCAAACTGTTCGTTACTAAATTAAAATTTAAACTTGCAAAATCGATCGATTATTTCTTTTGAAATTAAATTATAATTAAATTTTTGTAATGAATGAATTTCGTCGGGATTTCGGGAACTCGGCCGACGGACATAGGTAAATCTGTACCTTATGGGATGAGAGAAGAGTTGTCCTCAAAAGCGACACGTATTTTATGAAAAAATTAATATACCCATTGCAAGCGTATACAAAATAAAGATTGGTGTTCGGTTCGAACCGTGAGCCCAAATTGCCAGCGAAAATAAGGAAGGCATTTTCTGCGGTTGGGCCAAGCGTATCCAAAGGAGTTGATGAAGGTGTTGATTTGATTACTTTTATGTAAGCGAGCAACCCGAGTCAGAGCTTGAGCCCACAACAGATCTGGCTGCAGTTGAACATATTTCTCCAAATCGTGATCGGGCCAATTTCGGATGGATCGATTTCGAGTTGCAGTTGTCTTCAATTGTGCCGACTTACCCACTGTGGGCACAAAGGGGGAAGGAATTCTCTGTGCATGCCCCGCGGCCAATATCTAAATGTGAAAAATGATTTGACTTTAATGGCCGCCACTGAGTTATCATCTCTGATCATCTCATCATCAGATGATGATCAACGAAGCCTTGGACTCGCTGCCTTCCCCCTCCAGGTGTTAAGATTTTGTGACCAATTGGCCGGTTAATCCACAGCGTTGCCACCTTCCATCAGATCAGGCTGAAGTTAAAGTCTGCAACTGCTCAACTATTTTGCATGCCATGCGATCCCCTCTCTTCGACATAAAACTGGAGTCTGACTAGGCAAACGATTGATTCGTTCTGCGGTTGGGAAACGTGGGAATTTGGCTTGAAGAATTGAAGGTGTGTCCGCACACTACTTTTCGTACAGCAAATTATCATCTTTACGAGCTGTAAATGAGTTATGGAAAATTAGTCCAATTACGTGTATAGCCTAAGTTGATCACGACTGATGCAATAATGTACACATGACATATATGGGACAGATTATCTGGAAAAAAATAACTATTAACTTTTGTGGTGTTAACTTGCCGCGACTAATTTATTTGCCTTAACAAGATTACGTATGGAAGGAAAATGTTGAGAAACTTTTATAATTATTTTTATTATTATATTTCATTATGGTTACTTAAGTGGATATTATCCAATATTTAGTAAAAATTTTATTTAATTTTCCTTGAAAATGAAATGATAAAACATAATTTAAAATTGAAAACTTTTAATATTTATTATAATTTTCCACCGATGCTTAAAGACAATCTCGTAAAATAAGTTACATAATTTTCTACGGACATATTTATATATATATAATGCATATATAATATTTTTTATTTGTCAAAATATTTTATCATCAGCAGCCAAATTCATTTCCCTTGATTTATTGGACTGTTTGAAAGCCTTTTGTGTGTTTACGAAATTCTCCTAAGATCTTCATCAAATTAAATATGTGCAAAAATAGAAACAAAAAAGATGCAATACAACAATAAGAAGATAGATGCTGAGCCTAAGCATAACTACTGTGTGGGACTTGGAACACCATGCCACATTGTTCAAAGCAAACTCACACACAGAGAGTGACTCGCACAAAGCCGTCACAAAGACCCAAAGATATTAGTGGGCATTATTCAATCCTTTGACGATGGTCAAAATAAAATATTATTTCGCGCGTTAATACGCAAAAATAAGCGACTGGTTGGGTGGCTGTTGCGGCTAGGCGGGTGGGCACCCATGAACTGGTATCCCTACCCCCTGCCCCCTAACCCCACAGAGGTGTTGTTTGGCTGAGAAGTTATGATGCGGAGCTGTGCGTTGCTTGCCGGCTCTGGCAATTGCGACGTGAATTTGTGACTCGTTAAGAGCGCGTGGCAATGCTCGGGGGCAAGGATAGAAGCCAAGCAGCACTGTGCACTGTGGTGGAAAATGCAACTTTTCTGCCAGAAATTAATAAGTTAAAAAATAAAGTGAAGGTTTCTGTGTAAATTTAGTATTTCATAAAATAAAATTAAATATGTTATCTGGTTATCTGATTATTTCTAGCTTTTAAGTATCTTTATTATACATTTAAGTAGACTTAGTACATTTTAAGTACCTGTATTATTAATTTAAGTAGCTTAGTACACTTTTTGTCTGAAAGAGCGTAATTTTTCACCATAGTGCTGTGATGCCTTTGCCTGAGCCAGGTCTACCAACACCATGGGTGGGCCACATGCTCCTCGGCTGGGCCAGATGCAAAATGCTTTTGACAATTTGTACTTGTTGCTGCGCGTTATAAATTATCAAATAGAAAATAGCATTCAATTTGATTTTCTGGCATGCGGTGTGAAATATGTGTAATTGGAAAACAAATTCCCATTGCCTAATTTATGACTTATGAAAATTGCAAGATATTTATTATAACCCCACCGCACAGACACCCTTTCACTTCTGGGCTTGGGCTTGTTCGCTGTGCTAATTAAATTATGAAATTCCCCTAACCCCTACCCCCTCCTTAATCAGCATACCCCCCCCCCCCCCCCCACCACTTAGACATAAAAAGGACCACATGTCCGAATCATTCGGGTATTCAATTTCATGCGCTTACAATAGATTTTATGTAAATTCTCTCGTAATGTGACAAAAAAGGGAAACACATTTCAATGACAGTTGGACAAAACATACGCACAGCTGAGAGTGTGTTAGGGCAGAGAGGGGCAAGGGGCGACATACACAAAAGGCGCTGACGTGCCTAATGAAATTGGACACCAGCGTTGTCCACTTCCCCCTTTGAGTCCCCCTTCCCCTCTGCGTTTGTCTTTTGCCAGACTCATTTGAGCCAAATAAATTAATGTATCGTGCGCATGTCGAAAAGGAGCAAATGATAGAGACACACAGATGGAGAAATGTGGGGGGTGAGTGAGACAGAAAGAGATATAGATATAGCAACCCGAAAATTATGCAAATCGCAGACAGAATCGGAGTCTGAATCGACTGCATATGCAAAATGTTTAACCCTTAATTGGCCCATACGGCCCCGGGGCGACATTCTCTGGCTCACCTATCGCTGACATTGATAGCCATCGCCAGTGAGCAGAGACAGCGACTGATTTCAGATACCAACTCCTTCCTGACCCGCAGTCACAACTTTTTCAATTACACAACCGCTAACTGGAGCTGCCTGGGTAAATAGACACATGTATGTATGCATGTATGTGTATGTGTGGGCATGTATCTGACTCTGTCTCTAATCCCCTAACCTCGCTTCTCTATCTCTCTCTCTCTCTCTCTATCTATCTCTTGTGGCGTTGGCGTGAATTATCTGTGCAAACAGCCAGTGACAGGCGTTGAATTGCCACAGTTCGTTCTCTTTCTCTCTCTCTCTCTCTCTATGGCTGCAACTTGGACTGGGTCGCGAAGCAGTGTCCAGTGGCAGTTTGTCGCATAATATGTTAATCAGCGCTCCCTGACATGTCAAAGCAACATTTGCCAGCATTGGAGTGGCAAAAAAATTGCGGGCGGTTTTGCAATTTTGGGGAACACAACACAATTCAATATGGGTGGCATTTCAGTATTTCTGATTTAAGCATGATTACTCACATGTTATTTATGGGTTTGAAAGAAGTCTGCAATTTTCATAATATTTATTTACTTACGTTGGCATTTAAGGATACTTGATTATTGTAATTGTTAATTTCACGTATTTCAGAAGAAAATTAAATTTTAGTTGAATGAGTTTCAAAATAAGCAGTTTAATTTTGTTAACTTGCCAATGACTATCTCAAATGTAATTGGATCGGTCCACTATCCCATTTAAGATACCCTTACAAGATCTTGCAACTTATGAGTGCTATAATGATCAACACATTATGACTACTTGATATGGCTATCATAAAAACAAATGCCCAAAAATCAAGCATAATAAAGTAAGTTGAGTTTACCGAGCTCTTATTATACAGTATTTATATTAAATAACTTATGCTAAGAATTATTACCAATCTTAACCCAATACCTATGCAATTGCAATAAAATAATAATACGAAAATATTTATACGCAATCTGTTCAGTTACAGTTACGCGAATGCATTTTTGCATGCTCATAATTTATCAGACGTTCTCTGCTCCCTTTATTAACGGACTCGCACACAATAAGCGCAGAGGGAGATGATGAGGGGTTGGTAAGGAGTGCTTTTTTTTTGGCAATAAATTGGCATTTAAATTAATACAAGTTGAGTTATGTGGCCTGGGCGCTGTAGCCACCAATGGAGGCCAAAGGCAAAATCGTGGCGCAGCCCCCCACAGTGTTAATTTTCAATCAAAATCGCACATCCGCGAAATTATCATGAACTCAGCACAACAAAACGTCTCTCTGTGTGTATGTGTGTGTGTGTGTGTGTGGGTCTGTGTGCCCTGGGAGATTATCAAATTGATTCCAATTAACACTTGCCACTGCATCAAAGCATGCAGTTCGCTCGAGGTATGCAAACCTTGTAAATACTTTACGATTTTACGGTTAAGAGTGCCACAACAAGCAGCGACTAAGTGTACCCTGCACCCAGCATGCACCTTCTCCACTTTACCATTCTAGTGGGAAATCAAGTTTATGGCGGCAAACCTTTTTTACGTTCTTGCACCAATCCCCCCAATGCCGAAAAACTCACATAAGTTAAGCACACTTTGTCGTTATTCGTAATTCGCATTGACAAACGTTCCTTCGGTGGGAGCTTTGCCCGTTCCCCCAACACTTTTGCGGCCCAAACCACTGCTTCAGTTGCAACGGTTCCTTGCAATCCTTTAGTGCAGCTCGTGCAGAATGATAAATATTCCATAATTTCGCTTGGCATTCAATTTCGATTTGTGTGACACATAAATTACGAATTAACGCTTTAAGCTCAACGCCAACCAGTTGAGCTCTTCATGGCGAGGGCGAGCGAGGAGAGGCAGTGGTACCGACTTGGCCCTGGGGCCCAGTGGGTCACGGGTGGGCAAGCAACAACAACAGCAACAACAATAACAACAATATCGTCTCATTGTGCGGCATTTTTTCGATCAATTTGGTAGGTGCGCATGTGTCGGTCTTATAAATCACCTTCACCTCAGCCCCGCAAACTGAGGAACTGCATAGGAAGGTCCGTTTCGACAGTTTTCTATTGGTTTAACTGATTGGTCTGTCAGTTAACTAATGTGAGTCAGATCTTATGCAATAATTAATAATATTTATAAACTTGTAAGCTTGCAACTATGTTTTTTATCAATGTAAAATAGCTATAGATCAAAATGTATACCAAAATCTTATTCTCTTTCTTTAATAGGTATTAAACTAGACTGGACAAAAGAATTACTTACATATCAGTTAGCTGAATCTAAAAAACTTAATTAACTTGAAAATTTATGAAGTTCATTGCGTTCTGAAATTCATTAGCGCCAAGTTGGCATCTAAGGTCCAAGAATAAAGGAAAAGCTAAGTTAATACAAAATAATTTCCTTAGAAGAGGATTTCCTGCCTGCAGAGTATGCAAAAGAGTCGGGGTGAAATTCTGCAAAAAGAAGTTCAAAAATGGCATTAGGGCTGCCAGCAATGAGGCATACGAAAAGTGAAAGATACGCACAAAAGATGATTAATAATCTCAAAGGCACACACACTCTGTACTGTTCCCCAGCTCAGTGGTAAATAGAAAGAAAAGAGCGCGGAAAATCTGCGCTTTTCCTTTGGACCTGTCGCAAGACAAATGTTCTTGCTGCGTGGTCGCTTTCACAGTTAATTTAAGTTGGCAGCGCTAAGGCGGATGCAGCTCCTGACACTGCCATCCACCCGATTCCCCATCCCGTAGAAAATGCTGATTTTGTCAACTGTTTGCCACTGATAAAATTATTAGCTTCTCTTTGTTTCACCCAACGACCCCCCACAAAAATATTTGTGTCGCGTTTTTCCGCATTTTTGTATTAAAATGCAAATTTTTGGTTAATTTTGTTGTTTCTCTTTCATAATCAGCGGCCAAACAGGGCAGAGCGATGCCCCACCCAAATCTGCCCCCTCAAGAAATGTAAAACCACCCAAAACTCATCCATTTACCAGGACGTGGCACATCCTGTCTAGCGGTTGCACTTGGCTGATGATGAATAACCTCGGCGTATGTTTCGTACACCCCTCTCACAACACCCATATTTCAAGACTCAAGATGTGGCCTGTAGTGTTGCATAACCTACGGCTACGTTTTTAATTTCCAGCTTGTAATTGGACCGGCTGATTGTTACTTTTTTTTTAATTAGCCAGCCTTCTGAACTGTGAAATATACATTTTAACATGATATATAATTTGTATTGTTTTGAACTAGCATGCATTTATTATGAGGCTTTGCCTGTCTAAATATTTTTTATTCTAAATTGTACAGTTTCCACCTAATGTTCAGAATATGATACAAACCAAACTATAATTACTTAACGATTTGCTTTTTTGATGACTCTGAATTGATATTCAGAATGTAGGCTAATCGCAAAATTCATGTCAGATGATATAATATATCAACTACAACCCATTCATATCTGCTCCCATTTGGATATCTGAATACATACATGCCTAGCAGCGGTAATAAATATATATAAATTTATCTGGGATCTGGGCAGCCGCTTGAAAAACGCGACATTGTATGAACCTGGTCTCACATAAAAGACATTAACAATTAAACTTATTTGACGATTAATTACACGCCGCTTCTTAATCGCGTGCTGACGCCAGTCAGGCAGCCTCAGCCGGCTTCAGCTTCAGCAAAATGTGTGCTATCAAAACAACCAGCAACAACAACAACAACAAAAGCAACAACAAAACCAACAACAATTGGAGCTGCGGCAGCTGAAGTACAAATTCATTTGCTGCTAAAGACACTAGAGCGATCGGAACTTGCATGTCGTGTCATAATCTTGATGAATGCATAATTGCATGCCTCGACATGAGGCACAGACCACGCCACAAGCCCCGAGCAACCCCAGTGCAACACAACGCCCTGTGCAGCACCCACACCCCTCCCCCTCCCACTCAACAGTGCCTGCAATTTGCGGTTACGTGTTGCATCTAATGGGCTTTAATGTCAACCAGCATAAGTGAACCTGGACGCCTGAGGCAACTGCAGCTCAAGCTATTCTATTTTCAAAATATTTTCATATACTTCAATGAAGAACATTTCCCAAACATTTTTAGGTTTTCTCTATACCCATAAGTAATTAGTGAATAATTTCTTAGAGCACCCAAGCCGCTTGGGAAACTCATTCAATAACCTAAAGCAAGCAGCGGGCGCTTCATCAATGGTTATCCACATAGCTGACCTAAATTATTCAATTCATTTTTATTTATTCTTAATTTTTTGATTTGTTGCAATATTTCGATCCCTCTCTCTCCGTCTTTTTCTTTCTATCTGTCTTGCTCTCTTATAAAGATCGACTCGGTCATGTTAAAGGGGTCTCGTGTTGTTTGTGTAACTATTTATTCTAATTTGACCCGCTTATTTGCCACTCGACTAGCATTCTCACATTGGGGTCGCTTGTCGTTCCGAATTGGAATATGTGCTTGGAAGATATGAGGGGCCGCCGCCCGTTTACCCCGTTTTTAATTGCTCTAACAATGTCGCTCGATGCTTAAATGATGAATCACTTTTTCATTAAAGCTTGACTTTGAGTGTGACCCTCATGTTGTTGCTGTTGACTTCTATATGGCTAATGTGCGTATATATCTCTTGAACGTACGTCTCATTGATGGTAGAACAAGAAAGCATTAATTTCTGTGAGCAAAAATATATAATATTGTAGCAGTTGGGGAAAATGCTAAGCTTTATAGATAAATATTGTATTTTGGATGGGTTTTGCATTATTTTTATTCAAATGAATCTCATTCATTCAACTTGCTGATTGAAATAATAATCGTTTTACTAATAAACATATACATATGTACATATGTTTATATATATATCCTATTTTAACTTAAACTTTTAATAGAAAAAACAATGATACACTTCATAATGGTGCAGCTGAAAAAATAACTAACTAGCTGTTCCTATCAACAAATTCGTGCAGAATATGCGTTAAAAAAAAAACATATATAAGAATGAAAGAGATAAACTAACTAAAAAAAACGAGAAAATTTGATACAAAGGTGCATGAGATGATTATTTGAACTGGTCAACAAGGTCAAATAGTATTTAAGCGCAGGTGGAAGCAACTAGAAATCACTTGTGTTTGCAGTTTAACTTAGAGAAGACACCCAGAGAAGATAAATAATAGAAGAAATGAAATTTCTAATATTAATGGCGCTAGCTGGTTGCATTGTTGCAAGTGGAGCACAGGATACTTTCACAACTACGAAACAGACAACAGCTACGACAGTTGCGGCAACTACGACAGATACGATAGAGACGACAACTACGTCAGTTACGATAGACACGAATGATACGACAAGTCCGACAGATATAACAGATCCGACAGTTATGATAGATACAGCAACTAAGACAGGCACGACAACTATCACATCGGCGGATACCACTGCAGATACCTCAGCCATAGCCTCAAAAACAGAATCATCGAAGCTACTCAGAAGCTCTCCAAAAGAGCAGCTTTAAAAGGTTCTGAGGGCAAACTCAGTTGCCTTAAGTTCTTCCAACGATTTGCTAAGCAAAATGATGCAGGATGATATTCCACTGTTATCTTTTTACGTGGAAAACCAATTGTTGGAACTACCTCAAATTCAAAAAACGGAGCTCCACATGTACAACACTGACAACTCTCTGAATAATCAAACAGCCATAATTCTGGAAACGCTTCTCGACACTACCTACGACGTTGATAGCAACTCGGAGCTCGTCAACAAATATATTGGACAGTTGGATCTGGAGCAAAAAGAAACCGAAGAGCAGCTAATACGACTCCAAGACAAGCTTAAACTTTATCAGCTGCAGTTGCTCAGCAGTTCAGAGGACTTGGCTAAAAATCTAGACCAGTTAACTGGAGTGATCTCACGCGCTGTGCAGCCCACGCTGCGGGGCCTAAGCAAGTCTTTCAGCAGCCTTGGCACCTCACAGGACAACATTCAAAGTGAGTTGGAGAATGTCGAATTGGTCATAGCCGTCAATACTGATACCGTTGACAAGCTCAACTCTTTAGATGAGCAAATGGCTTATCAGCAAAATACTAACGACACCAAAACTCGGAAACTAACTGAGTACTTGGTACTTACTGCTGAGAAACTAAAGGCATTTGATAAGAAACTTGAAGACTTGATGGTGACACAAAATCGAATCGACTTAAAGACATCGGCTTGCAATAATTTAAATGTGGAACCCTCACCCAAACCAGAGATCTATGTAACAAGTTTACAAGCTACGAGAGTTGAGGAATCCTTTAAATCTGGAAATACTAATCCTGAAGACACCTATGAGTTAAAAAATTCTCCACTCATATCTAAAGTAGCCCAGGAGACATATACTGTTGAAAAATCAAATCAAACTTCAGAAATGATAAACAAGTATGAAAATCAGGAGGGTTCGGCTGCAGACTCTAAGGAGTATCACACCGATACTAAGCCGCATGAAATCTTTGAAAATCTCCTGAGGCTTATTCAACTAATGTAGTAAAGCCAGACTCTAATGTGTATGACGATAATGATATGACTTCGATCTCAGAGTCTAAAGAGTATAAAAACAATAATAAGGCATTTCAAAGCATGGAAATTTACGAGTCAAATCCCTCTTATATGGCAGGGCAATCAAGCAAACCTGTTGAAGTCCACAATTTGGAAAACCTGAAATCCGATATATATAGCTTTAGCTCGGATATTAAAGCATACGAAGTGTATGAACTTAAGACTAACAACAAGGAATATATCTAAAAAAAACTTGGAATACTTTTGATAACACTTCAAAATCTTTAAAATTCTCTAAATGGTATTAAAAAAGTTTGAACAAAATGCTAAACATAGGAATTAATGAAAAAATTAAATATGCATATTGGTTTTCTTTTATAAAATAAAATGTATTATCTTAGAGCTGCCCTTCATATCCCACAATATTCGTGTTGCTTAACTCGAACATCATTTTAAGTACAATCCCAGGCTGCTCTTTAATTTAGGAAGTTAAAGCTAAGAGCCAGAGAGGATTTAAGCAGCATACAATCGAAATAAACTTAAATTCAACGGACTACAAATTGTCCGACTACGATTCCGAGTGTGAGGCTGAGTTCAAGTCCAAGTTGAAGTTAAAGTCAAAAATGCCAACTATTTGGTGGCTATCAATTTACAGACAAGAGCAAAGCGTGAAGCAGCCAAATGAAACTGATACCAGGCGAATAGTATTGAGTCGATGAGTAGATTGTAAGGGGAAGGGGGAACTGTATATGGTAGGTGGCAAGTAGACAAAAGTCGAAGGAACAAGCGCAACATGAATGAACCTTTTAACATACTTGTAGTTACTAATTCCAAGCGACAGGCGACATACTACAAAACAAAAGAACAAAAACCAAAACAAAACGAATTTTTCATTTGTTTTCATTGTTGGCCATATATAAAGAGCGATCCGAACAAAGTTGTATCAACAAAGTGACCAAATCACTGGGCAATGCTCTGGCTACCAAAGCAACAGCAGCAGCAGCAGCAATAGTAGTTGTTGTTATTGTTGTTGTTCTGTTTGTTGGCCAAACAGATGCTATGCGAAGGTGTTGCCAATGCCATCGAGTCCCGCATACAAACATATATCGACTGGGGTATCCAGTTGTTGTTTTACGGATTCGAGAGTTTTTCAGGCACACGACCGTTTTTGGCACAAGCGATGCAATAAATTATCAGCTGCACAAGGAGTCAAGGAGCTACTAAGATAAAGAGAGTGAGTGAGTGAGAGAGAGAGAGAGATGGCAAGAGACCACGCACGCAACCAATTGACAACATAAAAGACCAAAACAAAGAGGCCAAAACACAAAACTCAGTTTCGAGCTCAGAATGACCAGAAGTATGGCCAAAAAGCGTATACGACAAACAAGACAAAATGCAGCCACATAAACACTGGACAACATGCTGCGACCCCGAAGCCTGTATGTAGCCTGTAGCCTGAACCTAAATCTCAGCCCAGTTCTCTGGGCTGCGCTGTTCGCTTATCGGGCCAGAAGTCAGTCGGAAGCAGTCGCACAGCAGTCCAAATGACAACTTTGAGGGCAAAGTCAATGAGCGCCTTCCTGCTCCCAGTTGTCGTCTGCTGCTGCTGCTCCTGCTGCTGCTGTTGCTGCTGCTGGGGATGCTACCAATGCCAGAGAGACAAAAGGATCCCGGCGCGTTCCATATCAAAACATGAATACAACGACAGCTAACAAAACTCTCAACATGCGTTGATATGTTGAAATGTTAAGAAATATTTCTGCTGCCTCAGCGACAACTCGAAACATGCAAAGACTCAAAATGCAGCACAGCAATGAAATAAAATAAAATGCCCAAGAAAGAACAGCTACAACTGTGTAAGAAAAGATTGAATACCCTTATCATTTAAGTTCAGTTTATGATAAATTAAAGCTCATAGTACTAATATGTACTTATATGATAAATTAACACTTACACTTGGCATAAAGAAAAAAAAAAAAACATATATTACTCGTTAGGGTATACAAAATTCGGTTATGTGCAGACTAAATGACTCCCATCGAAGTCACTTAAACTTTGGCAACAATTACTCAGAATGCATCTAACTCTTAATTATACAATCATTTAGTGAAAAATATTACATTGTTAGTACATACGTAAGCAAAATAAATGAAATAAAACTTAAATAAATCAAAAAATATTACAACAAAATTTTATAATTGTAAGTTGAAACTAAATTATGGCTCAATTAGTTTGCGAACATAATTTTCTAAGCCAACTCAACCCGATGTGAAATAATCTCAATTATTTCTATATGTTGAACAACTCACTTTAAAAATGAAAGTAAGCTGTTTCGAATATATTTTAGAAAATATAAGTAAATAGTGCTGCCTGAGATATTTCGAATCATTCTCACAAATTAATAAAAAATAAAAAATGCTTTTGTACTGCTTAGTTAAAAAAGGGAAAAAGTGCTTATAAATAAATAGTATATGTGTTCAATTATACGAGTGTATTCAATCACACAAGTGTTTTTAACAAGTTGCAATTAAGTCTGAAGAGAAGATGAGATTACACTAGTGAAATAATACGTAATAAATAAGTAAAGATTTTAGCACCTATATAATTCCAACTAAATTTGATTCAAGTTGGAAATAATAACAACAACACCAACAACAACTAGTGATGGGAGCCTATTAAACACTATCTCACACACACATACACACTCTCCCTCTCTCACTCTCTCGCTTGCTCTGTCTATGTGGATGGGGAAGGCAACATGCTGCATGCCCCAATGTTGCTGCTGCTGCTGCTACATGCTGTGCGCGATTCATGTTTGGTGATTAAAGTAAAGTTCGTAAATTTACAGTTTTCATCAAAGAGGCGACTTTTAGTGGACTGGACTCACCTTTAGCAGTGCAACAACGGCGCAGAGTTCAGACCGGGTGACTGTGACGTTGACTCTGTGGCGACTCTGACTGTGACTCGGTCTCTAGCTGTGGCTCGAACTCCACATACACTCACACACCAGACAGCATAGTGCTCGCTCCTTTGGCTTTTCTAAACTGATTTCCAGCAATAAGCATTAGTTGAAAATTGCAATTGTTTTTCTTTTTCATACCCTGTAACTATTAAAAATGGATAAATTGGGTATCATGAAGTTATGCCAGTGTATATTACAGGCAAGCTCAGTGAAATACAACTCTTATTCTTGATCAAAATCAACAGACGAAGCTGTGCTTACCCAGACACTTAGACATCTGAGAGCTGAAATCTCAAAATAAAGACTTGTATATGGTTTCGGTATTCAGGGATTATTCATACTGAAAGTATTTTTGAATGTACCAAAGGCTCAGTTACAGAGTAACTGCTGGTTGGTCATTTGCGACGAGAGCACGCTTACTTGTTTTTTTTTTAGTATAGCTAACTATGGATAAGTGCAGTGCGCACCGCGGGGGAGTACCTAGACCCAAGCCCAGATCCAGGCTCAGTCGCAGTCGCAGTCTTAGTCCCAAGCACGACTCCACAACGAGGTCTGGGCAACTGGCACTGCCACACTGGGCACATCATCAACTTCGACAGCGAGCGCAGCCCCGAAAGAAATCCAATTGTATTTAACGAATTTTGAGTAACCCGAAAAGCATCTGTGGATCCGATGGTGATGACGATGACGATGGCGATGCTCAGCGGTGCCTGGTGGCTGGTTGCCTGCTTGCCTAGCTGCTCTTGGCTGGTGACTGGCCAAAAGGTGCGCTGTGCCGTGAATCATATGGACACCATTAAATGGGAAAGTCTATGGCTAAGGCAATCACCAACACGCGTCAATTGCGCGCTGTGTGAGACCAAGCGAGCAAAAAATGAAAAAAAAAAAAAATTGGAAAACCTAAAGAAAAAAATTTGTGGAAACTGCAAGAGGCAAACGGCAAAAACTTTGATTGCACACTGCTCTGAAATCTGACCGCGTTTTTCTCTGGAAATGCGAACAGATATGGCCAAGATTTGGGCGTGAGACTAAGGCAGAGTCTCTGCAACTAGGTTGTCATTGCTGGCGCATCAAACGAACAGAACCGCAAGCATTAATATACCTAATAACAACATTAAGACGAGAATCTGTTTGGGACTAAGAATAATCAGATATCGATAAGTGCACTAAATCAGTTGCTTAAAGTGCTGGTAATAAATGTAATTTGATTTTCACACACACACACACAGAAACTGCTGGCGCACAACTACAACTGTTGCTGCTGTGCATGCTGTTGCCGGCAACATTACTTAATTGCATTGCCAAGGATATCAATACGAAATCGATCGTCACGGATTATCAACTTGTAATAGACCCACTGCTCTCCATATCGCAGCGTTAAATTATGCGTTGAAAGGGCTCCGCTTGCATTTCTTCTTGTTGTTGCATGTTGCCTGTTACTATTGCTTTTGTTGTGGCTCATTGGACAGGTGTTGATTGCTGTGGTCAGGCTCTGGTTGGCAATTTATTGCCCGCAGCCGCAACTGTCGATTCGATTAGAATACGCTTGCAGCATCGAACTTGCTGCAACACGTTGTTCTTGCCGCAGCTGCTGCTTGTTGTTGCTGTTGTTGCTGATGTGCATGCACTTGCCGGGCGAACGTGTTGCAAATTATTGCCACCTGTACGTGACTCAAGCGACGACAACAGCCACACGCAAATTCAAGTCGAATTTACTTGGGTGCGCAGATTGATCAAAGGCAAAAATAAATATATATTACATTTTCCGAAAACATAAGGAAATGTAATAATATCATGTAATATATCCAAGTATACAAGCAGATCCGTATGGTGAGTAAGAAATAAATTGAATACTTAAATTTATATTAACATAATATTTCTTAAATATTTATATGCCTAAGATATAAAAATAAAATGCAGCCAATTTCAAATTATAAGTAATACAATCAAGCAATACCAACTACAAGCAAAGCATAATGTTCTGCTCTAATGAAACATATTTCATAAAAAAATACTTATTAAGACTAAAGACCAAAGAGAATTGTAAGCATCACATTAAGAAGCCAACATTCAAATAGAAAATATAATTTAACTTAATTTATGCTTATATTTTTGTGATTTTTATTTAGATTTTAAAAAATTATGTACAAATCACATTTTATTAATTAGTTGTAAATCGCTTGAACTCTGAGCTGATTCATTGATTTATCATGATCATAAATTCCGGGCTCAATTAATGTCTACTTTATTTTGTTTAACTAACAAATTGAACAAAACTTTGCAATTGCAGCTCAATTGCAGCAACATGACTTCATTTTGTAGTTGCACTTGCGGCTGATGCTGCTTGTTGCTGCTGTTGTTGCTGCTGCTGCTGTTGTTGTTGATTGTTGCGGTTGTTGCTCGCATTTGAAAGACAATCATCGAGTGCTGAGCTGCTGAACCACTGAACAGCCACTCAGTGACTCCGTCGAGGCAAAAGCATTGCAATTTGCTTAAAATTTGAGTTCAGCTGCGGGTCAAGCAACTGCCGGCTACTGAATTTCGGCGAGGGCGCTACAAAAATCCCATTTTTTTCCCCAGCTAGTTTTTGGTATCTGAAGTTGAGCATTCAAAATTGATTTTGATAAAAATCGCTAAGCAGCAGCCGCAACAATTTTTATGCAAACAATAACGTGCCAAAAGTTTGCTACTGCATTTTAAATATTTATAATCTCGAGTTTGTCATTGCATGCCCCACCAGCCCCATCACAACCCACCCCGCGCACCACTCCGCTCGCGCCTCAGCAACCCTCTAAGCGCCAGCTGCTGTTGATGCTGATAGTTTTGGTTGTGGCTTTTATTAAGTTTGTTGGGGCGCACGTTTTAGTTGTAGCTGGAAAAATTTGACTTGAACATGAAAAATATCTTGTTTAGATTTTAATTTGTAGATAGACGAGAAGTAGACTTAATTATCATTTTTTATTTTTGTCTGCCAATGTCAGCATACACATTCATACATACATACATAATGCATTGGGATAACTTTGAGGGCGGCTCTCAGTTGTCGACTGTTTCATTTTGGCCAACTTTCTATGGCGAAATTTCGCCAGAGCCACCGCATAATCATTTCCCAGCAAATCTATGCGCATCTCCCACTCGATGCTATGCAAATGCATCTTGTATCCACCGAATTAAGCGCAAAGCAGCACAAGAATGCACAAAACTAGAGAGCGAGAGAACTATAGAAATACATAGCTGGCAAGCGGTAGCTGTAGTTTGGAGCTACTCTCGAGGTAAACATATTTTCCATGTCGATGCCATCGATTGCGTTATGCAAAATATATGCAAATGCCATAAATACGAGTAAGACCGAACCAGACCCGAACCGAAAACTCTAGCCCAAAAGACACAAAGTGACGCAGCAAAGGAAAAACTGTTTTTCACCAGAATCGTATATTGTAGTTGTTGCCATTACTGTTGCTGTTGCTGTTGCTGTTACTGCTGCTGGTGTGGAAGCCGCTTTGATACGTTGCGATGGCAAGATTTGTGAAATTTATCGGCCAAGTGATTGGTTAGGTGTGGGTGTTGGTTTTTAGGTATGGCGGATGGTGGATGGTGGATAGGGAGGCTATTGTGTATTCTTGGAACGGTAGTTAGTGGCTCGTTTTGAATAATCGACGACTTTGACAACATTTGAATATCGTTTGGAAGTCACTTGCGTTGTGGAGGTTGCTTGCAGTACCACGCGAAAATTGAGTTGGTGAAAGAATAAATCTGCACAATCACGAAGTTGAACCCATCTGTCAGGCGTTTGTAATTGACCCGAGATATACGAAATGCCTTTAAGTGGGATGTTAAGGTGCCTTTTTCAAGTTACCTCTATGACGATCATGAAAGTCATGTCGACAATCAGACGAGAAAGTTTTGCTCTGTCACCATAAATATATTCATAATAACTGGGTTATAGATTTTGGAATCTATCAATTCAATATCGCATCATTTCAAATGGCAAGTGTTCTCAAAATACAGTTAGCCAAAACAATATTTTATTTAAAAATGTTGTTCGTTCTTTATGCAGTAGGACTATTTTTATGGTCAGCAAGAGAGACAAATAAAACCATAAATCTTTGAGCAAATAGCACTCAAAAAGCAATAAGACTATTTCAACGCCATTGTGTGCTAAGTAGATTTGGAAAAGGCGATACAAATTTCACCCAAGAATACCATTTTAGACAATGACCAACATCAGATCCGAAGACCAGACGCATGCAACCCAATTGCAGTTGCAGTTGCAGCCAATACGCATTTCCATGACAATGCCGCAATGACAAAGGCAAAGAAACTGAAGGCAGAATCGGAGGCGGCTGCCTACGGGCTAATCTATGAGGCAAATCACAGTAAAAGATGCGCCATATGCTTCCCGGAAGGATCGTGGCTGGCCCTTGTCCAGTTGATGCTGAATCAATTTGTTAGGATAGTAGCCAGAAATTTTTAGCGGGAAAACAAAGGCGAAACAAGGCGACTGGAGAGGCGTGTGACGTTTACACACATTGTGGGCTACTTAAGATGCCAGTTTCGAGGGTGGCTCGCATTCTGCTCTGCTGTCAGTTTCAGTTGCAGCGGTGCGGGTGCCCAAAATAAATGGACAAATGGCTGCTAGCTGTGCAGGTAATCGGATTGTTTAGCCAAGATAATTTGTGGATTTTTAGCCAGCTGCTGATTACAGAAGCAGAAGATGCCGCCAACTTATGCAAAAATGCCTCAAAAATGATGCCACAAAACGTGGAGGCAAAGTTTAGCACCTCACCAACCTCGTAAATAGATAGCACGCGGGGGGTACGAAGAAGAGGCAGAGGCAGAGGCAGCAGCTGATCGCTTATCGCCATAATTCCACTCACCACGTACAACAACCACAGCAACAGCAAGCAACAATATGGCACAATTTTTTGGCGGCAGCCGTTGAGTTATGCCAAGGATGAGGAAGCATTTGCAGTGCCAAAAGTGTCACACATGCAACGTCATCGTTGTCGCGAGCCACAGTCAAAAAAAAAAAGGAGAAGAAGAAGAAGAAAACAAGATGCATCTCAGGAACCACAACACGATATTTGTTGTTGTGTTCTGGACCAGCCGGCATTCGGCCTCTGTGTGAGGCTTTATCTGATCGCAGGCATCAATAAGTTTGGCCTATGTCTGACCAATATGCCGTGGTAGCCCAACAACAATATCGATAAGGCAAACAACGTTCAGTTGCTTACCCAAAAAAGACAAAAACAAAACATATCTTCAAGATGTTTTCAAGAAATCTTGCCAAATGCACTGCTGAGACATTGCGTGTAGAATGTGTGGAATTCAGATTTTTGGCGTTTTACAATCGTATGAGATGCAAAAATGAAAAACAATATATGACAATTTTGAAAGTGGATGTTGTCATTGAATATACATATATATTTTATGCCCAAAACAGCAAAGAAATAAAAATTGAACTAATTGATGAAAGATAAGAAACACTTATGCAAACACTATTTTTAAGAGTAGTTCAAGATACCTTTCCGAATGGATATCAACCTATAATATGTGATCACTTTTGAAAAAATACATGTTTAATAAAATATATAGGTGATCATAGGAATGAAAAATATTTAAAGTCTTAATAGAATACGAATCTTATTTCCCGGTATTTAGATGAACTTTGGATGGAGAAATTTCTTTGTCTTGCAGTCAATTACAATATGTGTGTGTAAAGTTATTATTGTGAATTGCTTAATCAAACATTGAGCATTTGCAAGTGGAGGGACAGTATATGTAAGTGTATGTGTGTGGATAGATGAAAGTACATCAATTAAAACTAATAGAACAATTAAAGAAATGCACCCAGCGAGAGACGGCCAAAGAGAGAGATGCCAAATGAATTTAGATAGAAACAAAACATCTGCGCCGCATGCGGAACTGTGAGAGTGATGAGAGTTTTGTAGTCGCCGACTTTGGCAATTAAACTAGATGAATAAATAAACGCATGAATGAATGAATGAATGAGTGTGTGGGAGTAAGAGAGCATATAATTTCTTAACTCTAATTCCCAAGAAGCGCACACACAAATTGGACAAATGGGCGCATTGGGATGAAATAGAATTTCTACATAAATAAGGCAAGCTTACAGCGTTGCCAGCGAAGGCGTTGACCGAGTTGCAAAGTGCACAAACAGTTAAACGGTAGCAGCATTTGTAGATGCTGTTGCAATTGCAGCAGTTGCTACTGTCATCCTCTTGTAATTGCGGGCAACATGCAATTTTGAGACAGCTGCTGACAGGCAGATCCTAAGACGTAAACAATTTGCGCTATGAATTATGAAAATGTTGTGTGTTTCAAGCAAAATGCCAAGTCTCTGCTCTAATTAACTAAGTGCGAGGCGAGCAGGCAGCGAGTGGCAATCAGCAATCAGGGTTCGCTGCGGAGCGGTCGCAGAACCCATTTTTAGCTTCATGCATTTTTAATTCCCTTAATAGCTTTTTGTCTCTGTGCCCCGACATTGATGGACCAGCCACAAAAACGCCAAACAAAACCAAAAATTAAAACACCAAACACTTTTTGGTAGTCACAGCTGCCAGTGCGCCAGCCGCACCACCCACAAGCCCAGATTAGCAGGATGTTGGTAAAAGTTTCGGTTGGATCGGTGAAAAGTTGTGATGTTACCTGGATGCGCAGCTGTTAGCCAACTAAGCGCAACGTGTCGTCCATCAAAATTAATTACAAAAGACGCACACAGTGCAGGCCACAGTTGTCAGTGGCATGGTGGAAGTTGGCAAGCTCAAAAGTTAAAAGGGGGCCCGGCGCCAGGGCAATAAGCCAGCCAAGTGGCGCCCTCTAACGGACCTCATGGTAAACACCAGCCCAGCGCCCACCTCCTGAAGCCATGTCCTCATCCGTCAACACCGCCAGCCGCTTAACAAGTTGCAACAAACTCGACAAACTTTACAAAATGATAAATTGTCGGAACCAGCCGCGTTGCTTTTCTGCTTGTCAGCAAACACAAAAAGCGTTGCATACTTTGGGGCGACGATTTAACAATCCAATTGGATTGGCCGCGAGCAGCCAATTTGATTGTGATGTGATTGATCTTTTTTTGGGCTGTGTTGCAGGGGGACAGACTTTTGTAAATGTAATGCAATTGTTTACATTATTGATAATTACAGGAAACCGTTCCATAAAAAAATAATCGGCTAAACGGCAACAATTGTCAGCAAATTCCATTCCATTCCAATGAAAATGAGCAAAAATAAATTAATTAATTTGCCAGCTATGCAATCGTATGGGAAACAAGCTGGCTTTTGATTTTTTTTTAAATAAATTTCTTTTAAACAGCTTTAAAAACTCCCTTACAATGGTTTTAAATGCGTTCAGATTGCATAAATGCAATTTTCAAGCCAATTTCAACACAATCAATTTGTGTACAGTGGCGCAACAATGGAGTTGTTGGAACATTGTCGCTATGACAAGAATAACGTCGTTGCAGGCGCATGCGAGTCACACTGATTTATTGGCTAATGCGCATTTCATGCTCGGGGCAAGGCCAAATTAATTAATAACAAAGTGCCTGCGGCTCAAATGTTGGTTTTTAATTAAGGCACTGAATGGGCAACAAATTAAATGGGATTTGTGCCATGGAAAAATAAATGTTGAAAGCGTGACTTTAATTATAAGCAAATAGCAGCAGATATTAGGCCATAGATAAAATAAACAACATAATTAAAAGCGAACAACAAGTCAAATACAAAATATAAAGCACAAAAAAGTTGTCAACGTTTTGAACTCACGGTGCGGGTCGCAGTTGGTACAAACATTTGTGCAAATATTTGACAAACAACAAATGTGACGGCGACGACGACAACAACTAATAGCCCAAGTATCCTTAACATGTCCTTGAGTACGACACACCACCCAACAGCCCCACGCCCTTTCCCTTATTCCATCTAGCCAAGCCTTTTAATGCAAACCGCAAACGTTGCCCCTGCTATTGGATGGAGTGTCAAGGGGGGCCCTCTGGCGTCGCATGGCTCGTGCCGTTGATATCCTGTCAGCGATAATGTCACACATGGCTGCCCTTCCTGTCCTTGTGTGACTTTCTAATTAAAAATGTAAAACATTTGCGCTTGTCAAAGGACTACAATATCTAAATTGGATATTCTTTATTCAGTCTTGACATTTTCCTTTTCAGTTTGGCACTTGAACTCGGCCAAGGACAATTGTCAATCAATCTTTAGATCAACGTAAGTTTCAAAGTAATCAACGAATATTTGCTACATACCAGGGTGAAGGATAAAATAATTCCGAATAGCAAGGACTAGATTAAAACCCAGTACTGACAACTATGTTAAGAATAATGTAATGTGATGCAGTTTTAGAAAATTATATTAAAACAACAAAAAAAAAAACGTTTGCATACTGCAACTTCTTCGAACATTTGCCTCCTGTGAGGATTGAACTCACGACCCCTGGTTTACAAGACCAATGCTCTGCCACTGAGCTAAAGAGGCGCACGTTTAGTGTGCGGCGCAGAAGCCACCATATCATGTAGAATGTTAAGCATTTAAAGCAATTGTACCTATCAGCACTACGATAGTATCGACAGCTCAAAAAGATATGATATAGTTCGTAGATAACTATTTATTGTTTATAATTACCTTAAGTGCAATTTGTAGCTTGAAAATGTTAGCTTAAGATAAAAATCAGCTTGCCAGTCACATTTATCAAAAAAATTGCAGGGCAGCTTCAAGCTGTTGAAAAAGTTTGAAATATCAATTCTTATAAGTTTATAATAGGAGTATATATACAAATAGGTATAAGTCCAAAAATAATGCAGATACAAATAAAACAAAGTAGGATTACCACTAAATCATTTTCGAAATGATAACCTTTTTTAAATGTTCTTTTCGGTTCAGTGAAGCGTTTTTATTTTGCACCAAAAAAAGGAGTAAATAATCAACTTACCTGTTCCAAGCTAGAATAGCCAGTAGCAGGAACGCAGTGCGAACCGGCTTGCGGTTTAATCCTTCCAGACGAATGCGTTGAAATTATTTATTATGACGCAAAACTTTTTTTTCCGGCCGCGACATTTTTTGAACACGACTGCGTCCGTTATCTACAGCAAAAGAGGCAAAGGCCTCCACTGCGGTCCAAACACACACACACACACACACACATACATACAAACACACACAGCCCCAGGGTAAAAACAAAAATAGAAAATTTTCGTGAGCTCAGCCCGTCTAAAGCTTTAAAGCCCCGGACAGTTCTTAACGCTTTGCGGGCGTCACAATACAAATTTGGTTATAAGCTGATTTTCACAGACATCAAAAGAGCAAAACATCCACAATTTTTTTGTTTAAACGGCAAATTCGTTTGTGGACGCCAAGAAAATCAGGCATATCTCTGGCGTAATGACTAATTTCGGATGGGATAACGATGTCGTAATGATATCCTGTCATGACTATGACATCATTGTCAGCAGATAAATAAATTGCAAATTGAATTTTGGGGGAATTCCCTTTTCATTTGTCTGGAAAACAATTCTGTCTTTAAGAGGGTTTCTTAACCCTTTTGTTGTTTTTTTTTTTCCTTTAGCTTTTTCTTATGGCATAATTTGCCATGCAGAAGTCATGTTTTCTTAAGTGTCTTATTGTTGGCAATTAGTGCGGCTTTAATTGCCATACCGTTAACAATTTATATGCCACAAAATGTGGCAGCGGTTGCGCTTTATGGTGCTTGAGTCAGAGCCGAAATGGCTGGGACCAAAGGGATTTCAACCACCTCTGCGGGGCCAGTTATTGACTGACCAGATCATTAATCCTGCGCTTGTTAACCAAAAACAATTTGTCCAAATAACAATTAAGGCTACCAACCACAAGCTCGCACCCTCACACACCCCCCACATTGACACACACACACACCACAGCCTCTGACAGTTGGCTAATGAAATCTGTTCTTTCCAAAGTGAAGTGAAAGCAACGCAATTGTAAATAAATTTCCCTTTGATTAATGGCTTTAACAAATATTTCTCTTTTATTTCTATAGTTTTTTTATGGTATTCCTGGATTTTTTAAAAAATTTTTATTTAATTTAACTGCTCTTTTAATATGAATTATTTGTAGCTGTCGCTCTTTGTCCTGGCTGCATCCATTAAAGTCCATTATTTCATGCATTCCGCATTGTACCACACAATTTTGGACAACAATGACTTTTAGAAATAGATGAGATGGTTTGTGGGTTGATGTTATGCATTTGCAGCTCCTAATGGAGCTATTGTGTTGGCTTCTGCATGCACTTAAAATAAACGTCAACATGTTTTTATCAAACCTAATAAAGTGTTTACATAAAAACTAATAAAGTGTTTGTATTATATTCAAATACATTCTTCGACCAGACCGAAGTCTTTAAATATTAAAGATGGAATTATCTTGCATCCGTCATATTTAAATTAAATTCTAACGACAATAGGCTTAAGAATTTCTCTTAAAATATTATATAATCTCAATTAATACATCTCTCATAAAAATTAAGAACAGAATTATTTTTCTTACCACATATTTTAAAATAGATTTATACTCCTTTTAATGAATGCTTAATGTATAATATTTTTTTTAACGATTGCTGCTTTTGTTTAAGGGATACATTTATATTTATAGTTTGAGGAACTCGTCACTTTAACTTGCCATAAATTGCGCAGTGCATTGGGGTTATTTACTTGAACCATTGTGGCACATTCCTGCAAATAGAAATAATTAGCGCTTGACCATCCAACAATTGTCAATAATTAACATAATGGAACCATAAATTGCAAAACGTCCACCCCAGAAGAAAGTCCAATGACACAAGCAATGCGAAAGGAAAGCAGAAAATAAATATTATCATTGGGTAGCACAATAAATTCTAGAGAAAGCGTAAAATGTAACGCCCCATAAATTAATATGAAATGTGCATATGGTGTCCAAGTTTGCCCCGATGCTTATCTCTAACAATTGCAACCAGAGAGCAGATCCCAGTGAAAGTGAACAGTTCACATGATAGTGAAATACTGGACACAGGCTTAATTACTGCCCCACCCCCTAGATGTAGAAAGCAAATGTCCATTTGCCTGCTGCTGGAGATGACGGGGGATAGCGAGCCTATGGGTCTGAGGAGGCTTGGAGTCGCTTCTTTGGTTAATTACCAAGATGTATGCGTGTCGCGCACACAGCCCAATTAACCCCCATTATGGGCGACTGAGTTTGTGGGTGACGACTCGAACAACATTTCAACAGGCAACTCCAACTCTCCAAACACTCGTCCTGGGCGTGTGAGTTCAGGCGCTGCATGAGGTCAAGCGCTCGCTTGGGCAAGTAATTAAGATTTCTGCTTGCTGCCCCACACAACAACACCATCAGCGACACCACCAGCAACAGCAGCAGCAGCAACCACAGCCACAACAGCAACAAAAACACAAATGAGCAACAAGCATCCGCTACACCAGTCACATATCCATAAAGACGCTCTATGCAACGCAAACAACTCAACATGTAACGCCCCGCCTCCGCCCCTGCCCCTGCCCCTGAACACCAAATTGCTTTATGATGTTGCAGATTATGATAATGAATGCCATCTGGACTGCACTGGACACTGAGCAGGCAGCCAAGGGCGCTTCGGCAGCAAACATCGTTGACACTTTAAGTGATTTAATGTTATTGTTTTCGAACAGATCTTCAGCCATACGACTATATAAGTTCCACATACAACTTACACCAGATCCACGACAAGTGCAAATAATTTAATGAATATTAATGCGTAATGTTTAATTGAAATGTTTCGCTCTCAAAGCATACATTTTACCAGTATTTCAGGCTTAACATTATTTTTAAACAGATTTTTTTTAGAAAAATTTTATAATAATAATAATAATAAATAAAAATAATAAAAATCGAATAATCTATTGTAAAATGTATACAAAATTAATTCACAAATAAAAAATATATTTTTACAAGAAATCATTATATTTAAAGGCAGAATCAAAAGTAAAGACTTTTAACACTTTCACTTAAAAACTTCAGGAGTGTAATTTGAAATATTTAAAGAGATCTAGCCATGATAAAAATCATAGAAAGTAATGTTAAAGATCTATATGTATTATTATCGCTATCCAACTATGTATATAAATTATCGGGCTAATGCTTCAAATTTAATATTTTGTTCAACTTTATTGACATCAAAAGGAATAAGTCTGGAATCACTGAACCGTTCGGGGCCTGTAAATGCTGATTTTGTATCTCTCTCGTTAACTCTCTCTCTCTCTCTCTCTCTCTCTCGCTATCCCTCTCTTTATCCCTCTTGTGTGCGTGAACAGCTATTGAAATGTTTTTGATTGGAAAAATGTAATTTCCTATACGCTTCAGAGTGTGCTTATCGGAGCAGCATTGTGTCAAAAATTGTCAATTTTTTGCAAACGAAATTTTTTATTTTTTTTTAATTTAAATCAAGTGTAAAATAGCTATGAATGGAAAGCATTTAACGGATATCTAAAACTTTTTTGCGATATGCTGTAATTGTACACGGAGAACCTCATACCACAATTAATTAATCCCAAGCTCTTGACAACAATGCAGAAAACCAAACGCTAAAATTCATAGACAGTTTCCAAATATATTTTCTTTTCTGTGTTTTTTTTTCTTTTGCTATTCAATTTTTTTTGGATAAGTTCTACAGTGAGCCAGAGTAGCTTCAATTACAATTTCGAGTTTCGATTTGTTGTGCGACGCAGCCAATGGGGAAAGAAGAGAAAAAAAGGTTCATTAAACGCTTTTTGTAGCTGCCAACCAATTTTCGCATTCATGGAAATTCGTTGGCCACATAAAAGGCGGCTCCGAAGCCGCAGCAGCGTGGAGAGAAATTCATTTTTTCCATTAAATCGAACCGTTGATTGTGCATGAAGCGCACATGCACAAATGTCAACGCTCGGTTAGATGGCAGCAGCCTGATAGGTTGCCCGTCCTCCCCCTCCTGCCATGCCTCATCCTGCTGTGCTTATCCATGTGGGGAGTCTGAGTGCCAAAGCGCGTCGACTCTGTCACATGCGAGTGGCAAAAGCCACCCAGGGGAGTATTTTTCATCGCACTTTTCAGCATGACAATTCCGACTGCCCAAACACCCTACAACCCACACCTCTGAGCCAAGGAGCTCAAGCCGAGTTTGACCAGCACAACTTTCTCATAAAATATATATAGGATATATGTAGTATACGCTTTTTTGCCATGCTTTTTGCCACTTGAAATTCGATACGAACCGAAATGGCTTTTTGACAAACAATGACACGAACTCACCTACTATTTGTTTCGGGTTTTTCTTCTTTTTTTGGGGTTTTTTTTTATTGCTCCCATTGAGAATCGCATTTGCAAATGAATTGCTTATTGACAGTTTGATAGAATGTTGGCTCGTTGACAGTTGCTGATGTTGTACTTGCTGTTGTTGTTGTTGTTGTTATCTCGAAACGGTTTGCCTTTTGTTATTCTTTAATTATTCGTTGAGACACAAAGAGAGCCAAAATTAAAATGAAACAAGAACAACTTTCTGAGTTGAAGTTTAAACTGAAAACAAAATAAAACTTAAGTTATACAGAGATAAATTAAGAAATAATTATCATATTTCAGAATTGAATGATTAAAATTTCCAGCACAATTGAGATGTGTCTGATCCTTAGAGCTTACTATTAACTTTATGGCATTTCAATGAGCAATTGAACAGTTGTTATAAATGTTTGAGTTGCCTATCGTCCGGGTGCACTCTGCAGAGTGCACTCTTCAAGTTTGTCGCACTTCCCTTATCTTTGTATGTTACGGTGCGGTATGAATAATAATAATAATAATAATAAATTCGCATTGCAATTAACAACTTGGCTTCGCGTTCAATTTTAATGCATGCAAAATCCATTAAATCACTTAAAATGCACAAATCTCCGCTGTGACTGCATTAAAATGCTAAAAAGCGAGTGAACACATTTTGAGAATTTGAGAGCACTTCACAGCAATGACATATAATACGACTACAAACAGTTGTCGCTGCGACGATGTGCCGAGAAGTCTGTGATTGTCCTGGCAGAGGAGGACAGGAGCTCGCTAGCCTATGACCGTCCGACCAAGCCGTGCTGCTTGATGTCGATGATAATGTAACAACACTCAACCTCCGCTCCAGCTAAAGCCAAGGGTGCGGGCAGACAACACTGGCACTAAGAGGGCTGGGATGCATACAGTTAAAGGGTTGGACATGCGTGCAAAATCCATCAACAAGGGTAAAATGAATTGTCACAGTTCTTAAATTTAATTACGGACAACAGCCACATGCAAATGAAGACCGGACTCGGTTTCATCTGATTAATCCCAATATTAATATTTCAATAGCATTGCCGTCGGTATGCAATAGTTTTATTAAAAATATATTATATTAAAGTTCAGAAAACCCTTTTAAAATCGAACAGCTCAAAATTGTTCAATAAAAATACAAATTAGCTCTGTAACCTGTTTACCTGAGTGAATATTAAAGTATATTTGAAAGACAAGCCAATTCACAATTCACTTTGGGCACATGCTCATCAGCAAACTGTCAAAGTTTAAATTTAAAAATGTCAAAAATGTTGACACGTACCCACGCTTCCAATCCAGATGCGATTTATTTGTGAATGATGTCATGCATGAATAACTGATAACAAAATATTGACAAAGAGTTCACTGTAATGCAAATATAAATATAAATGTATATATATGTATATACATATATAAATATATATAAATGCAAACATATATTGTGGGAACGCATCAAACAAATGATCCCTTCAATTTATATTAAATATATATTAAAAAAAAACCCAAATATATTCCAGCTTACTGAATATTTAAATTTATAGTTAAACACTTTGAGAAAGTTATGATTTTCATGTTTTAAAGGCATACAAATATTGCTCCAGAAACCACCGGATTTCTAATAAACCACTAAAATCTACTAGTGCTTAAAAATAATAAACGGTTGTTATTAAAAATTCTTTTGAGAAGTCGCTTGATAACAGTGGCTAACAAGTACTAATGGACCTCCTGGTGGCGTACTGAGTAGACCATTTGCAAATTGCCGAAAATTGTTGGCCAGCTGGGGCCGGTCGATGGCAAAAGGTGGGCGGGATTTTCAATTAGCCTAAAACCAGCTAAAAAGGCTGAAAGCTGGTGACCAAAATATTTAATACCTTTTATCCAGCCTCATAATTCGCATAATGACAAAAAGTCTCATTTGGTAATTTATGCAGTGGGCATCAACAACCACCCGACCACATTTCACTGACCATCCGGATGCACTTCAACTTTCCACCCTGTTGCGTACAATTGAGAGGTGGAAAGGGTGTGGGGCGTAGAACACCCGCTGGCACACGACAGCCGTCGTCGAATTGTTGCAAAAGTGCGAAACCGCAAATGTTAAGCGCAACACAGAAGTCAATGCCACCACCACCACAACCATCCAAAACAAACCCACCGGCAACCACAAATGTTCTACTTCGCTGTCGACCCACTCGATGCCGTCGACAAAGCTCTTCAATTTGCTTGCCATCTATTATGGCAGCTCATTGTGGGATTACCGTCCCACAACCACTGAGCAACCACTAACAGTGGTTGTGGGCACTGTCAGTGCGACGCTGGCGTTAACATTGACGTAGACTATGGCTGGGACAGGGGCGTTGAGCAATTGCTAATAAAAAGGGTGGAAAATCCACTTTGCCATGGCATTTGATTTTGATTTTTCTCTCTGTTTGTCCATTGACTCTTGGGACTTGAACGCGGTTTGACATCGGGTATGGGTGGAGATCTGGGAGATACATTTCGTTAGCTGACTTTTGATGTCATCGGATAAGCAGAGGTTCGCGTACTTTAACCAGGTAATTCCACGTAGTGGAAAAAATACATAAATATTAAGTTGCAAAATACACAAAAAAAATAACTATAATAGTAAATTAATAAAATTTATGTAGAAATCTAGAAATTCTCTAAAGTAACTCTTGAAAAGGCGGAGAATAAGTTTAAAATTAAAAGGAGTAAAGAAGTTTTAAAACTTCAACAGTTCTCCGAACACTAATGCTTAAATTTTGAATGAAAGCTAAAAAGAGTCAGTCAATTTGTTAGAAAACAACAGTTTGAGACAAAAATCGGATGCTATACCTGAAAGTGACCCAATAAGAAAAGCTAATTCATCAGCGCAGAGCTAAGCTGCTCATGAATGGGAATGGGCATTTAGAAGGACGCAACGATGAACAATGAATTAATGGCATCCAGCTGAGTGAGTTCTTGTGCAGGTCTTTACAGGATTACACTCGATTACAGGATACATTACAAGTACTACGGGTGGGCAACAGTTAGGCAACAGCCGGAACAGCCATAGGTAACAGCACCCGCTGGGAATGATCAATCAATTCGAATCATATTTGATTCCATGCAACTGACTGAACAAAATCCGTGTACGGGGTGGATTTAGGAACTGGGCAATGGTAAATCTTACATTATGATGATTATTGCATTGCGATTGATGTGGAATGGAAGCCATGTTAATTATGAAATTACGCATTGGTTTGGGTTGCAGCAACCAGCCCGTAATTAACCGGTACAAACTGGACGAACCCAAAGCGAAGTCCGGCAAACAAATCAATTTCTGGTCATATTATACGATATGGATAAAAAATCATAAGACACACACACACAACAGACACACAAATACATCGACATTTTGATTTGGATTTTTGTCTGCAGTTAATGAAAAACGGAAACGCCACTTGTTTTATTTTCTCATTCAACATCCTCATCAGAGCCCCCCTCACCAAAGGCGTGTTTTTGTGTCTTCCATATTACAAAATGCCAAGCAAGGGAGTGAGGAGGGGGGGGGGGGGAGGGGCTTCTGTTTGCTTATGTACTTTGTTTTTAGCGATTAATTAATGCAATTAATCTGCAGCGGGATTCGTGACTTTAAGCCTCGGGCTTCTGCCTTTCAGTTTTGATGAAATTGTTTGTGCGCATTTCTGTTCCCCTCCTTCTCATTCTTGCCCCCTTCCCTGTCGAGCAATGAGTGTAAATAAATGGTAAAGATTAAGTTGAGATTATCACTAATAAAGAAATTAATTAAAGCTAACAAATATACGTACATATGTATATGTAACTGTATAAATATTGCACATACATAGAGAAATTAATTGTTAAATTAAGATATTGTCATATAAATATAGAATAATCGTATTCTTACATTTGTTATACTTTATTGATTAACTCAGTTTATCAGCAATAGGAATAAAATCCAAAACTGATAAATTGGAGTCTATAGCTGGGATAGATTGATTAAGAACATACTAAAGAAGGCTTTAGCTCATCTCTTTTTGACAACTAAATTAATTCAAGACTCGATTCAAAATAAGCTTTGATTGCAACCAGGGAATTAAATCAGAGCAGAATTAAAAGCTGAAAACGATTTGGTTTGGTTCTCTGAAGTTGAAAACAAAAAGAACTTCCTTTTGATCAGTTGCTTTATATCATTTCCATCCATTAGTTCGGTATTTATGCTAATTTAATTGTGAAATATATTATTATTTCCAAAATGGTAAATTACATTAAATATTATAAATTAAATTAATATCGAGTAAAAAAAAATGTTTATACAGAAAACTTATAAATTTATAAAATTGTCTATTTTTAAGATAAGCAAATGATTTTTTTGTTTCTATTATATAGAAAATATAGCAAAGAGAGGTATTTTGAGTTTTTAAGCTTATTATTGAATGCTTGCTCATAATATTTTATATTCCTTATCTGCAAATGTATCTTTGAATATATTAGTATTTGTATCTATCGCAGTTGCTTTTTGTGTGTTCATATGCTAGCTGCATCCCTCGCCACTTCAGAATCATAATCATTTATGGCATTACGATCCACTAAACTGATGCAATTTGGCGCCCAGTTCATTGAAATTCGAATTGGTCGGCCATTATGTTTCGTACTATCTATTAGCACTTAAACAAATTACCATATTAATTGGTACTAATTAAAAATTCATTAAAACACTGAACCCAGGCCCAAATGCATGGCTGGAATCGGGGGTCTGAATTCGTGGCGTCTGGTAATTTATTATGCTTTGTCATCTCTGTGTCGCCACGACCAAGTGTGCAAAATGATAATAATAAACATTTCCATTTTCATAATGACTCGATATCAATGAGTTCATAATGTACACAGCGACTGTGTACTTTCAATTAAAAGCCAACTTTCAGCCATAATTCAAAAACTAAAATATGCAAAACGAGTTTGCGGTGAAAGTTTCAATCGCATCGATTTGTACATACCCACTGGGCGTAAAGTGTGGCCCGCATATAAGTATCTGTTTCTCTGTACCTCTATGCTGGCTGTAATAATGACAAAAATTACACCATACACCACACCACCAGCTACACACACACACACAGGTGCACCTGTGACATCTGCGCACCACCGCAGTTCGCTATTCATGCCATAAATTCCGGCTGTGTGGCACATTAATTAATTTGCTTTGCGACATTTCAAAAGGATTATTTACCGCTCATTTTATGTATGTGTGGGTGTGTATATCAAAATATATAAGGGGCATGTCCTCGTGTGCTTTTGTGTATGTGCATACCAATAAAGAGAACAGAAGAAGAATTTATTTTTGCCTTCTATACAGAAAATACTTAAAATTTGGCACAACCATTACGATTCTAGGGCCTAGAGATATTTTTTCCAGCGTTAAGAATTCATGCCTTGAACACAATCCTAATTCTATTTATATAGGATAGAATCTATAGTCTATAGTCTAGAATAGAATCTTTAGAAGTGATATGATATTTGATATTGGCTTTTCTCTCCCAATTATGTATTCGAAATGTTTCGCTTCGAATAATACCAGATACCGTTGGGTCTTACTCTTCTTTTTACAAATGAAACCCCCACCTGCAATATTTGAATCCCCCGTGGGGCAACACTCTGTCTCAGCTGCGTGTCGAACAACTTTGTGACATTATAAAATCGAATGAACAAAAATTAATTTACAATAATAACTCAGCTAACACGAAACGACGCCACAAGCTGCTAACCAACTCACTTCCAACCATCCAATAATCCCAGCCACTCTCCCAGTTCCAGTTTCAGCCACTGAAAGAGTTGCACTGTGTGCCAAAAGCCATACTCCTGGGAAGGGGGAGTGGCATGGGAGGGGTCTGCCACGTCGCGTTTTCAATGTGTTTCCGTTTTCAATTTGCATAAAGTTCGTTAAAATGTCTAACGCCATTAATGAGCAACCCAAATGGAGGGGGCGAGAATTTACCTGTTGCCTGGAAGAGTGTCATCGGCTGTGCCCAGCGGAACACAAGTGTAAATGGATCGCCTTGTGCTATCCGGTAATTGTGTGTAATTAAATCCAGCCCGCAGCTCACAAATTCCCAAAAATAACAAATGACAAACACTTTGAGACTGTGGTTACACTGTGGTTGCCTGTGGTTATTCGATGCCAAAGCTCAAACTCAGCCCACAACTCTCCACCCGGCTCAACCCTTTGCTGTTTGTCTTTGTGGCATTTTGCTTTAATTATGTAGCGTGAATAATTTTTGCTCTTTGTCTCATCTATTTATGAGTCATTGATATTCCTTGAAGTTTCTTTGCATTAATTAGTGGAAATCCTTCTGTAATTAAATACATCTGCAATTTGTAACTTGGCAAATTATCTAACGAAACCATTTTGTTTGTAAGCTGAGTTTAACTAAATTGTACATAACTCTTCAATTCTTTAATTGTTTAAAAAGAGTCGTACAGATTTGAATACATTTTGAGATTTCATGATTAGAACCAATCGTTATTTAATGATTTGGTAACTGAATACATTTTTTTAGTTGGCTACAATTGCGACATGACTTGAAACACCCACGATGAATTGTTTATTCATTAGCACCTCCTTAGATCTGTGTAGATGTTGGGCAAACGAACAGTTGAGTTAAATTAAATGTAAATTTGTGTGAGTTTGCGCACCAAATAACATTAATTGTAAGGCAATCAGTCGCACAGAACCCACGCAGTTGAAAGAAACCAACAACAGGCAAAGTGCAACAGCACAAACAATTGCAATTTTGGTGGTGGCTTCAATCAACACAGATGCGGAGAACGGAGGCAGAAGCTGTCAATGATCTCAGCTCGATGCCTTTGTTGCAAATTTGCAAATTGCAGGCACCGCAAGTTGTGGCAAGCAAGACAAGCGACAAACAGACTCGCAGCCGCAGAACACAGACAATCTGGCCGATAACAGAATGCAAATAAAAGTGTTAGAAGTTCGCTTTTGGCCACATCCCGCTGTGCAAACAACGCTAACTTGGGCAGCACATCACAAATCAGAAAAACAGTTTTGTTCTTGTGGTCTTATGGCAGTTATTTAAATGAATTGTTACTGTGCAGCATTACAGAACTCCGAAGATGTGGCTTTTAAGATTTATATACGTTTATATTCTTTGAGAGATATTCTATAGTTTGCCTAACTGTGGTTAGGATTTGTTATTTAAAGTTGACTGATTGAATAAATTAGATTTTTAAGCTTTTTAAGAATGTTAATTTGTGTTTTGAATAGGATATCAAATCGGAATTGGAGTCGAAATCGGGAGAGCGCGTTTTCCGATTGAAATACAGATTTGGAATCGGATCATGTCCTTGGAGACTTCAGTCCATCTGAATTTAAAATGTCTGTAATGAAGGAGTAACTATTTCCATATGGTTCGTAAAACTTGTGTTTAATTAAAACACTAAACTATTACATTTTACAATTATAATATATATTTTATGTTTAAATTTTTTACAGCCACGACACGTTTTCTAATTGCCAATGCGGTGCCCATTAAAAGCCAACAGTAATGCAGCAAAAAAACCGATTACGTTATCTCAAGCTAAAGGGACGACCATTCATGACAGGACGACCTGACCGAATGTTGTAATTAACCTCGATGTTGGCGTGGGGCAAACAAGTTGCGACTAATCCTGAATTATTATTTGCCATAGTAAAGCAAGAGACGAGCAAATGGTTTATTTTCAATTTATGGCCCAAAAGGGTTACAGTACGTTAATTTTGAGTGAGGGGCAACCTCCTTGTTGGATTTTAAGCAATGTTTCCAAATCATTTGCATATGAATTTTGTGGCACCCTTACTCTACTCGCACTTTTGCCTAGTTGAGCATTCAAATTACTGTTATTATTATTTTCACTCATATGCCACTCGTGCGTACTCCTGGGGGGAGCTTGTAGGTTGGGCACCATTAAAATCCAGCACGAGCTTTGCGCTGCACTCGCTTTGGAGCACTCCAGCTTTTGGGATTTTAATTCTATTAGATGAGGCCACAGGCTCGCCGCTTATCGCTGCCGGCACACATGTCGCCTGCTGCTAACATCCCGCCCCCTGCCCCCTGGCCTGCCCCCGGCTGGGCAACAGTTCGAGGCGCGTAAAAGGTTAAAATTATAATTTGCGGCTTCTGTGGCGCACTTTATTACCGCTTTTCATACGCAACTTTGGCATTTGCAGTCAACAAGCGTCGACACGCTTAATTTCTTGGCCGCCTTTCATAACATTTGTTCTACATCATGTATTATCTAGAGAGGTTGTGTGGAAAGGCGGGGGGTTGAGGGGGTCACTGCTTGGCTTTGTTTGCACGCCGTGTTCTCAAAAACAAAAGGGATTTTTAATGGCCCTGCGTGGTCGCTTATCAGCGTCGGATATCCTTGACTCAGTTTGCCACAAAACAAATAAAGGTTAGTTACGAGAATTTTGGCATCGGTTTTAGGTTTTCGCAGTTTGTTTGTCTACACCTAAGCGGAAAGTACGACAAGTACGGAAAGTGCGCAAACTTTCGCACTTCTCTATGGCTAAAAGACCGATAAGCCCGATTTGAATTATTTCGTTAGCTGCCAAAGTTATTTATCCTACATTACGCAAGGGTATGCTCAAATTTAGAATGTGAGAATATACTAAATGGGTAGTGGGATGAAATGTGAAAACTCAAGGTTTTGTGGATATCATTTGAGATAAGCACGAAATTACTTTGTACACCTGACTTTAAAAGAAAAAAAATTTGATAAAGAAATGGATTTTTGGACAACTTAAATTTAGTATAAAAACGCAGAAACATTAGCAAACATGCACTTTCAATCAGCCTTGGTTAACTTTGGCTTTCCGTTTTGATAGCAAACATTTTTTATTGAACTAAAAATAATCGAAATATTCTCAAATATGTAAAATAGAATATATTAGTAAAGATTTCCATTTTATGCATAATTTTCATTTCAATTGCAGCACACCCAACTTTTCTGAGAGTAAGTATTTTAATGGTTTTATGCTCTCTGAGTTCCTCCCACGCCTATTGGGGTAATAGCATGCAAACAAGCTCAAGCCTTGGCCACACCCATTGCTAAAAATAACAAATTGTCAACACATAAGATGGCATTTAATCTTCAACAAATTGCGAGCCACTTGTACAGACAGCTTAAATAAATACAGCAGACACCACCTGCAGCAGCGGCAACACCACCACCACCACCGCCAACACCATCCTGTAATTCTACAAGTATTTCGCTTGGCAATCTATCAAGGGAAGCAACTGTGAGTACGCATCATGTTATGCGGAAATTTGTGAAAATCTCTTTGGGGTTTTTCTTTTTTCTATTCGTTTTGCTATTTTTCTGTTGTAGTCATGTGAAATTTGCATTTTAAGTCAATAAATTCACTTTGCATACGCACACACGTTGACTGGAAGCCAAAACATGCGCCATGCTGCTCTATAAATCTGTTCTGAGTCTTACCGACAACTCTCAGGCCTCTCAGGCTGCTAAGGAGAAGGAGGCGTGGCACACAGTGGAATGGGGGAGGGGAGGAGAGTTGGCTTAGCGACTTAGCCTTCAGCCAGCGGCCAACTTCAGTCTGGCTACCGACTTGTAACAGCTACCCCTGCTGCCCCCCCACCACCACTCCAGTTTTATAAGATTAGTGCAAGTGTGAGTGGGCAAATAACTAAGAACTGAGAACTGAGAATTGTGAATTGCGAATTGCGAACTGCGAAGTCGTCGCCTTTTGTCGCTTTCACAGTGCTTAAGGCGATATTTGCGTTATTTACGATTATTTACAATTTAAAATTTACATGTGCCACATGTAGCTCCCGCACCCCCTAAGCTCCTCCCACCTTTGGTGTTGCACTGTTGTTGTACATCCTTCTCCTTGTATCTTGATATGTTGATTTTTATTTATATCACAATTACTCGGCTGTAACTACGGATTTGCTGTGCTTAACGGTGGGTAAGCAATATGCCATTGGATTTTCGCGCTATATTTGAATGATTTTAGAAATTTCTAGAAAATATATGGGATTTCAGATTTTAAATAATAACAAATATATAATAATTAAATAATTATTATATATTATTTATTATTATACTTATATGAAATACAAAACATAGCATAAGAAATAACTATTTTTAAATTGAATATCAATTTTAGTTATGGTAATAATTAGTATGTATGAAACTCTTCCTATAAGTATATTGATATTAATTTAAATTAATTAAATATATCTAAAATCTCTATACTCTGTCTAAATTTTTTCCCTATATAAATACACAATTCACATATATATTGATTGATTATCCGTTTTAGTTTGCTGCATTTGTTTAAAAAATGAAAATATCTAAAAAATTATAGCCAAACCAGTTCTGAGCAATTTTATAGTGCTAGCCCTGCAAAATGTATGCAGTGGTGCGATATTTGGCTGGCGGCATTTTGATAATCGTAGCCATGCTGCATCGCCACAAACTTCTGTGCAACTGCAGCCGTTGAAGAGGAAACCCATTCGCAGAGCTGCACAAACAGCGCGGCCGACCGGTGCCATGCCACACCACCAACAAACCACAATACAGCGGTTTTGCAGCATCACAGTTTGGCATCTTTTTAGAGGCAACTAATTGAATTATTAGCGACTGCAGCCAGTGCTTGGGTTGTGGCTGTAATTGTGACTGTGGTTGTGGTTGAGGTTAAGGTAGTGGTTTTGACTCTGGCTCTGGTTCGTCTGCCAGTTGTGGGCACATTGGAAATATTGTTGGTGGTTGACAAGGATCAGCGCCGACGCCTTATTTGTGTTCATGCACATTGCAGCCTCAGCATGACCCCTCCCATTTCCTCCGCTGCCAGCCTGCCTGCCATCTAACTGCTGCTGCCCTTGGGCAATGGGTGGACCGAGCTCTAACAAGCGGGTGTTGGCCACGATTGCGGCCCAGTTGAACTGTTTTTTTATTTGGACAGGGTCTCGGGTTGTGTTGCCGCCGGCTGGCGATATGTGCACACGTATTGTTCATGTAAATCATTGATTAATTCTTACTCTTCTTGCATATGATTTGAGAATGTTGCCGGCTGAGATTCAAATGGGGATTAGATTTGACATTGCACAATTAAATTACGGCCACAACCCTTGCCTGAACTATTGGTCTAACAGCAAAGAGTATATATACATATCTATGGAATATTTAATACCCTTTTATAACAGATTTCAGGTCACATAAATAGTTCAGAATTCAATTACATTTTGTCTTATTTTGTTTAAAAGAAAATGTTTAGTTGTACTTTTTTTAATAAGTTTATAAGTTTGTCTAAGTGTTAAAGAAGCTAGGCAACTATAATAATAAAGTATATTCAGTATTTTAAAGCCATTAATATAGTAACCCGATCTAGCGTTACGGATGGGCATGCCAACATATATTAGCTCATCTTAAATAATGAATATATTTAAAAGAATATAGTACAATATTTATATATATACATATATATAAATATATACATAAATATAGCTCGTTGGCATTCCGCCTGAACTCGTTACACATTTCGTTGGAAAATTTCAATACCCATCTGCAAGGATATAGAAACAGTCCCATGGCAACCCTTTGTTATCAACAATCAAACTCGGAACTGGGATATGGAGACACACTTCTGTGACACTCTGACACTCTGGTTTGCATCAGGCAAATGTCACGCATGTCAGTGTGCCTTAACAATGACCAGATATAATCAGCATGTCTTAGTCGAGTAGAGACCCTGACACTTTACCAGTTTCCATATAAGAAATAGGGAAAACTCAAACTTAAACAAATGAAAAACTTTCATATCAGTTGAGTTGTTGGCCAAGTTTACTGGCATTGTGTAAACTTTTGGGACACAAATCATCTTTGAACTCAAGAGTTTTCATCGGGCAGTTGACACTACTTGGACTAAGGAGAAGACTTACATATACATATATAAATTTATGTATGTATATACACAAAGAAGATGTCTCTCATGGCTAGAGTACTCAGACCAGCAAGAGCTCTGCGCTTCCGCACAATTAGTTCGTTCCAATTGTGCGCCTTTGGCTGTTTGAAAAAATATAAGAAATAACAATACGAAAACTTAGTACATGACTAGAAGATGCTCTGCACTCATTTGATAAGTTACAACAGTTATATAATTATAATTAATAAATTTATTTGTATCTGGAATAATAGAATTAAAATAAATAATATAAATATGTTTTTTTCTGGCTTCAGATCAAGGGCTTTTTTATTTTGTATTTCGAATCCCATCGGAATTCTCCGAAAACATAACTGTATATCAAATGTTTTTATTGCAAATTTCTGATAATACCGGCTTATGGTGCTAATTAAGAACACATAATATATAGGCTCTGAGATTAGTTCTTCTGCCTGTTACATATATTTACAACGTCATAATTCTCTTTTCCACTCATTTTTAATGGATACAGAGTATAAGAAAGAAACCCATTCTTAAGCTGGCAATTTGCAAGGTGTTAGGCGGTATGGAGATATATGGAGGCCGGGGAGCTACCTCGTCAGACAAAAACAGATCACTTAGCCTTAATGGCTTATGAAGGCAGAGCATTTAACCAGAAACCTCAAGTAGTTAAACGGAGCGACAGGGGGCGACAGCGACAACCCAATGTGAACCAGAGGAGGTGGGTGGACAGGGAGGATGTCAAATGGTTGCCTTTACTCACAGCTCACACATAAAACTGGAACATTGCACGCTGCTGACGCTGAAGGCGCTTGGATTGAGACGGAGACTGAGGGAGCTGAGGCAACTGAGATTGCGATTGTGTCTCCATTTCGCATAATGGGCGACCCAATTAGGCAAAGTGAGTGTTGCTAAAATGCATATGAACCATAAAACAATTGAACAATGTGCTGCCAACAATTAACCACCATATACAATGACAATCAAACGGATAAAGACCTGAGACACTGCCAAGATGGAAGGTGCGATTGAGGGAAGAATCTTGGAAAATATGTGGAAAATTATATATGTTTTAATATGCGGCTATAGAAATCTGTTCATATATTTATTTCAAATATATTTATTTGTACTTAAATCTATTACTGTACAAAGAGTACATTCAAAAAAATTAGATGAAAAAGATTTATGAAAATGTCTTTATAATTAAGAGATTTAAAGACGAGTAATCCTGTAAAAACTCACAAACAATAATGTTGAAAATGCCACAGTTGCTTATTTGCCATTTATAATAAATATTTAATATCATTTGTATATTTCACAATACATATACTACACATCTTAAGCTTATATACTCAAATGGAGTATATCCTTAATTCGATTAACTAAAAGCTTTAGCTGATATGCTAGTAAACATATGCGGACACTTTGGACACCGTCGATAAATTGCTCACAGCTGTCAGTCATTTGTTTATTAGATTTGTCAATGCAACAGTTTTTTGTCAAGTGTCGCCCATTCGGACAACCGTCAGTTAGCTATAAAAATCGGAATTGCAAATAGATTGACCAAAAAAGTTTGGCCGGAACAAATGTTGTTGTTGGTGTCACTTGCAGGCGACGCGTATAAATTAGTTAAAGACGGGGAGAGAGCGAGAAGAAGCAAGTGGTCAACGAGTGGCCATTGTGTGGCATCTTAAATGTCAAAAGTGACACCCCTCGCACTGCACCCTTCAACCTGCACACTCGCCCTTTGCTAGTGCACCTGATGCGATCCAACTTTGACTCAAACCGCTGGCAAAACAATAAATTTCCCTTTGGAAGCCATTGACTAAGGACAAAAAGGAGGCAAAGTTACAGACCTGACCAAGCCCTTACATATCACACGGACATAGCATGTGCGAGTGTGTGTGCCTCTACACTGCAAAATATTTAAGTTTCCATTGAAGACCATATAATATTTATAGTACAACTTTCTTGTAATGAAAACCAATTATTTATTTATTTAATGTGAACTACAAATAGTAAACAGCTTATAAAAAATATGTAATAAATAAAAATTACACATTGAATGATGTAAAACTAAAAGTGAAAATTTAAAATTAAATTAAAAGAAAAAAAATAAAAGAAAAATTAATAATTACAACAATATTATTTCAAAGCCGAAAAAACGCATTCAAAAATGCCAGCCAACATTTTTTTCTTTAAATATTTTTTTTAATTAGGCTAAACCCTTAAATGCATAAGTTATACGAAATTTTACTAAATTTTAATTTGCTTTAATTATTGAAATATCGCGAAATTACCTTAAAATTATAATTTTGAACAGTGTATGTGTCACGGGTGGGCTGGGCTAGAGAAATGATGACCACAACGCCCAGGCAACTGGACGCACGGCTGAACATGTGACCATAAAAAAGAGAGAACCGTTATGTTAAGGAACAACTTGCTGGCTAATAAAAAATCAAAAGGCAAAAACGTAGGCAACAACAAGAACTTTGGGTGAGAAAAAAAAAGAAACCCCTACGAAATGCATTTGTCCATTATGTGCTAGTTGGAGGGTGTTTAAGCGGAAAAGGTAAGTGGCGCTGTCGGCTCGGAGTCTGTGGGGCTTTCAGTCAATATCTCAGGGTATGCTGCAATTTTTCTTCATTTTTTGTCACCCAGCATGGTACTCAGGCGGAAGTTAAGCTGTTGTTTATGTGTCATCATAAATCATGTTCAATGTACACGAAACAATTCCACGTAAGTGGATAATGGAAACTCTCATCTACTAGTTGTGTCTAGTACAATGCTCAGTTTTATGTGGTAGATGATGATAGAGTCAATAAAATTTAAGTTCTTTACGAACTACACTGATAATAGCAATTCTATAACAAGATAATGAGATTAAGTTATGCATATTAACTGTATCTGTGCATAATATGTGCATTAACATTGAATTTAATGGTCAATTTGTTATGGATATAATACATTTTTAAATACCCGTCAGAGTATATTAAACAGAACAACAAAGCTTTTCCGCGAAACATGAGTTACGGACCCTTTTTTACCATTCTTCTCTATCTGCATTTGTTTCTAAGGACACATTCACAAATCGCTGACAGCAAAGGTATGCAAGAAATCTAAATAAATTAAATATAATAATATAGAACACATTATAAACACGCTTTTAGATGTCAAAGATGAAGTAGCCGCATCAAATAAACTAACTAATACAACAGAGGATGGCGTTCTCAACGAGATCGGCACCAATACAAGCACAAATCCAAATAATTCCAGTACTCAAAAATACCCATTTATGGTATCCATACAGGTATTTGAGAAAAAAAAGTACAAGCATATATGTGGCGGCACAATTCTGAACAAGTATTTTGTGATAAGTGCGGCCCACTGTACTGCATCGCCTCAACAACTGTATGCCAAAAATTTGTTAGTGATCGGTGGCTCTAATACGCTCTACGATAGAAAGTCAATTCGTTTCCATGTGCAGAATTTGAGAAGGCATTCAAAATCCAAACCATTCAATAGTAATGATATTATGCTCTTAAGACTGTCATCCGCCATACCAATTGATAACATTCGATTTTCGGCAATCGATTTTAGGCAGAGTAACAGAACAAACAAAGACTTAGACTTAATATTAATTGGCTGGGGCCGCACCAAACTCCAAACGCCCAAGAATTTACAAGTTGTGCATTTTCGTACTATGTCCAATGCAAAATGTTTTATGGATTATAAATTTAGATATTTGAAGAAAGGGGATATATGTGCCATAAACACAAAGGGACACCGAGGAGCTTGTGATGTATGTACTTATATTCCAAATAGTTTGCTATATATATAATATATTGAAAACAATTTAAGGGTGATTCCGGTGGACCACTAATCGATGAGCAGCTTAAATCTTTATATGGTGTGCTCTCTTACGGCCGCAAGCCCTGTCAGAAAGGCAAAGTTTATGTCTTCACAAGGATAAGCGAATATATTGGTTGGATCAAAAAACAAATGTCGGAAATGTCTACCAAGAAACCAGCTGGTACATAGGTACAAATAAAAAAATATTTCTGTCTCTTTCTCTCTTTGCGCTTAATATATTCAACGTAATTCCCAATTGACACTTTCAAAACGTTTCAAAATGCAAATAAAAGAAGTCACTTAAAAAATTATTTTGCCCCCATTTGTGTGTGCCACGGAATACCAACAGTTAAATAAAAAAAATGTGTTAATGTGCCGGTGCCGCAAACGCTTTTAGAATTCATGTCACTCTCATAACGTAACAGATTCACGCTAACAGGCCCCCAGAGAGATGGGGTACCCCCCACCACGAGCAGGAAACGTAAATGACAGCTACGTGTGCTAGTTCTCCCTTTCCTTAACTGCCTTTCTTTGTATCACACTCAGCGGGTATATTGGTAAGAACTGTAAGTAAATAATGTTGCAAATACACATGAAACAAAGGAAAATTAGAAATTATATTTTAAATATATTTTTATTTATTTTTAATACATTTTTAAAAATGAGGAGAAATCTGGACTGGATTTTTAAATTGCTTTGCTATTACGCATGAGTTTCAGAAACCATTTCATTATTATATTTATCAAAATGTAATTAATCAACTTAGCGCGTTTTGTTAAGGTAAATTTAAGCAATTTTAATATGTGGACAATGTGATAAACAAAATGAGATTTAGTTTTCCAGAAGGTACAACGCTATACAAAACTCAGAGAAAGTCGAACCGGAGACAAAAGCCTGACTTTCCCCACTAAATGTAGTATGAAATAAAGCACATCTCCCTGTGTTTATATACATCAACAAAGTTGAATAGTTTTTAGATGTATGAGCCATAATTAAGCAAACTTTGCCAAACATATGCGACCCAGGCAGGCAATAAATTAAGACATGTTTGCTGCTACAAAGGATTTAAAACTCAAAAAGGACTTCACGCTAAATAGCATTGAGGACTTTTTCTCAATAAATAATCAACTCACATATGCGCTGCTCTGGCTTGACAGAAAAAGCTTTTGCGTCACTTGATTACGGTTAGAAACCACCCAACCACAATCACAACCCACCCATCCAGCGCATAAGGGCAGACGCATAAAAAATGATGTTATATGCATGACCCTAAATTAATCTAGCGAAACCTTTTCCTTTACAACGACTCCACCCCCACCGCCCCCCATTCCCTTCCCCAAGCAGGCTCTGTGTGCCTCAGACCGGGTACATCAAAGCTACTGAAGTATGACAGAAACGGAGCTATTTGAATATCCACGTAAATGTCATATGCGAACAAATTAAATTTGGCTTATGACCGGCTCAAGGAGAGAAACGAAAAAAGGGAAGCAGAAAACAAAAAAAAATAAATTTCATGCATATTTTTTATGTCGATAAGTATCATAAAAGTGTGGTCCATGATTTTATAATCAAGAACGCTGTTGTCCATAAAATGGCTCATCAAGATGCTGAAATATAAACATAAAATATATAATGTGTACACACTAAAAACTCTATGTTAAAGCGCTAGCTTTAGTTGAGAAATATTTTAATAGGCATTACATAATATATTTGATATAAAACATTTTTAAGTACAGCTTTAGTCAAGGGTCTTCCTTATACAATTATAACATTTTAGTAATATTACTAAAAGTCTACGCTTAGAGTAAAGAAAGACTGCTTTAAACTATCTTAAGTCTCATATACTTTTCCATCTTTTCATTTAGAGTTTTCGCACTGCAATTGATATGCGGAAAATTCAGTAAGAAAAAGAAAGCATGGAAAGGGGGAAAACTAGCTGCGCAATATGTCGCTTGCAGCGAATTGGAATTCTGCAAAACAAAAATGAGAAATATAATTTAATTTGAAATTCAAAATATTTTCTTTCGAAATCCCTCGCTCTCACTCCCTCTCTATCTCTCTCTATCTCTCTCACTTGCTCTTTCTTAGAAACAAGACGTTGCCAGTCTGCTGCCAGAGCTGCTCATTCGCATGCAGTTGGCATACCGCAAAGTGGATATTGATATTTTGTCCTTAAATTTTATTATTTATGTGGACACGCTTTCCCCGCCCCCCGTGCATCTTACAGCATATACTATATAAACCGAAACAGAAGTTTACAATTTGCACAGGCGAGCGACATTTTTGCCAACTTGTGCAAATTTATCGCGACATTGTGAAAGTCCCAAAACACAACCCCCTACAAACAGTTTTTTTTTTTTTTTTTGGGTGGATTGTGTCCGCCCTGGGTCCTTAGTTTGCCATGCCCATTGGCATGCAAGTCATGTGCCGGTGCAGAGGCCGCCGCTTAACTTTGACAGACCAAACCAAATAATCCACCCATCGCACAGCACTCTTTTCCCCTCTGGGCAACAACATTTTTGTCATAAATTTGGCAACGTTTTCGACACATTGTTGAAGGTTTTTTTTTCTATTTTGCTGAATGGCAACCACTTGAATTTTTCAATTGTCACAAATTTATTTTAATACAGCGTGAAATTTATGAGTGACAAATTGAATTTGAAAATTGAGCAATATTTGTCCAGGAAAGAGGTTTTTAGTTTGCAACTGTAGAAAAGTGTGGAACAATTTATTAAGTCATATATTCTGAAACTTGAGAAAATCTATTCTTAAAGTAGTTCTTGAAATGATAACGAAATTTGTAAAAATATTCTATACTTTAATATCTTTCATATTTTTACCAAAAGTTGATTGATGATTCACAATGAATGCCCAACTCCCCTAATAAATAAAAAAAAAAACCTAGCATGGCCAATGTAAGTCAGAGAGATTCGATATGGATTGGTTTAGCTGCTGGGCATTTATAAGTATCCCGAGAAACTGCCCCTCACATCAGAATGCTGGAGTATGTCTGCGTGCTTTATATTGTTTCAAATGGGCCAAATACTAAACACTCCATAAATAAAACCATTCGAAGTGCCATTAACTGAAAACGAAAAAGAAAAAAATCAAAATAATATTATAGTGAAGCATTTTTTGTTGTTTGTTTATCATTTTTATGTGCGCCTTGAGTGCGTGGGCGTGTGTGCGCTTGACATGCACAATCATATAAATCTTAATGTTTATAAATCACCTTGTATTGGAACACCCTAGGGTCATTTTTTTGCAGAGCACAAACAAAATTAAGATTGTTAAGTGTGGGGAAAGCCCGCATAAAAAATCAAATACTTATCTTAAAATGTTCGGAATTTCCCAAGCTAATTTTAAATAAAAATCTCTTTAGCTTAACCCTCTAAGAAATACATTTCAAAATTTATTGCAGAACAATATTTGCTTTAGAATTTCAAGCATATCTTTTTCAAAGATACACATTTGTTTTTTTTATTAAAATTTTTTTTGTGTGTCATTTTTAATATGCAAATAATTTGCTGGCCAAATGGCAACCAACTGTGACCCAGCAGCAGTCACAGTTGACAATGGCCAACGCCCTCGAAAGAAAGAACATGCGAAATCTATTCAAGAGTCAAGTTGACAACAAAGCTAGACTAGGCCTACTTGGCACTTGCAGGGAGCTGGAACAGGAACAGGATGTGACTATGGTACATGGTCCACTCCCCGCTCCCTCCTGGCATTTGAATATGACACACAGATGACAGCTGCTCCAGCTACGACTCTGATTTCGTCTTTTGGTTCTATTGGGGGGTGGCCATGATGATGCGTGCCCATTGTGCGCATTTGACGTTTGGTTTATTAATCAGTTTGGCCTGCGGCCAGGGGCAGAGCCAGGGCCAAGAAGCACAACCGAAAGCGGCATCAGCGCCGTCACAATTTTCTACAAATGAATAATTTTTGTGGCAAAATAAGAAGAAAAGGGCAAAGTCAAAAAGCCGCAACAGCAGCAGTCGCAGCAAAAGGACTTGCCACAGGACTCGTGAGTTTATATTTTTGTCGCTCGACTCGCATTTTAATTTCTCACAAGCGCACAAAAAAGTCAAACAAATGTCAGTCGTGTGTTAATCAAGTGTAAATAAATGGCGCAAAGATTAGAGAAAACCGCAAAAATAAAAAAAATTTGGACAAATAAAAAAATAAAGAAAAAACACTCTAGATTAAAGTGTACGACTCACAGATACTCTGTACTCAACACTCGTACTCTTCTTATGAGTCAAACATATCGTGAGACTTTAATGTTTGAAATTGGATCGTTATCAGAAAACCTCAATGAAATAGATTAGCTAAGAAGCACAAAAAATCAGAGCTGATCATAAATGAATATAGTATAAAAAATATATCCATCTGCACTTTACATTTATTTTGTAACTTTATTCTACCCTATTTTAAGCCCGCAGGGCTCAAAAGGCAAAAAAATGTGTTGTGGAAGCGTACGCAAAACAAATAAAAAATGAGGTGTGATGCAAAACCAAAAAAAAAAGTAAAGAAAAAAGAAAGAAAACATTTAATGGTTTTTTAAATGTTTTTTAAATGTGCGTGCAGAATTCGTGAATTTTGCCCCCGAAACAGGAACTTTAAGAGCTTAAAGCAGTCGCACAATTTGCCGTCTTTTGGGGTATCCATGCAAATTAGCTCGAGCTCGGAGCAGAAGCAGTTGTTATCATGAATCCAAGGCGCGTTGTTATTGCTTGACACCCACTAAATCCGAAGCCCAACTCGAACTTGAATGCCCAATACTGTGGCCAAAGCCAAAGCCGAAGCCGTTGGCGGCATCCCCCCTCAGCAACGCCTACAATAAATAAATGCTCAGACATTGTCCTTTTCAAGGCGTAGCCCTAAAGGGCAGGGTGTCGATGGGTGTGGTGTGGTGTGTTGTGGTGCTGGTGTTGATGATACTATTATCTTATATCGCGAAGGACTGCAAGCTGTCAGTGGTCGCGGCGGCCACTTCAATAGTCCTTTTTTCCCAGCATTTACAATTCATAGATACTCGCAGATAGATAGTAGTCCGCTTTGGAAAAAATCGTTTTATTGGCTTTCGAGGTCCTTTTTGTCGCCTCAGCCGCCCACCAACAGGAGCAACTGTAGCAACAAGGACATAAACCGCAAATAAGTTTAACATTGTACAACATTTACGTTCCGGCGAGTGCCGGAGGGTTCCCTTTTGTTATTGTATTTGCTGTGATTTGTGTGGCTTTGTGCGGGGCAACGTTTGAATTTTAAAATGCCACTTACAGTGGGACAAGCACTACAGAAATTGTTACAAAACATTTCAAACACACAAGGGTGAAATCTTAAAATAGATATGGCTCTACAAGAAGTTCGAAAATGGAAATATGTTGTGTAGAAGTAGTAGCTTGCCCCACTGTGCCTGTGAGCCTCTATTAAGCAAAGGGGTGCAAATGGTGCAATTTGTAAAATTGCTTGTTTTCCTTGAACCCCAACCTAAGTTTGAACACTGCTTGAAGACGACACAATGCTATCTAATCTTATTTGATATTATTTTTACGTTAAACTTGCATTTCAGCACTCTCTCTCTCTATCTCTCTCACTCTCTTCCGTCCCGCTCACCCTCTCGCTGCAATCAGACTTGAGGCTATTGTTCAACTACCCCGCTGAAAGCTTCGGTCTAACAAATTGTCTTTAATAACAAGTTTTCTCTTTAAACAGAAATAAGCGATTTTAATGATATTTACAGGAAATGGCAGAAAACGCATCAATCATTTGTCAGCCATAAAAATTCGTCACACATGAGCATTAAATTATCAACAAAAAAATAAGAGAAAAATAAGTATAAAAATTCTTAATGGTTATTTGTAAAAATGACCTTGTAAGTTATGAAGCACAGTTGGGTGCCCTTTTAGCCGAAATGCCACAGGCTGAGGTTCAACAACGGTCACTCCACAGAGCGAGATCCTTCCACTTGTGGCTGGTGGGTGGCACGGGTTCAATTGGTCTGCTTGCTGCCTGCCACCTCCTGGGGCGGGGTAGTCAAGTGCGTGCGCGCTCATATGTGAACATTTATTGGAAAACATTATTATTTATGACTTTTTGAATGACATCGCTTGAACTTTTCAAGCAATAAAGTCCAGGCACAATAGCAACGTGTATTGAAGCGGCACTTTTTTTCCTTGCTTTATTTAAAATTACTTTTCCTATAGACAGTTGAGAGTTTTTGATTTATGAAGATATTCATTAGGCATTAGGGATAGGCTTCATATGAAAATTAATGTTCTTAAATATATATTTCACAGTACAACCTAATCAGCAAGAAAATTATAGACAAATATAAAACATTTCATACCATTATCTTAAAGAACATTAAACATAAGAACTAGTTTTGATCCATAAATGAAATTAAAATAATATATTTGAATTATTATCAAATTACTCGTAGCAATTTCCAAAACTACTTTAAACTGCACTTGGTAATCAATATAAGCCCATAAGTTTGAATATGGCATACAAAAAGTATCTTTATCTTTCGCAATAAACCAGCAGCAGGGAAAACAAATTGGCATCTTAAGCTACGCATAAGTAAAAGAAAACCAATCTAAAATGAAAATCTTTCTGCAAGCCTGCAATAAGTGAGCTTCCAAATAGCTCAGCATTGAAATCAACACCCAAAAGGGTTTTCCCCAATCCATAATCCTAATTCCAGTTGCGAGTCCTTTGGGGAAGGACCTTCCAAACATGTATGCATGCAGCTGCTTTAAGATCTTATCAAATAACCTTAAGAACAAGAATGATTATTTTAAGTAATTGCCAGCTATTGTTAGCAGGCAAAACCTTTTCTTAGGCAAGTATTCGTCGCCTTAAATTAAACTAAAACTGTGACTTTTTTTTATTTTTATTTACTTGCGTATTTACTGCCATCATATAGGATATGTATGTATGTACTTAAATACGGAAGCATAAAGGAAGCTATTGTACATGTATGTGTGAGATACGTACATGCTTCAGGCGCATGACCCATTCCTGAACTCATCCAAACCTCCGTCAGCGTAGAGCACACGAAGGATACACGAACTCTCGCACTCCGACTAAACTAATGCTATCCTCGTCTAACCTCGCTTCTAAGGGGGTGTCTGTGTGTGTGTGTGAGTGCGTGGGTGTGTTTGTAGGGTGCGGGTGAGTCGAAGTGTAGATAGCTGCCTGCCATAGGACGACAGACAACGAAGTGAACGATGTCGACTCCGCATACATATACAATGTCTAAGGTGGAGCAGAAGCCATGACTGCGGCCATGACAGCGATAATGTATACCAGCCAAACAGCCAAATGGTGCTGGCGCGAAGGGGGAGGGGCGGAGGGAGAGAGTTGTGCGGGGGCGTCTGTTGTATGGTTGCCGGTTGCTAACGGTTCCACCCACAACCACACACACCAGAGCCAACAACCAACTGCCTGCTGTCATCTGCAGCTTTCTCGCTCAAACTAAACATCCGCAGCCGCTCTCCCTCTCTCTCTCTCTCTCTCTGACACACACACACACACACACATGTTGCCAGTTTCTCCTTTGTGGGTATTAAGTTCGGTCTTAATGCTAAAGATAAACGTCTGCGGCGACTAGTTAAATTTGTTTCCTTGCAAGGTGAGTCTGCTTAAATACAACCCATAATTGTCAGCTTACCGCAGTAATCTCTGATTTCTTTGTTCATTTAAAGTTTTTACTTTTTTTTAAAAATATTTTTGAATAGAAATTTAAAGTTATTTTTTTTATTGTTTAAAGTTTCGCATTATCGTATAAGTATAAATTTTTGTAAACATAACGTAAATCAAGTTCATTAACACATATCAAAAATAAATGGTAAACCCCTATGAAAAGGTAAGTACTATCAAATTTGAGCTTAAAATATAATAATTCATATTTCAATTAAATAATTATAAACATAAAAAAGCTTGAATATTGATAAGAAACATTGAAATATTTATTACGGGTATGCAATGTGATTTTTAATCATGAAGCAGCAAACAAATGCACAGGGGACACTTCTTTTTTATGGTGGACTTTGTTAAACGATGTGGTCACTTGAGCCGTGTGTATATGTGCCTATGGGGAGTTGGGAAATTCCGGCGCCAGAGCCAAACAAGCTGATGTTGTTTTTTTTTTTTTTTTTAGCAACCCCAACGCAGTCAACTGCCTTTCTTATCCAACAGGCGACTTGAGGGGACGTTTGCTGTATAGTTTGTGGTCGTTTTTTGTTGTCTTTTTAGCTTTTGTGTTGACTGGACATGAGAGACACTTTTGTTTTGTTTTATCGAGAACGATACATCAGCCATCAAGTTGATTAACTCACTTGGAATGTGCCAAAGTGCCGAAAATCAAATTAAATGGCCTTGATGTGAGTGTTTTTGACATATCGAAGTGGTTATGAGTGGGTTTGTCGCTGGCCCGCTTGATTTATGCATTGCAAATCGATAGTTTGTGGGGCTCCTTAGAGAAAAGGGATAAGTGTCAAATATTATACGAAAATGGGAATATTCACAGCATCCGAGAACATATGAAATGAGTTGCAAGTGTTTACTGCCTGTCTTTCATCCGCTCCTCGTACTTTTTGTCAATGAAATTAAAGACAGACTCTATAGCTGAATAGGAAGTCCACTCGTGCTCTGGATGTCCAGCAGATACACAGGAAATATTATGTTTCTTATCCCCATCGGTTTGATCTGTATCGAGCGGCTCTCGGCTTGATACCCAATTGCGGGTTACCTCGAGAAAGTATTCCTTACCCGTGGCTGGCGGATGACCCACGGTTCCATCGGTTAAGGCTATAGCAAATACTTTTTCCTTAAAGAAATCCAGAAACATTTCCGACTGCAATGAAAACCAAGTATTAGCACAATATCAAACCGGCTATCGTCCCTACTTACCATAGCTCTTGTTATTGTCGCACCAAAGCTATGCGCCACTATTGCCACACTTTCTGGATTGGAGGGCACAATAATATTTTTAAATACATAAACTGCATGGTCCATCGAGTTGTCTACCTCCTTGATGTTCTTGCGCTTGCCCTTTATGATGCGAAAGGTGTCGTTGGTGTTCGTCACCAGTATATCGTAGCCCATTTTCTGAGCGCGTTTTATGTAAGGCAGCTGTGTGCCATGATCTAGCGAATTATTTATAATCAATCTGGAAGTAGTTATGTGAATTAATTTGTGCCTAAGTTACCAATTCTTCCTCGTTTAAATTAAGAACATGAATTTATATACCTAACTAATTCTAATCGACTACAAATGAAAGGAAAGCCTGGTGTGGAAACATACCTTCTGGCCCATTGACCCGCGAGCACATAGCCACTGCCATGTATAAGAATGAGCAGCTTCTTCGACTTTGAAAGCGGTTGTGGTTGTGTGAAGACGAATGAGGAGCGCTCAATGGGTGCGCCGAATGGTATATGGGTTCTCTTCAGGCCCTCCTTTTCCACGAGTGCGTAGATGATTTCTGGTATCTGATTAGCGAGCTTCTCATAGTGATCCTCATTTTCACGTTTATTCTCGCTTATGGTGAAATCGAAAGGCTTATCACCAGGCTCGCCGCTGGCTGCATCTATTTTGCGCAGTTGCCCGGCTAAATGATAATGTAGCACACACATATACAAAATATGACTACGAATAACTAAGAGGATAGGTGCAAAACTCACAATCATTGAATGCATAGCCGAAGTCCCGCAGGCGTGCAATCGCTTCGTCGCTGGTGCTGGCGGGGGCTTCTGCCATTATGTCGTCTTCACCTGACGTGAGATGAAGGAATTGTTTAAGGCAAGTCCACATGTTGAACGTTTGTTGCTCAGCATCACTTACTAATTAACGAAAAACCAATCCAAACCAATTGTTAAATGCCGGATGATTCGAGTACAAGCGCAGGCAGCATCGATACTTTGCCAATAACAAAATGTGGAAAAATAATGTGCAAAAGTGGTGGTCGGCCGATATATTTATGTCAGCATATCCGATAAGTAAATTTAAGCCGCCAATTTTAAAATATCTTTATTGGAAATAATCAAGATCTCCTTTCTAGTTTGAGTAGAGGTGCAGTTGTTAGTTTTATGGTTACGTTTTCAACATATTGTAGATCCTCAAACTTAAAGTCTGTGCTGAATCTATAATTTCGCAGTAATTTCGCCAGAGTTACTTTTAAACTTAAGAGACCATAGCGCCAGCCTAAAATTTGGAAAAATAAAGTTAGTATTTGTATTCGTATCGGATTAAATGTTATACCCTTTATGAAAGGAATGAAGGCATACGGATGCTTATCCTGAAGATTGAATGGCAGAAAGTGTTCGGGTTTGAAAGACTCCGCCTCAGGTCCCCAAATGTCCTTGCTGCGATGCATGTGAAATATGTCGATGACAATTTGCATGCCTTTAGGTATACGAACTCCATTGGAGAGCACAACATCATTAGATGTTTCTCGTGCCACAAGGGGAACTGGTGCAATCAGGCGCATGGTTTCATTCATGACGAGATCCAAGTAAACCATCTGCTGCGCCTCCTCATAGCTAACTGAAAATTCACCGCTCTTGGGGAACAGAGTTTTGATTTCCTCAATGGCCCTTTCCTGACACTCGGGAAACATTGCGAGCATCATTAGAACATAGCCCACGGTCTTGGATGATGTTTCAAAAGCAGCAAGAACCATCATATTGGACTCAGCTTCAATATTCTGTCGACTGAAGATGCCACGTTCGAAATGCTCAACGGCAAGGTTAAGAAATGAACTATTATTGCCTGCAGTTTCAGCTGAAATATCTGCTTCGAGTCTTTTAGCTACCAACTATAAGAATGTTAATTATTAGTAGCAATTTTAAGTTTTTGTTTAGCCTTCGCACCTTGCTGATAAATTCACGTACTTGCAGTTTGGAATTCTCATAACGCTCTTCCTTGCCAAACAGCGGGCGAATTAATTTAATATTTAGCCAGGGACAAATAGTAAAGTCCGCAACGCATGCCTGCAGCCTAAATGGGAATTCAAAATTGACTTATTTATATAAATTAAATACTTACCCACCATTGATAGTGTGCCATTAATGATTTATTTTTAAATTTCGGCTCCTCTTTCACACTGCTGCCCATTGTGGATTCTGCTTAAGGGTTTCTTAAGTATCAACAACTAATTTAAACTAATTTTACTTACGCGTAGCTATGTTTAATGAGCAATGCTGTAGTATTGGCATTAAGTCCAGTTCCCCAGCATCCACCAGTTTATCCAGCTCATTTACAAGTATTTCTGTCTTCCTATTAAAGATGGACATGGTGCTGAGCAAGACCTTATGGGCAAAGGCGGAATTCAGCAGTTTTCTATGCTCGCTCCAAAGGGGATCTTGTGAAATATATACAAATTTAATTCAATTGTAATGTTAAGTATTTATTCGAGCTGCTTACCTTTCAAGCTAAACAAGCCCGTACCTACAGCATCATCGATTATCTTATACATGAAACTCTTGTTCACACAATGTGGCGAAGTTAAAACATCCTGCGTCACTTGAGGATCACTTACTATCAGAACTGGCAAAGGACCCATCCAGGTAATCAAAGTCGTCCCATAATCCCTTATATAAGTTCGAAGCAGCTTAAGCAAAGCTGTAATTGACATATTGATATTTCTTTATACAAATTAAAACTGTATAAGGATAATGCACCTCCTTTGCGCAGCAATTTGTGTGCTATGCCAATTATCGGATATCCCAGAGGCCCAGGAAAGTTGAACAGCAACTCATAATAGGCGCGACGCGACCATAAAAAATATATCCAAGAAACTATTATTAATATTACGCACAATATCACAATTGAATGATTTAAGCTTTAAAAATAATTTAAACAGTTTCGCTTCTGTTGAGTTATTTTATACGGATGAGTTTTATTACAGCAATTCATTTAGATTTTATGAGCACTGCACTTTTCCATCTCAGCATCTTAAAAACATCAATAACTTGAACTCTGGAGTTAACATTTTTGTAAATTGCTCAGAGGACAAGTAATAAAAAGCACTTAGGCTTAGCAACTTTGTTTATATGTTATAATTTGCGGTCATTCACAAAGTAAACAAAAGTCGCTTGTGCAACGTTACACAAATATTCACGATACTCCCTCAGATACAGACAGGTAAATGAATACAACTAAACAATTTATTGAAGTAAATCAAAAACTTTATTTTTAAGCAATCCCGCTTAATATGAGGAGTAATATAAAATAATCGATTATTAGCAGGATTTCATTCTTAGCTTGCAATCGAACTACCAAATTGTAATCAATTCGCAGTCAGCTGTTGCTGTATAGCAGCAGTTATCGATATGTCATCACGCGAGAAATATCAGAGTATAGCCAAGACCCGACACATCACATCAAATTTTTGACCTTTATCTAATATCTGCGACCCAGTGCCACGCTGCCAAAATTCAAAGTGATAAATGCAAAGCACAACGTACACATTCCGCGAACTGGACAAGTCACCGCGCACCATGCATATGCGCGACTGGCGAACAGCGCTCCGAACGCCAACCTATCGGATTGGCAATCGCACCGTGCGCTTCAATTACCATTTCGCCCTGCTCGTCTTTTGTGCAGTGATCCTGGTGCTGCTCTTCCTCTATGCACGCCAGGGCAGTCGCAGCTCCTCCGACGGCTATTGGCTGCGTAAGAGCCATAGCGAGCATGGCGTGATGGCAGTAGCCGTAGTTGCCGCCTACAACGAAACATATCCATTGACGCCACCACTAAGTGTGCAGGGCGGCGTCGTCAGCTATCGCATTGCTATGATAGCCGATCTAGATACCAGTTCCAAGATTGTCAAGGGCGACGGCAGCGAAACATGGCGCAGTTATCTCAAGAAGGGCTATCTAACGTATCTGCCGAAGAAGCATGATATACAAATTCACTGGGATGATGGTGCGCCCGTGACGCTGGAGTCCTCGTTCGCGTTGAAGGGCCGTGGCATGGAACTCTCCGAGCTGGTCACCTTCAACGGCAAACTGCTCAGCTTCGATGATCGCACGGGTCTCATCTACGAGATAGCCAACGACAAGGCGATACCCTGGCTAATATTGCTCGACGGCGATGGACACAGTACCAAGGGCTTCAAATCCGAGTGGGCAACTGTCAAGGATCACACACTGTATGTGGGATCCATGGGCAAGGAATGGACAACCAGCATGGGTGACTACCAGAACAACAATCCCATGTTTGTCAAGGCAATCAGCACCAGCGGTGAGGTGCGGTCCCTCACCTGGGCAGAGAACTACAAGAAGCTGCGCCTGCACTCGGCACAGATCTCCTGGCCCGGCTACATGATACACGAGAGCGGCGTCTGGTCGCCGGTGCATCAGCGCTGGTTCTTTCTACCACGTCGATGCTCCAAGGAAAAGTGAGCACTATAAGATTACTTGGTGTCATTCAACTTATTAATCCATTCTGATTTGCAGATACAACGAAACGCTGGACGAGCACATGGGCTGCAATTTGCTCGTCTCGGCTAACGAGGACTTCAATGTTATTGAGACGGTTAATTTGGAGTCGGGCAATACGACGCCGACGCATGGCTTCTCCAGCTTTAAGTTTCTGCCCAATACAGAGGATACGGTAATAGTAGCCCTCAAATCGGAGGAGCTAAATGGCAAGACTTCAACCTTTGTGACCGCCTTCAATGTGGATGGCAAAACGCTGCTGGCGGAGACGCGAATCGAGACGGACTACAAATACGAGGGCTTCGAATTTATTTAGCGAAGCGCCCCAACTCCAATCCTCACTGTATATAGTGCATTATCCGACATACATATGTGATATATATATGTGTGTGTGTGTGCGTGTGTGTTAGCCTCGATTTTAATCTCAAGTCAGCTTTTAATATATATAGATATTTATATAAATAGAGTTAATTAAGTTATTTAGGAGATGCTCCATAGACCAATGCCATTAATTTTTGCGCTGTTTTTGTTTGCTTTTTGTTTACTTTTTGTGACGTGAACAATTTTGAATCTTGTAGTTTAGATTTAAATAGCAAAATGCCAATTTATAATTTATTGTAATTATTAAATACGTACAAAACAGGGTTATAAGCTCAAAGCGAAGGCACTGCTACGTTTTCATTGAATCCTTAATTGAATCGATCCCCGATCGATCCAGACCGGCTACAGCCAAATCTTCATTGGTGATGCGACCCTCACTTGCTCATCAGACGATGGCAGCTGGGGCAGAGCAGGAGGATGTCGTGCGAGAGGGTGGGAAAGTGTTCGCGATACTTGCGCGGCAGCACATTCTTCCGCAGGTAGGCATCCCGACGGCCGCAGTTGACACACTGATTCTCCTTGGGCATCTGATAGTAGCGACCCACGTCGTCGACAGCGACACCGGCGCCTGCAATTCTGTTAATGCAATTCTGTGTAAATCCCGCTGAGTAACCCACATCTAGAAATGGCTCAATTTGGGTACGCAAATCGTCTGATATAATCGTTCCCCAATCCCGCTGCAAGTCACACGATAATTTTTTGAAAATGGCCACCGCGGCCAGTGCATCATTGGCAGCATACTTTAATTGGGCGACAGTTAGCTGGGGCGCCTCCCAGTTGGACCATGGCAGCCGCGAGCTCTTATCGAGCTGGAAATCGAGATGCGTCTTGGCGAGTTTGCCCAGACCCTCAGCAGGATGGCCGGCCATTTCGGCCATGTATCGCAAATCGAAGGTGCTCGCAACGCCGACGCCAAAGTCATGCGACAACTTCTTGGCATCATCTTGGGGCCCAACGCCCACCTTGATTAAATCCTCATCCTCGAGCAGGTCGCGCAGATCCTTGGGTATATGCATCATCCAGCACAGGCGAAACAGCGCACATAGCCCCTGATGAGAGCTCAGCTGGAGCAGCGCCACCGGCCTCCGGCTGCCACCCACCGTTATCCATTCGCAGTCAAAGCCCAACACTTTAAAATGTCTGCTGTGCCTGTGCAAAGATCAGTTCGTTATCGCTGTTGGCCGTTCAACCACAGTTTGCACTTACTCTTTCAGTTGATTTACGATGGACCTCGTCTGATGGAGGCTGCTTATGACTTCGATGTGCGCCTGCTCCATGGGATTGGCGCGATAGCGCGGAATGCGCCGCAGCGTGCCCCATATGAAATGTATGAGTCGCACGAGCACATAGACCAGGCCCACACCAGCGGCGACTACAGCCCATTCCATGGCGTTCGGCGTAACAGTTGAATTGCTCATCGCAATCCACGTAAAGTGTTGATGAAATTACAAAACTACGACTCGATAGTCCGATAACAAATGATAGGGAAGTCTTCACTGTTTACCGCCAAACTAATATTTAAAAATTCACCTTTTCAAATGTTGTATATAATGGTATTTTTAATATATATATATATATATATTAATGAGGTGTGTGATATAACAAGCGAAATTTATATTAATTATTTACAATTATTGCGTGCTTGCTGGCTGAACTGTTGTTATCTATCGATAGTTGTGGTTAACAGCTTGTAACGGAGGAGCTAAATGGCAAGACTTCAATCTTTGTGACCGCCTTCAATGTGGATGGCAAAACGCTGCTGGCGGAGACGCGAATCGAGACGGACTACAAATACGAGGGCTTCGAATTTATTTAGCGAAGCGCCCCAACTCCAATCCTCACTGTATATATAGTGCATTATCCGACATACATATGTGATATATATATATGTGTGTGTGTGTGCGTGTGTGTTAGCCTCGATTTTAATCTCAAGTCAGCTTTTAATATATATAGATATATATATAAATAGAGTTAATTAAGTTATTTAGGAGATGCTCCATAGACCAATGCCATTAATTTTTGCGCTGTTTTTGTTTGCTTTTTGTTTACTTTTTGTGACGTGAACAATTTTGAATCTTGTAGTTTAGATTTAAATAGCAAAATGCCAATTTATAATTTATTGTAATTATTAAATACGTACAAAACAGGGTTATAAGCTCAAAGCGAAGGCACTGCTACGTTTTCATTGAATCCTTAATTGAATCGATCCCCGACCGATCCAGACCGGCTACAGCCAAATCTTCATTGGTGATGCGACCCTCGCTGGCGCGCACCTCCAAGCGGTCCGCGTTGTGATTGATGTTCCACAGTTGTGGCAGAAATCTGGGACGCATCACGTTGAGGAAATGCTCCCGCCACAAACGCTCCAACTCGACGAGGCCACCAAATTGATCGCAGTACATTTGCACCACCTTCTTGCCGTGCTGGCAGTAGTCATCGTTCTCCACACGATAATCCAAGTTGGCCGCCTTCTTGATCAGCTCCTCACTGATCTCCGTCTCCTCCGTGTAGTAGTCCAAAAGGGTTTTCTCCATTTGAGCCACCTTTTCGCTGGGAATACGCTCGCGTTGCAGCTGCAAGGCTCGTCCCGCGGATTTGATACTCCTTTAGGTAGGAATGAATTAATTGTTGATGAAATACAGCTGACCCACTCACCTGAGCTGTTGGTCATCATGATATTTGGCCACACCATCTCCGTTCGCCAGTGGCGCCTCACAGGTGGTGGCAAGCTTATTGCGTATTTTGTTATCGGAAATGTTGCTCGTCTGATGGCAGCTGGGGCAGAGCAAGAGGATGTCGTGCGAGGTGTGCGACTTCATCACGTTGGGAAAGTGTTTGCGATACTCGCGCGGCACCACATTCTTCCGCAGGTAGGCATCCCGACGGCCGCAGACGACACACTGATTTTCCTTGGGCGTCTGATAGTAGCGACCCACGTCGCCGACAGCTCTACCAGCTGGCTCAAAGTTCAGGCGGACGGTGAAGGGCTGTTCGCTGATTTGTGTGCCCAGATTCTGGGACAAGTACCAGGCGGCCTTGCGCCGATCAATGGTGCAGAGCAGCTCCCCATCCGGCGCCTGCAGCAAGCAGTTGTCATAGAAGGCCTTGGACTGGGTGCCCAGATTGCGGCATTGCTGCTGCCTCTTGGGTTTCCTTTGCTTTGCCTTTGCTGTCAGCGCATGCGAACCGGCACCGGCGCCTTCAATTCTGTTAATGCAATTCTGTGTAAATCCCGCAGAGTAACCCACATCTAGAAATGGCTCAATTTGGGTACGCAAATCGTCTGATTTAATCGTTCGCCAATCCCAAAACTTTCGTCGCTGCAAGTCACACGATAATTTTTTGAAAATGGCCACCGCGGCCAGAGCATCATTGGCAGCATAGTTTAATTGGGCGGCAGTTAGCTGGGGCGCCTCCCAGTTGGAGCATGCCAGCCGCCAGCTCTTATCGAGCTGGAAATCGAGATGCGTCTTGGAGAGTTTGCCCAGGCCCTCAGCAGGATGGCCGGCCATGACGGCCATGTATCGCAAATCGAAGGTGCTAGCAACGCCGACGCCAAAGTCATGCGACAACTTCTTGGCATCATCTTGGGGCGCCACGCCCACCTTGATTAAATCCTCATCCTCGAGCAGGTCGCGAAGATCCTTGGGTATATGCTTCATGCAGCACAGGCGAAACAGCGCACATAGCCCCTGATGCGAGCTCAGCTGGAGCAGCGCCACCGGCCTCCGGCTGCCACCCACCGTTATCCATTCGCAGTCAAAGCCCAACACTTTAAAATGTCTGCTGTGCCTGTGCAAAGATCAGTTTGTTATCGCTGTTGGCCGTTCAACCACAGTTTGCACTTACTCTTTCAGTTGATTTACGATGGACCTCGTCTGATGGAGGCTGCTAATGACTTCGATGTGCGCCTCCTCCATGGGATTGGCGCGGTAGCGCGGAATGCGCCGCAGCGTGCCCCATATGGAATGTCTGTGTCGCACGAGCACATAGACCAGGCCCACACCAGCGGCGAATACAGCCCATTTCTTGGCGTTCGGCGTAACAGCTGAATTGCTCATCGCAATCCACGTAAAGTGTTGATGAAATTACAAAACTACGACTCGATAGTCCGATAACGAATGATAGGGAAGTCTTCACTGTTTACCGCCAAACTAATCTTTAAAAATTCACCTTTTCAAATGTTATATATAATGATATTTTTAATATTTATATATCAATAAGGTGTGCGATAAAACAAGCGAAATTCATATTAATTACTGCGTGCTTGCTGGCTGAATTGTTGTTATCTATCGATAGGGGGTTAACAGCTTGTATCGATACTTAACACATATTTGTCGCTCGTTGCCAACTCTGGTGGAACAGTGCTGTTAGCTGTTGGCCAAACGGAGCGACAGCTGTTAACTAACTTAGTTAATTTCAGCTCGTTTTTAAATGTTTGAGTGAGAAAAACGATTGATTAAATTAAATAATGTATAATAATAAGTGTCGTCTAGGGCAGGCATGTTAAGTTAAGGCATGCTGCACTTGAGCAGCAGCAGCTGCATGCAATTTGCATATGCAAGTTCAAAAACGCCGCAACTCAGTTGAGAATCGATTTTTCAAACGCAATCAAATAATAACAGGTAACATTAATTAAAGCATTCAATTTTCTTACGACTCATGTTTCAACTAATTTTGAATGCTTGCAGAATGTGCCATTTACAAATATAATATACATAAATCAATAATCAAAAGACTAGAAACTTAGAGTCCACAATGCCAGAGAATTTGGAATTGCATCAGTTCGTGGATGGGACACGAACGGGAGAGATCTCAAATCAATGGCTGGAACGTCTGAGGAATCGTGTTAATTGCCCATATTTGGGAATTATACTGGCCACCCTCTCATCGCTGTTCTTCTCGCTATGCTCGGTGATTGTCAAGGGCCTAGTCGATGTCAATCCCATGGAGCTGGCATCGTTTCGCTTTGTGGGGGTCCTCCTGCCCACAATACCCATACTGATTTACACAAGGCAGCCCGTTTTTCCGGAGGGCAAACGGGTCATACTGATGCTGCGCTGCTTCATGGGCACCACGGGCCTGATGCTCAGCTTCTATGCCTTCCGACATATGCCGCTAGCGGATGCCAGTGTGATCATCTTCTCCACACCCGTGTTCGTTGCCATTTTCGCACGCGCCTTCCTCAAGGAGCCGTGCACGCTCTTCAATGTGCTCACAATCAATATGACGCTGCTTGGCGTTGTGCTCATCACCCGTCCGCCCTGGGTCTTTGGCGATCAGGTGTCCGAGCTGGAGACCGAAAAGTATTCAGATAAAACCTACGATATTTGGGGACCAGTTGCTGCCATATCATCCACGCTGTTCGGTGCCAATGTTTACATCCTGCTGCGTGCGCTGAAGAATCTCCACTTCTCGGTGATCATGACAAACTTTGGTGCCATCGCCCTCGTCTACACCCTGATCGTGTGCGGATCTATTGGCGCAGTCTGCTGGCCGAGCTGCGGACGCGATCGCTTGCTGGTCGTTGTGCTTGGCATCTTTAGTTTTTTGGGCCAAATCCTGCTGACGCTGTCGCTGCAGGTGGAGCAGGCCGGCCCAGTGGCCATAGCACGCTGTGCCGACATCGTCTTTGCCTTCATCTGGCAAATGATATTCTTTGGCGAGGCGCCCAATGCGTATTCCTTGTTCGGAGCCCTAATGGTCATCAGCTCGGTGATTTTGACTGCCATGAAGAAGTGGGCAATGACCCTGCCGCGAGAGTCCTCGCTGCGCAGACGTTTGCGAGTCATTCTCCTGGAGTAGGAGGTCGTAGTATTTGTAGTCTAGTTAATGGAATGCTTTAGATACATAAGTGGTTTCTCTCAACTACGCCGACGGACAACGTTTACAAATCAAATTTGTTGGGCATCTGGGAACAATGCTCAATAACTTTAGTCGTCGCTCGCAAATTAGAACGTTTTGTTTTGATCAATTTCTTCTTCACAAATTCTCTGCTTAGAAGCAGATGAAATATAGCAAAAATAATACTCTCACATATATTGAAGAATTTCAAATTGATTTCATTGAAATTAGTATTCTAATTTCTGAACGCAATAATTTTCGAGCGGCAAACGTACTTAAACTAATTCATACACTTTAGACTTGGCATATTGAAAAGCTCAGCTTAGTATTATAATAAGCGCATTATATAAAGACACCTACATATACTTCAAATAGGCATAAAGTTTTAAAGTTTCGAGCGTGATACTCTTATACCATCAAAGAAATATTCGTACATATGACTATGATATACATCCATAACTATATTTATGTTTTAGTTTAGCCAAATTCATTGAGTTGTTGTTTTGTACATTGTTATACATGCTTACTCTAAAGTAACTCGATAAGAGAACAAAACTAAATAAATACAATACAATTTGTGTAAAAGTAAAAAATGTTGTTGTGAACTGAATATCCTTCACGAAAGAATTGTTGGTAACAGTTGAATTCAAATTTTCGCGCGCGGCAATAGCAGCTGATTGAGTTCGATACTTATGCCATTTATACTCATTAGGTTGCATACTCCTGTTATGGGTAACATTCGTTTAACATAACCTTTCAATGTTAATTAACAAGTTGGCAACGCGTCGGCGCCACCGGTTGCCATAACAAAACACAACAGCAACAAAAAGGTACTCAGAACAATGTGTACTCAAAACAAAAAACACATGTGCCGGTGAAAAAAAACCAAAACCAAGCCAAAAAACAATTTTCAACGTGATCGTGAATACATATGTACATAGTGTGCCTTGGACTTACATATGTCGATATATATATATAATTATATTTAAATACATTGAAAATAAAGGAACACTACGCAAACAGAAAACAAACACGTTGTACATTCGATTGCTTGTGCCACGACGGAGAAGAGGAAGCAGCATCTGTTGTTGTTGCTATTGCCTATTTAGAAGCCCAAATCAGCAATAACGGCATCCAGTTCATCCTGCAGATTGGTGGCCCGGGAGCGCACCTGTGAAATTTGATCCTGCAAATTATCAACGTTGGCCTGCAGCAGCACATTGCATTTCCTCATAGCAGCAAAGCGACTCTCGTGCTTCTTTACGCGCGGCTCCAAATTGGCCTTCTTTACGGAGTTGGCAGCATCCTGAAACACAAGTCACAGGTGAGTCATGATTTTGGTTTTACTATTGTACGCTGAATACATATATTATTTTTGTACTCACTTCCGCCTCGGATTCACTGCCGGACTCCTCTCCGCTTTCTTCGGATTCTGATTCTTCAGACTCCTCTTCGGACTCCTGCTCTTCTTCGTGCTCCTCTTCCGGTTCCTCTTCGTCATCTTTTTCTTCGGCTTCGCCATCGGCATCGAGCTCATCTTCGTCCAACTTCATCGATGCTGCCATCTTTTGCACCTCTTTCTCCAGTTTCTTGAACTTTTTGTTTTCCTCCCTGTAAATATTTTTAATTTAATTTAGTTTTTTTATAAGCGTTATTATTAATCCTTTGCATTTCTGCCTTGGATACTTCATTTGCTACACTTACTTGAGTTGAACATGATTCTTCTTCATGGCCTGCTTGAGCACCTCCTTCTCCTTCTTGGCCGCCTCCTCCTTGACCTTGACCTTGGTCAGCTTGCTGCGCAACACTTTCACCTCCTTGCCCATTCGCTTCTCGCGTCGCTCTGTCTTCTTCTCCTCGGGCTCATCGGGATCGCTTTCGCTTTCCGGCTCCAGTTCCGGCGAACTGTCGCTTCCGAAATGCGCCTCGCTCGCTCTTCGTGAGCCATCAAATGAGCCGCCCTAGTTTCGCAAATTAACAAGAGAATTAATGCATTCATCTCGACCAAGAGGCTGCCCCTGAGCGAATGCAGCTTTTTTTTGGGCATTACCTTGTGCAGGCCGTGATGATAACCGTGATGATTACAGTTCACCTTGTCGTAGTAATCATCGTCGTCGTCATCGTCGTAAGCAAAGCGAAAACTAATATGCGGTCTGTTAGTGCTTGGAGTCGAATTGTCCTTATATAAATAGCGATAGCATTGGTTAATCGGTTAATGTTTTAGTTTGCCGGGGACAAGTCTTCTTTCATGTGTTGTGCTTATCAAAAATGTATTGTCCTCACTTAAGATAATGATCTTTATCGAGTAAAAGGGCTGTGATGGGTTTGTTGAGACCGCAGCCTTAGGATTGCCCGAATGCTCCAGTTCTCAGTCATATTGTGAGATTTTACAGCTTTCGATCAAGTGAAAAGGTCAGTGTAAATGGTTGGGTTCTTACAAATTCCGTTATTTGAATAGAGTTTGAAATATATTGATTTACGCAATATTTTCGGTAGATAAATAAAATGTACCATAAGGTAAAAACAATACTAATATGTTTCTCATATTTTCAAATGGTATTCCATTGATTATAATCTTAACTCAACTTTATCTGTTTACTATTTTAAAATCGAAACTAAAGAATCCAACATAAGATATCATCATAGAGCTCAAGAGCTTATCGAATTCACCAATCTCTAATCTAAATCTCAAACATTTTTAGTTTTATATTTTTATTTTTTTTTTGCTAAAACAACATTGAAAATATGTAAATTCATTTTCTGAATATTAAAATCGCTAAAAACTGGGAAACGCACATAACTCGAAACTCTCATTAAATAGCTTTTGAACGAGGAATCTAATCTTATCATCGCAAAAATAGATAATTTTTAAACTCTTAAGCAGCAAGTGTTTTCAGAACAGTCCAACGGGTATTTTTTCTTATTACTATATTTTGTTGTTGCGTGTTTCAAAGCTCAGGCAATTTAAGAAAAAGTACACACTAATTGGCACATGCGGATATCAGCAGCCCCCACCTGTCTCAGCTCCCTAAGCTCTCAGCTCTATTGTAATGTGTCGTGTTGTCAGCTGAGATGTGTAATTATTTCTCGTAGGGTACTACAACAATAACAACAACGAAAATAACAAGAGCAACAACAATAACAACTAGTAAAAGAAAAAAAAAACTACAATCAATGCGAAGCGACTAATTGCGGTTGCTTTTTTAGCTTTTCTTTTTAGTGGTTCTTTTTTTTTTTGTGTTTAGGTTGAGCTGTAGCTCGGAGGACGGCGTCGCTGAAAATGTGCGAGAACAGGTTGGAAACTGAAACAGGTCATGTGACCCCCCAGCTACAACAACAACAATTAGAGAACTACAACTACAATTGTTGTACTTTAACTTTAACTTTAACTTTAACTAGCAAATTCAACTGACAACACCAACACGTTGTGCCCCGCCCACAATTGTGGCAACGCCTGCATCTGTCTGTGCCTCATTTAGTTGCTTACCTGCAGCGCAGCTGCCAATTTGCGCTCGAGCAATTGTATCTGCCGTTTTTGTTCATCGATTTCCGTTTTGGCCTCGACGAGAAGTTCGCTGGTGTCGTGGTAGTTCTTCTCCACCTCCTTGGACACTTTGCGCGCATCGTCGACCTCACGTTTCAGCGAATTGACATAGGCCTGTTCCGTTGTGGGCGTCGGATCCATGGTGGCCACAATCACATTCGACCCATATTCCAGATTCTTCTCACGCGATTTCTCACGCTCCAGTTCCGTTTCGAGGGTGCGTATTTTGGCCATCAGCTTCTTGTTCTCACGATCCTGCGCCTCCCGATTGCGCAGCTCGAGCGCCAGCATTTGCTTGGTGCTCTGCAGATCATCGCGTATCTTATCAATGTCGTCCAGCTCATCGGGACTCTCCTCATCGATGGACATGGCAGAGGCGAGACTGGGCCTGGAGCCGCCCGCGCCCTGTGCTGCGGCACTGTTTGGACCCAGGGCATGGCTGCTGGGCGCCTCGCTTAGCATATTGATCTTTGACTGCGACTTGTGCAGCTGCTCCTCAATGGTCATCTGGCGACGGAACTTGCGCAGACCCCCCAATATTGGCTTACTGCGATCGTTTGTCCGTGTGGGTTTCAGACGGATACCGCCCTGGATCTGTTTGAGCAGCTTGTTGTGCGAGTTATCCTTCTCAGTCTCATAGATGAACTTGTCATCCACTTTGGTCATCGATTTGCATGTCAATATCGGCTGAGATCTGCAATTGTCAATTGGGTTACCATATGCATAATATATATTAGAAGTTCTAACTATAATTTTAATTGTCAATTTAGCCGAAGTTCGAATTATGGGCACAAAATTGAATAGTTTCATCATCAAGCGCTATTCTTATGGAAAGATAAGTTGACCTCGGAAAAGATTCGAGCTGAGAAGCGCTATGTATATATTTTTCCTTGACTCCTTGGTCAAATCTTAACCGATTTGCGATTCTAATCAAGTTCTTTTTTGGGTTTGTTAGATTTCTATCTACGAACAGTCTCTGATTAATTTCATTACCTATTATCTATATTTAATATTTCAAGTTTAAGAAAGAATGCCAACATTTCGAACTTGTGAAGCATTCATGAAGCAGAGTAAAAGTTCTCACTTAATTCCAGATGCTCATATTTCAGAGAAAACTAAACTGAACTCAAATTATTTCTAGTCAGATTAATTCGATTTCTTTGGGACTCTTTTTGCCATTTATTCTATTATCAATTATTAATGCTGGTCATTTGCTACAAATTGCCAACTGGTTGGTGAGTGGTTTGGTAAATGAGTGGCAAGCTGCTCACCTATCGTTGCATGCCACATGGCGCAGCTTCTTGCCGCTCTCCACCTCCTTCATCATCTCGGACCAGTCGGGGCGACGGCGCGGTCTCGTTCTATGCGTGAAATAAATGATGGTTTAGTCAAAGGATATCACTTGAGTATTAGGACCTTCTTTGTCCTGGTGCAATGCTGCTTACTTGAGCTTCTCGATCCTTTGCTTTTGCGAGTCGCTAAGTAAGCGTTTCTCGCCGGGCGCCAATGGTGGTGGTGGCGGTGGTGGCGCCTTGGGCACCAGCGATGGCAGCGGTGGCGGCGCTGGAACTGCAAAATATATGTGCATACGAGGGAGAGAGGGGGAGGCAAATGGTAAGCTTAGTTAGGACTTCACGGGCAGTGAGAAGATAAATAGTCTAGCAGCTGTTTTTGTTTTTGTTTTTTGTTTTTTATTTTTTTGTTTTGTTTTTTGTTTTCAGCGAATAAATCGTTTAGCGCTGCGTGCACTCGCGGTTATTAAATATAATTTTAATTTAATGAGTTTGCAATTTGTGTCAGCTTGTTGTTGTTGATTGCGGAAAGTTTCGCACTCGTTGCGCCCCTACCCCTCCTCCTCCTCCTGCTCCTGCTCCCCATCCATCTGCATTCTGGCCACAGGCTATACATATCAATTGAGTGTGCCGGGGTGTTTGGCTTAGAGCTTTACATTCCAATTCGTATGTCTAAAGTTTCCCCGCACATTGGCAGAGATTCAAAAGTTACGACTATAGAGCCGCAATCCCACCCCCACCCTCCTCTATGTCAATTTGTTTTATTGCCCTAACACCTCCCACACCCAGTTGAAGGCGAAACCGCATCAGGGCAAAACTTTGATTGCATTTGCTTATATATATATATATCTTTTTTTTGTTCGTTTAGTTTCGTTGCGCTTGACTCGCCATTGCTTTGGGTTTAGTTTGGCTTAGTTGGTGGTTTTAAATTCCGTGATGCGCTTTTGCCGGCTTTTGTTAGCTGGGCCAATTACTTTGGTAATATTTTTGTTGCCTGCTGTTTCGTCTCAAATAAATTTCCGCTTAAATTGCTGCTTAACAAGTTCCCTGAGACTTGCCAACTTCCAGGGGCAGACTTTTTTCCTTTCCAGTTGTTTCCATGTAATTAGCAATTGAGAAAGTTTCCTTTTTTTTTCTCTTATAGCCCGTATCGCTTATACATACTTTGGCCAACCTGTGACTTGTACACACTTTGTGTACAATACTTTGCATTCTTAGCAGATACTTTTTCAAGCGAACCCCAGCCCCAGCCCCTCCCCCTTCAGACTGTGCACAGGTTGCCGACATGGCTTTGTTGTTGTTTGATTATTAAAAAGAGAAAAAAAAAAGTGCAAGCGTCAAACAACTGCTTAAGACAATACTGGGCGGCAAAGTGATGAAAAGCTGACAAATCTGTTAATTATCTTTGTTTGAGTGAACCCAAGGACACCCAGCTTTGACGACGACGGCCCCGCCTCCGCTCTGCCCGCCTCTTCGTGACTTATCCTCTCTTGTCCCATCCATCTGTAGTCGTTGCCGAAAAGCCAGTCAGCCATGCAGCCCTGAAACAGGAGCTGAAATACATCTTTATCCCTTTGTTTGGCTGGCTGCTCTTGCGCTGCTGATGCCTCTTTGGGTTTCTCTGGTTTTAGCAGTTGCGCCTCGCTGAATCTGCACTTAATCTTTAAGTGGTTGGCTGCCTCTTAGAGGTGCTGCATTAGACTCCCTGCCTGCCTCTCCTACACACACATTTATATATACACACACATATACATATATCTGTGTATTGTCTGCACCTGAGTGTGCTAAGAAACTAATCCAGAAGTCGTGTTACTTGGCTCGATGGAAATCAGCGCCAAACTTGATTATTGCTTGGCAGTTACCCGGCTGCATGTTAATGTACTCCTCCGCACGCTCTCCGATCCCGCTTCTGCCCGCACTGTTCTGTGTTCTCGTTTTGGCCATTTGTAGTCACTGATTAAAATACGTGGTCAACTTTTTGGGCAGCCAATTGAGCGCTCGTTTCGTAAGTTTCGCTTAATTCGTTTTAGTAATTTATGGCAAAGCTCTGGCAAAAGCGGCATCCTAACTCAGTGCACACCCCCTACAAACACACACACACTCACACAGACTGCACACACACACACACACACGTACAAAATGAAAACAGAAAAGATAGAGCGAAGAAAACAAAAAACTTGCCCCAACGCTTTGTGTTGTGGATAGGGGTTGAGATTGCATGTTGTGTGTACTGTGGTGTTTGGGTCCCGAGACAGATAAAACTCTTCATTCATTCATTCATGTCGACAAAATTATTTCTTATTTAAATAAAATGCTGAGCAGCGGGTCCCACAACGTCTCCGAGATGATGCTACCCACTTAATATACCGCAAAGCCCCCCACTTAGAACGACGCCAAAATGAATAGCGGGGTATGTAAACATAAATTTTGCGAGCTCACTCCGTTTTAGATCCCACCATGCCCCATAGCCACTTGGTATACCCTGTTCCTTTTCGTTGTTTACCTCGAACTGTTGTTGGTGCCCTCCCCTTGCTGCTCTGCATGCTTCGTGCTGCTGTTGCTCATTGTGTTATCATCAACCGAGAATATTCTATGCATGCACAAATGTTGCCGTTGTCATTGAATCACGCTGGGCCGAGCGCACACAAAGTGTAGCGTAGTGTAGCAAGGGGGGGTTGATTCGGGGCATTTGCATGGACTCCAGTTTGATGACTGACTTTGTTCGCCATTGTCTGAGCTTCTGGCATGATGAAGCGCTCTGTGCTCAGAGTCAGCCATATTTTACAGTCACCCGCACATCTCAGAGTGGCACACACTGACAGCCTTAATCCCAAGCGGGGTACTGGCGCTTGATTAACATTTTGTCATCTTGTTAATAACTATATTTTGCCAGCTCATTTGTGGCCAAAAAAAAACTAAAAGCAGTGCACAACACGTTAAATGATTTCAATTCGATTCGTGAATAACACAATTAAAATGTCAAAGCTGAATTGTATTCGCAAAGCAATGTTTAAAAAAAGGCAACTTAAATATTGAAGCTATCGCTTAAATATTTCTAAATGTGGTAAACCCAATGCTACATAAAATATAAGCTATTTTCGGCAATCAACGTTAATTGAGCAGATTCGAAGTGAAGTGTTCACAAACAATTTCCTGCTACAATTATTTATTTATTCGACCATTTTATTGGTGGCCAGTGTAATTATTGACAACGTAATGCTGTGTGTACCAGCGATTTGCTTTTACGTCATGTCCAAATTTGAAATGGCCTAATCATGTTTTATGCCTTGACTCCACCCCAACCACCCACAACAGCCCTCCCGCTGTCCTCCTAGAGGTGCACCTATTGAAAGTCGACATTTCTAATGGCAGCCAAAAAAAAAACAAAGAAGCACATAACAAAAAAAAAAATGTTGCGCAGCCTTAGATATCGTTAAATATATATAGACTCACACACACACACAGAAATCTATATGTATATATATAATATATAGACCAGGCTCATTTAAATAAAAGAAAATATAAATTTTTGTCCAGGCGCTTGTCCTCTTGGCTGTTTTGAAGACATTTGCTGTGGACTTTGCGGCCACTTCGTTTTTTATTTTTTTGGTTCGTTTTCTCGTTTTTTTAGTGCGTATATTTGAATATAAATGGCGCATTTAGTTTGGCTATATCAAGCACATGGCCATATATCTTGGCCAGCTTTTGTCCTTAGCAGAACTCAAGAACGAACTAAAACAGTTGCCTCTCAATTTCTGTCTCTGTCTCAGTCTCTTTGTCTGCCTCTGTCCCTGTCCCTGTCTTTGACTCTGACTCTGACTCTGACTCTGACTATTGATAGTTGGCGGCTTTAAGGAACCTCGTGAAACAAAAACCCAAAGTGCCTTTTCCACTCATCTATCCTCATCTGGTTTTAAACATTCCACTTTATGTTGTACTTTTGACACAATGAGCAATAATCATGAATTTTACTTAGATCATAAAAAGAGAAAACCCTCAAAGGCGGCCCAAGACGTCGTCCGAGCACATTAAATAAATGTTTTTCTTTTCTGTCTGCATTGTTGCCTTTTTTACTCGATTGTTTTTTTTCTTTTTCGTTTTTTGTTGGTGCTGCTTTTTTATATGCGACAGCTTTAAAGGACAAACGTTGGGTACAGCGGTTACCATTTTGTTGAGTGACCTGCCATACGATTCTGTTTCCTTTTTATCCCCCATCCTTGCCCCTTGTGTGTTTTCTCACACAACGTTGCCGCGTCTTGCCTTTTGTTCGCCTGGCAAAGATTAGGACGCATTTGCGGTCACGTTATTGCCCACTGATTAGGACATGCTCACAACTCGGTAGTTAACTGCGCCGCCAACCATTCCCTCACGCGCCCACAACCTCGCGCACCCACACCTTATGGCGTATAGTATACCCTTTTGCCTTACTGGCACTTAACGTGCTTTTCACTTCATGCTTGTCAATTTTTACCCCTTGAGCGGCGGCTTTTCAATTCAATTTGTTAACTTTTGCAACTACTCACAGTTATAATTCTCAAAATTGAGTATTAGAAAATGACAACGCTCGCGGCCACAAAATGCATTTCGAATATTAAGAGATTTTGCCGCAGCTATAATTGTTTTTATATTTTGTGTTTTCCTTGCATTTATGTTTTAATAATTTTATGCTTTTATTTATTTAGTGGGCGGTAAAATAAGTTGTGTGCCTCTTTCGATTCAATGCCCAGCACTCACTAAAAATTTAATAAATAAAATATGTTATTTATATTGCTTTTTAGCCACCATCTTATTTGTCATGTTTGTGTCCTGTCTCTGTTTGTGTGTGTGTGTGTGTGTGTGTGTGTATCTGTGTTTCTTTATGCGCTTTGTCGTTTTTGTTTGGCTGAACACATTTTTGATGAAAAGTTTTCATTTCATACTTAAATTCATATGTGTGTGTACACTAATACACATGCATGCACATATGATAAACTCTTGATGCGTTTTTCAGTTGACGCGCAGTTGAACCTGAATGGACTTACATACATGCACTCATATACACATATATATATATAAATATACAAATGTGTATGTGCATGTGTGTAGTCTAGAGATGGTCACATGACTCAAAATATTCCGTCATGCATAATAAAACTGCAGTAGGAATTACATTTGTCTCGCACACTAAATTTTTATTTTTTTTTTGAACCTGGAACCTAGGATGGCTGAGTCTGTCTGACTTGAAAATAGATTCTGAATTTTAAGTAAAAATTTGTTACACATGGCATGGCTGACCAATGGCTGATGCAAGCAGTATCAGGGAGGTAAGCTGCCTCTACATATCCCCTCCTTTACATTAGTAAACAAAAACTGGGTCCGCCCTTGCATGTGACTATTTTAAATTTGTAATGTATTTAATCTACGGTTAGTGCACTTGGATTACACTATTAAAGTGGCTTGAGATATAAAATATGAGTCCGGATACGTTCACAAACTGAAATAATACCAATTGCTTTCCTAAATGGCAATCCTTCCTTCCTTCAGCAATATTTGCAAAATGTTTCTATTTGTCCAATATTAACTTAGCTATTCGAATGTTAAGAGATAAACAAATATATTTATTTTCAAAAGACAACTCTTGTTTTGCCACAAATTATATTTAATAAAATTGTCTATTTTTAACTTTTAATTTTGTTATAAACTATATTTATCCAAGTTTTTGGTTTTTCATTTAAATTTATACTTAAATTTGTCTTTTTTTTTGCAAAATATATGCCGACCTATTTAATATTGAGTCTATACTTAAAATTTGGTTTTTAATTTAAATAGTATTTTGCATATATAAAATGTGCAGTGGATCATTGCTACATTAATTCTGGCACAATTTATAAAAATCAATTAATGAACTCATCTGAAAATTGTATGCAAATAAATGCGACTTTCAAAGAAAAGTTGTCAAAGTTGCTGACTCCAGCGTCAATTTGCATATTTTTGCAAATTGTTTAAAATTTCAGCCCCCATCGCAATTGGATTATTTATAAAACAAAATAATTGAAATTCAGATAAAATTTAAAAACTCAACATTTCAATCGCACTAAAATGATTGGCTTGCAATTGAACAGATATTTGTCGCTAGAGTGCATTCAATTTGTTGATATTGCATAAATCTCTTCTATATACGCTCAGGCACACCCGTTAAGCAGTATTCCGATTTGCAGAGTCACGCACCCATCCCCAAAATCTCAATAGACTCTCTGCCCCGATATCTGGGCACATAGTACATATCACTCATACGCTACGTTTGTCGCGCCTGTCTCTTATATTTGATTCATTTCGCTGTGACGTCTCTTGGCCTTGCCTTTCGCCAGCATATTTATGTCCCCCTTATGTACTGATGACAGGGGGAGGGGAAGGGAGAAAGGGGCACGGGAACACAAATAAGACAGTCCAATGCGAAAAATCCACACGGCCAGTTCATTGATATTTGTGTGTATATCTATATATCTATATATATATCAATTACGATATTAAAAATACCTAAAAATATCTAAAATACTCAAATACGAATTTTGCCTGGATTTAAATGTTTGTTTTTTGTTTTTAAACATTAGAGAAGCGTCAAGAATATTTACAGCGTTTTGGCATTTTTTGGTTTGGCGATCCATTAGAGTTGTTAATCGGGGTAGTTTAGCATCCAGAGTCGTGCCGATTATCTGGCTCGATCCGAACTTACCATTTTTAATTGAGGGCGCTTTCCTCAGGGTTTTGGTCTTGAATTCGGGCTTGGGTTCTTCTTTGGGTTCTTTGAGTATCTCATCGATTTTGGGTACCTTTTTCAGCACTGGCCGAAGCTTGGCTAAATCGTCGGTGCTTTTGCTAGGCAACGGTTTCTCCTCGCGCTTCACATGCCTCAGCTTCGGTTTCTCGAGCTTGAAACGCAAACGACGCTCGCGCTCCTCCTCCGTTTCGCCATCGACGGCATCGTCATCATCCTCGGGCGCTATCTTTTTCATCGACTTGTCCCGCTTGACCACAACGCTTCGCAATTTGGGTTTCTCTAGGGTGAAACGCTGTGTCAACTCACTTTCCTTCTGCTCCGGCTTCTTGTTGATCTGCGTCGGACGTAGTTGTGCCGCCTTCTTAACATGCTCCGGCACCTTGGCATCCAGCGTTGTGTCATCATCATCGTCATCATCTTCCTCGTCATCGTCGTCTTCTTCTTCTTCGGTTTCCTCTTCTTCGCTTTCTTCTTCCTCAGACTCGGTTTCTTCCTCCTCCTCTTCTTCGCTTTCTTCTTCCTCGGAGGATGACTCGGGCGGCGGTGTGGGCTCCTTCTTTTTAGCCGCTGGCTTCTTTGTGGCCAAAGTGGTTGCCACTTTCTTCACTGGTTCTGGTGCTGATTTTTTCACTGGTTCTGGAAGTGCCTTTTTCACTGGCTCTGCAGTTTTTTTGGCTGCTGCTGTTGTTGTTGTTGCCGATGCCTTCTTCGCTGGCTCAACAGCTGTCTTTTTGGCCGGCTCAGCTGGCTTCTTAGACGCAGTTGTTGTTGTTGCTGGCGCTGCCTTTACTTTGCTATTGGCTGTTTTTGTGGATGATGTTGTTGGTGCTGGTGCCGGTGCCGTTGCTGTCGCTGGCTTTTCCCCATTCTCCTTGGCTGCAGCTGCCTTTTTAGCCCACGGCTTTGTGGGAGCCGCATTGCTGGACGCTGTGGCAGCATCCTCCTTCACCCACGGCGGACGAAATGTGGTGCGTCCGCTGCTGCCTGCGCCTGTTGTTGTGCTACGGGGCGACACGAATGGCATTTTGGGCAAACTTAGCGTCAACTGTTTTCCGTTCTATTAATTCTCCAGGGGTTGTTGTTTTAGTTTTTGTTGTTGTTGTTGCTGTTGCTGTTGCTGCTGCTGCTGCTGCTCCTGCTTTCGAGGTTGCTGCTGACACACTGTTTTCGCCCACTTTTCGTCGTCGATTTGCACACACTTTTTAAATAATTTTCTGTGATTTTTCCCCTCGTTGTTGCTGTTGTTGCTGTTGTTGATGAAAACATAAAACTTTGCACATTAGCACCAGAGCCAACCGTTGACGATGCGACGCTGTGCGGGTAGCAGAGACCTTCACTTGGCTTACTCTCCACTTTTCCAAAAGTTATTTCAAATTGCCGTTTGCTTTTTTTTCTAAATTTTTTTTTAAATTATTTTTTTTTTACATATAATTTTTGTTTTATTTTTGTTCGTTTGTTGCTGTTGCTGTTGCTGCTGTGCTATTTATTGAAAAGTCTGTGCTGTGTTGGACGATGAGCAACAGCTGTTTAAAATATTTTCAATTCTCAATTCCGTATATATTTGGGTATGTTTCATTTCGAGATTTTATTTTTAAATGCATGCGCTCATTAGCTGGCAACTCTCGTTTGTCGTTGCTGTTGTTGTTGTTTTTTTAGCTTGTGTATCTTTGTTTTGTCCAAAAACCGAAAAGTAGGCTTTTGTGTCATCGTAACAATTGGCGTGTAATTCGCTGTCTAAACTACTGAAATTGGCCCTGGCTAACAAGTGATGCTCGTTTAATCCTATGCATTTTTCCAGTACAACAACAGCAACAACAACAACAACAGCAGCAATAGCAACAAATGACAGCAAAACAATTTGCTCTGCCACTGCCTCTGATATGTAAAAGGCGAAAATATTTAATTTTAGGTTCTTTGTGGCCCCAGAGAGCCAAAGCGTCGGTAGAATCCGACCAAAAAAACCAAACATGAAAAAATCCGAAAAAAAATCAGCTTTTGCTCTTTGCCGCTCTCGCCTCGTTTCCCAAAGTATACAATGAAATTCACACACTATAACACATTTAGAGAACCAAAAAATTAAAAAAAAAAAAGCCTGGACGAGGCGAGAGAATGAAATGTGAATTTGATTCATTCCATTGCCAGTTTCCATGGCTTTTTCTGCCATTTCCATTTCCCCAACGGCCTTTTGCAAATTTTTTCTTTTATTTTAGCGCCATGATATGGAAAAATGCTGCTGTTTCCTTCTGTTGAAGGCGTTAATTTAACATGACATGCAAATAATTTTCTTTTACTTATACAAATGCCGTCATTATGCAGAATTATATAGACAAGGCGAGCTATCAAAGCCCAAATATAATGAAGACCAGAAATTTTAGAGAAAACTTATTGCAATTTTTTCATCAGAAATCTGCCAGTGCAAATAAATTAATGATTTAAAATGCGTTTTTTTTTTTGGTTTAAACCTTCCATATAAGTTGATTTTTCTGAAATTTTTTTATTCAAAGGCATTGAAATATTGACTGAGCAAATCATTTTGGTATGCTGCGCATTTTGCTTGATTTATTTTTATATGTATAATTAATTTATAAAATTCAATAAATTTTTGCTTTATGCAGTTGCATTATACACTGCGCACACGTTTGTAGACCTATATTATTTCTATATATTGCTTGGATCGTCCACACCCACACTATACAAACACACACACACACGTACACTGTGGCACAGTGGGGTAAGTAAACACAGGACGCTTTATAGACGCTGATTTTTCTCGGCACGCACCGCCTATGACAGCGGTTCAAAAACTAAATTCATGTATTTATAACAGCACGCTAAATGCTTGAAAATTTCGAAAAGCAACTAAAACAAACACGCTCTCACTTACTCTATGAACACACAGAGCAGCGCAGTCTCTCTTTCTTAAAATGTAGAAAAATGAAATTGAAAATTATTTTGGCCGACAAAATATTTTTAGCATGCTCGGACACTTGGGCGCTCGGCGCAGCCGATTGACCTTATAGCAGGTGCAGCATAGTTCAATGAAACTGGAATTATGAATAGACAAATATATATATATATATACAGATATTTATAAGTGTAATATATATGAAGTATGTGGCTAAGCAGCCGGCACAGCTGCATAACAAGTTCTATGCACTTATCATAAAAACAAATCTCTTATCAATTGCCCTTAAGCAAACGAAATAATGGGTCTCAATTACGCAAGTTTCTTTGCCGTAGTTGTGGGTGGGTGGGGTTGGTAGTGCGTATACGCGTCTTACCCTGTGATAAAAACCACTCGTCTAGAAAATCCAAACCCATTAGAGCCTCTGTTCTTTTGTACTCCTGTTAAATGTTTTTTGTGCTGATTCTTGATTTTCGTTTGCAATATTTACATTGTCGCAGTTGCGAGTTGTCGCCTCTTAATCTTGCTTGTTCTCTCTTTGTGCAATCTGTTGAAAGCGATTGACATTTGTCGTGGACTGATTGCGAATTTGCTATCGTTTAGTGCGTGATCTTATTTATAGAGTACTCAATGATTGCATATCGATTAGATGAACGTGAACCGTGTCGAAATGTTCAGCAAATGCAAAACTCTAGATCTTTAAGTAGCTACGTGTAACAAATTAAATTGTATTAAGTCGAACAACGTGAAGGGAGAATTTTGTGATTACAATGAACTTCTTAAAGAATAAAACGGATTAAGCTTCAAAAAGAAAGTATATTAATTACACAGCGCTAGCAGTAAAAACACAACAAGAGGAAAAGCAAAAAAAAATATAAATGTATATTCAGTGTCAAAAGGAAGAGGTGCTGATAAGTCCTGAAACAAGAAATTAGTCTGAAAAGGTGGCGCACATTAAGATTCGACGCTTGTGCGTTAAAAAGGAGTAAAAAGGCAAACAAAACAAAACACAGACAAGCAAAACGATTAAAAATTAATCGGATTGAAAAAGAAGAATTGCAGAGCGCATTTCGGACAAGCATAAATGGAAACAATTTCAAAATGACAAAAAAAAATTTGATAACAGAGAAATAAAATAAGGGAGTTGAGAGGGTAACAATGGAGTATAGACTAGGGCATCAAGGAAAGCGCTCACTCAGTATCAGAGTATTATTTAAAATGTGCCTCTCATAATTTGAATTAATGGTAACTTCAGCGTCAAAATACTAAAATATCTCAAAATGAAATGCGCCCACAGAGGCAATTAATTTATTTTTAATTTATGCCACAAAATGTAAAACATGGAATTATGCCTGGAAAATAATCAAAAATTGTTGGCTTTGTCAAACATACTTCAGGCAGCTAAAATTTAAATTTTGTAAAAGCAACAGCTAAACCAAAACATTAAACAATTTAAATTAATTTTAAATTAGAATATTTGCCAACACTGCCGTTTGCATGCATTGTGATTTCACTGGGCGTATGAGTAATAAATGAATTATCTGAGAGAATGGGCAAACTGGGCGTTGAGAGATAGTTGCAAATTTGTATGAAAGTTTTAAAACCTGAAATAAATTCCAAATATTTTTTTTGTTCTGCATTCTATTTGAGATTCCCCTGATGAAATGCATATCTGTGTTTTGTTTTGGGACTACTCGTAATTAATGCCAGCATATTTTTGAAGTTAAATGCAGCAAACAAATTTACAATAAACAAATTTTCCGCTGCATACTTTTTGGCTTTGCCAGATATTCATACACTGAGTATTTACCCTGTAGCTGTAATTGGAATCAAATGGGTATTGTCAACTAGTGAAAAGTTGATTGCAATTCGCTTCTCTTATAAATTATGTTTCAATATTGTCATGCATCTTTATAAAGAAAATTTTTGTAGAGTACATAATTTAATCGTAGCTGTTTCTATAGGTTGATGTTTATATTTATATAATAGACCTATAATATTCTCTAATTTAATACAGTTACTGGTAATAAAGGGTATAACGGTATTGTGCAAATGTATGTAAAAGGCAGATGGAAGTATCTCCGACCCCATACCATTGATCAGGGTCAACAGCCGAGTCGATATAGCCATGTCCGTCTGTCCGTCCATCGGTCTTTCCATCCGCCCGCCTGTCCGCGGATCTCAGAGACTATAAGAGCTAGAGACTTCAGATTTTAAATATAGATTTTCAAATACTCGGCGCAGATCATATTTGCTTTTGTGCTTTCATTTTATCGATAACTGCCTCCGTTTATCGAATATCGATACATTTTGATTTCCGATAGCAATAAGTGCCACAACTTTAAAGAGTGCACTTGCAGGGTATATCGTAGTCGAGTTCACTCAACTACAGATTCTTACTCGTTTAGCATCCGTATTTTGAAATCAATGTTTAATGGATGTTCTGTAACTGAGTAAGCGAGTATTTCCCTGTCAAACACACTTAATTAAATCATTTTATTTGACCTGTTTTCCTTTGCGCACAATTTTTGTTGAAAACCAAAGCTCAAATTAGTAACATTTAAACTCACTGTGGCACTGAATCTGTTTATCTATTTTTGTTTTGTGGCTTTTGATTTTTTTTTTTTACTTTTTTGTATGATGACAAGCTGAAAACTTGCCATAACCGTAAATCAATTCGATTATCGTAGACAACCTTACAGCGGTTTTTAATTAAAACAAAATCCAAAAAAAAAAAAACATGACACGCGAAATTTCACACCGTTCAAATTCGCAAATTGTTCAGACAAATAGTTTTTAACTGAGGCAGCTTTTAAATTGTAATGCTAATAGTTTGTTTTATTTGTAAATATGCGTTCTCTCCCTCTATCTCTCTTATGAAATACTGTATATGGGCGCCACTTCCTCGTTCTCTCTCTCTCCCTCTTGAGGGCTGTCAAGTGATTTTTCCTGAATATGCAGCTTCTTTAATGTTTAGTTTCAACCATTTTTGGCACAGGCGGAGCCACTGCGATGTCTGTGGTGTTGACCAGTGAGAAGTGCGGCCACGTCGAAATCTCCTGAAACAGTCGCCCGCCAGGGCATTCAGTGTCCCGCACCTGTCGATGGCCCAGTAGTTTGTATGCCGGATCTATGTAGCCTTGTGACACACCAAACGTTATCAAATCCTTTGCTGCCTGCAGCATGCAAGGTGGTGGAAGTTCGCCTTTAAAAAGAAAAATGAAATTGGTTTTTTAAATAACCTTTTATCAAGAGAAATTACAGATATAAGTGACTATTTTATTAGAAGTTTTGTTAGGAATTTCAAAGACTTTAAAACTGTTAAAAATATTCCGGGGGGTATTTTCGGATTGAACCTTGAAATAGGCAAAATTACAAATTTGTTGACTCAAGCTTGAATATTGTTAGACACCTGCAAATGTGACTAGGAAATTTTAATCGATCTTTTGACCAACCACAAAGAGTGTATTTTTACAAAAAAAAAGTCTTTAAGCATTGTAGGAGAGTTGATTTATTCCAAGATTGAAGTCTAGATCCTTCAATACTCTATATCCGTACTCTCTGCTCTTTTAAATCAAAGTAAAAGTTAAAGTAGTCAAATACTCACTACGCCAGTCACCGATTAGAACAATTCCGACACTTTTGTCATTGTATTTGGGCGCATGCGCGCCGACGACGTTGAAGCCGCGTCCCGTGTAGATCATACCATCGCCGCCGATGCCAAAGCTATAGCCAATATCGTTCCAGCCGCGATCCACCTGATGGAAGTCCTGCATGTCCCGCATGCTGCGCTTGCAATCCAGCGTGCTCTCACACGCAGCGGGTATGTAGGAGTGATGTATGATGACATAGGGTGCAGGTCCCTTAAAGTAATCAACCTGCTTGGCCATGCGTGCTCCCCAATCGGCGCGAGACAGCAGCTGTGACCTTACTCCAGCTGCGGCCGTGCCGCCGTCCGTCCCGGCCTGCTGCATGTGTTGGCTGTAACCTGCAAAGGTAAAAACACAAAATAGATTGGCCATCAGTATATTGACTTGCTAAGTTGCTGTTGCTGTGTATTTTCTTGAGTTTGTTTTATATATTTACAGTTTCCGACAATTTCGCACTGTGTGTGGCAAAAGTTTCTTTGCTTTAATTGCGTCAGTTTTGTGTTTAACTTTAACTTTAACTTTAACTTTAACTTTAGTTTTGTCTATCTACTTAAACTTTGGTATGTGGTGCATTCCCATTGATAAATTAGATAAATAAAATTTCAAGCGGATTCCCCCGGTGGCTTTTGTGTGTGTGTGTTTGTGTGTTGCCTCAACAAGGTGAGAAATCGAAATGAAACACCCAATCCAAATAGCAATCGAAACGCTTCATAAGAATTCCCCGCAAGCCAGACGCAAAAACAAGAGAAAGAGATAGATAGAGAGAGAGAGCGAGAGAGACAGGGTGAGTGAGTGAGAATCTACCAGCAATAACTGCTTAAGCTTAGCAAACGAGTCGTTGCCCCACGTTGATCGCTTCGCTTATATCGTTTATAGATAGTATCTTGATTTTGCGTTTGTCTCTCTATTTATGGCTCTCTACCGGTGTATACTTCTTTGCCAAACGTGTCAATTAATGAACCGGCCTCATGCCATATAAAATATGCACAAGTATTACTCAGCGATTTTTCTTCGTTTTTTGCTTCTTGTTTACTGAATACGCTGCGAAATGCGAAATGTCATGCTCTTTGATGCAGCTGTTTGCATACTCCTGATTTTTCAGCAAGGGGGGAACCACAATAGAAATTCCAGAGAGACAGAATCTAATTATATTGTGCCAAGGACACACATAACTCCTATATAGATTCCAATATGTTCTCGGTTGCTAATCTATAAAAAGCTAAAAAATGATTATTCAGAAATATTAAAATGAAAGTGAAGCAATGTTTTCAACCTTTTCAACATGGGGACTTACTTAATAAATGTTCAGCTGCCTTCTGTTATAAATAAAATGTGAGTATCTGAATTATAAATAGCCTTCTATTTACTTAGCTGCAATTTAATTTTTAAAATATTAACCAAGTTCTTTCAGGCAATAATATATTATTTGTGAATAACCAAAGTATTCAGAACAGTTGAATTTATTTATATATTACAGTGAGTAATAGTTACAATATAAGAGTATATCAGCCTCCGCGTTGAACAGATCTGTCTCGATAAACAGCAACAAATAATGAGTCAGCTCTACAAATTAATTCAACTAATCGAATGCGATGTCAACAGGTGGTATCATCTCATCTATCAGTTTTGGCCCGTTATCCGTTAACGCAGAGCGCTTTAGGCCTTCAAAGACTACTTTCTGCTTGTCACACAAATGCAAATGTTTCACCAAAAACTATTTCATTCATTTGAATGTGGGTGTGTGTATATATAAATAAATATATATATATGTATATATATATATGTAAATTTGCGTGGAAAGAGTGTGAAACTTTAGCGCCAACCATTTTAAATGTTTGCCGAGGCGTCGACATCGTCCCTGCCGGCTGCTGCCACACTGCCTCCTGCCAACAGATACGCCCACTTCCTGACGCATTTATATGCATACGCAAAGTTGGTATGGAAAACGCGAGTTTGGGCCTTGAAACTGCTGGAACGGCGGGAGGACATGAAGCCGCCACACTTGACTAACTTAACAGCAGCAGTTTCTAATTAAAATTTTAGAGAGCAAAACATTTTTGCTAGCACCTGCGCCAATCCTGGCTCATACACACATAGTAAAATGATATTACAAGAGCTGGGGCCACAGATGAAGCAGAAGCTGAAGGTCTCATCTATTGGCAGCGTGTGCTTGAATAGCAAATAGAGCGAGCACTGCATGTTGCGGAGTAGGTTGGGGATTGGGGGTTGGCAGCGTATTTAAGGGGGGATGGCTGCTGTCAAATCATTTTCTATTAAATTTATGCCCTCCTCTTTTTACTAGTGTTACATGTTAATTACGTTTATATTCTCGTATATTTACTGTTAACATTGACACACACACACACACAAAACACGAACATTAAATTTGCCGCAATCGCCTCCGCTTAACTACCCCGCGACATGACCCACCTCTGTACACGCTTCTCTAATCGTCGGCCATAATTACGCGCCGCCTAATAAAGTAAACATTAAGCTCGTTGTGCTAATCAATATAACAAACTACTGCCACACACACCTATATATATATATATAATATATATATATTTATATATAGGCACTTCTACATTCCCTAAATAAGTTTACTCTTGGGTGTTTAATAATTTGTTTGTTGCCTCTGTGGCTGGGTTTGTTTAGTTGCCGCAGTCTCATATTTCATTAGGAAATTGCTTCAAAAATGTAATTTGGACTAACTGTGCAAGAAATTAACTTGCCTCGGGGCTACACAGGTTTCTTTGATAATTGGATAAGGCCTAATTCTTGTGAATTTTATCAAATTGTGTCTCATAACTGAAATATTTCATTTATTCAATTTGCCACCGTGGCCATAAGCAGTACACCTATCCCCTCGCGCACTAATTGTTTGTTTTTAATCAACCAAAGCACATAAAATATGCTATTTATTCACATATACACACACACACACACACACACACACACACACACTCCTGCAAGCATATATGTATGTGCGAATAACATGAGCAAATATTTTGATTCAAACAGGCAAGAGTATGTTATTATTTGGCATAATGGCATACGAAATATTTCAAATAATGCGACGCTCATTTCATGAAATCGAAAATGACAAAAAAATCCCTGCAAGCACAAATATAAAAACAAACAGAAAGTAAACAATACTGCAAAACAAGAAAGCGAGTCAAAAGACTGTTGCACAAATTTACATACTCTAAAAAACATCTAAAAATAAAATCTGAAGAATGTGTTCAGTACAAACTTGTATTTTCTATGCTTTACTTTGTAAATAGTAAATAAATTTATGTTTATTTGAATTACATTTTCAAGTCGAACGGAATATATTTTTATAGTCAATACTATTCAGTATTTAATTTAATTTTATTCTTCTTTGCAAGCCACTTAATAATTGAGGTATACTGCAGTGAAAGGGTATCTGCATAATAATAAATTATTATGTGCATATTATACAAATTCGCCAGTCCGATTGTCAGTGATTGTGCCGTATTGTTGCTTAAATGATATTTTTATTAAATGCGAGTTAATTAAATTTGCACTTGAACATGAAATGAAACATAAATTAGCAACGTACGACTACAGATATTACTATATGCTCGAGAGATGCATATCTATCACTTGTTTTGTGCTCCTTAATTCAGTTTACAGGGTGAGCTGGAAACGACTTCCAGTGGCAGGTGACAGGCGCACAGCATTTCCTGATAAGCGGCACTTGCTGACTGACTGTGTGTGCTATATAAGTGTGTGCGTGTGCGTGTTTCTGTGCCTGTGTGTATGTGTGTGTGTATATTTGTATGGCAGACGTGTGTATTTCAGGGGCAAGCTAGCGATAAGGCCTGGTGTTGGGCTTCATGACACTTACCCATCATTGATAGCAAAAGTAATCCAAGTGCTGTCATACTTGCAGGTGTTGCAAGAATTTTCGGCTTCTTATTGAGGAACTTTTTTATGTGTTTTTACTTGTGCACAATCGCGACTTCTTTCTCTTTTTTATTATGAAATGTAGGAACTTTGTTGAAATGTGTATTTTTGTTAGCGTTGGCGTTTTTTTTTTTTTTTGTGTGTTTTTTGGCAAGAGTTGTGCAAGTTTTATTCGAGGTCAAATTTTCACATGCTGGTCCCGAATCTTTTTGCTAATTTTTTTTCTCGATTTATTTTCTTTACTTTTGTTTTATGTTTTTTGCGATATGTTCGCATTCACGCGAATCTGAAGCGCGAATGATTGGGCAGCATAAGGGCGCACCAATGTTTATAGACGCGTACCAAAAATTGTATATTTTTTTTTTTGCTTTCGTTCGCACCAGCGCTGTCGAAGTCAGCGTCGCTGTTGTTGCCTGCGCGCAATGCCCAGCAATTTTTAAATCGCATGAAATTTATTACCAATCGCCAACAGCGGCGTCTGCGTTGGCGTCGTTAACAACGTTTGCGCCGCTCATCGGATCGTCCGATTCGCTCTTCGACGCTCCGCTGCGCTCGCTTCCGCTCTGCGGAGCTCAGCAATTTGATTTGATCACTCCCTGCTCTCAATTAGTTGATAATATTGTTATCAGCTGCTGTGATATGGGGATTTGTCTGTTTGCCTAATTAATAAGTTCGACAAGCGAACCTCGTTTGGTATCAAAGGTTGAATCCGTCCCTATGTGAATTACACGGCAACACACTGTTTTTATATATTTGCAAATGAATTGACCTCATTTTGAACTGTATGCCTGATGGACGGTACTTTTTATTTGCACTTGGGGTTACGGGTACTTTTTTTCCCTTTCGGTTCGCATTCATTATGACTTGGCACAAATATCAAATTAACCCGAACTTTGCGACGCTTTCCATTGGCTGCATTGATAAATGGCTCGTCATCCACAGGCGCCATATCGACTGAGCTTTGCAATATTTTCTCAATCCCAAATGGTTGTGTTCTAAGTTATGATATGTATATCGTTCAGTTTGATTTTTGATTAGATAGAATCTTTTTTAAAACAAAATTGTGTGCTGTTTTTTATTATCATTTGAATCCATATTCCTTGGGAGAAAGTCACAATATTTGATGGAAGGTTATAAATCGCAAGGCCTTTTATCAACTGTGCATAGATCAGCACAACATTAATCACAATCTTGGTTAAATATTTGCTTTTTAACTATACGCATACGTATACTCTTCGGCGTCATTCACTTTTAGTCGGACATAACTGATAGTAAGATGTATTTGAAATAATAATCCAAAATTCATTAACATATGTATAGGAATTATTGCACAGCTGCATTAACTGTCACTTAGATTGTACTTCCCCCGCTTAATTTTCCATGATTTAATCAATTGCTTGAATTTCTTGAGCTGCATTCCTCAATAACTACTAAACGACCTGCCCGTGCCTTGCACAGACCAAATGCACTTATCTCTCTTCTCATACCCTTCTCATGTCTTTCGCTGATAAATTGTTGTACTTTAATACTTTGAGCAGCGGACGTTTAGCGGGGATGCCCCCCGTTGATTTCATGGGGAAGCCCAGGTTATGTGTATTTGTTAAATTACTGTAGTCAACGCTCCGCGTTTTCATTGGTTAAATTAGCAGCTGTTTTATTTTATTTTATTTTTTTTTGTTCATTTTTTTTGTTTGTTTGCCAAATATAAACAAAGTTGTAAGGGTATTTAATTATTCTAATAGGGCTTATATCATTTTAATGGAATTTTTAAACAATTTTGATATCTAACCTTCCAAAGCTATGTTTTTATCTAACATTGTTTTTTTGCAGTTTTTATCGGACGCATGACGCATTTCCAAATTTTGACCTCGGTACGACAAAAACATTTTAGAAATGTCAGAAATTAGCATAACTTTTAATAGCAGCCTGCAGAAGTGACATGAATATTTTTTTTGAACATCGAAGTTTTAGAGCTCGCGGGCCAAAAACTTGTTATACGGGCAGATCCGGCCAAATAAATTTTCGAAAATTGGCAAACCGTTATATTGGAAGTATTGAATCAGAAGATTAAGCAACATTTTGTTTAAATTAATTTTATTTTGGCGATTGTGAAAGTGTTCTTAGTGTATAATAACGTCGTAGTATCTTCTATATTGTTTTCCATTCTTGTTTTTCATTGGCACAATGTATCAATCAAAAAAAAAAAAGCACACAAATATATATTCTTTAGACGAATAGGGGGATTACCGCAGCCTCCAGATGGTCATCATCAAAAGGAAATTTATGTCGTTTGTTAGCCAATGTTTGGTTGTGCTTACGTGGGAAGGTAATCACTCGCCCCTCCGACCAAATAAAAAAGGGGGAAGTTTCCGTAGACACATGGAATAGTTCATATAGTTGAATTGCTGGCAGGGCACTTACCACAAATTATAGCAAGTTGTTGTTGTTCATGTTGTTGCCGTTGCCGTTGCTGTTGTTGTTGCTGCTGCTGTTGCCGTGTGGCCGAATCTACGTCAGCTACTTTTGGCATGGCTGCCATTGCAAGGGCTGTATAGCTTGTGTCAGAATCGGACCCCAACCCGCATCCAGACCGCTCGTCGCCCATATTATATCGTGCCAATGTCGTTAACAACTCAGGCAACAATGAAAACCGCTAAAAACAATACGAAGTGTGTCCGGGAAACCGAAAAACTCGAAGTCTCGATGCCAATGCCGAAGCCGATTAGTACTTCTGATTAATTCTGGTTCGTTTCTCACACACTGCCATTTGAATTGTGGAAATTGATATATTGGAGGTTAAAGCATTTCTAAAATTAATCTTTATAATGTCATATAAAAGTAAGCATAGAAATATTATATTGAATCACATTTCAAATGAAAGTTAGTCGGTCAGTCATTCCCATATTTATTTCCAAGAGATAGTGTATTCCAGCGGCGTTCGTTTTCTCCGTATCTCTAGCTTCTTCTTGTCTTTTGTTTTTTAATTTAACATTCGAATGTCCGCTAATCGTACGTCTTATCGGGGTATTAAGTGCGATGTTTGTGAACTGCGGTTTGGCACGCTCTTTGTATTATTTGTTATTTATTTATTTTTTTGTTCGCATGAACTCATTGTTTTTTTGGGGTATTCACCACAAGGTGAAACATTATCTGTGCAGGTGTCAGATAATGAGGGGTGTCTATTGCAATTAGCACAAGTAATTTCAAAGTATTTGTTCAGCAATTGGATGCAAAATTACTTAATTTATTGTACAGATTCTAGTGCTGTCTTTAACTAGCTCTGATAAGCCTTTCTACGTCACACAAAAATATATTTATACTAACACTTTATACCAACGTATAATCATAATTTCTCATTATATCAAAAATCCCTAGACATTAAAGAAAATGTTGAAGTAATTGGAATTTTAATGTGTTGAATGCATTCTAATTTAAATCTGTGGCAATTGTTATTTCTGGACGTCTTAATTGCCGTATATAAATATAAGCATATATACGCACACATTTATATATATATATATATAATATTTAATTCATATAATATATATATTTATATATATATATTTATTTTATATTAGACAAAGTTTTGGCAGTCGGCAACTCATCAGTTGGCGTTTTGCTGTCGCTTAAATCATTGCCTGTTTGGATTAGGTACGCATGCTGGTTGCCTTTTGGGCTAGAAATAATTCAGGAAGGGGGTGAGGTGGACAAACAGCGGGTCGGAGTAGCGGTTTATATCTCTTAACTGATGCTGGTTGGGCTGCTGGTTTCATACACGACACGCACATGCCATATATTAAGGCATACATAAAATGACAAACGATTTGCGCGGCGCGTAAATTGAAAAGCGCTGAGCCTGTGAGATTGCTGCAGTTAGAAGACAGGAGGCAGCCACTCGCAGCCAGGACGACAGGATCCATGACGTCCTGAGGAAGGGAGCAGGCGAATAGAGGCGGGCAACATTTTGGCTGGCTGACTTCGTTGGCATTTGCTGGCGACATCAGCGACTTTTGCTTGTTTGTTTGGCTTGGTTTTGTTATTGCCGCCTGAATGTGTGTGTCTGCGTGTGTCTGCGTGTATGTGTGTGTGTGTGTGTGTGTGTGTCTGCATATCGAGATGTCTTGTGCCCCCCAACTACCTCCTTTGCCCCAGCTATCGGCTGGGCTGAATGCCAAAACTTTGGCAAAGTATTCAAATTAAAATTTCAATTAAGGAAGTGAATTTGGTGTGCCGAAAGTGTATTAAGTCTATTAGGGCGTCATCTTGGCACTTGAGCTCAGTGGGCTCAATTTCGCACCGCTCGATCTCCACACACGTGCGTCATTGCACCTACGCCCCACCGTCTCCTTGAAGAAAACGAAAAAAAACCAACCGCACCCATTCAGGCAGCCCAGGCTTGTTCGCACCGTTTCTTGATTTATTGCCAAAGTTTTGTCAGTCGCATGACATAAGAAGTACTTTGTAGAATATATTGTGAATTTTGTATAAACCAAACAACACATTGTTGTGGCTCTTGTGGTTGGTTGGGGGCTGTTGGCTGTTAGGTACTGTTGTAACATCCAGTCTGCTGCTTGCTGTGGGCATTATTAATAATGTAATCAATTTGTAAACAATTTGGCATATATCAATGCGCTTCATGCTGCCCATAAATCTCGCACAAAATTAGCAAACCCGCCGACCACGTTCACGCAACGCCAACGGCAATTTGCATCTCGATTCCGGGGCATAGTTGAGGCCGGGAGCAGTTCGGGAGCGCACGGAGCTACACGCAGAAAGTCGGGGACGTAGACATATTGCAACGGGGCCACGTTGATGGATGGACGCATGGGATGGACAGTTGCCTGTAACTGAAAACCCCTTGGGTTGGGGTTGGGTTTTTCCGCTGGCACATTTTCACCCAGCAGCAGCATTTGCGATGAGCAAGTTTTGGGTAGCTCTCCTTGCTTGCTGGGTTGTTATTGTTTTGGTTGGTTCCGTTTGCCCCGTTGGCTGTACGTTTGTCGGGTTTCTTTGCTCTGCTCGCTTGGCAGTTAGTGACAGCTGCTGCCAGGCAAAGCCAGCAAACAATCCAAAAAAAAAAAAAAAAAAAGAATCACAATAACAGGCAACAGACACTGCGTAAAGAGCGAAATATCTAATCTCGACAAGCCTGAAATTTTGGGTATGCCCCTGCCATGTTCTAGTTGACCGAGATTGAGACATTCGTTTGCCCTAATACACAGCCAGTCAGTCTCCAGTTACGCTGGTGCATTGTTTGGTCTTGCAGAAACTAACAAGCACCTGACACTTACTTAATTTGAAATGCGCAACAACTCAACAGCTTTGCCACATTTAGTAGCACGCAATGTGCTTGACACATAAATAATGTAGTAAGTCTTGAAGTCTTGTGGCCCAATATGTATTGAATTTGCTTTGTGTGCAAACACAATACAAAGTAACCCTAAATCTAAGTGGATATATTTTGATCTTTTGCTTTAAGCTTGTCTTACAAATAATCAAAATCTGCCGCTTATCCTTCGGAATTATTTAACATCTGTTTTTCACTCGATTTGAATAATTTGAAATCAATTCAATTTAATTGCTTTAAATTCGTAACACATTCGACTATTATTTTCCCCTCGACTAGGCTGCGTTTATTCCGTCAATAAATTTAAAATTTAAATTTATATAAAATATAAAAATAAATACCAAGTGCTTATCAAAGCCAACAAACATTTCGAGTGCGGTTTTTTGGCACATTCCTTTGCAGCGCATTCAGTCGGCAAATTGAAGTTTGTTGTATTATTTATTTTTATTGGTTTCGATGCCACAGCTGCTTCAGTTGGTTGCAAGCACGCACGACTGAGCACGACGCGTCGTCTTTCAGCACTCTTGAAAGTTTATGAACTTGTCATTCAGTGCTTCAGTTCACATATATCTAACATCCTTCCGATCTACTTGCAGGCAGCGATGTCGGGACGCTTGAATCATCAGCACGCGGTGTACGCTTGGCGGCGCGAGCAAGAGCATAATCGAGTGCAGGCGACGCAGCAGGTGAACCGCTACTATGATCACTGGGGCAAGGTGACCTCGCGCTTTGAGAACTGGACCAATCAGGCGTACTACGACAACGCGGACAAGAAGCTGCAGCAGCGTAAGGGTCAGCAGCAGAAAGAACAGGAGCTGGCCGAGCGACGCACGAAACTGCGTCAACTGCTGGATGACGATAATAATGTCTACGATATGGAGCTGGGTCGCAAGCGCAGGCCACGTGAATCGCCGGGCGATCTAAAGACGCTGGAGCGTCTCAATCAATCACTTAAGGAGCAGGAGCAGCTCAAGCGTAAACTGGAAATGGAGGCGAAACTCTATGGACGTTTGCGTCATGGGGTCGACGATGAGAAGCTGCTGTACAAATCCAAGTCGGACAACGAGGTGCTCGCCAAGCTCAACTGGCTGGACAAGCAGATCGAGAAGCAGCAGCAGCGGGAAGAGCGCGAGGCGCTGGCCGCCGAGCGACAGCTGCTCCTCCAGCAGGAGATCAGCCGCACTGAGCAGGCTCAAATGGAGCGTCAACTCATACGCGAGCAGGAGATCAAGGACATACGCGCCGTGCAGGAGTCGCATGTGTCAGAGCTGAAGCAGCGTCAGGAGCAGGCCGATAAACTGAAAGAGGAGGAGCAGCATTTCCGCTTGTTTCTTACCGAACTGGAGAAGGAGAAACAGCTGCTGGAGGAGAGCACAGCTCTGATGCTGCAGCAACCGGATGTTAGTCAAGCATTCAATCTGAAGAAGATCAAGGTTTTCATACGCAATCGCAGCGAGGCATATCGCAAACAGATCACCCTCTGCATTAATCTGCTCGAGCGCATGATCAAGTATGCTGTGAAGACGGAGCAGCTGCAGCAAATACTTGACCAGTGCAAGCAGCAGCTGCAAACCGAGATCCTTGCAGTCAGTCAAATCGAAGCCATGTACGAGTCGGAAGCCAAGTCCAATCTACAGCGTTGCGAGGATAATTGGCGCGAGCAGCATCTGCAACGCTACAGTGATATTAACAAGCTCATCGAGCAGGAGCAGCAATTGCTCAGCTCGATGGTGCGCGAGAATCTTACCGAGCAGCAGTTGCTTATCGAACTGCGTGCCACACATCTCGCTGGCATTGAGCAGACCAACAAGCAGTTGGAGCAGCTCAACAAGGAGCAAGTGTTATCCTCTCCACGTCCCCTTGAAGCCGCCATGACCTTGCCGGATAATTGTGATGCCATTGAACAGCCTGTCTCACCTCGTCACAGTCAGCTGGATCCAAGCGAGCACTCTGTTCTCATGCCAAAGGTCAGCAATTCATTTACCAACCTCAATTTGGATGTCTGGCAGGATATGCCACCGGTGCGTGGTGACATCGATTCGCCACGCCTCAAAAATACGCGCTCCATGAATGTGGTCAACTTGCAGAATGTTGTGCCGCCCAAATTTGCACGCAAACGCGTCGTCTGGACCTAAAACTTGGATTGCTGCATCCTTCAATACGTAGTTTATAACTTTTAAAGAAATTACTGAAATTTAAAATGTATTACAAACTAGGTCAATGTTTTAGGTATAGTTCCAATTATGATTTATTGTCTGTGCGTGTGAACTTATCTGTGTGTGCGTGCGTGTCTGAAATCTTGTGTGCTTACTGTAAACTGTGTCTAAAATGCACTCGCTCTAAGTGTACTTGTATTCGACTAATATTAATTACAGTTAAGCTAACTCGCAGTATTAAATAACAAACTAAATGTGTGCAAAATGTATCCTTCAATATCAAGAGGATGGCTCTTTACTTTTCAATTAGCAAATATGACAAATATTATCTTAAATCTTGAGAGATTTATTTATCTTCAAATTAGAAACACGGCCATCGATGTGCATTTAAAGATACTCAGAATTTACAAAACAATGTCAATCAAAAACTACACAAGGTCAGAAAAATCCGGAAAATCGATCGCAACTTAGATCTTAAGGCCTTGGCGGATATCCTTTGGCATACAAATATTCCTCGCTTCGGCAAATCCGAAAATACATCCAAAAGAATGTATTTTAAGCAACTAAGATAAAAGTATTTTCCTGTATCTAAAAAAGAGGTCAGATCTCAGCCATATCGTTACGCCTCATATGTCAAATGACTCTTACCAATTCCTTCGAAAATCTGCAAGGATGAGACCAAGTTACTTCCGTAGTGATTTTATTTATTAGCCCTAGGATATGTTTTTTATTTGGCTTATTTCCAAGCAAGCAATCAATTTTTTTTCAGCCTGAAAGTATGCAGCTTTTTATTGACATCGTCAAAATTTCCTGTACGCTTTCTGCTTTTACATTTTGTAGAGGCCTTGACTTATTGATTGGTTGCAAATTAAATTTAATTAATGCAACTTATCAGCAATTGAGTTGCATGTTGTGTGCATATTATGCACCTAGTTAAAGTTGCAATCTATTTAATTGCTGCATATTAATTATGATAAAATTCAATTCATCGCGCTTAAATCCTAAGCCAGCCGGAGAAATTTATACGCTTGTTATCGTTATTTTAGATTTTCCTTGCTTCATTAAATCACCTGCGGGAAAGTCAGTTAGTAAGTCGACAGCAGCAGCAAAAACTGACAGGATTGAAAATTCAATTATGTGCAGTCGAAAGTAAAACAGCGCCTAAGGTCCTGTATGCTAATGAAGTGCAAAATACTCATAAATAAACAAAATATTGCAAGCAATCATTTTCAGAGTGCTGCCAAATGTTGCCTTTCAAATCGTTGCAGTCGATTTAATAATAATAATAATATCAAAAACAAAATAGAAAGAAACATAGTTGCGAAAATATGCCAAATAATATTGAGAGCATGCAGCGCCTTTTGATTAAATTTCTTTGAGTGTTTGGGACACAAAATCCAATTTCATTTTCACTAATGGCAGCGGCCTGCTGATGCTGATGCTGCTTTGGCTGCTCCCAGCAGCAATCGCTGTTGCTGCTGCTACTGCTGCTGCTGTGCAAATTCCGGTTCGCTTCGCTGCCAGCAACAATGCAAAACACACAGCGCAGCAGAAGCAACTGCGTCGGCGGGAAAAAAACATAGAGAAAATTGGATGAGGAAAAACGCGATTGTTAAATTGAATTAAAACCAACACGAAAGAAAAAACTGCAACGCAATACAAACATCGCTCCACTGCATTGTGGAGCAAGTGCAACCAACTGGCACCCAACCGGAAGGTATGTATATCATCATGAGCACCAACAACTGCGGTACTCATTTCATATCCTTCTTCAGCTCTCTCGCCCTCTCTCTCTCTCTCTCTCTCTCTCTCTCTATCTATCTCTTGCGTTCTTTCTTTTTTCTGGGCTATCAATTTTAGACATCGTGTTAGTTTAACCATTACACTCACCCGCTTGGTCTTAGCTTAACGAGGTCAGTACTGTGCAGCTACATAGGGATTTGGTTACGTTAATGGTTAACGCTTCAAATTGTTGCCAACTTATTGACCACAACGAAGTTCATATACTATTTATATTATAGCATTTTTTTAGCCGATTGTGTTTGTATCCTAAGTGGCTTAAAATTAAGCTCAAGTTGCTAAAGGCACACCGATTTATAGGTTTTTTTTAAGTCAGCTTGAGTCGAATTAACATATATCAGCTCTCCTTTTTATACCCTTGTAATGAGACCCAATAACAAACAGCATGAAGTAGCTGTGCTACTCTTTGCCAGCTTTAAGTTTTATGTACATGTTAAAAATCATATTTTTCACCGTTTGCTGTCGTTTACTGTCGGTTCGGAAATTGCGTGGAATTCTGTTTGATGGTCTTCCGTATACGTAAATTAAATATCCTCAGCTATTCAAGTACGTATGGAATTTCATTGAAATTTGCTTTTAAAAAAATAAATAAATAACAGAAGCAGCGAAGTGCAGCTATCTTCGACACGACGATACGTATCATTTATCAATTTAAGTATTATTATTCAAAAATACAGTAATTTGGTTGAAAAATTAGTGAAATTAATGTGAATTTTTTATTATTTAACAGCCGTGTAACCAATTATTTAAATTATGCTCAATATTCTGATCACTTTTTAAGGCAAACCTAATTTCGATTTAATTCTCGAAAAAGCCCAAAGGAATTACGCAATTCTCAGATGCAACTGGTACGTAAGGAGTTTTTCTAGTAAGTATCCTAGTAATCCCTTAAATTAGATTAACGGTGCCGGCGGATGTGCTGATGGAAACAAGAAGAAGCCAGAAGTGACATTTACGTCAAGAATTCAACAAACAATTGTCAAATGTGGCCATAAAACACATGACAGTTGCCGTGCTGTAGGTGTTGTTGTTTTCTGTCCATTGTTGTTGTTGCTTGTCTTGTTATTGTTGCTGACTGTCGCCTGCCTTTTTGCCTACCACTCAGCTGTCTGTCTGTCTGTGTGTGCTTGTTGCCATTTTCAGTTGCTTACCAATGCACAAAGCGGAAACGTCTGCGGATCCGGAAATACATGTATGCGTGCTGATGCTGCAACTGGCTGTTGCTGTTACTGTCGTTGCCGTTACTATCATTGCTGTTGTTGTTGCCGTTGATGTTGCTGCTCATATAGACAGACTGACTGGGAGCACCGACGTCAACGTCACTGGCAACATCATCGGCTTAGCCATAAGCCAACATTTCGCCAAACAAACTAAGTCCCACTGCGGCCGCACACATTTTGCCGGCTAAACCTTCAGTCAATTGCATTCAAATAAACGATTCACACGACTCCTGACTCGTTGCCCATGAATACAACAAGTGCGTCTGCTCTAGTGGAGAGAGACTGCTAAAACTTTACCCTCTTCAATAATTTCACAGGTATTTAACCATATCAACGATACCTTTTAACGATAGCCTCTCATATAATTTTATTTGTATACAGACTTGAACAGTCTAGTTCACAAATTTTAAGTAAGAAATGGTATTTAAAGTAAACTATTCTTGATCCAGATAATGTTTATGATCATGCACAATTTGGAGGCTATAATGAATATAAATAGATATATTTGTAACTAGCTTAGTTAGCGACAAATAAGCCAAAAATATTTATCTTGTTTTAAAATTTCTGCTGATAATACAGGGTATAAAAAGAGACTAGCAAATGACTAGTAAAGGAGAGTTCGGGATGTGTGCTATGCATGTGCTGGGGATAGATAGCTTAGTGGCATGCTTGGATAGAGAGAGAGAGAGCAAGAGAGAGAGAGAGAGAGAGGGAGAGCAGTGGCTGATGCAAGCAGTCCAAAGTGCGCTTTTGACTCATTTACATAGGAATGCCCGTTGACTGAAGCCTGAAGCGGCTTCCATTCGTGGAGCTTTCAGCGGGGTTCGGTTGGGAAGGGTAACGAACGATTTCATGAAGCACTTTATGGTTGGATGGGGGGCAAAACTGCTTTTAAACTTTAAGCAACGCTTACATTATCTGACGCGCATCTGCTGCTATGGAATGCCCCCACTTCACCTACTCCACTCCAACGTTCAATCCCAGTCGCAAATTTTTTAGGTATTTTTGGAGCCATCGCTTGTATGTATAAAAAAGAGCTGCGTAAATACTCCCGCCAACAATATCAAACAATAACCAGAGTCGCTTCGTTGGCGCCGTTTTAAACTCTTCACATTTTGGTTATATTTTATCTCTAGATATATATATGGGTGTGTAATATAGTTTCATAACTAAAAAAGCATAAAACAAAATTGTGTACACTCGCAGACCAGTCAGCACAATGCTACACCATACAACACCCACCCACATGCACCCACTGCACTCCCCGCCGCCCACCAATGATGCTACACAGTAGTGTATATATTAATAATGCATGCTGCCTCACATTATACGTACGTATATGTATGTAAGCGAGAGTCGTGAGTCAGTGTATTCCACTACAGTAGATATTAGCCTAATGGAAATCTGCTAAAGCGCAAATCTGAAAATAAATAAGTGAAGTGAACCATCTCCTTACCCTCCCGCTTAGCGTAGAGAATTTAGTGCTCCGGCGATTATTAAGGTAAGAAAAAAATGTTTTTAATTATATATTATAATTAAAGGCAAGAGACGCACTTGCAAAACCTCAATGACTCATTTATTAATATACATGCTCAAGAGCTCGAGTGAAAAGAATTAGTTTCAAGTTGGTTTAACAAATTTTTGATGTAGAAGTGGTTAGATTAGCTCAAGTCACGTCTGGGTCTTATGTCATAATTGTTCAGCTGATTAACCTCAAAATAGTTTTTGTTTGTGGTTCCCTTGAGTAACCTCAAGAGTCGGTTACTCACTCCAAGAACTAATTGCACCCTAATGTATTTAAAGTTGTGGCAATTTGCAATTGATAACCTTTTGCTTGTGCCCTCCGAAACTTAAAGTCATTAAATTTATAACAGAAAAACTCCAATTAATTTTTCAGATTTAAGTTGTCGTTATTATTATTGCTATTTTATTATTTAATTGATACATAATTATGTATTGTCATTTTGCTTGTGCTCTCTGAAACTTTAAAACATTAAAGCTATAACTGAAGAACTCAAATTCATTTTTCAGATTAAATGTTGTCATTGTTATTGTCGTTATTTCATTTTTCAATTGATACTTAATTATGTCTTGTATTTCGGTTTGCTTTAATATTGAAATAAATACACATAAAATTAAAATAAATTTGCTTGGCATTGGTAATACTCGTGTTGCCGCTGCGTATTTACATTTTCGTTATTTGATTTCATTTTTATATTCACAAAGGACCTGCTGCTTGGCAGCCGTCACAAAGGCTCAGCCTGCGGGGCCTTTCGGGCACTTTAGTGTCGGATGAGTTTCACACCGCATTGTATTCGGTGGAGTCTCCCCCCTTCCCCACGTCGCCCACATCAGCTTTGAATTGTCGAGGTGTGACCACAATCCAATTGACGGAGCATAATTGTTGAGGTGTTGGCCGGAGGTGTTTTTGGGGCGTGCGTTTGTCAGGCGACAGCCTGCGGGCTTTCAGTTTTCAGTAATTGTAAATTACAATAAGTACAGATATATTTCACAGCAAAACAATTTTAGCTGCTTTAATTCCTTTGTTATATGGTAATCACTATTCTATATTCTATTAACTTGTGTTAAACTCACACAGAAGTTGGTCCATATGTCGGCCTTTATATATATATCAGTTGGCTTATTGTTTCCATTTTGTTTCCATTAAGTGATTCCCACTGCTTGTGAATTGTATACGGTTTTTACTCGGCTTATGGGACTTTGCTGGAAAGTTTGCACAAAAATTAGAATTCTTTTGCACTCAAAACTAGTACGAGTAATCATCCAACAACTCAAACAACCACTCGTAAAACTGCCCAAAACAAAACATATGCGCAACCACAGCTACTAAATGTGTAAAAATGTTTGCAATGGGCATTTTTCGATTGAGAGATACTCTGTGTGTATCTGCAAGAAGGATACCCTATAGTCGTGTATCGTTATCTGTCAAATCAATGTTTAATGTCCTTGCAATAGTTTGATCAATGTTCCCAACATAAATGTGAAGTGTAAAAAAATAATAATAATCAGATAGCACAATTTCAAAATGATGCATTGTGATTTAGTTTTACATCAAAGAAAAATAAATAATGATTTTTCATTAATTCACTTTACCTACTAAGCCCTATCCTTGGCAAAAATTTATGAACAAATAATTAAGTTAACTTTTCTCTAAAGTGTTTTAGATTAACTTGTATACGTTTTATACCAAATTTAAAATCTTGCTTTAAATTCTGAGCGAAATGCGGCCCACACAAAAATTCAACAAAGCCTTTAAGCCCATAGGCGACACAAGAACAACAGCAACAATGCGCATTTACAGCAAGTGGCCTGACAAACACATAAAGCTCTCATTTGGTTATTTTGCATTCATAAAATGGCACTAATTATACAGTTATACGGCTTAGAGAGACGCATATACTGTGTACATACATATATGTAACTGCAAAGGGTGAGGGTTGTTTGCTGGCCTGTATAAATTTTTGGTCACATTTCCTGCCAGCTACTATTATCAGCAATAGAGTTGGCCTCTTTCTATGTTTGTCTATATATACGTATATATACATATATACATATCTCTATCTTGCTCTAATTTGGTAGCGCTACATAACGGTAATTAACGGGCTCGAACGGAACTGGCGACTTTGAAGCAGCATTTCTAGAGCGGCGACTGTAGCGTCAGGTGGCAGTCATTGACTCGGCTGCAACACCTGCAGGACGTATACGTAACTTTTGTAATTAAAATCGGCGCACTGCTGCAACAGCAGCAACTGCAGCAGAAGCACAACGTAACGACAACAAAAGCAGCCATGCAAAAAAGCTGCAGCTGCAACACTTGGGCGTTTTGGGCAACGGGGGCGTGGCATTAGAACAAAAGCATTCCAAAGCGAACAAAAGTTTTTGGTCTTCTAGGTGCGGGCGTAGCGGGCGCCCGGCGTGGCAGTTTTGGGTTGGGTCGAGTGGAGTTAAATGTTGTTTGTGGTTTTGACAGACGCGGCGAACTTAGTTGTGTCTTAGTGTCGTTTTTCTGTGCAGCAGCATCAGCAGTTGCAGGGTTAAACTGAGAAAACAACATTTTCAAAACATAAGTTGTATATTTTGATCACTTGAGCTAATTGGTATCAGTTATCGGAAGCAATATATAGGGGTAGTATCATAAGGAATATTATTTGTTTGTAATACAACTCAACCGGAGCAGCTTCGTTGATGCACATTTGTCTTAATTAACTGCTCGTTCTTATTTTACTTTTTTGAATGAAATTGCTTGAAGAAAATTTCTAAAGTTTGCAATATAAAATAAAATTTTGTTTAATTTAATATTTTGTTTATTCATAGAGAAATGTTAATGTGATATCCGTAATATTCTGGCAGTGCAGCAGCAGCAGCTGCAGCCACATCGTGCAACTGGGTGACCCGCTCTGTGCTGCAGCTTTGTTCTGCCACAATTTGTTAAAGTGCTGCCAAAGGACTTAAAGCTCTGGTCGAAGCACCTTTTGTCCGACTAAGTGAGTGCCACAACGCCAATGGAGCATAGCCAGCTAAGCTGCTTGTTTTTATTCTTGCTGCAGTTGCTGAAGTCACCAGTTAGGACTCACAGTTATTATCAGCCATAAAGCTGTCGCAATCAGATTATTAAAATGAGCGACTGCTGGAGATAATTACAAATTGATTTCAACAGAAGTGAGCAAGCACAGATTGCCAGCCTTCTGATTTCTCCGAACATCTCGCTGCCATCCTAATCCGCTTTTGGGTACGGCAATGTGCCAAAATTATATTGTACATATGAGCAGACAAGTAATCCAACAGCTGTACTATGTGCTATGCCAATATACTAAGTAAATTGTGTTCTCTGTGATTCAATTCACTTCTGTGTAAATTGCCATCACTCGATAAAACTCAAACCATTTTCTTGTGCATTGGTATATTGGCTTCGGTATTTGCTCTAGCTTATTTTGGCATTTACATTAGAAAATATACTTTTACATCTACTTAAAATTCATTGTTAATTATTTTTTGGATGCCAGAATTGATTCACAAACTTTCAATAATAGTAACTTTTAATCATTGTTCGACTGAAAGGCTTATATTGGATTTGTTGTTCAGCAAACTAATTGTTTTGTTTGCATATTATATTGGGAAGCAACCAAAATGTGGTTCAGTATTTAATAAATGTTATTCATATTTATGGTAAATAATCTGTATCATGTTTTTATCGAAAAAGGCTTGCCATGTTTGTGTTGGTTATGAGTACAAATTGAAGCAACTGTTGAGCAACAGGGTGTCATTCACGTCAACATTACTCTCTCTCACACTCTCTCTCTCTCTAGCTCTCTCCACAGCAGTGGCTGACCACATAAGAAGAGTGGCTGGACTGTGTAAGCTATTGTTTTTGCATGGCCTACAAGTGACCCACAGGCCATGTGCCGTCCTAGGACCTGGCTGCTATAGTTAAAAACATGCTGCGGGCTGCGTGGGCTCGCATAAAAAAAAATTTGTCCAAGTTTAATTGATAAAGTTTCTGATGATGCCATGACGCCGCATTAATCCCATAACCCGGTCCAGGACCAAGGGACAAACACTTGTCAACTACCACATCCCTTGCCCTACCCCCCCAGCCCCCCATGGCCCGTTACTATCCAAATAAGAAGGACAAAAAAAGCATGGCAGTTTGCTCAGCTTTAAGTTAAAGCAGCTACGTGTATCCTGTGCATTGTGTTACTGTGTGTGTGTACGGTGTGTTTGTGTGTCCTGTGCGCATGCTGTGCCCTGCACTGATTCCCACAGCGCTCGTTAAATCAATCGTATTCAAACGGTAACTATCCATACCCCTGAAGCCATTTCAAACCGGACGACGCAATCAATGCAAAACAAAGATAAAAAACAAAATGGCAACATACAAAAAAAAAAATAAGAAGAAAACCGTAACAACAACAATAATATAATTCCGTCACTTCATTGAGGACATCAAAATGTATGAGCCTCCGTGTGTGCCCCATGGAATGCCCATCAGGCACACACGTGGCGCCATCGTCATCAGGTCGATCCAAACTGGCTGCTGCTATTCCAGCTCTTGCTCTTGCTCCTGCGCCTGCTCCTGCTGATGTTGCTGCTGGTCACGTTATGCTCCGCTCAGCTTTGCTTTTATTAAAAACGCTATGCAGAGCACATTACAAGTTAATAATTCCCGTGCCGCGTTCTGCATTCTACCGCACACAAACACAAACTCACACAAACTCGCCCACAATATGGTTGCAGTCACGAAACTGGGAGGCATGGTCACGGTCACGACTGGTGCCATATGCCGCACATTCGTTGCTGCTGAAATATATATTTTTTTTGCCCCTGCCTTCCCGCTTCTGTTTCAGGACGCAACATGAAACGAATAATTTTTATGATACTCTGCTACCCATTGCACGAACCGAATGAATGGCATTTGTGTTCGAAAATACATTTATTTGAGGGCGTCGCTCTATGGACATTTAGTAGAGAGTAGAATGAGTGCCACTAGCTAGAATGAAAGTCAGAGAATAGAATCTGTTGCCCTTTGCTCTGTGGCGCCGACAGTTGACACAAATTGTCAGTTCATCAACGCCTACCGGGCGTAAGTGTGATGTGGCTGGGCACCAGTATGGGAAATCGGAATCGCCAGCCTCGTTAGGCACCACTCCCAACTCACATCCATACACACACACACACACACACACACACACACACACACACACACAGAGAAAGTTAGTGGCAGTGAGACTGAGTTGGGTCTTGTGTGTAACAAGCTCATATAAATCGTGCACGTTGGCCCATAACCATATTGAGGAGCCTTAGGGGCTCTCTGTTGCTGCTGCTGGTGGTGTTACTGTTGCTGTTGTTGTTGCAATATAGTGGCTGTTGTCAGTCTGCCGCTGTCCAAAATGTCATTGTTATTAACTTTATATGGCTTATTACATAAGCAGCATAAATCCGGACAATGCTTACGTGACAAACGAATCGCAGTCAACAAAAAAAAAAACATTTGTACACTAATTAAATGTAATGCCTGCTACAGCCTACGTCCATTCGAAGCAGACAATCGCCTCGCAGGCAGATAAAGTTCAAAAAAAGATTTAGGAAAGGATTTGCGAGTTAAATACCATTTGGGTCACGGCTAAGTCCTTTAGGGAGGCTTCAAGTTTAACTTGCCAATTTCCAAATTTCGGTTTGCGAATTGGCCGCATAGCTTTGTTAATTCTGAATTCATTTTGGCTTTGATATTTACTATAAATATTTCTGATTTCTAATATTAGCAAGCACGATGTGACTTCTTTTTTTCACTTTGTTAAACTTTTATTTAGTTAAGAATCTTGAATTTCGTTTTAATTTATTACCAACATATATAAATGTAGGCCGTCTAAAGGCGATTTTTAAGGGCGGACAGAGACTAGGTGTAAATTGAACGCCTTGAACTAAAATCGATTCCCGGCACATTTGCAGTTAGGCCCACATTTTGCCCAGGACTTGGCCCCGAATTTAATCAATTGACAAAAGTTATTAAAAGTTTAAGCGAATCGTACAAAAGTTTTGTTGTGTGCCAGAAATCACAGCAAATCCTCGCACATGCTTTGTGCCCCTCTCACAAACCCGCGCAGCCCCGGAGCGTTCACCCTCTTTTAAATGGCAATCCAATGCAAATCAATAGAGGGCGTGATGGCTGAGGGGCGTGGCGGTGGCAGTGCAACTTTGAGACAAGTTTATATCGTAAATTGTGCGCAACGAAAATGAGATACGTAGACCGCATACCAAAGGATTCCTAAGTAAAACATTTCTGATTAGCCTCAGCCACGTTTTCTACTGTTTCTGGCTCCTCTTGCCAAGTATTGGCCCAGCCAACTCGGCAAAGGACCAGAACCATACAAAGCGACACTAACAGGAAACGAGAAGGAAAGCGAAAGAAAAACTGGCTACTGGCTGCTACTATTTAGGGGAGCCAGTCTATTTGATGTTTGTGCTGACCCCGCTGTGGTTCGAGAAGTGTGCAAGCATAATAAAATCAAGATTGAGACAAACCGAAGGCAAGGACATCAACACAGGACATGAGAGTATCGGAACAGCAGGTTGGCACTGCGTACATTTTGTGTTCCCTATCGTGGCAGCTCGTGTTGAGGTGTTGCTGTCCGTGCCGCAAATAAAAAACATGACTTGTATCCATCTCTAAACGGAATTTTAACTTGAATCTACATTTCTTCTTGATTCTGGGCTTAAGAACTCTTAACAGCTGAAAGAGATCTCTTCGTTTTGGCCCAACAAAGTTTCATATCTATGAGAATGTAATCAAATAGCAAGATTAAATAAATTTTGAAAGCACTTCTGTTTACATTTATTCTTTATTCACATCAAATCTAAACAACACCAAAATTTTAAACATTATGCTAATCAATGTGTCTTCTCTAGAACTAATGAGCTCCCAGAAACGATCGATGAATAATGTTCACTTAGAGAAAAATTCGTGATTATAGTCCTTCATCAATACTTTGCTATTTGTGGTTCGCAAAATGCTGTCATCTCTATTTAAGTTCAGTAAGATGAAATCGAGGATTGCGGGTAGGAGTAGACCAATACTGACAAGGACTGGCTCTAATTGAACTTGTGTGGGAAACGAATTACAGCCGATGTGTGAATGTTTGCTTGTTTTCTATCTGGTTGGTTGGTTGGATTTTGCTCAACAGATTCGCAATTCAGTACATTGCTTAGGGCTTTTGTTGAATAAAAATATTGTGTTAACTTTGGTTAGTAAACTCTCTGTGAAAGTCAGTGGGTCTGAATTCAATCCAACTAAAGAGCGAGCGAGTCCAAATCATATCATCTCGCCATCTCAGTCTCTAAGTGTATTTGTTTCATTGCTCTGAATGCTAATGATGGGAAAATTTGCGAATTTGTGCCACGCGAACCCAAAGGGGTGGGGTGGGTGGACAAAAAAAAAAAATCTGAGCTGTGCTGCTGAACTGAGTTGAGCTGAGCTGAAATGCTAATGATGTAAAAAGCTTCGACGCTGAAACAAACGACAACATTTTCAGAAGGGAGTGCGGCTGTGAAGAGGCATCCAATGTTGTCCTCGAAATGAGGCAACTGACTTAACTTAATTGAAGTTGCTTTTGCTACTGTCTCTGCCTTGCCAATTGGCTGATGGACTCCTTGTTTTACTCACTCTCCAACTCACATCTCCATCTTCCACTACAGATACCCGCTTGTGATGTCTTCTGCATTTAAAAGCTGGCAGCACATCAGCCCACTTTCGGTGGGATTTTAGATGATGTGATCGGATGCTCTCGCTCGATGTGATTTCGTAATTAATGAAAGCCTGGAATGGGCGTAAATGAAGCTTAGCGGTTTATTTGATACGACTCCACCTTCCCCCATGTCCTCCGTCTCTCGCATAAGCCTCGCCATCATGTCGTCTTTCAGCGAGCTGGCCCAAAGCGTTTAGTTTGCTAAGCGAACCTGTCAAGAAAACGCACTTCACCCATTCGTCGTCCTGCTTAATGGGTTCTCGGTACTCCAAACTGTGAGAGCCCAGTTGTATATTCTCTGCCCAACTTTATCATTTAATGTCATTCAATGTCATTACAATCCCACACAAGCGCTTCGCTAAACATTATTGGGACTAATTGAATAAACTTAAAATCGTGCCAAAAGACTTAAAAGTTGAATTTACACTGGAAATATAAATTTAAAATTCTGATTTTTTAAATAATAAGTTAAAGCTGATTAGCAATTTATTTCCTTCATGTTGTCTTTAGCTAACTTATACATCATATTTATCAAACCCTCTTTTAATTGTGGTCTGTGTTTTATGCACATTAAATAAATAACTACACCCAAATTAAGTCATGCCTTTACTGCAACTTAATAATTTGATAAACGTTATACAGTATTATTCTGAAATAAATTTGGTTGTATCTACACATCTTTACATATCCCTCTCTCTCTATATATATGGATCTATATATATGTCTTTCGTTTTCACAAAAATATTGCTTATCTTGGGATTACTGCATGCACTTTTATTGTTACGAAATATTTGAATGCGTCAAAAATAAAATATAAGACTCAGCCATAAAGTCATTGAGTACTTTTTTCGTTTCAAGAATAAGCCTTAAAGTCTTTAAGTACTTTTAAGTTTTGTACTCAAGAGTCAAATTTGTTTCAGTTTTTGTTGCTTTTCTGTTGCTTTCGCTTACAGATGACCGCACCGGATGTAAGGTTCGCACTTTACTGCCTTGGCATATTATGTGGCAGCTCTCTCTGATGACTCGACAAAATATGATAAGCCATCGGAGAGTGGTTGCCACTCATCAAAGGCGGAAAAATGTTGTCCATATATAATCAAATATAGTCTTTAATTTATAACTTGATAATAAGAGCGGGTAGCATTGACTGTACACAAATATTAAATATTTAATTTAAATATTTAAGATGTTCACACTCGTCGACATTGTTAAAGCTGCTGTGTCTTTTGGGCATGTGATTGTTTTGTGAATGGAATTCAATTTAATATTCTGCTCACATATCCGCTAAGGGTAGCAAAACAAAACTTTTGGCGCAAAGATATGTCTATGTTGTGGTTTTTTTTCTTTCGGTATTTTAGTTGTCCTGCTACAACCACAACATACAAGTGCTGGCAATTTGTAATTATGACATTGGTCATTGGCTTGTTAGCTTATATTTAGTACTTCCTGGACTTAGTCCGGAGTAGAGATTTGGCAATGTGGGCTGCTTGAGCGTATTTTAAGTAATATTCTCGCTTCAGCTGCTCTTTATTCTCAGAACAATTTAATCACCTCAACCTTAATAGCTTTTATCAACATTGTTCTTGAGTGCAGAATGCAGGCAGCAGCATGCAGAATCTAGTTCCAAAAATGTGCAGCATTTCCGGCTCATTAACTTTGATGTAAGCAGAGCATGGACGAAGCAAATGTGGATGTAGATGCGGATGTGAATGCGGATGCGGGTCTGGTATTCACACTTGGCCAAATGGCAGGCATTTGTGGCAGCCACTGACAATGCTCCATTAGCATGCAACATATTTTAATTAGCAAAATAAATTGGAAATGCTGGTTGCCCAAGCGATTTTCTGTGTGGGTGTGTGTGTGTATTTGTGTGTGTGTGGGTTCGCGTGTTAAAGCTGCGTTTTGCAAAATGCTCCAGAAAAAATTCTTAGCAAGAATTCTGAATTGTTGCCCTGGGCCTGTCCAAGCTAGTTAAAGTTTAAGTACCTTTTTCAGCCCGAGATTTATTGTGAATGGGCCGCCAAGGAAAAAAAAAACCGTAAATAAAGAAGGAAAAAATGTTGAGTGTATCTGGAATATACACGGGAAAGTCAGTCCCACACGTCTGTTTAATTTCACTTAACGTTTAACCTGATGCCATTAATTGGGCGCAATTAACGCGCCTTTAATGACGCCCTCTGGTCATGTCCAGCATAAACTTTGATATATATAGGGTACCGTGCCGTCATATGTATGTATGCGCGGCTGTACACCTACATATGTATATTTAATTAGAGGGCCGCGCAAAGTTAATACTTACAGATGGGTGGAGGAGGTGGCATAAGACGCCGACGCGTCGCTTGATAAATAGCCAATAATTCTGGCAGTGCTTTGGAGGCGCCTCGCCGACTGGCTGTATTGGTTACGTGCACCCACCAACAGCCCAGCAGGACCCATAACAACCCCCCCGTTGTGCTGTTGAAAACGAAATAAATGGCCTGGCATATAACCTTGAGCGTGTGTTGTGGCTATTATCATTTGTAATTTGCTGCAATTAGTTGGGGCTTAAAAATTCTAAAGCAAACTTTCTCGACAACAACAGAGGAGGAGGGGAGGCAGCAACAGAAGAAGAGGAAGCAAAAACAGAATAGGCCCAACAAGGACTAGAACTTTGCCAGCAGCCGTGGAAGGAAAAACAATGAAACAAACAAATAAAAATAAGCGCTTGCCTAAAACTGCTAGACTAGGTCATACCCCAAGACTAGTTCGAAATCTAAAATTAAACTTTCAAATTGTATCTTAAATTGGATTTTAGCTAATCAACAAGGCAGCTCGCTTATCCAAAGTGGAAGATAAACCAAAATTATAATTAGTTCATAAAAGTTGCATACCAACTGTAAACTTTCTTACATTTATAGTTCTTGAGTTGATGGCATTCTGAAATTTACGAGTTTACGTTCAAATATTTTCTTAGGTCAGCCTTCTGGCCTCATTTCTATGTTTACAGGGTACAATAAAGAAAATATTTATTGGCCTTGCGCCAGCTTAAATATTTATAAGGCACATTAAATTAATTTACGCATGTTTTGCCATGTATACAACGTACTTTGGAATTACCTTACACAAGCAAAACTTCAGTACTCTGCAATACTCGGGTCAAACGAAGCTTGGCCAACTGTTTATATACGGAATACACCCGGGAGTACTTGGGACATCCTGTGCAAATACGTGTGGCAGCAGCAATAACGGGCATAATTATTCCTATTGATAGTGGAATTGCTGATTAACATGTGACTATGCAATCAAAATTAATGGTCTTTAAGCTCCAGCTGTGCACAATTAACGTAGGGGTGTGACCTTTGGACAACCCTGTCTACGCTTATTAAGTTTTAAGTCGAAGTTAGATATTACAGTCGCGTATTCTGCTGCCTAATTGGTCTCGTGGGTGTCTTCAAAGTTCTCCCTAGTTATTATTATGATATATTTTTTTGGCTTCCGCGAATTTCAAAAGATATTTATTTAATTTACCTTCCTGCTGACACATCACCTTGCCCTGCTCGAAGTATATATATTTTATTTTATGATTTCCGCTCTGACCATTCTTTTAATATCAACACAAATTACAAAGTGTGTTGCGTTCAACTTTTATCAAGTTTATTTAAGGATGCTTCAGAGCTATTAAATGCGTCGTCAGCGCTGCCGCAGATGCTTTCAAATTGCGGTTAAATTACTGAAACGCTTTGTACTTATCCTCAAAATCAATAACGCTTCTAGATGCCGTGCTTTCACATCATCATTTCATTAAATACTGTATTACACTTAAAGCTTCTTAGCTTATTAGGTCATACGCTTTAATTTATGAACGCTTGAGCAGTCGCTTTGAATTGATGGCATTCAGTTAAATTACTTGTTAACTCAATAACCTATGCAAAATTAAAATTAATTGAAAAATTTATACCGTTGTGTCCTATTATTTTCTTATTAACCCTTTCTTCAACATTTTCTCTACAATACCAGCGATTGTAGTAAAAGGTTTCTATATAATTTAGCTGGTAGCCTTCATTGATCCTCTCTCTTTTTTTTTTGGCAGACAGCAGTTCTGTTTCTGGGCTTTTGCTTAAGCTCTTTTATCATCCAAGCTGAAAATCTTTCCATGTTCTACAACTTGATGAGCATCTAATTGAGCGTGGGCAAGTCTTATAGTTTAGGAACTAAAGCTTGGCGGCGGCTTAACGCTTACTGCAGCACTAAACAAGCAATCAATTTAAAACTTTGCTCGAGATTTCTTTGAATTCTATAAGTCGTTCCCTATGTGAATCGCAACCTTAGGGGATAATCGTATAATCCAACAATTTACACATACAATCTTTCACATGCCATTGACACACAATCCCCTGCATTGAGAGAGAGAAAGAGAGAGAGTGAGAAAGTGAGAGAGAGGGAGAGAGAGACAGGTAGCACATATGCAAGTCGTATAAAAATAAGGGCAACAATTAGTTTCATTGATGTACGTTGTGTGTGGATTCGGTCGTAAAACAAATGTCCCTGACGTATGAATAATAGATTCAAAGCCGCGTTGCACAGATGCAAAGAATTCATATTCCTATACATATACGTATAACTATGTGCCACGGTTATACAGTGCCTTACTCAACCACCATTCCCCCTTTGCTGCAGCACCAGTCGCAACTCTAAGCGTAAATGGCGAGAGAACTTATGCTTATCCTTATGCAATGTTCTGCTTTGCCTGGCTCTGTCTGCCCCTGCCCCCGGGCGATGGTGTGGTGCTAGATAAATTGCTGTTAAAACCTGCTTGGATGCATGTGTCGGATATTTCGGATACTTGGGAGCCCAACATGCTGCCATGCAACATTTTTGGGCGTACTCAGCAACCGGCTGCAGGAAATACGAAAATCTTTGGCAAACCTTGCATGTGAATGCAATTTTGTTGCTGCATCTTATTTGCCAAGTGTGCCAAGTGAAAGAGGGTCCTAAAGAATGGTTGCAAATTGCGATAGACTGGTAACTTACGCGGCTCAATATATTCTTAATATACTTCAGCCAGTTGGCAAAGCGGTAAAAGTTAATACGATTTAACTGGCGCATAATTTGCAGACAGCCAGCAACAACAACAGCGGCAACCACAACAACGGATGTAGAGGGGATGAAACGGAGGCGGGTAGAGTCAAGCCCACGCAAATATGCAAAACATGCCAAAAAAAAAAAAAAACCAAAAGAAAATACGAATTCTGTTCACGAGTTGGGGTTAAGGCCACTTTGGCTTGCCAAAAATATGTATTAGGCCACTTGACTGCGTATACGCTGTCCGTAAGTTGCCACCGCAGTGGGTGGCAGTGCTGTGACCCTTAGAAGGGGTGCCACTGGGGTGAGTGGAGCTAGATTTGTTGGGCTCATTCGCCCCATGAATAATTTTAGCCACGAGATGTCGCTGCCATTGCCTTTGCCGCTGCTCTAAACAATAAACAAGTGGGCAAAAACATATGCAAAGTCTTCTAGAGCCAAGACGCCTCCGCTCACAGGGTGCCCCGTGTGGAGAAGCCACCATTTACAAATCGAGTTGACAGCACGAAGACAAGCATGCCGCGTGCGTGTCATCAATGGCGTCACACTGCTTCAACTCCTCCAACTCGGAGGATTGGGGGTTGAGTCGTCAAGTCGGCAAGTCATTTAGTCATCAGTAGCGTCATCAGCCGCAGCAGCAGCCGCAGCAGCAGCAGCAGCAGCAGCAAAACAAATGACTTTGGCAAAAGTATGCCCTAACAGTCGGCACTTAAAATTGTTCATCTAATGAAGGAGATAGCGTGAACCCATAAAATATCTAGATTCGTTTGAAATTTATGTTATCAATATTTTATATTTCTAGTAAACTAAAGTGTGTTTTAAAAATGGATGCGAAATAGAAATAAATATAAAATTTGGTTCATATCTTTTCTTCTGCTAAACGAAGTTTAGCACCGGAACCAGCCAAATTGCAGCACGACATCCTATAATGCATCCAAATGTTGCTCCATAACAAGATTTTTTTATTCAAGTATTTTCTTTAATATTTCCAATAAATATTTGGCCATTTATTTTATTTTTATTGGGGTGCTTCATGCACTGCGACCTAGTTGGATCTATTGTGCTCCCTTCTGAGCCCATAGGTCTTCCATCTGTTTCTTCCTCTCTGTTTAGGGCCTTTATTTATGGCTATTATTAAATATGAATATGAATTGAATACACAAGAATAAAGGACTGATGCCAAAGAAACAGCTCAATTAAAACATATATCAGCAAGAGCATTAAATCTTCGACACACTCCAGAGCAGAGCTTTATTCGTGTTTTATTTGTTTTCGTTAGAGATAAAAACGTGTGAAATGCCATTTGGCAGGCATGACACACAGAGCAGCAATCAGAGAGAGGTGTGGCGTCAGGTAAGCTAGATGGACCGGCAGGTCGCCCTTAGCTCTAGGCCTTAACTCTACGTATCTTCACTTCAGATTTGGCAAATGATAGTTTTTATCTCTGCCGGCAAGTGTTTTTGGCCGATGAGTTATGGTTGCTGCATCAAAAGGGCTTTGCAACAGCAGCATCAGCAATAGCAACTGGCAACTGCGAGTCTCATGCAAGGTGTGTATGTATATGAATAAATCTATGTTTGTGTGTGTGCTCGTGATGGCCCACATGACCAACAGCATAACCATCACTCTCAGCCTCTGTTTCGCCTTGAACGTGCGCACAATTCATCACATGCTGTCACTGCGTCTTGGCATCAGCTTCCACAGCAGCTTTTCCAGCCAGCAACAGTAGCTGTGACTTCAAGCAGCGCTTGGCTTCGAGATAATGTTTATTGAGCTGCTAGTTGGTTAATTTTAATACCACGTACACATATACACACACACACACTTACACACCAACTGATTTATGGCTCTGGCTGCTCTCTCGGACAATTGAAGCATCCCGTCAATACAATAAACTGCACTTGATGTCAGCTGGTTGGGAAACGAGCGAACATTTCATTCTGCGGCACTTTCTATTCTGGGGCAGCACTTGTATTTTATGTGCAAAATGTCTCATTAAGTAACCGACGAATGAGTAGCAGCCACGCCCCTCCTGGCAGTGCCCCCAGCTGGCTACATAAAAAACTCGTTTACCTGCATTAAGCGAAACACTCAACAGACGGTTCAAGCATAAGGGAAATGCGACAGAGCCCGGGCAAGGAGTGGGCCATCAAACGGATGCCACAAGTGCGCCAAACTCATCCCCCCCCCTGCTTGCTGAAACCATAAGGCAAAAGCTGCTAACTGTAAGCTGAGACCCACGTTAAGCTGCTACAACAGCAACAACAACAATAACATTAAGAACAACAACACTATCACAGCCATGCCAGATCCTGTCGTAGCTCCTTGTTCGGCTGCTGCTGCTGCGGCTTCTGCCTCTACTTCTGTTGCTACCACCTGCAGCGCAGCCCCAAAATGCAAATCAGCTGTAAAGCGCGAACCACGCGACTTCCTTTGACTTACGCCCCTGTCCTCTTCATTTGCCTGCTAGTGCTTGGACTCCCGGGTAGTCGGGTGCCACGTGGCATGAATGTAATTGCGCACACTTGGCGGTTAATGGGTGCGACACAGGCAATCTCAAAAAGAAATGTATGAAATTTGTATGAAATTTCGACTGGGAAAAGTGCAATGCACACAATAAAAAACACACAAAGAGGGAGACGGAGAGAGTGGGAGAGCGAGACAGAGAGAGACAGAGCAAGAGATCGAAAAGAAATGCACAAATGAAAACCACTCCAAACCACTCGAATTTCCATACGCGGTAAGAATTTGTGGAGTCCCTTTGCAAGCGGATTATTTTCATATTTTTTACGGCATATTGAGAATCCTTTCTTTTCGCGCATCTTAAGATAAGTCCTCTGGAAATGTATGTATCAATGTAAGGTCAATTAGGTCGGTTTAATATGCGTTACGAAAACTGTGTACAATCGAGCGTAGTTAATAAGTCATTAATATTTATCAATAAATCAATTTCTAGGAAATCTTTACACTCAATTCCTGCTTCGTCAGAAATTAAGCTGTTTTATATAATATTTTTTATATTTGAAAATATGACAAAGTAATAAAACCTTTACTCAAGATCTAACAATGTACCGGTATACTTCATCAGGTAATTTCAAACATGAATCAGCTTGTTGCTCAAACTTATTTAAATAATCTGACAAGAGAAATTTTTTTTTCTAATTTATTGGTTTCTTGGGAATTTTTGTGATTTTTCTCTCAATTCTGGGATTTTTACTGTTGAAGAGGGATTCCCGATATTGGCATTTCCAATGAATTGTTTTTATTACTTATTTCATTATATGGAACCCGGTACTCTTCAGAGCTGCATAAACAAATAAATTTATTCAAACTGGTTTAGCCTTAAACATAATATTTAAACGGCTTTAGGCGTAATATTTAATTTAATTCTACAAATACGTATAAAACAATAGTTAGTTAGTTGCAGCAGCAATATATTGTTTTGTGCAATAAAATAAATTAAATAAGACAATTAAGCGAACCAGTGAACAATTTATTGATAAAACGTTTGAAACCAGAATATATTTTTTCACAATTACCAAAATAATTCTATTCATTGGCACTTTTACAATTCTGAATCGGGCTAATTGTAAACAGAACTGCTAACAAAGAAATAATTCAAATGCTTTGTTAAAAATGCATGAAGAGAATTTACGATACCCAAATGGATATTTCGAAATTAAATTTATATTTTCCAACAAATATTTCATAGTTTTCAACTCAAAAGTGGGTTTATTCTAGGAATTTTGTTAGGCTCGTTCTGTTCCCTGGCTATGGGGGGGCACATAAAATCAAAGAGCTGCACTTTTCGCTCAGCTGGTTACTGGTTTAGTTTGGGGCACAGCAGGAACTGAACCGGTGATCATGTGCCTGTGTCTCTGCCACGTCCTGTGGAACATGCCTGCTACGTGGCACTGTTGTCCTTTTATTTCGGATGTGCGTAGTTTTAATGTGTTTAAAATTATGCGGCAAATGCTCCAGTTTGACTCATGTCAGCCACTTCAATTGGACCAGCAGCAGTTGCAGCCACACTGACTGAGCTTAACCCTTAGTATTTCAGTACGCAATTCCTACTGAGCACCTCCGCCCGGAGGCCCACAACAGACCACCACTCAGACAGTGTTATTGTGCGCGTGCAACGCTGCGTATGCGTGATTTACATGGTTTTTGTTTACACTTGGCTCGTCGTTGCAGTTAGTTGCTGTTATTGTTATTGTTGCCGCTGTTGCCGCTGTTTCCATTGCTGTTGGCAGTTGTTGAGCTGGTCCTGTTAACGTGTTATTGTTATTGCATTCGCTTGGCCAAAGCCGAAACATGTGAACTGTAAAAAAAAATTAAGCAAACAGAAAAACATTTAGTCAGTGCCTGAACCTGATCCACTGACCTGCGACAATTACTAGACTTGTTTGTCATTTGTCATTTCAGTTGCTCGCATAGGGTATTTTAGCCACAACAAATGGAATAAAATATTGATGTATGAAGATAAAGATTTATCTGCATTTAAATTTTTCTTACAGGCAGAACATGTGTTAAAGTTATTACAAATACATCACAATATCTTTAAGGTAACATATATTTTGAACATTTTTATTTTCTATTTAATGAAAACTTACTTGTTACTGGTGGAAAAAAAGATTACCATTGGTCTTAAAGAGGTCAAATTATTACTTTTTGAAAATTCGTAATTATAGAAAACATGTGGGAATGGCTCTGCAAGGACATATTATTTTCGTTATATTGTCAACAAAAGCTGTTGTTTCTTTTCTGCATTAATGAGTTCGCTCGTCAAGGCAACGAGTCGCATTTCACGAAAATATGTCTTTTGTGGGCATAGACATGGAGACGCTCACTTGGCAGTTGAAAGCAATTTGCTTTGCCAACTGCAGCTAATTAACCGCCTTTAATTCAATGCCTGCAAAATTTCAAAGAGGTGCAATGTTGCCGATGCTTTTGGCGCACAATCCACATGCCATTTGGTTGACCCACTGCCTCGCTGACAGAGTTCTTTGCATTAACCCGTAAGTGGTGCGGTACACAAACAGGACTGGGCTAACAGTTGTTGGACAGCGAGAGGGAGAGAGAGTAGGGAAAGAGCATTACAGGCAAGAGAGCGCCAAGAGAGTGCCATTGAGAGAGCGCCAGTAAGCGAATTGTTGGCAACATGTTGTCGCAGGCTACTTGGCAACATGTTGCGTGCTGCTTTCAAATATCTTTGCGATAGAAAATTAAAATAATCTACATGCAAATTAAAAATATACATATGTATTAATAGACACGCACACATTTACAAATGATATATGCATGTATAGGAACATATATTTGTACATATATGAAAACACTTTTATGCTTTGGTAATAAATGCAAATTAATAGAATTGAATGTAGTTCGAAATGAATTTCACTGGCGCAGACCACTGAAACATTTAAGGCCAGAATCTCTTGTCCTGGTCATGGTCACAACCGCATTTACAGTTACTTCTATATGCTACCATATATTTTTACTTTTATTTATTTATTTTTTCTTTTTTTTTGAAGTTTTTTTCTGTCCTCACAGCTCATCGAGCAAAACATTTTCCATTTTGATGGTCTGCCGTCTGTCACAAACACACACGCACACCCCATCACACCCAAAATAAACATAATCTGAGCAGAGTGTGTGTGCATGGAAATTGTCCTAGTCGAGGCCCCAAATGCTAAAAGCGTCTGCCAATAACAACAGCACCAACACGTACAACACTGGCAAACACACTAACAACATGGCACATTATTTAATCAAGCGTAGAAATTGAATAGGCCCTTAAAAACTTTGCCTAAGGCACTTAACCCCGCTATGAGAATAGAAATTGACGACATCGCCATAGGACGAACAACACGTAAACTTTGACTGAACCAGACGGAAGACCGTTCCCAGCCCCACCCACTCCAACTGAGACCGACTTTGGGGCTTAGGGTTTTCAGCGGCTTCTGTCTAAGGAAAAAATGAGCTGATAAGAGAATTTCATGCAAAATTGGTAAGCCAACAACCTGATTACTTAATTGGCGCTCAAGGGGGGAGGCGTCTTTTTGTCTGTCTATGTGTGTGTGTGTGTGTGTGTGTCTCGAGTTCTCTGAGATACTTTATTAACAGCTCGTTTGACAGCCGCAACAGCGTCAGCTGTTAATGGGTCAGAGCTGTAAGGGTTACGCCCAAAAGAGTTTCACAATTATCTCTGTTGACTTTGTGGAACTTGTTGTTGTGAATTCTATAAGTCAACAATGTAACAAGAATTTTAAAAAGTATGCAAAATAAGTCAACATACACAAAACAAATCAGTTTGAAATTTTATGTATAAGGGATCAAAAGATGGCAAAGTTACGATGATGAGAGATTGGATAGGCTTAAAGCTGATGTGAACAGAAAATAATAAATTATACTTTAATTTGACATTAAATCGAGAATTATTCTCATCACAAAATTCCATTGAAACCAATTGCTTTATCGGTAATATGAATACTAAATTAAATTTTAAAAAATATTTTGCTTGGCTGTCAATAAATAATTTTACCTCTGAAAAGCTGGCCTTAAAATAATTACATATGCAAAGAGCAGTCTCCAAATTGTGTTGTATTAAATTATATAATACAACCCTCGCATAAGTAAAGTAAATGATCAATTCCGCGAACACAATTTAAAACTGAATGCATAAATTATGGATATGCATGTAACGCGCCTTCGTTTGTGACACTCGACATTTTTCCAGGAATTTTCATTTCATATTCGCAGAATGAGTAAAGACTAAAAGAAATATGTTTATACACTTGACAGCTAAAATGACAACAACAACAAAACAACAACAAAAATTCAATTTTTTAATATTTATATACATGCCGCCATATCATATAAGTGTCATATGAAAAAGAATAGTTATATGTATATGTGTTATAAATTGCAAACAAAGCAATAAAATAAATGGAAGTTAAACTTCTTTGGGAATAAGTGAGCTTCGACTTAAGTAACTGACTTATTTTCTCTTTTTGAATAGCAGGAAGTTTGTGGCTGGCCCCTAACGTTTGAAAAGAGTCAACCCCTAAAAGCTGGCAAACTTATTTTAATTCTCACGCTTATTTCTTATTTATTTTTTTTTGTATATTTTTTTGTTGGTATTTTGCAGCTGCCATTTACTTGGTGCCCATATCAAAATGCTCAACAATGGCAGACAGCAGCCCCCGCTGGCCAAGTCAGGTCACACTCAGAGATCTGCTCTGGCGGTGGCGCTGACCATTTCCTTGGCATCCGTTTTGCCTGTCTGACTTGGCTTTTTGGCCAGGAGTGGGCCGTCAATACATACAGACACGCATACATGTATGTATATATGTATGCAAAGAACTACGAGTACTATTTGATTTCAACATTGATTTATGAGCACATCCGATACACGTACTACTGCCGCAGCCCCATTTCGATTGGCAGGGTTTTCCTGTGCCTGCCTTTGGTAGGATTTGCTTTGCACTTAGCTGGCCAACTGAGTTTGCCTGTTTGATATCTACTGACTACCAACTACCGACTACTGACTGTCGACTGCCAACTGGCGACTACCTACTGCCGCTGCTGATGGCAACTGGCAGCTGATTGCCCAAAAGTCGGTAAATTAAAGTTCATAGACCGGAGAGAAAAAGTGCGGCAGCAGCAGCAGCAGCAGCAGTGGGGCATGATATGCGTGTGTATCTGGGCATGAATTTGTAATTTATACGCTAGCAAAAACCGCAAAAGCAAAATAGATATTTATTAACTTATAATTTATGCATGTGAACCGCCTGAAGCAGCCATCAGCAAGATGATTAATTGACAGGTTACCCAGCTGGCTCGGTTCTTTAAAGTTCTTGACCTCTCAACTGATTTGCGATGCAGTGGTTGCCCACAAATGAGAACGGTTACGGCGGTTCATATTGTCGTTTGCAGTTTTTCTTTTGTATAACAAACATTTTCAATGTGTCCCGATAATATATATTAAATTGATACAATTTATCTTACATTTGGTATTGACGTATTTGTCAATAAAAAAAGGCATGATTTGCGGATGGCAGACGAGAATTTACAATCATTATTAATACATGTAAACGTAATTGAGTCAGTGCATTGTAATGGGTTCGCGAGTAACCATTTTAATTTATGAACAAACTCGTTTAACTTATAATTTATTAATGGGTTTGTAAATAAACATTTTTATGTATGAAGAATTTTTTAGCGACTATTTTGAGTCGCCACGCCCCCTGTCAGTGATTCGCCCTAATATAAAGTAAAAGCGCGTGGATAGTTTTCGCCTGTCACATAAATCGGATCAATAAATGATGATATTATTCTACCGCAGGGACACATTGAGCTGCCACACACATACACACACCCACACACACGCGCACACTTGCAAGTAGCCAGAAATAAAAGTGAGGGGCGACAGCGTAGCAAGTTGTAGGTGGTAACACATTAAGATAAAGTGACAACGCCTCCTCTTTCTGCCAGCAATGTCGCCCCAAATGCCATCCAAAAAGGGGTAGAGTGTTTGCCGGATGAAGGACAAACAGAAATCAGGCAGCTAGCATCTAAGGGTGGCTGCTGGAGGCGGCAACGTGAACGAGAACGGGGACAGGACACAGCGCTGGGCACATAAATGAATTGTCTGAATGTTTGTTGGTGTGTGCCGCAGGAGTTGCCCCATACCTCCGCCATAAGGGGGTGGGGGTGTACAATGCTTTTATTTTCGCTTGGCATTTTATGCGCATCACGCATACGCACAGTTACACACACGCACACATACTCACACACACGCTCACACACGCACACTTAGATGCGCGCAGATAGATGTGTACACAGGCGACATGCATAAAAGCAAATTCGCTTCTCGCTTTGCATCAAAGAGCCACTAAAGGGAGTGGAAGTGGAGTGTGGCATGGGGGTCTGAGCATAGACGTAGGCGTAACCATCAAGGTTAAAGGGGGAACCTAGCTATAATGACATTTAGCTTGGAAACAATGTAAACAGCGGCCAAGCAAGGACGACAACGTCGAAGTTCAAACTTCGCATTATGTAGGCTGACAAAAGTTTGTGCTAAGTATGTATGCACATTCCACTAACATACGCAGCCACACACGAGCTTACACACATACTCATTAGCAAACACACGCTCATACACACACACACGCTTCACACAAAGCGTTTCTCTGCCGAGCTGTATGCTAAGGAATATTGTATGAACTGTAAATGCTTCGCTCTCATCGCAGTTACACAGACTTTGTGACCGCAAATACTAACGCAACCCACTCCCACTCCAACCCCACACCCCCGCCTCTATCAGTGGCAAGCCAGTAGGTTAACCGGGTAAGCAACTTGGAAGCCATAAATTCATAAAGTAAAGGTGCCCAACGTGAGCTGAAGCACCAGTTAAGTTTATCCAGGGAGCGAAGTCGACGGGATGCCGACATTAATAGCGACTGATTTGAAGACAGCTGCAGACAGACACACATCAGTTGACGGAGTTGGCTCTGATGGGCCTAAGCGTATTATAAATGTCTGAGTTGGCAGGGGTTTTGTGATTTCAATCAATGTCTAACACAGGCTAAGCCTTAAATGCTCGATAAAAAAATGATCTTCTATTTTAAGACAGGCCCAGTCATCTAATAAACTAAAAAAAATACAAGTAAATTTAATAATAATAGCTGTTAAGCATACTTAAATTATAAATTCGGAGATAAGCTCTTTGTTCTGCTACCTTAATTGACAACCAAGCATTAAGCTGTGCCTTAAAGTGTGAAATGCTATTTGAAATTACTTTCATTTAAATTTATTTCCATGCGTTTAAATTCTTTCTGTATTTCACATTGTCAAAAAAATAAACAAAATGTTTATTTAGGTTGGTTTAAAACAATTTTATTTATTTATGCCGTTAAATATTTTCTATGTTGAATATTGTCACATTAATAGTCTTGTTAATTTTATCTCACCGCAAGAATTTATTAAATAAATTAACTATTATTTGTTGCCCACAAATTATGTGAAATTAACAGAAAAATACTTGAAATAATTTGAAGTCAACCTCCATTAAAAAACTGAAAGTTTAACGCTATGTTAAATACAGGGCTTGTCGAATGTATTATTATAATTATTATTATTAATATTATTATTATATATATACTATTATATATATATTATTATTGGGGTTCTTCTGAGCCTTTAGCGCCTCCATCATCATTTCTGGGTTGAAGGCTTTTATGTCTTTGCAGCTCATATCTTGCATCCCTAGAATGCCATATCGAATTTAAAAATATAACAATACATATTTGAATAAACACATATATAATATAGCTTCCCGAAATTATCAATGATTTTTATAGCCCCATTTCAAGGAACCAAATTAGAAGCCCAAATGAATGTTATTCAAAGCTTAAGTTTTTGAGAGTGAAATCGATGAATTGATGGTTTGCTATTGGAGGCGTTTTATGCGACGGTTCTCCGTTGGGGGCTGGATTGGGGAGTGTCGGTATTATTCAAATGACAGATGAGACTTGCATGCTCGTATAACAGTGTGATAACATTAACAAGCTTGCTTGTAAATATTTCAATTTATTTTATGCTGTGTTTATATGTCTTTTATGTGCAACTCTCGTTCATTTTGCGACGGGCTGCACTCAGAGTCGCCAAGAGTGCCACATAAAAAATGGGCGCCCATAATCATATGTCAATAAAAAGTCGGTTAGCATGCCGAACGCTTTTTGGACATATGTGTATGTGTGTGTGTGTGAGTGTGTGCGTGTGTTTGGATGTGAGAAGTGTGAAGATGTCCTGTTTTGGGGATCGTATTCGGGCCACGTTATCATTATGCGCTACATCACATACGCATGTGGCCCTGTGGCAGCTTGAAATGGTCAGCCGGTTGCCTGGCAGCCTGACAGCCTGGCTAGGATGTGAATGCGAATGTGAATGTGAGTCTGAGTGTGGCATGCGACCACCTATGGTGAGGATGCTGTATATTACATTCAATTCATGGCTAGAACAAATGATGTGGAAATGTAAAATAGATGTTGGGCTTACAAGCGAGAATTGTCCACACACGCACACACATACACACACACACACACACACGCACACACACACAGAGGACGAAGAAGACAGACATAATGGAAGCGCCACATATGCATGCTGACAATGGCTCTAGAACTATGCCTGAAACGGGACTGGAATGAATGAAGTCGAGGCAGAACCACAGACAACTTGGCAGCATGGTGGGCTCGACAAATTGAAGCGTCATAATGTGGATATAATGGGCAACATATGCACACTTCAAATTAAAGTAGGCACACATTCCTGCCTGCCACACGTTTTTCTTCCACTCATTCGTCTGGCTTTACTCTGAAAGTGGCCCGTGTGCGTCTGTCACGTTGTTGCCGTTTATTTCGCTCGTGGTTTGAGTTTCGTTTCGGCTTTGAGTTTCATTAGCTGCAACGGGCAGCGTTTAATTTTTATGTTCATGTGCCTAAATGCAATCGCCCCAAAGGCAACACTGACTTGAGCCGGTATCAGTACAACAACTTTTATGGCATCGATGCCATAACAAGCTTTAATTGAACAGCAAAAACCAGCAGCAGGAGTCCGATTCAAGTCCAATTACTGAGACAACAGCAATACAGAGTCATGGGCAAAAGGCAATACCGTTCTCTAATTGGCTAACTGTTATTGTTAAATGGATAATGGCCATCAAAGCATTGATGGCACAAAGGCAGCAGGCTTAAAACAGACTCATGACAATATCCTTTTTACTTTCGTGTTCTGCTTTTCATTTCATTTTCATTTTCTTCCTTTTTTCCCAACAATTATTGTGCCTGACTTGACACTCAACTCTAATGACACAAGTCATTTTAAATAAACCAAACAAAAAAGGCCAAGATGAGAATAGAAGGAGAAAAGAATTCCATTGAAGAAGAATAAATTTTTTATTTTCTTAAATTCATCTCAAATAGAAGCTGCTGATGTGATTTCTAATAAGAAATTGATGACTTGCACAACAACTGCAGTAAACGTCAACAACACGATAAGTACACAACAATGGTTACAGTCCATCTGCCAAAATGTCTGTGAGTTTCATTGATTTCGGTGAAGCGCACTTCAAATTCTCCATTTTTGCAATGTGAATTTGTGTGGAAAATCAATTTACTGCAAGCATTTTCTTGCATTTTTAACTTCATTTGAGATACATGTGTTTTTGATATCTTCGAAATGGAAAAATAAATTATTTGCTTGTTTCGACTAGTAAATTATTCATCTGCATTTGCAGCATTCGTTTGTTAAGTAAGTTCTTAGAGTTAAATTTGCTGAACTGGCAAAATAAATTAAACATTTTGTCAGTGTTCTCAAAATACTTTTCCAAATATGAATAGTATTCAATACAAATCAAATGATTATTCACCTTAGATGTAAATGAAATAGAAAATAAGATACGAATAAGGAATTTTATTATACTTTGTATTCCTATGGGATCTACAAGATTTCGTAGCTCAATGTTGCAAAATGTTTTTGCATATGAAAGTAGCTCAATAGAAAGCTTATCCATTGAGCTTGCAACTAATGCCATTCAATATTTTCATCAGTAAATACTCGATCTCTGTCGTTTTTCAAACTCCCCCACCTTAACAGTTATAAAAGCAATTAATAAATAAAATTTAAATTTTCATGCTGTCAGTTTATTTTGCTTGTATTAAATATCCATTTTGTGTAGCATATGGCAGGTGCAAAATCTATTGAAACGTTGAGCTATTGTTTGCGTTAATTGACCAAGTTCTCATTTTAGTCTGGCAATGTGCAGCAATGCGAATATTGTGTATACGCAATTTTGTTTGCTGTTAAATCAACCATTATTCAAGTCTCTCGTTGTAATTGTTGTACTTGCTGAACACACACATTTATTTAGACACACACACACATACATAATTGAAAAAGTGCCCAGCTGCATCATATTTAACGCTATCAATGGACATATTACGCATACGCAGTGTACGACAGCCGCTTAAAGCTTTAACACAAAAAAAAGGAAGATGCGTCGAACGGCGAATGGTGTCTGTCATTAAGTGCCACAACTGGTTCCTGGGCACTGTTGTCTCTTTCCATTAATGAGCGATAACAAATGGCAACATTCACGTGCCCCATAATCTTATTATGTATGTATCAATATTAGCAAATGTCTTACTGCCGCATTGTTATGGCCCGTTGCCTTTTTTCTGGGGGGAAGGCTATTAATTGTGCTTAGTTTAGTGGCGTGTACTTAGTTGCTGGCATTTTTGTTAATCACATGATGTACAAGGCGACGCACAAACACATGAGGACACATTGGACAGCTGCCTGGGCTGTCTGATAAGAGCACGTTGCCAGTTTCCCTATAAAAAAAATACGTGCATATACATATATGGCCTATATGTATGTATATATGTGTGTGTGTGTGTATTGTGTGATTGTTGTCTTCATATTTTAACAGTAATTGTCTAGGTCTCATATTAATTTGAAACTGTATTTGAGGTTAGGGCCAGGTTGCTTTGGCTCTGCTTGGCCGCATTTAACTGACCTTTAAACTTGTTTTCAATTAAAACTGCAGACCCTTCTGCACTATTGCTTATGTGTGTACGTATGTGTCTGTGTGTGTGTGTGTGGGTGTCTTGCTGAACCTTTCTAGCATTTACTTAGCATTTAGTTTTGTACACATACACGCACACATATATAAAAGTAAGAATGTGTATATATAAAACTATAAAACATGAAAGCAGGTTACATAAATCACAGCGCAAAGCCGAGCAAAAGTGAAAAATCGTAGAACCCCCATTTTAATTAAAAGCGTGCAAAACACGATACTCTACAAACACACACACACACTGACTCATTTATATATGTATTTATATGCTTATATATAGTTACAATCTGGCCGACGAATACAATGTTTTTGGGCAAAGCCTTGGAAAAGCCTTTGCCTGAATAATGATTGAAAAACAAGCTATGAAAGAAGCCCGCTTGCTCTTTGGGTTTTGGTCTCAATTCCTCAGTTCTTCAGTTCTTCAGTGCCTCCGTTGTTCCGCTTACCAATTTTACTGTTCAACTCGCAGCATAGCAACCCCGCTTTTTGTTTCAGACGCTGTCACTTCTGTGTGCACAGAAACCGGCAACGAGTTGTACAAACCCAAGAATGAAGTTTGCTTAAAATAATTTGCAGGCTGTCCAGGCTTATGCCACCAGACTGCTGGTCCCTTTCCCCATTCCCTATTCCCCCTACCCCTCCCCACCCCCCTTACAATGTCGTACTCCTTCTGTAACAGTGGGTAGGCTTTGTTTGCTTATTTGCAAAAGCCCATTTGTTTCTGGGTACGTGCGTTCTAGAAGAGCGTGTAGGCGACAAAAGTCTTTAATTTTGCCTAATAACAGCAGCGCTGACAAAGTTTTCGAAAGCCGCCAAAACGAGGGCGTTAACAAGCGCCAGAAACACACTCATAAGCACGCACTCACACAAATACACACATACAACTTACTGTTTATTTCACAACTACACCAGTAAGATACACTCATAATACCCTGCGATCCATTAAAGTGTTGCAGGTATACAAACAAATGCCTGTCTTAAGTAGGATAAATGCGTGAATTGGTGGCACAAGAATTTAGTTTTTGGTGTTTGAGATGATTTAAATTCAGCCTAAACAGATGGGCGCTAATGTGTTGGGTAACTTTGCTGAAAAAGTCCTTTGAGCAAATGATATACAAAGTTTACAAAAGAAACAAAAAACCATTAATTTGTTAAACAAATTACATATCGACAATGCAACGAATGATTGTAATATACATAAGTATATATTTAAAGGGTAAAGAATGTTTCCATATACGAAAAAATCATAATTTCGTTAAAATATTTCTATAAACATAGATATGGATAGAAAAAAGTAAATCGAAAAATGCTCATAACTCTCAATATAGAAAATGCAAATAAGCTCATTAGATTGTGATTTCATCAAATAAGCTAGTTTCGCAGCTCATAAAGATAGACATAAAATAAGTTGGTTGAAACGCAGCTATCCAGAGTATTCGAGTAGTCAAAGTAACCACGTTAGTTATTGCGTGTTCGCCAACTAGCATAAGTAGGCATAGAATTATAGAGGTATAGTCTCAGACAGGAATAGAGGGAGATAGAGAGAAGAGTAGTGAAAGAGAGAGGGAGATGCATAGAGGTACAGCCGTCATAGTCATGCCATAATAGCGTTTTGATACCCGCACATAAACTACAATGATAACAACAACAACAACAATAAGAGGAGCAAAGACAATAACAACAATGACACAACGCTTCGACAATAAAATGCAAAGAGGCAAACAAACGCAAGATACTGACTACCGCAACTGCTCAGAAGCCACCCCCGTGCCACATACCCCTTGAAAAGGTGAGCTTAACCTGATGCTGTCTGCTTTGTAGTCGCCGACGCAGACGCTGCTGCTATTGCGTCCGCTGCTGCTACATCTGCTGTTGAGCTGCGGCTTTTGGTCGTGTCTGTTTTTGTGTGCTGTGTGCTTGTGTGTGTGTTTGTGTATGAGTGTTTGTGGTTCGGGGCGGGTTAATCTCAAATAGGAAGCCGTGTAGGCAATGGATTACGTAAACCTAGAAGCTAACGTACTTATTATGCTGGCAAGCACAAGGACCTGCGATTTATTGTTTGACGTTTGTTGCTGCCACTGGCGATGGCGCTGCCGCTGCCGCTGCCACAGTGGATGGTGCCTTTGAGGTCACGGCTGGGATAGCAGGGCGGCGCATTAAACACAAATGTTGATCTAATCCGCTGGCGAGTCATGGCCAGTATATACGCCATGACTGAGCTAAATGGGGAAAACAGCAAAACAAACTCGCAACCAAACGCTTCAGACTTGATGAATGTGTTCGAATTTGCGAAAATTGCAGGACGCCAATGAGCTGCATGACGCTGCAGCCAGTTAGTCAATCAGTCAGCTAGCCAGCGAACCAACCAACCAGCCAGCCATCCAGCGAGACAAGGCACAGACTTCTGGATTGGCCAGGCCATGCCATGCCAGTCAGTCCCATCCGTCCAGTGTTTGGAGTGTTGAATTACCCCGTTAAATGGGCAACACTTGACTCACTCGCATTTCCGCCTAAACGCCTGATTGTCATTATACTCTTGCAGTGGGTATATGCACTTTAATATGATGAATGTAACTCATTGAAAATCTATATCTATTTATGTTATCAGTTATCACTGCAAGCATATGTCAAACGATGGAAAAGTATTCATCTATCTATAACAAATCTCTTGTATGTCTCTCTAATGCTTTCTTTTTAAAATGTCATATCAAAATATGATTGTAGAAATGATACATCAACTCTAAGCCTATACAAGTTTGATATACATACTATAAGATTTGACCGTAAACCAGACTTGTGCACAAGAAGCAGACAAATTTCAATTTAATATGCATAACATGAGACATGGACATGAAGTAGAGTAGTAGTAGTCTATAATACATATTAATTTGATTTGACATAACAAGCGTACATATGCGATATATATATAGGGTATATAAATTTCGACAGGAAAAACAAGTAGGAACGCTGTGGTCGAATGAAATGAAGCGAACTTGATCTGTGCGGGGTAGAAGACTACAAATATTCAAAATTTGAACTGGTTGGCTCTTGTATTCTCATACACACGAACTGACAGACGGTCGGCCAAATCGACTCAGCTGTTGATCCCGACATACAATATGTATACATCGGAGATGCTTCTATCTGCCAGTTGCATACACTTGTACAAAACCATTACCATTTTTGCCAAATTTTCAAAGGGTTCAATAATTGTTTCGGTATTGGCAAAACTAAACTGTGGGTTCAGGGAATGAATGCAGGGCGTCCTGCAGTCTGAACATGTTGATAATATTTGAGATAATGGTCTTACAAATGGCAATTGCAATCAATTTGTAGGCTCAAAAACTGAGCAGCAACTCGAACCACTTAATGTCACAATAAAAATGTAACTAACCATGAAAATGACATGTTTTCCAGCAATTTTGCCATTTTGACATACCCCTGACAGCGGACCATAACCGTACCAAACCATACCAAACCAAACCAAAATCCATCCAACTAAGCCCAATCGTACCGAACCGAAGCCAACCATTGCCCAGAAGCCACCCACTTGTCAACGGACTTGTCCTTGCCAAGTGCTATAGAACTCAGTGAATGTCCCATGTCCCTGCACTCATATATAATATATATATGTATGTACGTATGTACGTACTGGATGGTGAACCAATATTTATCAAGAAGAGTTCGTGTTGGGCGCCTCACAAAACTTCTTAAAATGCTTTCGAATTATCGAGAAAAAATCAAATAAAATCGCATAAGAGAAAACGTTGCAAAATAGCTACAGAACTTTTCAATAAAATCGACTTTTGTTGGCAGCCAAATGGAAATACATACATACGAAATGTCCACATACACACACACACACACACACATATATACATATACATAAGCATGCATACATATATATAGCAAATAACTGCGAACGGTACATTCCTGGACATTGGTCTCTGTTCTCAGCGCTTTCTGGCTCCGATTCTGGGTCTGCTTCTGCTTCTGTTTCTGCTTCTGCTTCTGGTCTCTGCTTTCCGCTCGCCTCTATTTACTTATTTTGATTCTTTTTTTTAACGTTACTTTTTTCGCTTTAGCTTTTGCATCGCAGTTCGAGTGGAAAATTGACATATGTTTACTTTGTTGTTACTCTTGTTTTTGGTGTTGTGATTTTTGTTGCTTGTAATTCTGCTTTTCCTGTGTGTATCTAAGTGTGTGTGTGTGTGTGTGTAAGTGTATTTGAGTGTGTTTCTCTTTTTTTGAGCGTCGAGCATCATTAAATTGGCTCTCGCTACCCGAACTCAAAGCATACGAAACATGGCAAGTCCGCTTTGTGTGCTTAATGAATGACACAATTGTGTGAGTCTGAAGCATTCATTATTGCCATGCTTGGATTTGAGGTGCAATAAAAAGAAACACGTTCAACAAGATCAATCCCTAAAATATTTAGTATTCACTGATAATAAAAATTCATTGGAATCCTTTTTATATTTGTCAGAACTTGGTCAGAGCCAAGATGAACAAGTGCTTAAGAATGTTATCAAATAATATGAAGAAAGTTTTGGAAGTTTTTCAAGAGTTTTACCTATGGTTTAAGATCGGATGTGCTGTGAGCAAATTAATTTCAACATTTTACAACAGGAAACAACCAGCAAACTTTAGTTATTTAACTTTAACTTTCGCCAAATTACGCTTGGCAAATATATATAACATTTTCAGTTTGAGCTTCATTGTAGGGTATTCAGAATTCCCAAAAGTGGTTTGCATTGTATTTTTTTTTTCTTTTATCACTTTTGAGCTGATATAAAATATTAAATTAAATTAAGTTATTGAAGCATTTCATTGCCATTCGGGTTGGATGTCGGGTGAGGTTGAGGTTGAGATTGAGATTGTCAATGAGATGTTTGATCTTTTTATCGCTGCAAATATATTTATTAAGCCGAAAGGATATTGTGAAAACTTATCAAGATAGTTGCCAGGGACACAATGACTGGACTCAGCGGCAGCCCGGCAGAGACAACTCAATCGCTTGGTTGGGTTAAATTGCCCATTGAAAAAGCCGCCCGGGGCAAACAATTGTTGCCATAGCTGCTGTCGCCGCCGCTGTCGCTGCCAACGCTGCAAGGCCACACAACTTGCAACAGTAACAACAATAACAAGCCGAAGCTCAACTGCAATTTTAGCTACCGATTGCCATTATGTTAAGGCCCTGGGCGCGTCCTTGCTGCTGCTGGCCTATAAAAGTGCATTGTGTGGCAGAAAGTTGTGGCCAAGTTGTTGAAATATTGAAAAACTGCTAGAGTGAAAAACTGACGCGCCCCATAAATGATAATGATTAATGGGTCAAGTTGCCAAGTTGCCAAGTTGCGTACAGCACTATTCTGATTATGTCCCCGCCCAGTCCAAACTCTATAAAATTTTCATGCTTACGAAATTAGTCACAAACACACACAAACACACCCATACACACACATTCACATAAATATTAACTGAAGTGCACATTAATGACCAGTTGGCAGTAATATTTGGAAAACGTTGAAAACTGCCACTGCAAATGAAGTGTAAACTAGATAGTCGAAATTGCCTTGTTGCCCGACGGAGGGGTGTGGAGGTGAGTGGGCGTGTGGGGGCGTGTGAGTGGCTTCGTAAACGCAAACGCAATGAAAACTGTTTTGAAAAGTCCCCACAACAACGACAACAAATATGAGCCAATTTACATAACCCAGAACAATAAATAGTTACAAATTGAAAACTTTTCTCTGCCAAGATTGTAAGCGATTGTCTCTCTGTATGTCAACTAACCGCCCATCCCATAACCCCGCCCCCAGCCCCTCCATCATATTATCCGCCCATCTACTCCAGTCTTTGCTTTTGGCTTATTCTGTTACAGTTGTGCCAAGCTCCATCGCAGTTTCAGTTTGCCATTGTTATAATCAAAGTAGCACGAATAACAAGCAACAAAAAAACAAAAAAAAAAATAAATAAAGAAAACCCGAGCAACTGAAATTGACAGCACAGGCAATATGAAAACCCCAGCAGCAGATACTGTACAACATACATTGCTCAGATACAGCTATAGATAGAGATACATTTGCAGATACGGATGCGCGACGTACTCGCCGAGATACGAGATACATTGCTGTATGGGAAAAAGTATCGACAAGTTTGACGCTTTATGGCATTGTTTAGTGCCGCACATTTCGCCAAAAACGTTTTTCAACTTTCACACAATTGCGCCATTTGCCGCGTCTTATGATGTCGGTCGATTGCAGGCAGCAGGCAGCAGTGGGAGTAGTAAGTGGGTAGGGGAGGAGGATGGGACGTGAACGACACAAATCTGCTGACGGAAGCTTTGGATACGTTTTGGACCAAAGCATTTTTTATACGTAAAACGTGCGGAAAGTTTGAGTGCCAGCTTAGAGAGCGACGAGCCAGCGAGCCAGCGAGCTAGGGCAAAAGAAAGTTATAAAACAGTAGATAATAAAATAATAAAATATATGTATTTGAATTGTTCATGACGCGGCAGACATACACAAACACTCACAAGCACACACAAGCACACACACACTCTGAAGTGTTTTTTTTGTTTTCTGCAGCGATAAAATTACATGTCAAATTGAATGTAACCTGTTATTTGTGCGCATTATGTTGGCCATAATTAAACGCACAGTTAGCAACTGGCCCACAGGCCCGTTTCCAATTGCCATTTTGCCGGTTGCTGCTGTCAGAGCTAAAGGCCGCATGATGGCTGGTCAATCATTGGTTGATTTTATGGCCGAACAGACATTTAAACTTTATTCGCATTCATTGTCCAAGTGTGAATGTGAATGTTTGCCCCAAATGAGCTCAGTTGGACTCTCGACTCTCGTTCATTTAACTGGCGCCTTTATGATGACCTCAGCATATTCGTAATTACGCTACAGACCAACTTCAACCCTAAAAGACACTTCAACAAGCTACAAAAATCATTGAACCATTTTGGCCAGACTCAATTAAAGCCAAGTTTTCAATTACAAGAACAACTCCATCTTGGAATCCAATTCCAACATTTTATGACCCTTTAACGCATTCAGTTTGACAGTTTGAATTGGTTTTACATTAGTTTTGGTTTCAACTAAAGCATTTACCAGTTCTGCCGTAAAGTACTCTATTACAGCCGTGTTCACTAAGAGAACAATTAAATTTAACTACATATTGCATATAATATTTAAATGTCAAATTCCGATTGTAAGCCAGCAAAGCCTCATTAGATTAAATCAGCTTTAATTTTATCATTTTGATTTAGTGGATTTACTTGGGCATCATTGAATTAAAAATAATTTCAGTAATTTCCCTCCACCTGATTAATTTAAAAAGGTTAATATTCAATTAAGTTTATGACTTTAATTATTACTCTGTTTATTTTGAGTAGTCAACTATAATGTACCCTATACTAATATTATTAATAATAATAAAAAATGTTCTCTAAGTTGTCGACTATAATATATCCCAATTTAACATGATAATTATACACATCAAATAAAATATATGATTCGATATCCATTATGTATTACATATTTGAAAATTTAAGAGTAAGATAAAAATACGTCAAAATAGTTGCCTAATTACATAATCACAATCAAAAATCGTATTCCAAATCAAATTCAGTTTGCAGTTAGTTTTTTATCAATTTTGATATTAGAGATATGGCAAAGTCTATTTGTATATTTTTGTGTGCAGTGTATTTAAAGTTTCGATAGTCAACAGTTTAGAGCTCAAGGTCTTTAATGTGCATAATAACATATTTTGTGAGAAATAAATGTGCTAATTAATTTGCATAAATAAATTGCAAATTGCAAACACGATTCCATAGGAATAATTCTTGGTTTACACAAATATGTTTATTGATGAACATTCAAAAAAAGCAATTAAATTAAATGAAGCGATTTTTCTACGAAATAAGGCTAATTAAATTAACATTAATTCCCTCCTCTTTCTCTATCTCTCTCTTTCTCTCTCTCTGTCTGTGTTTCTCTGCCTAATTGATATTTTGCACATGTGAACTTTAAATTTTTTCCAATTTTGATTTAAATGATTTTGTTATTTGTCTCTGAGATATTTGAACACTATAATAAGCGAGAAAAAAAATGGGTTGAGCTCAAAGAACTATTGAAGCCGGTTATTTTGGGATATGTTTTTCCCTTTGTTGTATTGTGTGTGCTCAAGTGAGCGAAGTCAATGCGATTTCTATGTTAATACAAATCATTCGGTCTAATCGAATCAAACGTTCGTTTTTTTTTTTGCCAAAAGCGGCTTAAATGGTTCGTGGCCAGGAATTTGCTGTCTCGACTTGTAAAACTAACGTACAAGTCAACAATAACAACAACAAGTGCAGAATATGCATAAAACTTTATATGGCATTAAAATCGCAAAAGCTTTGGAGTGGGCGTGAATAGTTGAGGCACACGTCCAAAATAAAAAAAGAAGAGAAGTAAAGAAAACAATCGATTGTTAATTCAAGCGTCACAAATACCGGAAATCGAATACAATTTGTAATTCTGATGAACAGTTGAGCAAAGCTTGAAGCGCACTTCTGACTCCTGACCCTGTGTTTGGGTAGCACGAAACAGCCAACAGCTCCTGGATTTCCTGTTCCTTCCACTTGCCACCACTTGGGGCACAGTATCGCTTTCGACTCTAGTTTTGTTATTCACGTAGTTGTTGTTTTGTTTTTCTTACTATGCGCTTTGCTTTCCGCTGCTTGGGATTCGTTCCGTTATCGACTCAATGTCGACAACAATGGACCAGAATGTAATGCCAAATTGGGCGACATCGTTTTATGTCCTATGTCGATGTTGATGTTGTTGTTGTTGTTTTCGTTTTTGTTGCTGCTATTGCAGTCTTTGTCTAAAGGTAACGACGGAGCGTGTGCGTTTTTCAGCTCGTCCACTCATCATCAGTTGCTCTGTTGAATATCGCACACGTAGCAGCATAAAAATTGACACCGATAATTCGAATGTGAAATTTTTTTTGCTATGCTATATGTTTATTTTATGTGTGTGTGTGTGTAGCCAACGCTACGTATGCGCGATAAAAACGCACACGTAACGCACACATATATCATGTCGAGTGAAATTTGTCGGTCCACACATTGAGGTTGGGGATTAGGGCTTGCGGGTTGAAGGATGACGGGTTGTCGATGTTGAGGTGCGAGGTTGGTGGCGTAAAGTCGATGAATGTCGCGACGCTGTTTACACAAACAAAGTTATCAATTTTACACACGCCCCGCATTCAATTTCCCGGTGGACGAGCTACCCGTAGGGATAACAATATGTTCACATATCGCACTCCTTGGAGGCAAAGCGTGTCGGCATTTCCATCAATTCGGTATGCAATCAATGTCCAAATCGAAGACGCAACGCGACGAAGCCTCTCAGCAACAATAACAAATGAAGTGGTGCCTCCAAGGGAGGTTTAACACCTTCCCTACATGAAGAGTAGTAAAGAGTAAGGTTTGAGGGCTTAACTGAGTTTAAACAGGTCAGTTCTCTGTGCCAAGGACTGTTTCTTCCGGTTCTAGCTCAAACCTCTTAATCAAAACATATTCCACATATAAGTTATTACTAAAATATTATATCTCATTGCAATCTACACATTCAGCAGAAATTGTATTTAATAAATTTATTTATTATTTCGATAATCAACTCAAGATATAATATTAAACAAAACGAATGTTCTCCAATTCTTGTTAGCTAAAACGAAGCAAGAATATTTATGGTTGTATCAAATTTAGGAGCGCCCCTCAGTTTTAAATTGTTTTTCTTTTTTTGCTCTGTCGCGCCCTTCGAACTGAATATCTAACAAAATTTATAACTGTCATGCCAATAAATAATTTTGTTTTTTTTTATACCTTGATAGGTCTTTTAAGTTAAAAGACCAATAAAAAAAAAGTAATATATTATTTGCAGACAAACCAATTGGCCATTTAAAGCTCTGCTCATTTAATGCCATACATATTAATAGGACTTATGTCATGCCAGGCCGGACAACTTCTGGAAGGGAGACATTCAATTGAAAATTACAGCCCCATATTATTGCTTAAAGCAAACAATAATAAAATAGTAATTATATCAATCGCAAACAGTTTTTAAATGCTCTACTTTGAAAAAATGCATCATGGATGTGCACAAAAAAAAAAACCATATTAAGAGATTTTTATTGTTGTAATTTAATGATGATATAATAACAATCTATTAAAGATTTTTTTAATAATTAATTTTATAATGCATTTACGTAAATATTTGTACAACGATTCAATTAAATTACTTAATTGAGCACGTTTTAAATTGAATTATGAAATGCATATCAAAAAGATTTTTTTTGTCATCAATGTTTTAAGCACAATAAGGTATTTGTAAAAATTGTTAAATGTTTTAAATTGATTATGAAATGTTATTCACTTCAAGCAATGGCCATAACAAGTGGAGCTACCCACTTTAGCGTATAAGAATTCACTTAGAGCAATGTGAGCGATGTGTAGGGGAAGGACCATGGGGATTGGGAGGAGTTCTCTTATGTGGGGGTGTGGTGAATGGGGAGACATGGGAAAATGTCGCCGCTAAGTTTGAGGAATGCGTAAGTCTTGTTAGTGTAAAATAATAGATGGCGGGTGACTGGTGACAGCATAAATATGCTTAAGAGAACCTGTTTTCGGCTATCTGATGATTTGTTTTGCTCGATTTTATTCAACTAAAGCTAAGATAACAAAATATTATTGCCCTTAGATGGCAAAAAATGAGCTGAGGTAAAATTGTGAGCATTCCATTGAAATTGCATTTGTGTGAAAAATATTTATAATAACTTTGGAAATTCAATTTCTAAAGAAAATATGTTAAACGAATTTGCATTGCGAGGCAACACACGTGTCTGTGTTCCTGGCTTCGCGTGTATTGATGTCGATAGCTATGCCTTGTTGTTGCTGTCGTTGTCTGTATGCCAGAAAATTAAAATCGACCATATGTTGCCTCATCGATTTTGATAAGTCGCTGATAGCTGCTAGCTGGAAGCAGAGACAACTGCGACAACAGGAGCAGCAACGCTGCCAAGCTTCATATCCGCTTCCGCCCTACATAATGGGTCACCGAGTATTTGTGTACGTGTAAGCAAGTGTGTGTGTGTGTTAGTGTGCGTGTGAGTGTGCAAGTGTGAGTGCGAGTAGGTGTGAGTCTCGTTGTATTTGGGTGTTTCAATTTCCCGCTTTCAATTGAGAAACGCACTGACACAAAATTTGTAAAACGGGCCTTGTCATGCATGAGGTTTTTTCTCTCGTTCGGTGCCTTTTTTTTATTAATGTTTTTCCTGTTTCTGCCTCGATTGTTGCTCTTGGGCGCCTTTGTTCTTGTTGCTGTTGCGTGACACAAATCTAACGACATTTGGTAAGTGTCTTTGGCAATACATAGAACGCCTTGTTAAATATTTCATAAGCAATTCTAGAGCAATACGCATGAAATTTCATCAGCGACATTTACAAAGGCACATACAACAAATATACCAATAAATCATACCCACCCATCCCCCATCGCAACCCAATCTAACGCAAGGAGGGCCCATCTAAGGGTATATGTTACAATTAAATTACGCTTTCAATAAATGTTGCCGCAACATGTTGCTGGCACAGAGCGCCTGCGCCTGCGCCAGAGCCAAGCATTTGCATATACCACTCTTTCTGTCCTTTTGTTGTTGTTGAGCGGCCCTCGGCAGCACGCAGAGGCTAGGTTAGTTTCTTCACTTGTGTTTCAGTTGTTTAGCGCCCCTCAAGCCACACACAACGCGGTCGCGCGCAATACACATTCATACGTGTCTCCGTCGGTGACTAACTGTAACTCGACTCGAATCACACGAGCAACACGCCTCGTGTGCTTTTCGTCCGTTACATTAACCGAGTGCTTTCATTTGCGTAAACGTAACGCGTCGCGTAAAAGGCAGTGACGTAAAATTATTTAGAAAAGAGAAAAAAAAAACAGCATCAGCCAAAGGAATTACGTGAAACGTAAAACGAAATACGTTTGAAAACAACGCGCCCGAATGCGTAACGTGGCGCATGAAATGGCGGCACGCAATTCGCGCTACATTGAATCCAAACGCATCACCCACAAATTGCTCTAGTCCACAAAAGGTAGCCGCAAAATTCGAACACCACAGCGGATACAGTTAATTTATTTATATATATATGCTTGAGTTCGAGTACAATTAAGTGTATTAGTAAAACGTGACCAAACCGAAATTACACCCTCTGGCCAAAAAGTAAACGGTACATCCAATTTACTCAACCGCGCTTACACCGGCGAGCCCCCACTTTCCACACCCGAGACCACAAATTTTTCAACAGCTTAGTGCGTAATGAAGAAATTGCTCAAGTTTTGCAATCCCCCCACCCGTTTTCCGCATGTCCTGCGGCCGTCATGGTGATTGAAAACTCAACCGCATTGCGGACTTGTCATCATTTCAAATGATTGTGCGCCCGTCTTCATCTCCGCCTCCGCCTCCGCTTCCTTCTCCATGTCCGTCTCCGCCTTCGCCTTCGATAAGACTTAAGAGTTAGGACTCAAAATCTAATCCCTTCCGATGGATACTCGCTTCCCGCACCCCCCTCTCTCTCGGTCTATCTCTGTTTCTGGGCGTCCTGCGGTTGGCTCATAATACTTATAAATTGAGTATGGCGGTTGGCAAAACAATATGGCGTTGACTCATTTAAGTCGTTGGCAGTGTCTTTGTCTCGAGTTTTGCGATTGCCATCATTTATTTTAATTACTTTTTGCTGTTGTCGTCTTTGGTTGCAGTTATAATTTAATAGCGTCACAAATTGCGCATGAAATGTTGTTGGAATACTTTATGGCGATGCTTGTGATCATGGGATTAACCACAACATTCGATAAGCACACAAGCATCACAAGCCGCATGCAACACTTTGGTAAGTACTCAGAAAACAAATATCAACTGCAATTCCATTAATATCACTTAAAAGTTCGATTTAAGCAAATTACTTTTCGTTTGAGGAAAGTATTCAAATTTATCAAAAGTTAATTGGTTTTCTCAATTTGAAAAGAAACCAAATATGCAAAAGCCAAGAAAAAAATATGATAAAAAACTCAATGCAAAAGAGCAAAAAGATAATGAAATTGTGAAATAATATCATTATCATGTCGCCCAACAACTAACAAGGCAATTTATGTCAAGACAAATTGAGAAATTAATTATAAAGTTGGAATTTACAGGACCTTGACCCTTAATTACCGTAAAATGCTTAACCGCAGGCAACATTACAAAAAGTCACATGCCACGCACGTGTCGCGATCCTTAATTAAATTAAAACATTAATATTTGTGTAGCGCAATAAAGTTCTAAAGAGAAAGCAATGATAATTTTAAAAGAGCTGACCTTAAATAATTTTCAATTTTCATTAATACTTTGTTCATAATGGGCTTAGGCAAAGTTATGCTTGTTAGATCAGACTTAATTGCTTAGCCGATAAGATAAGATGCAAGCTAATTAATATTTATATACCGCAACAAAGTTAATTAATCAATCCATAATTGAGCTTAAGCTGATCTTTAATTGGAGCCAACCCCGTTTGGGTCAGTTCAGCTCATCGATCGATCGATTTGTTGAGATTTGTAAGCCTTCAGGTAATCCCAAATCCCTGCTGCTCAACTTGAATACAAGTTGAGTATTTACTAAATGAATGTTTAACAATAAACACAAAATAACTTCACACTAAATAGTTGTGACTTTCACCATTTGTTTGGTGTTTCTATAACTGTTTGTAGAAGCAAAAGAGTGCTCATGTGTCGTGTTTATTTACATGGCCATTTGGTATTATTTTTGTAAAAACAACTGCAATTTCTCATTTATTATATATGGCACCTGGCCTCAGTTTTAGTGTTCACTTGGGGCATGGCGCAAGGGGCGTGGGCGTGAGGCGTGGCATGGGCAGTGTATGTGTGTCGAGCTTGTTGCTGCGGTTAAACTCAACAATTTGAGATCCCAGAAAAACGGCTCTGGTTATTTTTTGCCGGCAAAGCTCACTTTGTATGTAAATACAAAAGTTTTATTAAAAAAAATTTTTATTATATATATTTTTTTTTATATGCGCGTGTGTTGTATTATGCATGTTTTTTATTGTGCAGAACAAAAAGCAATTTCATTTGTAAAATGTTTGCAGGGCAATCGAGCTGCGGACGGGCGGGTCGACTGAGTGTGGCAGCAACAGTTTCAATTAAGTGTTTAGCGGTATTTTATTGCTCGATATTTGATAGCCACATGGGCTAATGGTGGGCCCTATAAATCAATATATGTGTAAGCACATATTAGTGGATGTATAATGCATGCCTCTGTTGTACTTGTAGCTGTTTGTATATTTGTGTATTTGCTTAGGCACTCGTGGATTATTAGCGCATTAGTTGGCTAATATATGATGTTGATAAAACGTCTGCAGCGCTCCACATAAATCACTTGCCTCAAGTGCGGGCCAAACCCAATGATGGATCATAATGCGAATGGGTGTTAGCTCTAACTAAATATACACACAAACATACACATACACATACACATTCAAACCGACTTACATATATACATGCATGCATATATTGAAGTGAAGTGTGTCTGCCAATAAGATGGCAAACTTTGGCATATATTAAGCACAAATACTCGTTAATCAAATGAATGTTGATTCGTTGTTCGTTCGTAGTATGCCACTGTCTGGCCACTCAGTACACTCACTCATTCGTTGTCCACTCATATCCATTTGCCGAGCTGTCTTCTGCAACATGGGGTCAAGTGTTTTCCTTTCCAACTGATGACGATGGAAACGTCGACGTTGATTTCGAATATAAATGCACCATGAATACATTTAGATTGACATTTAGATACAGTTATTTAATACCCTCTTCAAGTGATTGTTGCTTTTGTTGTTGTTATTGCTACGCGTGTTTGAGTGCACATGATTGAGTGCGGCAAGTCTCGCCTTGTGGCTGTGCGTGTGTGTGTGTGTTTTTGTGGCCAGAACTCTTGTAGTTTCTAACCACTTGACAAGCGTTTATTGGTAGTAACCCTGTGCAACCATCTTCCATTTCATTATTCGTATTCTACTCTCCCGCAGCGCTGGCAACGGAGCTATCCAATATAATACCTGAGGAGTACGATCCACATTTTGATAACAGCAGCGAGCGTGATATTATCGCCGCTTTGGGGACCACAGCTCGCATGTATTGCCTTGTCCGCAATCTGGGGGATCGGGCGGTGTCCTGGATTAGGCAGCGTGACTTGCACATACTCACAATTGGCATCATGACCTACACCAATGATCAGCGCTTTCTGGCCCGCCACATCGACAACTCCGACGAGTGGGTGCTCAAGGTCGTCTCCGTGCAGCCCCGCGATGCCGGCATCTACGAGTGCCAGGTCTCCACGGAGCCCAAAATCAGCCTTGCATACAAGCTGTTAGTCGTCAGTAAGTATTGCGAGCAGAATTGATTTAACAAAATCAAAAAGATGAATCATTATTATTTCTTTATTTATTTATTCATATCTTTCCACTAGTCACTCAAGAAAAATATAAAATAATAAAAACACTTTAGGCGTTGGCGCTTAGAATTTTAAATTAGTTTCAATCATTTTCCTGTTATATTTTACATGAGACGTATTACAGATTCCTTCAATTACATTTTCTTTTAATATTTTTTATCTTTTGTATATTTAAGCAACACTTTAAACAGTTGCAAAAGACGTCTTTTTGTAATGTAGTTCAATCTTGATGTAAGACATCTTAAATTCTCAAATATCTTGCTTACAGTTCAATATCAATAGTTTAAGCAGGCTGACTTAAATAAAAAAAATAAAAAACAAGATTTGCTGGCAATAAATGCAAACGTCTGAGGGAATGAAATCAAGTTAAGCAGAGATAGTGATAATGAGATATACATCATAGAACTAATTGAGCAATTAGTGCAAGAAAACACAAGAAGTTCCGGAAGAAATACAACTAAGAGAAGTAAAAAAGAGAGAGGAAAACTACGGAAATTCATGAAGCCGAACTGGGTCAAAATGCACAAATGTTCAAATCTCAAATTGAAAAAGAAAACAAACAAAAAAAAATGAAACATAAATAGAATAAAACAAAACTATAATTCGTTTACAACTTTATAATAGTTTAGCTATTTTCAAGATTTGATGAAAGTTGCAGCTTAGTTGAGATTTAGTGACGATTTTTAAAATTCCATCATCGTGAAACTTATTTGGCAACATAAACTAGCATTTAATACTTGGGAAAAAGTGCAACTTTTTCATTTAAATTGGGATTATGTGCAGCAATTTACGCACAACTAGAAAGCTGAGGATGCCGAGGGCGCCATTAGTTTAACGAGGCGTGCAGCTGCAGGTGTAAATGAAATGGAAGGCAAAAGATGTGGAGAGAAAAGCTAATGAGTTTTGTCTGAATGACACGTTGCTTTCAACAGTCGCAATTGACACAGACTCTTTGCGTTCTTTTCGTAGCATCCAAGGCGCAAATCCTTGCCAATCGCGAACTGTTCATCCAGAGCGGCAGCGACATCAATCTGACATGCATTGCACCCCAGGCGCCAGGACCGTATACGCACATGCTCTGGTACAAGGACACCGAGCTGATGAGCGATTCGACGCGCGGCGGAATACGGGTCATCTCCGAACAGCAGATGAAGACCAGCAATTTGGTGATATCGCGTGTCCTGCACACGGATTCTGGAAATTACACATGCTCCGCGGATAACTCAAGTGAGTGCCGGCACCGACACCCAAACTACCCCCCCAAAAACGAATTACACACACAGATAGGATGCGCCCCCTTCTTCAGACACACACGCCCTCTTACACATACTATTTCCTCTTCCGCCTTCTATATATATATATATCTAAATGTGTGTACACTTCGTTTCGCAGACTCCGACAGCGTGTTTGTGCATATCATTAAGAGCGAACAGCACGCGGCCATGCAGCATGAGCTGGGCGTGAGATTGGAGCTGCCCAGCATGTGGTTGTTACTGGGCCTGCTCACGCTGCTGCATGTGGCACAGCGCCATCGCCATCACCAGCTGCACCACCAGCTCCACCAGCTGCCCCTGCTCTACGCACCCGCCTAAGCTGAGCCGCAACTTATGTTTGATGTCTGCTTTGCCTCCTCCCCGTATCTGTGTGTTATTTTGCGTGTGTTTGCGCTTGTTTGCGAGGGTGGCTGTGTTGTGAACTCTAGAGTAAGTTGATGTTCTTGTGATCGCCTGTGGCGCCTCTTCTGGGACTTTGCAATTGATATTATTGCCTACTTTACAGCATTACCTTACAGCCCCGGCCGAAAGGGGCTGCATCCACGCTTTGACAAAGGAAGGAAGCAAGAGCAGCGAGGGGAGGCAATTGACGCACCTGTATATATGTAAATCGGATTTGGTTTTGTGTTAGGCAGCTTTAAGTATTTTTATACGTAATTAATAAATGTGAATAGGCGCATTGCATAAAGCGAATCATTTAAAAGCAAATACCATTAAAGGTAAATCCAAAATCGATAGATCGAGCAATCGAGCAATCGATTAATCGACCAGTTGTTTAGCAATAAGCAAAAGTGAAACGAAACTGCAAACATAAAATCGAAAATATTGTAAATAAATGTTTAATCTTAATTAACATGAACATTAAACAAATTATAATGTTGCTGCATGTATCTCGCCAAAAACTCAAGATTGAGGTGTACACATGCATAGGTATAGCTATTATCTGTCATCTAGATTAATTATGATAAATTGTGCCAGCGAGTGCAAAATTAAAATTTAAAAAAAAAAAAAAACAAAAGCAAATGATTAATGACAATATGAACATATGAAAATACGAAATGAAAATGGAGAATCCAGCTCCCCAAGTTCTCCACCATCACCAAGCACAACCCACACCCGGTTCCGAGCAATTGAACAACATTAACGACTCTGACTTTCCGCCGTAGATTACCCACGCACTTTATAACTGAGATTATGCGGCTTAATTGAAGTTTGGGTCTCACTTTTCCGGTAATTGAAGAACGATAAAGGACGCTGTGCACCTGTACATATGTGGTGCAATTAAATGTGGAAAAGCCTTCAGTTCACATTTGACCACAATTTTCAACTGTTTGGTAATTAACATTATTTATATGAAAAACTTTACTTTACAATTTAAAAATTATATATTTCTGAACCTACTGATTAAACAGGTTACATTGATATGAAACTTTCTCGAGTTGACAAAATCCATTTTACGGATTTTATAATTTATGAACTGCGTTCGTTAATAATAAAAAAAGGTAAATATTTTTATATTTATATAAAACTATATATATTTATTTATTTATTTCCTTAACTCATTAAGTTTGTCTCGAATATGTGATGAAAATAATTGTGAGCAGACACGACATATAAAAGTTTAATTTTCATTAAATTTTAATCAATTTTCGTGCTGTAAATATTTTCCTTATTCCATTTTTTATGTTTCTTTTTTTTAAATATTAAAAAAATCACAATAACTCCCCTTGTCGCTCAATTTAGTTATTATTTAGTATAGAGAAGAGTTGATTACATTTTCTTCCATTATTATTTGAATATTAAATTCAATTTTATTGCCCGATTTCTTAATTGTACAGGGTGTAAAAATACCCCAAGAAAAATTGCGTATAAATGAATTTCACATTGCGTTTGTATGTGTTAGCTGTGAATGAATGTGTTTAATCAAAGTAAAATGTAAAAGAGAGGAAATACAAACTCACCGACAGAAACTGCAGCAGCCACATAGAGTGCAGCACAAGCTTTCTTTATTGGGTTTACCTTTTGCTTCCGCTCACCGTTGCTGCAGCAACAAATAATCAATTTGCATTTCACTTGTCAGCTTGAAGTTTAAATACTTGACGTACGTTCAATTTGAAAAAATTGCAATTTAAAAAAGGAATTTTATTGAAAACATTTTTTTTTATGTGACATTATTTCAAACACAAAGCAACGCACGCCATTAGTAATTAGCTGAGTACCAATAGAACCTACTCGTAGAACCCCATTCTCTTTCTTTCTCTCTCCCTTTCACTCTCTCCCTCACTCGCTTTAGACTCTGTCAGCGTCGCTTACTGTGTGCATTAAGGTTTGAATAGCTAAATTAAAAAGTCAATGCATTTTTATACTTTGATACCGGAGGTAAATCATAGTGCTTTGGTTTTGTGCAACGTTCGCCATGCTGTCTGTATGTCTGTCTGCCCGTCAGTCCGTCCGTGTGTCCGTCTGTATGAAAGCAACTTTTTGCGACAGACATAGAGACTTGAGAGAGAGAGAGACACGAAACTTGGAACTTATACTTGCCTGTGTACGCGTCAGACAAAGTGTATGTAAATGTACATATGTGTAAATTGGAGTGATACGTCCGCTAGGAGGCTAGAAAATCTATAGAAATAAAATCGATAATCACAAATCGGTAAGTCCACATATATCCCACAATTTTAAGGCTACAGAAAAAAGTTTGGTGGGTAGGTTGTTGGCATTTGCCATGCTCACCTCCGCCACCCCCAGGAACCCGCCCCTAAACTTTTTAAGTGGTTATACCTTCAGGTAGGTATATTACTGGTAGCGGCATATAAATTTTTTGTAGCCATGCCCACAATTACGCCCATTTTCTCCAAGGCCAATATTTTGGAAAGATTGAGCCGTTAAAACCGCATGTCTCCCACAATTTTAAAGATAGAGCCACGAAACGTTGAAGTTACCTTGCTGGTAACCTTCTTCAAGGATCATACCACGCCTAATCCCTACGCCCAGAGGAACTTAGACCATAGTATTCTGAAATGTGCATATCTTTCACAATTTGTAAGCTAGGGTCTGCAAATTTTGCAAGTACGTAACTCCCCGAAGAGATAGACGAAAAATTGGTTGGCCACGCTCAGTGAGCCTCTCGAAACCGATACACCAGTTAGTGAAAATCGATAAAACCATATATCTCACCCAACTTGAAAGCGAGAGTCACCAAACGCATATTGCAAATATCCAGAAATTCTGTACACCGCTCAATCCTGCCCCCAAAAACGATGAAAGCCTATTTTTCCCACAATTTAAGAGCTATAGTTACCAAACTTGGAAGGATGACTGCTAGAAACCATCATTCAGGGAGCCTTCATCTACCACAATTTCAAAGGAAAACTTGGACGGTAGATTACAAAAAATCTCCTCCAAAGAAAGCCGACTGCAACGTTCACTCTTGTGTTTTCTTAACTTTTCTGATTTGCTTTGCCTTTAACTTTTTCTTGGCACACTAAACTGCAGCTGCGTCAACGCTTTAAATAATTAGACCTATCGAATTCACGTTATTAACACCCACACTGTGTACTTAAGTAATTGCATCAATTAATTTCAATGAGTGAAATTCTTACAACAATCAGCTCACAGCGTTAATTCAAGTTAATTGCCGTTAAACATCCAAACTAAAGGTTCTGTATCACAATTAAGTTATTAAGTGGACCACGCATTATCATTAGAGTGAAAGCGACTTCATCACGCCAAATTACGAGCTGAGTTTTGATTTCAAATCCTTCTGCTGGTTTGCTCTCCACTTTAATGTTAATATGTTTTATGATGTTATATGTTATATGTGTTAAATTTATAGCTAGGGTGAGTTATTAATAAAACTAAATAAACTTAATATATGCTTTTTTCACACATCAGCTGAAGTACAATTCAAAAAGAGTCAAAGGGGAAAAGTCAAGAAACGCTTGAGAGGACTTCTTAAAGTTGCAGCGCCGCAAAGAAGGCAACATTTACGCAGCGTTAGAATGGGGTTTTGAATGAGCTCAATACTAATTGAAATAAAAGCAGCCAGGAGGCAGGAGCCGGTACAAATGGCACAGTAGACCAAATAGCTTTCATAACTTAAAGAGCAACCACATCCATCATAATAGTCAGTCAAGCGCACATTTAATTGTTGTTGTTGTTGTTGCTGTTGTTGCTGTTGTTGCTGTTGTTGGCCCTGGGTCCTGGGCCCCGGGCATTTGAAATCTTTGGGGAATATTTTGCGTATCTTCGCCACGAACGCTGACAAGCCCTAAGTAACATACATATTTTATATAGATATATATAGATGCGTACATGTATAAATGTAACCCATTGGGCCTCGGCTCAATGAATTGCAAGTGCCAACAGTAAGAGCTATTGCTACTGGGTGTTGGTGTTGTCGCTGTTGTAGCTGCTTCACCTTCACTCATAAATTGTACAGCGTGAAATAAATCAAACTCAGCCTCTACGTTGCTAGCAGCGCCCCAAACGCTGGTGTTGTCTCTCTTACACTGAGCGAATCAAACAAGTAACTCTTAACTGGCACTGGCACATTTCAAAAACGTTTTACGACAGAGATAAGTGAATAAGTACGTAGTAAAGCAACCTATTTAAATAAATTATGCAAGCATTCTTTCAAAACCAAGAAAGAAGACGAAAATCAAAATGTGCTGCAAAGTTAGCATAACAAAGTATAAACCATTTAACATGATTGTACCACAATTATATTAAATATATGTATGTATAAAAATCTTATACTTTCATCTAGCAGCAGCTTGTGTGAATTTTGTTTCTCTCAGTGTACTGGGACTGGTGCTGCTGCCTGAGACGCTGTCAGTAACAAATCATGCTCAGAGCTACAGCTCCAGCTACAGTCAGGCCAGGCGCAGCTCTGTTGGAGCCGAAGCCGGAGCAGCCCGGAGACTTGTTTACGATCTTAATACGCACAAACCCAAAAAATTGCGTATACGCTGTGTGTGCCAGCAGCAGCAAGGAGTGGATGCCAGAACGGAAGTTCTGACTGTGCGAACACGACGACAGCAGCGCCAACAACAACGACAACATTAGCAACGGCACCAGCAACAACAACAACGACAGGAGCAACAACAAGGGCTAAGAAACTACGGGGCGTTGTCACTCCGGAAAATATTTAATTACTAATGAGTTTTTCGTGCTGCAGCAAAATCAACATTTTAAATACGTGGCAAAAACACGCGCAACAACAAAAAAAACCTTGTAGCTTTTTTAATTTGCTAATTAGCAAGCGGTAACAATGCAACCAATATGATTGATAGTCAGCCGAGGCCCAGCAGATGTGTATGTATACATATATCTATAAAGGGCGAATGCCAACAATTCATTATTCAGCATTATGCTGTTAGTCAATTGATTATCAGGTATTATGCTTGACAAATTTCTAGCCTGCCTCACTAGGTCGTCAAGGCAACCAATTGGTTTCAATCCGATGAATATTTGCTGCCTCACTGCGCTGCTTGGGGTGTGCGAGGAGGGTGAAGAGCGAGGAAGAAAGAGTGTAAGGATACGGGTGCTCCACCTGCTTCATCTCCTATCTATTATCAATTGTGTGTACATGGATGTGTCATGATATATATAGTACACACACAGACACACACACACACACCCACAAAAACACACATACACGCGTACATATGAATAAATTATGATTGGTATTCACGCAACTTTGGCAAAAACAATGACAACTCTTAACATTTAAAAAGGCCTTAGTCATCGTTGTCGTTAACCTAACCTAGATACACAGCAACAATAACAACAACTATGAGAAGAAGATGGAAACGTAGACGGAGATGAAAAAGAAAAACTTTATCTTTCGATATTATTGGGGCATAACTTTGCGGGTCATAAATCAAATTAGATGCTCGCTGACACTTAGCAACACATAAGAAATGCAAACGATTTTATTAAATATACAATGCTAACCGCACACAAAGTCCACAGAAAACCAAAAAACAAACAACTTTAACGCATAACAGCTTACCAAGCAAATACACTGCAATTTCTATTATTTATTTGAGTCAACGTCAATTTGAAGCAAGTTAAATGCATTCTTTTCGCTATGTAGACCTTTTGATACTCTATTTATTTTTAACATATTTTTGCAGTGGAGTTGTATGTATAACTAGCATCAAATGAATAAACAGCAAACATTTTCAATGCCTAAAAAATATTATCTAATAATTGTTTTTTATTGTTTGGCAACCTCTTTGTAAATTTAAATATGTCTTTGGCTGGCTGCAGCTCAACTTTAATGATATAGAAACATTTTTATGAAACACAAAACAATCGATAAATTTAAAAAGTGAAACCCTGTAATAGCGAAGCCATAAACAAATATTGATTGTTGTTTGGCGAACTATTTCTATAATTTAAATATGTCATTAGCTGATGGCAGGTCTATTGTTTTTTAAGAAATAGTTTGGCCACTTAGCTAGCCCAAAAATTTCAGTTAGCGCAATTACCCATAATTGCCTAATGTTGGCCAAATAAAACATAACTCTAACCAAAGTGCACTTAGCTTTTGTTACCAACCACATTGAGAAACGCAAATACCCCAAGCAAATCAATTAAACTGAGCGCACAGTGCAAAGAAACATTTATCATGCGATTTGCCGAGGCTGAGGAGCTTTAAGTTGGCCACGACTTTTGCACAAGAGAGATTTAAGTGATTTGCTGACTGCCTTTAAAATCCAAGTGAGTTGCCGGTAATAAATGGCCTGGCACTATTTGAATAGCCTCAACCCAAAAATGTTGATTTTCGGTTTGGTTTGGTTTGGTTTGGCTTGGCTGTTTTGGTTTATGGGCTTGAGTTTTAATTTAAGTTTAGTTTCGAGCCATGTTCCAAAGTGCAAAGTGCCTGCATTTTTCAGCAATTTCAGTTAACATACAATTTTTTGTTTTTTTTTTTAATTTTTTTTATTTATTTTTTTTCTACTTTTGTGTTTCAGCATTTGTTACTTTTTCATTGCACGTTGCTGTCATTTTGTTGCATGCGACACGCGATGGTCGCTCCCTAGTTTTGTAGGCCGTTTTGGATAAGCACCCATATGTATGTGGCATATGGCATTGGTTGTAGTTTTAGTGGCTTTAGCTTCAGCTTCAGCGGCGAACGTTTGCCGCATGTACTTAAATCTTCAAACAAAATCGTTTGATCCATATCGCACAAGCTGGCCAACACAACACAAAAAAGTGTGTCTGTGTGTGTGTTTGTTTGTAGTTGGGGAAGAGGTGTGTTAAAGTGACAGCTAACTGCACGCTACAATTGCACCCGCTGGCAAGAGGTTAATTTCCCCCAGGAAGCTCACAACTCAATAACCTTAAGGCCAAATAGCTCGCGCGCTAAGTAAACCTCAACATTAACAAGTCGAATAAAGATGAAAAAGGGCATCAGATTTTGGGGTAGTTGAATAGCAGGGGAGCGTGGGCGGTTAGCCCACCTGGTTGGCCACCCGACCGAACAATATGAAATTACCGCCTTGAAATATGAACACCCGCTGAGATTTTATAGCAGTCAACTTTGAATTATTAAATATGTATTTTCCAGGCAAACGCCAAAGCCAGAATCAGAAAACAGGACAGGATGAAGAAGAGCTCCCAGTGTGCGGCAATATTCAAGTTTTTCGTCGATTTCTGTGTGTGTGTGTGTGTGGTAACGCCTCCGACAAGGGAAATATTTTCAAATATATTCCCAACCACTGAGTGCCATAAAAGTTGCTATAAATGCGCGTAGAGCTTTCGTAAACTTGAAAGCTTTTAAGTATTTTTCCACACTACAAAAGCATTCAGCGTTTACTTGCTGCAAAAGTTTCGCTTAAGCTTGCATGTTTGTCCAAAGTTGTTTTAAATCGTTGCTGCCTAATGAGCTGCAACTCTAACTCCAATTCCACTTACAGTGTAACATGTTGTTAGCTGGACGAACGCCTCTCCAGTTGGAACAAATGACAGGCCATTAGCCAGTTATTGCGACAGACTGACGGCCAAAAGCACTAAGCACATTAGCAGCTTCCGTTGAATACGGCCGCTTCATAAATATGCACCTAAGTCATTTTCATCTAAATCAGCTTCTGCTACGGCTCCCTGCTTCGCCACTAGCTTACAGGACATTTATCACACACGCACACACACACACGCATATGGCCGTATATATTTATAGCGGGGAGCCTGCTTAAAATAGCTTTATTGTAGATAAATTTTCATTTCTCTTGCATTTCCTCGATCGTCGTTTGTTTTGTTTTTCGGCTACTATTTTATCTTTTTGGTGTCTACATAATTTCTTGTGCACACTTTGGGGCAAGTCTTTGTGTGCGCGTGTGTGTATCTGTGTACGCAGCACGGTGCACTGTGCGAAAATTGTGCTGAGTATGTTCTGCTTATTGTTTATTCGTTAAAGTACAGCTGCCACATCTTTATTTGTAGAAATGTCAATCTATTTGGGTTCATTTATGCGAACTGCAAACAAACTTACTAATTTGCTTGATAACTCTTTAAGTTTGCTAAGCAGAGTTTATTTTCATATTTTGCAATTAATTAACGCACGGATTTACTTAACATTTCCGCTCGAACTACTTGTTTCCATATGACAAGGTTGAATTTAAAATGCTCGACGGTTGAAGGTATTCACATTTTATAATCGAATATGCAACAGATAGCAGCAAGTACAAGCTATTATATTATATTATGTTATTAGAAGATTTAATTTTATTCAATTGAACTTTTTGACAGTTTCACAAATTCATTGAACTTTTACAGTTGATTTCTACGTCCAATGGTAATGTCAAATACGTTATACGTAAAATATAACAATTTGTATTTATGAGGGTATTTGAGCTTTCTCCCAGCCCAGTAAACTTTTCCTCTCTGCTGTCAATCTTATTGTTGTTGCTTTTCTTGCAGTGCATGCAAGCTGAACGTAATGCTTGCAAGTGGCTGTTGCCATTACGCTAGTCGTTGTTCTTGTAGTTTGCAGGATGTTGTTGTTGTCGTTATACTGAGTCGCTTCATTCATTTGCAGCTTCTGGGTTGCCATCATTTTTTTAATTTCTTTCTGCTGTACGCCTGTTTTTTTTTTTTATTTAAGTTTACACAGTTTGCACGCATCGGTCCGTAAATTTATGCATTTGGCTATGCGAGTGTAATAAACAAGACCTTCAACCAACGTCTCTCTCTCTCTCTCTTTCTCTCTCTCTTCCTCTCTCTTTCTCAGTCTGGCTCTCTGCATCTGTCCCTTTCGCAGACGCTTTGGTCAGCCTTTTGGTGCTGCTGCTGCTACGTTTGGTCACTTCAACTGCCGGTGCTGCCAGACTTTTATTTTTATGCGTAGATATTAAATGTGTTTCCTGGCACTTTATTCTTTAGCTGTTGCTGCTGTCGTTGCTATAGTTTTTGTTTTGTTCTTGTTGTCGCTTCCGTTGTCGGCGTATTGTGCCATTTTACACCAACATGACGTCGACAGAGATGTCAACGTCGGCACATTGGCGCAAACGTGCGGATATCATCTTAAAAAAAAAAACCGCATTTTAAAAAGTAGCACAAACAAACGAAAAAAAAAAGCAAAATGTATATGGATAAATAAAAATAACGTAGCGAAAAACGCAAGCGCTCAAAACGCATAAATAGGCAACGGCTTTGAGCCAATGGGGCTAAAATTGCTGAGGCTGTGGCCTCTTGGCTATGATTTGAGCAGCAAGTCATGGCCACATTTCTATGTAAAAAACTACGAGCGCACATAAAACTTTGCCAATTTCAATAACAACATTTCATTTTCAGTTCGCAGCGAGTAATTCTACCCTCCGTCAAAAACGCACGCTGGGGAGCCCGAGCCCCAGCCCTAGCCCCAGATAAAGTTTGCGATCGAGCTCGGGCTCGACTCGAGGCAAAGCTGTTCCTGGTAAAATGTTTTTTTTTTTTTCTTAAGGGTTACTCGGCGCCAGTGTGCGTTTGGCGTACGCTGCTGCATTGCAATGCTGACTGTCATGCCCATCTCTTGCCATGCCAGCCGGCACGCCTTCTTCCGCACCCGCTGCTGACACCACAATGCGCGCCGCTGAAAGGAAATTCATAAAAATGTTAATTTTTCCGCCGGAAATATAATTTATGTAAAGCGCAGCGGGTGACCTAAGGTATGGCTGGCGTACAACTGCTACATGCGCCAGCAGTTACGATTGCAGCTCGACCGGCAAAAGTACGAAAAAAAAAAAAAATTTATTTATATATATAAAAATAAAATGCCTGGAAAATATATCCGGTGCGAATTACAAATACATCCCAATACAGCCGAACTGCAACTGAATTGATTCACAATAAAGTACAGTTTAATTTGCATATAATTTAAGCATTTTTTCCGCACAAATATGCATGAAATACGACCACGCCCACAATCATCTAATTAATGCAACACGCCCACAGCTACAATCAACAACATACACAGATGTCTGTGGCTATGTGTCTGTGTGTGTGTGTGTGCGTGTGTGTGGCTTATTGTTAGCATTGCGGCAACATTTCCAAGTTGTTGCCATGACCATTAATCTTTGCAAGAAGGTAATTGCTTTGCAATTACCCTTTGCAACTTACCAGCGCCTTCAATCTTCCAACCCCTAAACTTGCAACACCCTTCACCCACTGCTTTTTGCATAAACCCGTTCCGTTTGCCATTCCCCTAGCCCACTGATGGCTGGCTTGCAAAATCGTTCCGCTTTTTTTTACAGTACTCGCTCGCAAACTCAAACGCAACGCTCCAAATTGACGAATATTTGCATTTTCGCCAATCATTATGTGTATATACACAAACAACAAGCTGGAAGGTTGCAATAAGCTGCGTTGCACTCGGGTCTAAGTGCAAAAGCAGCTAAGAACAAGATTTTCTCATGATGACGTTGGCGACTCTCAAGCTGCGTATCTTATGCAATCGCTTGAATCTTTTAAGATAAAATTGCAAATCGTAATACAAAAATCTTGAATTCTAGAACGGAACATTATTGATTGAATTGTATATGAAATCTATTTCTGTTATCTCCGTTGATAAGCACAGCAAATTTACAGTTTATACAATACAAAACCAAAAAAAAAGTCACATTGTTTTTATCAAATTGTTTATTTACGGTTGCTACATTGTGGTTATACATGCATATATAAATAATCCTTTTAAAATTAATAATTCATACAGAAAAATGCATTAGTTGTTCGAAAAGTGTTGTGTTAAAAATAAATGCACAATTTATGTATAATGTGTGTCTGGGATAAGAACTCATGCATTAAACATAACAACTGCAGCTACAAAGTTTATAATTAAGTTATGCTGTTCTTATACATTTCGAATGTCCGAGTGACCACTGTATCCCCCTCTCTATCCCTCACTGTATCGCTCTGTATCGCTCTGTATCTCACACACACATACACACACTTACAAACACATTCACACTTTATCTCCCCGAGCGTATCTCTCTCTGTGTGCCGCTTTGTCGCTGTCTCTGCCGCTGGCTCTGCTGTGGTTACATTTCAACGGAAGTCCCACGCAATGCTCGCCGGCAACAGCTGCATGCAGCCAACACCCGACCCTCTCTCCCTCATTCCCACTCTACGTACGACAATGTCGGTACATAACACGACCCGCGAAGGTTGCAGCAATGGCTCCGACTACAGCTCCGACTGTGGAGCTGTGTCTGCACTCTATCTCTTTCTTTCCTCTCTGTCTATCTATCTCTCTTTCAGCGCCCAACACTCTTATGTCCTGTGCTCCGAAATGCCCTCGTCATGCTGCGCCTGCATTGTGTTAATGCTTTTTGTTAAGCTACAAAGCAGGAACAAGGCTAGGCTAGGCGAGGCGAGGCGAGACGAGGCGAGACGAGATGAGACGACGGGTTGGCAGGGACTGGGACAGGGCCAGGACGCAATACGAAGTAGAGCTACTAGAATGAGGAGCAATGAGCAGCTATGCAGTGCACCATTGTGCAGTTTTGCAGCGTGTGTCGCTTTTTGCAAATGCTTGCAACATACACAAGGACACTGTTAAAACGGCAACGTCAACAGCAAAAAAAAAAAAAAACGACAACAACAACACCAACGACAACTGGCAACGCAGGCAACATTTGAAGCTACTTTAATATTCGCAGCTCTGCACATAAAATGCAGCTGCCTAAAATACTAAGCAATTTAAATGTGTTCCTGCATCTGCATGGCAACGCAATCCTTTCAGAGAACCAATTCGCTAACCGGCTTGCCTAACGAACACACCACTCTTTGGCTTCTACACATTTTACAAGATTTTATAATAACCATACAACTTGCTGACGACTTTGCCGCAAACTAAGAGGGTGCTCACTTGAAATTTTGTTAAATTATTCACTCGCAAAGTTTATCAAATTATGTAAAGCACTTCACAATACGAGTGTAAAGTGCTAAAGTTAATTAGTTCACTAGTTTTCATTAGTGAAAAATATTTGAAAAAAAATAACAAAGACCTACTTTTTTGTGCAAGCAACGGAAATCGAGTTAGACGAGCAAACTTAGGTTGGAAAACAACTGGCAGACCAGCATATATGCAATATTTATGAAGTAGCTGTTCTCAAATTAAAATAGTAAATCTCTCAAATTCACTACAACACACTTGAAACTTTGAGTACACATAGCCTGTTCTGGCACCTTTTAATTGTGTAAATTGAGAGCAGCATAAATATTGGCCAGAACCCTCTGAAATATATGCTACACTTTTACAGTAAATAAATACTGATTGTGTGTGAGATCCTGAGCACCTGGATACTATTAATTTATTGGTGTTTGTGCTGGTTTGAAATGTGGGAAAAATATGTGTTGGCAATATATTAATATTTCAAATATTTAATTTTAACCACCAAATGTATAATATTCACTATAATTATATTTGTGGTACAAAATTCATTTCAATTGGTTTGTTTTTGGAGCTGTAAGACGCACTCAGACATGGTAATTTCCTAGAAATAACAAATTAATCGATGTAAATGGAAACAAAAAATCAACAAAGCATTTGCTTAAGCTCCTTTTAATACAGTGCTCAATTTATTTTCTTTGAAATTGCGTAATGAGTTTTCGTAATGATTAGATTTATACTTAGAAAATTCCTTGTTATTCAGACAAATTTTATGGGGACTCCAAAATAGGAATCTGCAAGGTGGCTCAGTAGTATCAGACAGTTGCTCTTATGTTTATTTCATTTGTGGCAGTATAAAATAAATTATGTTTATTTCTAAGACACGTTTGTTCACTTTACTTTATTCACAACGTCTCTGCTCTTCTTCTTCTTCAAATTGGTAATCACACAATTGATATCGATCGGCATCGATAGCAATGTTAACTGCATAGTTTGTATGTTGCTTACAGATGTTATATTATAGTCTTAATATTGCATCCACCTTAGCTTTTACACCTTTTGTTGTCCTTTAAAAAATAAGTAACTGCTTGCTCATTATAGACAGATTATACAAATTACACAATATAAACAAAATACACAATCTATATAATATATGCAATACAAATATTCACACAGTCAGCTGTGAATTAAGTTTGACCCATACACATTTTCCGCTTAATAACATACATTTTCAATATTTAATTTGTAAAAACTTCTCTTGTGGCATTAAAATCGCTCTTTTGAATTGAGCCGCATTTCCCCCACCTTATTAATAATTATAAAAATTACAGGTTGGCAGTTGAATGGAGCTGCAATAACCAATGTGGTTATAATTTCTTGTTCACACTGTTAATTAGTTTTTTCATGCGTAGAGTGCACAACTAAAGTTTCATCAAATTAAAACCATTTTCATAGTCCAGCATAGTACGCGGTTAATTCTAGAATTAAACCCTCATTGTGGTTCTCTTGAATATATGAAATAAATATAAATTAAATGCACAATTAGGTTGACTCTTTTGCAAGTCAGTTATACAGAAATAGTTTGGCAAGTTGAGAGAATGAAACCTTTTCTGTGACTCTCATTACATTTTGCTTTTGGGTACGCACTGTAAATGAAAAGTGTGCAATTTTCATAGAAATGGAAAAAAAACGAGGAGTACAAATGTGCAAGTCGCTACTGCTAGACTAGAAGCTATCCTATATTGATTTCCTATCAATCTACTATACGATAAAGCTTCTTCAGTAAATTCATTAAATTCATTTGATTTCAACGAGGTAATAACTGAAATCACATTCAACCTTTGCATCAAAACATTGCCGAACTTTCTTTCTCATTTTGATAAGTATAGGGTATTAAAATAAAACAAATTTAAACATTCCTGAAAAAGGAATGGGGCCAAAGCAAGATAACGTTTACAAATTACAATTGAAGCCATGAAATAAAAGTTAAGTGTCATTGGCAAGCACTTAAAGATAAGCTGAACTTTGTTCTTTGGTTTCAGCACAGAAATTTGCTGACCTTTTTCCCTTTGTTGGTTTTTCATTCTTTTTAATTATCATAAAGCGAATAGATGTAAATTACGAAAAGTCTGATTGACGAAGAAGTTGGAAACGAAACACTATAAATCAATTAGTAATTCGAAATTTTCTGTTGACTTAAAACTTGTGTCCAACCAGTGTATACTTATATAACTCAAATAGGAAAGCTGTTAGGTAAATACCGTTGTGAAAACTAAACTCCAGTTGTCAGAAACTTTGACAGCGCCACGTAGGGTGCATATGTTTAGTTATAAATGTTCTAGTTGTTGCTATAGTTCTGCAGTCCCCACGAATTCACAAACATAGTCACACAGGCACACACAAACACACACACACACACAGAGAGAAACACACGCACACAAAACTTGCAATTTTCCAATAAGAAAAGGCGAAGGTAACGCCGAAAAATTGTTCAAGCACAAACAACGCACGTTATAATATTATAAAACGGAAACGGGAGGGCAACTTACTGAAGCGATAAAGTCAGCTAGCAGGACAAAAGGGGTTTAGGATTTTTGGGAGTGGAAAATTGTGAGGGTTGGGAGTTGAGTAAGTAGACAGCCCCATCAAGAACTAAAACAGCTGCTCTTTGGACAATAACTGGAGCCAGCGTCAGGGCGAAAAATGTGAGTCAAAGTAAGGGAGCCTGATGCTGATGCTGTTGTTGTTGTTGCTGTTATCTAAAGCTGGTTCTAGGTTAGGTTTTCTTGGTTCAGTCCTGGCTGGCTGGTGTGCCCGCAATGTCTTCAGCACTGGCAACAAATCGTTGAAATAAATGAAGCGCACTGGGCGAAATCAGCAAAAGTTTTCTACAATTTTTCTTCACTTTGCAGCAGGCAGTTGCTCCTTCTGCCTTCGCCTTCGCCTTTTCAAACTCATCTTCAAGCTCTGCCACGAGTTGGTTTTACTTTTGGCTCTGCGACATTTTCGGATTTCGGCTAACGCTTAAGATGTCACCGCCCACCCCACCCCCATCCATACATCTAAATACCCCCCATGGCCATTGTTGACTTACAAATTTAGGTTGCTCGACGCAAAAGTTTGTTTTGAATTGTAAGTAATTTTTGATACCTTACATACTGACATTTCGTATAGGTAGAACTGTTTCCATTTTGCGTGTGAGAGGTTGGGTAAGGCTGTAGGAAGAATAGGTCGAATAAAAAGAAATTCCAAGTAAGGGGCAGACAGTCAATCAATTAAAGCTAGGGTCCACGCTCCCGAACTTCTAGGCAAAGTTGAAGCATCTCCTACTCCACAATGCTGCATATTCCAGTTCCTCCATTAAGTCCCATAAATTTATACATAACTGTCAAAAGCAATTACCCTTAGCTTTTGCAGCAGTTTAAACTTCGATGATATACTTGTATATAGTATATGTACATACATAAGTATATATAAATCTTCGCAGCTCTTAAGCGAGTATATAGCGCATGTGCGAGGTTCAATTCAAATATTTCTGGGCCAACATGGCACCTCAAGGAAGTATGCCTAAAATCTTTTCGATTAACATATTGTAGAACAAAGTATCAATATACGCTTACTAGTATTATTCATTGTAACATTTTGTTTGTATATAATTTATTAAAATTAATTTTAATAAATGCTTTAAATTTGCATTTTTGTTTAGTAAGAAATTAATTGGAAATTTTTAAATTGAAAGATATGTTGAGATAGGAATAACCATCCTATAATTATAATATTTTTATGTACATAGAAAAGAGCTACATATATCATATATCATCAAAGCTAAATGGCTTGCTGAAGTTGTTTTTAAATAGTTCATCATACAATATATAACTTAATCCATCAGGCAGCCTCTTGCAGAATTGAATTGAGCAGACTTTCTAAATATCAAATGCAGTTTTCTAAGCTTTTCTTAGATATAACGAACGGCATTTGCAATATTTTAAAGAAAATGCCAGACTCTTTTTTTAAAGAGCAGTTTGTTATTAAAATGGAAAACTCATTATGAAGCTTGGCTTATCAAGGCACAGAATCTTCAATGAGTTTATCTCCCTCTTACATTATGTTAAACGTTTTAAGCCGCCCTCGAGTGTAATGCAAATCGGCATTTTGTGAGCTGACAATAGCAGATATCGTGATATTATTGTTGTGAATGTCGTTGTTGCTGTTATTGTTGTTGTATCGTGTTGCTGTTGTTGTTGTGCCGTACTGTTGTTGTAACTGCTGCTGTGGTCTGGCGTACTCGTTTCTCTATTGTCTGGTCTCCAAAATGGCAGGCCTTCTCAATGTACATGTGTGTGTGTGTGTGTGTGTGTGTGTGTGTCGTTGTATATGATGTGTCGCTCCTCATGGTATGCGTGTGCGTGTGTGGCACTCAACATGCCAGTCAATTTATACTAATTGTAAGTGTCAGATACATTTGTCAAAATTTAAGTTATGGTTGCGGCTCAGGCTGCTGTTTGCGGTTTTCCCCTGCGGATTGTTGTCAGTGCCTTTTGCCTTGTTTGCTGTAAGAGTGCCATGAAAAATTGTTTATTGTTCTGTTTATATTCTGTTAAGCAACTTGACAAAAGATATATATATATATGTATATATATTTATACATATATAAATTATATATACATTTATACACTCCAACATGACCGACAAACCACAGCAATAGAACAGGGCAGCCACGCAACGTTCCATTCGGTTGACAACATTCGAGTTTATTTTTGAATGGTTTTGCAGCTGTTTCTCAAGCAGAATTCTCATTCCATTCGCTGGCGAAAATCACTAGAAATTACACAAAAATAACAAGAACAAAAAAACACAAGTTTCGTAAGCTGCTTAGTTGCAAGTTGTGATTAGCAAATAGAATTCCACAGCAGCTTGTGGCTGCAGCGCGATGCGGCTTCCATTAGCACAAAAAAAATAAAAGAAATGGGAGAAAACTCATCACTCCTATAGCCCACAACAGCAACCACAAAAAAAAAAACAGCCAAAAGTAAATTCTGCACATAAAAAAGAAAAAAACAACCACTCACTTCCAATAAAAAACGTATGAAAAATGAGGTTGCACTTCTCGAGTAGGAGTGCTTATACCCTTTCCAAACATATGCCGAGCTGTTGTTGTGGTTGGATTGCTTTATTTATTCATTTTGATTTATCTATTAAATTTTGTTACAGGTTTATTGGCTCAATTAACCGATATCACGTTTGCCTTCCTAATTTCCTTTCATTTATTACAGATTTATAAATAAGCGAAAATACAATAAATTGGGTTCCAAGCGTTATTTGACAGCATCTCCATTAAAAAAATTAATCATCAGACAAAAACACATTAGTAATGTTGATTATTCCTTTCATAAGCTATATAAGAATCACAAAACCCATAACTTGCCCAATTATTTTCTACCTCTCTTTTGCTGCCGGTATTCCCAACATTCCAGCATAGTTATAATGCCTGATTATGCTCTGGCATTAGAATGTGGCAAACATAATTTTTTATTTAAAGTTTTTTTTTTCTCATTTATGTTGTTTTTGTTTTTGGCGGGTGGCTGGTTGGCAGGCGGTTTGTGCCTCACCCCGCTGCAAGCGAGGCAAATTTAAATGTTTTTAGTTAAAGCGGATTAAAAGTTCGCTGCACGCCGCACATACATAACCCATGCACAGAGTCATCAGATGCCATTCGTCGCTCCCTCTTTTCTCAGTCCAGCTAGTAACTACAACACCACCCTTCACCAGCACCACACTGCTCTCGTTATAGCCATGTGGCCTAGTTTGGCCGTGGCTGATTCTCAGCTAACCCCGTGCATAATTAACGTAGCCCATCGTTTTGGCCTGGCTGCTGCGGCCTGTTACCAGCTAACAGTTACGCATTGCCCGCTCTTAGCCAAGCCAAATTGATGGCCAATTCGAAGGGGTAAATAGACGAACGGATGGACGGCCGGACGGATGGAACGCACGTCTTTTATTGGCAAGGCATAAATTATAAAGCGCAACCCAGAAACTTGTAAGCCGTTGGCCAAAATTTTGATTGTCTTTTACGAACTATGCAAGGCGCTTATAATAATGGACAAGGATGAGAATTAGGCAGAGGATGGGGTGGGGTGAGGTGGTCTGGGGTTTGTGTGCTTGTAACTGCCATAAATTGTTAGGCTTACAATTGAAAATTAAATAGTGTCATGGATTATGGGGCATTGACAGGCTGGACAGGCGCTGATTTAAGGGGAAATAACTTGAATTTAGAATAGATTTGAAAAGCCGTTGTCCTCAATGCCGACGTCGCTGCTGGCGTTGGTGGTGGCTTCGACGTCGGCATATTTGCTGCTCTTTGACAGGATGTCATTTGAAACCACCCAACCAAAAACACCGAACACTTTTCCTGAAAACCCCCTTTCAATCGCACTGCAGCGATAACCGACACACTGCCAAAGTGTGAACGTTGTTGTTTTTGCTACTGTTAGTGTTTTTGTTATCGTTGTTGTTATAATTGTTGTTGTTGTCCTTGTTGTTCTTGTTGTTATTATTGTTGTTGCTGTGCAGCTAACAAAAATTACAATTCTGTGAGCTCCAACTGAGGTGGGGTTGTTTGGGTGGCTAACAGGTGCAGTCGGTGCAGGGGTCTTAGTAAAAACGTGAACTGTTTGCTGCTAACGGTAACAGTTTTCAATAAATACTTTTGCCCATACTCGTACATGTATGTGCGATTGTTTGTGCGAGTGTGGATGTGTGTGCATGGGCATGTGTGTTCGTGTGTTTGGATGTGTGGCCAAAAAGTTTTAACTGCTCGCTTGGCGGTTCCTCAGTTTTACTCTTGCTTTGCGGCAAACACATTTCGCTTGAGCAGGAAATTTGTTCAACGCCTGTAGAACTACAGTTATAACTACGACTCTTAGACACACAATTAATAATAGTTAATTACCAAATCGATATGCGTAACTAGTTGTGTGTCATGAATTAATCTCAAGGGAAACTGTTCAAATGTTGATAACATTTCGAAGGGCCTTTGTTTACTTATTTTCGTTTTTTTAAGTAATGACAGCCAGGGAAATCAAAACAAATTGAGTAATTTATTCAAGTCTAGTTCAATTGTTGAATTATATATGTATATGTAATTGTTGTACTTTGGTTAAAGTTACGTATTCAAAAAGTGTCATTAAAACTTTTACTTATACTTTCTAAACGCGATTTAAATAAATTTTTAATTTGTAAGTTATGATTCAAGCACATCTTTGATATGTCATGTTTATGTATAGGACAGAGGGACAGGCAGATAGACAAAGCAGCAATTTTACATACATAATATATTTCTTATAGTCGTTATATCTCCCATTCTATTAATCGCTAACAAGATAGATGACAATATGTCAGACTTATCTTAATCTGCTTCATACTTTCCATAATAACAATTCTATGTTGGCCATTTGCTTTGCATATTCAAAATATTGATATTTAATGTACACACCAAGCACTGTTAACATACTGCAACATTAATTTAATCCAGGGAATGACAATAAAGAGTATTTATAGAGTGAGATAAAACAGCGAGCATGTCACCTCCGCGTCGATCAAATAGAGATTTTCAGTTAATTATCTTTAAATTGCATAATAAAAAGGAATACACACATATCCACAACTAATCTATATCTACCTACATCTACATTTATTTATCTACATATATATATATATATATATATATCTATTAGTTGGATTGCGTCTATATAAACCCAGTATCGATCATCAATACTCTTAATTTCAGAGCATTTTCGATTCGTTTGGCTGAAAAACTAATTTTCGCATATTCCTGCATTCTGTTTTTTTCTTTCTGTTTTTTATTTTCTTCTTTTTTTTTTTTTGTTGACTGCTCATTTCCATGACGCGCAGTTGGCATTGTGTAAGGCGTGCCCATAAGGGGCTGGAGGCGTGGCGTGTGCTGGAAAACTTTACGCTTTGTAATTGTGTAATTATGGGAAATTAAAACTGTTGGCAAAACTTTCTGCACACGTTGGTTCGTGGGCGAAACGAATGCCGGATCTGTGCGGCGGCAGAGGAGCAACTGTGGCAGCGAACGACAACTAAGCGAAGATGAGGTAAGGGTAGCCGCCAGGCGCAAAGGGCACCGGTTTCTGATGAACGGAAAGTTAGTGCCTGCGCTTTGCATGTGCGGAAATCTGCATAGATAATTTTTGGGTAGAAATCGATAAATGTTTGCAAATGCAGCAGCTCTTGCTGGGTGCCTATCTAGCTAGTTTGTAAATATATTATATATACTTTTACATACACACACATAAATATTTATACATATATATCGGGTGTTCCTAGTTATAGGGTCGCCAGGGCTGCCTTGCCCCTCTACCAATGCGAATACTGTGTTCGTTTTATGCAAGTGCTTTCAATGAGTGAGCGATTTATGTTAAGTACACATGCTCTCATTGGATCCCATTGCACTTACTGCTGGCTCATACACATACATACACACACACGCACACACACACATACGAATATATACAGTCGCACACATAGACACTTGGAGACATAGTACACATACATATAAAAGACATCTGCAGAAAATGAGTGTCGCAAACACGCAAACAGATACAAGGACGACAAGAAGAACGTGTGTGCCCCATAACAATAAAAATTTATTTTCAACTTTTTATCTTAGTCACCTCACCACCACGCCTCCCTTGCCAGTGCACCCCTCGGCACGACCCGCACGGAAGCCATCCTCGTCCAGCACTTGGACCGTCCTTATGTGCGCATACATATAAGTATACATATTATAATAAAGCATTCGCCTAGGTGTACCAGAGACATTGCGAACCGAAAACCCATACAATGAGACCAGAACTGAACTGAACAGCAGCAGCAAGCTCGTTCCAGCGCCTTACTCCTCACAATGAGATGTGCTTAACTGTTTTCAGCTTGCAAGCGAACATGTGTGTATAAATATCCTGACGCCTGCAGCAATCGGGGCAGGCGGGGCAGGCGAGATAGCAGCAGGACCATCAAATTGTATTTGTAGCCAATACAAATGAGCATACGCCAGCCCATTTGCCAAGTCATTTGGGCCAGTCAGTCAGACATTCAGGCAGTCATTGTTACACCCTCACACTCCCTCCCCCCACCCAATCACCCACCACAACCACTGACAACCGCGCTGCAATCCATGTGTATCACTCGGCCAGCCTCTAGCGTGGAGCTCAGGACTAAATAGAGCGATTCCGACTGGCAGTTAACCCACTAACCATGGAAATACTTTCTGAATTTACGAAAATACGCACACAACAGCAAAAGAAGTGGCATCAGTGACATCCTGTGGCATCCACACTCTGCAATATATTGACAGGCTTGTGCCACTAAGGAAAATTAGGTTAGGCTACGCCTCCTTGGAAGACAACGTTTTGATAAAGTCAATATGGAAAAAGTATGTAAATTAGGGATTGCATGGCAAAAATAAAAGCGAAACTCAAAGCCGAATTTACATTTATAAAATTTAATAATATTATAGAATCAGATCTCTAAATTGGTAAACAAATATTTAAATAAAGCTAACTTACTTAAATTTAGGAGCAAAGGTCTTCAGGTCCTTAGCTTTAAGTTTAAAATATTCAAAGCATTTTTGAATCAATAAAATTTAATATATTGGCCTAAATATTGTTGAAATTAATTGAAAGGAAAGCATTGTTTTGGCGACCTCATTTCATATTTTAATTATGTTTTCGCTGGCCCTATAATTGATTGACTCGGCTTCACCCATAGCCAGCGAAAAATATATTTAAATGAAATACGCTGTATTGATTTTATTTGGTTTCAGTATATTGAAAGTGTGAATATTCAATTTTGTATTTCTTCACTTCTTATTTTACTTAGCTTCTGTTTAGTTCATTAAGGTGAAGTTTCTTGTATCCACAGCTTAGCCTAAAATGCTCTGCGCATGCTTAAGTTGTGTTTTAAAAAAAAGGCAATTTACTATTTTAAAATAATTTGCTTTATTTCAATTTTGAACAAATGATTTCCATTAAAAATAAATGAAACGCTTAACTACACTATTGTTCATTAATACGGACAGTTCAGCCAACCTAATCTTGTGTTTGGAAAGTAAGCCGCTTTATAAAACTCATTACAAACTCACACCATTTTCCCATGTATCCAAATTAAATAAAATTAAATAAATCAAATGCAAAAATGATAGAATTATAATGAAGATTACTATTTTACTGGAGCGTGTTAATTACAAAATTCAGAAAATGTTAATTACAACAGCAGCATAATTACCATGTCACGTAGATTCAATTAAAAATGCACAAGCGAATTATTAATATATAAATAAATATAAGTATGTATATATGTATGAATATATGTTTTTATGTATTGCATGAATAAGTAGTTTGGCATACAAATCTGATTGAGCTAAGCTGCATGATAATTTAATCTGTCAACGATTTCGTAGAAGCTGTCAAAGCTGCTGGCGGCAACCAGATTCAGAACGAAGACTTATAGCAATTGGAGCAATTACAGTTGACTGCAATTTTTTTTGCTTTCCCCTCCCATTCATCCTCTTTCTCTCTCTCGCTCTGATTGCACATCCTGCTTCAGCTGCTGCTGCTACTGCTGGTGGTGGTTCTGCTGCTGCCATTCCACATCGCAGTGTCTGCAATTTGATGCAATGTTGCATGTCAGCTTAAGTGTGTGACGTTTTCAACTAATATTGTAACATGGCATTATTTCGTAGACAACTCTAACTCTACTAATTGGCAGCTATTCAAGAACGGCTAAGAGAAAATCTCTCATTTTAAAGCTCACTCATGAAGCGACAAAAAATGCCACTTCTGACTTTAAGGTTGTAGCTCATAAATTTTAATTTGATTTGAACATTTGCCCGTTAGCCACCTGGACATGGTCGTTGCCGCGGCTTTATGAAATGAAAAACTTCACTGGGCACACACACAGACACACACTAACAAACACACAAGCCTGCTCACATACACACAGAGCGAAAGAGACAGAGTGAAAGAGCATGAGAGCGAGTGAGAGAGTGTGATAGAGAGTTAACGTGCCGCTTCTATGGACGCACTAACGCACACCGCAATAATCCCCGGCATAAACATTGGCAAATCCGTTTGCGTTTTGTACAAACATGGTTAAAACGTATTGGCAACAAAATGCCAAAGCTACCAAGTCCAAAGTTAGCTGTGAAGCAGGTTTGGGGCTAACAGCTGCACAATGAGCCGCGTCGACAGAAAAGGAAGACGATTATTTTGGCACGTGGGCGCGTTTGTTAGCATTAAGTCATAAAAACGTGTCCCATGGACACAATCACACACACTCACACACACACACACAATCGTAGACCCAATCATCCGCACATGCACACACTCACACAGACATGCCCCAACATACACACATGTACAAATGAGGTACGCGGCCAAGTCAATGCCCATTTTCTATGCAGTCTGCAAAATGCCCAAAGGCAAGCACAGACCCAAATATGCCAGGGGCTAATACACCCTGTCACTGCCTCTGTCCCTTTCTATATCCCAACCGCTACTGCTGCTGCTGTTGCTGTTGCTGCTGCCAGGTGTATTGGCACTTTGGCTCCTTATCGCTGCGCACAATTCGACAAGTCGCAAAGTCTGCAGCCACAGCCCCAAAAGCACACAATGGCAAAACACTTGTTAGGGGACGCTGGCTGGCTGGCTGACTGGCTGGCCGTCTGTCTGTCCCACCGCACACTGGACCCTAAAATGGGGGCTGCTGCTGCTGCTGCGGCTTGCTGAGCAGCCGTAACTACGCAACTCGAAAAGGTTACGGTTTTGTCTAAGGCAACGGACAGTAGCTGCAGCTGCCGCACTTACAGCTCCGGTTTCTCCGATTTTGGCAAGACTTTAGCATACCCTGTTGGGACAATGGATATCTCTGACTCTGGCACTGACATCTGTGATATAACTCTGACTCTGATGGTGATATCTCTGACGCCACAAGCCTTCTATGTTCTTGGCTTCTTCATAAATAAAAGTTGATCAACAGATACTTAATTTAGCAATTGGATTCTAAGTTTAAGTTTCGGTTTCATAAATTTTGCATATTTATTTTTGTATTGCGAAAGTTTCATAACCATCGAATAATAAGCCTTTCAGTCTAATATGCATGCGCATACCATAGAAACCTTTTTAAACAGAGTATTTCAAAGTTGACCACACCACGCCCTAAAAATATTTCCTTTTCTTTGGTTGCATTTTACACTGCCTTGGCTCTTATCTCATTATTACGGTTATTGTTCTTCAATCACCATCTGTTTGGAACGCAATAAACTTGTAATTGGCATTACTGATGCACTTTAAGCCGTTAAGCACTTAACTGAAATTCATTATGTAATTACCTCGAATCTGAAGTTGATAGCAAACTGAACTTAGCCCTAATTATGGTGGAAGATTTCTTTAACTTATAAATAATAGGTATAATCAACCAAATTTCATATAAATTCGCGCAGTATTAAGAAAGTAAAACAAACCATTGAAAACATAAAACAAAAAATTATTGTAAAAGACTTGAAAGTCAAACAGTCTTAAAAAAGAGTTTAAGTTATTATCGATTATAGAATTCACAACCGAAATCAGTTTGCTCAAAATTGCTGGAAATGCAAGTATTTGCCAAACGTGGAGTGATTAATTTAAGTGTCTAAATCTACTTACACACAAACATACGCATACATTTTGTATGTGGCTTAAGAGCATGTTTCGGTTGGCAACTTAAGCAATCTGATATCTGGCTTATTCAACTTTTGCTGGCTGTTGCCTTGTGCCTTGTGCCTTGTCTTTAAGCCTTGTTAACTGTCACAATGGCTTTTGGCACATCCGCAACTCACTTTCCATGCAATTGGCTTAAGCAATTTTCATTTGATTGTGGTCTGCACTATCCATTTTTCTACACCCGCTCCGCACTTGTTAGCACCCCTTTGCATTTTTCTACTTGCTTTAACTGTGGCTCTATTGACGCCAGCTCGTTCCAGGGCGTTTCTCGCACATCCGATTAGCAATTTTCATGCACTTGAACAATTTCAATTTTTCTGCTTTTCCTCTGGTTGCTGCCGATGTTGATGTGCTTGCTGTCTTTTAGTTTGGTTGTTGTCTTAGCTAAGGATCATCCATATCATACCTTTTTATGGCCATGCTCTAAGCTGCAACTCTTTCACCCAAAGCCACTGCCACTGCTACTGCCACTGCCCCTGCCACCGTTCCCCCGTAAGTGGCTCAAAAACATTATGCGCATACAGCCCACAAGCACTTTCCATGCGTTTAAACAATTTTCATTTTATTTCGTTCTTCTGAATGCATATACCCTGTTGATATGACAGCAAATGTGGTATATTGACCAAGCTCCCAATCATTTAGCGTAGATTGTATTTTTTGAAGTCATTTATTATTATGATGTATTTATATATAATATATATTTATATACATATATATCAAACTGCGGCATGTTAAAATTCAATAGTGATTTTGTGTGTCAAACTTTACCAATTGTTACTTAAAATGTATACTACTATTCATACTATTTCTTGTTGCAAAACAAAACTTTGCTAAGGCAACTAACTTAAAAGGAAAGTTTGCTGGCTCAAAACTTAAGCCCCGACTACTTGCAGGGTATTTATGTAGAATACAATATTTGCTGCGCTGTCAATACTGTGGTCAGTCTTAGTTGCTGTCCCTGGGGCGTCCAGTTGCCCGCTGTTCAAAAAGGAACCAATATTGAGGGTATTTGTGAAACCCAATGCACTGGGCAGCTCCTCTGTTGAAGCGTTTGCTGCATTTTTGTTTGACTTTTGAAAAATGATGATAAAAATTTCATAAATATGCCTAATGCGTTACATTCCCTTATTTCATTCTAAGCCACTAACTTTTCCCCTTGTTCTCGTTCGTTTTCTCAATTTCTTGACACAAACATATACATATATGTATGTGCACGTATATTTTATATCGTAAAATATTTAATAGCCGTAAGTGTTTGCCGGCGCTAAGGGGCATATTCAATACCTTGGCCATTACGTAGTCCGGGCAACGCACTGGCCATCATTTGTCTCCGTCTCCATGCTCTGGCAGAAATTTTTATTAAAATTTATAAAAAAGGAAGGAACATAAAGCAAAAATATCGATGCATGAATATTCTGACCTATCCCCCAATAAATTTCAAACGGAACGCATTGAATAAGACGTGATTTTCAGCTTACGCACACGTACACATGAGCCACACCTAAACAGGTTGGAGATGGGTGAATATTGGTGGGTGGTTCGAAGGTCGCGGACTGGGGTTGATCCGGCACTGTTTACTACTGCATGGCACGTATCTTGGATTTCTGCTAAATTTCAACTTAATATTTGTGTCCTTGTACGAGTGTGTGTGTGTGTGTGTATGTGTGTTTGTGTTTTTGCGAAAAATTTGCTCTCTTTGACTCAGCTTAAAGCCTGGAAGCGTGGTTAGCGAGGGGGAGTTAGCATCTCCAATTTTAGCTCCGGGGAATTCCTTTGCCGTGTTAATGCCTTTTGGCTATCAATTGACCATTATACGCTGTATTCTTAAATCCGGACTCGCAGTTCCGGCCGCCTCATCCGCTACATAACCGTTACCAGTCTGTAATTCCGTTGTGATTTGGGATTAGGTCTGGGCCTCGGCGCATGAACACGCTATAAAAATATCTTGGCCAAAGCAATTGAATAAATTGTGACCTTTACATTGATTCCGTTTGCAGCTCTTATTGCCATGCTCTCACTCTCTCCCATTCAAGTAAATAAAACTTGAAAAACCATTTATTTCTTTTTGACTTCTGTACCCTTTTATACTTTTATTCCTTTTTTTCTTCATTTTTTTTCCTCTATTTTTTGCTGTGTGGTTTTTTGTGGCCATTCCCCACGGCACCGGCACGTAAGCTGCCAGAGCGTTTTATAAGTCCATTTGGGTGTTTGCAATTTTTAAATCGAAGTATAAATAAATGGCTACAGTTGTTGTCGCCGTTGCGTTGTCATTGTAATTGTTATTGTATTATGTTGACACACGCCCACAACACACAGGCGCACACATAAATAAGCATAACAAAAGCACCTAGTCACCCATCCACGCATCCGTCCACATGATGACCACAAGTTGGTCTATTAAGCCGCTTAATTAGTCTTCCATTTTGGGTGCACTGCAGCACAGCAAAAAAAATGTCGGATTTAAGGGTCAAACGTGGCCAATGTATTGTATATATAGAGAGAAGAAAATCAAATCAGATCGGGATGAAACAACACATTTGGCACGTTAATTAAATATTGGCATAATAGGATAAACGATGCGCCACTTTTTTGCTCGTTAGCTTCAATCATTAGGCCTACAGCCGTTAAAAGCCTTTGTAAGTCTCTCATCAAACTTTATTTGGACTGGCATTTGCTGGGGCTCTCAGCTTATTTAAAGCCATTGCCGCTACATTATTCAAGTGCCACAGTTGCCAACTCACTTAAAATCTAGCAATAACCGCCGAGTCCATGGCATAAGCCAAATGCCACTGTTGCCAACTTGAAATAAAAAGCAATATCACAAATAACACTCTTGCCAACTCACCAAAGCGTGCATACTTCTATGACCGAATAAATGTCATATGCCAAGTGCTAGGGTTGCCAGATAACCTAAACCTAAATTTTCATTAGGCCACGTAATGCCCTATATTTATTGTAGTTATTGTTATCCCATTGCCCAATCTGAACCATTCAAAAGCCACTCAATTTTTATATTTTAACCATAACCATACTTTTATTATGGAGAAACATTTTTCATTTTGGGTTTTTGCTTAAACAGAAAACGTTATTTATTATTTGTATTTGGTTTAGCAATTTTCTTCTTTTCTTTTTTTTTTTTGTTTGTTTTGTTTAGTTTTGTGAATTGAAAGTTGTCAACTTGGGGCGCTTATACTTATCGCTTAAAAGTCTTATCAAGACCGCTTAAAATCGAGCGCTAAATTTACAGTTATTCATTTATGTATCAATAATCAATAATTTACACGATGATGGACTACATAGAACTTGATGGCAGACAACCAGGTAAGAACTTATACATATACACAGAATTTTTTGTTAAAGATTTATAAATTTGTTATCTTTTATATATTTTTTGTATTTTGTAGTATAAAACGGGCGAAAAACAATCAATGTTGTTCTACTTGTTGGTTTCGTGTGTTTATTAAAATGTATTTGTTTTGTATAAATAATGAATGACGCAAGCCGAATAATAACAAATATTTATAGTATATATACAGGAGATGGCCGCACATTTCATTATTCGTGTTATTTTATTATTAATTTTGGTTTTTATGCCCAAATCTGAACGAAAATGAAAATTAAATAGCATGTAATTTGGCTGGACTTTGCTGTGAATTGTATACATTTTTCTATGTGTATATGTTTATGCTTATATATCTTTATCATATATAGTATATGCGCATTATGTCAAAGAATAACAAATGGGTTTTGTGTACAAAGTAGAACAAAAGACGGCGCTGGAGCTGAAAGCGTTTTCAACTCAAATTCGTAAACTTTTTCATTGCATACTTTTTGGCGCGTGCTAGCCAGTTTCCTTTTCTTCGGTCTTTTTTATGGTTTAATGAATTTCTCTGACAAACTTGAACATTGAAATTTTTTATTTATTAATTTTAAGCAAGCTGCGCGCCCGAAAGTACACAAACCACAAAATTAGACGAAATAGCGAAGAATTCGTTTGTCGGTTAAAAAAGAAAAAAAAAAACAAGTTTTCGCTCCTGGATTTTGTTATTATGTCATGCAATCTTAGATATAAGGTTTTTTTTTTTGGGTGTATTGTTTTTAAAATGTTCCATCGTAATACTTTTATTTAGTCAGCAAGGCTGCCAATTTGAATTTTGTTTCTCTTACAGATAATACTCGTTCAAGGACTCTTGCATTATGTACACCTCAGTTGATGAGCCGCATCGAGCCGTAATGGCAAACACACACATACATATACACACACATTAAATGCATCATCATTAACACTAAACAGAAGATAAGTGCAACTGCCCCAACTAGGCCGGGACCGTCATTCAGCTTGCTGCCCAAATAGCGGCAACATCATCAGCTCAAACTGCAACTCCAGCTCCAGTTCGAGCTACAGCGGCGCCACAAGTTGGCAAACGCCGCTGGCAGCAGCGCATTAACGGCAGCGACAAAGCATCCGCTGCTCCAGTTCCAGTTCCATGTGACAGCCACCGCAGCTGTCGTCGTTGTGATGGCTAGTAAAGGCACTGGGCTCCACGAGGAGCGCAAGGAGCTCGCACTGCTGTTGCCATGTTGCATTGCGGCCGGATGTTCTCCGTTTATGACATGCACCACCACAGAGGCGGAGTCTGTGTACATACATAAATGCATAAAGCAGAGATAAAGATGTAGACACAATAATGCAGCAAGTGGGGAGCAAGGAAGTGAGAGGAAAAGAGGAGCAATTTGCTAGAGTTGGGAGCGTTTCGTGGTTTGTGGTACTAAAAAAAATTCATCGCAACCGATTACGACAAGTGAGCATATATTCGAAAATAACAATATCAACAAACAAAATATAGTGATAAATAAATAAAATAACAGTTATATTTTACTCTTTGGCATACCATATTCAATCAATATAATTAAATTGAAGATATTTTAAAATGATAAATAATGAGAAACGAACACAAGCAGCACTTAACGCAACTAAGAAGTGTTTAATGATTGCCACAAAGATTAATCGTTGTGTGCCACCTTTCCACATTATGTGTGCTTTAAAAAATAAATAACTTAATCGATGCCTGAGGTACGGTTGCTGTTCTGCTAACACGCGCTCATCTCTAGCGGATGGTGGTAAGAGGTAGTTGTGTGTGATATAAAAGCCGTTGGCATGAGACGTCACATTAATTGCCAGCAGGCAGGCATAGAACGGGGCTTGCAACTGACATGCACTCAGACAGGCGGATAAGGACGTTGCCGTTAAAGTGGATGAAGATGAAGAGAAGCAACCGCAGTGGCAGCAGCAGCAGCAGCAGTGGTAGCAAACAGCAAAGACAACTCACCTGAGCTACTTGGTGAGCACGTATAGTTGCCGGAATCCGCCGACGTGGCCTTGGCTATCAGCAGCTTGCTGGTACGCGTCGAGCGCTCGGTGATGACATTAATGCCGCCACGCTGCGAATAATTCATGACCCGCTTGCCTTTGTACCAGTAGATAAACGACGGTGGCACTGGCGACTGCATCGCCAGGCAGGTGAGATTAATGTCGCTGCCGCTCTTGATGAACAGCTCTGCATTGCCAAGAATTTTAGCACGCGACACTGTAAAAACCGCAGAATACAATTAATTGCTTTCATACTTTAAAATACGGCGCATACAAATACACACACACACACACACATGCACACCCGCATATACTCACCCACGACGTTAAGGCGAAAGCCCTGACTGATTTTCGGCTCCGTGGACACCTGACACTCGTAGGTGCCTGAATCTCGCGGCTGCGGCGAGGATATGCGCAACGTCCACTCGTCGGAGCCCTCGGAGTGCAGAGATTGAAAGCGCTGATCATTCGTATAGGTTAAGATGCCCACAGTTAGTATATGCAGGTCCCGCTTGCGTATCCACGATACCTGAAACAAAGGCCAAGTGCCACAAAAGAAATGGCCAAGCAGCGCAAATTAAAATATATATTTACACAAGCAGGTTCAGTTTAAATCGATGTTGCAGTTCTCGTTGTTTGAATGAATGTAAAACTTACATCACAAGTCAAGTGTTATTGACCTGCTTTACAGCTTTTTACTAAGTTCTTAAGTTGGCTGGCCTAGTTGCAGGTTGCAACATCATTGCAGCCTTGCTCTTCTCCATTACTTCAATGCCCGGCAGTTGGCAGCGTGTTTGTGCATCGATTGTACTGAAGATACAGCCGGAAGGCTCTTAAAAGCTAAAAGCTTTTCTGCCTTTTTGTGCACTTTTTGTTTATTAATATGTAAATAACCAATTAATGAGTTTGCTTTAGGTAAGGCAGCTTCGAAATTAAGTTAAAGTGAAAATATTTGGGCTCAACAAACACTGGCCATTATTAATGATAGTAAAATACACAAAGCTAATAAATCTGTTAAAATGATTGGCTTCTTCACTTTCAAAAATTAATTCTATTAAAGAAAATTGAGTATTTAAATAAGGTAAAAAAATAATCAAATTAAATCTATATGTCAGTCATAAATGTATAATACGTTTAATATTTTCATTATTTAACATATCAAACGTATTAATTCTGTCAACAACAACTTCAATCCTTAAATCAAAGTCAGAGAAAATCCCACACGCCTTCACTAATAACACTCAAATAATGAATGTAAATCAACATTGATAAGATTTACATTGCGATTGCCAACTAAAGTAAGTAGATGAGTTGACAGTTTTGAGAGCGGATATATTTTGTGATTAATTAGCAAAATGCCATTTGCAAGTGGGCGGTCTTATGCCTTAGGTGATGGGTATTAATGAGTTGTTAAATTAGTGATAATTAATGCAAGTTTACGTAATAATATGACATTATTATAATGTTAACTATACTTGATATGCCCTTTTCAAAATCAATCGCCTAAAACCATTTAAGCGAGTTTTGTGAAAAACATTATATATTTTTTTCTTAAATTTGGACTTATTAGTTAAGGTTTTCAAGATATTAAGCTAAATAAAACGAATAAATAGTCACAAAAAATATTGTTAAGTTTATTCGCCTCCATTAGCTGACTAACAACTGAATTGTTCACTATAAGAGATAAGGTAAGTTTTGCATTAATTTGTATTATAATTGTACTAATTGTTTAAAGTTATAGTTGAAAGTTCTTCAAGCGATTACTCAGTAAAAACTTTTGCCCATTTGTCTCTCCCCCATTTCGAATGTGCAATCGTATTAAGCTTAGAGCTTAAGTAAATGTAAGGCAAAAGTAAATTTGACTTGGAAAAACCATTTTGCAAATGCTGCCAGAAATAATGCATTTAATGCTGAACAAAAGATAATAAATACGAATTCATGAAAGCCACCCGAAACGATTTAAATGAAATTTGGCAAAATATAAAGAACGTACGTAAATAAAATAATAAATTTGATGAAAGCAATTAAAATGGAATTTGGTCTAATGAAAAATGTATAAGAGCACCAAAATGTGTAACGAGCATTATTTAACTAGCTAGGAGTTGTCTGCTTGGCTTTAAGTTGAAAGCTTTTGATCTCTGCACAATCGTTTTTTTTTGCTTTGGTTGGCACACAGTAGTGCAACATCGCTCCAATTAGCTGCATATAAGAAGCGACAATGCGAATCGCCTTGTCGGGAATTAGTGCAAACTGCCAACTGCTGGCTGAATAGCTGACTGGATGAGTGACTGGTTTCGCTGATTGCCTGACTTGGTTTGTCTTTCAGGTCGGGGCGTTAATTACTCAATTCAACTGTCTGAGGCTAAAAAGTTCAGATGGTTGGAGTGTCGCCAGGCAACACAACGTTGTCACTAACATCGTTGTCTGACACAGAGCGGAGAGCGGCCGAGGGCAAGCATTTTGTTTGGGGGCAAGACACGGACAACTAGAAATTTATTACACCGCATAATTGCACGACCAGAGCGCTTTTGAGGTAGCAACCAATGTGGGCAGCAAGAGGCATGACAGAAGGAAGCAACTGTTGTTGCATTTGCTAACAAATCGCTGGGAGCGGAAGCGAAGCCGTGTTACAAATGCGCGAACAAGAACAAGAAGAATCGGAAGCCAACGACAGGGAGAGTGAGTGAGAGAAAAAGATTGAGAGAAAGAGAAAGAGAATGAGAAAGAGTGAGAGAGAGAGAAAGAGAGCGAAGGGCTGTGGCAGGTTAGTAGCAGAACTGGAGGCTATGGCGGTTAGACCGCCAACTTTATGGCGTAATCTTTTAAAAGTAATCTACAAATCTGCCAGGCGCTCGCCGCAGGTCGTTTGTTTGTCCCTCACCCCCCCTTCGCTCCACTATAACCGACAATAACCGCCATACATATACCTTATGCCCTATGCGGCATACACATACATATATAATGTTTTGGCTTTGACTCGAAGCGCATTTTAATTGCGAGCTCGCTCTAGGCTGACCCTAAACCCCACAAAACATCATTCAACTTACCGCCCGGTCGCCAAGATTCCGCACGCGGCAATGCAGCAGCGCCGCTTGCCCCACGGTTGCCGTGACCTCGCGTCGTGAGGAGTTATCAAAGTATGGCTGCGAGTAGGGGGTTTCCCAGTAATGTGGAGGCACTTCGCTGATGACCATGCCGCTTTCTGTATGCGCGTTTAACACATAAAACAAAAGAAAAGAATTCATAACAACAACAGCAGCAACAACATCATCATCTCAGTTCATGCCCCACGTTTATGGACTCGGCGTGTGTATCGCTTTAAATGCCATGTCATTGGCATCTTGATCCTGAACTTACCAAATAGCAGCAGCAACAGCCACAGTTGTATTAGCCAAAGTACTTTTAGGGGCGAGGCGCCCCAGCTGTGCTGCTTGTCCATCGACATAATTCTACGTTGATCGATGAACTGACAGCTGATTTCGTTTTCGCTTTATTGTTGTTCTTCTCACTGGCCTTGCATATGCCACAACAACATCGATGTCAATCTTGAAGGACTTCCAGAGGCGTTAACAATCTATAAAAATCGTTTATAATATATAGTTACGACGTGCATTGTATCTTTTATACATATGTCTAACTTAATGTGTGTGGCAGCCTCGACAGCTCACAAAGTAAAGGTCATGGTGTCATATTAAGTGCTACAGTTGAGCAACATAATATTATTTTTGTATTTAATTTCATAACTTATATATTTCAATAACTATTATCCAACTGAAAGTAAATATAGTAAAATTTATACTTTTATTACATACTTAGATTATCTATTTTGATATGCAAACACATAACACATAACACTTCATGAGCAAAGTTTACCCAAATATTACGCATTATTACCTTACATATGTACCTAATTTTTATGTTTATTGATTTTTTACACATAAATTTTGGCTAATGCGCATGCCATTCCAGAATAATTCTTTGGTAATATTCGAAACCTGGCCCAGAAATTACAAATAATTAATGCCTTTTTATGAATTAGCTAAGTTTGATACCGTCAATCATAGCATTGAAAAATAATGGGTAAATATTAATCCACAATTAAAAATTCAATTATGCTTAAGTGCTACTTGATGCTACTTATAGTATCTTAAAACATATAATAACCTAATTTATTATCTTATTGCTCATCTAAAAAGTGCTCCACTTATAACTGATACACAGGCGAGCTCTGCATGTTAATTCTGATTTCATTGCGAATTGAAATATGTACTAAGCTTGAGACAATTTCTGATTTCGAGCTTTGCTATGGGATCCAAAGGCTCAACAATCCTGACAAAAAAAAACCTTCTAGCTTTTCTGCAAATCAAGAAAGAAAGCCCAATTCGACTAAATAAAATAAGACTAAAGTAATCCATGAAATGGATTTTAAAGCTTAGCTTCGTTAGCGATTTAAAGTAAAAAAAAAGAACTGGCAACTTTCAAACAATTTAATGCTATTCATCAATAATCCCCCAATTTCAGACAGTGAATGTGAATTGGAATCAATTCAACAAAAATTTAATCATTAACATTCTTTCAGCCACCAGAATTTTCTAAATTGAAATGAAAACGAAATTGGTAACATTTTCATTATATTATTGCAGGCAATTGCTACAGTAAAATGAATGAATGAATGTTTCTTAGGATGCTCAGCACAAGATGTGCTTAATAGAATAATTTATTGTAATTACTATTATTGTTGGGTAGCTCAGACCGTAGATAAACGAGTCAGCTTTATCACAAAATAAGTGCTTATTTATACGCTTTAACACTCATTTCTCCAGCTGGCTAGTACTCGTAATATTCACTGCATTTCTTATAAATTACAGCTACAATTTATGGCGACCACTTACAGCAGTAGCTCTTTCGTTCTATCATAGCCCAAATATACAAAAAAAAAAATAAACAAAAAAAGTAAAGAACGCTCAAAATTTCTCCAGCTGGTTTTGGGTCAACGGGGAAAAAATGGCATGGAAATACATTTAGCACGGGAAAATATTCATAATCCTGGGCCATTACTCACAAATATACATTCGTTGTCAGTCCAATTAGCTGCGTGACTCGGGTCAAGGGGTTCGTGTGGTCCGCTATTTGTTTTGGTCATTCCCCCGTATAAATATACATGTACATATATATTTATATATATACATATATATCATAGTCCCTAGTACCTTTTAGCAGTTAGCATTTTGCGCTGCTATTATAAAGAATTATCGCTCGTGGCACCGAAATGTCAGTGTTCCATGGAAATCAAACAAAACAAATGTCAGGCCTTAACCGCTGCTTAGTACTTTTTTTACCAGCATTTTAAAACCACATATTAGTCAAAGTCACAATCAAACAACAAGAGCCTTTAGCCCCGACTTCTAACATATATATATATATTCTTTTGTATTTACACATTGAAATTGGCTTTGAAAATGTTTTGCTTCCCAGCGGCTTTTGCATTTTACCTTTTAATTAAGTTACGCATTGAAAGCGACTTCTGCAAAATATAAAATCCAATCGAGTACGTTTCAAAAGTTTTGAATTGGTTTTGTTATGCTTTGAAAGTCAATTGCTAATCAAAGTTATTAAGTGGTCTTTTCTAACCGATAATTAAGCCCTTTGCCGTCTGCTTACAAAATAAATATACTCCTTTGGATCAATTTACACTTGTTGGCTAGTATTTTAATTAGACGTATTAGAAGTATAAACAAAAAGGACTTTCTATCTTAAAGTTATCTGTGCATTATTCAAAGCTTAGATCTTAAGATAATATATATCTTATTTGACTTTTCCTTACCAGTTAGCACCAGTTCTATGTGTATTCCATGCGACGCTTGTATCCCGGCGTCATTTTGAGCCCAATACGGTGTTGATTTATTGTGCAAAGTTGATTTATTTGACAATCGATTGCGCAATGCGGAATAATTAGTGAAAACTCTATATTTATATGAGCACACATTTTTTGCTTCAATGGCCTTTCATTTTGACTGGCATTGTTGCTTTCTCCTGGCAATAACCTGGACTACCAAATATTTCCGTTTAGCACTCGACCAACGACAATGAACACGGACACGGACACGGTTAGGGACACGAGAGGACGACGCTGTTCCCTTTGTGTTACTTTATTTGTATATAGGTATGTATGTATGCATCGGCACATTAGGTACAGCTCTATAGGTATGCCATATAAGCACTACACTACACTCGCACACCGATACAATCACTCACTTACTCGCACACTCGTACACACACTCACACACGCACACACACAAAGTCACACGCTCGAGCGTCGCATTTTTGTGTATCCGTCTCGTACGTGAGCAATGTTCTCGTTCTTCAGCTGCTTCTTGCGGGTTTGGCTGGATATACAGTTATTAAAATGCCGTTGTCGTTTTTTTTTTTTTTAAATTTGTAGCTTTTTTTCTATTTTGGGGTCCGTTTAAGTTGTTTTTATTTTAAATGTGGCACAATGTTAGCAATCAATGGCAGTAGCCGAGCGCACACGTGCATCCTTGTCGCAGGATTCGCGTACTGAAACTGATTCATCAGCAGGCAGCGCGTGGCGATGTCTACCTTGGCGAGAGCAAAACACCCGAATATCAAACCGAAGCATCTCACTCACATTTCTCTCACAACTTGCTCTCACCTCTCTGTATGTCTCTCTCTCTCTCTCGCAAAGAGCGCCGACGCTGTGAGAGGAACAACATGAAACATTCATTTGCGTTTTCTTTGCATTTTTAATAAGAAGCAAAGTGGGCAACATTTTTGTATTCTCTATTTTATTTTTTTTGTTGTCGAGAAGGGATAAGCAGCAGCGGGTCGTTCTGCTTAAGCGTTAAAGCTTTGGCAAAAGGTTTGACTTTGTCGCAGGTAGCGTTTGCCTGCCGCAGAGCCGAGCCGAGCGGCTTGAGTTCAAGAGTCGAGTGCGAGCGAGGCAAATGAAATAGAGAGTGCCGCTCACAAGTTAACTGGGTTATTAGCACAACCTGCCTCAACTCAACTCAACTCAATTCGTTGCGTCGCGTCTCGTGTCGAATTGCGTCGCATCGCATCGCATCGCATCGTAGCCGAGCATAATCTGCTCAATAGTCACGTACAAATGAATATTCGCCATAGACACACTCCTTCGTTTTCTGCCATATTAATATAGTCTACATTTGGGGGCTTTGCAACGCACATGAATGATTTACGTGGCACCCTAACAGAAACAGAATTGTGATTTTTACCGCAATGTGTAGGTATATTTGCAAGTATTGTACACATCGGTCCACCAACCCACCACCCCACCCGCCGGCTGTCTGTATGCGACAAAAACAATCGAACAGACAGTTATAGGCCAATTTCAGTTTATGTACACGCGTCGCAGTCGTGAAAGATTTGTGAGGTCGCTCCGACAGGGAGGACCAACCAACAATGAACACCTGTGCACCCTTGCACCTGCACCTGCACCAGCTCCCTCTGTGTGTGTATGATGTGGTGCCGTGCGGTTGCTGATGTTCCTGTGCCTATGGTCTCCATGGCCGACCGTGTCAAATGTTGCGTGTTATGGGCCGCAAATGTTGCTGTCGGAAGCGTATCCGTAACCTTATACTCCCCCAATTTGCCTTCCCCAACATAGTCGGTCAGCACAGGGACGACGCAATGAGCCTAAGAGCAGTTAGGGTCCGGGGTCAGCCTCGTTGTTGGCGTGGGTGTGGCTAGGGGGAGGGGGAGGGGATGGGCACATCATCGCGCGGCGTACAAGCTAATAAATAAAGTGCCTCCATTTTTTGTTCGAATTGAGAGTGCTTGACTAGAAAAGTGCTCAGTACGCTGCTGTTGAATGTAAATTTCGGGCAAACAATGAATAAATGCCCGAGTGGCGACACCTAACGGACAATGGGAGCACTCAAGCGTTTCAGGTTCACGATTCTGTACTGAAATTCCCTTGACTAAATATACACAATATAAAACACTTTGAACCACAATAAAAACTATTTTTGACATTTACGATTGTTGGCAAACTTGTGGGAATAGCATAATATTTAGTACATAATTCAGTTGTGGGAAAAATCAGATTTAAGCTTTAAGAATACAAATTTTTGACGACTTCTATTAGATATTTAATGGCTCCTTCTTCATACATTTTGGCCCTCGTCAAAGTTTTCTAGAGCCAATCAAATTCTAAGACGTTTCTAAGAATTTCTAAGCTCCTGAGATTGGAACACAACATTAGCTATTTTTGTCTTCTTGAACGTTTGTGGGAGCACACTTATTTTCTTCTTTTTCTTATTCTTTAAGTGAGCACATTTCAAGTAGGACAAAGTTTGCTTAAGCCAAAGAAACAAGTTTGCTTTAAACGAATATATGTAAAACAGCTTTCGTTGCACTTATCTGACTAGGTGTATAAGTTTTTAGTTTCTTGTTATTCTGAGGCCAACACACCAAGATACTTGAAGTTACCGGAACTCCTTCTCGTTCTAATCTGTTTAAGGTGTGAATATAACAATATTTGACAGGAAAATACTTGTATTAAAGTTAGGCAGAAGAAGGGCAACGGTCTGCCAGGACCCAAAATCGCAATTATACACAGACTCATACGGTTGGCCGCAGGAAGCTATTGAAAAAAGTATATACAATATTTGAAACTACCGCAAACTATTAACTGCTTTACTGAAATAAATAAATTTGGTAAAAAAGGAAAACAAAAAAATAGAAAAAAATAGTTGTGGGAATAAATATTAATTATGTGTTGAACTTATATTTTTAATTAAGGGCGAAATTGAATAATACTTTATTTGCTTGCTTTTTTAGGTACAAACTTAAAGTTGTTGAAAGTAATATATAATTTCTGAAACTACATCGCAACTCTAAATAATACATCTCTAATAGATACTAATATTTTTAATTTATGACGAATTTTTCATAATCTCTGTTTTCTAAAGCAAAGCTCTTTGTACGATTAGCAGTTTAGTGAAACAGACGAAGGGTCTTAACTGATTTCTCTATGCCCGTTAGTTGGGGACTGCTGGGTATATAAAATATATTAGCATTGTTTAAGTGTCTCTCATTGAGCGAATCAAATTAGTGGAGCAATCTATAGCTGCCTACTCCAGCACACAGGAAATTCTCTATCGCATTTCTATACACTGGTACAACCTATGCGAGATGCTATCTGTACACCTATTTGCAAGTGAATTTATTGTTGCCAATTAATTTGTTAAAATTAGTGGAGCAGAGGCGCACAGGACTAACGTCTAGCTGCCTTGTTGTAGTTTCAATTGCAGAGCTCCGACGTCAACTGCTTATCGATAAGGCAAGGCGACGAGGACGCGGCTCTGGAAGCAAATTGTTTGGGCTCGTCTTTTGTATTGTTGGCAAATGTATGCCACGTACACGTATTTATCCATTGCTTAGCTGACGCCAGCAGCGCCATATATTGGCACAGCCGCTGCTCCAGATACTGGCACGCTCCCAGCCCCCCCGTTCTCTGTCTCTCTTTTAATCTCTCTCTCTCCGTCTCTGTATCCCTCTGCTTACCCTTCCACTGCTGGTGCTGCTGCTGCTGATTTTGCGTCTCTTGCGGCCGACGCGTCTTGTGCCTTGCATGAATGCTAAATTAATTTCAAATGAATACAAATGGCTTTACGCTTTTAAGACCAGGCCAGAAGCACAGCACAGCAAATTTATACACACACACACATACACACATGAGCACGCGCACGGACACACACACACACATACACATGTAGTCCTTGCTGCGTTGTCTGTTTTACATTTAGCTATGTTTTTGGCACAGTTTTCAACATTTGAAATAACTCTTCGGTCTCCGACGGCTGCTGACTCACTGGCTCAGCCTTTTTATGGGCCCGTACATGTCGGCACGGCCACGTTTATCAGATGCACCGTTGTAAATTTACAGCCCGGTACCGGGCCCGTTAATTCAATTCAGCGCAAACGCTGAAAATCCGCTTGCGCCCTTTTTCCACCTTGTTTCGCCCAACTGGCCAGTTATCCAAAAAAGCCGCCAACTGGCAATGGCTATTACACAACAACAAGAAAACGCGGCTAATCGCGTGAATAGTTTTTGGGGGCGGCGTAATTGATGTTTACAGCTAAGCAGGCAGGCCAGCGAAAAGCGAGCTGTGCCCAGCATTGAGTTGCAAGCGTTTCGCGAATCACCATTTCGTTGCCTACTTTTTAGGGGCACCTGCCCAATTGCAACACTGCTGCTGCCAATGCTGCTGCAACAACGATTGCTATTGCTGGTTGCTTAGTTAGGGGTTGGCGACCAGAAGTTGCTTTCAACGATACCTTGATTTAATGCATTTCATTGAGCAGCGATAGTAAATGGGCTCTGGTAATGGTGGCGGTCACTCAAACACTTAGCATTCATTATTCAATTTGAGGTTGGATTTAGATGTGCTCCCTATTGGGGCAACAGACGTATCCGTGACGTCTATGATTGTTGATGCGTGTGCAGCATATACTAAGTGCAGCAGTAGATGATTGTATAAAGATAACCACAATAATAATAAGGCTTACATATGAGCATTCTAACAGAACCAGTAGCAAACAGTATAATCAGCAGACATATAGATGATTGCATAAGTACATTAATAATATACAAATAATCTGTAAATTTAAATTAGTATTCAGAAATAATTTAGAACATCAAATGTAGAAGAGATGAATATTAAATTATGATTAACAATTTCTGCTACCATAGAGTATATAAATGCAAAATGTTTGTAGAATATCAAAAAATGAATATGGAATGGAACAATGCGTAAAGATTATATAAATATCAATAAATATAATAACGATTGCTTAAATTTTTTGTTGAACTATGGAAGTTTGTGTTGGGATACATAATGGTAAACAGCTTCGACTATGTGTAGAGCTCGACCTAACTTCTAAATCTTATCAAACAGCATAGCTAACTAAGTCCCCTTTAAGGTTTGGCATACAAATCAACAATTCCCCTCGACTGCTGTCTAAAAATGTTACACATGTGAGCGAGTTTCTGTCTGTGATTGTGTGTGTGTGTGTGTGCTTGTCGCATGTCGCATCACGTTGCCTCAGTTGCCATTTGCTTACCTTCGGTTAGTCTGGATGTTGCTCAAGGTTGTTGAAATGAGCCCAGACTTTTGGTACTAAGTGTGTGTTCCTTATCGATTTGTGTGTCTGATTTTCTAGGACTTCCAATTTGATTTGCATGAAAAAGTCGAACCAGCTAATGCCAGCAATTCATAAGGGAAAATATTTCGTTTTTGTGGGCCAAATAGGATAAGCATTTCCTTGCCCCCAGCTAACGGCCAGTTAATGCAAATTTCCAATCGCAACGGTGTTGTATTAAAAGGCACTTTACATTTTATTACAGCTAATACTTAGCCATTATTTAAATTTTCTTGTACGGGCGGATGATAAATATTGTAAAAACAAAGTACTACAATGTTGAATGAGGTTAAGCACGATTGTTTAAGCCTGTCATGTAGATATCGCCTCGATTTATGGACTTTGTCTTTACTCTCAATTCAATTTTCATATTTTATTATTGACTTGCCCATTCCACTTGCAAGCTCTCTCTTTCTCGCTCTCTCTCTCTCTCTCTCTCTCTCTCTCTCTCGCTCGCTCTGCTATATTGGTAACAGATGCATGCTTACGTGCTTACCCTTTCCGAGTTCTGCGGCCACATGGCAGTTAATATGTAAGCAGCTCACATCTGTCATAATATTAGTTTAGGTAAAACAATGCACATAAATGCGAAAGCATGCTGAACTCAATATGTTTTCCCTCTCATCTCATCTCATCCCACTCTCTCTCTCTCTCTCTCTCGCTTTCACTCCCGTGGGAGCTTTAAAATTTAATTAACTCTTCTTTGTTCCGCATTTTCAACGTTTCCTTATCGCTTCCATGCTCATTCAACATTTTATATAGGTTGTCTGTAATTAGGCAGGCTGCTGGGCTGCTGGGCTGCTGGGCAGTTAAGCTGGAGACCCTCAGGACAAGCAGTGGTTTGTTATTGAGACTGCCCAGATCTTCGAGTACTGATGTCCACCCATACAAAATTCATAGAAAGATATCTAATGCTTTTCGTCTAGTCCCTGTCTGCACAGCAATTATGGTTTAGGTATCATGTATCCTTGGGGCTCGGTTGCTAAATGGTCAGTTAACATTTGTGCAAACACATTTTAAAGCTTGGGAACTCTCATAATTTTTCAGATATCTTATTTCGAAAAATGTTGCAAAGGCGTGAGTTGAGAGATATACAGCCAGAAGGATTATGGATGTTTATAAAGAATGAATGATTTAATTTTTGCAAATATTTATTTTGTGACACCTTTACTTAAACCTTTGATATGCTTCCATTGTTTTCTTGATTGTTGTCCGCCCACCCACTTAAAATGACAATTGCACTTATGTTTAATCCATTAGGCAAGTGATTTATATATGTATCATTTTTTGCAACTTCCCTTTGAGTTTTACGATTATTTGATTTGTTTGCGGACCAGCTACAAACTACTTAAATGTCACATGGTCAGTTACACTTCAGCATTGCTCTTCCGCTTTATACTGATTTATGTGATGGCCATACAAAGAAATATGCATACGATATGTAAACGTACACACAAACACACTCACATATAATAATTAATAACATTTGTATTTATGTGCGATGTGTGTGTGTGTGTGTATGTTGAATATCATATAAATATTTTCATACATATATTTCCCTTTGAGACGGAGCAATCGCATTCTGGCATCCTTTTTCCACTTGAGCTTAACTGTCCGGCTCGGAATTGAATTCCCTGCACGGCAACTGCCCCGCGTTAGCCCTGCGGGAACATTTACATATACCACAGAAAAACACACACACACACACAGAGACACACACACACATTCCACTAAACTTGTATTATGTATGAGTCGAAAGACTTTTGTCTGCATTCGTTTTAGACTTGAGCATCTGATATGCATCAAATATAACTCAATTGCCGGACTGCTGGGCTCTTAGGAGCTGAATAACCAGGAAATACTTTGACTTAGGCGAAACTTGGCCATTGGACGCTTTTGGCACCCTTTTTCCTTTTGGCTTTAGTTGGTAGCCACAGCTACTAGCTCTCTATCTCGCCATCCGCATCTATATTTATATGGGCGCTTCTACCACTCGCTCTCACTCTGAACATTTTCTATTCATTTTCGCAAGTGGCTACGGATTTGCTTTTTATACCCTATATTCGTTTAAATTAGTATAGAGGGTATATTATGTGTAAATCCTTTTATATGAAATAATTTTACTCATACACTTCTGGATTATTTTACACAAATTAAATTAACATAATTTATTATTATTAAACTTAATTATTTAGTTTTAAGAGGTGATAGGAAATTAGATTCGGAAATTGTTTAATATAATACTTCAACTATCTTAAGTTCAAGCCCAGACCCAAGAGCATGTAACTACTTTCTGCTTACAGGGTATATCTAAGTGAGTATACTTAACTTGGCTCTTGTTCTATTGAAATTTCAGTGTCGCTCAGCTCTCAGCACAAACAAATGCTGCGTTTTGTTTATTTACATAAGCATATAGCCAGTCAGACATATACATATGTATGCTTAAATAAATGTATAGATACGTATACACATACATACATATATACTACCTACGACTGTCTGTCTCTTGAAGATATTTGGCTAAAGGCTTTTAGGGCCAGCATGCCGTTAGATGGCGCTTCGAGCGAACATAAAAATGCCCTTAAAAGCCGGCACAGAGACACAAAGCAAGAAAGTGGACAAGGCAAAAAACAAAAAAATAGGGTCCAGAAAAACGAAAGGAAAATAAAACTTATACCAAAAAGGGATTGACGGATATAAATGGTGATATGACCTAAGGTCATTTGTATAAAATTAAGTTGAGCATCATAAAAACTGCCCCGCACAAACAAATGACAATAACAGAAAGAAAAAAAATAAATAAATCAGAGGATAAAAACTAAATGGATAGCAACTACGCCCCAAGTTGTTGTTTAATCAAAAACTTCAAATCGATTTACAATAAAAAATGAAGACGAGAACATGAAGAGCAAGTGGACGATGTAAAAGAAGAAGGAAAAAGAGTAATAACTGAAAAGAGCTAACTAAAAACGTAAAAGGCCCCATCGAAAAATCCTTGGCGCGCTTTTCATTTAACCGCGTTCATCTTTAATAAATTTTTATGCCGTATGCTAATAAAGATTTTCTGTCGTGCCCCAAGCCATTTGCCACGGCGCTGGCAACGGCAAATGGCTATGCCACTGGTTGTGCCACTCGTCTCGCCTCGTTTTGTCTCTGTCCCACACACTCTTGGCGCTGGCTGGTTGAAGGCTCCGTTTTAATATCCAGCCACGTATGTCATGGCACAAAACCATTAAGCACAAAAAGCAAAGTAAAAGCTAGAGCTGAATGCAAGAGCGAAACAAAAACCAAAAGCGAAAGAAATAATAACATAGAAACAGAGTAGGAAGACGCAGTGGAGAAACAGGACAAAAAATTATGCCCCAGACGCCGCTGAATTTTAAATGAGCCTTTATGGGCTTCATTTCAGCGTGTAAATTATCTCATTTGTCAGCAATTGCGCTATGCGTGTGTTAGTTGTCCATGTGAATATGTATGAGTGTGCCTGTGTGTGTGTGTGTGTGTGTGTATTACCAAAGACTCAAGTGCTCGCCTAGACGGAGCGTTACGTCCATGTTAAATGCTCGGCTGTAATTCAGCAACACACTTCCCGCCTCACAGTCATATATGCGACATGTACTCAGCCATTTGTAAAATGATTCAATGGCGTCTCCTGAAATTTAATGAGATAAACGCACGCTTTGTGCGATTAGATAATATTATGCCCAGGCAAGGACCAGCCATTCCGTGCCAGCTTAACTACATACACACATTTATATATGTATGTGCCACAAATATACAATGTACATATTTATGATTTGCAGCATCTGGGTGTCTGTCTCAATTCAGCAAGCATAACGCATTTTGGAATGCGTTTACGCTTTGGCATTCGCTTGGTACTTGGCAGGCATTCCATGAGTGTAATGCAAACAAATCTGTGACGTGGCAAATGAGCACCAAGAAGATGGCATTCCACAAAGCCGTTAACAAGACCGAGTACAAGACAGCAAACAAACCGGATTGAAGCGAAAAAGGGTTGAAATCTATCTAAGCTCGCATTTAAGTTGTCACAATTTGATTCTGGTTCTGCTGGATTGATTTCCGTGTGGTCAACAAGACACATGTCTACAATTCACTCAAAAAGCGGTTAGCGTTGAACCAAGCCCCTTGTCACACTAAAGAGACAGAACAACGGAAATTCTGCTGCAGAAAAATATAATTTACAATTTTCGCCACAAACTTCTAACCTATGTCTTCCTTGGCAAGGATATATTGGCATTAGTGCAGTTAGATATTTAGGTTAGTTTGGGTTTGACGGTTATCGACCGACATATATAGGCCCTGTTTGGCCCGTTGTGATGCAGTGAAGGATTCGGGCTTTCTCCGGCTCTCAATGTGATCAAAAATGTAACCAGGCAGTTGCACTTAAAAAATTCATAATCTTGGCTGGTCCTAAGTTTGTCTTTATTGACAGATTGGGTTGGAAATGGCTGCCTAAGGTAGCGAAACGTTTCCTGGCAAGTGCAGGGCAGAAGCAAAAGAAGTGCTCAGGATATTCATCCTCGTTCTCTTCTTTACAGCTTCTGCAGAAGTCGTTATAGCGCAACTGGAGGCTGTTGGCATGTATTCCAACCAAACAGTGTCCTGTTTTGGCGCGGATTACTGCAGAGCAGTTCGTGCCAGATTATACACTTCTCTAGTTAGATATTTAAATAAATCTTTTTATAGCTCTACCTGACGGAGTAAAACTACGGCTAAAAATAATGTTTCATGACTTTCTTGTTTAGTTATTGGTGCGTAAGATATAAAACTAATTATTTAATAGCACCAGCTGACTTAATAAAGAAATATGCTCTAATTAGTTTTCGGCTCATCTAACGAAAAGGACAAAAACATATATACCCAAATAATAAAATATAAAATGCGACTAATAAAGCTTGTAAAAAAATGTTGCAGACACAAAGAATATTTCTCTCAATTTTCCGTCGGCATATAAACATATACACGAGAAAAATGGTTTATGTCTGCAACATTTTTTTTGCAAGCTTTATTAGTCGCATTTTTTATTTTTTAATAAGAGTGTCGACTACGAAGAGGTGGACAACCTAAGGTGATTACCTTAACTAGCTTTCTGGGATTTCCACTCACATTGCGAAGGATAATACATAATTATGTGCTAACAAAACTAACAATGAAAATAAATGTCTTAACTTTCTGTTGCAGCCCAAACATCCTTTTGTTAAGCTCTCTGGATAAAATTCGCTCGAGTTTCTTTAGAAAACTTTTCTGGATGACTGCCCCATAAATATGGCAACTGTTTGTAACTCAGACTACCAATTAGTAGTTAAAAATTGATGTATTTACAAATGTTATTTCGTATTGTGCCCTCTGCGTTGCGGTTTATTTTAACCAACTTCTATATGATGGAGTTTTTTGTAGACACACATACATGCACACAGGTACCTACCCAACGTAGGTAGACATTTATATGTATGTACACGTTTCTTGCGAAGCACAATAAAAGCAACGCTGTTCTGGACAAGCGGGGCCCGAACCCACCTTTTGACAAGGGCACAATTAAAGTATAACAGGAGTTGAAGCAACGCCCAGTAAACGTACCCAAAACAAGCTCCACCCAAAAAAAAAAGAAAAAATGAAAACAAAAAACCCTGTTACAGCTGCCAACGACGTCGGCGTGAAGAAAGAGGTGAAGGCGCAGGAAGGCGGCGAATCCTGGCAAGAAGCGGTGAGGCAAGGCGCACATAAAAGCGAAACCCACTCTATGGGGTGAAAACAGGTTGTTACTTCCTTGCAAACAAGGTTCCGTTACCGTTATGCCGCTATATAGTATGCATATCTGTATTTGTTTGTGTGTGTGTGTTTTGTCTGTAGCTGGCATATAGAAGAAAAGCACGTTATTGCCAATTTAACTTACATTGTGCATGTGTCTTTAAACAAAGATTTATGTACCCACTTGCATGCATACTCATAGCCACCGAAGTAATATAAATGTACACGTGTTTATGTGTGTGTGTGTTTACAATGGGTGTAGAACACTATTCTCCCCCCTTTTTTTTAACCAAAGTAAAATTCAAATTACGAAAATTAAAAATTAATTAATAAAAAAAATACTAAGTTGCATATTTAAAGTCTATCCAATAATTGTATAAATCTCTTTTTAACATTTATTTACTATAATGAGCTGCTTGAGCTGCTGAATGTTCAACGAGTCTTGGTGAGAAATGATCTTTAAATGAGATTTAATTATTTAATGATCTTTAATAATAAATAAGAAATTACAACAAGAGAAGTGAAGCCTTTAAGATTGCAGATTTCATTATAAGCTCCACTTTAATATTCAATAATATCAATCAGCTGGCAGAGATATTATGTTTTTTGTTTAATAATTCATTCACCAAGTCTTGATAATAATTCCGTTATATCCGTAAGCAAAAAATGATTGCAAGCAGAAAATAATAACTACACGTTTGCAATAAGCAAATGAAAGCATTTTAGATTGCACACAACATTAAAAATTAAGCAGCCAATTTAGATGTTAGACATTCCTTAAATCGTTCTAAATTACACCACTGTATAAGCTGCGATAGTGTGTGTGTGTGTAGGTGCTTGTGGTGTGTGGGTCAGGTGTGCGGGTAATAACTTGCTATGGATGAGTGTTGTTGCTGGGGACTACGTGCTGAGTTGCCACTTAAATCAGCATAATGATATGCACTTATTGTTGTGGCAAATTTGTTAACGGAAATGCTGTGAGAAGCCGCCGCAACAGAAGCAGCGCACCCAACCGCAACACAACCGGCCACCGCCCCGCCACTCGCCACCCGCTGACTGCCGCGGAGGCATCCCGGGCGATGTCGATTTCTTCATTTGCCTAATACGAGTCGACGCCATCATTAATCTAAAATATGGCAAAGACACACGCATGCACACACACGCATGCACACACAACACGCTCACACAGACGAGTAACGATGTGCATGTAATTATGCTCATCCACACGCACTCACTCACTCAAAACACATCCACACACACACACATACATGCAAACACACACAGATACACATACGCATACGCATTTGCGTAAGCCTTGTTAATCGTGACAAAAGCTTATTGCGGGTTATTTGGGCTACTTGTTTCACATCCGGCGTCAATGTCGCTGCCAGCAAAAATCAACACTGCTAACATGTATGGTTGGGTGGTGTCTGTGTGTGTGTGTGTGTGTGCTTGTGTGAGCGTGCGAGTGTGGTAATAATACAGTTATATAGGGAATCAGATGTGTGTGTGCGTGTTTTTGTGTGTTTGTGTGAGAGTGCGTGCCTGATCCCTCTGGCATACGCTGTCATCCCAAACAGAAGCGCGCGTCACTTGCACTCACATAATAAACATTTTAAACATTATATTCGTGTTTAGCAGCAACATCAACAACAGCAGCAGCAGCAGCAGCAGCAGCTTCTTGCCTTGTTGCTACTGCTGTTTCTTGTTGTGCTTAATGCTACTCTCTTCATTATACCCTTCCAGATGGCTATTCTAATTTTAGACGAGATTCAAGCGAACAGCGTTGTTCTTGATCAGCATCACTAGCCGGGCTTATATAGCTATGCCCTATTGTTGTTGGTGGATGAGTACGGAAATGAATAGCTTATTGATTTACTAAGATATTTGGAATAACACCCACTAGTAGAAAGGGAAACTATGCTCATAAACGTTTTGCAACAAATTATTAAAAATTTATTAACATTATTAATTAATTTTTTTTTCTAATTTCTAAATATTTTTCACAAAAATATTGCTTGATAGTAAAAAATACTTCTAATAAGTAGGAATGCAATCCGTTATTTTTAGAATAAATTCGAACTGCAATTCAAAAAATTCAAATGAAGTTTCCTCTTTGAAAATCCACCGATTTTAGAAATATACTTTCTGAATAGTAAGTTGAGTTGCCCTAGGCGCCAAAAGTATAGCAAATGTTCAGAGTGCTCACTTTTTTGCAATTGACAATTGTGTAAATTGAACTGTGTGAATCCAACTAAAGTGGAGTCTGCAAGTGTATGTGATCTTCGATATGCATATAAAAATCAGATTTGCTTGTTGTTGCTTTTGTGGTTAGCATATATGCAAGTGTGTGTTTGTGTGTGTGTGTGTGTGTGTGTCTCCTTCATTTTCAGCAAAATTTACTGGTTTTAACGAATAATGGCGCTTGTGGGAAATGAACGTTTTGTGTTCGCTTTTGCTTGTCATCGCAGCGCGCCGAACACATTCGCAACGCATTCCACACAACATTCACCACTTTATCAGCATTTTACTTTTAGCCGTTATTTCCACACACACACACACACGCAGTTCGCCCACTCTCAATACATTAGCGCTCAAGCACACACTCTCTCCCTCACACACACACACACACACACACACAACACGCGCACGAGCACACACGCATCTATGAGTTTTGCGACTCTCCAAGGAAATTAAAAAACAACTAAAACAAATTAACAATGTAATGACAAAGTTGCAAGTACATACGTATTTACAATATATTCCATACAAACATACAAATACTAACAGTAAACAAACATATACATGTATTTACAGTGGTAAGCTATGAATTGTTTTGCAAGCAAATGACAATTGTTTTTTTTTATTGTTTTCATTCGTATTTTAAGTGTTTGCTTATTTTGTTATTTATAAATACAATATTTATAAATAAATTATAGAGTGAAATGAGTTATCAAAAGTTTATTTTTTTAGTTTTTTGTAATTTTTTTAACTTGTGAGATTTATCCGTTTATGTTGGCAAAAATAAAGTAGTGTCCCATTCTGACATATGTTTTGAATCCAGCAAAATTACAGATATGTTTCAAGTTACATCTTAATTGTTTTAGCATGGCTCTATCGACTTGACTAGTTATGCTGATATAGAGAATATATACATATATACCTTATTGGAATGAAGGCCATTCATTCGTGGCGTTACAAACATTACGACGGAATTTCAAATTGTTCAACAGCAAAGCAAATTAAATTATAGCCATCAATCATGAAGCATATTTTGGCAAATAAAAACAGCACTTATAAAAATTAAAAATGATTTCAACCACTGTATCGAAAAATACTTATACATTTATGCAAACCTATCTACGCCATATGTGTATGCTCACACGCGCACATACATATGCATATGCTGTGGCTTCTTGTAAACACCCACGCAGCTGGCAGCAGGCCAATAACAAATCAAGCATTTACCAAAAGAAAAAAAAAATTGAATTATCAAGAATTCCCGCCCAGTGCTTATGGGACACACACAACTACACACACAGGCCAAACACACACAGGCACAGGCCAAACACACAATGACTATGTTAAGTATACGCCATGGAATCGAGCAATTCGCACTTGCACTTGGCAAACGCTTTTAATGATGATCGATTTGGGTAAACAGTGAAATTTCCGCATTCAAATTTTATTGCTGGCAATCAGAGGCTGCTTCCTGCTCAGAGTTCGTCTACACAATAAGCTGGTAATGGTAACGGCAATGGCAACGGTAAGACACACATACACATATACATTATCTACTTAAATTGCTTTAATCTATCAAGTAAAAGATAGAGAGAGAGGGAGAATGCCGCCCTTTTGCTGTTTACTTGCTAATTTTCAGTTGAAATTAAGCGATTGTTATCTTTATCACATCCGCTTTACATACGCATCATCCGCTGCCATCAATGTTTGCAGTAATTTAAAAAGGCGCCGCGTTATTGACTTGAGCCACCCTTTTTGAGCAGCCCGACAGCGTAAACAGCTGCTTTGCGTTTAATACCAAACATGTATTTAATGTAGTATTTTGAGGTATATTTAGATTAGCAGCGCTACGGTCACACTTGCATTTGCAGTTGTAAACAAATGTCGAGCCTTGCCGGACCATCAAATCGTACAATAATAACACGAAATTCGACAATGTTTAAATAAAACAATTAATTGTTAATTGTGTTAAATAATTAGCAACGCACTACTCCTTGACGCCAGCTGCAAGAAGAAGAAGATAACCAGCCAAAGCAGCAGCGCCAACAAGCATTCCAATGCACTTTCTCCCGCTGGTGCAAAACCAGTCTTGCCGCTTTTGTTGCTGGTCTTTTTGACATCTATGCGATATCAATAGAAAAAAAAACGTACTGTTGTCGTTAGCAGACTACTAAGCACCTGTGTGAGCAACAACAACAACAACAGCAACTTTGTTGATTGCCGTGTTTTGCTCCGTTTTATTGGCATGGCCGAGGCAACAATGGAACAACGACAGCAACAGTCACATCTTGCCCACTCTTGAGCACGTTTCGCATCGAATGCTCTCTCGCGCAACAAGAATTCTTTAGTTTTTTTCTATTTTTTTGTAATTTGCATAAAGCTGCCATATGCATAACTCAGCGCTGAGCATGTTTCTCAGATTGAGTCACAACGCAATTTTAAGCTAAACGTAAGTTTGGCGACACAAAAAATACAAAATAAAAATCATTCTAACGCCACTTTCACAACAGGCCACACTTTAAAGAGACACGACAAACACGGATATAAAAACCACTACATCAAAATATTTATAATTAGAAGCGAAGATGTCAAGCATTGAGGAGAAAGTGCGTTGCATATTGATTGGCTCCGATTTGGGCGATATAACACAGGAGTTATGCGATTTCTCGCTTAAAGAGCAAAATGCCACGGCGGAGGCGCAAGGTGTGCAGCCATCGACTGCCTCCGATTTTGTGCCCAAAGTTGGCCAGACCATCAACTATATTGTTGCCTGTGTGTTTTTCAATGAGAACGACGAGCTGCTCATGATCGAGGAGGCCAAACCCAGCTGTGCAGGTGAGCAAAAGAGACACACACTAAAAGACACATGGCCTCAATTTCACTCTCTCTCTCTATTTATCTCTTCCGCTCTCCGTCTCTGGCCAGGCAAATGGTATCTGCCCGCTGGTCGCATGGAAAAAGGTGAATCCATCACGGAGGCAGCCGCTCGCGAGCTGTTCGAGGAGACCGGTCTCAATGCGGAAATGACCACGCTGCTGGCCGTGGAATCAGCTGGTGGCTCCTGGTTTCGTTTTGTGTTGACGGGTCGCATTACGGGCGGCCGTTTAAAAACACCATCCGAAGCGGATGCAGAGTCGATACAGGCGCTGTGGCTGCGCGATCCCAAAGAGGTGCCGCTGCGTGCCAACGATATACTCAACATCATCGACATCGGACGTGCCCATCATCAGCATGAGAAGCAGACAAAGACCGACAAGCAGTCGCAGTTGCAGCAGTGGCATGCCAATATTCTGCCCACACGTTTTCCGCACAAGCACAACTATTTGCGGGTGCTGGCTGTGGCACGGAAGCGTGCCACCAACTCGATGAACATACTGATTAGCGAGAAGAATGCCCATCACTTTCCCACTGTCGAAATGCATCCGAACCGCAGCCTGCACTCAACGTTGCGCAAATTCATGATTGAGATATTTGGCGCTGAGCTGCCGCAGCATCGGCCGCATGGTCTGCTCAGTGTGGAGCATGCGACGACTGGCGATGGGGATAGCGATGGACTCTGTCTGAATCTATTGGTTGCGTTCCGGCCACCGCTCGAGGAAATTTCGTTAATTGGCAAGTGCATTTGGCAGGAGCTCAGCACGCCGCTGGACGAAACGCTAGCCAGGATTCTGAGCAGCAAAAATGCGTCGATACCACTGAACGTGATACGCTAGCTGCTCTAGTTAACTACTTCTAGCCCAATATATATTTCAATGGTGCAAGCATATATTTATATATATACATATAGATATTCCCTATAATAAGACATCAATTGCCACCAAATCGTGCAACTCTTTGTTGCATGTATGTTCAATTTTAAGAAAGCCTTATTTCATTTCAATTAGAGGTCTGTGCAATTTCTGTAATAGTCCAGATTATATATCTGTATATACATATATATATATACTGGAACGCTTAAAATATCTTTACTGAATATTGTGCGGCATCAATTGAAATGCCTTCAATTGTTGGCCAACATCCAAACATATTTCGCAGTTAGTTACTAAATGCACAGACAAATTTTATTTATACAATAAATGCAATTGAAATAATTCAAATAGAATCTTGCTTGTGTGTTAGGATTTGGCTACTTGTTGTGTGTGTGTGTGTGTATGTGTGTGATTTGGGTTGTATCCAATAGTGTAAAAGTTGACTAGGTCAAGTTTAGGTCAAAGTAACATGCACAACTGTAATTAATCGGTTTTAGCCCTTCCAAACGGTGTTGAACAGATCCATAAAGGAGTCATAGATCATGAATGTAATGGCCACATCGAGGCATACACGACTCAGACGCGGCACCGTGCCCTTGTAGAATGCGCTCAAGCCCTCGTTCCTCATTATTTGCATTGCACAATCCGCCGTGTTCTTGTACCTGGCCGCCTCCAGACTCTGCATGCGCGTCTTCACCACATCCAATGGCGTATTGCCAAACACTGAGGCGGCACCGGCAATCGCGCCGAAAGCGCCCACAACCAATTTTGGCACTGGCTTATTTTGATCGCCACCCTGCGATGAGATGATTATAATTAAGAGTGATGCACACCATTCAAATTGACATGGTTACCTTGTACATGTCCTTCAGGGATTCGATGACAAAGAAGCGAATGGCCTGATTGGAGCCCTGCTTCATGATCGTTGGTGTGAGACCCTTGTATATGCCACTGATACCCTCCGCCTTGATAATCTGTCCGACGCCATGGGCAAAGCCCTTGAACTTGGGATTGGCACTGCGCTGATCATTGATGAACTTCACCTTGATCGTCTCCATGGGCGTAACAGCGACGACAGCCTCACAGACGCCAGCACCCAGACCGCAGAGCAACTTGCCCGCTGTGCTCAGCTGCCCCGAAGAGTCGACAGATTTGGAGCGCAGGTATTCAAATGCACCAAATCTGCAAGCAAACACAAAATCAAATCACATCCAGAGGAGAGATCTGGGAAACTGACCTGGCTGCTGATTTGGGTATGCTGCCGTAGAGGAGGACGCTCAGACCGCGATAGAGGCCAAAGAATCCTTGTTGTTGCACCGTTTTCTTGACACAATCGGCAATGCCATTGTATCGCTTTTTGGCCCCCTTCTCGTCCAGCTGCAGTTGCGTCTTCACGTATTCGGTGGGATATGTTATGCAGATCTCAATGCCGCCAGTTATGCCACCGGCGACAATGCCCTTGAGTCCCTTGGAGCCACCAGCTCCTGCGGCGGCTCCTCTGTCGATCATCCAGGGACGAAGCAGGAAGGGACTAGGTAACTGACGATCCATTTTAATCTGTGGACATTGGTGTGCAGCGGTTAATAAAGGTTTTCGAAACTGATTGGATTATCTGGAAACCCAATTTTACTATTTTTTTTTTTCCAAAATAAATAACAAGTAAGTGTGAGAGTGTTTGAAACTAAAATAACAAATTTTTTAGAAGTTTTCTAAGGTAGCATTATCAATCAAAATTAAACGGATAACAAGAGCAGAGCTAAAAAATCATTATACAATATTTATATAGATAATTCTTTGACGGTTTTAAATACACAAAAAGAAAATGCGCTAAATGCCTATGCTAATGTTTAAATTACATAATTTATCATATTATTGTTGGCGTATTTTTAGAAAATAAAAATTGTTTGGTAAATAGATTAGTTGCAGAGTACATTGGATGGTCAGGTTTACTGCTAATTTTTATCGCATGCATTTTTCGTGACAATTTATGATTTTGTCACGCGCTGTTCTCATTGTTAATCCAAAGTTCAAACAAAATTAAATATGTTGTATAAGAACCCAAACTAATTTAATGTGACTAATGAGCGTCTAGCCTAGTTCGAAACATCTTTAACTGATTGCGATTGCTTAAGATTGTCTGATAATTAATACTCGCAATCAATGCTCTTTTCGCTCAATCTCTCTCTCTCTCTCTCTTTTTGTTTGACTTTTCCTATTGTTATATAAGACTTTCAGTCGCATAATTAATAATTGGTTTATCAGCAAACATTATGCACATTTATGTATGAATTTTAATTAGTGTAGCCCGCATTTTAACAAACTCAAACAGTCATCACAAAGATAAACAAAGTTTTGCGATAACTTTTCGTTGGAAATATGCACACACACACACACGCACACTCAGAAGCAGTTCAAATTGGAGAACTGGAACCGCTCTGCGATCGATTGGATTCTGATTGGAATTGCACTCAGGCATGTAAATGGAAGTTTGAGCGCTTTGCTGAAACGTAACTTACTTAATTACAATCGATTAAATGCAATAATTAAAGCTCTTCGGATATGCTTCTATTTGGCCGTTTGATGAGCTGATTGGAATGCGAATGCGACCCGTTCGCGGCTAGGGCGACAACTCAACTGCCTTCACGCTATGGAAAAAATTCCATTTTCCAATCGCACAGAAAGCTACTCAAATTCAAATAAGCAGCACATTTGTAAACAAGCAGACAAGCAGAAACCAACCAACTGCTTCTCGCTCAAGATCAGAGCGCGAGCGACAGAGCGGGGGCGACAGCGAGAGAGCCAGAGCGAAGGCAATGGCAAATGCCGCTGACGAAGAGCAAAAGTAACGGCGATGGCGTGATACTGCATTTTTTCGACGATGCGGCATAAAAAAAAGATCAACGTCTCTTAATAAGCAAAACTCGTTTGGCATAGTACAACTTGCCGTGAGCTTTTTTCAACTGGAAAAGCTCGCCCTTGCGCTGCGACAAGAGAAAAAAAAAATTCTTTTTATCAACTTTTCAAACGAGCGCGCAGCAGAAACAGCCGCAAAATAGGCAAGAGTTTTTTTCTTAGCAGCGATTACACAACATATACACTTGCACACACACACGCAAGTACATGTTGTGCTGGCTACGCTTGTAAATGTAATTTCAAATAGTAATTAATCAAAGTCCATATACAGTTATTGCACTGTTGCCAGCAAGCCGACATAATGCTTATCATTTAATGACACATCGTATTCATTTACCAAATAAAAATGTATTTAATCAGCAGCCATGTGGATAACGATGGAGCTTTGAACTAAACTGGAACCGGCAAACTGCAACTGTTAACTAAACCAAATGAATGCTTTTGATTTACTCACAGTTGTCCACCATTTAACTGTACTGCGCATGCGCTAGTTCCAGGTCCAGGCCACCCACACAAGCACAACTCGTAAGGAAATGCGTGAGTGTCGTCTTTCACTGCACACTGGGTAAAAATTGTTGCGCACATCAGGAATTAACTGAAGACTTCCCAAGTATGTGTATCATTTTTTTTTCATGCAAACCGACACGCAGATAAAAAAAAAATCAGACATGTGCAATTCTTTACCCTGTAAAATGAAACCCATCAGAATATCATGGAATACAGTGGAGCGTAAGAGAAATAGAAATATGTCGAAATCTATATTTCTAATTTAAAATATTTACAACTGAGTTTTATTTAAATCAACATTAAAACCATCACGAATTATTTAAACTTTAAGCCAAATTTTAGTTTTATTCAAATGCATTTTGAAAGTATTTCAGATGTTATACATGTACATGCTTGATGCAGCTGCATGTGATTATAAATAAACATTAGAATTAATGTGCAGATCTTTTCATTTAGTTGTTAATCAATAACAATATATGTATGTATTATTACTAAACTGGGAATTAGTTAGTTCGTAATGCAAAAGTAGTTTAGACAATCGATAGAAAATTCAGTCATGTTGCGCGCAATGGGAAATGCTGCTTAGAGTGCCTTGTAGGTGCGCACGCTGTTCACGCTCCCAATTGTCAGAGTCTAAATGAGGAAGAGGAAAATCAAGTTAAGATTTATTTGGTCAAGTTTCGCTTTTGAGGGGACTGTACTTACGGTAATCAGCTCGCTGTCGCCAAACTCGCGCACAATGGTCGAGGGCTTATCTCCCTTCTGCTCCTGGATCAGCTTGTTGCCATCGAGGGTGATGACACTCTTGACCTTGCGACCATCGAGGGTCTCCTCATCGAACTCCTCGCCCAACTTGAAAGTAATGGTATTGGTCTTGAAAGTCGATGTGGTCGTCATGGTATATGTATCACCATCCACGGTAACCTCCACGGTGGGGCTAACCGTATTGCCCATTTTGCGCAGAACCATGTTAACACCTGCAAAGAGGATTTACAAAAAAAATAAAATATTAAAAATGATATTATAAAATATATTATATTATAATAAAGATTTAATATATATATACATATATATATATATATTTATATATAGTATGTATATGCATATGCATGTGCATTCAAAAAGTTTCAAGATTTGGACAGTTACTAATTGAATTAGCCCGTCAATGTTGAGGACCCCCACATAACATGCACAATGCAAATCATATTGTATTTAATTGAAATAATCAAGATGAATTATGAAGTTGCCGACAAGTAACCCCGACACAGACACATCCACAGACCACAAGAGTCGTGCTCAAGGTTAACAATGCAGGCAGGGGAGTGGATAGGGAGGGGACCCGCAGCCTCCGGTACTTATCAATTTGTCCGCCTAAATATAGCATTCGCTGGAGATAGCAACAAAATTCAAGTAACCTTATCATACAATGCACAGATCAAGTGTATAACTCAATTACAAATATATATATATACATATATATATATATATATTCACACATATATGCAATGCATGGCTGCCCTCTTGTTGACCAATCCATCAAATACAGACAAATCAATTATGCTAAATTATGTATTTATGAAAGTTTTTAAGTGGTCAACCTTTGGGTCTCAAGTGTTTTATGGTTCGAGATATATATATAGATATATTCCCCTGCCAATCTACGTCAGTAGATTCAGAGAACCCGTGCAGCTGTCTGCATGTATTTCATGGTATAGATAAGCACGCCTAGAAAATAACCTAGACTTTATTATCACTTTCGTTGCCATACAAAAAATATTGTAATCTGGTGCAAAGTGCAAAAACAAAAAAGAAGTAATTTATATTGCAAAAACTAAAAACTAAAAACTTTATATATTTATATATACATTTATATATGCAGGTATATTGCTTATCACTTGTACTGCGTACTTTGGCTGCATAGAAGAGCAATCGAATATATATATATATCTATATTAATAAATATCGCCAAGTCTCTCACCACATGTCTTGAGGTATTTTCATTATTAAAAATCGGTAATGCAAACCTCTTCAAAGTGTCGCAGTTGGAGGCGGCTTAAGGCCCACCTCACATTACCAACAACTTAAACTTGGCTGAAAATTGAGACCTCGTTACTAAGCAAACCAAGTTGCAGCAGTTTGGGATTCGATTTTTCCAACCGCACATAGACCGCAAATGCAAATAATAACAAAATAACAGTGCCATAATCTGTCAGACACCGAATCAAATTTCCACCAGTTCCTCAAAATGCTTCAACTATACTTGGTTGGCTATTAGACTATAATCCAAACAGAACAAAGTTCGCATGTCGCTAATTACTTTCATACCTTTGGCAAACAACGAGAATTAAAAAAAATACAGCCATATCTAAATTTTTGTATGTGTCATGCTTTCTACTCACACTCACACACCGGATAGTAATTTAGAACTCATTAAAGTCCGGCTGTGTCCCCTTAGTAGACGCTTTATTTTAAATAATTTGTAGGTTTATAAACCCAACCCGAGATAAGAGACTTTATGACTTTTATGCGATTTGCAGTTTGAATATTGCCAGGCAACAAATTGGAGCAGCGCACATGGCTGTATAAAAAAAAAAAGAGAGAAATTTTGCAGCAACCACGTTTTTTGCTCCTATTGCTTCACATCTTCTTTCCCTTGCACATCTGCGCGATAAAAAAAAAGTTGCCGGCCGGTCAATGGCATTTTTTCGGCTTTTATCTCACGCTCTTTCGCTCACTCAACTAAACTGAACCTTACTTTGCGACGTGTGCACGTGACACCGTTTTCGACATAACAGTAATTAGTAAAATCCTAGCTGTTGTTGTTCACTTACCCAATTCCTTCATGTACTCATCGAAGTTCTCGGACTTGTCCAGTTTGTACTTCTTGCCAATGAAAGATGCCATTTTGAATAGAAACTGGTTTGCTTGGTTTGCGCTTTACGAAAATCGGACCACCACTGATGAAAGCTCGCGCTTGCATGCACTTTTATACATACTCACAGCGTTGCCAGATGAGACGATTTGAGTAAAAGCTCCACATGAGTTTCTCAAGAGCGATAAGGGGGAGAGAGTTTAAAGTTCTATCGATGCGGATAAAAATGTGTTTATGACAAATAAAGGTGGAAAATTAATTTATTTTTAAGCAAACTGATAAAAATATTATTGCTTATAAAAAGGGTGTGTGTAATATTATTGTGTAATCAATTTAAGGCTGATAAAAATGTTATACAAATCGAGTCGAAATCGATAAGCGACGTTTAATGAAAGCTATTTTTCAAATTTCAATCAATTTTTTCACAGTAGAATATTAGATTAATTAAATAAAAATATTTATATAAAATAAAAAAATTGAACAATAATTATGAGTATTTATTATGATCACATGTGCAGACGTATTATTATTGTAAGTATATATTAAACATCCTTCTTGCCCCTCTCCCATAAATATAAATTGCTTGCAGTTTAATTGAGTCAAACACGCCGTCCATATAACTGTCATAAGTATTGTGGCACATCACAACAAGCTGTGAGAACTTTAAGTTCAAGGGCCCCCAATCCAATATATATATATTAAATATTAAATATATATATGTACAAAAACTGTGAGTCAGAGGCAACACGCACCTTTACCCCAAGAATTGGAATACAAAACTAGAATATATATACATATTTATATATCCCTCTATTCAGCGAATCGGGCGAGTAATCTAATCGAGCATTATGTGGCATAAAAAGGCAGTCTGATGCAATATCACAAAAGACATTTTCAAGTCACGCTAGCCGAATTATATTTCCTTTCCTCGCTTTCTTATCACATTAATTCAATTACCGACTTCAGCATTCTGCAACGCAGATGTATCTTGTATCTTGTATCTTGACTTTCATATATTTAATAGATGCGAGAGTTGGCATATTTTTTTAATAATATGAGAACTATCAAAGCAACCAAGGCACTGACATACATTTTCAAATGCATGCCAATTTCATTTAAGTTCACTTCTTGTTTATTTAAAAAAAAATCAAATGTTTTTAAATGCGAAGCGCGCAGAACTATATAAAATTCAAATTCAAAAATATTTTGTAGCACTCGCACTGCTTGAACTCAGCCGAGACACCAACTATTTACGTTAACAAAGCAGTTCTAGGAGGAAAGCAGTTCAATTTTAAAGAACTTTGTTTATATTGTAGTAAATCAGATGGCATTTTCTTCGTTCTCTCATTTGTACGTCATTTTTGATGACTGCCTGCATTGATAACGGTTTCAACAACATTTGCCTGAAAACGGCACTCAAATGCCAATCAAGTTAGACAATAAGTAAAGGTAAGCTTATCGTACGACCGATAAGTCAAGCGCCAATATCAACACGCGTGATTGGCAGCATTTTAAAAGAGAGTTAATGAATGAGAGCGAGAGAGCAATCATGCAAAAGCTCAACGGGAGAGCAAACATTTGTTTATACTGTTTGCTATCAAATGTGCTCTAAAACAACGGCAGCTTGTGAGTCGCACGTTAGAACGAGTTCGCCGATCGGAGAGTGCACAACAATCTGCGAGCGGAGTCGGCGGCACTTTGAATTCCTATTCAACAATTTTGCTCACCATGAAAAAAGAAACAAAAGAGCATTACTTTATTATCTATATGTTCGCACAATATCTAAAACGTATGTAATTCAAGAGTGTTGTGTCACTTGTGCAAAATAAATACTAGCGATCGTATTAATGTTATCAAAATAGAATGCTATGTGGAACTTTTTTCGAATAGATGTAATCACATCTGAAAAAAAAAACAATATTGTGAGTGGAAAAAAACAGAGGCGGATATCTATGTTTTCTAAACATTAAATAATTATATTAACAGGCAGCGTGTGTCTGCCTTTCTGTCTGGGATGCTAATGAAATCGAATCAAACACAAATTAAAAGTCGCCAATATTCGAACAAATTAACAAATCGAATGCAAATAATTTATTTATACAAAACTGTGTGTGAAAAGTAATTATACAACAAGTGAATAATAAAATAAAAATAATAGGCAACAAAACCAAAAATGCAATCACTAAAGGCCGATGATCTGCACACAAATCCCGTGGAGCGGGCCAACTGGTGCTCGGAACTGATGTTCTGGTAAGTCAAATACGTATTCGGATTGGTTTTGTGCTGTTAAATATATGGTTAGGGTTAGGGTGGTGTGGACAGCATGACAACTGCCTCGAGTTCATTATTATTATTTTTATTATTATTATTATTGTATTCAATGGGCCATTTAATTTAAATAGTTAGCGCGTTCGGACTTCTGGTCTGAGTCTGAGTCTCTGGGCATCCAATGTATATATATATACATATATACATATAGATTTGTGTGAAGTATTTTTAAGTTATGCATTCAATTGGCGGTCACTTAAGGAAACTTTAATTTCATCCGTCGGCCAAATTTAGCAGTAAGCCAATGAATTCCGATCGCCATAAAAATACATATATATGCTTCAATTTGGCGCTTCTTCAACATTAAACCGATTTTGAGATTGCCTAATGACTGGCAGATAACCAACTCAACTAACAACTATTACTGCTACGTGCGTGCTGCCTTGCATGAAATTCAAATGTTATCTCTCAAGGTGCTAATAGATCCCCAAGTCAATACCTAGAAATTTTGTCAAACTAGCTAATATAGCCGTAAGATCCATTCTTGATTTCTCTTCTATATCTGTGCAAACAATAAATATTCTTATTATTTATTATATATTATATCTTTTTGATAATTATGCTTGCTTCAACATGTTAACTTTTTAACTTAATGAATCAATTAGATAGCAAACTTATAACATTATTTTGTCTGCGTCATGGACACTTGGATAGTAGCCATTATAATTATTGTTAGCAACTGATACGTATGGAATTCCATATGTTTACAATTACCCTATCTCCGACATTACAAAATACGCTCGCTATCGTAATATGTACGTGTTGACTTACTCTTGTTTCATACGTAAAGCTTTGCGATGCCCGTTTTGTTCAAGGGCCGCCAGAGGGCATTGGAACAAACCGATCTCTATAAGCCGCTCAAAAAGCACAAGTCCGGTGAGTGAGAGCAATCCAACATTCAATTCTTATCCGGTCTAATAAATATCATCTGCTTTCTGTTAGACACGCTCGGCGATCGTCTGTGCTCGGCCTGGGATGCGGAGGTCGCCAGGCGATCTGCCCAAAATCTGCAGCCTCGTTTGCTTCGCGTTGTGAGCCGCGTATTTGGCTGGAATCTGTTTGTCACTGGCGTCTTGCTCGCTGCCCAGGAGATGCTGACCAGGTGAGCATTCCTCTATATACGTATACACTAATTCAGCACTCGATTCTAAGATTTGATGACTTTTAGGGTTACGCAGCCCATTTGCCTGTTTGGCATTATGGCCTACTTTGCCGGCGATGATACGGATTTGACCAAGGCGCAGCTATATGCCGCCGGCCTAATGGCGGGATCGGTGTTCTCAGTTGCCTTTGGGCATCCATACATGTTGGGTGTCTTGCATCTCGGCATGAAAATGCGCATTGCACTCTGCAGTTTAATCTATCGCAAGTCTCTCCGCCTGAGCCGGACTGCTCTGGGAGACACGACCATCGGGCAGGTGGTGAATCTGTTGTCCAACGATGTGGGACGCTTTGATACGGTGCTCATCAATGTGCATTATTTGTGGCTGGCACCCCTAGAGCTGATCGTCGTAACGTATTTCATGTACGAACAGGTGAGTATTCCCTCCGGGAAATCAAGTTGATTTTTTATTACTTTCATTGGTCATTTACAGATCGGATTGTCAGCACTGTTTGGCGTCGCTGTGATGCTACTCTTTCTACCAATGCAGGCCTATCTGGGCAAGAAAACATCGGTCCTCCGTCTGCGCACTGCCCTTCGCACAGACGAACGTGTCCGCATGATGAACGAGATCATATCTGGTATTCATGTGATCAAGATGTATGCCTGGGAGAAGCCCTTTGGCAAGCTTGTGGAGCTCACACGTCTCAAGGAAATGATCTGCATCAAGCAGGTCAACTATATACGTGGCATCCTCATCTCCTTCGCCATGTTCCTCTCCCGCGTCTTCACATTCGCCAGTCTGGTGGGCTATGTGCTGCTCGGCAATCTCTTGACCGCCGAAAAGGCATTCTACGTCACCGCCTACTACAACATTCTACGGCGCACAGTCACCATGTTCTTCCCACAAGGCATCGGGCAGTTCGCGGAGCTCTTGGTGTCCATTAGACGTCTGCAGACCTTTATGCATCGCGAGGAGACTCTCGTCCAAGACAGATCAATTGAGGGCACGGCCTCTGTATCTCTAGACGAGAAGAAAAATGATCCTCTAATAGCAAACGAAAATGGAGATGCCACAAAGGTCAACGGCAATCACGAGACTATTATTGAATTCAACGAATTCCATGCCAAGTGGGATGGCAAAGTCACAGACAACACTCTAAACGACATCAACCTCAAACTAGGTCGTCGTCAACTGGTGGCTGTGATTGGACCCGTCGGCTCAGGCAAGTCTAGTCTGATACAATCTATTCTCGGCGAACTCCCCGCTGACAAGGGTAGCCTCAAAGTCAATGGCAGATATTCCTATGCCTCCCAGGAACCGTGGCTCTTCACGGGAACTGTTCGTGAGAATATCCTCTTTGGATTGACTCTGGACAAGCATCGCTATCGAACAGTGGTAAAGAAGTGTGCCCTTGAGCCCGACTTCGAGCTACTTCCACATGGTGATAAGACGATCGTTGGCGAGCGAGGAGCTTCACTCTCTGGTGGACAGAAGGCACGCATCAGTCTGGCAAGGGCTGTGTACCGTCGTGCGGACATTTACCTCTTAGACGATCCACTCAGCGCTGTGGATACACATGTGGGTCGGCACTTGTTCGATCAGTGCATGCGAGGGTATCTGAGAAGTGAGCTAGTCATCCTGGTCACACATCAGCTGCAGTTCCTGGAGCACGCCGATCTCATTGTCATTATGGATAAGGGTAAAATTAGTGCAATGGGCACGTATGCCACGATGCAACGCAGCGGTTTGGACTTTGCACAGCTGCTGACAGATCCCAACAAGTCTGACGAGGCGTCGAGTGATCGTGATAGTGAAGCTGGCGATATTTGGGATCGTCTGAGCCTCGCCTCACGGAGCAACAGACCGAGTCGCCAAGCCTCGCTCAATCAGAGCTACACCTCTTTAAATACCCTGACGGATTCGATTGCCAATGACGTATATATGGCTCCGCAAGAGACGCGCGCCAAGGGCAACATTGGCATGAGTCTCTATAAGGAGTACTTTACAGCAGGTAGTGGTTGGCTCATGCTCTGCTTCATGGTCTTCCTTTGCTTGGGAACACAAATTTTGGGCTCAACAGCTGATATATTTCTCGCTTACTGGTAAGTCATCTACTTCAATCGATCAAATAAATCGAATAATACGTTTCAATTCTCATTTTTAGGGTTGACAAGAACAAAAACGCTGCAGACATGGACTCAGATCCAGTCGATATATACTACTTCACTGCCCTTAACATAGCCGTCATCTTCTTTACGTTAGTTAGGACAATGCTATTCTATAAGCTGGCCATGCGCAGCTCGACAACGCTTCACAATGCCATGTTCCGTGGCATCACAAGAGCGGCAATGTTCTTCTTCAATACGAATCCCTCGGGTCGGATATTGAATCGGTTCTCAAAGGACCTCGGTCAGATAGACGAACTTCTGCCAACCGTAATGCTGGACGTGGTTCAGATCTTTCTGACATTGGCAGGTATCATTGTCGTCATCTGCATCACCAATCCCTATTATCTGATTCTCACTCTGGCTCTGGGGATAATCTTTTATTATATAAGGGAGTTTTATCTGAAGACATCAAGAGATTTAAAACGGCTGGAGGCAGTTGCCAGATCCCCGATATATTCTCATCTCAGTGCTTCTCTCAACGGACTGCCCACAATTAGAGCACTGGGCGCACAGAAGACTCTGATTGCCGAGTTCGACAATCTGCAGGATCTGCACAGTTCTGGTTACTACACATTTCTCTCGACCAATCGTGCCTTCGGCTATTACCTGGACTGCTTCTGCACACTGTACATTGTGATAATTATACTGAACTACTTCATAAATCCGCCCGAAAACTCGGGTGAGGTAGGATTAGCCATTACCCAAGCTATGGGTATGGCAGGCATGGTCCAATGGGGCATGCGGCAATCGGCGGAGCTGGAGAACACCATGACAGCAGTTGAACGTGTTGTGGAGTACGATGAGATCGAGCCAGAGGGCGAATATGAATCCCAGCCGAACAAGAAACCACCCATCACCTGGCCGGAACACGGAAAGATAGTGGCCGATGATCTAAGTCTACGCTATTTCCCCGATCCGCAATCCAAGTATGTGCTCAAGTCGCTCAATTTCGAGATCAAGCCTATGGAAAAGATTGGCATTGTGGGTCGTACTGGTGCTGGCAAATCATCGCTTATCAACGCCCTCTTCCGTCTGTCCTACAACGATGGCTCCATCATCATCGACAGCCGCGACACCAACGAACTAGGACTGCACGATCTGCGAAGCAAAATCTCCATTATACCACAGGAGCCGGTACTGTTTTCGGGCAGCATGCGCTACAATCTCGATCCCTTCGAGGAATACAGCGATGCTAAGCTGTGGGATGCTTTGGAGGAGGTCAAGTTGAAGCCCGTCATCAGTGATCTTCCGAGTGGACTCCAGAGTAAAATCTCCGAGGGAGGCACCAACTTTAGTGTGGGTCAGAGGCAGCTGGTGTGTTTGGCACGAGCTATTCTTCGGGAGAATCGTATTCTGGTCATGGATGAGGCCACAGCTAATGTGGATCCACAGACAGATGCTCTCATTCAGACGACTATAAGGAATAAGTTCAAGGAATGCACAGTTCTGACAATAGCCCATCGCCTGAACACGATTATGGACTCGGATAAGGTGATAGTCATGGATGCTGGCCAACTAGTGGAGTTTGGATCACCTTACGAACTCCTCACTCAGTGTGAGTCAATGATCTTCCATGGTATGGTCATGGAGACAGGTCAATCTAGCTTTGATAGTCTGCTGATTGTAGCAGAAAAGGTTGGTACTTCATAGTGTTGACTTCAGTATATATATATATTAATCCCTATTATTGTCCCACAGGCCCATTCGGAATCACAGAAGTCCAAGACTGCCTAGGACTAATCTGAAGGCATTTTTATGATTTTATCTTTAATTAGTTTTAGGAACAACTCTCATAAGACGCGCAATGGATCTAAATGCTACTTAATGTATTATTTTTTATTTGTACGAAATTACTCTTAAATAAACTGCCAAGGCTAAAAAAGTATCTAATAAGTTATATTTTAAAAGAGAGCAACTCTCTTTCTCGCTCTCTTTCTCTCGATTCGTATTAATGCCTCGTTTACCGATAATCCAGCGTTCGAGCTGAAAGCTCAAATTGCAGTTGGCTCGTTCCGCTTGAGAGAGAAACAGCTTTGTGGATCAGCATAGTTATGATTGGCACTGTGGAAATTACCCTAAATAATATGCAAGTCGTAATTAAAACATCCAAATTTAATTAAATATAATTGGCTTAAACATTATAATAAGCTACTTGATTGTTTGATTTATTTAAGTAGTGCCAATTGCGTAATAAATAAATAATTATATATTCAAAAAAATGCCATTAACAAGAGCTAGAAAATCCCCGCGAGCGCTCCAACCCAACTTCGGAATTAATGTTCCTACTACAATTGATTTATTAATGAATCAGTATTTTTATATATATATTTTATTTCTTTATGGTCTAATTAATTTAATTGCTTGTGAGTAGATTCCTAACGTACCCTACATTTTTACGAGCAATGCAAATGTGTAGTAGAAAACTCACTCCCCGACGTCATATTTGAATTTCCAACCGATATACCGGATTGATAATCCAATCATAAGCAATGAACACAATTATCTGTGCTCCAATTGATTCGAATGAATGAATGAACAATGACGAACTTGAATAATAAAGACTTACGTAATACACGCAAATGCTTTATTGATAAGGCTTCAATTCTTATGAACGTTTAGTACTCACTGCGTATCTTTCCATGTTTGATCATTATAAAATCTTTATTTTATCTTATTTCGTTCATTGTTAGCAAGAAGCAGTAGAAGTATTTGCTCCTTAAATTGACGTAAAAAGACTTTACAACAACCAGATTAATATCGTCCCTTAAAAGAATATAAATCTGGCAAGTTCAGCAAATGTACAACACTTATGCAGTTAAGTTACAATCTAATCTAAATAATATATATTAATATTCAGATTCTCTTGGAGATCGCTTAAGTGCAGCCTGGGATGAAGAAGTAATTCAGAGATCAGCCATCTGGGCATGAGAATGCGTGTTGCGCTGTGCAGCTTGGTCTATCTGAAGGTTCAGCGTTCGTTTGATGAATGAGATCATTTCGGGCATTTGTCTATCTCGCACCTTTACCTTCGTTGGTGTAGTAGGATTTGTGCTATTAGCAATCATATTGACTGCCGGATTTTCGAATAATTTTCAAAGCACCGATGAACGCACGTTCATGCCGGACATAAATACAAAACCATTACGAACATTACCACAAAGACAATCCAAAGTTAAGTAAAAATTCAGTATTGTTTTTTTTTAATACTTTCATTTATTGATATTTGAAATCTATAAGGTAAATTGTTATCTTTTGCTTCATTTTGCTGCTTGTTGTTGTAATTGTTGTTTAATTTCTTTTGTGGGTTCTCTTTAATAGAGCTCTACAAGGATTGCAATAGTTTTCGAGTACATTTTAATTATATAATAAATTAAAAAAAAAAGAAAAAAACAATTTATTGCTATAAGGGATTATCCATATAGATTCACATGATGCTCAGAGCATCATAATCATCATCATTATCATTATCATTATCATCGATATTAACATCGTCGTCATACACACAAAGTGCCAAAGTGGAGGGTATTAGCAAAAGGAATAGCAATTTGAAAACAAATAAGAACAATCGATTGTAGGTATCCGCCTAAAACTAGAACTAAATAATGAATAATGATCTGGCCAAGACGCTCGAGTGCTGCTATTTAGTGTGGCAAATGGCAGTTATGAGGTGTTTAGACTAATCACTATGCATATATGTAAGTATGATCCATTTTGAGGGGTTTCGCGAGTGTGGGTGTTTGAACATATAACTTAAATGATCACCCATTGAAATGAGTTTAATTCGAAGTATACAAACTTAATGTACATAGAGTCATCGCATAGATCAACACATCGGGTTACATATAGTATAATTTGTTAGTTAGGTTTGGATTGGTCACTGGACAGAGGCATTAGTTTTATGCATAAGAATACACATAGTTAAGTTATTAATGTTTATCTTGTTCAAGCACAAAACTACATTGAAAGCGCTTTTTTTCTGCATTGCATCATAGATCCGATTTTAAAGAAGTTTTCTTTTTTAATTTGCATGCAACTAACATTTAATTTTAATTATAATTGTAGTTTTAATTTCTTCTTTTTAATACGCGGTAATTTTCACAACTTTTTGCCAATAAACTTATTAACCAATTTAAGTAGCTTGTGCGAATAATCATCATATTACATATTTGATTTGCAGTTCTCACCGGCGAGAAATTCTCTAATGCTTGCTTGGTTCAACTAGGCAGCTAGCGAATTAAATTAGCTGATTATATTGCTATTCATTCAATCAATTTTTAAAATCAAGGCAATTTTAATTGATTACTGATCTATGGTGTTTGACAATCAAACTTTCTTTCTATTTTACTTTAATTTTTTCGCATTTTTGAGTGTTTTTTTTTTAAATATTATGTTATACACATGCATACATCAAAAGTATTAATTTTTATATTTGTTTCTGTTTGGTTTTTCTTTTAATAATTTGCTAATAGCATAGGTTTCTGGCGACATTTAAGAAATTGCTTTGCAGCCTTTAGCACATTTACAAATAAAAGTAATTTACGCAATTGTTCGACGTGTTCTTTTTTTTAATTTTTTTTATTATTATTAATATTAATAACCTTTTTCTGCTGCTATTTGAATTATAACATTGAATTGTTGATGTTATTATTATTGTTAGCTTACGAGAGGCTTGAGGAGATATATATAAATATCTATCGATGTCACCTGAAGTGACTGCTGCTCTTTCTTTTTTTTTTTGTTTGCTGCTTCAGTGGGTTGTAGTTCTTGTTAATGTTGATGTTTATTATCGCATCTACGATTAAAACATTTTGACGAAAATATAAACTGTCCGGTTTTGCGCTATGTATGTGTGGTTGGTTTTCTATGTGAGTGAGTGAGTCAGTGTGTGTGTCGGTCTTGTCTATGTAGTGCTTTTTGTGTCTGTCTTTCTGTCGGTGTGTGTTGGTTTTAGGAGCTGTTACAATTTCATAGCATTATAACTATTATAAATATATCTGATATTATTTAATTTAAACTTGTTTATATTATTGCGTTTTGTTGTTGTTATCGAAGCTTGTTGCTGCAAATCGCTGCAGCTGGTGCTGCAGCTGGTGCTGAAGCTGATGCTCCTGCTGTTGATTCTGCTGCTGCTTGTGCTGCTGCTTGTGCTGTCGTGTCTGCTGCATCTGCTTCTGCTGTTGCTGCTATTATTGTTGTTCGTGTAAATGTGGGCGCATGGCTAATCGATGAAACTTTGCTCCACACAGGCTTTCACACGCTTCTCGTACTCACGACGATTCTCTTTATACAGCTGAGCGGCGGTCGAATTTGCCGGTGAGTTGGGATTGGGATCGCTTAGCAGTGACTAGACAACAAATTAAATAGTATTATTATAATCATTTCCAATTCGAATTCGGATTTGTGGTATCTACTCACCTGTATAGATGTTAATATAGCTGACACATCATACGTGGGACTCCAGCGATTTTGCAATATATCCAAACATATGCCACCATCTGCATACACGTTAGGATGAAATACTTTCGAAACGAATCGAACTGTTGGCGGTTTATTTGGATATTCTTCCGTAAATTCTATGGTTAATTTAAAGGTACCATCCTCGAACGGAGTATCGTGTGGACCAAAAATCACAGCATTCCATATCATAATATTATTATCTGTTGGCGCACCCGAAACACCCGTTGGTGGATCCTCCTGAAGTCTGCAATTGAGTTGAGAAATCAAAAATTAATACAAAATATAGAAAGCATTGGTTTTGTTTGTTTTCTTAGGGTAGTCAACCTGTTGAAAAAATTCCATGTAACCCATTTTAAAAAGTTTTAATTTGGTTGGATAACCATTAATAATTATTATGTAGCTAGTTGCTTTTGCAACGATCTAAACATGTTCAGATACTCTAGTTTTTGTTTCGTTTCGTGATTGTTGTGGCGAAACAAAGCAAAATAACAAACGCAATAAAACGCTGCGAATCAAAATTAAAAACAAGATGCACATTAATCATTTATGAATGTCTCTGACGAATCATTTGAGGTCTATGTCTACATATATTGAATGCGTATACAAGCATACGCAAGTGTCGTGTCATGCTTTTTATTTCTCTTGCCTCCTGGCGTTGATTTTATTGCTTTCGTTGTTGTGGCTACTGTTTACAATCATCAGCTGCTTTTGTGTGGGTTGCACTTTGCATTTTGGCGAGTTCATTGAGCGATGCGCGCCAAGAAATTTGTTCGCTATTAAAAAAAATCTTCTTTAAAAAAAAGAAAAACGTGTTCCATATATGATCGTTCCAAGAATTGATACATTAATTTCTCAAATAATTGTAGTTAATAAATTGAAATTAAGTTATATTTTGTGAGCGATCACTGTATTTTCTCACAAGCTGAAGAAATTGGCCAAGAAACTGCATTTCTTAACCCAGATCAACTGGCAATTGACACATTTCGAGACCCACTCTCGACGTACTGGTTCCCAGGTGCATCGCAGACACATCTACATATAGGTCAAGCACGCACACACACACAAAACATATACACGCATATGTATGTAAGTCTGTGCAACAGCTATGAGAAAAACAGAAGCAGCAGCAGTGACAGCAGAAGCCAGCCGCGCCCTTCAATCGCCTAAATCAATACAAATGACAGAGCCCAAAATGAAATCATCGATTAAACAACAAAAGCAGCGACAACAAAATATATGTAGACAAACTACAAAAAAAAAAACCATTGAAATCAAAGTAAATGCAAAAATGCCTGTTCATAAAAATGCTGATAAATAAACGGCTTCTGAACTGGGGGTGTTATTGGGCTGTGGTGCTTTGGAGTCACTTAATTCCAGCTGCCTTGTGGCAGCCTTGACATTTACTTTGCTCAAGGAATAGTAAATAAAGACGCACCCACCCTTTAAGTGTGCCTTATGCAATCAAACTCTTAATTTTCAAATATTGAATTTAACAACAGCAGCAAAAAACTAATGAGAAATTTGCAAACAAAACATAAAAGTAGATCCAAAAAACGAAGTCGTGTGACACAACATAAAGCACTAAAAACAAGCACAGCTTTGAATGAAATACCAATAAGAGACACATGACGCTGCGCTGCTGCTGTTTAGCTGCTTTGCTGCTCTGCTGCAGAGCATGAGTCAACAAGGTTAAATGTGCGCTCTGCGAGTGATGAAATATGGTGAAACAGAGAAAATCAGGATGAAGATGACTATTTTTTTTGTGTTCGTTGTGTTTGTGGGGGAAAATCGGCAGCGCAGAGAGAGAATAATTTGATTGTTGTTGCTCTCGGGATTTCTGCTCTGGTTGGCAGTTGTTGCTGTTGATGTTTTGTCTGCGACGCAATTGCACAAACGGGAAAAAGAATTTTTGTACATTACGCTTTGCACTTTTTTTGTGCTCTGCTTTGCGCAGATTTAGTTTGCATGCTATTTCTTTTTGTGCTATGCTTCAAAGTCAAGTCTCAAAGACGCAGACAGCAAGTGCAGCACTCTTAATGTTGCTGCTATTGATATACTGATGTTGTTGTTGTAATACTATCACAAATTAAAAAGAGCAGCGAAAAAATAAGCCAACGTATAAACACACACACACAAACACAGCTCGTACGCACGTCACACACACAATTATAAGCAATTTTTGTATTTTGGCTGCGCAAACTTTTCCACGGGCATATGTCCGTACACACATATATACACAAATACGTACGTAAGTTGTATACATGTGTTCGCATATATACGTATATATGCTGCCCCGTTTCTCCATTTCACATACATCACGACTATTGTCAGTGTGTATGTGTGTAGTTTTCTTACCTTTTAAAATCTCTCATAAGACGTCTGCGTGCGGGTGTTGACATGTTCTACAATGTTACTACCACTTGTGCTTGAATGTTAACTAGACCGTTTAGGCAAGACGATTTATTATAAACAGAAACAGTGAAATTTTGTAATTTAATTTTTAATTGAGGGCACTGAGCAGCGTAAGAAAATGTATCGATACTTCGCACATACCCAACGATATTATGCTCGATATCGAAGAGACCTACCAGCCTGTCGATATCGCTTTACGATAACACCAGGCTGTCCACTTAACATATATATTCAGCCAGCTAACAGATTACTCCGCATATAACAGTGCAGCTGTCTCACATCTCTAGTGTGCTGCAAAATTATATTTAAATTATATCACCAAATTTGCTATACATCCAGCCCTGGCTATATATCGTTATAAGTCGTTTTTTGTTTACATAGACTTCACATAAAATTACATCGAAAAGTTATTTTGTTAATCTTCCAAAAATAAAACCAGTAACTGTAGACAGCATACTCTAGTAATACATGCTGTTAACAGCAGCCCACCAAATGTTAATGTTAAAGCTGCAGATATTTCTCCGTTTCCCCAAAGACGAAAACAAAACAAATTCAACACAAAAAGACGCAAGATAACATAGGGAAATCTAAAATTGGTAAATTAAAGTAAAGAAAATAATACAGAAAATTTAAGTTCCTTTAAAATTTATTTATGTAATATATTAACACTAACATAATGAAATTAACTTTATCACAAGCAATAGCATACAAATTTAAGCACATAGTTTAATTAAAGGGGAAACAATTCATTGTAGGTGAAATTCTCGACAATCTTGGTGGCAATGGCCAGGAACTTGACCTCCAGGGCACGGGCAATGGGCGCTATCACCTCGTTGGTGAACAGCTCAAAGTTCTCATTGATGGTATGGTTGATGACATCCCCCAACACCTTGTCGCCATTAAAGAGATTCTCCAGACGCAGACGACCCTTGCCGGTGCGAATCTTCAGCGCGAACTCCTTAAACTCAAAGTAATCAATGTCGTTCACGTTCTTTACATCGTAAGTGATGCGCGCATAGGCCACAAAATTGGTAAAGTTGCCGACGAATGGTCCGCTGCCCTTGATGGGCAATGCCAGTATTTTACCATTAATATCGTATTGGCCCTCTCCTTGCAGCATTGGCAGAATCATCTCAAAGTCGAAGCGCTTATTCTGTATGGAAGCACGCATCTTGGTAATCTCAAAATTGGACGCACCGTAGACGGTCAGTTTCTTGGCCTTGACCGTAATGCCGGTGGAGCTGGCTTCGAGTATGTTGAGGTCACCGATGTAAAGTGGCTCCAGGGAAGGCACATTGATTTCCTCGATGCCCTTGACCAAATAGGGGCGCAGATTGTGAACGCTCTGCTTGAGGCATTTGGACAGCTCGGGATCGGAACGATGGCAGATCTGGATATAGTCGGCTATAGTGGATTGTGTTAAGTAACACAAAATTAGATAAATATTGGATGATTGTTATTGCTTTTACTTACGCATTTTGCCCGCATAGGCGACGCCAAAGAAGCAAACGAGAAGAGTGGCTGCAATTAATCTTGACTCCATTTTACGCTCAAAAATGTATTGATATTTCTGCAAATAGTAATTTGATAACATATCTATGAGTTATGGCGTTTTAATTAATTGAAGCAATCGAAACGTTTTTTAAATATGCAGGAAAAGGAATATAATATTCTATAGACAAAAATAACTCGTTTGTGTCAACTCATCGCCCGTCCCTTATATGACTTCTACGTAAATCGACGACACGACAACTTGTCGAGTTTGATAATAGACTACAATTTAGCTTCAGACACGATTACCATTTCCAACCCAGTTATCAAATGCAGCTCACAATAATGCAATTCATATAATTAGTCCCAGTTGCTGATTGTATACTTTATACGCAAACCTAATAAGTGGGGGGTTAATTGATGGCGCAATTCGTTTACGAGTCGTTGCTCTCTAACCGTATCTAATAGCAACCGCATTTAATATTGTTTAATAATTGATAATTAGTGTCCATAAAAATACTTGCTAGTTAGCGGGAGTGTCTTGTCTGAAGAGCTGTTGAGATGACGCGACAGTGGCCTAGCTAGGGCAGTCTGACGACGTTTGTATGGCTGCCTTCTTACACCTTGGCTGAACTAAGGTGTCAGTCGACCCGTGCCGAGAGTCAGCCTAACTGGGAGCCCCTCTTCATCAAAACTGGCCCAGTTGCGTATGTTCCAATTAGTCCCTATACATTAGATCTGTTGGATGGCGATGCCAATGTAAACTCCATCTCCAAAATTCCAAATACGAGTCGCCCATTTGTTTAGATCTATGTGAACCCGCTCCAAGGACCTTAAGCCCTCGTGAAATCTCGACAAACTCATTTGTAAAATTGCGGAGAAGAACAAGAATATAAAATTTCGGCGCCATTGACAATAGCCATCCTAATGGTAATATTCCACGAAGTCGGCGAATTGTACTCAGGCCGGAGGTTGGAGGTATTTGACGTTCTGGAAATTCCATCGCGTCCGTGGCTGGCTGGCTGACCGAGACACCCTCCGAGTCAAGGGATTCTCTAGAGCTAATTAAAACATACCCACGACAGACTGCAATGTCATGAAGGCAATCAGATTTAAAGACACTTCTACCTAACCAGGTGTGATGACATTTTAAACTATGTACTCAATTAGATCCACATGCAGGACTCCTTACGACAAGTTGGAAAGTCCGCGGAAAAGACTTTAAGTGATTAACTGACTCTGAAGATATATAAATGAAGCCCTTGCTATGAAAACTTTACTTTTACTGCTTAATTCGCGGATTTTTGTTTGTGCTCACCAAACAAAATAAAAAATCTGCGTTTTGGTGTGCTTTGATTGCTTATAGTTTTTTACAACACTTTGTTGAACTCCTCACTTAATTTTTTTAAGGAACTCACGGATTTTTTATTTTATTTTTATATGTCTTTGATTTGAATTATTATGCAACTTTAAATAACTTTTTACTAACGTTTTAAGTTGTGCTTTGTAAACTGATGACCGCTCAGTGTTCTCGACTTGAGGTACTTTGGAAGTGTTGTGTGTAGTTTTAGTAACCGTCTACAAGTTGTACTGAATGCAAAATTCTAGTGTCGTTCGCGTTTTATAGCAAAAATTAGCTTTGATTTACATGAGCGAAGCTGGCGAGCTTAGAACAAGCCATAGATGCAAGCGTAGAACCCCAAAACACGTTAGCAATTCCCCAGAGAGAGCGACGCTGAGTGTGAGCGACAGTTCGCTCGTATTAACTGTGAAACGAATAATAATAATAATATTAATGGTCGGATTCCCAGAAACATATATGTATATATATATATTTGTAGATATGTATGTGAGGTGGTGCCTGGGACCCAAAAAGTGCAACCAGGCTTTCTATTAGGCAAACTGATTTAGCGTTGGCGTGCTGTACTCAATTAATAGATCTTCAAAGCAGGCCCTGAAGTCGTGTTGACAATCTGCTGAGTTTTTGTTTAAAATTTGCGTTGCCTAACAAACCGATTTCTTTATGTAATTTGTCAGTTTATCTGGAAGGCAGGCCAGCGACTTTATGACATGGTTCACTGCGACGACAAAATGAGCTTAAAATTGTTCAACCACACGCAACTGGACTAGCCATTATAATTTGATTCTACTTGTCGTCAGGTCGTTGAAGGTGAGTTGTTTTTAGAAAAGTTCAAATTTTCTAATTGAAACACGAGCCAAATATGATAATCATAGAAACACCCCTTACAAATTTTTGCAATAAAATTTCAAGTTCATGTTCCTCTCTGAAAATATCTTTATTTAAAATTCCTTCAATTTTTTTATGATAGTCCGTTGTTTGATCTCTCGTGTTTTAGATTATTCAACATTTGCCTCTAGTATTCATTCATTCATTCATTCATATTATAAAGGCCTTCAATTACCGTATGTCTAATGATAATGGTAACTAAACGGGTAACTCGTAATTTATCTAATCTAATACTTGGATAATAACTTTAATATATAGTTCAAAAGCTGGGTTGGTCTCTATATTATCGAACGGATATTGAATAAGAAAAGCCGAGGATTGTATTGACCAGTTTTAATTGAGGAAGATATGCAAATGGATTGTGAGAGCAGATGATGAGAATTTAACCTGTTCAGCCTGAAAAAAATATACGTACTACAGATAAAATATTGCGTAGTCCATTTCCACTTTATTTGTATAATTTTTTTTATTATAGTTTGTAAGTGACGTTTGTGTGCAATAAATTAGAGCTTATTATGTAGTACTCGTATAGCGCAACTTAGCGGAAGGCTAGTTCAAGTTGATCCATTCGTCAAGGGGAATCTTGGCGAACAGACGATCCATAAAGTTGCGTATGACGAGGGTCAGTTTGGTGCGTAGCGCTGGTTTCATTTCCTTCAGCAGCTCCTGCGAGTTGGAGTTGATGAACAGATTGAGAGCGGCCTCTGCAACAACAATTATAATTGAATTCAATTAGTTAAGCTCTGGTTTTTATTCCGGATGATACTCACGTATTACGGAATTGCCATTGGCAATGTTATCCACCCCCATCTGAATGTCCTTGACATTGAAATCCATTTTAACGGCATCGGTGGTCAGATATGTGCGTCCATCGGCGCCTTCATTGGCCAACGCCTTGAAATAGATTTTGGCCTTAACGCCCTCTAAAATACACGATTTAACCATTATGTAATCAAGTCGGTGAACTACGAACTATCCTTGAACTGTGAAACTCACCGTACTCGCCCCAATAGTCACCAGCCCCGGAGGCCTTTACCAAGATCAGCACACCTGTGGATCGATATTGAGCCTTGACTCGGATGCGGGGTATCTCGCACGTCAGCTGGAACTGCAGCGAGTCCAAGTCGGAGCTGCAAGTGACGAAAACAATGACAATGGCATTGATAATGATGGTGACGATGATGATATATCTATGTCAAAACTGCCATTTCATTGGATGTATTAAGGTATTTCCATTTTTTTGTTCAATGTCTCAAACACTTATATTGTGTGGCCAACTCCACCTCGACCTTCGTTTCGGACACATGCAACATTTGAGACTCTCGACAAAACAAATCTGGTGCACTCGTTGCAAAAACTACAACTCCAACAACAACCACAACAATAACAATGACAATAATGACAACAAAACCAGTAGAGAGCCAAACATTTAGCACATACAAAAAATATGATAGAGAAACCCAAATCGAACGCTAAAAAACTGTATTGCAATTGAAACCGGCTGTTCGGCAAGAGGCTAGAAACCAAATGCTTGACATAGAGAATCGCTTTGACCCACTTTTCGTTGGCTATCGTCATCTTTGGCACTCGACGCGATTGCCGTTTGCTCACTGCTCAGTGCTCAGTGCTCAGATCTATGGTAAATGGTTCTAAAGGCGGCTTAGAGGCTTTGGTTATAATTGCCTCTTAGCCAATTGATTGCAGGCCATGTTTGTCGTTACCGGAAAGTTGCCGGGTGTGTGCGACAAGTTGTTTTTCGATTGCATGCGGCTTGATCAAGGACTTAAACGTTGCATAACTAGTGGAGTGGAAGTCAGCACACTTAGATAACCAAGAAGTTGTGTCATTAAAACGGTTAACATAAACCAAATTTGACATTTAATTGAATTTAAACGTTTCGAATTCCAAGTATAAACTTGCGCTAAGATTTTAGTGTCGTCAGCGGTAGTTAATTTAAACATTATTACTAATTTTTATAAATTTATATTAATCTGTAATTGCCCATGTCTAGTTAAACCAAGATTTCCCAGCAGCACGCGCCTCAAATGAATTTCCAAGTCTTTGCTTTTGTTAATAATTTATAATCAAACCGATTTCCAACTAGCTCAAGCCATAAACCAAAATGGTCAAACAACTGTGGGGCAATTACGTACAAAGAAAATCCCAGAAAATGCAAATGTTTAATGCAAATCAATTACTCAGTATTCAAAGAGAGCAGTGTTTGAGCTTGCTTTTCATACAGACAAAGACTCTTAAATGCACTCGCAATCTAGCAATAAACAAATTTGCATCAGTTGAAATTGAACGCGTGTCTCTCAAATGCTGCGATGCAAATTGACTAAATGCCTGACTGAGCGACTGACAAACGTGCTTTGCGGCGACGTTTATTATTTAGGAAGGGAAAAATTAAAGCTTCAGAAGCTGACTGCTGAATGCCCTAATAGAGGAAAAAGTGTTTCTCTATAATTGAAGCTTGTGTTTTAACTTAATTATATAGCGGCAAGATAATCATGCAGTAGCTTAACTACAGTTTGTACAACAGTGAAGAATAAGTGTACGAATGTTAAGTAAACAACTTAAGCTGCAGGTTATTAAGGGTCAAGACGGCACTAAAAATATTTAATGTGTCCACAGTACAAACACTTCACTCCTATGTATGTATGCACATATGTACATATGCATGTGTTTTGGAATACATACCGTACATTTGTGACTGTTATATTGCTAACGCCAAAGGCCTGAATATTGCGGAAAAGTGCGCGATAGCCATCTGGGCCACTGCCCAGCACAATGCCAATCTCATCAATGACCACAGGCTCAATCTGTAAGACGGATAGCAAGAAGGGAGCTAAAGTAAGGGTGTAACATTGAAGGCCTGTATTTGCATACCTCGTAAATATCCAATTCGGGTATGCCCTTTTGTAGATATTGGACCAATTTGTTGCCACTATCGCGTAGACACTCGTTGATAGCTGCCTCATCGCGAGGACATTGTTGCAGATAGTAAGCTGAAAGAGAGAAAGAGAAATAGCTGTGATTAATTACACTTCCCAGTTCATCGAATTTTTGCTAACTGCAATGTGCACTGTTGTTGCTGAATCATTCGGCTCGCCAATTTTGTTAATTATCTTTGGCTTAATCGGTTTTGTAGTTTTTGTTTTTGTTTTCGTTTTCGTGTTTTTTCGATGTTAAACTTAAATTCAAACGCGCAATCGAGTGCAACGAAAATAATTGCATTGCAGCTTGCGCTCAGTTCAAGTTCACATGGCATATGTATGTGTATATGCAACATACGTATACATACATATATTTACAGGCAAGTAAAGATTTACACATTGGCGGATAAGATCAAACCCATCAGACAGACGTGAGCATGTGCAGCAATCAACTCGTGGAAACTGACGTGACAACTATATTGGGAGGAGGCTCTCAGCTTATCAGATAAAGCCTGTTAGTACTTAAATTACGCACTGCTAATACTTTATCAGCTTAATCTGCTTTGTTACTAAGCAGTGAGTCTCCCTGTGATTTTAGAGCTTCATCTACACTCGTTACGTAATAAAACTGAAGTCACGTCTAATGGAAATTTGAGTTTCAAATTAACATTTGTGTGAACTAAAGAACCAGCTTTATAGCTCTTTTTATGATGGCTATAAAGAACTACGAAAATGTAATCAATCTTAAAGTAAACAGTTTTTATTATGAGCCTACTTTTATAATAAGCCCGTTTCTTAATCCGCATTCAAAACTTAGGATTTTTCCATCCTAATGTTATTGCTGTAATATGATTTAGTTATGTTAATTTAATCTTGGAAATTATGGCTTAATGCGTAGTAACAACTTTCGATATTACTGGCACGTTTTGGGCGGGTAATTAAAACCGAATTGAGCGCTACTTAAGCCAAGTCAAGAGCGACGTGGCCGATGTTGCGTTTTGGCCTTTTTTAAGAACTGGAAAGCGTCGATGTAACCGCAATAGAAAGCGATACAAGCAATTTGTATTTGTTATTGGCATTACTTACGCTGTTGCTGGGCCCAAATGGCGCCCACTGTGGCCAGTAGTAATGTTATTCCAAATTTGTGGCACATTATTGTTGGTATTGTGTTTTGGTAGGTCTGCATGAAAGTACAAGTTGAAATAAATTGGTAAGAGCCTTGTTTCACTTATGGTTTGGTTTCATAATTTATTAGCACGTCTTGTTTCGCGTCGTTTCTTGCATATGATAATTTTTGTATTTCTTTTCTTTCTATGAGTAAGAGCGAAAGCGTTTTAAGAGAATTAATTTTGTTGTATTTGTTTTGGTTATTTTCAGAAAACACGATCAAACATACAATGTATATAATATAAATTTCACTCGGCCCTCGAAATTCTTGCGGGCTCAACTTTTAAGTGGGTCAAAACGGACCAGTTCGCTTTTGTGTTTTGTTTTTTGTTTGTTCTTCTTTCTGGCCACGAAAAAGAATGGCACCGACTGTAGGAAATGCTTGCTTCTAAAGGTTGTTTCTTTCTTTCGTATTTGCTACTGGTTGATTTCTTTGCGCTGACTGCCGTCCAACTTTCACGCGACTCGAGCGAGGAATGAGCCAACGCAGCATTGGACCAAGCCATTTAACCAAAAGCCCATGCCATGCCAAGCTGAGCCAGCCCAGCCAGCCAGTGAGGCGGCCAAAAGAAATGAGCTCGAGTCGAAAGCAGCGCCAAAGGCAAAGGTGCAATGCAGCGTCGAACAAAGGCCGCACAATGGGGCCACACCCACCGCCAACGTCAACGCCACATGCAACAGCAACGTCAGCCAAGGCATGGATGGGCTGGTGCCGGGACTTTGACTTGGGATGGGACTGGGGCTTGGGCCGGGGCGTGAGTGTACCGCTACTTGAAGGTTAAAATCATGCCGTGAGCTAGTCGGTCTTTGACTCGTCGCTGGAAACCTGCTTGGCCTCAAAAATCAGCGTAATGAGCCGTGCCATGAATCATGAGCTTTATTAGCCCTGGGATTAGCTCTGCTTATCCCTGCGTGCCATGCATTCTCTTCTCTGCTCTTCTCTCTGCAAGTTGGAGCTATTTTTGTACATGATGAATAGCTGGTAATTGGCGCCCTTTCGTGTGCTAAGCTGTTCGGCTATTAGTGTGTCTAAAAAGAAATGCCTTCTTAAAAGGTCAAGTGCTTACATATGCCATTTGCCATTAACCAGTTACCATTTACCATTTGCATTACACTTGAGATTTGCATACGAATAGTGACATCAACAAAGGTTCTTACATTTCATACAGGTAGACATCTCAGTTCCATTGTTATAGTCTTTTTGGTAGAAATCAATCACCGGTGTTTATGGCTGCCTTTCAATTGCAAATGTCAAGGAAATAAAAAATCGAAGAAGTTTATGTTCATTCAAAGCTCAAATAACGCGTTGTGCATTTTAATAAAGCAAAATACATTTTTGTTGTTAGTCGTTTTCGTTTTATTTAAATAAGAATTTTATTCGGAGATTAAAAAATTAGCATACATGCTTATAAAGTAATAAACAATTTCGCTGACGAACAGTTTTTGGGGACATTTGTGGCAACAAAAAACATTCTTCGATTTGTGACAGAATGTATTGCATACCTTTAAGCGAGACTGATAATAAAGTTGCTACAGTCGCCTCCTGCATATTAGGCACACTCCCATTTACCAATTACAGGTTATTTTGGATTCGGTCAAGGTTATTTTCATTGGTCATTGTGCCCATTTTGGTTGCTTATTTATGCTCCTTGAAAGTTTACCCGTTGCCAGTTGATATCCTCGAATTGCGATGTGGTTAGTGCAAAGCAAACTCAAGGAGACTTTTGGTTGAACAATCGCATTAAAATCAGAACTCAACTTAATGTTTAATTAAAAAAGAAGCAGGAATATAATTTAACAGAAATATTCTTGTCGACATAGAAAAGTAAGTTTGTATACTGTCTGCTGATTTGAGAATATTTGCCGAGAACTAATTTCGAGAAACTTGTTTCCATTGATAGTGAAACTCCTCATGTGCTAATAGAATTTGTATTTAATGTAGGATTTCTCATTTTAAGTTATGCAACTTATTAAAATCCAGTTTTATAGAACTCGTTTGTCAAATTTTATGACTAGAATTTTGTTTTCTTCATTTTGTTTGGCACTTAAATAATCAAGTGTAAATTACTTAGTCTGTGTAAGCACAATTTCAGTCATTATCTAATATGTATGTAGTACTTCAGTCATTATTAACCATTTTAGTAAGTGTGTACGTACATATGTATGTAGTATATTCCTGTACGAAACTTCTCAGAATTAATGTTTTAATGGCATCTTCTGAACACCATCAGAATCGACTGACTCATAATACAGGTAGTTAAACAAATGCGTCTAATTATTTAAATAACAAAGCGAGTACTTTAAACAATGGGTTGCAAAAACGATTTCCTCCACCATTTGTTATTTATATATTTGCTCTCACTTCTCTTTAATACTAATGTATTTCTCACTATTGTCATTTACTATTTGGAATGCGTATTGTGCCACAGCTCGTCAACCCCCAATGGTATTTGTAAATAAAGTCGCCTAGAATCAACTTGGGCCTTGCGCACAGTCACTTCGGAAATCGGTGTATTTGTCACGGCCATTGTAAACAATTTAAGATCCGCCAGTTAAAGGTCTTCACGCTGACAGTACAAAGTTAAAGTTTTGCTTCGGCTCGTGCTCCACTCCAAATTGATCTTTAAGTGGAACAGAAATCAGAATTCTTTATCTACAGACATTTGGGTAAAGTTCTAAATAGCTTAAGCGAGTTCCTTAAAAAAAAAACAACTGGCTTATGAAATATATGCACAGCATATACATTCGCATATCTGAGTTGCAAAACTGTTTACATCTATCGTACATATAATTACCTAAATTACCTGGAAAAATACAAATTTATTTAGTATACTATATAGGCCAATAATTGAATAGTTGATTGAGTAGTAAATGTGATTTGATGTGTTATTGAATCTGAGCTTTTATAATTGCACTCGTTAAAAAGCAACACGATATGAACATGACTTTGGCACACAAATAGTGAAGAGAGCGAAGCTCCGTTGATAAAAGATGACAAATTATAGAATTGTCAGGGTTCTCTTGTGGCCACCATGCTGTTGGGGCATTGAGGTCAGACAGTTGCCAGTCGCGAGGAGTTTGTTGATCCGTGACTGAGCAGATTGACTAACTTACATAAGACCGTTGATTGCAACGGGGACAATCACAACTTCATAATGATATGCACTTTGGCATATCGCTGCAAGAATAATAATTATAAAATTTACAACAAAATTAACATTTTATTCTAAAACAATAAAAACAAGTTGAGAAAATAACTTACAAAGCATTGCGAAAATTCAAGTGGCAAACGGGCAAACAAAACAAATGAAAAAACCAAAAACCCGAAAACAATAATTGTGCAGACGACGAGACAGAAAGAGAGGCCCACAGCGAAGAGGAAGGAGTGAGAGAGACCTTTAGTAAAAAGGTGTCTACTAACACCGGTTAGCAGTGGCTAAGTCTGTCGTCTAGTCAGCCAGTCATTCAGGCAGTCACGCAGTCGACGTCGCAGTCGCTGGAAGTTCAGAGCTGCGCTTTGCATTCAGTCAACTTGTCTTTGGAAGGGGGGGCTTTAAAATCAACCTGCGACGCTGCCATCGTGCACAGTTGTAGTTCTCAGCTTGGCTTCGTTGGACGTCTGCCACGAGCGTCGACATCTAAAGATTTCATAATTACCATCGTTTTTAACTGTTATTGCTGCCGTGCTGTACAAATTAGCCGCTTCGTGTGTTAATTGTTGTTAAAAAATCAAAATCAAAATGCTAAGATCCTTAACCATTGTGGCTGCTGTCATGCAGTTCATCTGCCTCGCACAGGCCGAAGCGCGTAAGTTCTGAAGATAGATCCGCTTGTGTCAAATATCCGAACAGACAAAACTTTTTGACACTTGATGAACGTGTTGACTTTGTGATATCTAAGCAAATGATTGTATAATTTAATGACCGAAGTGCATTTTGGTATTTACTTACTTGCTTAACACATTTCTGCTGTGACTAATTGCCAGCCAATTAGTTTTGTTTATCATATCGATGATGAGCTCAATATTTGTGCAATTAACAGTTATAATTGTTCACACCTTTTGTTCATTGTGTTTTGAAAGTCAAGTGTCAATTTTGATACCATCCATTAACAATATAAAATTGAATAGTTTGTAGATGTCTGAGTGTGTTTGAAATGACACAGTTTGACAAATTGAAGATGAGCGGAAACTTTAAATCTCGGGCACGGCTACAAAACGAAAATCAATAAAAATAAGAAAACATTAGCCATAGCAATAGCAAACTTCCGGATCCATAAAATACACATTGAAAATGCAAACTATGAACCAAATCCATATTTAATGAACGATCTCAAACGACACGATTTTTAAGCAGCGTAACGATCCGTGGGAAAGCCTTCAACTTGAATCTTAGGCTTTGAATCACTGAGATGCAGTCGCTGCCAGCACTAATGATCACTCACATACACGCACAGTATTAATCTAGTATAATGATCTGTGACGGTCATACCACATAATTGTTGAGATAATACCAGTATGCACATATAATTATATATATGTATATATATTATGTTGGAGACTGGTTCTTAAGCGACAGCTGCATTTTTAAGGTCAGCAATTTAACCTTGTCGGAGATCGCACTTGTTGTTGGCTGGCCAGAGGCATGAACTTGAATATTTGTTGTCATAGCCAATGCTGGCCGGTTTTTGAGTCGTTGAACTTTACAAGAATTGAAATAGGAATTGATTTCGTGTACACAAATAAGTGATAATTATTGTCATGTTTTATTCTGCTTGCGTTTTATTTTGACAGCCCCATATATTAAGCAATGTCGTCGCAATGATCCCAACATTCTGGATTGTCTTAGCTCAGCTGTGGAGCATCTGAGGCCCTATCTGGCCAAAGGTATACCCGAGATTGAGGTGGGTAACCCTACGAGTCGATTTTTGTGTTGCCAAACAAGTTGCAATTGCATAAGATCCAAATGCCAAATGCGAAGTGGCAAATGCCGCACTAGGCTAACGGGTCTTGCGTAATGCCCCATTGCTTGTGGCAGCTATCAAGTCAAGTGCGGAAATTGTCGAGGCTCGACTGTGAATTTTCCGCATATCGACTCGATAATTTAAATTTCACATTTTGCTGCACTTTTTTGTACCTCTCCAAATTGACTCTAATCACCTGTCAACGTTGCAGCTTCCGCCCGTGGAACCCTTCAAGATGGACTCGCTGGCCCTACAGCTCACCGATGGACCGCAAGGTTACAAGATTACGCTAAAGAACATGGAGGCATTTGGCGCCAGCAACTTTGAAGTCAAATCACTCAAGCTCGGCGTCAACGGTGGTGAGCCCTTCAAGGCGCGTATCGTAATGCCCAAGCTGAAGATCGAGGCCAAGTATACCAGTTCGGGCACATTGCTGATCATACCCGCATCCGGTGGCGGCGATTTCCATGCCACATTCGATGGCGTCACCGCTGATCTGACTGGCAAAACATCGTTGCGTGGCAAGTATTTGCACGTGGATGCCCTGAGTTTGGTCCTGGATGTTGACAAAGTCAACATGAGCATCTCGCGAGCCTTCAACAACAATCGCATACTGCGTAAGTACTTTCAGTCGAATTTCACAAAATAACAGTTATTGGAAAAGTACTCATTTCCTGTTTTCCTTTTTAGTGGAGGCCACAAATCTCTTCCTGCGCGACAACTCTATGATTGTGCTGGAGGCAATGCAGGCGCAGCTCCAGAAGAAGTTGGCCACTGAATTTGGCAAACTGGCCAATCAGCTGCTCAAGAACATTCCTATCGACCAGTTCTACGTGGATTAGTGGATTACCAAAGATAAGGACTCTAGCACTAGGCTCTCTTTAATTAATTGTAAAATGCTCGTTATCGCTATGAACAAAGTATTAAACAATATACAAAACACATATACTATGTGCTCTCTTCTTCGTAAGGGATATTCGGGAGGGCTTAAAAACGGAGCATCCTAAGGACTTACCTCAAAGATAATTTGGCAATACATTAAAAAAGGCACAGGTCTGTGATTTCGAATAAAGCATACTATAATAAAAAGGATCCTGGTGGTTCTGTGCCAAACAATTCGTATTTTCCAGGTCTACTATCTGGCCAAAGGATATCTAAATCGTTCTTGCAGTTTCCGGGAAGACAAGAATTTAATGATTTCGGCTCACTTCTTTTTGCCATGCAAATCAAATTTTTTGTTTTTTAACGCACCATGATTTTTGAAAGTATGCAAGGATATGGCCGCATTAGAGCTAACTTTGTGGAAAGTCATTGTTATAGCCTTTTGCCTTAAACTGAAAGTGAAACTATAAATTATTTGTTTAGCTTGAAAATACGCTTTAAAATTTCAAACAGTGGGCACTGATTGATTTTATTTTGTCAGCCTAAAAGTATGCGTTTTATTTCTAGCTTCAGATACTATTTGATATTGGCGGAAACCCTATCCGGCTGGCCTTGGTGAAAAGTGTAAGAAAATCTGATTTTCCACCAGCTATGGGAAAAAGCGTCAATTAATGAGATATTTATAATTGTTTTAATGTTTCTTTTTATTAAATATGTAGAAGTATTTAGTTTTACAATTGTTCATCTTTAGTTATGTTCGTACACCTATGTACATACGAGTGGCTAATAAGGTTTCATGTTTTCCATTTCATTTAATTGAATTCGAGTGTTTTTGTTTTTTGGGTGTTATTGTGGCATTAATGGGGGCATTCAGAAAAATAAAATCCAATCTGAAGTTGTACGGTTTTAGTATTGGTCAAAAGTGCTCCTATTCTGCAGTTGGAGTAAGTACAAGGACTAATTACTAACTATAGTAAGCTATATAACATTAGAAAAAAACACTAATTATAAATACACCTTTTAAAGGCTTTCAAAATATTAAAACTGTCATATTTTTACGAAAATAATAATATTTTTTTTGCTTAAACATTGAGTGTGATCCTGAACTGTGTATCGGTTCAAAGACATCATAAATGTGATTTAATCTTTTGTAAACCAAGGAACAGAGCTCATTGAAATTAAATGAAGTATATTTGAAAATGTTGCAATTGTACCAGTCACTTACTCCCCAGTTCCAAAACATATGCCTTAAAAGTGTACTCTGTATATACAGTTTTATATTGAGTTGTGTTGTTGAATTTGTTGTTTGTTGTTGTTGTTGTTTCTCTACAAGTTTGCCTTTTGTTGTTGCTTATGTCGCCTTTGCGAAGCGAACAATATAATAAATCGTTATCATGTCCCTATTACTTATCGAGATTTGCACATCCCAACAAGCTTCAAGTAAAAATCTATTTAGTTATACATACATTTCATTTCTACAATGGAAAAATTCTACTATTTGAAATTATTTCTTGAGGGTTATGTTTATCATTCTTTATAATTTGATTTTTTGTTTTAAGTATTTATTTTTGTTATGCTTTTAGGTTTAGTTTTAGACTTTGTTTTTTTATTATAGTGAATTTTGGTAATTGGTAATTTTGTTAAAATTTTCGTCCTGGAAAAATTTTAGCTTGCCAAGGCTTATAAAAAAATATGTCCGTTTACTTACTGGCTCATATAAAAGTTGATCATTTCTTGGGTATATCTTTATATGTATATATGTATGCATACATGTATATATGTATGTATAGACAGCTAGTCTGTTTATATAAAAAAATGCGCCGTATAAAATGCCTCGAACTATGCGCTGTCTTTCGGTTTATAGTTTTGGTTTTGTTGGAATGGTTATAGGTTAGTTGTACACATATATATATATGTATGTATATACATATAAATATATACATGCATATATATATATACACTATATATAGTATGCTATCCTCTAAAAGTATGCCATATTAATATGAATTTTGATTTCGGATTTGTTGTCATCGCAGCCTTCTATTGAAGCCAATTGGTTGGAACTTGAACATGAAAGTGAATGTGAAATGTAAAATGTAAAATGTAAAACGTGTGAAAATGAAAATCGAATATAAGTGTTTTTAATTGGATCAACCAATCGGATTGTTGAAATAAAACGTTTCGATCTTTGCTACATAATAAACTGTGTTTTTTTTTTTATTTTTACTCACAATGAAATTAGCATTAAATATAATTTTTATAATAAACATAAGAGTTTTGTTTAATGCATAGTTAAATCAAATGCTCGAAAGCTCGAATGCTATCAACGAATTTTATACTTGTTTCTTTATATATAGACTCGTACGTAACTTGTGCCGATTGCGCGCTGTTTACAAAACTAAAGGTTCCTCGGTGTGTGTGTGTGTGTTTTTGTATCTGTCTGTATGGGTGTGGTTGTGTCTGTGAGTCGAGTGTATTATTAACTACAAAATATAATTTGTTATGCTTTATAAGTATGTACTTGTATGTTTATATATAATTTATAGTTTTTACTTGACGTCTCAATAGCTCCCATGCTTACATCTTTGCTATCGTTCTATACTTTTTACAACAAATTACAAATGGTTTTTTTTCAGTGTATGCATTAGCTTAGTTGACATACTTTTGCTTTCGAAAAATTGTTACAAATTTTTACTGCTCGTATGTATAATAAATGTATATTTATGATTTAGTTTAAATATTGGATTATTATTATTTAATGCCATTTTTAGTATTTTCTTGATCGATTTTGGTTTTTACAAATAAGTTGGCAAAATAAAATGTAGAATTTAAAAAGTTTCTTTTCGACTGCATTGGCAGCATTGAAATTGGTTTTGTATTTGCTTTGCTATCATTTGGGATTTGTTCGATATACGATCATAATTTTTGTATAAAAACCAATGTCACACAAGTCCGTTATAGTTTCCGATTTTCTTTTATTTATATGTATAGATACATATGCATATATATATATATGTAATGTATGCTTTACTTATATCATAGGTTTTATATGCATTTTTATATAAGTTAAGTTACATTGTTTACAGTTGTGATTTTATTTTTCTCTTTAATTTTTTATTTTTAAATGGGGTTTTTGTCGGTTTAGTCAAAAGTTTTTCACATGCGTGCAAAAGGTTTTCCTTGTAAAAACTAGCAATATATATGTATGTATATATTTATGTAGAAAGCGCTAGTTGCGTCTTAAATTTTACTGTGCTGCTTCTTCCTCATTCTCTACACACATTTTATTTTACATATACAAATACATGTACAAATACATCATATATATATATATATATATATACTATATAAGTATTTAAAATCTTTGCTTTAACTGCAAGTCGTAATCAAGTGCAACACAATACATTCGTGTAAGTAAGTTTGCTTGTATGTTCTCATGTATTATAAAGACCTTGTCTTAGACTAACTACTACAGCTACGCAGCTTAGCGTGTGTATGTATAGTGTACTGTATGTGTATGTGTGTATGTGTGTGTGTGTGTTTAACAATGTTGAAAGCATCTCTACTTCCATTCACTATGCAGAACTTGGGAATCTAAATACAGAATTGTTTTCATGTTCGTTTTATAATTTACGGAAATTAAAATTATCAGTGCATTGCGCTCTGTAGACAGGCAGTTGGTTGATTAGTTAATAGCTAAATAATTAAAAAAAAAAAATACAAATATATCCAAGAATACACATATGCATATAATAAGAGAATTGTTTGCTGCACCAAGGCTTGAAATGCGCTCGTGGCATGGGAAAGCGGTTGGTTGGGCATGGTGTTGTGTTTGGTCTGAAATTTACACAAAATTACATCTGCTCAATGCTTGATTTTCCTATATACAAAAACACGACAACGACAACGACAACGACGACATCGACGACGACGGCGACACAACATTGAATACGTGTGAGTGTCTGTATAAAAATAGTTCCTAATCAAATTTATATTTTACAATTTTGGCAAAACATGCATAACATCGTTTTGTGTATTAAGAGAGCGAAACCGATCAAAATGCTAACCGATAACAGAAAATATATGTTAAAAATAAAGAGTATAAATTCGTATTACTCATAGTACAATTTTCATATCTGTTTTGATTTACTTCCAGTTCAGCTCCCGAATAAGGCGTCGCGAAATATTCTAAATGTATTTATCAAAATGTACAAAAATCCTGACTTTTTACAATATCTTAGTGTGTTTCTGTGTGCTTTTGTTTACATACATACAATACAATCTTGTGTTGGCAATTTACAAGTGTTTGGGTGTGTTTCCGTGTGTCTTTGCTTGTTTGTGGCTAAAAACAATTTTATACACTTATACACGTTTAGGGGATACTAGCACATCGAATGCATTTCAAGCTGCGCAGGAATCATTTACATACGTATATATAAAAAATATTTAAAAATTAAAATACGATTAAAATAGCCAGCGTCAACATGGCTTCTGCCAGTGACTGCCCAACTGTAAACCGAGACTGCGTGCAAGCAGTGCAATATTTACCGCACTGCTTGACAACGCACGGCAACCGAGACAGCCAAGCAATACGACAAGAGATTTTACAAAATATAATATTATTTTATGCATTATTTAAGGTGGGCTAACTGAACAATGACTGTAAATTATAATAGTTCAAAGCAGTTGAAATATTTTGCATACATGGGTTTGATTTATTTTGTTTTGCACACATTCGTAGATGGATTATGGTGAGTGAGTGGTTTGTTAAAAAACATATCTTTGAAAAATTATAACTTAAAGACACTTAAAACAAAAATCATAAATCAGTAATCAGTTAAATCTTAATGGCTAAACAAAACGGTTCGGTTCGACGGCCTAAAAAAGCGCGTTTCTACAATTACTATATAAATACAATGCGTGTAGTGTAAATATGTATATATGAGTGAGTGGTGTGGGTGTGGGGGGAGTTACTTGCGACTTAAAAACGAAACAATTTACAAAATACAAATATAAATGTATATATATATGTATAAGTATGTATATGGTATAAGTATGGTGTTCGTAATTGGGGTACATTTTATAATTGCTACAATGCATGCGTGCTTTTCTTTTTTATCGATATATTTATATATATGTATATGTTTGTGTGTGTGAGAGTCTTGTGTGAGTTTTGAGTGTGTGTGTGTGTGTCTATGTTTGGATTTTCTTTAACAATATTTAGTTTTTGTTGTTTACAAGCATTTTTACAAACAAATGTTCAATTAAAATTAATGAGAATTTTACAAAACAGTTTTAAATTTACATGTGCACAAAAATTGACAAACAAAATAAATAACTATTAGGTTGATTTACGTGGTTTTAGTTTCGTGGTTTTCTTCTGAGTTTGTTTGTTTTTTTTTTTTTTTTTTTTTTTTGTACAAAATTTTACATAGCGCAAAAGCGACGTGAAATTGTTGCAAAACGCAACGCTAAAGAGTTCTTGGTTGTGTGTGTGTGTGTTGGTGTATTTGTGTTTTTCGAGTGATCTCGGCTGCTGGCTCTATATAATGAAGTTCTTTACACATATTAAATTTGCTCTTTAGCCTACATGCTACATTTAAGTTGTTCATTATATTTAGGGTATTTATATTTTATATATTTATATATTTGAAATGGTTGCAGTTAAATTCTATGCTAATAATCATGATCTCTTCTTCATTACTTTTATCTTTCTTTCGATCCTCTGTCTACTGTTTGTTTCGCAACTGAACGTCACGCGCTCTTGTTCAATAATCAAATATACAGTCGATTCACTTTCTTAAACATTTACAAATTGGTATTTCTTGAGTTTTTCCACTCATTTTTTATACATAGTTATTACAACAAAAAATGTACGTAGACATTTTTTAATATTTATTTGCATTTGCTCGATTATTTTTATTTTATTTTGTTTATTTCGACAGCTTTTCACTGTAATGTCGCTTTTGTTCTTCACAAATCGATTTGACAATTTCAGCAACGAATACAAAAAAAAATTGAACACGCAAAAATCTGCGCAATTGGTTGCATTTGACGAGTTTATGTGAAACTCATCTGTGTGTTAGTATTACGCACTTTACAAAAGCGTTTAACATTCATATTTTGTTACAATTGAATTTACAAATTTTCGATTGCTCGCAAATATAGAGCCAAATTCTCTATCCCGATTTCAGGATGAGTTTGCATCTTTGTGTTCTGTGTGTGGTGTTTATCTGCAGTTTTGTCGTTCTGCGTGTTTATAAATAAATTACATTTGTTATCCGTTATATATATATATATGTATATGTATATTTTGTATAATATTTATAGTATGCATTCGCTTTGCTTTTTCTTATGCTCTCCTCCTCCTCCTTCTCCTCCTTCTTCTTCATCCCGACTTAAAAAACTAGAATTCGATAACGTGTTGCATTTTTCAAATTTACAGGACTCCATTGGCTGTTGTTGTGGGTGGTCCGATGGGGCCCAGGCCGCTGACCGCCGAGACGGATGACTCCGACGTGGCTGGCGATGTTGGTTCGGCCATCAGGCCGTTGCCATTCTCCTGCACGGCACAGAGGGTGGGCGATGCAATGCTGTTTGTGGTTGTGGTCGCACCGCTGGCGCTGGCCACCACCGACGACGTCGAGGGGGATGTTCCACCGGCACCGGAGACAGCACTGCTGGCGGTAGCCGGCGTTGTAGTTGCTGTGCTGGCGCTGCTGGCCGATCCACCGACGCTGGCCGTAGCAGCAGTAATGGGATTGGTTATCTTCATGTAGTACTTCTCCAGCTTGGCATTGATGTGCTTGCCGTAGGTGTACTTGCGCAATGCGGCCATGTGGGGTCGTATCTTGGTCATCAGCTTCTTCAGCTGCGTGGGCTCCGAAACGTCAATCATCTTCTGTACCACGTAGTTGGCATACTGATCCTTCATCATGACGTGCAAGGCACTGCAGCAGAAGGTTAATCAATTATAAGTAATGCTCATCTTCTGGCCAAATCATTAATTATCACAACACTTACTTGTCATTGAATGTGCAGACCTCATCGATGAGGCCAGTGCGCTCGCCCCGTGTGGCATGTGTCACACACTTCTCGACCACATTTGATGCGAACTTGTGCTGCGATAGCACCAGCACCTTGCCCCGCACGCTGTTGATCAGTATGGATTTGTCCTCCTGTTTGCCATGCTCTGCAGATACCATAAGAATTAATAATATGCAGAATCATCTCATACCAATCGAAGTTTCAAATTGCCAATTGATATTTAAATTTTCATTCAAAAACCTGCTTCTTCACGATGGGTCGTTTATTCGTTTGTTCAACTCACCTAGAACATGTTGTATGACATAGTTGCCATATTGATCCTGGATCAAGTTTTCGGTGTGCTCATGGAGTTCATCTAAAATGGGTGTCGTCTGCTCGGCGGTGCAATGCTCGAGAATACGTTGGATAACCCGACAGCCGTAGGGATGTGTGCTCAATGAGTATACCTGACCTTTGAATGCATTGATGACAAACTGCAGGGCAACGGGATCGACGCATTCAATGCACTTTTGCACAACATGATTGCCATTTTGGTCCTTAACACACTTGAGGACATGTCCGTCCAGTTCGTGAACGATCTCCTGCTGTTGTTCGGGAGAGATGCTTTCAAGCGCCTTCTGGATCACGCGACAGCCGTACATCTGGAGCGCCAGCTGCAGCACATGACCCTTGACCTGCATGCCCAGAGTGTTCTTCTGCTCCGGAGTTCCGAACTCGAAGAACTTCTGAATGACATAGTTGCCAAAGACATCCGTCATCAGGCTGTAGGCGGCGCCCAGAATCTCATTGAAGACCATCTGCTTCTCGGCGGCTGTGGCCCGTTCCAGTTTCTGTTGAATGAATCGCGAACCATGCTGATCCTGCGAGAACTCTACAATATGATTGGTCAGATCACGCAGCTGCAAGTTCGGAAAACGTTGATTCCTAAAATCCTCCAGCAGCCGCGATCTGCCCGGCTGCGGTGCACCGGCCGCACCAGCAGCAGCAGCCGCCACAGCAGCAGCAGCTGCCACCTGTCGCGAATTTGCGACCGCAGCGGCGACTGCTGCTGGTGTGGTGCCCGGCATGGCCAGATGGCTCGAGAAGAGCGAACTGTTTGAGCCAAACATATTGTTGGCCGCCGCGGCAACGGCCGCCTGTGCGGCTGCTGTTGCCGGCAGGCCCACAGCCATCTGCTGACGCTGACGTGACTCGGCACCCGGCGCCCGATTGCCGCCCATCAGGCACGATTGAGCCGACGGCGGCGGTGTCAGTGGTGCGCCCAACGGACTGGCCGACGCATTCACACCAGCGGATCCGAGCGCTCCATAAGCGCTGGCATTCGACATGGCCCCGGGCCATTTGGCGCGTGCCGCAGCAGCTGCCACAGCAGCCGCTTGGGCCACACTATTGTTGACCGCGTTGGCAGCAACGCTGCTCGTGGTGTAGTCCATGGCCGATGGGCTGAAGGCGGATGTGGTGCGATCGAAGGAGTCGCGACGACCGGTCAATGAGTTTGTGTTTAATGCAAGGCCTGTGTCAAATATATAGAGAGAGAATATCAGTTTAGTATTGCGTATACGAGATGTGAGCTAACAAGAAAGAGAGGGAGATACAGATATATAGAGAGAGAAATATATGGAAGGAGATAGATCATAGTCAACCCCCTAGCATAATGTTATTAATTAATTAATTAATTAATTGGCTCTATTGAATATTATGAATTGAAGTGATGCACCAGAAAGTATCAAACTAATTAAACTAAACATTCTTCAGTAGTTATAAAATTCGCGTAAATAAGTTTGCATTAAAAATAACTGTAATAGATGCTGACAAAGCTCAGGTTGCAGTTTAAGAGACTTTAGCTCACATTTAAGTCACTATTTACTATTAATCCGAGTAGGTCATAAGGGAGAGAGGCATAGAGAGAGAGATGGGGACGAGTACAAGTAATGGCAGAGTATTCGCTATTTTGTAATTAATCGAGTTACGTCGTCGTCTAGCGGAAGGTCCTTACTGTAGGCACTCGTAAACTTAATTGCATACTTTAAGGCACAGCTGTGCCGTTAGTTTTAGTTGCAGGGCAGCCAGCAAAGCACGCAGGCAGGCAGCCACGCAGGCAGGCAAGCAAGCATCAAGTGTGTAAGTGGCCAAGAGAGAGCTGGCAGCCGACAAGAGGGTTGTCCACTTACATACCTAACTAGCAGAGAGACAGAGAGCGAGAGAAAGAGCGGAGGATGGGGAAAGAGGCCTAGTACTCGTAATGTCACCCATTAAGGACGCACATATGCGCTCCAAGAGTTACACACTCAGCAAAGCTCCAGGGATATGTAAAAGGATATACCGAATGAGACAGGGAATATAACGAAAACACAGAACAACAACAGCAGCAACAAGAGAGGCATCCAGTTGCGGGGGCTGCCAACTTGATGGATGCTGTAATATGTCACTGGCATTGATTCGCCCAGAGCAGCAGAGCAAGATGAAAATGAATAGAAATTCACAGCCTGACAAGACAGACGTGTGTGGCAGTCATGCAAAGGATGAGGCAGCCAGCAGCAGTGAAAAAAGTGAAAGTACCCAATACTATTTGCCACTTGCAACTTATATCTTAAGAACCGGCGAAGGCAACTTTGCACCCAAAATGAATTCATTGCCTGCTGCCCGCAGTTTGCTGCCTGCTGCTGCATGTGCCACAGACAGTATGTGGCTGTAGGGCGGCTGCAGCTGGTTCATGCGTGCCACATGGTAACCCAGTGATATACATATTTAATTAGGCAGATGATAACAAACTGTGGCGCTCAAGTTCATTTTCTGAACTAAGCGCTAAAGTATTATAATGATTATTTGCGGAATTTCGTTAAAATTGCAAAGGTTTCCGAAACTGGAATAAGATGGCTCAATTAATTAGTTAATGAATACGAAATGTGACCTTTCTTTGTGTATTGAAAAGTTGAAGCTTGCCATATGAAAAACATGATCACTTATAAAAGTATTGATAAAAATTGTAATTATTGAAAAAAAAAAACATTGAATGAAACTTGGGTAATCCTAAGTACAACACAACTAGAAACTATTCCGTTGTTGCAAGTGTTGAAATGTTAATATTCTATGTAAAATACAATGCTTAATAAATGACATCAACAATTGGCAAGTCGACGCGTCTGCAAAAGTTTTTAATTTTTGCATTTAAATTGCAACTAATTTGGCGCACTTCAGAGATGCGACTGCTAAATTCCACTTCAAATACAGGCAATGAGCATGCAGCCAGCACGGGAGTAGGTGACGTGGGAGGGGGGGTTTGGGTTTGAGTTGAAATGGATTATGTAGTACAAACAATTTGCGTCAATGAAAGTGTCGAGTGGGCGGCATCAAAGTATATATATATATATATATATATATACATATTGTAAGTGGAGAGAGTGCGACTCTTCTGGTTTGGATGTTTGCCAGTCTGTTTATTTTATTTGCTGTGCACCACCATGCCTATCATGCCCTTAACGCCCCCCATGGGATGCTGTGGATTCCGTTTGCTGCGCGGTAGTTGCAACAATTTAAAAGAGAATTATTCATGCAATTTGTGTCTGTGTGCATGCAGCGACGGGGGAAGAGAGTCAGAGAAAGAGAGAGGAAGGATGTCGATGTTGCAGTGTGAGTATCGGTAGTCGAAAACAGTCATAATAATTAAGAGAGGAAACTAAACTACCTACTCCACGCCACCTCCCTTTATCCTAGCTTATGCTTCAGGCTATGAATGTCTGCAACGAGTCTGCCCTTCTTCCTATTCCCTCTCTGACTCTCTCTCTCTCTCCCCTCTCTCTTGACAGAGCATGCGTTGCCTTCGCAAGGACCCTTTGCCAAATGAAACTGCAGTCTGTAATGCTGCCCCACACATCTGTGTGTGTGTGTGTGTGTACGTGTGGCATTAGAAATACGCCCCTCTTTATTGCAGGCGACATTTTGTGGTTTATGCACACGTTCCACACATGAGCACAAGCTGAGCAGATGCCACCTCACAGTCGACCCCGCCTCCCATGCTCAGCCAGCCTAAAGTAATCATTTTATGAATAAAAAATGCACATACGTGCTCATTACACATACACCTGCACTCACACTCGCACAAAGAAAACGCATTAAATAAAATGTTCAAGTTATTTAAATGCCCGGAAACTATTTCAAGCTAAGGAGGAGCTGGCAAGTTTGTAAGCGCTCTTAAGTGGGCTATAAGAAAATTACAACAAACACAGAAACATTTTTAACAACCCTACACAAAAATATAATTAGTGTTTGAGAAGCAGCGACCATAAAAATAAAGCTTTCAAAATGAAATGCAATCTGACGTGTGTGTGTGGATGGGTGTGTGGTTGCTGTAAGGCAAGCCAGTAATTTTTGTAATACTTGAGAGATGTCTTTCTTTAAGATGCACCTCACTCAAGATTTTTAATGCTCACAGTTGTGTGTGTGTGTGTGCCTGAATTTATGCCACTGCAGTGCATCTCCTGTTGAATATATTTGATATATTCATGTATATCTTACGCTCATCTGGTTGGGTTTCAAAGGAATTTTATTGTGGTGTTTCTCTTTCTATTGCATGCATGCTAATATTACTTTTCTATTTACATTTCTTTAATATGTAAATATAAATAAAAATAAAATCATTATACACACACACACACATTAACATACACATAATCCTGATGAAATTGACAATCTTACTTCATCGGATTCATTTTAAATAACATAACTAACTAACAAATAACTTTGCATATATATTTTAAGCTTATCAAAGGCTTTGGCTGGCTTCATCGAACGTTTTGGTTAACTAATTGGAATTGAAGGCGTGTCGCTTATTTAATAACGTTACGCATACGCCATGTTGTACACGTCACTGGGAATTTGATTAAGAGCAATGTGCAACAATTGCCTGGATTTTGCCCCTTCACACACACATTTACTGTTTCGCCTATGAGGAAAGTGTCAAGCAAGTTGCTGCTGATGCAGCTTCTGCATGGGGCACAAAATCACTCAGAAGCTGACATTGCTGCTGCTGCTGCTGCAATCAACTCCCTCTCCCTCTCCCAGATACTGCTGCTGCTGCTGCTGTTGCTGCTGTTCGTCTGTGGCCCAACAGCAATTGACATTTTACAAAATAAACGAATTCATTTGCACAAAAGCCAGCAGCAGACGGCTGCACTGAACAAAGCAAGAAGGATAACAACAATATGCGCCCTGTATAACAGAGCGAGAGAGAGGGAGAGAGAGAGAGATTGTGACAGAGAGATGATGCTTATGTGTATGTATAGTGGTTTTGGCATTGGCTTTGGCTCTTGTGTAGCTGTTGCTGTTGCTGTTGTTTGGCTGGCTTTCACTTTCCCCCAAATGCAATCACATGTTGCCAACATGTGAAAGGTGTACATAATAATTTGTGGGCATGGCTGGATAGAAGGCAAAAGCAGAATCCTTCTTGACTGGCAGCCAGGGAGCCTGGCTGTTGTGCCTGTGTCGAGCCTGTATACGTTCAACAGTAGATGTGGTAGTCAGTGCGGTATACCTACCACCCCACTCACTATTTTGTGGCATGGTGAAATCGTTTGGCGGTTGCAAAGTCAAGCTCTGTGCGTTAGACACCCACACACATACACATACACAGACACACACAAAGTGTTCCCCCATGTGCGTATTAAGGTTTGTAATTGCAGCTTGTCTGGGCTCAGGACCCGCACAAGGGTGAGGCTGAGGATGTGGGGGGCGGGGTTTGTTTCTGCTTGCCCAGCCACTTAAAACAATATAATCTCCATTAAAAAGCTTTTTGACATTGCACGCAGACACAGCAGAAGCCCAGGAACAGCCAGGACGTGGCTCTGAGGCCTTGCATGTTTGGGGGGCTACTGTGACTTGTGCTCGAATAAAGGGGCGTGCCTCCAATTGTTGTCTTGGCGCATCGATTGCAGTGCTTCGGTAATGAGCTGTGAGGGTGGATGCCAGTAACCGAAACTACCATTTATAGTGGGGGATGGATTGAGAAGCGACTCACTTGCGTTAGTGCTAATTGCAATTGACTTGTGCATCAACTTGTGTGTGATAGAGTGTGTGGGTTGCATCTGCTTAAGAGCAGGCGCAATGCTTGAACCACAAGCCGAGATGCTTGCAATCAGCTGTAGCACAAACGGTCGTTCGTTGTGGATTGCTATCGTATGGTATGGATGTCAAGATGGGCGCAATGACAAATGCTCTTAATTGATTTTTGACTGATTGTCAGGCCCCAAAGAGGGAGGCTCGAATGGGCTTCGTATACATACGTATTATTGGAGGCAGTGGACATGTGATGCACGTGTGACACACTTTAGTTATTTATGCTTTCTTTTAATGAGCATAAAAAACAAACATGTAGAACTTTTAAACAGTTTCGAGTCCAACTGGATAAAATATACATTTTGTTCAATTTTATCATTAAAATCCAATTGCAAAACGAAATGTTGTTTGCTCATTGTCTGCATTTCATACGGCATACTCTTTGCAGAATACCTTAATGGCAATTGCAGTCATATGCCAGGAGGGCAATCAGTCAGCGGAAAAGCGAAAAATATGGAGAAAAAACAGCTCATTTAACTGCCATATGAAGAGAAATTAATTAACGAAATAATGTGAAAGTTGAGCCATTACCGAGTTAAGTGAGTTAACTGGGGAAAATGTCGAAAATGTGATGCCGCAAATGGCCGACTGTGAAATGAGAAATGGCGATTGGAAATTGGGAATACGAATATTTCGTCCATTAAGCGGTATTTCATGTGGTCAAATTGATTTTTACTTCGGCTCGTAATATACTCGCGTTTCGAGCCAATAATTCAATCAACGCTTAAATGTCGACGGTTCTTTAGTTTTGTGGAATTTCTGGCTAACACACGGTTCGACACACCAGACCAACAAATAAATATCACGGTTTAAATTGTGGGCGCCATAATTCCGGGCAACAATTTACCAGCAGCGAAAGCTGCAAAACTATTTTACAGCTACAAAATTAAAACTTTTCGTTGCGCTCCGCAACAATTTCAACAGCTTTTGAATAATAGAAAACGCCATGGAGTCAGGGAGGAGGTGGGAAGGGGAGGGGAGGGGAGGTGAGTTTGCTGGCATCTACAAAATAGTAGTGCAGGGGGGGGTTAGCTATACACAAGGAAACTCCGTCGAAAGTGTAAACTTTCATAGCGCTACTGCCGTTATTAATTATAATTTGAAATTCTATAAATTTACAACAATTGCCAACAGCACCAGGAGCAGCAACAACAATAAAAGCAACACAAACACAAATACAGCTATTTGTAACAGCCATCAACGTTTTGCATTGCCAAGCTCCGAGCTTCTGGTTACCAGCTCGCCACTCTCCTCCTCCATTCTGCCCCACACCAACACTCTTTACCAAAAAACACAATTCCTTTAGCTCATATTGCAACTGTTATTTTTGAGCACGGAAACTAAACAGAAAATACACTCGACTCACACAAGCACAACAAATTACACACACACACACACACACATATACATATATGCACAAAAGTGTTATGCTTGGATTAAGTTTTAGAGACTGAGTTGGAAAATGCCATAGGCAAGAACGCCCTCGGGGCGCTGCCAAGTTTTAATTTCAAGCATTTTAAGTTTTATGTTGCTTTGTAATTGCCATATTGAATAAATTGCTTTGATAGACTTAAATTATATTTATGCTAATCGTTAATAATCATAAACATTAATGAACAATAATATTTATTAAATAACATTGCCTATGGCTCAGTCTGCTTGTACGCGATCATAATATATAGGATATATGAAGTCGTGTCTTAGTTATGAAGTGAAGAGTTTCGTTTTGGCGCTTTTCAGAAAAGTCAACTACTCCGCACACCCCAACACACACACACAGCCACTTATATTGCATGATTCAGTCGACGGCTGACAGAGTTAGTTGCATGACAAGGATAACAACAGCGTGGCTGCAACATTTGGGAAATAATAATATTTTGCGTGCTTGCATGCGATTGCTTTCAGTTGGTTTACACTTTTCAGTTTGTTGTTGTTATTGTTTTTCCTTGCGTTATTTTTTTTGTGCATTAGATATTTATGAAAAGCAAGAAAATTTACTGACAAAAACATTTGGTGTTCGTTTATTCGGTAGATGTGTGTGTATGTGTGCGTGTGTGTAGGAGACAACAAAAAGGTTGGTGCTTCGCTTATTTGGTGTGCGTGTGTGTCTGTGTGCCATGCCCTGCAATGCAGGTGTTACTTAACACTGGTCTAGTAGAGCTTATAACCTGTTGTCGCTTGTGCAAATTTCTTAGAACTTTGATATTTTAATGAAGTACTAGAAATTAAGAATGATTTTACTGTTGTTAATTAAAATAATAAAATAATTGAGTGTTGCAGTTAAAGTTGCCCCTTGCTATAGTTGACTCTGCTGGTCTACACTGTTTTTTTATACCACTACATGAATAAATAATATATACACGTTTCGGACACTAATGTGCCTCAGTGTTGCAATTGTAGCGCAAATGCAGACACGCAACATACAATAGAAATGGAATTTGTGATTAGAAATTGTATTTTATTGTTATGGCTGAATAATATGCTGACATGTTGCAAGTGTTGCAAGGCGTCAGACCATAAGCAGAGAAATGCGTCAAGTGAAAGTATATATATATATAACATTATTTATTATAATTGCTATGATATACACAAGCGTTATATATATAAATCCATCTAAATGGATTTTGAGGCGGTTGTCTTGGTGGTATTGTTTTGGGCTGTAATTGTTGTTGTTGAATATATTTACGTTAAGCCAAGGAATGTTAGGTAGATTAATGGCCATGCCAGAGTTAGACAGTGCTTATATATATATATACATGGCATATACACATTGATGTACATATATATAAAGATGGTTATGTGACACACTTTACAGGCTAATTACAGTTGGGGTTTAGAGTATGTGTATTATTGGGGTTATGTATGAAACTTGGCTTACCTCCAACACTGGAACCGTTCTGCTGTGAGTAGAGATTCTGTTGAGCCGACTGCGGCTGTGGTGGATACAGTTGGGGACCCTGTGGCGGCGGCGGACCGGCGCGTGCTGCGCCCGGTGGCACCGCCAACACGGGGGCGGGGCTAACCAGACGCATGGGCGTGCCGGTGCGTGGTCCCATCACAAGCGAGCCGCTCTGATCGAAGAAGGCCGGTATGACCTTGGATTTCAGATGTGATTGTTTTTTTTTTTTACACAATTTGCATTTGTTTTTTTTTTACAGGGGTTAGCATTTGATTTGGTTTTTGAATTTTTGGTAGTTATGAAGCATTTGGTTTTTGTTTTTATTTGATGTTGAAAAAGAAAAGAGAGAAAAATACAACGTTTTAGGTCAAGTTGTAGGTTAACTATACAAATATATATATATATATATATATAACTCCAACATTAAATGCGTTAAATGTGTACAAGAATTTACACTGAATTTTACAGCCCCCCAGATTTTTATATATACTATATACAGAGCTGGTGATGTCCCCTATATGTCGCTGTAATCCCTTTCTCGATTTGTGCTCACCTGATACGGCTGATTCTCGGCGCCCTGCTGCGAGGGCGTCAGTGGTCGGCGGGGCTGTGTGCCCTGCTGAGGTATCAGATTGCCCGGATAGACGCCCCAAGGCGCAACGCCGTAATACTGCGGCATTTGAGTGGCAGCAATCATGTTCAGATACGGCGCTGCCTCCTGTCCGGGATTCATGACATACGGCGCTGCTTGCTGTGCCGCATATGCTGCATTCTGTTGCGCCTGTTGTGCGGCCAAAAACTGTTGTGACACGGCCGCCATTTGCATCTGTTGCTGCTGCTGTTGCGACGCCTGCATTGTGCCATTGGGTGCACCAGGTGCGGCACCGGCCGCAGCCGCTGCACTTGCCGCCGATGTGGCAGCGACCGCAGCCACGAAGCCCTGATTCTGTGAACGAAAGAGTTGCTGCAAAACAGAGAGATAGAGAGGGGCAAAGTTTAGTTGATTAGCGATCATTGCTGTAAGTGCTCTTAATTTTTTGAAATAAGTTTAAATGCTCTAATTTTTAATAATCTTCAACTCGACTTTATTTCAGTAAGTTCTACTTATTCAAAAATGCTGTCCACATATCTTTAAGTTTTCTGATTATCAAAGTCTTTAGACATTTTCCTGGTGTGTAATCTACTTATTTGTACTTTAGACTCTAAATTTAAAAAAAAAAAACCAAAGATTACAACAATTGCTTCAGTTTGTGAAGTTTTCGTAACAAACTAAACATTTGAAGTGTTTTCCTTTCCCTCTTTTGTTATCTGTTCTGATCAGTTCTGTGAGGCGTGTAAATCATTTTGCAATTGTTGTTGTGGGCTAACAAATACAAACACAACTACAAAGCTTCCAGGGCCAATTTGACTAGTTTGGCAGGTATTCTGTGTCGCATAATAAGACGCAACAGTCGTGTCATCTCACGTGTCTGTTGTATGTGTATCCTTGAATCCTGTGTCTACTGAACAGAACAGAATGTAATAACTACGACGCTGGAGAGCAGCTCTGTGTTGTTCCAGCATTGGGAAACATGATCAAGTGTTTTCAATTGGAAAATTAAATCAAATCCAATCAAATCAGCATGTGATATCCAGTCGCACAAATACAAACGAACACACACATAGAGAGATGCAAGATACCTTTATATAACGAGTATGCACAGAAAATCTGCCATAGAGAGAAATGGGGAACGCAACATGGCAACGCATGAGTGAATGGTTTTCTCTTCCTTTTTCCGCCTTTTTTTCATCTGCAGTGTTGTCATATCATTGCCAGGAGCAACAGCAACAACAACAACAACAATATTCACTCGGCGTACAAATGGTGGCTGGGCGTAAAAAGCGGAAAAAAGTGAAGCCCTTGTGTGCGTCTTTAGTGTGGTTTACCGTAACTTTAAGTGTTGGCAATTTAAATTGGGACAGCCCTTAGCACAGGAGTTTTAATTAATCAACTCGACAACTGGACATACCCAATTGAAGACTGTACTACAAATCGAAAATCCATTCGAGTATCGACAGTATTATACAAAAACTAATGTTGGCAACTGCCTTAACATTCGAGGCGTTGAATGGGGCACGTAACACTTTAAGGTGCAAACTGTACTGCAAACGCAGTTAAATTGAGAGAAAGTCTTCAGAGAGTTGAGTGCTTGTAGGAGTGGTAAAAATCATTTGCTTTAAATATTCAGAAGCTCATTTTCTCGCCGTTTGACTGTATGGCTCTACAGAGCTGTATTTTAGATGTTCGACCAAAGCCCAACAAAGTGGCATTTTTAGCATTTGTTCCCATCGGAGTTCTGTCAATTGTTTACATGCGAGAATTGCGAGAAGTGAAACGAAGCCGCCAAAGAGCAAACATTCCAAATAACAATGGCAAGAACAAGCAGAACTGGGGAGCAGCTGCTGTGGGGCGCAGCAGCAGCAAAATGAGCAACGAAAGAGCAAAAGAAATAAATGTGAATTATTGATGAATGGCGCAGCGGCAGACGCAAAATAAAAGCATAAAAACCAACACGAATGCGAAACGTGGCAAAAGATTGCAGAACTGAAATAATAATACACAGTCACACACACACACACAAACACACACACAGTAAGCACTTGGCAAACTTGGGCACGCAGCGATAAAAAGACAAATATCATGGTGAATACTTTGAGGCGCGTGACGCGTTGCCAACTCTCCGCTCTCCATGTCGTTGTTCTCGACTCTCCACTATCCACTCAGCATTCCCCACTCCCCACTCTGCATTCCCAGTGAACTCACACAGCGCATAAAATAATAATCAGAAACCAAATAAGCGCTGAAATCTGAACCCGGCCACACGGCCTCCTGCTCCCCGCCCCTGCCACACACCAACATTCCCTTAGTTTGGCGCACGTTATTAAAAGCGAAATTGAAAACACACAACAAAACCAAAAAGCGAAAAAGCAACAGGAGCAAGGCAAAAAAATTATGTAATTTCACGCGCGCTAAAGTACGCAATACTTTTTGATTCTAGAGTTGTCAAGAGAGGCAAGTTGGCAATTCTCGCCCCACAGTTGCACAGTTGACAACAGCCGTAAGCTTGCACAATGTGACCAGTGGCATTCTTAACGATTAAGTATCATTGTTGGCCCACACTTCACTTCAATGCGCTTGCAACTAACTAATGCCACAACATATAATTTAATGCTCGTTTGCCTCTGCCCATTTGCCCCTTCTCTCCAGTGATTTATGCAAATAGTCGTCCAGTGCGTCATTTGCGATGCACAAACAAGAAGAAGAAACACATCTCATTTATCGGAGCTGAGTGCGCATTATATGGCCTATAAATGGTAAGCACGTCTGTAAGTGTGCACCGTACTGTATTATTGAGCAGTTGAGTTATGCTGAAGCGAATTCCTCAAGTTGAAGGCCACTGTTTAGGGTTAGTTTTTCGGATCAGTGCTGCCAACTCAGTCGTTGGAGAAATATCAACAAGTTACTCGCTTTATAGTCGCGTGGCTTCGCTGCTCTCCTTTGCATGCCCTTGTAATTTGTGAGCCCCACCAGTTGCCCACCCATTGTCCACCACCCCCCCTAGAGTTGGACATTTTTTATTTAATTTCATTTGCGCATTACATTACATTTGCCCAGTTGCGAGCGAGCGGGTCTTGACTTAATAAGCTCCCAGGTGTACGATTTTCAGCGCTCGACTCGTAATGGAAATTGTAGCTGATGTCATACACTGGGGAACTCCGCCCTCTCCCCTCCCCAACATCCTGCGAAAGAGAGTCAACTCCCTGTTTCAACCCCCTTATCCTACTCATACAACAAACAGCGGCCGGCAACCCTTAACCTGTTTTCTACCCCTTGTCGCTTCTCGTTTACTTGTTGCAAGTGGGTCGCATACCAACAAAAACTTCATGAGTCCCTTAATGTTGTTTTTCTGCTGGTTCGCCTGAGTGGATTAGTTGTTGTAGTTACCCAGCACCAGCAGCAGTAGCAGCAGCAGGTGGGCAGGTAGGTGGTAGGCAGCTAGTTGATTTATAATTATGGAACAAACAAGACTACGACTACCACGAAACCAACTCCAACTAGAGCAATTCTCATTTCGTATCCATTTCCATTACCATGTCAAATTTCAAGTGTACTACTGCAAAAAAGTTCTTCAACTGCATTTACCTTTCGGCTAATTGAAAAAGTGTTTCTTTTTTCAGTCTGTGGCCTAAAGCTGGAATACCTAACCTATTGAGATTGCATTTTAATTTGGCTTACAGAATTTTTATGGGCGTTCAAGATTTTCAAGATTCAAGCATGTTGTTAATGGAGTTGTAATGACAAAATTTAGCTGTGAGAAATGTTAATTACCATTAAGGTGCTCTTAGCGCTTAATGCAAGTTTATTGTGGCAATAAGTTATGCGAATTTCATATTTATGTTTTTGATGCTCTTTTTATTGTTTGCATAGATGAATGCTGCTCTTTAAGCAGGAAATCTTTTACCCTTCATTTTATTTTATAACATCCAAAGCCTTTTTCTGCTCATTACAAAAACATTGTCAGAGAAAAACTAATTGAAATATAAATAAATAAAATCAACTTGAAATGGCGTGCTCCATTTTGGGTTGAGGCAAACTAGAGTAGAGTTTGACAAAGCACAATAGTTTTTGTAGTCGACAAAAATAGAACCAAAAAAAATTGTCTACAAAATACGTGCTTTCTTTCTTTTGTTGCAGGTGTGCAATACGTCAATGTAATGTGGGCATGGCCCGGCCTTTTAATTGAATTTCGTGTGCAAAGGTAATTCAATCTGCTGGGCCAGACATTGCCATCACTCTGTGTCTGTGTATATATGTGTTTGTTATGACCATTTCAGGCATTTCAAAAACTATTCAAACCGAACACACACACACACTGATACACACAACAACCACATGAATTCATGAAGCACAAAATACAAGGGAAAGAAAACTAATTGACTTTCTAATAGTTGTGCAAATAGTTAAGTGCAAGAATCATGTTGAGACAATCGAAAGTTTTAGTATAGCGCCCAGCACACACTAAAATCTGGACGCACAACTTTTTCCCATTCTCCTTATTTTTTTTTATTTGGCACAACTTTTGGCTTAAATTCACACCAGCGCCTTGTTGCCCTCGCCCATGGATGGACACGCTTTGGGGCAATTTGTTTGTTACGGCAAATAGTTTTAATGGGCGGCGGTTTTAACGGCAACTTTGCCAGAATCTGCGTGAAGACAATGCACACAAAACACCACACACACACAGCCCCAATTTGAAGCAATTTGTTATGAAATACCAAAGGGACAGACGAGTCGAGGGAACGGGGGTGGGTGTAGTGGAGAGTTAAGAGTAGGCGTCTCTCTCTCTCTCTCTCTCTTTCTTGAGTGCGCCAACTTTGGCTGGGCAATTTGCAAGCCAATTAAATTTGACTGGTCTTTGGCGCGCAATGTTCGGTGTAACAAAATAAAATAAGAAAAGTGCATAAATAAACACTTTCAAGCTATGCCACACTCACTCAACCTCACCCCCTCAGCCACCATCACTCCACCATTGGATATCTGGCGCTACTTTGTAATTTCGTGATTGCGCATTTATGGCTTCATTTTGAGAATTTTTATGTGCCTGCCCTGCTCAGCCCACCCCATCAAGAACCCACCATTATGTAGCCGGCTCCTTTGCTTCTTTTGTGAACTCAGTTTGCTTTCGTGGGGAAAGAGCAGCTTTTTTCGTGTAATTTGCAGCGTTCTTTGAACCCGCGCTTATCGCACTCACAGCTACCCACAGCGTCGGCCATATTTTACTTAAATGTCCTGTTCATGTAAATGATGCGGTCCTCTGACTTCGGTTGCACTCACCCCTCCCATAGGGTTGGCTCTACCTGCCTTGCCTTGCCTTACTGCTCGATTCCGCTTCCAATTTATATAGTCCATATATCAAACGTGTATTTACATGGCTCAACAAACAGAGAAAGAGAAAGAGAGAGAGTGTGAGAGAGCGAGAGAGAGAAATTGAGGTCACATTTGCTTAACGCTCACAATTCTCTCGTCTCAGCACTCATTAAATAAGTCAACAAACGCAATGGGTAAATAATGCAACCAAATAAAAAAGAAATAAAAAAGTCCGTAATTTTCAACAAGGAAATCGGTTCTCGATGGTTGGAATGCTCGACATTATCTCAGAAGTGTGAGTCTTGTTGAAACTGTTGCCAAGAGAAAATTATTTATAGATTGCACTTCTTAATGCATCATTAATTTTGCAACTGTTTGCATACAGCGCGAGCAGCTGCTCACTTAAAGTTGTGGCTTTATGTGTATAATGAATGAATGCAATTTAAACGTGCTGTATAATTATGCCTAATGGCTACAACTCAAACTGCAAATTAGTCAGAAGTTAAGTCACACTTCTATAAATGCAAATATATTAGTTTTCTGTTACGTAGTTGCCAAGCCAAGTTGCCAGGGAGAGAGACACTTAGTCAAGTTTGGAGTGGCCACTCGCCAGTTACTTGGCATCAACTTCAACTGCGCTTTAATTAAATATCAATTACGCAGTCAGCTAAACTTTTGAATGCCACTGCTGAAAAGCAATCAATTAAGTATGCTTTGTTGTGTCCACTCTGCGTAAGCACCCCCCCTCCCACACCCAACTTAACGTGCCCCTTCCTCTGCCTACCCTCATTAGAGCTCTGTTTTCGCTGTTTATCAATTTAAATAAAAAGGCGCCAGTGCAGTGCAAATACAAATATTTGTAGACGACGCCAAGGCGCAGGCCAAATTGGGTACGGCGGACCCATCCAGAGCCCTTCTTCCGGCAATCCGTTAATGAATGACACATGGCGACAGCAAACAGTGGACACTGGACACTGGACAGTGGGTGGTTCGTTTGGTGCGTTGGTGCACACAAACGACTTGCAAACAAAATTAATGCCACAAAACAACAAACATTAGCGCACTTTTCGTGCCGCATTGCGTGGGTCATTAGGCTCGCCGATGGGAAACAACAAACACAGAACTCTGCAACACTCAACCATTTTAGCTACCACCACTCGGTACTCGGTGCTGCTGCTGCTACTGGTTGGGTGACCATTATAGCGAATTACTTAATGACCGCACGCGTGTGCTTTTGATGCCTACTTTTAGGAGCTGCCACACCCACTAGCGCACATACACACACACACACTCACGAACATACAGAAAATTTGGTCAGCGCTTTCTTTAATTTGAGTTTTGGCTTTATTTTTCTTTCCCATTTCTTTGTTCTATTTCTTTGTAACTCTGTGCGTGATTTCTGTTTGTATATTGCTTTTTAATTTTGCTCGTTACTCCGCCATTTGCAGTGGGAACGTGAGGCAAGACAAGCACGGCGCGTATGACTCACAACAATCAGAGACAGAGAGAGTGAGAGAGAGAGTGTGTGAGAGAGAGAGAGAGAGAGAGGTTGGGAAAGTTGTGGCATTGATTTAACTCGTGTTTTTGCTGTAGTTTCTATTTACCGCATATTTCATAGCCCGGGCGCCACTGGATTGCGTTGTCGTCGCTGCAACGCCAAACTTTTTTTTACAACTTGCTGACAAAGTCATGTTTTTACAGTCTTTGGTATTTTACTGCACATAACTCGTAAACTTAATGCAGTCCAAATGATGCACTGGTCGTGGAAAATACGCATTTTACACATAGTTTACCATGTAGGTGAATTCAACTTTCAGGTGCTGATGGCAGAATAATAAAAAAAAATTCAACTATTTGAAATAGCAAAAATATTTTCAATTGTTGAAAATTGCTTAGCTGGTCTTTAATAGGGCACATATCAAAATAAGAAACGTAACTAAAGATAAACAACTCAATGATAAAAGCGAAGTTTCCTTAACTTTAAAGTCAGCTTTGTAATTACAAATAAATGCAGATTGCATTTCAAATATTAAAATCCTCAATAATTGAATAATAAATCAAACTTGTTCAAACATGCTTTCTTTTAGAGCACTCTAATAAGTTATTAAATAATTGAATTGTTTGCTAGTTCATTTTATATACATAAATGTATAAAAGTATATTATTTGCCATATTTAATAACCATGCCATATGGCCAGCTCACAAATGGTCAACACAGAGTTGCAATTAGTTGACTTTTCGGCCATTTGGCGGCCAATTTAAAAGCCACCGCACTAAGCATGGCAACTAGACGAGTGCTGAATGGAGTTAACTGCCGTTTGCTGTATAGTGGTGGGTGGTGGGTGGCTGATGTAGCTGCCACACATAAACCGCACTGTTATATTCACGTATGTGTATAATATACGTATGTAGGTGTGTGTGTGTGTGTGGACTTAATTTCATTTAGAATTTTCTCTGTGTTTTTATTTAATGGCTTTTGCCAGGGTCTGGCCCTAAACAGCACACAGACAATATGCCGGCACAAATGGCACGCGAGTTGCAGTCACAGTTGCCACTTCTATATGCCACTTATTATGTACTAGACACACACACACACACACACACACACGCGCACACATAAGCACACACTTGGCTTGCAATCTAAAGAGCCATGCATTAAAAATTAATGTGCGGCGGTGGCTAGGTAAAAATATTTTTGCCTACTCCTGTGGGCGGTGTCGTACGCAGACACACACACACACACACTTGCACAGAGGACTACACGTCATGAGGGACGGCCAAAACGTTGACAGCCATAGGAAGCGTGTGTCGGTTGCGCCTGTCGTCTGCCGTTGTTGTTCTTGTGGTTTTTGCCTTTTGTTTGTCGTTGGAAAAATCAGGTTATCGATTTTTGACGCTTTGCGCATTTGCTTTTATTTGTTAAGCACTACACACACTAACACACACACATACACCCACATAAATTGTTGTAGACAGCTGCCATGTCCTTGGCAAAAGAACCTTCTTAAAGCCGAGATGCCTATCAGCCAGTCGAGCCACTAATGTAGGCAAAATTGAAAACTGTCATCGTCGTCGTCATCCTTTTACCCATATGCAAATAGTGACTGTGGCAATGTCCGCGTGTCTGTCACTCGGCAAACTTTGACAGCATGGACGGTCCGAGTATTTAATTTGCGTAGAGTAACTGATTTACAATCAATTAATGTGCACAAGAAATGCCAAACAGAAAAAAAGACAGGGAAAGAGGGAGAGGGGGTGTCGAGCAAGGACAAGGCCAAAACAAGGCACAATTGAAAGTGTCCGCTTGATTTGCTTTTGAAATACGTAATTATTTGTTTCGAGTTGGTTTCAAAACCTTCATTAAGCCAACAATTGAAATGGATATATTCTGAGCACGTAGCAAATACCACAATAATTAAAAGTCAATGAAATTGGTAAATCAAATGAATAAGCTGAGGGAGTGGCTATCAAAGGAATGGGGAGTTAACAATTAACCACTGGCATTACGGTAATCGGAGGAAGGGGTAGTCGTAGTAGTCAATTGCAAGGCAATTAAGTGTAAAAGTCACGTAATTGATGTTAAAATAAAGTTAAGGAATATTTGGGAAAAACTCAGGATCCGAATTAATGATACTCTAGAGAAAGAGGCCAACGAAAAGCGATTGAATTTATGATTCTTGGACACAATATAGCTGAATTGGTTAGCTGAATATTTTACGTTCAAATTCTCAGTTCAAAAACGTAACAATTTTTCGTGAACTTTAAATGAACACTACATTTACGTTTCTTCCAAAAAGCCCCAATTAACTCCACCAGAAATATGACATTTTCTTATGTTTTCTCACAACTTTTTTCAAGTGCTTTACGGTTGAATAAATGTGTTCCTAAGTAATTCAATAGAGCTGTTTTTTATTTAGCTCAGTGTTTGCTCTCCAATTACCAGTGTAAACTCACTATACCCACACCCACCCCCCACCACTTGCCGCACCACACGCAGAGCAATCAAATCAAACAAATTGTTGACTAAATTCAAGCGATATAAATAAATAAAAAGAAGCCCGGACCATTAAATCAAGTACACGCACAGTTGCCCAAACGAGTCTCCTTCCCCACCTCACCCCCCTACGACAGGAACCTGCAATTACAATAACTAAATGCAAGGGAAGGCGGTGGCTTAAGTGTGGGCGTGGCAGCAGCGACACCAGCTAAATAGTGGCAAGCATTCGTAAAAATACATAAACATATATATATATATGCGAAGGCAGTGCGTGAGTCTAAATAAAAGCTCGCCTTGATGCTAAATAAATAAATTGTTAAAATATGCAACAACAATAACAGTAATAAATCCCAACAACAACTCGAACAAACGTTACCTGCAACTGAGTGTGTGTAGAAATTTGGCTATAAATCACATTTTTAGCGGGCAAAAAGAAAAAAGTTTCGCGTGACAAAAATCAACTAATGTGGTTAATAAAAACCTCCTCTTCTCCCTCCCCCTCCCCTCCCCTACACAAAAAAAAAAATAAAGTAGCTAAAAACCTGCAAAGTGTGAACATTCACCTGCTGTGAGAGGGCGGTAGCGGGTGTGCAGGCGGAGGCGGGTGCAAACGGAAAGTTGAGCGGTGAAGCGTGCTGCAAGTTTATGAAAAGTTAAACAGAACTTAAGCTACAAACAAGGGGGGTGGTGGGGTGGTGCCATAAGGAGTGGGTGGGTTTCTGTTTTGTGGTGTTGATGTAAATCACTTTCAGCGCTTGGCGACCAACTTTTGCCCAGCTGCGGGTTGCCTGAAATTTATGCAAATGTGTTGGTTGTTCTCATTGTTAGTTGCCTTGCTCGAGGCAAGTCTTGTTTGTTGTTGTTTTGACACAGCGCGCCACCTGGCGTTGGCAATTGTCGTTGACATTTTCACCTGCTTTTTGGCACTGTTCAGTCAACTTTTCGAGCTGGTTAAATTGTTTTGAATATTTCCCTAACACTTACTAAAGCAGACAGCCAACCCATCGAGTGAGGGCTGAGGGATGAAGTGTGGCTGTTGTAATCAACACCCAGTTATTTGATTGACAGTAGCCGGTTTAGTGTTCAGTTCAGTTTGTTGCAAGTTGGCTGCTGATTTATATAGCGCCGCTTTTGATAAGTTTTGACATTTATGGCCATGAGGTGGGTCGTGGTGAAGGGGCCAGTTAATGTAGCTTGGAAAATGGTGGTCAGATAACGTGACAGCTAATCGATGAATACTGAAATACTTCCTCTTCTCTATTTGGTTTATGCTTGTCAGCTGACAACCTACGCAAAGAAGAGGGTAGACAGGGGTAGTAGGGGGCAGACATGGGTAGTAGGGGGAAGGGCCACATCCAGCTCCAGGGGCGTTTGTGATTGTCATAAAGGTTGCGCACGGTGATTATTGTGATGATTGTGGTGCGCATGTGGTGTGCACGGCAATGAACACAACAAGTATTAATTTACTCGGAGGAGTGTTTGTTGAAAAGGTCAAGGTGAAACCAGTTGGAGAAAGGGGCAAGCGCAGTTCTCACTATGACATAATTCCATGACAAGCAAGCGGGGTTTTTTTGTGTGGTAATTTCAATATTTAAATTTAAAAGTAGCTTTTTTTTAATAGTGCACAAGTTTGGAATTTCAATTCCAAATAGAAGCTAAGATCTGAGGGATCTGGAATTGAAAATGTTATATTTGCAATACAATATTCAATAAGTCTGGATTAAATCATATATTTCTACTCTTCTTGGAATATGTGATGTCAATATAATTGGATTGAATTTATTCGTTTGATATATAACTGCGAAACCTTTTCACTACATAAAGATGAGTGCAAAACGGCGGATAGAAATGCCACTTAAACGTCCCATATCATTTTGCCCGGCGCAATGTAATCTGGCGGATAGCGTAAAATGTTGCTGAAAGTTATGGCGAGTGAATGTCATAAACTTTGATTTCCTGCAGCGGCTGAAATCCAAACGGAATGGCACGAAAAATGGCGGCCACAGCAGTTACAGTTATAACGGTTAAACCCGTTATAGCCGCAATTTTTATGTATGGCTAACACGCACGATTCGCGCGAACGGGGGGGGTGGATGGGTAAATGGCTGTCTAAATCGACTGCGACTACTATTTAATTTATAAAATGCCGACACACAAAACACATTTTGTCGTGCATAAAATGGAAAATAACAAAACATAAAAATGGAGCAAATATACTTTTTTTACGGTTTTGCATAGGGGGTGGGGGTTAGAGCTTAAAAAATCCTGTAAAAGTGTGGCTGCAATAACTACTATAACTACAAAATGAGCGGCATAAAAATATTTATTAAATGGCTGACGCTGGCATATGATGGAATTTTTATGTTCCCCTTCACTCAAATACACCCCCTTCTCCCATCAGTCGTGATCGTAGTCGTTCATATAGAAATGCATTTTTTACAATAGATTTTTCATCGATTTCCAGTCGGCTTCACAACCCAAAAACTCCTAGTCTTATTCCATTTTTAATTTACGACAAATATGCAAAGCGTTGCTGAATTTCAGGCTTATGGTTTTGCTTCTGTTGGTTATGCAAATGAATACTTCGTTCCGTACTTACAACATTTATCGTTACGGTTTTCTATACTATGCATGAACTTACCTAGAAAGAGAAAAATATTCAAAATTAGTGGATTAGCATTTTTGGAGCATTTAAAATGCAAGATTTATGCATAAATTATGCAACCAACAAAATTTGTAAGTCTTTGGTAAATGAAAATGCTAGCATATATATATTGGTGCTCAAATGATTTTTATCTTGAACTTTTGGTATTACTTATCGAAATGTTTTTCATGCTCATATAAAGTATTAAAATTTGTAAGATTGCCTTTGCTTCGCAAATCCCTGAACGAGTCAATTAAATGCCCTTAGAAGTCCTTCATGCTCATTTTAAATATGTATACAGATACTGCAATCCTAGCATTAATCTTATCTACATACTACACTTAATTAAGCTTACAAATCATCTATGACAGTTACATTTGCTAGAGTTCACTTAAATTTCTAAGCGTTGTGCACTCAAGACATAAATTATGTTAAAACGCTGAACTCGAAATCGCATTAAATAATGTCCAACAAATCCCCGAGGAAAACTTACAAAATGGCAGCATGCAGTGTTGCCACTGCTGAGAATATCTAACACACAGCAATTGTGACAAGAATAATTTCCTAAATATCATAAGTAAACGCAACAAATTGCCACCAAACCTTTTGGGCCGCAGAATCGCAACGTATTTTGTGGCACAGAGTCAGAAAACTTTCGATGGCAATGGCAACTGACAAATTGTGTGTGCGCGTGTGTTGTTGCAGCACACACACAGACTAAAAGTTTTGTGCAACAAAAGTTGTGCAGTTGCAGCGGTTGAACATGACAGCAAATGATACACACAGCAAATAAACACGAAAGCGAAGATGAGGTGATAATAATGATGATGATTGTTGTTGTTGTTATTGTTGTTGTGAATTACGAAGTTACTGGCGTTTGACACCTTTCAGTAATTATGTGTTGCCATATTTAAGCACATACACACAACACACTCACACACATACACACACACACACATTCGCCCAAATAATACGCACAATTTTCAATTGCTTTGCCAAGCGTAAAATTGCGCATACGCCGCGTTTGAAAATAGCTGTGCAATTCAAGTCGCTTGCTTGTTAGTTTAGTTAGTTAGTTACTAATTTGTGATGCTTAAAAGCATGTTGTTGCAAAAACCAGCGAGCCGTTGCATGCAGCAGTTGCTGCCAAACTTTCGTTTTGAAAGTAGGAAATTTATTTTAGCCATTTCGTTTCATTGTAATCGTATTAAAATTATTATGATTATTTTTCGCAAATTTTGATTTGTTGCCACTGCTGGCTAAGTCTCATGGGCAATAATCATATGTAGCGCATGGCTTAGATGGGTCCAAATGCAATCAACACTAATAAATGCAGATACCACACTCTACCACACACGCACACTCACTCGCACACTTACACTTACATAGGGCAGACAGTCAAAGCCCGAGGCTTATGCATATATATGCAGAACAGGCAGCAGCGTAATCAAAACTTATGTCTCTGGTCTCTGGTTATGGCTCGGGTCAGTTTGGGCAGCTCGTTCAATTTTAATGGCCAACCAAAATACATTTGGCAGCCATGCCCTCTGCCTCCCTCACACACACACACACACACACACTCATCTCTCTTGCTCTCTGTGCTATGTTGATAATAGTGTTAATTATGCGCCTGTCAATATGCCAAACATTGCACGGCCTAAAATATGTTGCAGCAACAGCAGCAGCAGTAGCATCGACAGCAATTGACGTATCAGGTTACCGAAATGGAGCCAAGGACCGTCTAAGTGTTGTGGCTCTAGACCATCTCAACAGCTGCATGCACTAATTGAAGTTTGTGCAGTTTGTATCATAACATTTGTGCACACTCTGCTCTGCTATGAAGTTTTTGCAGCTGTTTGCAGCTGTAGGCCACAAAATGCGATTCAACACAGACGACTGAAATACAGCAGCAAAAAGGCAAATAAACAATGAACGTTATTTAGGACTCGATGCGTATCACTTTTTAATCAAAGTTCAAACTTGACCAATTAAGCCATGCGAAGCAGACGAAGCAAGATTGAGGAGTGAGGCAATTGTCAAGTTAGGCGCATTATAATCTGATGCATGTGGCTGCAAACAGTCCTCAGGGTTTTTGCTGAATCGAAATTGTGTGAAATGAAGGATAAATTAGTTGCCCAAGGCATATCTTAGTTATCGTAAATAGAGAGGGTGCTAAAGAGAATGCAATACAATCAAGGACAGAAATGATATGTAAATCGAATAATAATATTTATAAGAAAGTATATAACAGGCAGAAGGAAGCATCTCCGGCCCCATGAAGAGTACACATTCTCGATCAGATTCAATAGTCGAGTCAAGTCAAGACTTCAAATTTTAAATATCTGTTAGTGTATATCAGATCAAGTTGATTTCGTTTTATCAATTCATTTTAACTTCTAATAGCAATAAAAGTCACAATTCTAAAGGAAAATCCACCAATTGATATATAATACCTTGATCAACTGCACAAATGTCATCATTATTTCATTACTATATTACAGGCGTCATTATTTTCTGTGTATATGCTATAATTTTACTGTCAAAATCTTTTAAAGGCGAATTTGCCTCGAAATATTTATTAGCAGACTTCAGGGTATATTGTAGTCGACCTCACTCAACTACTGTGTTCTTATTTGGTTTCAGATTAATGTCTAGCGTTAGTTCAATTCCGTTTAGAGTTTAATTCCACAAAGTCGCCACAATTTCACCTTTAAAATGGTTTAACAATATTTGCTAGCAAACATTGTGCAAATGACCAGAACACAAGAGTCGCATATTTGTATTGTTTTTGATTGCAAATTGTAATTTATGTTCGACATTGGTTTATTTATTTATAGGATATTGGTGAAAGCTTGGAAAATAAATATGAATTTTGTTGAGCTTTGACATTTGACAGCTGACACTCCCTCTCTCTCTCTCTCTCCATTTTATTTAATACATTCGTTGCATACAAATAAGGGCCTTGCAGAGAGTTACATTTTGCGGCAAGTTCATTAACAACGAGAGCGTAAACCAATTTGGCATATGTGCAATTTGTTGCAACTCGTCGACTAATGCCATCAAATTCATTTATACTAATTAAAAATTAAATGCGTATCGAATGCAGACTTTTACGAAATTCGCTAATGTAAAATGTAATTTGATTGCAATTGAAAAATGAAAACAAAAAGCCGATAATGTTTTTGAGTTGAAGCGGCTCATCTATTTGCATGTATTATTATGCAAATGCAGTAAAAATGAGGATAAACGGCATTTGTTATTGCCGCTAATGGCAAACAACAATAAACTATGCTTTGTGATAAGCTATCAATATTTAAAGACCTATGGGATTTGAAATAAATAAATAAAGTGTGCAATAAGTGAAATTTAGATAAATAAATGTTAACTAGTGCGAATTTGAAGTTCCCTATTTGAAACTCTTGCTTCAAAGTCGAAAACTATAATTGCTATAAAAACCTGTAACTTTAAACTCTTCTCACGAAACCCCTTAGTAATAATAATATTTATAGAGTGTATTTAGAGGCTTACAAAAATGTTCAAATCAACAAATTTGTCGATGAAATCTTATTTCAAATCTGGGATAAACTTAAACACAGATTAATTTACTGTAGTGAACAAAAATCTATCTACTTATCTCTTTCTCTCTCTCTCCTTCAATTTTTATTCAAAAATCGTTGTTTAACTATATCACACCTCATTTGTTTTTTAAACAAATTGAAAAAAATCACCGATTAAAATTACAAATCTGATTACATTTGACATCATTAACATTTCTTTCACGTCACACACACACACACACACACACACACACACACACACACACACATACACATATAAGTGCTGCGCTTTGTTCTGGCTGGCTCCTAATTTATATGCAGCTTGCAATGGCAAAATATTTATGCACAATTAAATCAAGTAAAAAACAATGGAATAAATGGCAGCCGTGACTAGCACAAACACACACACACATAGTTAGAGTTTCCCTCTCTTTCATACACACATACATACACCATTAAGCAGCTGCTCATTTAGGAAAAAAAAAAATGCAAATGACATTTGAACCAAAATGCGAAACGAGCCAAAAGCTGCACATGTGATTGTGGCTCCTCCTCCTGCCATTACCCACACATCCTCTTTCCCTCCCTCTCTCTATATATATATATATTTAAATATATGCATGCATGTATATATATGCCTCCATTCTCTTCTGCATTAATTTTTCACAATGAGCTATGCAGTTGACCCACATTCGCTGTCCCTTTCCCACTCTCGCATGCACTTCTTGCTCTCCTCCTCCTCCTCCTTCAGTGGTGCCATACATTTCCCAAGCTTTCTTCTTCTTGATTCGCGCAATTTCGTGTTGGCTCCCTGGGCTTAATGTGCATTAAAAGCATGGGCTGCTTGTTCTTGTTGTTATCCTTATGTTCTTGCTGTTGTTGTTGTTGTTGTTTTCGCTACGCAGCGCTAATTAAGTGGTATTATGTGGTCAGAGGCCCGAGGTTTGCACTTCTCTCGTTTCGTGCTGTTCTCTGGGTCTGCCGTTTTCTCTTTTCTTTTATTTTTTAAATGTATTTTTCCTTGCTTGGCGTTTTCCATGCTTGTTAGGATAATTTCATAATTTCTTTTTGGATTCTGTTGCCAGCAGTTAATTGCATTGACATTGAGCAATGGTTGTTTAGAGGGCTTGTGACATATATCAAAATTCTTCCCCTTATCACCACCGTTAGTTTGCTTTTTCAGCTCGTTTATAACCTTAAGCTCGTTATAAATCACGTTTAAAGCTAATTTACGTTGGAGTTCGCATCGATAAAAATATATTTATTACTACTATATTTCAACTTTATGTAAATAAATATTTACTCATAAATAAATTTGCTTTAGTTTTGTGTTCATGTTTAGTAATTTATTTAATTTATTTTTAAAAAGTCAAAATCTCTTAGCACAATTATCCTTTGAGGTATACTAAGTGCATAAATTTCAACGATTTCAAAATTACAAATTGTAGCAGTAAATTTTAAACTCAATTAGCATGTCCCCTCTTATAAGCACCAAGCTCCAAAATGTATGCTACAATTTTGTTAATGACTTTTTGAGCTTATTTATTGGTAATGCGTATTATTTTGATTCGCAAATTAAATGCGCTGACAAACTGTCGTAAAACTACTATAAAAAAAATACACAGTAAAAAAAAAAACTGTCAAATGCATTTTAATTTACGATGGTGCTCTGATGTTGGCGTTTTATTTGATGTTGCCTGCATTTGAAATGAAAATAGCTTGCATTCAAAATGAAATAGCACACATAGACTGCCAGAGGGAAATGTGCAATTTATAAGGGTTGTGTGAGAGCTATTTTCCCGCTGCGAGTCTAATGCAGTAACACGACTAAAGCTTCAATGGGTTAACAATGGCCGACGGCGCCAATGCCAAATTAAGCCTGCCCCACCCACCCACCACACCTCTCTGTTGGCGGCGCTTTTGTTGGCGTTTCAAATGAGTCACCAATGTGCGTTAAATTTTCCGTCGCATTGCAAAACTAATGAGCAACATTGTTTGATGATGTCAATCATTAGATACGATAATGCAAATGAACCCAGCTGGAGATCCCAATTAAAGTCTCAACTAGGCATAGGAATAGGGACAGACTGCGAGACAGAGAGACAAATAGGGAGAGAGAGAGAGAGAGATGCAGATAGTAAGGGAGACAGTAGTGAGACCAAACAGACGTCCTACGCTGCTATTGTGTTGTGTCAAAAATAATCCCCAAAAAAAAGACACCGAAAAAATTTGCATGCCAATGATACATGGCCATCTAACAGCAGCAACAACAACAGCTAAAAACCGCGACTGCCGGCAACAAAACAAATTTTTCAAAACACAAACATTGTACACCATGGCACAGTGGTACAAAATATTTACTTTGCTAAACTTAAATGTCAAACTCAGGATTGAATTTATTACACCAAATTTTAGTTGCTATTTTCTTTTATTTTTTCTCCATTTAGTCTATGGAAAAATTGATCAATTATTAATTCTCAAACTGTTTTATCCTCATTTTCCCTTCTTGTAATCTATATCAAAATGGATCAATTTATATTAATATATGAAAATTCAAATATAAATACGATTAAAACTTTTTTTTTTTTTTTTTAGATCTGCTTTTAAGTAAAATTGTAAGCACAAAAATAATTTACTTAATTCTCTGTATTTTTTCTATGCATTTATTCAAATGCATTATTTGAATTTTATTCTTGTCTGAAATTTGAGAATTCTTTCATACTAATTTGTTCATTCACTCAATTTAGATGGCTCCATTGTGCTGTGGCGCTGGCTTTAGGAATCTGCATGTTTATAATGCATGTGCTTGGCTGCCTGCCTGGCTGGGCGTGTCAAATGTAGGCGTTGACAGCAGCAGCAACAATGACGACAACACTGATGACGTGCGGTTGTCATTAGAGCTGCTGCTGCTGTCCGACTGTTGATGACGTTGTTGTGCCACCCTACACACCCAACAGCCTACAACACTCCGCATCCCACACAGACTACACACAACAGTCTATGTCAAAAAACCTCAGCCCAGTTTAGTCCAGTTCAGTCCAGTCCTAATGCCCCTTATGCAACCTAGCATGCAGCACTGACCGCTGTTCTTCCTGTTGTTTTGCATGGGGTTGCTTGCTGTCGCTGTTATTGTTGTTGCTGTCATTGTTGTTGGGTGTCGGTGTCGTCATCATAGTAGCTGGGACTCGTTACTGTGGCTGGAGACCGCATAGCGACCGAAATGCATACAACATGAACAAAGCGTAAAACTGTAAGGCTTGTGGTGCTGTGCTGGTGGTGCGACAGACGACAACCCTGGTCAAGCGGTGTCCGACCTTTTATTAGGCGTTGATTTCATGTCGGCCGTCAACGCGTCTGCTTTAATTGATGGCTGCTATATTGAAATTATGCGCAGGCTGTTGCAGATTGTGGCAATTCGAGTTTATTTATGTACATACAGGCCACATCCTATGGTGGCGGTGGCAACCCTTGAACGCACGCTCCAGATGCGTGCACATAATTGCACTGGGATTAGCTGCGGGGTGGCGTCGTAAATTTTCAATTTTTAACAATTTTATTAATTTGTGTAATGCTAAGCTTTTAAACATAGTGGTTCGCTAAAACTCAGAGGGTTACTTTTTGTAGACCTGTAGAGTGAGTGACCGCTTTCATTTTGCGGACGTAGAATCCGTTTTTCAGGATTATATTTCTCATAATTTCAAGTAGTGCAAGTGTGCTATATACTGATACCTCCTCTATTTTGCATTTATCATTTAAAGTTAAAATCGAGAGATATGCTTTATACCTTCATATTTCTGCAGAATTATTCCTTTTTTTTTTAGCCTAACCCCAAAGACTTCGTTGTAAGATTAAATTTATCCATCATCCTGCTCTTCATGCCCCGGTAATGGCATTCTGATGACATTTTTTGCTCCCTTAAAAGTGTTGCATGCAAAAATGTTGCCAAAGCTAAAATATTTTGGTTTATGCAATGCAATATATTGACAGGCAGCATGGCCACAGCCTCCAGTCAATTATTCTGGCAATTAGGGTGACCACTTATGCAAACAGTTTGGGTAATTTGATGGGTTAGGGTGACCATTCGCTTTCCATTTAATAGCTGATTTTCAAAGCTATTGAATTGTCAGAGTAGAAAGGGAGTCGAGCGCTGCCAGGGTTGCCGCAACAACTCAAAAAGTGAGTTATCATGCAAGCACTTTTCTAATTACGATTTTGCATGTGGCTTCTCTCTCTCTCTCTCTCTCTGCCGGAGACACGGGCTCTCTGCTGCTGATGGCCTGGGTTGGGCAACAGCCAAGCTAACATTAGTCTGGACAGATTTCCCTGCAGGCCAAAATCTAGATGTTTCGTTGCTGCTGTTATGGATGCAACTTTAAATTGCTTTGCCTCTGACTTTTTCTTTTTTTAAGCAGCTCTGAGTGCCCCCATGCTCACCGACATTCTCTCTTCGCTTTGGAGGAGCTGACAATGCAGATGAGCCTGACTACCGATGCTGTTGCGATTCTCTGCTCGTGCCTGTGGGAATCGCATCAGTGCACTGATTGCGCAGCAACGCTCCAAAATTTCACAGAGGCGAGCTCCAAAATGCCTGAGTGCGTAATGTGTTTTCCGGGACTGGCCCCAGTGCAGTCCCAAGGGGCAGGGGCAAAAGTTGTGGGTTGGAATTTTCCAAGTCTGACGATATGGTGATAAAGTGCAGACATTTGACAAATTAACTGCTTTGCGCCGGATATGTTGTTGCAACGTTCGGCATGCAGCAACGACAAATTCCCTACACCCTGATGAAGCTCCATACCACCCACATCCATACGCATACCCTCCCATCTCATGAGCACTCCAACGAACAGAAGCCAACGCCATACAAGCTATGATTGATTTATGAAGCCAGACAAACGATTTGATAACGACGGTCCAAAAGGTGATTGACATGATGCATGAGTGTTAACCAACAAATACTAAAGCCTAAATTTGAAGCTTATGCCTTAATACTATGGTAATAATTAAAATAAAAATAGCGCAAATGAAAAATAAAGAGTATCTTACTTGATTCTGACTCAAAGCAAGCGAAAGCATGTCGTCACTTACCTAAAAGAAAGACGGGAAGATAGAGAAAGAGAACATTAGATTAAACCATGGAATAGTTTCAATTTAATTAATAATATTTACGAATACAAAATGCTAATATGAAACCGTTTACTGTAGAGACAATGCTGAAGAACGCTGGAGAAGTAAGCTTCATAGCCAAACGGAATGTAAAATTACCGATGGAGTCACACAATGTTTTTCCAGCAGATCAAAACTCTATATGCTCCAAGGATATCCAATAAAGCCTTACACCCACACACAAGGACAAAATAATATTAAGTAATGTGTGGAAACACAAAGCGGCAATAGGAAATTGTTGTTGAGCAGCAGCTGGCGCCCAATATGCACATATATTAAGTCGTAAAATGCATTCCACATACACACATGAAACTATTGGAATTGCTTTATAACAAGCAGGGTGGGAGTCAGTGGAAGAGGGGGACGGGGTGGATCACATACGTAAGCACTGAGCGCTATAATTTCAAGGCTAATGCCAAGCCACAAAAGCTGTTACGTAAATCCTATGGCAGGAGGTGGAGGAAGTCAGTGACCTTGAGCTCACGCTAAATGAAATTACAGTCGAAATAAAGTTTGACACATGTCACACAGTGCACACAGAGAGAAAGTACGAGCAGATAAGAGCTCTTAGTGGCCACACACCTGGAACAGAATGGACGGGAGCGGAAAGGGAGCCAGATCCCGTTGGCTACTGTCGCGGCACGAACATACATAAAAATCAACAGTTTATGGCCAACGCGTGTCCTTGAGTGGCAGCATGGTAGGACGACAGACGAGCAGAGGCAGAGGAAAGTGCTGCCCCAACCTAAACCACCCACAACAGCTATAGTCCCCGTCCCACAGGCCTGGTTGCTAAGGACCTGACAAAGTTTTCGTCTGGTTTTGCGTTGCAGATCCTCTGCCAAATGTCTTGCCATCTATTTGCATTTTCTATTTATTTCTTTATCCCTTTGCCAGGCGAATCGGCGGCACTTGAGTTTGGCCGCCATTAGTGGCACGTCCTTGTCCATGTCCATGTCCCTGGCCCTGAATCTATCTCTGTCCCGTTGCACGTTGTTTGTCGATTTGTCCTTTGCCCGAGTCCTGTCCTGTTTGTATCTTCCACTTTGCCACTCATATTTTATTAAGTAGCAAAGTTGACAGGGGATTCGATGCCTCGCCCGCAACCCCCTCCGGTCCACATCGTTCAAGTATATCCAAGTGGAACTGTCATTTTGCAAAGTAAATATTGGTAATTTTTATTGAGGACTTTGCTTGATTTTCATCCCATCCTTATCCCGCAAACAGAGAAAAAAAAATACTTAAGCAAATTATAAACATTTAAGGGCAAAACACAAAAATAGACTAGAGCCTGGATCTGGAGTTGAACCCAAATCAAGGCGGAGAGCATTAAGCATTAACCGAAACTGATTGCAACTAGAAAATTAAAAATACATTTCTTTCCTCCCCCAGCCACCAATTCGCAGTCCCCCTCCCACACCTTGTCCAAATACGTGTGTTACGCAACGCATCGATGGGCCCAAAAATGTTCGAGAATGCAGCAGACCGTAAGCAGACAACATAAGCGTTAACAAGAAGTTTTTGGGTGGTTGCTATAACATGATTCGTAAAAGCTGGAGCATCAAAATCAAATCAACCCCTATCCTAAGGCCAACCTCTGAGTAACCATGGCAAGAGGCACAAATATGCATGGGCAGGTGTTGCTCATACACGCGCAAATTGCCAATGGCTAAGTGAATTTATTGCCAGGCAAAAAAAATATAATAATAATAATAATTGTTGCCTACTTTTGGGGTGCACATCACTTAAAAGTTTAAATTAGAGTTTGGTGCCCGGTCATATGATTAAAATCGATATGAAAAGATTCATTTTACATGGCTTGCTTTAAATTGACAAGAGCGCCATAAATCAAACTGGAGCACAATAGAACTACGTCGCTTTTGTATCATATTTTAGCATGCCCTGGTAGTATTCATAAAAGTTTCAAGTGCTCTCGGCACACATCATTTAACTTGGCCGGGCGGGACGATCTCAGCAACAAAAAAAAACCTGTACAAACAGCTGCCTTTCAATTTCAATCAGCACACAATTCAACGCTAATAGCTTTTCTCAGTTACGAAAGGAGCACCAGTGCTGGAGGAGGTGAATGAATGGAGGTTTTTGCTATTTACTTTTCGCACAAATTGTTATAAAATATTTAAAAATCATGCTCCAGGCCCTGAGCCGCAACGAACCTTGAAAACGAGCATCAAGAGTCGAGTCAAGGAAATCCTTCCTCTTTTTTTTTTTAGCCAAAAAAAAAAGTCATAAAATGTAAAGATTTCCAGGCACGCAGCATTTCAACGGCTTCCGTTTTAGGCCCTTAAATATGCACAGAGAGCTTCAATTTTATGCTAGTGTTTGTTTTGTGCGTGTCGGCCTCCAGAGAATTGAGGCCCATAACTATGTACGTATGTGCATATATATAGTCTCTATATAGTAGTCGTCTTTGCCATACGCATGAATATTTAAAATGCAGTGAAAATAAATTACACAAAATATTCCATTCAATTTCATTTCTTTGCCTGCCATTCTTTCATTTGCATTGCATATTTTATATTGTTGTTTAATATATAATACCAGACACATACAGTTATTGAAGATAGACATATGAGTGGTGTCTCTTTATATATTTGAGTTGTGCGAACGTTTTGGATGGCAGCTTGAATTTAAAAGAGTTCATTCATTCCCTGGAAATCTCAGCGAAAAGATATTCTGAGATCAGTCGAGATAAAGCAAAAAGAGCCTCTCATTTATAGATGTAGAACTTTCATAAAAAGAATGCACATATTATTGTCTGTATTAAACTGTTTCTCATCCACCAAAAACAATTCAAATTATTGTAACAATCCAAATTTGTTTGCTAACACTTCCAAATGAATACAATAAGCAAACAAATTTGAATAATAAGCTTTAAATCATGGCATCAACCCATTCTGTAAGCCAATTTACATAAAACATGCAGTTAATAAATGTGTCACGTTTTCACTGGCATCATTTAACATTTTGAAATAGGACAAATTAAGCATAATAATCCATCAATTTGGGGACAATGATACGTTTGGCTTAACTTATTCATGGATTGTGTACATTTTCATTGTTTTTCCTCGTATCACATTTTTGACGCATTGTAACAAAACAATAAAAAACAAATCAAATAAAGCTCAAAATTCCGAATTTTTCGTTTGGGTTGGGCTGGCACTGATGCACGTCGCAGTCATTTCCCTGCGATTAGCAGGCCCAAAAATTGGCATTTAACTTTAATAAATCGCCTGACAATCTTTTGGGAAAACGTTTTCAATTCGCTGTAAAATGGCGACAAGCCAGAGGACCGGAAGATAGCAACCAAAAAAGTCGCCGCCAAAAGCAGCCATTTAAAATTTTTTTTTTTGACAAGTGGAAAATGAGCTTCCGGGCGTGTATTTATGCTCTTCTCTTTTTGCCGGCAGCGCAGATCTGCGAAAAAGCAAGTTAAGAGTGGAATAAACCTGAGCAATGTCTGCAGTTGAAACAAATTTAATTTCTATTTTTTAGCGGTTGCCAGACAAATAGAAACAAGCCGCAAAAGCCACCAAGAGACGCCTGCGGCTGACACAAGTGCGACGGCTGCTTCCTTTTTAAAATGTTTTTTAGCTGGCTTCAATCTGCCAGGTTATTTTTTTTCTTCTCCTTTTTGCACACAAAAATAGTAAAAACTTTTGGATAATTACATTTGTCGGCGACGTCGGTTGTTGCTATGGTAGCTAAGTAAAAAAAAACAACAACAACGAACCAGAACCAGAACCAAAAAAAAAAGAAGAAAAACACCCAAAATTGTTTGGCCTGACGAAGTTGAAACACCCTAGAAGAAATATTATATTAAATAAATACCACTCTAAATTAAATAAGAGTTCAATTTTATAGCTATCAATTATATATAGTAGAAAGTAGTCAAGTTTACCCAAATAAATAACAAAAGCATACAAAATTTAAGTGCCTCTTTAAGGAAGGGTATACAAGGGCGTCTCTTGCACTGTCAATATCTTCTTTGCGGGTTCTTCTCATTTTGCTGTCTGTGCTTTATGATTCTCTTCAACGTCTCATTTGATAAACACTGTTTAGGGGGAATGGATCCGACAACTTCTGGCGCTGACTGTAAACTAATTTCGTGGTTGGCGCTACTGGGCATCCAAGAGTATGTAAATGCCATGAGAAGTTCTTTTGATGTGCTTTTTAAATCATTTGGCGGGATTTGGTGGGTAGAAAATGGGGCAATTTTATTGTGAATGAGCGCACAATCAATCGAGCTGCCATTTTGTAATATCCGGCTTAAAATGTAATATGCGAAATGTGGATTGAAATGCATAGAATCGAACATACAAGAAAATGAAGAAAATGCCACCCACATGTTCATAGTTTAATTGCTTTTTGCCATCAGTGTGTATGTCCTTAAATCTTTTCTTAAGAGTGTGTATGTCTGTATAATTGCCATCTGCTTGTAGTTGACAAAAGGCTGCACATCACAGCAGGGCAGACAAAAGGATGAGGAGTTGTGCCGTCTGCGAGTGACAGCTAGGGAAAATGTGAATTACGGGAACGAGAATAGATAGAGATATAAAGAGAATGAAGAATGAAGAATGGCAGGACAGCTACCACCTGAAGAGATAGTTGGAAGGAGCTAAGCAAATGTTGCCGAGGACAATTAAACTTTTAAGCAGCCAACGACCCGAAGACGAAGCAGGGCCACAAATGATGAAAGTGCATGTAAATGAAAATAAAGATGGGAATCCAAAGCTGATAACCAGTTGCCAGTTGCCGACACATGCCACAAATGGAGCGCCACACACTGCCACACACACACACACACACACAGGACTGCTCCAAACAAAATATCACAATAGCGACAACAATAGAGGGCAAAAAGAGTAAAAGAGCGAAAAGTGGGGAGAGAAAAGAGGTTGCAGACTATTACCATTGTTGGCAGCAGCCGCAACAGTTCACATGGCTCATTTTCAACGGTCAAAAGGAAGCAGGATATACAGGATATATATAGTAGCAGCAGGATATGCCACAGCACTTTTTTATGTTCTGCGTCTTTTGGACCAACTGCGTTTGTCGCTTTTCTATACACACACACACATTGAATGCGAAAGAGTGTGAGAGAGAGAGAAAGGGAGAGAGAGACACCAACACATGTATAAATATCCTCTGCATGAATGAAATATGGCAAATGTCATTTAACATGACAACTTGATGATAATAATAACAATAACAACAATGGGATACCAAAAATGTTCCTTAGAGCCAGCGTCACAGCCAGCCAGCTTTGTTCCCACTGCTTGGCAGGGCAGGGCATGGGACAAGGACAAGGAGCAGACAGAAAAGGTGAAACGACAATAAACTTTGGGTAAGAAAAGAAACGCCAAGTCCGCTGCAAATGTATGTCAGAAATGACCAAAGCTTGGAAACCCAACATACAATATAAAAGATAAACGGCGCCCAAATACCAAAGATTAGATGAAACCCAAGATTTGGAATAATGGAATATGGAGATCAACGCCTAGATTAGAAAGTCGTGAAATGTATATGTGATATATAAATGAATTGTATACCCATAGAACTTAGGTTACTCTTGAAAAAAGATCAAAGATCAATGAAATTCTCTCAGAAATTTAGTGGTTTATTAAAGTTGAAATTTGAAATACTCCTTAAATATTTCAAAAGAAAGAGAAAATTATTCTAACTATATTAATAAATCAAACTCTGAAACTACATTCTCATCGTATTAAGCTCACAAATCACAGTACAGATATTCAGCATTGATACTCACATACTCCTTTTCGAAACAGACAACTGAAACCTTTTCGAAAAGGGGCATTCGATTCGAAGTTAGAAACGAGGCAACACGTTAACTATTCCAGTTTACAGCCTCGCTGCTACTGCTTCTGCTGCTGCTTATACAAAATGCCACAAAAGCACATTTAGTGTAAAGCGAGTCAACCGCAAAGCTATTGAAATGCGTGCAGCAGATGGACATACACCGAGCAGATGGAGTCAGAAATTGTTGGGCAAGAGATGTAGCGAAACTGCTGCTTTCAGAGCTGCACACTAATGCTAAATGGAGCGTAACCGGAACTGTGGTTACGTGATCTACGAGTGTGACTGAATGAGATAGCATGAGCTAAATACGTAGGCAATCAAAAACTGTAGCATATTTCTTGGCACATTATTAATATCGACCCAATTTGTTATTCAGAAATATATGCATAACAAATATGATATAATATATGAAAATCGGCAGCCTAATTGCAACGTTGGACATATTGCAAATTGTTTTATTTGAATATTTGCAGATATGGGCAATTCAATTAAAATTAAAAAACGGCTAGAAATAAAAATCATACTCAAAACCAAAATTGTTATCAACAAACCCATTTAAAACTTTTTGGCTATGGGTGGGATTTGTTAAAAGGGTTTAATATGAGTGTGTTGGAGAGAGAGAGAGATATAGGAACGTGGTGTGGCATAAAGGAAAGGTACAGAAACAGAGGAACTCAACAAGGAACAAACAACAATTCAACATCCGTTGCAAAAAACCGCAATGAAATTTCCGGAAGTTGTGCATAAAACGGGCTATGCATACGGAAATCATCAACTCAATGGCTGAGCACAAATCATAGAGCAGGAAGAAGAGATGAAGGGGAAAAAGGGGGAATAAGTGGTGGTGGTAGAGTAGGATGGCCGTAGGAGTATTGCTGACCAAAAGCAACAATGAAATGACGCCAAATGAAATGCCAAAAACAATGCAAGCGGCTGCCAACTTCCGGAGAGCGCAGAATGCACAACTCTATGATGAGGATAAACCAAAATGATGATGATGATGCTATGATGATGATGTTTATAATAATGTAGATGATTGGGAGAGGGAGAAGGCTGCCGATGATGACCTTCAGTGTATGTTTGGACGGTGGTTGCTGCTCAGTTGACCAGAAAGGCGCTGCAGGCTGCGGGAGTCCTTGTCAGGGTCGCTTCTGCTGCTCTTCCCCAATTTGAAAGGTGGGCGTTGGAATTGTCTGCCGTGGCCGTGGTTTTTTTTTTTTGGTTTGTGTTTTTATGGTTTCACAATTCACAGAGAAATTGAGTCGCATGGCTGGGCTTGGTTCATGACTCATTTGATTTCAATGGCCACAACTGTTCATTTGGAAGCGAAAGTAGTCAACAATCGAACAATGGAAACAAACGGCAGACAAACGATGCCGACCAGTTTAAGCGATCAATTTATTGATAAATGTGTATAAAATTGTCAGGCTGTGAGGCAGAGTTGATTCCGTTACAGCTTAAATCACAATTTTGCTGGTTTTTAAAATCGTTCGTAATTTTGCGCCACTGTGCAGTGATATTTATTATTTATGCTGTTGGCTGCCGGCCTAGTCTTAATAATAGTAGTAATTAATATGCATGTTGAGGGGATCATTTTCCCCCCGAAGTTGACTACTACCAAAAAGCAAGTCCCGAAGTCCCCATCTAATGATGAGCATTCAGTTTTAAGCGCTTTACCAGTTGGCTGCGCTGCATTCCACAAATGCTAAGCGCTTTACTCGAGGGGCATGAGGGGAAGCATGAGCTGCTTCTGCAGCGGAAGTTCTGGGCCACTGGGCAGCTGACCGAATGATGCCAGTGCACAATTTGCAACTGAAACTACAGATAGAGACATAGATGGAGAGAGAGAAAGAGAGGGGGATAGAGACAGTTGCTACGGATTAGGATTGAAGTATTGTTCGACTGGAATGCTGGACGATCGAAAGGATGACAGACAATGGGGCCGCAACAGGACATGGCACATAAATGTTTAATAACTCGAGCAGAAAATTAATTTTTATGTAAAACATTTTGTAAGGACAAAAGACGTGCCCCGTATAACATATTTTACATAATTCTCTCACAAAGTTCAAACTTGATAAACAATTTCATTTGAAGCAGATGCTTAACAGCAGCAGCAACAACAACAACAACAACAAACAATAAACAAAAGCAGCACAAAACAACAAAGTGTAATAAAAGGAATTTCGCTTTCATGTTGCGCGCCGCTGGGGACGTTGCGTCGTTTTTCTTGCTTTGCGCCTTCAACGCAAAAACTTTGCTGCCACTTTACACATACACATAGACACACCCAATCCACCCACACACAGCTCAAGATACAAACACGTACACATGCAGAGAAGGTACACATAAACATCGCACAACAAAGGTGCGTTTTGTCGTATAACCAGAAGCCAAGGCGCAGCCCTCTAAAGTACGCAATGATTTTTTCATATACTCCTTACAACTGAAGAAAGGCATTTAAGTTATGCCAATCAGTGGTAGTCCCGCAAGGAGAACATTAAGGGATATATTACATGATTGCCTCTGAGCTCTCGAAGAAATAGCAAAAAGAATTTTAGCAGCTATTTTCAGCTAGTAACTGATGACAGTCGAAATTGGTTAGATTTTGTTTAAAAAATTTCAAAATTGGAAAACTTGAAACATTTAAAGTCTTATAGTTAATATGCCCCATTTTCTAAATTCTCAGTTGGTTTTTTTATTACTATATTTTTTCTGTGCTTTCTAGTGAGTTTGGCTTTATTTTTGCCAGGACGATGTTTAGAGGCGTTTAGTTTGTTGTTGGCAGCAACGATGCAGCTTTTGTTTAAATTTCAATCAAAAACAATTTTCAAAGTTGCTTACGAGCAGCGTTAGAGCGAAGCGTAGACAGAGAGGATGAGGGGGAGCGATAGGGCGAGGCAGAGGCAGCAATTGAGGCATGTTGAATGCCTGCTAGAGGGGGAAAGGCGACGCCAGTCCTAATCGCATAAGGTTGCCAGCCAGACTGCAACAAGTTAGCATTGTAGAGGGTGAACTTTTGTGCATAGGGCGAGGCAGACATAGAGGGAGACAGAGACAGAGAAAGAGAGAGTGGGGTGAGCGGAAAGAGTGGGCAAATGCACAGCACAAAATTGCCGCTGGTGTGTCAACAACAGCAACTACTACACGAAGAAGTGCCACCAAAGACACGCCCACTGCAATTCACTTTCCCCTATCAAAGGGAGGCAGAAAAGAGAGGAAAGAAACAGCCACCGAGTCTTGTGTTTAACTACAATTTGCCCCTGGGGCACACACTCCCAGCTGGAAGAGAACGAAAATGCAACATGGTGCAAAGTTTTTTACATAATTAGAAATATGAAGCAGCAGCAACAGCAGCAGTCTCAAAGTGAAGTTGGAAGTCAGTGGCTGGAATATGGAGCCGGCATCTTTAATAGTGATTTGTTAAGGTTCATTTGCCTTTGCCATGTTGAAAGTTGCTCAGCTGTTGCTGTTGCTGTTGTTGCTGCAGCTGAAGCATGAAGTGCAGTGTAAATGTCTTGACTTTTTGTGTTTGTTGAGCCCTTAAGCGGCCTCACACAAGAGCAAGGCAGCTTATAGACATGTGTGTATGTGCGGATATGTAAGTGAGAGAGAGAGAGGCAGGGGGAGTGGCAGTGGGAGTGGATGGGTGGATGGTAGTCAAGTTACGTTTTTGTGTTCCCTAAGTGCTTGGCTATTAATGAAATGTTCACCGTGTTCGCTTGTGTGTTGTTTTACAGAAATTTTATATTTTTGACCCTAAATATTACACAAACGCACACGCACACGCACATACATCACATAAACATGTACATATACACACACTGGGACAACAATTTATGCGACACACACACGAGTGAAAAGCAATACATTTACAAAGTGCTCCCCATTTTTAATTAATTAGAAGTTTCGCCTAAAAGCTGGCAACAACATGTGCAATATTCATGAACAAATTCTACAGTAGTAATTGCTTAAAAACAACAGTTTCGACAGGAACAAATTCAATTAACATTTAAGCACACATCATTTATTATTGGCAGTAAATTGAATTCACGGTATACAATTGAATAGAGTGAATATCGAGAAACTTTTGAAAGTTGATCAATAAATATACAAAATATATTGCATACATTAATTTTGTTAAAGAACAACTCGTCTGTAAAACTTAAGCCGCTACTTAAGCCAACATTGTGCTCTTTCACTGTAGACCAATTTGGGTTTTCACTGAAAAGGCAGACATTAAAGCAAGTACACCCACAAACACATAATAACAGAGGCACACGCAAAAATAAATTAGCTATAAAATCCAAGCAGTTAAAAGCCTACCTCAGGGCTCACTTTCTATGGAAACCCTCCACCCCCCTTCCAGAAACTTTACCCGAAGCGCCACCCATCGCCCGCAGCAAACTTTTACTAATTGCGTAATAATCTCATTACATTTACAAATACATTTACAACAGCATTTATACCTGCCCCAAGGCCAAAGAAGTCGCTGGAGAGCAGATGAGGAGCAAAAAAAAAAAAAACAGCAACAACAACAAGCATAAACTGAAGAACTGAAGAAGACGCAGACAGCAGTCAGTCAGGATGAACAAAACACAGGAACAAGACTGCCGCCCGGAAGCGCTGATAAATGATAGTCACCACCCCAATACCCTACCATCAAACCCAAAAATCCATACTCCAGTGCACCTCCCGCACCCTCACCCGCCGCCGCATCTTCAATGTTGGGCGTGCAAATAAATCTAAACATTAGTCGAGGAAGAAGCTGCCTCCTTTGAGAGCTCAGACAATGACAAAAGGCACTAAAAACTGTCAAAATTGCGTCAGCTTATGAATATGAAATACTCAGTCGGCAAATTAAAGCATGACAAAAGTTTAACAAAACCGAATCCTTGTAGAACGAATCACCCCCAACCACCCAACCTGACAACGAAACGCATATCATCCAAGGATCCTTCTTTGGCTTTCATAATGAGTAAAATGTCACAAGTTGACGGAAGTAAATATTTAAATGTCAGATTTCTATATGACAAAAAACCGACACACTGCCCCCAACCACAAGCCCAAAAGCAACCGCTCTATGAAATCCTCAAAACATTTGAGCCGCCGAACAAGCCCCAGACAAGAGCAAAATATGTCTCATAATTTTGGCTGCTGAGCAAATTCATTCTAAAACTGATGACACTCTAGCGACTGCCTGTCATATTCCCCTCGATTTGCTCCCCCCTCCCATCTAGCGCTCTATCTTTGTTCAGTGAGGGCCCAAAGATATGCGGGCCTCAAGTTAAAGGAACATTTTGAGCATTGACTCTGCATGTGGGTGAAGACGAGGCAGGGGTAGGGGTAGGGGTAGAGGCAGGCGCAGGGTCAGGGGTCGGGACAAGCAAGTTACTCCCTCTTACTTTACCCATCCCTCTCTCATCTATCAAAAACTCCCACTTTTTCACTTATTAGGACTTTGGTATTTTCTTGCTCTAGCTTTCACTCAATCTTTTCTTCTCTCTCTTTCTCTCTCTTTCTCTCGCTCTCTCTCTCTGTCATATTTGCAAGCAAATATGCTCGACCGCCGTTTGACATTTACAAATGACAAACATTTGACAAACAAAATGTCCTTTTGTCTGCGCATCCTGCGAGTGTGACAGCAGCATTGTCACAAGCGTTTAATGTGGGCGCTACGGCTTTGCTTGCTGCTTGAAGTTTCGGGGCGGGTGGTGAGGGGTGTGGCGTGGCATATTTTATGTAGACCCGCAGCAAGTTGCAGCAGCAACTTGTTATTACCTCAGGATGAGTCGAACAACAACAAGAGCAGCAATTAAACTTCGGGAAACTACAACTTTAAAAGACAACTGGAAAGGTTCATTTAAATCTTGAGCAACGAAATGAATTTAATGAATTGAGCCAACAAAGCCCAAGCTTGTAAAAAGGTATATAAAAAAGAAAATTGATTTTCAAAGCGTTTTGAGAGCCTAGCTGAATGCAGACAACGTTTGAGTATGGCGCAGAAATACGCAAGAGAAAAATACATTTGTTGCTGGAGGCAAGGCAAATGCGCAGTCAGTAAAACGTTTAAGTATGTTGCACTGAAATGACTATCGCAAGAGATAAACAACCTCAGAGCAGTGAAAATCTGGAACATACAACAGATGTTTGCAGTCAGTTTTCGTTGAACAATGCCAGCTAGGATAGGCAAATGATGTTCACTGCGATATTTGTTAGCCAGGTAAACATAACTTGGCAGTGGTGGCTTCTGTTTTGGCATTGTTAACGTGCATTAACCGTAGTTAGTTCCTGTACTGTGTACATGTCATAACATCAACAACAATTCTCTACTGAAACTGTACATAATACACCTGACCAGGCCCAATGATAACAAGCAGAGAGTCATTACTTTTAATAAAGTGGACGGAAAATAGGCTGCCTGCTGCTACTGTGCCTATTGTGGCTAGTGTCCTGTGCGCGTAACCTGGGTGTGGTCAGCACACACCTACGCAGATAGACGACTAGATGGTGAAAAGTGAGAGGTGGGCCAGGCGTAGCTATGTTTACAAACGGGCCCCAAAAGAGCTTGCACTCTCAACTTTCTGTCTACATTCCATTTTGTGGACGGCAGCAGCAGTTTGTTCTGTGTGCGTAAATATTTGGCTTTAATAGAATTACATGATGATGAAAAAGCAGATACTGGCACAAAAACACAAAAAATAAAAATGAGGTGAGGTAACAAAGTTATTTACCGCCCTCGCACAGACTTGAGGGGCATTGCTTGGCATGGGTCTACACTTAAATTAATAAAGTAAATAATAAGCATTACGTGAGGGACTCAGGACAAGGTACAGCTGAGCTGAGGCAGGTGCCGGACTTTGCCGCGTTGAAAGTGAATTAAACGCCATTTATGTGGCTTAGCAAAAACAAAACAAAAGAAAGACAAAAAATGTGTTAGCCTCGTTGTCCAGCTTTTAAATAAATTTTTTTTTGCGCTCATGTTTCACTTTTTTCTCCTCTACGCTTTATTGATTAATTTATGGACCTGGACTCAGAGCTAACGACTTGGAGAGCCGTTGGTAACGATATTTTGCTACTCTGGCCCCTTTAAGCACATTGCGGCAGTTAGCGCCTAATCCAGCTCAATATGGCTCAGCAGCCAAGGCTGCCCCGCCAATAGGACGCGGAGCACACCGACGACTCTTTCTGCTGTAAGCGCATTTGTGGCCGGGCTTAAGGTCGCTGTGAAAAGCTTTTGATTGAATTGGAAAATGAGAATGAAAATAATTATGCGGCTGCTGTCAAGTGGCTCTCGCTTTATTTAAATGCGGTCCTTGGATTAGACGGATTCATCTTCTCTAACGTAATTTTTGGCCGCCGACCACAAACTTAAAGCCAACTTACGCAATTCTTGTTCCCTAAATAGGAGATATCTTCAGTGCGAATTGAACTTACCTAGAATGAGAAAAAGAAACAGAATGCAAATTAAATTTAAATTAATTTCAACAGCAACATGAATTTGCAAAATGAGACAACTGACAAGATAAATCCGGGACGGCCAGAGTGTCTGTGTGAGACAGAGAGAGAAAGAGAGGATAGACGACGATGTCATCCTGTCAAAATCTTTGCATTAAATTGCCTTTTCTTTGCCTAATTTTAGAGGCCTACTTAAAAATCCATTAAAAATTTGCATGAATCCATAAAAAAAAGACCAGCAAATGAGCAAAGAATTGCAAGAGTTGCATAACGAACTGGGAATACCCTAAAAATGTATAGGGTAGAAAGGCGAGAGTTTTCTAAATTAAAAGCATAGTTTAGAACTAATTAATCAATTAAAAGCTCATTTACTAAGGAATTTTGTGAACAAATTTTAAAATAATAAAATTAAATTGGAATTTTTAATCCACTTAAAATTGGTTGGCCAAATATTTACATAAATAAAAGTGAGCAAAAAACTTATCAATATTTAATACTCAACATTTAAACTACTTAAAAATGAGAATCCAAATATGTATTAAAATATTCATTTTAATTTATTTAACTGTTTTAAACTTCTGCAAGTTTTTTGAACCTAACATAAATGTTTTCCCAAACAAATATAATTGACAGTCATTTAAAGTGTAAACATGAATTCGGATCTGCTCTTTGGCTACCATTTCTGTACAACTCATGAAATTGACAAGAAGCTGTCATTAATTTGCATCAAATCAATTTCCCTTTGACAGCTGCCTATCCTTGCCTTGCCTAGGCTGGCCTCGCCTGTCTTGGCCTGTTCTGTTGTGTTTTTGTTGTCTTGGCCTAGGCGGAGGCGACATAAAAATGCAAATTTTGCCGATGGCTTTAAAAAGGACATTGCCATAGAAGGAAGGAAGAGGGAAGAAAGCAGGGTGAACGCAGTCAGGCAAAAGAAACTCAACTGCCAGCTTGACACGAGAGACGTTCCCATATGTGACATGGCAACAAAAATTGCTAAAATATTATTACAAGTAATAGGCACAAGGAGCAACAACATTTTGTAGCAGCTACAGCTGGTTGGGGGGGGACTAATGAAAGGCGATGGTTGGGGAGCATGACGACAAAAGGGTGTTGAAATTGATGCCAGTGGCTGTCAGCTGACGGAAGATGATGATGGGGGATGATAGGCGGATGATGGGGGGATGATGACGATGATGCCTGGCTATATCAATAGGCATATCAATACTGTCGCCACACACAAAACACACACACACACGCTACCCCGAACCGTTCTCGACACCCATTTCGGCTGCGGTTAGACGTGCCCGAAATACATTAAAAGTTAGGCACCATGCACAAAATGAAGGGGGAAGAGAGAAAAAAACTCTTCAGGGCATTTTCTATACAAACAAATTGCTGCGTACGCGACTTGAAAGCCAAAAATTGATTGATGTTACTTTGCGTAGTCTTTTCGAAGTCGGCTTTTAGGCCATGTTAGCAAGAGAGCGACATAAAAAAAAGAGAGAGAGAGAGAGGTACTAATGCGATTTTGAGTGCTCATTGTTGGCCATACACCGAAAAAGTCAAGCTTTGGTAGCTTCGGCATTTCGGAAGTTTTGGCTGTTTTATGGCCTAACGCCTTGAGAAATGAGCATTTAATTAAGTGTGTATTTAGGGGGGGTGTAAAGGGGGTTTTGCTCGGGATAATTGAATAACTGTCAGCACTTTAATTAGAGCGTAAAAAATTGCAAACGAAATGACATAATTGCAATTGCAACAGAGAATTGTGCAGCAGCTGCAACATTTGTTGGCAAACGCATTTATCGCGACATTATTTACAGCCAACAGCTGGGCAGACGGGGTAAGGGCGGAGGGTTAGAAGGGAGAACATGTATTTATGATTTGATTATTGAATTCTTTTAGCCAGTTGTATCAAAATTTGCATCTGCATCTGTTCGTTAAATATCTACTTTTGCCACATTTTCTAACCAATTAAAGCGCAACAAATTGTCTAACATTTTGTGCAATATTTTCACATTTTCAGACATTTTCAAAAACAAAAAAAAAAACACAAGAAATAAATCCAATTAAATGCCAAATAACACGCAAACAAACTTTTTGCTCAATTCAATTTATATGGCATTTCAACAACAATTGTTTGCAATTTCCAACAATGATCCAAACAGACAGTTGGACAATTGGAGAAATGCGTTTGTTTTGTTGTTTTATTGCAGCGATTGTTAATGACAATTCTTAATTAGTGACAAACTCTTGACTAAAGCTTTTCAATGTTTCAATTTGTTCCGCGTGTAAATTATACAAAAATAACAATATGTAAATGCGATTAAAGTCGGGGTTGAAATCGCTTAAACGAGGCGGTATTAATATAAACATGAAGGATAACAGCTGAGGCATACAATGGGAAGAACTGGGGATCAAAGATACACCGATTGGAAATATTGAATTGGAAAACAATTTGAATAATGTGACCATAGAGCACAAACTTCTAATGAGAACAGTAATCCGTAAAAAATAAATAATATATTAAAAGAATATTGTGAAAGACATTAGCTGAAAGTGGCGAACAATAAACCAATGTAGGAATATGGAATAATATGGAAAGCATTTAAGGTGTTGAGAGGATTGTAATATATATCATTATTATTTCTATTGGGGGCCTCATGCACTGCGAGCTGAAAGATTTAATGTACAATTTTCTGAGTCTTTAGATTTTCCATGTGAGATTATTTGCCGGGTTGAAGGTTTCTATGAACTTCGAGTTTGAAGTTTTTTGCGACACAATCTGCAATGATGTACGTTGAAGATTTTTTCATATGATCGCTAAATCGACAGAGTTCGCTCTGACCAATCTCTATACGTATATTCTCTATATATTCAAGAAAGGTGAAAAATCTACATATTAACATATGTGTGCACATAAAATGAGATTCCCAAACAAATTTCAAACACAATTGCATCTCTGTTGAGCTTTTATTTTATTCTTGCACAAAGATACGAACACCCTTATTTATACATTATACGTATATCGGCAACATTCAAAATCTGCACAAGGCATGTTAAATGAAGTCACTAAGCTGCCATTCTTATCGCCATTTCGTAAAGAAAAACACATGTAAATATAAAACATATACATTTATGTATATTTATGTAGGTAATATCCGCAGCAATCAGGCAAAGAGGCGTGTCGCATCGCGCTCTTTTTTATAGCATTTGTGCCATAAAAACCATTTGAAAAATACAAAAAAAAACCAAAAAAAAAAACAAAACCCACAAAAATCGCACTTTTCATGCTGTGCCCGCAAAGTATGCAACATTTATTTTTAATGCTACAAAAAAAAGGCCAAAAAGGAAGGAGGAGGAGGGCAAGCATTTTGCCGTTTTATGCATATTCGGCACATATAAATTTTTACGCGTTTAGAATATCAATTTGGTAGATGCGATTTGGCCATAAGTGCTGCACGGAAAACAACAACAAAATATGCAACAATAAATTCATGACATATTTTCCTCCATTTTTTTTTTTTTGGGTGCGAGCTGTGTGCGAGAAACCCGTTGTTATTTTATTTCCCTTGTTTTGGTATATTTGTAACTGCAATGTTTGCTGTAGCATTTAAAAATTCATTTCGCTGTTTGTTGATTTTCTGTTGCTGTTGTTGTTGCTATTGTTGTTGTTGCGTTTGTGACATGTTTTTCTGCGGTCTGTGCGAGTGTTTTTTAAGTCGCGTTTTTGGTCATTTGTTAGACATGTTTGTTGTTGTTGTAAGTGAACATGTCGGGGTTTTTGTGTGTTAAATTAAATTATGCGGTTTTTGCACAGACCAGCGCACAATGCATTTGTGTTGTACGTGTTTTAAACAAATATGCAACTAATGAAAAGCATTTAACCAAAATGGAAATTCAATTGGAAAAATCCAATTAGATTGTTTACAATGCTGACCGCCAGATGTCGCAGCATTATTGATTGTTTCCGTAGCAAAAAAAAAAAAAAAAAAAAAAAAAACAGACACTGCGTACACTCCGTCTAATTAAAATTAAATATAAAACTAGCTTCATTTTGACAAAATCGCTTTTCTCGCAATTTGTCGAGTCTTTGTTTTGTGGCGCTCGTTTTACACCAACACGAAGAACTAAAGCCCAGTACGACATTTTCTCGCCGTCTCACTTGAGGGAAAAGTTTTTTTGCATGGCACTTAAAAAATTTATAAAGTGCTTTGAGCAGACTGCCCCACAGGAGCAGTGGGGGGTGGGTTACTGCGTTACCCCCTTTGGTCTGGCAATGAAGTGCAAATTGCAGCGTAAAGTGTTGGCCATGTTGCCTTGTTCACTGCCACGCCACGCCCTCGCCAGCCACGCCTACATGTTTCCGTTTCTCAACTTTTACTTCTTTGTCACACGAGCAAAAAAAAAAACAAATGGAATTCAGTAAAAGCGCCCATGAAGCAGGTCACTTGCAGTTCCTAACAAAAAGGGCAAACACGTCTCCCTCTCTCTCTCTTTCGCTAAGTCTTTTCTCTCTCTCTCTCTCTCTCTCTCTCTCTTTCTCTCTCTCTGAATACTTTTTTTGTGTTTGGCAAACTTGTACGCCTCCGCATTCTTCTTCACCCACGCCTTCCACTTTTAATTGTTTCGAGTTTTTGCGTTTTTTTTTGTTTTTGCGTTTTTTTTTTAAATTTTAGCTTTTTAGTTTGCGTGCAGTTTTGTAAGTGCAATTTGTTTCCGGGACGCCTTGAAGTCTGCAGAGTTTCTCTTATTTACAGTTTCCCTCTGTCTTCCTGTTTCTCTGCATCTATTTTTGTATTGTTCTGACTCCATCATTTACTCATAAATCTGGCAATTATCGCACTTATTTAAAAGCACAGCCAATAATTAAGTATCATCTGCGATATATGAAGTGTATAAATATTGCGAATTAATGGCTGTTCAATTTATGGAGTGAGTTTTTAAAGGAATCGTATTTAATGCATTACATACAAATATATAAAGATGGTAATTTAATTTAGTTCAGACAGGCAGCTATGTGAAAAACTTATTTGATAAATTTATAATTTAGTTGAAAATGAATATGATATTTTTTCTATTCATATATATTAGCAAAATCGAAAATCAAAGATAAGCATTTTAAAGCTCGAATCTTGCAAAATATTTCAGCATAAAAAACTGTACGATAAACATTATTTTGTTATTTTTATTTTATAGATAAAACTATCAGAGTTTTTGTTTGTACGCCAATCGGTCGGATAAGTTTTGGTTTGGTGAAATCCACTCGCATAATATATTTGCAAATAATCGAAATTTTTGGTTCTCTGGATTTTTATCTGGTCATCGCTGTTGGCCATTTGCTGCTGTTGCGGTTGTGTTAAATAATTTTAAAATATGCCAATGAAAATACTCTGAATAAATATAGCAAAACCGCTCATAAAAAAAACAACATACATGAATATATATGTCATATACATATGTATATATATATATATCTATATCTATATATATATATTTGCATTTTTACATTCACGTATTGAATAGAGGGATAATAGTGTAGCAGCCGACATGAATTTCTGTTGACACAAACGCATGGCAATTAATTGTGATCCGATATTTGTATGTGCGCGTACATATCTCTATCCATATTTGTTTTTTGATCTGGCATTTTATTCCCCATACTGTGACATCCTGCGGTGCACTGTGCCTTATCAGTGGCAGCAAGAAGCAGGCAAAAAAAAGAGCTAGACTTTAAAATTTAATAAAACAAAATCCCTCGGCAACCTAGGCAACAGTTTATCATAAAAAAAAACCAAAAATATGAAGTTAGAACGGAAAAAAAAAGGAATACGGCTAGCTGTAGATAAAGAAGTGTGGAAGGGGACAGAGTGGGGTGGGTTCCATCATTTTGTTAGCGGAAATTTGCTGAAAAAGGTTAAGTTGTAATATTTCGTCACCTTTTGCCCATATAGGGAAACAGAGAAGTGAGAGAGAATTGAAAGAGGGGGATGGTGGGAAAAGGCAAAAGCTGTGCATAATTTAGCGCATCCAGATGCCAGACAGAAGACGCCTGAATCCAACGAGTGCCCCCGTAATGTATGCTACAAAATACACACACATAAAAAATGCGCTATTACCATAACACACATGCATATAACAGACGTATCTGTGTCCATGTGTATGTGTGTGTGTGTGTGTGTGTGAGGGCACCGGAAGTCACTTTAACGATGCGCGAGTAAGTAATAACAACAGAAAAAAAAAATAAACACACACAGCAAAGCTGAAAGAAACTGGCAGAGCCAACAAAATGGCGCACATTTGTCTCCCTCACATGTGTGTGTGTGTGTGTGTGCTGGTTGTCAATGCGCACAGTGAGACAAGCTAGACACACACACATGAGTAGATAGATGGAGCTTGGGGTGGCTTGCATTACCTGTTCGCTATGACAACTCATCACTGTACCAGATCCGCTCCGCTCAACCCCCAAGCCCTTGCTGAGAATTTGGAGTTTCTGGTCATAACCAGCGCTGAGATTGTTCTCCACACAGCAACAACACCAACAACTTAGCTCGTTGAGTACTTACTGCAGTCAGGGCAACAGTTTTGCTCATGCTCTGTAGCCACGAACATTTTGAGGTAAATGATACAGAAAAAAATCAATAAATTATCTTTGAATCTTTATTAGAAACTTGCAACACTTTCGATTTGTAGCAAAGAAAAACTATTGAGTCTTGAGATGTCTATAAGGCAAGAAAGAGAGATAAATAATCTGAAACATTTTATATTTGCATATGAACTGATGGTTTCTGGTATTTTTTAACTTAACGGAATATATCGAAAGCAACTCAATTATATCAAATATATCTAGGGGTACGTAGAGTTTGTATTAATTTAAATTCAATATATAATTCTAAGCATATCAAAAACATTTTGCTAACTTCTCCGAGGGCATACACTTCGTCTATCAATGACTGTTCGCTGTGCAGATATCTGGTTACGGATTTTGAACAATGTTTGCGACTCTGGTGCTGGATTGCTGCTGACCAGCGTCGTCTGGCGGCTGTTTCTTGCTGCTGATTGTTTGCACAGTGGCAACAACGGAACAGCAAAGAAACAAAAAAAATAAAACGAAAGCAATACACAAACACGAGGAACACCACCTGGAAGAGGAGGAATGCAATTTGATTGTTTGCAGCCATTCGGGATTGGACTTGATGTCTTTGGAGCTTACGATTTGTTCCCGCTGCTGATGCTGTTTGTTCAGGCTTGAGCTTTAGGTTTTTGGTTTTTTCTGGTGTTTAGGCAAGTGTTTGTCGTGGAGAACTGAAACTGAAATTCGCTGACTGTTTGCTGTTTGGCACTACTCAAATTTTCAGGCAGGAGCAACGGGACAGCACATATGACTCTGTGATACTAGGCGGCAGCAATTGCCAAAGGTAAACGTGCAGGGGATGAGAAAATATGACAGCCAGACACGCAGAAAAATGTAACAAATGTTCGTTACAGAGATATGGAGCAATAGAGAGAGAGAGAGAGAGGGAGAGAAAAAGAGGGACGGGAAGATGTGTTGCACACACAGTCGCTGATTGGGGAGTTGCTGCTGCTGCTGTTGTTGCATGCATGCTCTGTTGCAGATGAAGAGAAATGTGCAGCTTATGAAATGAAACGAGTGCAACACATGCGAAAAGAGAATTATGCATCAGCAGCCGCCGCGCGACTCTGCAACATTTTGCAGCCCTTTGGTCCTAGACAAACGTGCAGCGCAAAAAAGGCCTTGAGAAAAAGGACACCATGCGGGAAAAATAGGAAAAACTGATGGCTGCCATATCATTTGCGACTGCCACTGGTTCTGTCTGTCTGTCTATCTGTCTGCACCGCCCCTCACCCCCCGTCAGTCTGATTGCGCCAGCGCCCGGGTGTTATGATAAAGCGGAAATTGCTGTTTTTCTTTTTATACCCAACATGCTTTCTTGATTTGCTTTGGCAACAACAAAAGCGAAACGAACGCAACGGAAATGAAATCAAAATGCAAAAATGGCCCATTTATCAGCAGTTGCTTCCTCAAACATATTTTATATACACAAAAGTCATGAAATGATCCCCAACAAAAATATATATTGGACAGCCAAGGGTTTGCGAAAATGTTCTCAAATATTTAATATAATTTTTCATTTGGCAAACTGAATGAAAAGGTCAAAGCTTAACTGACAAAGTTAACTGAACTAAAAGTTAAAAGACATGGTTTTAATAAGGATATTAGACTTGAGCCAAAATATTAATTTCAGATTTGTATAGTTTTGAACCAGGTGGATAATCAAAACTTACGGAAAACTGCTCAAACCAAAGTCTTGTCAAGAAAATGGGGTTTCACAAAGCTGTGGAAGTTTTAAGTCTACCTTAAGCATTTATACAAGACTTGCGGCAAGGGTTCGCTAACAGGCTACTTATGACAACCACATCAGCGAGCTATAGCCTTATGCTGGCCACAATCTTTGTTGACCGAAAACTGAGGAGTGTAAGGAACGCAAGGTATACCCCCTCCATGACCCCTTTTCCATACCACTCGCCCCAGCTAAGCATGACCACGCCCTGAAAATGAATCGTTTTTGACGGTTTTCATGTGGTTACTGTTGCTTGTTGTTGGGGGCGAAACTTGGGGCCTCCTGGACAGTACCTGGTCTCGGTTTCAGCATTTGTTTGCGGTTTTCCCAGCAGCTGGCAGCAGGCAGCAAAAAGCATTAGAGAGAATGGAAACAGAAAGCTTTGTGCCCCGACCCCGTTGTTTGCGGTTCGTTTTTTTTTTTATTTGGACCGTGGATGGGCCGTGGGGCCCATCTAAAGTCTAGACATTGCCATTTCCGTTTAACGTGACTGTTGTCCGAACTGTTTTCGTCGCGGCAAAGTCAAAAAGTTGTGAACAGTCCACGCAACGGGTGCTATCCCTATGAACAACATCATCATCATTATCATTATCATCATCATCATCAGCCAGTTCGCCATGTGCAATTTGCATATTGGTGACAAGCATTGAAATATTAATATAGCCCCATTTGGAGTTAAACAGAAACAATGGATAACCGCGCGAACTGTTCTTTTGACTGTTAACTGTTGCCTTTATTAATGATTCCATTTTTGAATTTGTATTTTTTATTTTATTTATACTTTGCTTTGTTCTTCTCATCAGCTGCTGTCGCCTAGCTAAAAATATTTATTGTCTATTTTTTATTTTTTTGTCTCCGCTTTAAAGTCACAGCCGACTGCGCTTTTAATTAATTTCAGTTTTTGTGGCTAATTTTAACATTTTCTAGGACACATGGCTCTTGTATATTGTACCCCTTTTTGGTCTGCATTACGCAAACCCTTTAGGCATAAAAAAAAAAATCTTTTCATTGTTGACATTAAAATCCAATTTGCAAAACGGCAGTTGCAATAAATATCACAGTGCAAACAAAATGTGCATGTGGAACAGGCGACAGTTAAAAGTATTACCCAACTAGAAGTTACCCCGTAATCAAGCCAAAAACTGAATCATTTTGGAGTATAAATTTGTAATATGCATTTATGCATTATTATCATAATTTATAAATATAGTTCTAGGTTCCAGGTAAACAACTATTTAGGCCTAAAGGGTATCCAGAAAATGCCTAGGCCAAGCACACGCATGGCCACGCCCCTTGCACGAGCGTTGTTGTTTTCAAATGCAGCACAGCTTTAGCTAACAGTTATTGGGTGTAAAAGGGGTGGTAGGTTGGATGGGTTGAGTGCATGCATAGTAATATTATTGCCAATTTTGCAATGTTTACAGTTTGCAATGGCTGTCAGAGAGCGAGACAGCAACAGCGGGGAAGGTATCGTGAAAGAAGAAGAGAGTTGAGAGAAAACAAATTCGACTGCAAATTGAATTTTTATTGAATGTTGACGGCTGACAGGGGAGAAGCCAAAACCAGGCTCAAAGAGGAACCAAACTTGGCGACTTCTTGTCGATTTGTTTTGCTATATACATTTTCGATTTCCCCCATATACTCTGACAAATTCTTACACAGTGTAGAGCGTTGAAAATGATGATGACTTCAAATCAGAGTGAGTTTTTTCTAGGAAATTTGCCATCAGTTTGAATTAAGGCCTGTGCCACTAAATGTAATATTTACTATTTGTGTTCTACAAGTATATATATATATACATATGTACAAACGAGTTTCGCATTTTGTTTTCGTTTTTGTAGTTTTTGCTATGCTTGCACACAGTTTTTTATCGCACCGGAAATATTTTAGAAATTGCGCTTATCAAGAGACACAGCAACAAAAACCATAAGACTGAAGCCGAGGCCTGCGACCCAGATTTGTCTGACAGCTTTATGATATGTTCTGATTAAAAATGCTTTTGCTTTGCTTCTGTTTGCTACTTAGACTGTGATATATGATAGATATATGCTTACTATATATATACGATACAACTCTGATAGCAAAAGTTAAACGGAAGTCAACTGGCAACTTAGCTGCAGCAATGCCAATTAATTTTTTGCGTAGGGTTTTATTTTACAGAGTCGCTGTTAGCTATGGTTCAAGCATACGTTATAGAAGAAACTCTTACCTGCACGAAAGGAAAAAACATTGCGAAAATGCATTGATTAGAAACTGATTACAATTTTAGACATGTTTTGCACAGCTACCTAGCTAATTAGTAGAAGTTAACTTACTTCAAACCAAAAGAAAGTTCAAAGTAAACTGTTGAATATATATTTTTTTAGAGTAGACACAAATATAAATTGTTTAATGCCTCCGTTTACTCTTATAAACCAGTTCAAACGGGTTTCCGTGAATTTAACAAACGAAAACTTTACTTTATAAAGTGAAAATATTAGCAATCTTATCAAATTGGTCGCATAAATAATTGAATTACATTTCGCTTAGGTTTTTTTTCTCTTTCTACGCTCATGCCCTATAAGCCAATGCTGAAGTGAAAGTTAATAAGTTTCATAAATGCCCCGTCGCAAAGAGCCTTGAGTTATATGTAAGGCCTTCTGCCTTGTCTTAAGGCGTTTCTAAGCCAGTAATTGCATTTGGGCGACAACGCTGACAGGCGGCTAGATGAAAAATAATTAAAAGCAATGACAACTTGGTTTTGCTTTCACACACACACACACAAAGTATATATGTATATGCTCGAATCCCCAAACACGTCGCTCACATTTCAATTTACGCATGAAAATGTCATTTCCGACAAGGCACGAACTGAGAGGCGGGGTGCATGGAAATTTGCATGCAGGAATGCTGAGCCAAATACAAGAAAAAATAGGAAGAGATGGAAACGAGATGGAGGAGCAGGAGGCTGCCTGGCCTATTCCCAACTAGCTCCTTAGCTATCTCTATGTCCAACCGTCCGTCTGTCTGCATGTCTGCTTGTCTGTCTTTCTATTTGTCGCTTGCCGCGTTACGCACGCCAAAAGTGTAATAAAATTAAGAATTCCAAAGCTGCCGTGACAAATTTTTATTTTTTTTTCCATTTTTTTTTTTGTTTTTTTTTTTTTACGCAATGAATGGCAAATGCCTTGGACAAACTGAGTGAAGAGTGACGAGCAAGCAGAGGTTTGGGGCAGGCAAGTGGAGTGGGGTGAGTGGGTGAATGAGTGAAGCATTACTGACAGTTCACGACAGCAACGACGACGACGACGACGCAGACGTTGAGTGCCAATCTTGCGCCCTCATAGTTCTAAGGCTTGAGAATTAGGAGCGAGTGGGCGTGAGCGAGTGAGTGGGAGAGTGTGTGGCAAAGAGAGGGAAGTGACTTCCAATGATGGAAGTACACCAAGTATATTAAGCCATAAAATTAGTGCGGCCGCGTGCAGCATTGAATGTAGGTAAGGGTGTGGAGGGTTGGTGAGGGGAGGGCAGTGTGTACGTGAGCGGAATTAGCAAAACGAGCAGCTCGAGATGAAATTTGTTTATTTGTGATGTATCGCATAATTAGAGGGCAGCACAAAAAGACTTCGAATTTGAGTTGGGCATCAAAAGATTAAAGAGGGTGTTGTCATAATGGACGGATAATTGGAACTGGGAACAACGCCAGCTCAACTTGAGCTGTGCTTTGATATGCTGCTTAAGATACCAATCATATCTCAGGATCTTGGAAATTTGCTATGCAGAAACTATGCTTGGGCGAAATGAAAGCCATCCTCAAGAATGACATACTTTGAGAAATATTCATTAAAGTTATTCTGCAGCCATTTGCGCTGTAATAATGCGTATTTTGCGAAAGCTGCTTAACAAACAAGCTGTGGCACACTAATCTAGTAATATCCCCAACCAGATAACAGTCAGCCAACAAATTAGTATGCAAGTGAACACAGACAGACAGATGTTTTTGTAAAGTTATGAGAAGCTGATTGACGAGCTGACTGACTGCCTGACAGACTGACAGACTGACTGGGGGACTTACAAATAAATGAGTTTGTTATCCTAATCAGAAAATGATGAGCACTGCTCATGAATAACATTACAATAAACACACAAAGAAGGATTGTTAGCTCGAGCGAGTGTTCGTCTAAGGAAGGTGAAAATGTTAATCAGGTCATCTGTGATTTTTGATTCGAAAATTATGCAATTGGCGGCATCATGTAGTAGGCGTTGATGATCATGGTGATCCTAATGATGTTGATGTTAATGTCGAGAGGTCGCTCGGTCTTAATGTTGCAGCCCACACAACATTTGTCAATTTAAATGAGCCATACGCTAATTTCGACAATTTTTATGATTAATTAAGTGTCTGCATTAATTGCAGTCGAACATGAAGAAAACGAACACTCGAACAACATCACAAGAAGACGACGACACCTCTCACCTCATCTCGCTTTTTAATTTTATCTTTCTTCATTTTTTTGTTTTTTTTTTTGGGTAGTACCAATGATGCCCCAGCAATTTGCCGCGCATTGGCCAGAACAAATTGCAAAGCAATCGCCTCAAGCCAAAAGACCAGAGGGACGCCTATTTGCAGATTTTGTGGATACACAAGTGTAAGTGCTCGTGTGAGTACCTCAATGAATAGATACACTCATATGAGTGGCAACTCGCCGCTGTTTGCAACTTTTAAAGCCAAAAAAAATTTTTTTTAAAAAAGTTGAAATTGTTAGCCAGGTTAACATACACACGCACACACACATAACACACACATCTCGCTTGCATAGTTTGCCGAGTGGCAGAAACTTTATTTTTGCTCTGTGAACTGTGGCCTTTGATTTTGCCACTCGTTCGGTTCTGCAAAAGCAGTTAGTTTAGCACTTTGCCAAATTCAGTTAACTGATGTGATTGAAGACGACTTTAAGTCGATCCCTTGGCAGCACGGGCTTAATTAAGTGCAACACAATACATCAACAAATTTATGCGGCCACGTTCCAAAGTTATTAATAGGCGCAGCGCGGCGTGGCGTGGCAAGAGTGTTGCGAGACCCAATGAGGCGTTTAATATAAGCCACATCAAAAACAGCAACAACAACAAAAACAAAGCACGACATCAAGCAGAGCAACAACAGACCAAGGAACAATAAATAAACATGACAGATGAAACAGAAGACAGACCCCAAGCAGCCAGGCAGGCAGTCAGTAATAATTGCTTGAACAACAACAAGAAAAATAACAAACAAGCAAAAAAAAGCACGAAAATATTTATTTACTCGCAAAACAATAAACATCATTTGCAGTGCTCATTATGAACAAAGCACGTAGCACAAAAAAATATAATTATGAGTGCTAGATTTTTACAAATATCTCAGGATCTTTTTGAGCTAGCGAGCTGAAATTTTTAGCATGTTAAATTCATAGGGCTTTGACAAACCGACACAAAAGTTGGGCGCCAAAATAAAAATGCGATTAAATACCAAAAAAAAAAAAAAAATTTTTCTATACATATATATATATATATATGTATGTATATAAATTATTTACCGAGCAGACAACTGACAGCTGCATAAACCTATCAAAAGTTGCGTAAGTGTATTTGAAAATACGCATATTAATTGTGAGGGCTCAAGCGGCATAATAAATAATAAAACATTGTAAATCATTGGCAGTGCATTCTCAAACAGACTAAATGCAGGCGGACAGCTGCACTGAGAGCAATGAGCACCAAAACTAGGTAAGGAATGTGATGTTGGGCGCATGTTGGATGTAACCAAACAACAGCAACATGCATAGCTCGGATAAATTATGACAAATTATGAGTAATGGCAAATGAGCGGGCGGCAGAGAAATGGAGAGTCTCTCTCTCTCTGAGCGAGCGAAAGAGAGAATGAGAGAGCGAGCGAAAGAGAGAATGAGAGAGCGAGCGAAAGAGAGAATGAGAGAGAGATGAAGAGAGTCGCTGATCCGCTTGCTTATTATAATTAGCTACAATATTGCACATGACTGCAATAAATGTTTCAATTATTTATAATCCAATGCATGTATATGTATACATAGGTGTGTGAGTGTGTGTGAGAGTGTGTGAGAGTGTGTGTGTGTCGTGGTTAGCTAAACCCCTTTGCACTTGCAAATACCCGCTATGTCTGCGGTTATTGCGCATTAATTACGTACAATTACAAATTACGATATGAAAGTTTCACAAAGTCTTGCAAAAAACCAAAGCGAAGCAAATTAAACTCAACTTTATTTTGTACTGCTCATAAATCACCCCAATTAAGCTTTAAGTATAAGCGTTTTAAATCGAGAAATTGTACATGCTTATTGGGGATGATCTTGGCCAGCTTCTTCTAAGGTCAGTTTATAATGTTTTCCTGTACCAAGTAAATTAAACTGCCTAAAAACTTTTAATGAGCAGCGATTTATTAAATGCCTTCGCCCCCAGAAACTCTGCTGCTCAAGCACTCAAATCTCCTCAACCGCTCCGCTCTTCCCCCAAATTGTATCGATCCATTTGCTCCGACCATAAATACATTTTGCATAATTTATCTTTCAACGGCATTTGTTGAACGTAAATAAAAACAATGCGTCTGCTAACGAAAAAAAAGGAGAGAAAAAAACGCTAACCATCGGAAACGCATAAATTACTTATAGACGAGAGATACCCTGATAATATATATGATTTAAGATCATGGCTGAAATTCTATATTATCGATACGACGGTAAACGGCTGAGAAGTAATTCAAAATTTGAAGTAAGCTTCATCTAGGAATTAGTGTAGAAGAAGAAAAGCGAATCAGCAAAATATATATACTCTATATAATATAATATGCTTTTTTTTCTCCATTACATAACACCTCTTTTGGCCATTTAAATGAGTGCAGGGTATTCAAAGAACATTAAATTCGCAATTGTTCAACAATTTGAGAACATCTAAAACGTGAATTCTGTATGTGGCTCTAATGATGACCAGACAGACAGACAGACAGTCCGCCAAACAGTCAGTTAGATGGATAAATAGCTGGTTAGAGATGGGACCAATAGCTGAATAAATGCAGAGGTGGCAGAGGAGGTAATGGTAATGAGCTGTACGTTGATTTGATTTGTGCCGCAACAAAGCAAGGCAAATATTTGTATATTGTTAGTTTTTTATTATTCCTCAACTTCTTTGTTGTTGTTGTTGTTCGCACAAATTACGCAAAAATTAAATTGCAATTAACTGGAAATTATGTCAGTAATTATGCATATGAAAGTCATAAGCAAATAGGCAACAATTATTGCGCATATCGTTGAGTTAGCCAGCGGTGTGCATTCAACCGAAGCGGTTCAATTGAACTAAACTGATGCGGAAAAAATGTGACTACGTATAACATGTTTGCAATATTAAATTATTAATTTAAATTACAGCTGATCTTGTGCATATCTTATTACTTATGAAAACTTATGAACATTTGGGCACAAGCCATTGCCCTCGGCTCACTGACAGATGTCTTATTAAATTTGAAAAGTTTAATGAACCTCCAACAGATCGGTACAAAACATATTGAAACAATTGCCACAACACACTTAACAACAAAATATTCATTTACATTTTCACTTGTTTTCTAATTTTATAAACCGAATGGGAACACATTTATTATGAGTTTGAAAGATATATATATTATATGAAGCAACGAAAATATGGAAAATAAAGAATACAAATATATTAGACACTCTGAAATTTTTTATAAACTTCAATCCGGAATTCGATTTTTTTTTTTGATTTTACAAAAAATTGAATATAAAAAAAAACTAATCAATTTTTCCCACGAAGCTCCGATGTTGAGAGTTTTTGTCCAAGGCGCATACGGATTATAAAATCAAAAGAATAAAACATGTGTAAGCAAAATACGAGAAAATGTTTTTTGCCTTTTGTTTTCTTTCTTGGCAATTGTCGCACTTACAACAAGAAGAAGAACAACATCAACTACCAAGCAGCAGCAACTAAGTGAATACAACTGAGGCGCAACGAGATCGCTAATTAATGTGATTATGTTGGCATTTGAATGCTAAACAATTGTTTAGCGATTAGTCAGGCGTCAAAAGCAGAGACATACGACAAAAGACTGGCAGCCAGGGCTCATGATGATTAATTGTTGCAAATGTGCAGCACCGCAAACGGGGCGCCAATTTGATGCCAAAAGTTTTGCCATCAAGCGGCAAGAGAGTGAAAAGTAGCGAAAATTACACATGTGGCAGACGCAGCCATTGCTGAAGTAGTAGCGCAAAGTTTAAACCTTTTGACAAACGCCTCTGAAGGTGGCTGAAAGCGTGTGGCAAAACAACGCACATTTTCACACACACACACACACACAGAGGCAAGTAAGACACGGGCAAGAGCCAAAAATCTCACCTGGCCAACCCGTTAAACTTCCGCAGAATGTATTTTACTTTCTTTTTTCATTTTTTTTGCTGCCTCTGCAGATAAGCGCAGACAGGCGCCACGCCCTTGCGCCCAGTCACCCACAGGAGGCAGCCATCTAGTTGCCTGGCTCTGGCTAAACTGACAGCTATAGAGACATTAATGTGACGAGGGTTTACGGGTATGGGTATTCCATAGGGGGAGGGGTTTCTGCACGTAACACGAAAAACTTGTAGAAAATTACATCACGGGTTGAGCACGCCACAAAAAAATCAGTTCATGTTGGTGGCTGGTTAAAAATAAAAAAAAAACCAGAAAAAAGGTGCTGAAATCTGTGCAAGCATCCTATAAAATTTGAAACCACTCCTGTCATCCCCCCCCCCCCCCCCCCCCCAACCACTGGAAATCCTCCTCCATATGGAACTGCTTGCGCGTATCACATGATACGAGTGCTGCTGCTGCGTTTCGGGCTTTGCCACTTAAAGTTGCACGTCATATGCTCAAGATTTATACTGTTACGTGTCTAACGGTTTATACAAGTATATATATATGTATGTATGTATGTATATGCATGTATTTAGCAGGTAGCTTCGGCAAATAGACAAAGTTTTGATAAGCGGCAACCGCATTGTTTGCCTAACAATTAGCTGAACACCTCTTAAAAGTCTGATTATAAAAAAAAACAAAGATTATAAAGATTTGGAAAGATTGCTATGATTGTTCTCGCGAGTTTGAACTTGAACAGTTTCTTATTAGATTTGTTTAAATACCAGTTCAGAGATGAGAATCAAATTGCCTTAACTTGAAAGTTGAGCCCGAAATGCGAAAAGTTTTCAGTTTTAAGCGTGCTTCGAATTAGAAGGATAACTACAGAATCAAACTGAAACACCATGGTTTCAACTAATTCCATCGATTTGATGTATTTTTTCAAAGCGTGAATTTTTAATAATATTTATTTTTTAGTATATATTTATATAACATACACCTGAAATAGTATTTGATGAGGCGATATTGAAACGTTATCAATTTCGATTTATACTATTTTTTGAAGAGATTAGTTATTTTCAATATAGGGGAAACATCGCCACATCTGATATATATCTAGTGAACTGCTTTACTTTCACATATTGAAATGGTATCAAAGTTGTTCAATTCGATTTTTGTTGTGCCTTTTTGGTGTGCTATAAATAGATAATTGGTGTATTGTGTCAATGTTGACGGCGCAATTTACGGCTACATTGCGGCAAAGATAAAAATCAAGTTTAACTATGAGGAAATCAAAAATCTAATAAGCGTGTCTGTTGCCTCCTCCCCCCTCGAGCGAGAGGAGTGCTCTGCAAGGGGGTGAGCTGATAAGAATGTTTGTCAATTGTGTGGCACTTTGTTCAGGAGGGGGGGTTGTTTTCCGCTCCCATCCTCTAACCGCAACAACCAAGCCCAAATGAACCATTCAATATAATTAACTGTCGTTGTTCGAGTTGTTTTCAAGTGAAGTCGAGATTTCCTCAACTTTAACAACACTTTTTGTTGACTTTCTGTGTTAGTCACAGATAGATCAATTATTGAGTTCGTTCAAGTTGTACTTGTCGCAAGGTAAGTAGAAAAAGTGTGAGTGTGTGAGAGAGAGAGAGAGAGAGAGAGAGAGAGAGAGCGAGAAAACCGCCACGATGCCATTGAATGAGTAGCTGATAATTGATATGTAGCCGGAAGAGAGCTCTAAGCAACAACTGAACTGACAATGGCAATCAATTTCCATTATTGTGGCTCGACTAATTGAAAGTTGTTGAGAGCTCGCAGTTGTCTTTTTTTTCTGGTTGTTGTTGTTGGTTGTTGTTGCTCTACCGTATCGATACGGTATCAGAGATAGTAAATGCCTCTATTTGTTGGGCAAGTTTACAGACTCTGTCTGTGTGTGACTGTTGTGTGTGCGTTCACATTTCCTGTAGTTATCGTACCCATATCAAATGGTTTTTTCTGGTCTTTTTTGGTTCTTTTAATAAAAAACTTTGGGCAGCCGCTCTATCATAAATAATTCAATTCTACAGCATACTTTTTTGTGCACAAGCAAAAAAGCGAAAAAGGAAGAAACAGATGGGGGAAAAAAAATGAAAACAAGCCACAAAATACAAACTGGAAAACGTAGCAAACACTAAAATTCACACAGTTGCGCTTCAGTGCACAAATATATTAAATTTCGATTTGGGCAAATCGAACTCTGACTGCGACTTCAACTTCAAATTTGAACCCAAATCCGATACCGAATCCATGAGCACGTGCGTTAACCTTTGACATATGAGCTGGCTACTGGCTACCATCAAACATATTTTATGTATTAAGGATATGCGATGCGACCGAAAGAAAGAGAGACAGCGAGAGAAAGAGACAGATAGAGAGAAAGAGAGCACGCCAGACCCTTCACACAAAGAGACAGGACACAAAACGTCCACGCTTACATGCATATAAAAAAGAAATACATAAAAAATACAACACAGCCATAGCAAGTGGGGAGTTGTGGCGGGGGGAGGGGGTGTGTGTGTAAGCTGAGGTATTGCTGTGCTGTGGCAACAAAAAATCACGTTACACCACTGTCAGGCAGGCGGCTGCCACAACAGCAACACAACGACACCACACGAAGGACACATATCAAACTTGCCTCACACAGCAGCACAGAGCAGCTGCGGGTGTAGGGGCGGGGCGGGGCGGGGCGGGGTGACTGGCTCGACTGTAAGCGAGACACTCCCCTCTCTGGGGAAATCAAAACAGATCAAAATGTCATCTTTAAGAGCTTAAATTTGTATAAAATTGCCGCTCGTAAAACCCTAAAAAGCTGAGCTAAGCAACCGCTCGCACAAAGGTGTGACAAGCTCTGTCTCTCTCTCTCTCTCTGAATCTGTCTCTCTCTCACACACACACACAGTTTGGTTATGTGGCAAGGTGTCATTGCTTATAATAACAATATAAACATATGGTTTAGTTTGCGTCTTCGTCTTCACTTTTAGTGGGTTAGTCTGAGTCTGTCAGTGGTTTGCATTGTGAATACTCTCGAGAGTCATCATAAAACTCAACGAGTTGATTTTTGTTTCTGTTTGGATTTTTCCTCAACTTTTTGTTGCACGACGAAAGAGTGTGTCAACATTTTGTGTGTGAGCTGTGCGGCTTAGGATTGTCAATAACACACGCATACATAGATCAGGGTCATATTTGGTTGGTGGTTAGACGTAAAGTGCAGATTAGACTGAATGGCAGTGATTGAGCTATTTTGTCAGGCTACTAAAAGACATTTAAGAAACTCAAAATGAGCATCTTCAGTTGCGTCTATGGCAATTAGTTGCTCTTGTTTGATTCAATAAGCACTTGTCAAATACAATAACTAAATAATTTTAATCTAATCGAAGCAATTTTTAATTTAAATTAACCACATTCGTTTGATAGCTATGCAATTCTTGCACTTGATACGCCCGCAAAGGGAATTTGCAATTGACAATTTTACCCGCAAAACTTATCATCTTTCCAATATGAGTAGCAAGCTTCTATAAAAAACCAATAATTGAAAAATAAAAATAAGACTGCAGCATGTTGCAGTAAAGCACACAACACAACTAAAAGTACAAAAACAAATCGCTTCAAACTTCTTCGGTCTGGGCACCAAAAAAAAAAATAAATGCTTTTAAAAGCTATAAAATGCAGTTCAATGCTTCATTCAATTGAGTTCGACCAAAGAGATAAAGACAACATCAATGTGAGAAAGAGAGGGCGGCGAGAGCAAAGAGACAACTTAATTTCCAACTAGAGAAATTCAAAACCAGACTACGTCACACGGGTGGGTGAGGAAAGAAATGGGTGGAACGGGTGGGAAACTGTGCGATTACGAATGGGTATTGAATGAGTGAAATTGTAGACCAGTTGCCTGGCTTGAAATCCACTTTGGCATATGAGCCAAATAGAACGAGGAACACGCAAACAAAGATGGAAAACTGCATCTGGGTCTCAAACATAATAAGCCCAAAGCAAATGCTTTGATTTTGTCAAGAGGCGACCGACGACGACGACGACGACGACGACGACTGCAAAATTGAAGGCTTCTCATTCATTCAGACCGAGCCGGGCCGGACGCACGATTCGTTGAGTGTGAGGGTGACAAAACCTAATAAAATTTAATTAAACTCAATAAAAATCCATTTAAGGCGCACAAAAACCAAGCAACGAGCCAACGAACAACGAACAACGAACAAAACCAAACCAACATGTACAACAGAGCTAATGGGTGGGTGTATAAGCGGCAGGGGGGGGGTGAGTGATGGTGGCGGTACAGATGTGGACGCTGTGATGAGAGACAAGAGACAAGAGACCCTCAGATGTGGGTGCATTGCGAGCGGACCGCTTTAATTGAATTTGCAGTGCGATCTCTCTTAATAATAACGTGAACTGCAAAAACGGAAATGAAAATGATGTCATTTGTTTGGTTCTGTTTCATTAGCAAATAAATACACCTACACACACACACACACACACACATTCAGTGTTATATATATGCAAGATAAATTTAATTGAAATGCAGGCAAACTGCACCTGTTGACGGACAAAAGCTGATTAGCATGCAGCCAGCCAAGCAGGCAGGCAACAAACAACTTGCAACCGGCCGAGCAAAATTCAATTAATAACTGCAACAATTGTTATGGACAATTTCTGAGCCACACAGTCAACGCGACTTTCATATAAATAAGAGCTACACTTCCACATGCATGCAAAACTGGGGGCTACAGTCCGACAAAATATTGTTCACATATGGCAATAGTTATAGAAATGATCTTCGAAGCAAGCGAAATATATATTTTGAAATATTAAGGCCTAGAAGTACATGTACAAAACTATTTTGCTGGATCTAGAGATCTTAAGTTAATTTATAAAAATTTGTTTGAATTTTGACTATATTATGTTTCAACTAGGTTCAACATTGTTATGGCCTATCTAGGGGAACCTCTCCTGAGCTCTTACATTTACAATAAATATAATTTAACCACCAGCTTGTGTCACATATTTTCGCTCAGTGCATATATATATACATGTATATTCATAAATGGATGATTTCCCCTGTCATAGTGTACAATAAGCTGCCCTCTGTCTGAGAATCTGTTTGTTTGCTTAATTTAATTTACCCAACACAAATGTTGAGGGATGTTTATGACCATGCTGATACCAAGTAAGACAAGTATGGTTACCAAGGGGACACAGTGTGTATGGGGAGGGGGGTTCCGCTGGGGAGGTGAAGAGGTCAATTTACTTGTTAGCGCACAAATCAAAGCCAAAAAGAGGGGCGGGGGGAAAGCGGTGCACAGCTTCCATGTGTACATTTATTATACGAGTAGTGCTCGGAGGCCACCCCTTACAAGTGGCCTTTTGAATTGTGGCAGCCACTCAACTGATCTTAACTGATGGGGGTGATATTTCGATTGGCTTCCATTTTGTAGAGCTCATGTTCTATTCTAGTTTTAAGTAGCTGTCAAATTAGACTGCCCGCTTCTCCAGCTATTTTCATGAACAGAACAACACACAGAGATATATGTATTTATACATTTATCTAGTCTTGTGTCTAGTCTTTTTCAGAAATGTGTAAATTGCTCTTCATGCATATTTTTTCATCATATTATGTATACTAAATTTTTAAAATTTTATGCCTCATCTCGGCAGGCAAAAGAAGAATCATTTTTCCAAATTATAAATACATTTTTACCTCAGCGCAGCAGCGACGCTGCCAGCGCTGCTAACGTGCAGGTGTTTGCCAATATATTTTTAGTAGTTGCCGACAGCGACGTCGCAGTCGCAGCCAACGTCGCAATCGCAGTCGCAGTCAACGCTGAGGCAGAGCAGTCAGTGTAGCTATGCTGCGCACCACTCGCCTGTTTTTGGCCATTCGAGATTTCAGATACTGAGATATATTTTTGTATATTTTTTTGCCTCATTTTTATTTTTTGGGTTTCGACTGTTTAGTGAGTAATTAACAAGAAAAAGAAACAGCAAAAAAAGACTGAAAACTGACTGCAAATAGATTACTGGGGACTGCGTCAGGGTGGTGCTGGGTGGTGCTGGGTGGTGCTGGGGGTTCGCTACGTGGCCTGCAAGCAGCAGAAACGGCAACAGAGAACTGTGCAGAACGAAACACCATTTCACTTAACTAGACATTAATTATATATGCCATGGAAATACAGAACCATAGCGCACTGAGAGCAAAATAACGTCGGGAAAAAAATCAACAACAACAACAACAACAACTTACTATAAACAACATTCGAGAATGTGGCGCAACAGCAACAGTAATAATAATAATTATTATTATTGTTATAAATATTGTAGTACACACACATACACACATGAAATTGCGGCATATTGTTAACTAAATGTAGCTCAAGGCATTTGTTTTCAGCGTTATTTGAGTTTATTTATTTAATTGTATTTCTGCGTTATTGTTTAGTTGGTTTTCTTACACTCTCTGTCTGAAAGTCGGATGCAATTGTCAGTCAAAAATGTAGAAATGAACTTTACCAAACTCCACAATAAATAATTTTTATTATTAGCAGCAAAAAGTAAAGCTATTCCATAGAAAACTTGACTATTCCTAATGAGATTCTCTGCACAAAACTCTACCAAAAAAACAGTTTTCATTATATTTAAGTTGAGTATATTTAGCTAGTTTCTCAATATTTAAGGTGATATATCCAGTGGTATCCACAGATTGCAACTAACTTGCATAAATACAGCCTCGATAGCAAATAAATTTATAATGTTATAATTGCTCAATATGGACAACAGGGTATTTTGACGTTGATCACCGAATTCGAACAGAGTCACTTAAAATGTTTTGACTTAAAAGAAGAGCAACATTAAGAAACAAAGTGGAATGCAATTCATGCGATTGCACATTATGGCAATTGATATGAGGTCAATTAACATGGCTAGCGATTGCTGAAAGCTTCAGTTGAAAGTACACTGCAACAAGTCGGAGAGCAAATTAAATAAAATTGAAATATTTGAGCTATGCTAGTTCTTCACATGTGTCATTTCTGTTTCTAAATTAGCTGTCAGAGATCAAAGAGAAGTGGGACAAATACAATTGACGGACTCAGGTAAAACTACAAACTGAAAACTAAGAGAAATGTTTTGTTATGACTAAAGAAAACTACTTTCATAATACGTCATTTTCATTTTTGTGACCAATGGAACTACAATATACTATTAAAAATTGTTGTAAAAAAATACTTATGCTTCAGTTTTGGTAAGGCTAAGAGGCAGAGGTCAAGGGGAAAACTCTGCTTTGGGGTCGTCGCTAGGTGATGGAAACTTACCTGAAACGAAAAAATGAAAGAAAAACGCACATTATATATTAAAAATGTACAGTGAAGCAGAGCAACATTTTAAGAAACTATTTCGAAAGTTTAAAAATGCAATAAAAACACACAAGATTTATGAAGAATTCACCAAGAAATAAAAAAAAAAAAAGAGGGGGGAACGGTGGGTATTTCGTTGTAAGGTGGCATGAAGAATATGTACAAAAACGGGCAGATAGACAAGTTGTACAAGAATTTATGACTATAAAAATGTTTATTGCCTGAGCTAAGCGCAGCCAACAAGGGTTGGTGAAAACTAAAATTGGTGGCAGCCAAAAAAATAAATGTCTTTTTCTCTCTGTCTCTCCCTCTATCACACCCCTCTGTCATATGCTACGCCTTCCCATCTCTTTTCAAGTAGCTCTGTGAGTTCTTTAGACAACATTTGATGGGTAGTCCGAGGGGAGCAGCCGCCACTTTGCTGTCGCTTTGAATAATGCGTCCCCTCATAAATTGCTGGCGTGTGAAATGTGCCCACCCCATCGCCTTATTACCACCTCCTCTTTTTTTCCTTTTCTCAATTTTTTTTAAGCATTCATTTCTAATTACGTGCAAGCTGTAGGGTCGGGCAATTTTCAACACTTTTCATGAAAATTTCATAAAGCAGCCATTTGATGAAAGTATCAAAATTAATGAGACGACCACATCAAAAAAAAAATAAAATAAAAAATAAAAATGAAAAGTGTTAAGAAGCTTGATGGCTGGCTCTCTCTGCCAGAAGGGGTGAATGAAAATGAAAAAGGCAACTCATGAGACGGCTTATTCCTTCAACAGAGTAGATGACAACTGCCTCAACTGCTGCAACGTTTGTGACATGCCGTCAACTCGACTTGGCTTTCAACAAAGAGAGATGTTAGGACAAAAAGGCGAGGCGAATGGCCGAGTGAATAACCAAAGTAAGCTTTGGATACATAAAAAAATAAAAATATGCAAACAACATTTGAAATGCTTGCTTATGGTACAAATTTCAGATTGATTTTCAGAGTAATTTAAGTTTAACTTTTATTTTAATTAAGCAGAAAAGTTTTTTATTGTTGTTATTGAGAAAACCGGCTTCAAACAAATAATTTTATGCAGCTGTGTAGTTGCAAACATATTCGGCACTAAGCCCGCTCGCGCAGCTGGTGTGCCTGCCTTCAGTTAAGGCATTACAAACAACATGAAAAATAACAACAAAAAAAAAAAACAATGATGATGATGCCACACAGCGTTGCACGGTGCATATATTTTTTAATCAAAATTCTCTTAAATAATTAAAATGCAAATTGTGCGAGCATAAAAATAACAACAAACAAATGGCTGGCGATACGGCGACGACGACGAGGACGATGTGGATAACACGCAAGGACGACAAAGGACAACAGAGCCGAGCAGTGCAGAGTCGCACACAAACTGAATGATATGGCAACAGCAACAGCAACAACAGCAACTGCAAATAATAATGATATTGCTGTTGATGATAATGATGTTGAGGGCACTGCTGGCGATGAGAAGGACGACGACTTGTGACAGTTCTTTGTGGTATTTGGCCGGCGTTGCTCTGACAGCCTGAGCGTGAGTGATAAGCACAGTGAAAACAACAAAAACAACAACAACAACAACAATCAGAATAATAATCAAAACAACAACGGTTCCCCCTTAAAGTGTTAAGCATTATGATAATAATAATGATGTTAGTGATGATGGCAGCTCTTTCGACACCCGCTCGTAATGACCCCTCCACTTCCACTAATGAAGTTCGTCAGCAAGCACACACTCCCACACACACATAACTCACACACACACACACACCAACACACACATACGTGTTAAATTCATGACACAAGCTTTGCATGCACAAAAAGGGTTGCTACTCCTCTCTAATAAAAGGAATAAGCAAAGTGCGAGCGGCACGTGCTTGCCAGGCGGCAGAAAGGTTTCCACACACTCTCTAACCAATCCCTTTCCCCTCCCCCCTCCTCCACACCGTTCGGCGACCGCTCGATAAGGTCTGTGAATGTTGTGTTCATTAAGCTGCTTATTATGTTTGCACTTAAAAATTCATATGTGACTATAGCAGCAAATTGTGTGTGTGTGTGTGTTTGAGTGTGCGTCCTACAAATTTTTAGTTGTTACGGCCTTTTGCTCTGCATCCTTTCCCTTGGCCTCGCAGTCCTTCAAAGTGGAAATTATTAGCACACTTAAGGGCGGTTTGCTGCTGGTGTTTCAAGGATTTGAGAATGTAATTAGGACAATGGGACATGCAGCATTTTTATAGTTATCTTGTGTGTTGTAATTAATGTTTAATGCTACTGCTGCTGTTGTGGTTGTTATTGTTGTTGTTGTTGTGATACCTGTTTTCTCAGCTGTAAACATAAAATGCAATTAAGCATACAACATGTGTTGCCATTTCATAATATGTATTACAGACCCCCACAAGTTATATAAATATTAAATTAAGCCCATGAAATTTACATTCTCACATTTTGCAGCTGAGCGAATTAAGGAGGTGGTAGTTGGGTGGTGTTGGAAAAGTGAAATGTTTGCGGTTAGTTGTGAAAGATGCTGTCGGAAACGAAACGAAAACTGTCAACCGCAAAACATTTCATTAGTCTTATCAAGTGGTTGGAACGGCTCATGAAATGTGTGTGAACTTTAAATGATTTAAGCCTAAACGGCTGGTAAACTGTTGAATTTTGCATAAGTTATCCGTATAGGAGTGTGTGCTATCGATAAGTTACGCTGGAACAAGAAAGAATTTGGTGGTTTCATGTAATACAACTTTTTACAAACATTACTTGAACATACTTCATTAAACAGCTCGTCACTTTAACACTATGAGACTCATTCTTTTCCACAATTTAACAAGACACTTTCAACCAATTCACTTTTCTCGCTTTTTTTTATCATGCTTACAGTTTTTACCTTTTAGCGAGCGACTGGCAACAATTTTCCACTGCATGGCTCAGTGAACCTGAGCCCGCATTCCAAAAGTGGACGCATCAATGGAGCGACTTCAATTCAGAAAAAAATAAGGAAAGTAAAAAAAAACCAAGAAAACAAAGGCGCAAAAATTATGAACGCAATAATGTTAATGTTCACGATAAGGAAATGGCGGAATGAAGCAAGGACTAAAAGAGAAAAGCTACCGCACATAATGAAAAAATATTGTACTTAAAGACTACCAAAGAAAAAAGAAGGGGGGAGGAGGGAAAAGGCGTGAGGCGAGCCGCTAAATGTTATCTGATACAAGGACACCGCCAAAAGCAGTGGCAAAGAGAACAAGGGGGCAGATTGGAGGAGTGGCACGTTGAATCCAAGTTAACTTTAACGAAAATGTAATTTTATGCTTTTTAATTGAGCGAATATGCGCGTAACATGTGCAGCCGACAAATCGGAGGAGTGGACTCAGATAGAAGAGATAGAAGAGCAGAAGAAGTGGCTAAGAGTGAGCGAGTGAGGGAGTGTTTACTTTTTGGTGAGCTGTTTGGGATGCCGCTGTGGCTGGGCGTCAAGTTGATGAGTTTGCGATGCATTCAAGCATCAGCCTGAATACACAAAGCAAGGCTGGGATGTTTGCTAACCTGCTGATGGTGCAGCTGATGCTGCACATTAACTGGCTAAAAGGACAAAGAGCACTTCTCGAGGCAGAGGGGGCGTGCTAATGTATTTAAGCAACTAAAAGTAGATGAGACAGCAGACAGATCAGCAGCGGCAGCGGCAGCAGTAGCTAAAGAAGAAACGTCGTCTATCTGGACGATAGCACGTTGAAAAGCAATAAAAATGCAACATTATTAATCATCATCAATCAATGTCATCCATCAAAAATGCGGCAGTGTGTCGGCAAGTCGAGGCGACGCATCACTTATGAAGCTCGCTTTGTTCAGCTCTCTGCGCTCTGGCCTGCTTTATGTTCTGGGCGCCCTGTCCCATTATCATCACCAACGGCTCTTTCCCCCCTTCCCCCATCATGTGCCGCCCTTAGGCTAGATTTCTAGACGAGCTGGGGACAATGCATAAAAGAGTGTCGAGAGAGAGAGAGACAAGGTCTGGAAGGTGCCACTTTAATAGTTTAGAACTTTAATTTAGAAAAGAGCAAAATAATGCTTCAATATTCTGACGAGACCTGTTATTAAGAGAAGCAATCCACAGTAGCGTCTGCTCGTGGCACACGCATATCTTTTTCGGATTATGCAGTAAGCTGCAATTTAAATACCCATTGAATAAAATTAATCAATTCATTCATCATAATTTATCTTTTTGTGAGCTTTTATTTTTATCTGCAAATTGCGAACAACAAAATTCAAAGTGCATAGAAACTCAATCAGGTTACGTTTTTGTTGAGTCTTGAACTTGACCCCCCTATCAAAAGTCACTTAAGATCTTCAACAATGGCACATTTATCTTATACTGGCGTTAATCAATAGATAAGATATTCAAATCGTCTTTCCGCTTTAGCATCCAATCGCATTCTTAATTGTTTCCTACTTAACTCATGCATATGGATTGCAAAGATCTTGAAATCTCACGCAGCTTATTGCGTTTTATGCTGCAATCTTAGTTGTAGAGTTGTAGTTGTAGTTGTAGGGCTGCCAGGTTGATGGCCATAGCTAGATTGCAGACACTATAAATATTACAACACAGTTCGGATAAACTATTAAATTGTCTCAAAAGGTGGCGCTGCTGTGCAAAGTTTTATAAAGTTTTGTACGAATACACAAAAAAAAAAAAAAAAAATCCAACAACACCAAAGCAAAATGCAGTAACTGTAAATTTGTAGTCAAGAAAACCAAAACAAAAGACGCAATGTAAAAAAGAAACGAACAGGTAAAGAAGAAAACAAGACACGAATTGGGCAACTGGGAAGTTCAAAGCGAGGTAGACACAATGCAGTATGGGGGTCGAAGAGGGGGCGGATGGAGGGAAAGTAGGTAAGGTAGCTAGCTGACTGGCTGGGCATAAGAAGAGGAGTACTTCAAGTATTTTGTATGTCAATTGCTATTCAAGAAGTCACGACAAAACAGCAGAAAAAGAAAAAAAGAAGAAGAAGCAGAAGGTGATACCAAGTTGTAGTGGGAGCTGGCATTTGTGTTATGGAGGGAGGCAGGCAGGGCGAGGAGATGTGATGGCAAAGTGCCGCAAAGTTTATAAGCACACTTTTTTCTTTTCTTTTTTTTGAGAAGTTTTCAAGTCAAGCAGCGCAGGTGCTGCGCAGCAGAAGCGGGGTTGGTTGAGGATGAACGGTAACTCAGTTCGTTAATTAAATTCACGATGAAGCCAAAGAAAGACGAAGAAAAAAAATATTAAAAAAAAAAATAAACAAAAAAAACGAAGCACCAAAATGCTGATATATTTAAATATGCGCAGACGAAAAAGGTGTCATGATGTAATCTTTGAGCAGCGTGTGCCAAGTGCACAGAAGTGTTAAGATTGAAGAATGGAGAACCCATCTTGGACAGGGTTGCCAGCCTGTATGTTTTGGGCCCTCTCATGGGTAATTAACACATAAATTATGGTAACCACAAGAGCTCTTGTGTTGCGCGGCGTTTCTTCCTCTACTTTTTCTGCTTTGTTATTGTTTACTTCCATACATAATATCCCCCATCAACAGCAAATTTTTTTTTTTTTTTTTTTTGTTATTGTTCTTTAAGCCTTTCTTTCGCTTGGACATTGACTTTCTTGGCCAAGTTCATTGACTTTGGCTGTTCTGTTTTTTTTTTTCTATATTTATTGTTGCTGCTGCTTGTTTTTGTTGCATTTCGACTTTCATTTAGTTGCCATTTGCCTTTTTTGCACCTTAGTATATTGTTTGCTTTCCAAATGATATTTAAACCGCATTTATGCGGAATATATTTTTTATTTTTATTTTTCTTTTGTATTGCGCTTTCCAAGCCCTTTCGAAAGTGACAGGCAGCTCATGTGATTAGCCAATTGTCGATAGAGTAGAAATAGTGACCCTAATACAGTTAACGCAAAAAATTAGGCGAATGAGCAGGCAACCTTTTTTTTAATAGCGATTTTAGTTTTCTACTCGCTCGGCCAGTACAATCAACTTTTGCACACTTTCAAAAGAAACCCTTCGCTTTCAATACTATATTTACTATCTTTCTAATCTTCTAATTATGTACGTTTATTAAAAATATCATGAAAGTTGAATACAACTTCCATTCTTGTGCCAAATCGCATTTTCACTTCTCTGTGCCAAATGGCACCTTAATTTCTCTGTTCTAAATCGATCATCTACCATTTGTTACAATTTAAAAGAGTTGCTTCTCATTAATATTTAGATGTTAAAGTCCCGTCATTATTTTCTCCAAAACCCTTTCTATATTATTATATTATAGTTGTAAGTGGACTAGATTTCTCCAAAGTATATATCAACAATAATTTGGGCTAACTCCGCACTCACGTACTTTCCATGACATGTCGTCACCTTTGCTGAAGTGCAACTCTTTGCTTATTTGTTCACCTAGTTCTCATCATGCATTAGTCGCACGTTTCTAACAGCCAACATTGAAAAAATAGAAATAAACACAAGTTCAACTGAAACCTGACTCACATGTTTCGCGTGACAAACCCAAGCACAATACTCACAAGGAAAGCAAACAAAATCGTACAGTTTGTTGATGAATAGTGAATCCACAACAAACAGCAAAGAAAATACAAGAAAAGCATGGACACTAAATGTTAACCCAGTTCATTTGTCACATTGATGACGTTGAATAAAGATGACTATTAAGATTTTAATTTTGTTTCAATTATGAATCATATATTCGTATATATGCAACACATATTTCATTTGCAACAAGATTTTTTATTCATTTTAAAAATATGCGAAATGAAAGCCGCCTTGATTGACTGTCTAGCTCGACAACAGGCCTCACAAAAATCACATTTGTATAGTTCCCACAGAGCCGGTTCGTTTTGGCATAAACCAAGAAAAACAAGTTGCCTAATACGCCCACCAACTGACCGCATTTGCGAAAGAGGGGCAGGATGATATATAGACAGAGAGAGTGTGTGAGATAGAGAGAGAGAGAGAGAGAGGGGTGCAGCAAAGGGTCACATCTCTACCTGGTGAAAATTCCAAAAGACCACCACAAAATATTGTCTACTAAATGAGCGGCACTTATTTATGTAGCTTTTCATTTTTCTTCTCAACTTTTTGGTATTTTTGTCGGGTTTTTCGTGTTTTCTTTTCATTTTGCTGCTGCGCCACTTTTCACACTCGCCTGTTGACACTTGCTTGATAAATTTGTTTTTGGCTGGTTTTTGTTTTGGGGGAGGGCGACGCAGCACGAGTGTTGTTGGGGGCGGTGTATTTTGGCATATGTCAAATGGCTTTGTAGTTAAGTTTATGGGAAATGTGTGACTAATTATGATTAAAGAAAGGAAATTAAGCCCAGGCGGATCTGGTCGACTTAATTCATATGGGATACTTATGAAATGCCAAATATAAATATATATTTAAAAAGAAAAATCAATATATCTGATATGATTTTTAATTGAGTTTCATGGCGAATCAAGTCGCTATAAAAAATGTTCTTCTTAGAGAACCAAATTTTTCGTTCAATCAACGTTGAAGCCTTGCTTATTCAAAATATTTGAACTCTTCACCCCAATGTCAGTTGCTAGAGGAAGAGAGAGAGAGAGAGAGGGATGGAACCACTTTGACTGACAGTTTCAATTTGCACTAACTTCACAGACAAGTCAAACCTACTTGGTAAATGCAAGCGGCAGTGCGAAAGAGATAAAGAGAGAGAGAGGAGCGGAGGGTCAAAACAAAAACTAGAGAAAAACAATTTATATAAAGCGCTGCGGCAAAAAGGGGCAGCAAGAGAGAAAAAGCCCAAGCGACGCCTTTCTTTTGGTATTAGGGTCAAACGCGTTAAACCAAAACAACAAACACAAAAGCAACCACAAGAAAGAACAACAAATGACGAAACAGGTAATACAAACTGGCAGCAGATTTGCAACAGCAGCAGCAGCAACATCAGCAGCAACCACAAAAATCACAAAGCTCTGGAAAAACAGCAACAAAACGCCAAGCAAAAAAAAAATAAATAAACTCTTCTCAGCGTCAGCGTCAGAACATTTGCAAGTAACGGTAAAGAAGAAGAGAGTTCAAGAATTGGGTCAGGCAAAGAAAGAAATGTGCAACGCAAATAATTGGCCAAGAGCAGAGAGGGAGAGAGCAAGAATGAAAAGAAAGTTAAGAACAAACTGAGCCACAAAAACGCGAGCGAAACGCGAAATGAGACGCCGCAAAGGCCAACACAGCCCCGGCTTACCGTTATGTTGACCGCCTTAGTTAACGGTACTGCTGTAGAACGCAACACCTCACCGCCCCCCCTCCCTCCCCCATTCCATTGATTTGCGCTGTGGCAGCAGCCTCTCCATCGAAACCGGTTAGATTTCGCTTTGGTCGCTTCTTCAATTCAGCATTGACACCTATTTTGCAACACAAAGCAAAAAAGTCTTTGAGTTTGAGTTTCCCTCGGGTTCTGATGGAATCGCCAAACTGGTTTTCAATCAAGTCAAGTCAATCAGCCAAGTTCTAAAAAGCATTCTAGATGATGCAGTCAAAACACATATTTGGTAAGAACATCATTATTAATAGCTTAAGACAATAAAGTTTCATAAATCTTAAGTCAATCGTGAATATAGTATGTTTAATGTGCCGTCAAATTTTGACAAGTTTAACTCATCAACTTTAATCAGTCATTAGCTGTATATTATCACTCTATAATTTAATGGATTTAATTTAATATTAAGCATGTTTTTTGTTGTTCAGCAACTTAATACGATTAAAGCATAAGAGCCAAACCGGAAATTGCCTAATGCACAAAAACCAAAGCCAAAACTTGGACGCTTCCGTTTGATTGCTTCAACCAAAAAAATGTTTCAAATATTACTTTGCAGTCGATGTTTTTATTTGTGGGTTTCTTACTTTTTTTCGGTTTTGATTTCAACTTTAATTAAATCATTTGATTTGCGCACGAGCAAAAATTAGTAAAGTTTTAGATTCAAAACCAACGAAAAATACAAAAAAAATAAAATAAAATACGGTTGAATACTAATTAAAATGAATAATAATGAAAAATTCAACGAGTGGCGCAACGAAAATATTGCCACAAACGCGAACACAACTTAAACAAAAGTTTCTTTTTTCAAGTTTTGCAATAGTTCAATCATTCAATATATCATTTACCTTCTCTTCAATTGGTTAATTGAATACTTTTAGTGCCTGCAATTCAACACATTTTGCAATTGAAATATTATTGTTAACTAATAAAACTTTCGATTTAATTTTCTTTTCAATTCATTTCAACTTTCTTTTTAAAGTATTTTCTTACAACATTTAAATTTCGCTCGCTTTTCTCCAACTTCTGTTGAAGTGCGTATTCAATTAAATCATGCCATTCAATTTACTCAGCTTCCTTCAACCTTAGTTTAGTTTATCTTCAATTCAATACATATTAAATGAGTCTTTCAATCTTTTTAAACACACCACTTTTTTTTTTTTAGTTTTTGATCTTGACATTGTAGAACTTGCTATAACTGGACAGATTCCGATAGAGCTTGAAGAGCTTGCCCCACAAGACTAGACCAGTTTTTTTTATGGCTTTTTTTTATAGAATTGTCAAGGAGATTTGCATCGAGCGCACGGGTTCTCAAACCATTTGATAAATATATCTCTACATGCCTTCAACAATCACTACTCAAATCGTGTGACATTTTAATTAAATTACTCGACGCATGTCAGAATGTCAAAATGATTTGAATTTGATGTGTGTTGCATTCACTTGCCATATTTTCATTTACTGTATTTGTCTTCGGAATGTCAAAAAGAACACACCAAAAACATAGACAAAGGCTGTCAAACCAGTTTCCATAAATACAAAAATAAAGAAATGCTTATAGACATATTATAATTAAATTAGCAACTTGTTTCATAGCCATCCGTCATACATTTTTAAAAGAGTTGTGGTTTTATATATATATATATATATATAGGCCTGTTCCCTTTTGCCTTAACTAAGTGATATTAAATTTATTTATTATGCAAATTTTTATTTAGGACTGTGAACCTTTTTATCGCAGACTTTTTGTAATGCAAATAAATGAGATGTTTTAATTTGGTTTCTACTCGGCAGCTAGGATTAACGTCGCATTAGACAAATAATTCGTGTGTTTATAAAATGTCCATGTTGACGTAGTCATAAGTCATAACATAATCGCTGTACAATCGAATAAAGAAGACATTTTACTATCCACTCTAAAAATACAGCCAATACGAAATAGACAAAATAATCTGATGACTAACCGTAGAACAACATAAGCATATACATATTTAATAATATAATAAATACAACCTCATATATATATATATATATTTATATAGAGCTGATTGCCAAATTCAGAAATCATAGCGAGTGACTAATAAATTCCCAAGACAATTTATGAGGCGGTTCGGAATTGTGATATTCAAATTGCCTGCCAGGCTTACCTGCCAGAAACTTGGTCAGCATTGATTTTTTTTGTTATTTTTTGAGTGTTTTTAATGATCTGCCAGCTAAAATAAAACGTGGCCCGGCCCAAACAACGCAAATGCTTTTCTAATAGTTTACGCCACACACTAAAACTAAATGGGACTACTTTGACCCAATGACGCAAACGGATGGCCAGCAAGCAAAAGATTTGTTTAGAGCACAATAGCAATTCCGTTACCAATTCCAATATTATATAACACCGACCTGAGCATTTTAGCATTTCGTTGTTAGTAAATAAAATCATTCGGAATTGAGCCATGTGCGAAAATTCATTCGCTCATTATAGCCATCAACAGAATTCTCCAAATTTATTGCCTCTATTTGTTTACGTATATGGGAGGCTGCGCGGGGCGGGGCGGTGCAGGGACGGGGCGGGGGATACGAATTTGTAGCTCAGTTGCCTGTTGCGACTTCTAAACAAGTTACGTACATTGTCACCTACCTGCAATGAGAAAGAATTAAAGAAATGCATTAGTTATATATTATTTAATTAAATATTAAATATGCTAACAAACATGTTCAACATTTCTTGGGTATAAAAATTGAAAAGGTAAAGTTTTTATATTAGAAAACTAGAACTAGAAAATGTTTTTGAGAAATTTATTATTATTTTCTAAAAACCAGCTAATTGCATGGAGTTTTCACAATTATTTATTTTCTAAATCGCTTTTCATCAGACCAACGGTCTAAACACTTTAATGCCGCATAAAAATGGTTTTTTGGTGCCAGACTTATTAAAACGTTATATTAGACGCTGTCAACAGTTTCGGACTGTCGGACAACGGTACAGACTGACTGTGTGTGTGTGTGTGTAGCAACAAAGGCTTTGGAATTTGGCTATTTCGTAGCCTGGCAAACTAGTTAAGCCACAGGGGATAACCGAAAAAATCCGCATCAAAAGCGCTGGCTCATAAATCACGAGGCCTCTTTCAAAAACAAAGGTCGACTGCGCCACATACAAAAACCAAAACAATCAACCGAGCAGAGATGGAGGGGTGATTCAATGGGTTGAGGTGGTGGATGAGGGGAGGAGCCTTTGGGTAGTACATCATGCGGCGGGTCAACTGGGCTGCTGGAGTCACGGCGGTGCCTCATAAATATTGACGCATTTCGCGTATGACAAAAATTGTCGAGCGCGGTTTGTAAAAATAAATTCATGGCTTGTAAAATGCAGAAAATCCAGGAATATGAAATATTTAAAAAGGCATATAAAAGACAAGAAATCGGAAAAGCCAACGAATTGGCTGACAGCGACCGGGGTTGGGGCTGGCAAAGCGGCTTAAACAAACACAGACACACAAAGGCACAAGCAGATACAGATTTTTGGCCCATGGCCCTTTGACCGCAAAGTGCTTCAAGGGTGTGTGTGTGAGTGTGTGCGTGTGTGTATCAGTTTGGTGCTTGGTCATTGGGGTGTTCCATTTTCATTGCCTGCATTTGATTGGCGACCGCTCGAAAATATCATTTACATATCCTGAGCGCATCCTTGACGCCTGCCGCTTTTAAATATATACGAAAAGCTTTTACATTTTTTAAACGCACAACACACACACACGCACACCCACAGCCACACGCACACCCACAACCTGAACACAGCCAGTGAAAATATGAAAGCAAAAACAAAATTTCACAACCTCAATTCAGTATTTTTTTGTTTGCATTTCGTTTTTCATGTGTCGCATTTTTTTGGCCCTTTTATTTATTTATTTATTTATGCCTTATGCCTCAGTTGGCATCGTTGAGCTGACCGTGCGCTGTCCCCCACCACAAATCTCCTCCCACCCCACACTCCCTCCCCTACGTACTTGTGGACCCTTTGATTTTTGGCATTCGGCTTTGTTGTTGGTGAATTTAACGCGTAAATTAAATTAAATTTTCATGTTGCAACTTTCGTTTTTTCGCCATGTTGAGTTCACCCCCCACTCAAACCCCAACTCCCAACACCCTCCGCCGCTTTTGCTAACCATACATCGTATTAGCGATTTAAGCATATTCGAAATTATACTAACATTTTTTACAGTTGAACAATTTAACACGAATTTCTGCATTCTTATTTTTGACTTCAAAGTGCAGTGTTTTTTTTGTTAAGGATTTGCTTTTTGTAAATTGTTGAATTGTTTATTTTTGCGAAGCCCTCAGAATAAATATCTATTAACAACAGCCCACAATCTCAACAGCAACAACAACAACATTTAATGGCACATCTGCTGCGTTTTTCTCTTCGATTTTTCTTGGTTTTGTTTTGTTTATGTTTTAATTACGTTTATGTGGCTGATTTATGTTGATATAAACGCCACGGGGGAGGACGGAGTGGAGAGGAGGGCAAGCTGGCCACACATGGCCAGATGTGTGTGTGTGTGACAGAGAAAGTGGGAGTATGTGTGTGTGTGTGGGTGGATAGGTATATTTGTCTGGTGTGTGTATTTGCTAATGTTTTGCTAATGGGCCAGGGCCAAGCCATTTGGCCTTAAGCGGCGCAACAAGCACCAAATGCTAATTGAAATGGGCCAAAAATCAGGGGTTAGGCTAGGTTTCAATTAATTTTATTACAATATAACAATTTGAACAGCTAAGTTTTTGTGTGTGGAGGCAGTGAAGTGTGAGAACAATTCAAAATGTAAGATTAACAACTTTCTGCTAGAATTGTAGCTTTCTTTATATTTGTAAATTAATTTATACAGTAGAAAACCAAACCTGAAATTTGATCTAATTTCATGACGATCGCTGCTTACTTTTCGGCATAGAGAAGTTGGGTTTTTCTTATCCGATCTTGTCGAAATTAGTGCAGCTGATCAGTTATATTGCAAGTTGTATTTAATAGCAATTGTTATGCTCTCCATTTTCTTTTGCAAATCGATTTAAATGTACATTTATCGATAAATTAATTATTATTATTTTCTTTCTTAATATTAACTATAACTCATATAAAATAACAATTATTAATTATTGAATTATTATTAGGTAGACAGTACTCGCTTAAGGTTCAGCCATTTGTAATATTCCAAATCAGTTCAGTCCTCTGCACCTTTGGGGTTTCAATGAAAATTTGTATGTGTGTGTGTGTGTGTGTGTTTTGTTGTCTACGCACGCATTTCTCATACATATTCCATTTGCTGTTGGCATGATAAACGATTCGCATGCATTCTATATATGGTCGAAAGAAATAACCATTCATCCATCCCAGACAATAACTATCTATGCCATCTATCTAACCGTCTATCCATCTATCTAAATGTTCTATTGCCTTGCTTTGTATTTTTGTTGTTAGTCAACAATATGGCAAAATATGTTGCGGACTGCATCAGGCAGAGTCTATACAATTTGCCTCTCTATCTCTCTCACTCTCTCTCATTCTCTCTAGTCTCCTTTCTCTCTCTCTGTCCAGTTTCTGTTTCTATCTAATATGACCATCGAAAAGTTTTGCGCCATTGCTGCTTTTGTTGTTATTATTGCAACTTGTCAGTTTCGGCGCAAAGACCATCAATTTACTTAGCTTTATTATGTGCACACGCAGTGGGGAGTAACTTCACGCCCCCCTTCCCTTCGTTCCCCTCCTCCGGCACCCCACAAATATGGCCCATTTTTTATGTTTTTGGTTTTGGGTTCTTGCTACGCTCCATTTTGTATTGGCGCTTGGCCCTTTTTGTTTACGCTCTGCACGCAATGCATAAAAGCGGTTGGGTGGCAAAAGAAAACAACGAAAATATATCAGAAAATCGTTTTCCCATCGCAGTATGCAAGTGTCTTCCCCACCCCACCCTACCCAGTTATACACGCTTTTTGCAGCTGAAAACAATGGCAACAAAATGTATCTTGACACTTCATCGTTAGCCAAAAAGTAGCGCAACGTAGCTAAACAAAAGACTAGCAAGGCGCTGCCACAGAGGGCGTGGCAGGCACCATGTGACACGAGGCGTACAAAAGCGAGGAGGAAGGGGGAAGGGGAAGGGGCTGCGAGGCGGCGGAACACCCAAGAGGGGGAAATGCCTGCATTTTCGCGCTTGGCGTTAAATTCCCCTGACAGCTATAAAATTGCATTTTAGAGTAGCGCAACAAAAAAACAAAAAAAAAGACAACGTGAAACAAGAAGTAAGAAAAGAAGACAGCAATATAAAAAAAAGGAAGCAACATTCCATGGCCAAGCGCAGATACTTTGTATCTATGTATCTAATAAATAGTTATTGCCAGCACACAAAATTGATATTCCCCAATGCAATGCGAACAGACAGACACCAGAATGATGGAGAGGGGGGTGCAGTGGGGTGTGTTTGTGTGTGTGTGTATGTAAGAGGTGGGGACAGCAAAAGTGCGACATCATTATATAAATTGTGTGTGGTTGAGAGGAGTCGTCGAACAGCAGCAGCAGCAGCAGCAGCAACAGCAGCAGCAGCAGAGGCAGCATCATATGTTTTGTATCTATTAGATACGTGGAGCGTTGAGTGCCGGCTCTGCCCCGGCTGGTTTGAAGTGATTTCACACACATGTTTTTCTACAAGCCACCCACCCACACCCCAAAAAGTATGTGTGCGTGTGTGTCTGTGTGTGATTGCGTATCAACACACAAACATGACCACAGGAAATGTTTCACAGCTGTGCGAAGAAACGCCAAAGCAAAGTAAAAGTATCTCTGCGCTCAGCTATTTGTCTTCAAGTGGGAAAAACAAAGATTGGGGAGGTTGCCTTTGGGGGTAGTAGCAGAGAGAGGGGGTTGTGGCTGAGGGAGAGGGTGAGGGAGAGAGGGTAGCGGGTTGTCCAGGCATTTAAGCAAACAAACAGAAAATGGCACGTGACAAATGCCAGATACTTCATGTGTATTTTGTATCTAACGGATGGACAACAATAACTTTAGACTTTGTTTTCAGGCATTCAGCTTAAAGGGCTGCTGCTCTACGCCAGAGTTGCCAACATAGGCACAAAAGCAATTTCCGACTCGCTCTGTCTCGCTCTGTTTTGCGCTCGCCTTAAGTGAATTTTGATGACAAACAGAGTTAGTCACACATGTTGACAGGCAACGGCCTGCCTGCCTGCCTGGCTGCCAGCTGATAGCAAGAGTGCGACACGTGTTGCAGCCACGTGAATGGCAGCCAACAGGGTGGCAAACCCCCTGTAACTTTTTTTTTTATTTTTTTGTCAGTCTGCGTCTTTCACTTATGCTGAGATTACACGCTTGTCAGACCAAGCCGAAAGCCCTCCGTCCATTTGCCATGCATATCAAGTTTATGGCCAAAGGGGTGAACACAGTTAGTCTAAGGACTGAGCAGACAGGATCGGGGGCAAGCCCATATAACTAAAGCTTCGAGTAAGTAAAAATAAATATTGATTTTATGCAAATAAATAAATGTGTTTCAGTTCAAAAAGCAGCTGTGAAGGCTTTAAAAATCTGTAGATTTCTCTATATATTTTGAGTAGATTATGCCAATAATTAGCTGTCGCAAAAGTATCTCAAAGATACATAAGCTGACACAGCACACACACACACACACAAACATAAATATCACTCAAAATTGAGATACACACACCGTAAAGTGTGTCACACACACGTCAGAGCCAAGTGAAATTGTCATTATTCTTCTGGATGAGCACAGTTACTTGACGCAAATGCTCATTGCATTAACCATGGCCAACTTTCACCCACCTGGCTGTCATTTTATCTATGTGTTTTTTGGTAATGCGCTTCTCGTGTCTCTGAAGCTGCTTGCCACTGACAATGCATTTATTTGCTATTCAGAGCACTAACCATGCTCATTGCTCATCATTATTATAATTGTGATTATGATTAGTAGTATATCATTAGACTTTTAACCCAATTTTCTATATTGTTTCTTTCTTTTCCTTCTGCTGCAATTTGAACATTTTCCATTTCCTCATTTGTGTGTTGTTGCTGCTGCTGTTGTTGTTGTTGCTGTTGTTTTATTGCTGTGTGTGCCAGAAAGGGCGGCGCAACAACAATTAACATTTTCAATTGCATTCGCGATTGCAATTTTGCATTTGCAATAGCTCGTGCGAAACTGTTAAATTGCACAGTGCATTTCCGCCGCACACAAAACATTTCCATTTTCATTTCCAGGCCAAATGCAAAACAAAAAGAAAACATAATAATTAACCGTGCTTTTGAGCAAAGAGTGCCGCACAACTACGGACTACTCTTAAAATATAATTTCAGTTTATTTATTGACTATTTCTGTGCAACATGTTGTCGAAATTTATTTTAGTTTGTAATTTCTTTGATTTATTTCGATTTAAAATAGAGCAGGAAATGAAAAGTTAATTTTCCAGCTATATTTTCGATATTTGATGATTATCAATCTGAGTAGTAATCAGATATATCTTACATAAATATATCTTAAGCCACTTTCAAAGTCCTATTCTAACTGCACTGTGTGGAAATTGTCTAATTCTCTTTAGAACTTTTTCCACTTGCGAATTATTTAAGCAAATTATGCGCAAAGCTACTTCATCAAATACGAGCTGAGCGAGGGGGCGTCCATGTAATAAAGCCCTACACTAGCATCCTGTAAGGACCAGCCTCAATCCTTGAATCCCCAACCCACTCTCATCCCCCCGACTGGCACCTACCTCAACTCAAACGGTCTGGAAAATATTCATTCGCATTCATAATCCCTAAAGAGCAAAGGCAAACGCACAAAATGAGCAAAAACTTTGCATATCAGTTTGCCTAAGTGGCGCCTCTCTCCCTCTGTGCCTGCCCCTAGGGATAATTTATAGATGTGGGGTGTGGGGAGGGGCTGTGGTAGCCTGGCAATTTGCTGAAAATTAGTTTGGCATAAATTGTAATAGAAGTTGAGCAGTTGCACTTGAACACAAAACTCTGGAATTAGTGGCGTGCGTGAAAGTATTCACTTCAAAGTTAGTTATGCAATAATTAATAGCTGATTAACTGTGCGAAATGTTTGATGTAATTAATTAAAGTAATAATCTAAAGTGGTCGCTATTAAGTGAGGGATTCATAAGTTGACAGTTATTACAAGTAGACAAAGCTGCATTTGCCACAATATATCAGAGTGTAATTCTCAAAAGCTAATGCATAATCCTTTCGCACATGTCGTTTGTCAATTATGTATTTTTGCCACCCAGTGAGTGTGGCAAGTCTGCAATTGTTAATCTGAGTGGCATTTGCGTACGCTGTCAGTTGGCGCGGCGTGGCACCAACAACTAGTTGCAATTAACTTGAGCAACGCAATCTATCGACGACGTGCAACAACCAACCATGGCAGATAGATAGATAGATATTTAGATGCTGCATCTCGCACTTACAGCCACAATCGAATCAGAAAACCCCTAAACTCACTTTAGGTTGACTGTCGTTATCACTTTGGTTAGCCTTTTAGCAGGCAACACACACACACAGACACACACACTCACTCACCACACATCGACATCATTCAAATGGCTAACAAATTGCACTGTCGAGTGCAATATTTTTGCTTTTAGCCATAATACCTTTTACATATGCTACGACAGCCGCCAGAGTAAAGCATTTTAAGCAGGCATCTCCTACCCAGCCTCACCCATCCCTGCTCCCTCCTGCTCCACATGCAACAGCACCACAACCACAGGCATCCCTCTTCTGCTGCAGCTTCATCTTCATCTTCATCTGCTTTCGTGCTCCTCTGTAAGGTAAGTTAGTTACATGCAACGCACGCCGCAGCAGCTGAAGCAGCAGCGCCTGGGCCCAGCTTGTTAGCATGAAATGTGTCTGCCTCAGCAGCCACAGCCTTTGCTCCTCTTTGCAGCTGCCCCACCACCTCCTTTGCCTGCGTCTCCACAACCTTCAAACTGCATCTCTTCGTCTGCCCTGCCACAGATACCAAAGATGCCAGAGTGATAAATCCTTGCGGCTTTTTATTTCCACAGCGGCGTCGCTAGCGTCTGTGTGTATGTGTGTTTGTGTGTGTGGGTGCGACATGCTCTATAGCCACGCCCCTGATCCCTCCTCCACCCTCTCAACTATACAGTGCATTGCATTACAAGCATAATAATTCTTACTGACAGGCCACGACGAGCTGTTACCATTCTCTCGATACGGTTTCTGTTGGGTTTTGGGTTCGCTTCGGCGCCTTCTCTTAAGGCGTTCAGTTAACAGAATTCACAACGTGCTTTTCTGCCCTAACAGAAAGAGTATTTGAATTTTGTGTGTGGAATAAAAACTACACAAATATATTTATTGAATCACGCCCATCTCTCTTTTAATCTTACATACACAAGATTGACACAACAACAATTTTCAAACAAAAATCGGAGTAAATTTTCTAAATAATAAATAAATTTCGTATTTGTTTTAAATTTAAAAGACTTTATTGTTAATACTCTGAAGTGCATCAAATCTTATGTGGTTTTTTATTATCACTTTTAGTGCACTTCAACTTTGACATCGCTTGTAAATGGCCGTTTCCTCTTTCCTCTTTTCTCGGGAATTGTTTCTCCTTTCTTTGCACTTAGCGCCCAATTAAAGCAAAAGTTTCGCTTCATTTTCGTTTCGTATCCTTTTTTTTTATTTTGGTTTGGGTCTAACCCAGAAAAAAGTACGCCTCGTTAATTTCAATTTAAGTGCGGACAATAAAAAATACAAAAAACAGCGAATATTATATGTATACAAATATATATATATATATATTTAATATTTATATATATATATATATATAAATATGTATATATGTATATATGTACTGCGGTATTTTTTTGCAGGCAACTTGCGGCGTTTTAAACTTTAGAGCGCAAATGAACAGCTCCGTTTTGAGCGTAGCCACAACCAACCACTGCCCAACAGACCACCCACCCACCCACTCACTCTCACACACACACACACACACACACACAGGCACACACACATTAGCTTTGGCATAAAAATGTATTTTATCGTTGGCCAGGAAACAGCTTTGCGGCAGCCGGAAATGTTTCCACTTCCACTTTATTGTGCGGCCCATTCTTATTCCACTTTTTTATCTGCTATTCTTTCTCTCTCTCTCTCTCTCTTTCTCTCAGTCTGTCTCCCTCCATGTACCTCTATCTCTTTTTGTCATTGTGCTAAAGAGTTTTCAACGTTCCACACCGCAAACAACAAAGTGCATTATATATTTCACTAATTAAAATAATGGAAAATACAATATTTGGAATATTTACAATGAATGTTTCTCCCTCTCTCTCTATCTCTTTCCCTCTCTCTGTCCTTCTCTGTTTTTCTTTTTGTTTCTTTTTATACAATTATTTTTTTTTTTGTTTGGCTTATCTGGGGGATTATGACATGACCCAATGCTGTACCTGGTAATTTGGACATAAATCTCCGGGCTCTTGAGGCAGGGCCTGCAATGGGGGCAAGGGGTAAGAGGCAGCGACTGCAGTTGACAGTCGTCTCTCAGCATTTAGCATAATGAGGTCGAGTGCTGCCAAATTGCTAAGGGGGTTTTAGGGGCGTGTTGCTGTCAGGCTACTTCATTAAGACTGTGGCATTATTGTGGAAATTTCATTTATATTGGCATTGATTCCAAACAAAGAATTGAGGCCATTATTTAAAATTATATTATTCATTTAAATTATACTAATTTGTTTATTAATATTTGTCAATAAATTATTTAACCAAAATTATTTATATTTTTTATTTGCATATTTTGTAATTTCATCAATTTATACGTTCTTCCATTTTGATTTGAGGTTTTATTGCTCCTTTAATCCCTACGAAAGATGGGCACGTGTAAAAAAACCTTTAAATCAAATATAATTATTACATTTTTGACCTCAGCATCAATAAAAAAAAAAAATTAACACATAAGTGAGAAGAAAAGTATTTAAAACCGGTTAATCAAAAATTTGGCAAGCACAATAGCAACAAAAAAAAATATAACCAAGTTTGAAATGTTTCAAGTGTTGACAATTGACTTACTGACTCTTAGCTGCTGGCCACAAGTACTTCAAAAGGTTTTTGACCGAGTCGTAATATTCTGCTTACATGAATCTCCAGACATGACTGAATAACTAACAGACAGTGTGAAAAGTTAAGAGGGAACAACTTGGGACTGTTAGAGAGAGAGAGAGAGAGAGAGAGAGAGAGAGAGGGCTGGGAAAATTCAAATGACATGGGCCACAGAACTTTAAGCCAACAGCTGCTCCGCTGTCGACTTCATTTCGTTGTCTTGGCCACGTTCTTTTTTTCTTCTTTTTTGGTTTGAAGCCCGAGTTGGCGGCACACATTGCCCTGGGTCATTGACATTGGGGGCTGCCACACACGAAATGATTATAAATAAGTTGTAAAGCAAAGAAAAGAATCAAAAATAAATCGTTGATATTTGAGATGACAACAAGAAAAAGTCAAATCAAATAAATAAATGGAACAGCAAAACGAAATTATGACAACATTTGCTTCTCCTTTTACGCATATTTTTGCTCTTTTCTTTTCATTTTTTTCCCCATTCATTTAATTTATTCGTTTTTTTCATTTTTTTCGTTTGATATTTGCGCCAAGTTCTATCGAAAATAAATTTGTTACCCTTCATTGATACAAAACGCGGCGCTAAATGGCTTTTGAATTGTAGCGTTAATAATGTTTGATCTATAATTATTGGTATAAATGTATCTTTTGATGGGTAGTTTAAGCTGCGCTAGTTTTGTGCCATTTTATTTTTATATTTAAAATTTCAGCTGAATTTTAGTTAACTGGTTTATAAATTATTCAGCTTGAATTTGTTTAGAATATTTTTAAATTTTCACTAACAAAAAGTTAAGTTAAAAATAGTTGCTTAAATTTTCAACAGTTTTATTTCATTGCTTCTTTACTAATCTTAATGGTCAGCCGTAAATTTCACAAACGTATTTTTTGTTTGTCAGTTTTAGCAATAACTAAAGATATATATTTCACCAAATGCGTTTCATTTTCAGCCACACACGCACACACAAAACACACACTAGTAGCTATAAAAACCCCAAGCAAAAGAATTAAATTTGAACTTTAGCATATGGTAAATGCCAAACAATATAAAAAAAACATGCAAAATAGATAGCATTCAAATGGAAAAAAGAGAAGAGAGAAGAGGAAAAGGAAGAGAAAGAGGAAGAGCAGGCTAACAAAATAATATATAATAAATATATGTATATACTGTATACGTAATTTTCTGCACATTTGAGCGGAAAATTATCGATTTTACATGCAGCAGCAGTGCACAAAATGCAACAGCAACAAAACAGACATGCTCAACTAGAAGGGACAGGGGCAGGGGCACGGGCAGATGCAGCTGCAACAGAACAGAGTCAGTTGTAGCAGGGAGGGAACAGTTGCAACAGGGACAGTCTGATCATTTTTGGATTCGAACTGCCCAGCATCATCAAGTGCTTATGGCTGAGGAACTAACTATACAGGTCAAGTGGGAATGCCTGGGAAATGAGAGCGGGACACAGGTATAGATGAGGGGCATGTTACTGCTGCTGCTGTTGCAGCTACTTTGGTTAGTTTCCATTCAAATATTTTGATGTGTGTACATAATGGTGGTAGGGGTGGGGGTGGGGGTAGTTGCTCGAGTGGTTTAGTATTTGCTGCCTAGTTTGCTGATGTTGATGTCTCTCAACTGTCTGTGGTTCAATAAACTCGCGCGTGAATTTTCTATTTTACTTGATTTTTTCACGATTCTTTTTTTTTCATCACCATTTCGTTTAATGTTCAACATGTTTTACAATATGCCAGAGACAGCAGCAGCAACCAAAAAAAAAAACAAAAACAACAAAGAAAAAGGGACGGCAGACAACATTACGAATGGAAGGAGGGGGGTAGGGGCGTATGCGGCAAAGAGGGCTGGGCAGGGCAGGCGCTGCGTTTTATGTGTCAAACATTCAGTAAAGTGAAGTGGGCGCATAAGCAAAAGGTGGGTTGAGCATGCATAAGCAGAGCGCGGAGTGCGGGGTGGTTGAGGGGGAGCAACTAGAGGGGAAGAGAGCAAACGCAACGAGGCGAATGAAACAGGCTGTCTGGTTCCCATCGGAATTTTTGCGTTTTGTTTTGAAGAGCGCCAGCGCTGAATGTGGGTTTGCCAATAGCGGATGTGTTAGAGGGGGTGGTTGGTTGGTTTCAGAAGGGGCTGGCTGTGCTCTGGGTGAATAGCTGTGATGCATTGTTGGATGCAAAACGCTGCCAGCCAGCAGCAAATACTGGCCAATATGCATATTGAATTTGCTCAGCATAATATTTCCCTCTGTGTCAAATTGTGAATTTGATGAAGAGCCAAAAAAGTTGTTGATTTAAAATGAAGATACGAGAATCTATGACCGAAAATATGCATACGTTTGTTTTTGTCCCCAAGCCAATAACTAAATATTTATTGACTTAATAATATGCATGCTTAATTGGTAGCCGTGAGGCGACACAAACGAGCAGAGAATTATTTTTGCACATGGTTTATTTCGATGCCGTTTACTTAACAAGTTTTAATTCAATTATTCTAGCTTTGATTTTAAATTTCTAAATATATGAAAATTATTTGAACAATGCTGTGTCTGTGCCTCATCTATTTGTTCGATTTGCAAAGTCAATGATATGCAACATTTTGTTGCATCAGCTTAACATTTGCGTTTTGGCAAGCACTACAAACTGACAGCATAAGAATCCTTTAGCCTTTCCGCATCCTTTCCCACCTGTTATGAATTCAACTGTCAGTTCGCTTCTGCCTGCTAATTTGCTGTCATTTTGCTGTGTACGCCTACAACTTGCCTTGCCTAAGACCACTTCCTTCCTACCCCCCATCTGCCCCTTGGCATGCATGCATTATATATCGATCAAAATTCAATTTGTGCCGCTTTTTGGCAACGTTTAGTTTAAGGCAGGAAGCAAAAGTGTCTGGCACCAAAGTGTAGACTCTAATAAAAATTAACTTTAATTGAAAAAGTTTGCGACGCACTTTTCGTTGTCGTTTTTAATATTTCCAAGTGTCTCTCTCTCTCTCTCTCTCTCTCTCTCTCTCTCGTCCTTCTGTCTCTTTCTTTTTCATATTATTTGCCAATTTTAATTTTTTGTCAAGGACTCCATCCTCCCATAACGAAATTCCAAGTGCGACTTACGTGAGAGAGACACAAGGAGAAAAGGAGGGAGTGAGGTGGGGCAAGTGACCTCGAGCAGTTTTTAATTAACCTAATTTACACAGCTGAGCTCCCAACTTTGGTCCCATTATTTAGACCAAAGTTTTGCGCTCTTTCAGAGGAGTTTTCTGCTCTCGTTTTGGGTTAGAATGTGGTTGAGTGAGTTGGTTGACACTTCAAATCAGTGATGTGCCACGTTGAAGCAGTCTTGACTTAAATATGGCCCAACTGACTCGAACATGACAATTTCAGGGTCGTAGCAAATCAGAAATGCTGCAAATGTCCATGAAATGGGTATGAAAATTTCAGCAACTGTCTAAAAACAAAATTTATCTGATTAAAGTGGTACATGCTAAAGTAGAAAATATACTTTTCTTGCTACACGTTTGCCAAAGAAAACTTTGCAAAATAGTTTTTAAACTTTTCATGTGCTTCTCTTGCTTCTTTCTTGAAAGACAGTTTGTTCATGCCTCGGGAGATTCTTAGTTTAATTCCGTTTGCTCTTAGTAAGCGTTCGAGTTAATTTCAGCTGGTTCCGCTTTATAGCTGACTTATATTTGTGGCACTTAGCTGCAACTTGAACTTTACTTCAATTCCAATCCATTCCGTTCCATTCCACATTAGTTATGCTCTTTGGAGCAGCAACCCAGTCCAGTCCATCAATAGACCTTCCTCCCTCCTCTTGATTGTTTTGAGTTGTGTTTGAGTTGGAGGAGGGAAAAAAAACTTTGTTGCTGTTTTGTAATTGAGAGCAGAAGATAATCAAATTGCAAGTTGCGACTGCACGCTGTACGTTGTAAGTTGCACGTTATACGTTGCAGCTCTTAATGCCAAGTTTCATGGCTGGCCATAAACTCAAGCAGTTGTTGACCCCCTCCCCCCCCCCCCCAAGCCATTCGTTCCGTGGCAACTGCTGTCTGGCGGTAACACATGTTGTTAATAACTCTATCGCTTGGACTTGGCCCTTAAGCTGAAATTGAAACACGTTCCACGCCCCTGTGAAAGTCATAATTAAGGCAAACTTTTTTTTTGGATTTTCGCTAGCGTTGACAGAAAATTAATTAAAAAAATACTATTTTAGTGGACGACACAACTGCAACTGCCAACTGCGATTGAAATTGCAATTGCAATTGCGTTAGAGATTGAGTTGAGTTCATTAAAGTTGGTAGCCAAGGTCCAGACTACTGTAGACTCCCAAGACTAGACCATAATTACGAGCCAGGTGTGTTTATGTGAGTGTGTGTGTGTGTGTGGAAAAAAGTTAAAGACTTTCCGGTCTGGGCGAGAAATGCATTTAGCCGGATTCAACCAATGTGGATAAATTTTATGGCAAGTCAGCAAATAGCACAAAAACTTAGGAATATATATATATGTATATATATGTATATGTATATACTTTTATAGGGAATACTTTTTTATATATTCCATCTTTTGCTTCATATCCAAACCTAATGAAATTTGTGCAGCTGATGAATGATATATATTTCAATGATTATTTTTTACCATTTTTTTTTTATTGTGTTCAGCATATTAAAATTTTGTATATTTTTTCTCTGGTATCTTGTTTATGTTGTTTAAGAAATATTATTAAAATACACATTGAAAATATATTTTCAAAATATTTGTTTATGTTCGTTTGCATTCTTAAATAAAATACACACACACACACACTAACACACCTGAGCAGCTGTCTCAGCGAGTTTCTCTGTTGACTGCCGCTGCTCCAGTTTTCACCTGACCAAAATAAAAACTCAAAGACACAAAACAACAAGAAAGTCGACGACAAAAAAAAAAGAGCTGCTAGCAATTCGCAATGTCTCCGGCATTCTTGAGCCAATCTCATGCCACACATATAGCTGCACATGAACTCGTTAAAGCCACGGGCAAGCAGGGAAAATCACATATTCACACACAGATGCATGCGCAAAACATGTTGCGATAACTAATTTGCAGCAATTTTCACCGCATCCAAGAGCAGCAGCAAGCAGCAACTGCAAGAAATTCTCTCTGCATCCCACATTAATAATGAATAAAACGCAAAAAGTGCGGGGTGCAACAAAAATGAGCCCCCTTTTCCACTCATTACAGCATATTCTGCAGTTTTGCACGCAGCGCGCGCTTCGGCGAACATAAAAATAAATGTTAAAAAAAAATTAGAGCTACCTGCGGCTTTTATTAACTTTTAATTTATGAAAAAAAGCTCAGGAAAAACTCACAGCTGCGCGAAGAACCCCCCTCAACCCACCTACAAGAAATGCCGATACGAATGCGAAAAGGAATGAACACAACAAAATAATGTGCAACATATGCGAAAGAGAAACAAACAAACAACGCAGCAAAATCAGCAACTAACAAGCAGCAAAAACTCTGTTGAAATTGCATACAAGAGATACATAGTTAAAGATACATAGTTAAAGATACACAGATACAGAGATACATTTGCAGATAAAGATACAGACTGCACCTGGAGTCAGACCACTAAGCATGCAATCCTAATTTACCAAATGTTGATCAAAATTTTGACCAAGTGCAAAGCGACTAAAAAAAAGAAGTTTTTTTATCTATATTCAAGTGGATTATAAGTTAATGTTATGGTTAAAGTTGAAGTCTATAGTTCTCATATAGATATATATAATATATATATATATATATATATATGCAGAATTTATTGTTATATATTTATTTATTATATTATAAGATAGAATATGCATTGGTATGTTGCGTCTTGCTTCAACGCTGTTTGCAACTCAACTCTTTTGACTGCCGATCCGGTATTGATACTTCTCTTATATCGGTATTGACTCGATTACCGGGACAACGACAACAAGGTTGCCACAAATAGCTTCGATCGCTTCTTGTTTGTTTATCTACTATTTCAAATCCCACATATATCTGTCCCAATCATACATAAAATTAATAACAACTTACAGTATCAACTAAAAGTCTTGCTCTTTGTAAAATTATTGAAAATTCTGAAGCAAATTCTTTCTGTCTATCCCTTTCTCTCTCACTCTTCCTCTCTATCTCTCTGTCTCTCTATCTATCTATCTATCTCTCTATTTCTCTCTCACTCTCTCCCTTTTTCTTTACCAAGAAAAAACACAATAATAATAATAAAAATAAGTATTAAGAGTTAATGAAGTGCACACAAAGCATTGACTTTGTCTTTTGGCCTCGTTTTAAAAACACATTGTCAGGTCTGGCAGCTCACAATTGTTGTAGTTGTTGCTCACTTTGATGATGAGTTTGAGTTGCGTTTGTTTCATAGAAAGTTGCGTGGCTTAATTGAGGGTAGGCTTAGCGCTTAAGAAGCCAAGCTAACAACAACAACAACAACACATAATCAATGCAACTGCAGCGATGCATGGAATAAACAATCAAGGTGGGAGTTGAGAGCAGGCTAAGCCAAGTGGCCAATAAAGCAGCAGAGCGAACAGGAAGGAGACGTCAAGGAAACACCCTTCTTAAACTTTCAGTTGTGCAGTTGCATGAAGCATATCAGAAGCCCCCTCCCAATGAACTTGCGTCAGTGGAGCAGCAAGGAGACGCGATGCAGCCAACCTTATGAGAGTAGAGAGCTGAAGGGGCAACTGAAGAGCGGCCGCCGTGAAGCGACCAAGAGACAATTTGTACAACATTTAAATGGGCAACTAGTGGAAAACAAAATCTCGTAGGCCAAAAGAAAAAACCAAGCTAAGACCACACAGAGACAGAGACAGAAACAGTGCAGAGGGGAGAAGTAAGTCGAGCACAGAACATGCAACAGCAACGACAACAACATCTGTGACGACATTTATTGAATCAGGCAAAAAAAAAGGCCAACTTCAATGTGGAGTGGGGGAAAGCCTAAGCAGAACGTGGCTGCTTCTTTTTTCTACTTAACTGAATTTTTTTTGTCTTCCTTTTTGCAATTTCCAGCTTGGTTTATTTTTATGATTATGATTCCTTGTTTGAATGGCCTCTTTGGCAAGTCGCTTGAAGCGCTTTTCAGTGTTTCACTTCTTGTGAAGTTTTCAAGTTGTACAACTAGTTGAACAGCCGCTCGTTCCGTCAGTCTGTCACTCAGTCAGTCTGTCACTCAGTCAAACAGTCACTCTGTCAGTTAGGTATGGGAAGAGCGCATGTCTAATGACAGCTGTCGCTAGACAGTTTGTGGTCTTTAACAGCTTTTAAAAACGGGTCAAAACCAAAGATGCAGAGAAAAAGCGTGTTAACGCTAAAAATGGTTGTAGCAATAGAGCAAATGATAGTGTTTACAGTTTTTGACGTTTAAGGTAATAAGCAACTTGGAAAGTTGACCAGCATAAATATAAGTCAATGGCTAACAAACGGGGTGGAGGGAGGGGCGAGGGGTGTTGGCTTGCTTAGTGAAAACATGAGCATAATCATGAGCACTTAAGCTCTACTCGAACTGAATGTTTGCTTATTGCCCAATTCTTTTTTGAGATACATTTTCTTTAATCATTTGTTTTGCTCATTTCAATCAGATTTAGATGGCAAATATTTCCCTTAAATCACTCTAAAAATCGTAAGTGAATTTGCTTTTATTTCATGAGTTCGACATTCACAAAAGTTTTCAACATCAACATCAATAAATAAATAATAATTGTTGCAGTAGCTATGCTACTTTTGCCACTTTTGCGGCATAAAGTAATAATAACTGTGATTTTAGTATATTTTTTTAATGGGTACAGGTTATACTTGAACAGAGTATCTTCAAGTCAAATACTCTCGACTCGAGCCATTATTGTTTATTGAATATAGTTTCATTAATTGCTTACATTGTTTAAGCATAAGTTAAGCAGAGATTATTTTCATTTTTATTTTTTAATTATAATTTTTCTTTGTTATCTACCATTTAACATAATTTTTAATATTTTTGCTTATTTCTTTAGTATTTTGGTTTTTTTATGTTTATTTTTGGAACATTCTCTGTTAAAGTTAACTTTTAAGCAAAAACCTCATTTGTCTATTTCTCAATACTTGTTTAAGCATGTTTTCCACCTGTTTTTTAACACACTTCATATTCTTCATAATTAATGCACTCTCTCTCTCTTACTCTCGCTCTTGCTCTCTCTCACTTTCTCTCTCTTTCTATGGGGAATAGACTGCTCTGGTTAAATGAAAACCGATATCTCATTTGGAACAATGGCATTTCGCAGTCGAAGCAAAGCATCGATATCAGGTCACAATTCTCCGGCTTGTCACAATTCCCAGTGCCACGTTACGGGGCACTTAACAAATGCGAGTTCAGTGTGTGTGTGTGTGTTTCTGTGTATACATGTAACCTGAGCAGCATCCGATGCACACATAACGTATACGTAATGCATCACTGAGATAGTGAGAGCGAGAGAGGCAGGGTGCAGGGAGACAGGTAGAAGCTGCAGTTGAGCACATTGTTCTGGTTACAGTTACAGCATAAGCTGCTCAAAATAACACACACTCACACACACACACAAGCACAGCACACACATAGTTAACAATTTGTAAATATTTGGCCAATTTAATTCTGCTTGAGTCTGTAGTTAAACAAGCTCCTTCTGCTCGCTCCAGGCCAATTTAACATTATTAATTTGTATCATTCAAAACTTAAGTACTTTATTAAACGTTGCCTCAAAAGAAAACGCCACTCAAGCAATTTAATGTTTAATGTTTACACTGCACACTGAGCCACATCGACATTTGGTTGTGATTAAATTACACTATATTCTCTAGCGCCCATAGGAACAATCGGTCGAAAGTTGACCCGTTTGTGAACACTTCTTTGGTTAACAAGGTATGCTACGAATTGAACACTATACTATATCTCATAGCTCCCATTGGATCAATCTGTGCAAAGATGCAGCTGATGCTTTTTATTGCCATACATTTTACGTATTTTTGCCTGGAAAATATGTCAATCTGGCCCAATGTGAATTGAGTATCAAAATCCTTGTCTAAGCACCTTTCACTCTCTCACTCACTCTATCTCTATCTCTATCTCTGTCTCTGTTTGCAGGTGTCATTAATGTTTTTGTCTTTGTTGCAGCTTAATGAGCTGAGTGTGTGTCTCCCTCGCTCCTTTCTCTCTATCTCTCTCTATCTCTCTCTATCTCTCTGTCTCTCTCTTAGTCGCTATCTCTATTCGAGCTGTTACTTTATGGCAGCCAGGCAGGCAGCAACTGCATTCTACATGCATTTTGCAAGGGCATAAATCACTCAATTGGAAAATGCACACAGACCAAACAGAAAACTTCCTCTTCTTTTTTTGTATACCAACCCGCACCCAGCACATATCCCCACCACCCTACACCCCCTTCCCCGCCATCCCCTTCAGAAGCATAATTCATAAGCTGCTTAAGCCGCTAGTCATAAATTTAGTACACACACATTAATTAGGCCGCCTGCCACATCCCTAAAGACACTCCTTTACCTATCTCTTAACTCTTGCCTCTCTTCCAGCAAGCAGCACACCTTCCTCTCTCCCCTGCCATGCTCCTCCTTTCCACCCACACAAAGCTCTTCTAATAGAACAGGCCTTGGCTTTGAGTGCTGGTTGTTGCCGGTTGCATCGCAGCCAAATGAGTAATGGATGCTCATTAGTCTTGGATCAGAGACTGGGAAACCTAGCTCGTAAATAGCACTACGCCAAATAGACTGGTAAATAAAGAAAAAAAAGAGAAAAAAAAAGGAAAGAAAAAAACAGAGAGCCCTAAGTTAACCAGCTAACAGACTTTAAGCCAATTCCAATTCAATTCCAGTTCAACATTTTTCTCCTTTTTGTCCAGTTGTTTATAATCAAAAAAGTGTGCAACAATTACAGCTTGGGCGATATCTGGAGTATATAAATTGTATAAAGGGAAATTTGGCATATAATCAATCAAATTGTCAATCAATCAATGCAAACTAACAGCAACAGCAACAACAATAGCAACAACAACAACAATTCAAGACAAAAGCACACGCAATCAATGTGAAAATACTTGAAACCAAAATTGAAATGGACAACAAAATTGGTGAGGCAGCATTGGTCAGCTGGGCTGTGCTGGGTTGGGTGGGGCTGGAGGGGTATGCAATTTGGCCAAAAGGAGAGTGTGACAAGTGAAAATAACAACAACAACAACAACAACAACAGCAGCAGCAGAGGCAACAATCAACGGAAATAATTAGAAATGTATACGGGCAGGCACAAACAAATAAATTGAATTCGAAATCGATATCGAAAATGGAAAACACAAAAGTCTTGTGGAAAAACTGAAGCCAGAATTAAATTCGCATAGCAAATCGAGTAAATTCTTACAAAAATATGAATTGGAAAGTTTCAAGCAGTTAAATTGTATGTTATTTAAAATTTAACTCAGTGAATTGCAAGCAAATAAATAATTCAATAGTACACAGAAAGAAAAGAAAATAGAAAAAGAAATCTGTATTTTTATTTTTTATGTTTATGTTTATGTTTTCTCTAGCCATTTTTTTTTTTTTTTTTTTGGCACAAACCCCCATAATTTATTACACGCATTTCTTGAAATTACATTTCTCTTGAAGAATATCTCATTTCCTGATCAACAAGTTTCGACAAAAAACCAGTAAAAAATATATAAGCAACATTTTTGTGCTTGTTAGACTACAATTTGCAGCTCGTCAAAAGAGAATTAAAATCAACACAAAGAAAATGGTTTTTTTTTTCATTGCGCATAAGTCAAGATTTAAATAAAGATAAACATAGTGTGAACTTGCCACACAATTATGAGTCTAAACTTGTGGCAAAGTTCTTATCGAGCCTATGACTCAAATGAAGAACAAAGGAAAATAAAAAACACTAATATTTATTTTTTTATTCTTCAACACTTTACTTATCACACTTTGTGGAATTATTTTAGTTATAAAGCTAAAAAAAATCACACATTCCTATTCGTTTAATACAAAATAATCACAATTTAGTGTTGGTTAAATTTCTTTGTTTTTTTTTTATATATATTTTATTTAAACTTTTTTTTTTTTTTTTTGGGAACACTTACAATATGCTCCTTTAGCTCTTTGCGTATGGGTCCCAGCCACTGGTGTAATCCAATATACCGTTTTTGCACCATTTTGAGGGCAGGGGCGCCCTGGGCGTAGGGGCCGCCCAGTAAAGCGCTAGCGGTTTCCAGAACCACCATTTTGTTGTAATCGTTTGTTGTGCCGATTATGAAGTTATTTATTTGTTGTTATTGTTGCTTTTGCAGAGATCACAAACACATACACATATACAAACACGGACAATCTTGCCGTTGTAATTTATCCGGGCTGCTGCTGATAAGCTCGCTTTAGCCGCTATATTTTTTTATATATTATATTTTATTTCCTTTTCTGAGGCAAAATAAAAAGAACTCTTTTGTTGTTATCAACTTTGTGTTGGATATTAAGAAAAGTTGGAACTTTGGTTTCTGATTGCTGGAATTGCGTTTCTCTTTTTTATTGTAATGTGATTAACATTATATATATATATATACATATATATTATATGTATAAATATATCTGGTCAGAAAACTGTTGATTCAGCTTGAGGGCAGAGTGAAATTTTGTATTTGCTGCTTGGGTTTTTGGATTTTGGGTCGCGTTTCAATTAAATTTAAGCCGCATTCGTCAGACGTGCCCTGCTGGCCGCAAGTGCGATATGTGACACCCGATGCGATGCTGCTCCCGACTATATATGCATCTGTATATATCTTTACATATATATCTATATGCACATAAATGTAAGCTGCTACTTTAATCCTCAGACGACGACGTTAACGCTTCACAGCGATATGATGTTTTCAATTCACGTTTCACGTTTTCGAGTTGGGAAATCCTGTAAATCATTTAAATGACACGCACTCAAAATCTTTCTTATTTTGCTTTTGATTTTCTCTTCTTTTTGTTATAAATATTTTGTGCTTTACTGTTACAACAAATTGCTAATTGTATTGTACAATATTGAATATATTATATTAGTAATGCACTTTTGGACCACTTCAAAATATTTCAGCATAAATTGCACACATATGATAATAATACAATAATAATAATAATAATTATATTAATAAAACGACGACGATATTTGTCTAATTTTCATGACAATACGTTTGGTTTAACGGACAAAACGGGTACGGGTACGAGTACGAAACGGAAACGGTAGAACGAACCGCAGTGTTCAAAGTTCCATCGCGAACTGATTTGTAGCCTGCGATACGAGTTGTGCCGAACCAACAGGCACGACTGTCGTAGCAGCGTACGAACGAATGAGCGACGAGGAGAGTTCGTCGTCGCACGAATGCAGCGCCAGCGAAGCAACCAATATATCACAGTGGTCACAATGCGCTTAAAAACCTAACCAAAATGAACAGTTTGTACAAAGCGGAGTTAAATACTCCCAGCGAAGAATTTAACTAAAAAAATTAAAAGAAATTAAGTATAGCAAATAAATAATAAGCAACTGTTTCAACTGTTTAATTTAAAAATTTCGCCACTTTACGCAATTTACAAACTCCCATACTATTGAGCCACAGTGCGGCGCTGTTGAGTCAAAGAGAGCGAGAGATTCCGACTTGTGTAGACTTTACTCAGCGCATAGAAAAACACTTGTTGTTGACGTTCTACGAGGCGGCAGCGGCAATAGCAGCAAAGCCGAGCACACCCCAAAGAGAGAGCGCGAGAAAACTGTTGCGCCCATTTGCTCATTTGCTCTTATACTCTTATACTAGAGCGCGGCACGGCATTGCCAGCTGTGTGCAAAGAAAGCGCAGTTATCTTTTGTAGAATATCTCGCTGATTTTGTGCATTAAATGGCCATTGGAAGTTTTCTAAGTCTCCTTGAATGCGATACAGTCGCATATGTTTGTGTATGTATGTATTGGTGTGGATGTGGGTTGCTCAGGCTTCAAGGCGGTTTGCTTGCTAAAAGTTAACAGGTTGCTCTCAGAATTTTACGGTTTGAAAATCGCCAAGCGAAATTTCGAAAGAAAAGAAAGCTGGGATAAATATAAAAATAACCAAAAAACTGCTGATCAGCATGATTAGTATAATGAAGGTACAAATGGAAATTAAATCAAGTTTACTTCTAATCAATCTTTACTTAAATAATTTATTAAAAAAAAAAAAAAAATTGAATTCATTGGTATCAGTATTTTCAAGAAAAGTATTTATGTTTAAAGCAGAAAATATGAAAAATTAACAACACACTTCAACCAGTTTCTTGTATTATTCTGAAATCAGTATGATCTGAGAAAGTATAAAATTTTCTTGATTTAAAACTAAGAAAAACAAATTGTTAGTCTTATTTAAGTCTGAACATTAGATGTGGAACTGATTTCAGCATAAGTCGCGACACAAAAAAACACAAATTAATTTCTTAACTTTGTATGCTCAAAAGTATAAGTTCTGGGAAAATTCCAATGCGTTCAGTTTATCAGGTATTCTGCCCAAAAATTCCAAATTTTAATTGAACTAATTTAAAGTTATTTTTTAGCATATGAAAAAAATACCCAAAAATGTAAATATTCTATATGCTATCTTCTGGACTCCCCCGTCCCTATTATTATTACTATACTCTCTGCATCTTACAACAAATTAATCATTAATCAGTCCATTCTTACATTGTCTGGCACCCGATGATGAGGATGATCAAGCAGAACATTTATTACAAGTTGGTTAATTCATTAATTATGGAGAAACTAGACGACAAGTCTGCGCACGCCTTCGACAAATTTAATGACGATAGCCAAATAAACCTAAAACGAAACCTAAGACACACTCTAATACACACACTCTCACACACACACACTGTGAAAAAATGATGGTATGATTATTATTAGGTAACGTTGAACCCATGCCGAGTTTGTTGACTTCTTCAACAAAGTGTGACTAAACAAATTAAGCCAAGAACTAGGCAGGCAAAAAAAAAAACAACAAAAAACAATATGATAAATTAAGAAACAAAAAACGAGAGCACAGAACGAGAGAACGAGAGAAGAGATACACTTATAAGGCACCAAAACGCTCAGTCGCAACAACAACAAGGCGTTAAATTACATATTAGGTTGCTGGACTTCACCTGGCTCTGTATCGGAGCAATGTCAAAAGAAGACAGATAGTAATAATAACAGAAGAAGAAGATCAACGATTTCATGCACGAGAACGTGCAATTGAAGAAGGCAGCTGAATGAGAGAGTTGGGAAATTGCATGCGCATGATGGAAAATCATCATCAGAGGCAGCAACAGCAACAGCAACATCAACAACAACAATAATAACATCACCAAGAAGAATGCATTAAAGGAAAGAGACAAAGAGAGTTCACTAACTTCTAACGGTAACTCAATCATAAGCGCAAGGCGTGTGCTTGCTCAACAAGTTGCCATAAGCATGTTGCAGCAGCATTGTGCATCCGTAATTAATGCTGTTGCTGCTGTTGCTCACGTGCTGCTATGGTCCGCTTATGTGTGCCGGTGTGTGTGTCTGTGTTTTGTTTTTAGCGCACAAGTTCAATGCACGGCAATCACACATGAGAAATTAGCACAAAAGCAAAAACAACAACAACATTGCCAAAGCTTAAGCCACAGCGGAGCTTATGCAAACTAAGATAGCGCAAAACGGAAGAAAAGAGAGCGAGCGAGCAGTCGCTGCTGCTGCGGCTGCTGTTGATGTTGTTGCTGCTGCTGGTACTCTCTTAGCTCACCTCGACAATGACATTCAAAAAAGCAGCAAGTCAAGCTTAGAGACTCGAGAGCTAAGCCGCAGTCCATCTCACTCTAGTTCACTGTTGCTGCTTGGGCCAGGCGAATGTGTTCCCGTCAAACAGCTTTGAGTTCGTTCACCGCACGCGACGAAACAAAACAGCAACAACGATGTTCGCAAAGACCGTTCTCATATGTAATTGTCTGTGTGTATGTGTGTTTGTGTGTGTGCTTGGCCTAAAATTTTTATACTGAGCCGACCGCGACCTGCCTAACTGCACAACAAGTTTGAATCTGACAAAGACAAAGAGAGAAACAAAGAGAGGTGGGTGCGGGCAAGAGGCTGCTAGAGAGAGATAGAGAGAGACAGGCATAGGCTTGTAGCGATCGCCAAAGATGATGCTAATCTCGTCACAGCCAGAGAGCGACTCGTTAGCAACGCTCTTTACATGCAACAGCAGTAATTGTGCCTAGTTGCTACTTTATTTTTGCCTGGTTAAATAAAAATAAAAATTAGTGCACATATTTGTCAATTTGTTGCCAGCTCATTTAAATTTAATGTCGTAGCAACAATGACTTTTGTCGATAACAATAAGTGCTGAATGCGGTACACATGCAATTTTTATACAATTTAATTTCCACTTTTTTTCTTTTCTATTTTATTTTATTTTTTTTTTGCCCAGTTTCAATTCGCTTTTGCAAAACAGCTGTGAAGTGCTTAACCAGACATGAGGCAATGAAGTTTCAAGTGTGTGTGAGTGCGTATGTGAATGACTGTGGGAGTGTGAGTTCGTCCGTGTGAGAATTTGCACAAGTATGCAGCTCTGACGCAGGGTTGTCAAGCACTTGAATGATGCTGTCATGCACGTTGCATTTAACTATTTTTTAAGCTCGTTATACATATAACACACTTGTGCTGCGAATTTAAATGCAGCGCTGTTGAGCGTTTCGGCTTGGTTGGTCTTTGCTGTACACTACAAATTTATTTAATGTGATCAGCATATCATTTTTTTTTTATCTAATTAAGTCCAAATTCGATTTAATTTCGGCTGTGTTAAGCCATGCCAATTAATGTACTAATCATATTAGACACAAATCCGTTAAATCCAATTATTTATTCATTATCATTTATCCATTTCACATTTCTGCACAATGAGTTTACTATTATTTATGGCTCATACTTATGAATCTCTCATGTGGATTCCCCTTTTGCAATTACCACACCAGAGTTGCCAGCTGCTCTCAACTGACATAACTAACATGTTGTCTGGTTGTATTTTTTCTTTTCATCTCAAACAGCATTCAGCACGTATCTAAATTGAATTTATAATAGTTGACAATGCCACCTCGCAACCTCACACCTTCACACACACACCGCCCACACACATTCCCACACATTCACACACACTCACACACACTCTGGTGGAAAGTCAATTGATTCCAAGTATCCGGAGAACGAGAGGCCACCAACAGCAATTGCCAGCAATTTTCATTCACTTCAGAGGGCACAAAAATGTGACGAAAATTAATTAAAAATCAATTTGAATTTGATTGTTGACTGAATTCCACCCCCAACCAGCCCCCCTCCACCCCACTTAACTGCCCCTTCAGATCTTATGCACTCGTTTACTATTTGTGTCTTTGTCGTTGAAAGTTAATTGACATTTGCACAATGTTTGTCATTTTTTGTAGCTGCCCCGTTTTTTTTCTTAGCTCTTTTTTAAAACGGTTTACAAACCAACTCATTCAATTTGAACTCAACAACCGAATCGAATCAATATTTCCTCTTTTTTTTTTTGGTATTTGTTTATATTTTTTTGTCCGATTTTTCAATCATACACAAAACGTGAACGTTGATTCCAAAAAAAAAAGAAAAACGTTTTTAATTGAATTATGCACACAAGGGAGATAAATTCGCTCGCTCATTTCAATTTCCATCGATCGAATATTTATATAATTTTCTTTTTATTTTCGTAAATTAAATTCAATTCATTTAATTTGGTAAATGTTGCTTGAAATTAGTATGGGCAATTGAAGCATGCTGGCAACCCTAGCGTATAAATGTGACATTTTTGTCGGGGCTGCAATTAGGGTTGCCAAAACACGTACAAAAACAAAGTACAAAAGGTATTAATTTGCTAAATATGTTGCCAATTGGAAAACCGCCAGCAAATCCATGTCAACAATGCAAATTGATGAAATAAATGACAAGGCAAAAGAGTAAACAGATAAATACACAACGCAAATAACAATAATAGCGACAAGATGACAATGAAAAGTCGCGTCTCAATGAAAAACCTTTTTTTTTTGTAGCTTCAATTCAATTTCAGTTGACACACACAAAAACTGTGTCAACAACAACGCGACGAGAATATTCAAAATAAAGAAACATAGCCTGAAGCAAAAACAAAAAAAAAACATCTGTAGCAACAAAAGAAGTTGCCACACCTCAACCGCGTTTCTACGTGCATCAAGTAAAATTAACATTTGAATACAATTCATAAATGAAATTTTGCAATTTACTCTTCAGGACATAGGTTAATTAATAAAAATCAAAGCCCGACAAGACTATCGTTAATAAAAAAAACTATATATATATTATATGGCAAAGGGAAACTCTCATTATTAGAGGGGAATTCCCTGTCAAGATAAATTCTATAGCAGAGTGAAATTTGTAGCTATTAAGATATACTTTCCATATTATAGGGGTATTCCCTGGTACATACCCAATCAGAGATAGGCTAAGCTTGCGTATACTTTTTAACATGAATGAACAAAACGTACCTGCAAATAGAGAGAAAAAAGTATTTTATTAATAACAAATAATAAAAAATAATTTATTAATAATATGTAAATTACAAAATATATGTGAGAAAACTTCAAAGCACAACTCTTAAATGTAAAAGCAGATCAAAGCACTTTAGCGAGGTAAAAGAAAAATATTATAAGAAGGCAATTTAAAGTGAGTGAAAACCACAGTAAAGAAAACTCCTCGGCTTCTCCACCTCTCATTGTATTTTATTATTCTGTATTTTTGTTTGCTTATTCCGGCTGTACTTTAAGTTCATTAAAAATTACAACGCACTTAAAAAATTTGCTCACTTATGCCTCATTTAACCAAATTAAAAGTAAACACGAGCCCAAATTGCCAGCGCAACGATTCGAGAATGCGAAAAGAAAAGCGTGCAGAACAAAAGAAAATCTCTGTGTATAAGTGTCTGCCGGTCCGTGTGTGGGTGTTTGTGTGCGTGCGTGTGTGTGTGCGGATTTAATCAGCAAACGAAGGCGGCACAAAAAAAAACACACACATACACACACAACCGCAAAAAGTATGCAATGGCAAATTATGACAATGGGTAAACACAAAAGGCTGAAAGTGAAAGTGACACGCAAAACCCGACGATAATAATGTACAAGATCATCAAGATACTGACGATGATAATGATGATGATGTTGACAATGATGCTAATGTTGATAGCAAGATGAATGACATAAGCCAAAAAAAAAAAAACAAGAGTGGAATATCTTGTGACAGCAGAGGCCCATCAATTGGTCGTTAAATGAATAAGTTGAATAAGTCGCTTTTTCATCTACATGCTGATCAATAGCAGTTACTATTACAGTTTAATCGATTTTTATATACTATATACTATTTGGTTTCAATCAGTTCTAATCCAATTTCGATGGGTTTAATGGTTTAGCTTAAGGGTGAACTTTACATTTCATTACAATTTCATCGAGATCAAGTTTAATTAATCTTTAAAAGTTATTTATGCACTTATCTAAGCTTGTGCATTATTGGATTCTGATTAGTAGCAAACAAGCTGAGAAACCTGCTGATGTCATCCAACTGCCCGCAACTGGACCGTAACAAACCGTTGACCTCCACATTTGAGAGCTGCCTGAGAGGCTGCCCCATCGCCAACAAGGCCGCAACAAACACCGAAGGGCAAAAATTGTGCAAATCTCACACATTTAGGTGAGTCAACCAAAGTGTTTTCAATTAGAGTCGACTTTTGTGGATACATTGGACATTTGTTGAACCAACAAAGATGCTGGGCATCTAACTATATAAATCTATATTTGACAGAAACAGAATAAATAAATATAAATTCTCACATATACACCATAAATATTAAAACTTACTCTTAGAGTATTAAATAGTCATCATGCACAGTGAAGCAATTTGTTGTGCCCTTGTCTAAATATTATCTTAGTAAGGATGGACTGAGAATTGAGCCAAGAAAAGAGGGTGGGGGGTGGGGGGCTGGGCTGCCTTCGACTTTAATAACTTTAAGCAGCTTCGGTCAATTTAATTTTCATGGCAGATGCACAGAGGAAAGACAGCCAGCAGTAAGTAAACGACAAAGGAGTAAAATATAAACATACATATACACAACTAGACACAGATACACACACACATACACACACACACAATGACACATCCAGCCAGCCAGCCAGCCAGCCAGCCAAGCCAGGCGACAATTTGTGCAAGCATATGGACTGCGACAGAGCGAGGGAAAATAGGAAAAGGAAACTTGAAAGGAAAACTTGATTATAAAGCGATGACTTCACACATTGCCGAACGGACGAGCGGACAAGGCACATAGGACGTAGGACATAGGACGTAGAACGTAGGACATAGGACGTAGGACGTACGATATAGGACCTATAATTTTCGTGCTGTTGCGCAAAAAGCGAAAAAGAAAAGGAAAAAATAGATATATATGTATAGAAAAAGGATAGCCACAGGACATAGGTCCTGCAACTGGGCAAGGACATTGTGCAAACAGAGGCGTGTATTCTGCATGGGCGTTGTAATTTAATACTTTTCAAATATGTAGTTGTCTCTAACTGACCATCATTTCTCTCTCCCCCCACACGACGCCTCCTCTCCTCTCGGGCTCCGTCTCTTTCTGCTTGCGTGTGACTTTTGAGAAGAATTTTAATAGAATTGGTAAGCTGAGTTGAAGCTGATGTCCTGGTGCGTGATTAGATGACCAAAAGTAGGCAATGGAAGTTTGCAAAATATGCTATTTGCCCTTCGCTCCTTCGCCAGCTAAGCCAGCATTTGTTGATGGAGCACCGAAGTGGGTCAGCGTCCTTATGAATGGTTAAACCAGCCAAGCCAATTTGCCAAAAAGGAGCAGTACTTAAGTCAACAGGCCACACACACACACTAGTGGCTATGCATGCAGAGTCCATAAAGTATGCCAAATATGAGTCATTGTGCATATTTAAGCATATGACGGAAAAATATCAACATTATTAGCATATTGGCCTCTATTTGAAACGCTTACAAAGCAATATCGATAACAACGAGAAAGTGAGAGCAGAGTTTGAACAATCTTTAATCGTGAGTGAACGGAACGTTTACGAATGCCACACAAGGCAGAATTGATCAAGTTCATTTTATTCTACATTTTGATTACACTTATTCCATCAGCATCATAGACATACTTAGCGCCAAATCCAGACCAATAATCTGCCAAAGACAAAAGAAAGCAATTTAGAATGCTCTAGTCGAGATTGCTCGACTATATATGTATTTATATATATCTTTGTGATTGCATCTTTTATTCATATTTAAAATCCATTTGCATCGTTATCACTAAAATAACACGAGAATATGAATGCCAATTTTATAATAATATATATACTTTATGGGATCGTAACTTTTGTGCAACTTCATTAAAATCGTATTCCCATTTTTAATGGTTTAACTGTTTTCTAAACTACTCTCAGCTTATGTACATCCCCCATTAGAAAAAGATTGTTGTTCCATTCAGCAGCAAAACAAAGTTCGACCAATAATTAATTCCATCTGCACAAGGAAATTAACCAGTTCCCTCCGCAACACTCGAACACCCCCCTAATAATAGCTGTAAATAGAAAACAAAAAAACCTGTAGAAATGTTGCGAAATTTATTGGAAAGGAAGCGTTGGGCGTTGGAGTGGCGCCAAAGCTTTTAGCATACATATTAGAATAGAGTTTTACACGTAAACGTACTTCATTATTAACCCGGCGAGTGTGTCGCATGCACAAACATGACAAACTTCCCCAGAGAGACAGAAAAAAATAACAAAACAGAATCCCTTGCCTAGAGCCAAGCAGCGAGGGAGAGATGCAGGAGATGGCTAGATGAATAGATAGATAGAAAGGTTGAGAGTTTGCTAGCAGAGAGCTCGGAGCTAAGAGCAGAGAGCGAGAGCGAGAGAGAAAAAAAATAAATACATTAAAATGCCAGCGGGTAAAATGAAGATACAAACAAACGCATTAATACGTGACGCCGAAACATTATTAGAAAATGTGTCTCGACGTTGGTTACTTGCCACAGCAGCAGCACCAACAAGGGGCACTCAGTCGGCGCTGGGTAGGGGGTGTTGCTAGTAGTACGTGCGTCTACGTTGCAAGGGTGCAAAGATCTAAGGGGTCTGCCGCCTCTGCTGCTGCCGCTGCTGCTGCTGTTGCCTGTGCAATATATTTTAGAATTTTTGCACTTGCAGGCGGCAGCCGCGTTGCCAGTTTTTGGACTGCACGGTTGGGGTTTTTGGTTTTGCCAGTGTGTGGGGGTTGGGCTGCCCTTTCACAGTTTTCGGTTTTGGTTGCCGGTTTTGTATGCGCTACCATTTGGCTGGCTTTGGCCGCTGTCATGTCTGCGCGTACTTTTAATATGAATTTAGTCCTTTAAGTCCTCGCCTGGCTGTGGCTGGCGGCCTGCTTGTTTGACTCCGTCTGCTCGATAGCTACAGCAGCTTCAGCAGCTCCAGCTTGCTGCCTGTCGTCTGGCTGTGTGTGCGGCACAGCTTTGTTGCAGTTGGCCGTGGTTTGGTTTGGCGCACGTTTGTTCAATATGTCAATATTACATGGCGTTGGCCATTCCTGAGTGGCATTACTTTCGTTGTGCGTCCTCTTTCGCAAAAAGGGATGCTTGTAAGTGACTTAATCAAATAACTTTGCATTCCCACACCCCATTCCCTATCTCTGTCTGTCACTCTATCGCGCTCTCTCTTTTCTGCTTGCACTTTGCCATTTTCTTTACGGCATGTTTTGTGCACCATTAAACATCGACTTTATTTTTGGCTTTCCCACTTTATCTACGCCTTTTGCTTTGCCTTGCTTTATTTTTTTTTCTCTTTTTTTTTGGCAAATTGTCACCCTTTGTTTTTTGTGGCAAGCGACACGTAGCAACCGACATGACATTAACTAGAATTCGAGTCCGTGAGAGTGTGCGGCAAGTTAGTTGGTGTTGCAGAATGTTTCTGGTTTGCCAAGCATTAGTTGTGCGCTCGTTACGGACAATTGACACGTTTACGGATGCCACGCAAAGCAGAGGTGCAAAATGAAATGATCTCCTGGGAGAACAACATGAAAGCAAAGTTATCTAAATATGTTGATCAAGTTATTGGCGAATCTTATTTGACTGAATATAAGTTTTCTTAAGATTTGTAGACAAATTGATGGATGTGCAGATATATACAGAAGAACTCGAAGAGAGAAAGTGATGGGAAAGATCAGCAAGTGATGAGAGTTGAAACAATGAATAGGTAAATGAGGAATATATATTTATATATATGTGAAGAGAGAGAAAGTCAGAAGGACATACAGATATATCCGTTCAGTAAAAACAACATTCAAGCGAAACTTGACCTCACTTTTCGTAAAGTTATTGCCACCGCCCAATCCTTTATCTTTATCTGGCAGTACTCACTTAGCACCATCACAAAGAGTTACAAGTTACAACATAGTTTTTTAGCTGCCATTTAAAAGCCAGATCAGCAGCAAGTTTTAGCAAGTTTTGTGTTGCACATTAATTCACTTTTGCTGCCGCTGGGAATAAACGACTATATGAATTACCTGAGGCACAGGTATCTACAACAACAACAAGAGCAACAGCAGCAACAAGAGCAATCTAAACTGTGCAACGTGGAAAAATTCATCAAGCGCAAAATAACATTGCATACTTTATGGCGCATTATGAAAACACACGCGCCAACAGTGGGTGGAAGGGGTGGTTAGGTTGGGCTTGGCTACGTGGGGTTGAAGGGTTGCCTGAGTTGATGGTTGTTGGAGACAGTTGAAAAATATGCGCCGAGAAATTTGCGCCACATTTGCACAAAAACGTTTTAGAAAATGTGCGCAACATAACAGCAGCCAAGAGCCCCCACTCAGACTCCCCCCCTCTTCAGTCAACAACTGCTTGACATACACACAAAAACACACAAACACACACACACACACACACACATACACTTAAAACTATTAAAAATATGCAAAATATGAGCTGGCAGTTAGACCAGGACAGTGTGACCCATCACTTATACAAATAGCGCTGATGAAGATAATGAAGCTGAAAATGATAAAGATGACAATGATGATTATGATGATGACGTGTCGTTCTCCAAAACGGGAGGGCACTGAGCGAAAATAAAAGTGCCTTTGAATCATCTTTAATTCATTTAGCAAACTTTGCTCACAATTGACTTTATTCATTCCAAAAAATATGACTTGAGTAATAAAAAATAAAACTGATTCAAAATATTTCTGTGGTAATTTTTTCTTTTTAATACTTTACAAGCATAATTTGATCGTCATTTACTACCATAGTTCACTGTTTTTGCCAAGTGTATTTGAATTGACAGGACATGCCAGTTGCGGCGCCTGGCTGACGGAGCCTGACGTCAGGGGCTGCCCTTGCCTCCCCCCCTCAATCATAGCCTGCTTCTGAATATTTTGCCATATGGCAGCGTAATGATAATAAACTCCAAAAGATAAACTCGTACACAACGACAGCAAACGCAGAAAGAGAGTGAGAAAAAGGAGCAACAGGCAGGCAGGCAGACAGGCAGGAAGGGTTAGGAAGGGGAGTGGTTATGGTTCGGGGTCGCGCCAGGGCCACAAGTGTCGTCACTTTGTCGGCATCGGACGGCAACGTCAGAGACGCTGTCATTTTGTCTTATCTGCAGCAGCAGGAACACAACTATCGCTGTGTGAACGCAGGCGAAGGGGGGATCGGGAAGCGGATAGAGGCAGAGCAAGGAGAACCGCGACACCGCATTCTGGGATCTGAGAGCAGCGATAGAGCCAGTTATTTTCTTTCAATTTGCAGTTGCAGCTGAACTAGTGAAGATGCTGGCGATGAAGCTGATGCTGTCAACTGGACAGGCAAGAGAAGTAAGAGACAGAGAGAGAGAGATAAGGAAAGAGCGAGAGAGAGCACGATGCAAGTGTCAGGAAAGGCTTTAAATTGTTGCAACTTTTGTATAACAATTAGCGCAGATGCCAAAAAAGTTAAGACAATCAGCAAAACATATTTTAAACAATCTAAAAATTAACGCATGGGGCAAAAGTTAACTTCTTTAGTTCAAATAAATAAATAAAATATTGATAAATATATTGAACCTTAGAATCAAGCAAACTTCTCATAATATATATGTTTATTATTTTGTAGTTGATCTTACTATAAAAACTTATGTTTTAGTTACTTTCTAAGTTTTAAGAGGATTTTCATTGAACGAGTCTTTTTATAAGAAAACTTGTTATATCAACTTTCGACTTGCCCCAAACCCGATTGCAAAGTCTTATATCATTTTCATTTAATTCCTGACGACAGAAAGTCGCGTTAGTCGGGGTACTCCTCCCCCTATTACACCACCTACCCCTGCCAATTGCAGTGGTTCGCCCACACGCTAAGAGCTGGAAACAAGTCGCAAATGAAATTAAAAATGTGTCGCACAATCTCGTTGCCATTTTCAAGCCGAATTATCCCCATTCTCCTCAGTTGGTGGTCACACACCGCCACCCTCTCCCTCTCCGCTGCTGGCTGTTCTCATTTGTTGGCTAAATCCATTGGCACGCCCAGCTTCAAATAGCGCAAGGTTGACGCTGACGTCGTCGCTTTTAGCCTCCCCATCCCCATCCTCGTCCCCTCTCCCACAGCTCCTGCTCGTATGCCCCAGGCGTTATATATAATTGCATTTTTTAGCTTTAATGGAGCGTACAGAACCCGGAACGGAATGGAACCGAACCAGACCCAAGTCAAGCGACTAACAGCGAACAGCTCCCTGCGAATGTAATTAATTTGTAACGTCTGATGACCAGCTTAATGGCAAACACAGGGATACATGGATAGAGGGGAAGGGGTGAAAGAGGTGGGGGTGTGGCAGTGTGGCAGTCTGGGTGGTGTGCAACTGACAGTGCGACAAAGGGTCCAACTGACTAACGGTCTGCAGTGACTCGCACAGCTAAGATTTGTTTTTAATAGTTTTATAATTGTATTCGATATGATTTAGCAGAAAAAAAAAACCCTTGGGGGAGTCTATTTGAGGGCGGGGCAAAGCGAATGTGTCGAATTGTGGAAAAGACCGGCAAAAGTTCAAATATTTTTCATGATATAATGTGAAAATAGGGGAAGTACCCCAAGAAAATTGGCAACAAAGCAAATGATTTCGATTTACTTCTTTTTAAATTGCAATAAACTAATTTCAAGCAAATAATTTAGTATCTTAATCGGGCATTAAACACATAATTAATTAAATAAAACTGATCTTGGCAAGAAGTCAACATTAATTAGTCTTGATACATATTTGAAGTACTTTGAGGCATTTGAAATATTTTCTTATCATTGCTAGCACTTTATAAATATAAAAAATGAAAAGTTAGTTGTCTGTATATATATTTATATATATATATGTATATATATATAAGCCCGCAAGAATCTAATGTGCATTCTTTCGCTTGACTGAATACACTCAGTGCTCAGTGTTCGGTGCTTTTATCTTTACACACATTACGCCCCAAATAGAACTAGTTCTATTCATGTGCAGGTTCGCTCCAGACACTTGACTCAACTTTAATTATAAAACTCTGGCTATGGTTAGCCAGTTGAAAACCAACCTGAAGCCAAATAACTAAAACTAAGGTCAACATCATAGTGCCACCAAAAAGGCAGAGTGCCACAGAACAGTATCAAAAAAAAAAAGAAGAAGAATCGTGTGTGTGATTGCGACAGTGACAGTGGTGGCTGCTGTGTCTGCATCGGGGTCTGTGCACCAACACATCTCCATCTATCTACCGTTTTCTGTCTGCTGTCTGCTCTGCTTTTGGGTAACAAACACCACACACATACAGACACACACACATGCATATGCACACACATGTCTAACAATTTGTAAAAACAACACTCGACTTGAACTTTAAGTAAACAAGTAGCGAAAACTACATAAATGAGTTTGCTAAAAACTCGCAACACATAAAAAAAAAAAAAAAAAAGTTGTCGAGCGAACCAATCCAAAAAGCCGCCGGCTCAGTGTGAATGACACAGCAGAGTTCCCTGTCAGCAGGGAGGGTAGTGGGAACCGGTGGCATGGAAGTGGGTACAGTTTGACAGGGCAAAAGGTTCCATGTCCAGACACATTCATGTTCTCACACTCAAGTGCCTGGACATGATGAGAGAAGAGACAGAGAGACAGAGAGAGAGAGAGAGAGAGAATGAGAGGGTTCTACTTTTATGCGGTGACACTTTGAGATCCCCAAGCTCCACCGCACACCACACACCCCTCCCCCTGTCCACCTCTTCCCCTTTGCTCACTAATATACTCTATACTCCAGCATGATATCAAAAAACTTTGCCGACAAACACAAAAAAAAAGAACGTAAAAAGAACATAGAAAAATAAAAAGAGAGCAATGATGAGGTGTGAATGTTGGTAATGAGGGGGGGAGGAGGTGCCGCAGGGTGGTGCACTGTGTGACCAAAGTAATGTATAGTCAAGTGAAGTGACAAATCAAGAGTTGATGATGAGCGTTGATTCACTTCAAACTTGTTTTCTAACCAAGCGCTGCCCCTTCGCATCTCCACCCATTGTGGCAAGTTGCGTTCCAATTAATGTGAGCATTTTCACGCCATAATGTGATTGATGTGCTGCATAATTACAAATGTTGCCCATAAATAAATCGCTTCTTTACACATTTTGTGGCACTTCTTATCGAAGATCTAACGCGGCTCACTTTGCAGCCATCATTAAAGAATTGTCATAAAAAATTATGCGAGCATAAAAAATAATAAATAAGCAGGACTTTGTGTGCGCTTCAAGATCGACTTGTTATTCCCTGAACTTAAAAATGCGAAAAATGATTTAATAAAGTTGCGCCAAAGAATGTAACAAGCGGAAGTTGGCATCTAAGACCCTATAATTATTATTGATCGGAATCAATAATCAATCAATCTGTCCGTCTGTATGAACAAGCCCATCTCAGGCACCATATTAGCTAGAGACTTAATATACTTGTGAAGATATAAAATGTATCCGGACATATTATTTATAAACTGTGGAAGAAAAAAAACGTTCAAGATCTAATAAGAAAAAAGTATTTTTTACTTCGTATCGAGAAGCTGGGCTTTTCTTTTAGTCGAGCTGTCTCGACTAGAGCATTCTTACTTGTTTTGCACATATTTGACTTCTAGGCAACCTTTTGATAAAAATGCCAATTATGGCTTAAACTTTTAACTATCATTACACAAATTGTTTACATAATAAAAATAATTTATTTTTTTCTTAAATAATTTAACATCTTTCCAAATCAACACTTTTAATTTCTTGTTCCTAACACTTTATTTTAATTACTAATCTTTACTCTTTGAATATCTGCCATACAAGTTTGTCAAGTGAGGATTTCCCTTCTTAAATCTAGTGTATAAGAAAAAACATTTTTGCCTCATTATGATATATGTTTAAACACATCTGAAGTGACTTTTGACGAGGGACGAAACCGAGTGGAAAATGTGCGGCGACACAAAATTGACGCGTCTCCTGAGCGTCAAATTTGATCAGCGACAGCTGCGGGGCCATAATGGGTTAATGTTTAACCGTCGGCATTTGTTGCGTTGTATGCAAATTCGCATGTGCTTTGTGGAAATGCCTCGGAAATAATAATGTCGCCGCCTATTAGGAACATGACGTGTTAATGGGCCAATCAGTGAATGACAGTTCTGAACACGAATGCACAAAGCGAAGCAATCAGCGCTGAGATTGTTGCGTCGAAGCGAATAATAGATCAAATATTTGCAGCTGAATGAAGTGATAAACATTTAAGTGGATAAAGTTCGTGAAGGGATCAACAATATAAAATCGAATTGAGATAGATGGTACACAAGATGTAAAAGCATCAATCTGTAATAGTTAAGAGCTAACAAATTGCTTTCGAATGGAAAACATTCTCCCAGAAGTGTCTTTATGTTTTCATAATGGCTACATTATCATCATCTAATACAACTACAACTCAACTAATCCCCTCAAATCATCGATATATTCTCGCTTAAAAGTTTGCTTATGACTGACGTAATCGGGTTTATACTTTCACAACTTAAGCATTTATTCAACCCTAATCGTATTCTATTCATATTCAGCAGCATGAGGTCATGACAATATTTTAATATCGCGATGAGTATGTCTAGTTTAACAGTTTAACACTCTGGTTAATAAATGGCTGCCGACTGGGCAGTAAAGGAATACGAGTTTTGGCCGACCGGGAATAATCATTAGTATATTTTTTATATGCATACGTTCTTATGATAGATAAATCCATAAATTTCATATTATTAATTAAATTAATCAAATTCACATTAGCGGCACGCATAACTATCAAATCGACCCGGGTCGTTTGGGACACTCGAATCGAATCCAATCAACTTTGGGCAGTCATTAGAGACCGGCCAAAACAAACAAGGGAAAGGGCATAGGAAGGGGGCCTAAGTGGAGTATATGGGTAAGGGGTAAGGGGAAGGGAAGTAAAGAAGACAGTCGCGTCATTTATTAAATTGCCTACGATTTCTTTATTCGTTCAATGAACTTGCCACAATAAATGGCAACCGGCGAATCAAAGCTATATTAATAATCGCCAATTAAAATCGCTAATCGTATTTTATAGTTAAATCCGGCATGGTGGGGGGGGAGGGGAAGAAGGGGCTTTAACACAAACTGAAAACTTGTGTGGCTTGGAAAAGCAGAAAAAACCAAAACAACATTGGCCAATAACCCAAAAAGAAGAAAACGAAAGACTTTGGCAGAGCTTATAGAAAACTCATATGGAAAACCAGAATAATGCCCCAGGCTAGAAGAAAAAAGTTAAGAATCTTGTTAGCTGACATCATTTAAAAAATGCAAGCTTCTTCGCCTAAGAAAAAGACAACCAGTCCCGAGATGTACGAGTATTTCAATGTATTTATGGAGATCATGTCTGAATGCCTCTCTGGCATTGCAAATTTAAGAGGAGCCTGTGCTGCAAGCCAAGAAGGTAATAAAAAAAAAAGAACCAAATTCCATCTTGCTGCCAGCAGTTGGCAGATCGCTTGGTAAAAGTGGCCAGTTGCCTGTTGCAATGGCAGAAATGGCAGTTGAGGCTGCAGCACAACAAATTGAGGTGAAAGTTGCAAAAAGAACGAATAATATTGAGAATCTAAAGAAAGCTAAAATATTTACAATATCTACAAACATCAAGTGTATATAAATAGAACCAGTACAAGAAATAACTATTTAGAAGTTAATTTTTAAAGCTAATAATGCAAATGTTGTGTTATATTATTCATTTCTATAAATATTCTGTAAGTTTTCCAAGTAAGCCAAAAAATTTCTTCATTTCGTAGTCAGAGCAAGAGAGCTGCAAAATTTGTAGATATCGACATGAATTATTCAAGTGGTCAAGTGCAAAGTTTTGTTCAATTTTTCTTCCAACTGCAAGTTATTCCAGATTTTTGCTGGATTTTTGCCCCTCTCGTCGCCAATGGAAATTTTTTGCTAGACAAACAGTTGCAAAGAAAAAATGGAAGCAGAACGAAGAGAAACTAAAAATAGTTTGCAGAGCGACAGCTGTGTTACAAATGAGAACGAGAAAAAATGCTTCTTGTTAGTTTACAGTTAAATGATTATACGCAACGGTACTCCGTTAATGATGGCTAATAACTGGCAACTGGCAACAACATACTTGTTTATGCCCAACAAAAATGTGTAGGCATTCACTCAATGGCCTGTTAGATAATTGGCAACGACAGCAACAACAATAGAAAACAAAGACGAGGCGAACAAACTTTTGCCGCCGGACATGACAGAATAACAGCAGCAGCAACAACAAATGTAATGAGAAACAACAACAACAACAACTACAACTGCAATAAGCAACAAGTACAAGAACAATAGCAACAAGTTGGCAAAGACAGGAAGCCATAGGAAACATTGTCAGCTACACCCATCGTGACATCATCACAAAAATAAGCTAAAAAGAAAGGCAGAAAGACAGGCAATGCTCGTGTTTAATGTATTTTCTAACTGCACGACTATGAGATACCCTGCGCAATCTGTGTAGCTACATTTTAAAGAGACCGAATTAATGTAAATGAAATTAAAATAAAGTATATAAATTAATTAAATTATAATTTAAGTAGAAGCTCTGAGCATGCTTAGCAAACCCTGCTCAATTGTGTAGAGGGTATTCAAGACAATTCTACACAATTGTTGACTAATCCGAAGCTTAGGCTACTGCGCGATTGACTTTCACGATTGCAGTTAAAGGGCAAACAGAGCCAAAGGGAAGAAAGAGAGAAAGAGAAAGAGAGGGAAAGAGAGACTTAAGTGTGAAGCTTACACTGTAAGCAGCCAACTTGTCCAGCAGATGCCAATGACCCAGAGGCGTAGCTGATGATGACCATTATAACATTACCATTAAAACATTACGATGATGAGGCGCAATGGTGGTGTTTAAAATAATGGCTTCGGCTTAGCTACTATAAACAATTGAAACTAAACGCAAATGCGTAACGAAAAAACAACTCGCTCTAGCGAGAGAGAGAGAGAGACAGCAACAAAGCAAATGCAAAAAAAAATCAAATGTTTTAAAACAATAGCAAAGCCAAGCTTTACATGCGAGTGCAGAAAGACACACACACACACACATGCACAGAGACAAGACAATGACCCAGAGCAAGAGAGAGGCAGCAAAGACAACAACGACAACTACAACTACAACTAAGACTAGCAAGCGCACTTGAAGAAGAGTCATTAGCATGAGCTTGAACTAGTTGCTCAAGCAACATTTTAGATTCAGAGAGAAAGAGAGAGAGAGAGAGAGACAGGACAGCGTGATCAACAATTGCGCGACTGCTTTTGCTGCCTAGGCCAAGGTCAGCTCTGCAACATGTTGACAACATGCACTAACATACGCCTAGCGTGAGATGTTGCAATTGCTCATGTTGCCAAACTTAACAACAGCAAATGTTGCGTGCAAGTTGCTGGCTTCCTTCCGTAACTGACTGCTGTGTGGGAAACGTGCAGCAGCAGCAGCAAAGCGCATCTGTTGGGGGGTCAAAAGTTGTACACGCAACATGCATCCATTTCCATATGTATGAGGAAAAATATGTTGCCCGGCAAACCACTCGAAATTACAGGTCAGCAGCGTGAGGTAGGCAGCCAATCAGCACGAGTTGTCCGTAACTCAATAATCATTTTCTACACATTTTCGCTTTGGCCGCATCTTCTTAGAACTGAAGTTTACCATTACAGCTGCTGCTGCTGCTCCCCTCCCCCTCCTCCTAGCCATGTTCCTGCTGTGCCCCTCCCACCTAACCGCACTCGGCAACAACAGCACTAATCATGACTTGTTAATCTTTACGCTGTTGCCTTCACACTCTCAGTACCAAAAGCACTGTTTGCATCCTCTGCTTTACGCCTTTTTGCTTGTTCTTCTTGTTTCTTCTTTTACATTATCTGCTGTGTGTCACGTCTGGTAAGCTGCTTGCTCACTAAGTAAGAAAAAAAAATACCTATGGCAGCATTTAACGGTGGATATTCTGCTGCTTGTTGAAAACATATTTTTCACTCATTATTATTATTATTATTATTATTATTATTATTTTATGGCATCATCATGGTATAAGTGCAAAAAGCCATTGAACGTTTAGTTTGCATGCTGTTCCCAGAGTTTTCCCATAGTCGATTCTTCGACTTTGCAAACCTTTCATTACTACAGCTAAAGTCAGACAATTTTTCAAGCAGTTCTATCTTTACAGTGCCATTCCCTTATAACCACCTCCCTTCGCTCACATCCCCTTTCATTTCAATTGAAATGGTGTTCTTAAAGTTTGCCTTTATATTCCTTGTGGTTATCCTTGGCAAAAACACTTTCATTACTTTGTGTGTTGGTGCCAACAAAAAAAAGCAAGAAGAAAAACACCGGAAAACACCAGCCTTGGACAGACGTTTCCTTATCTTTGGTGTTGCCAGAAATGCGTCGCTTGCAGTCACAACACGCCCCCCTGAACACCGACCCCATTTTTTTGCTCAACATTTTTCTGTTTAGTGACTTGGAAAAGCAACTGAAATTGTTTGTTTTTCGTACATTTTTTTGTATTTCTTGCTTGTTTTTAAGCTACTTTTTGGCACTTAACCAAGGTTAAGTAAGTCAAAATAAAAGATGATCCGTTTTTTTCCATTTAAAATTCGTTATGCCAATCATAGATTTAAAGAAATAATTCAGCTGTGCAGAAGATAATTGGAAACATATGTTAAAAATGTTATTATTTCTATGCTATCAATTTGTTGTCACTTCTGTCGACTTGTGCTCATTCATATTATATATTTCATTCATATTATATATTTCATTCATATTATATATTTCATTCATATTATATATTTCATTCATATTAGATATTTCCACAAAAAACTATGAAAATGTCAAAACATATTTGTATTAAATGAAATTTTATTATTTTTATGAGCAATTAGAGCTCAATTCTAACCAATTATTGTGGATGTGCAATAATTTTCTGGTTATACTTCTGTTCTGGCTTGATTCTTCCCATTTCTACAGTCTTTTTGCTCAACACGCATCCTTCGTTGCATTTCTTGCACTTGCTCATCTGCAATTCCATCACTGACCTTTCTCATCCTGACAAGCATTGCTTCTGCTTTTATTGCTATGCCCTGCTGTTGTCAAGGTCTTTGGTCTGAGTCTGAGTCTGATTGTTGTTGCTTGGGGTTTATTCACTTTTATGGCATCCAATGCATTCATTCGCAGACCATGGCAGATGAGCAAATCGAACTGCAAGACTCGAAGAAAAAAACACACACACAGATGAGAAAAAAAAACTTTATTTTGCAAATGAAATTGAAAACGTTACGCATGCGTTTTCAATGGCTTTTCATAGGGAATTGCTGAAGTTTTATTTTTCTTCTTCTTGTTTTTGAAGTTGACTGACAAAGCTATCGAATGACACAAAGCACAGAGAGAGAGAAAAAAAAAATGATGCACAGCGGATATGCGAGCTGCTCTGAACTGAACATGGCTCGAAGGAAAATGGAAAATTGCATTCACCAAAGTGCAGCAGCTGGAAACGTGAGGTGAAACAGCTGCCACACACCGCCAACTTCTGCTTCTCAAAAAAAAAAATTGAAATATGATCTGTGCGTAGTTTTTTTTCCCCCGTTTTTGTAGCTTTAACTGTGTTTTTTTTACCGCCTCGCGAGCCAATAAAAGGAGGAGACAACGCAGCGGCGTTTGTCAGAAGTTGGCCAGAGTTGAAGGCAGACAAACACACGACAGGATAAAGGGGAAGCACTGGATAACGCAACGACAGGATAAGCGCATTGAAATGAAAGCAAACATATCAATTGCCATTATGTGGATCATTTGGGCCAGGCTGGAATACGACAAAGCCGCAGCAGCAGCGAACAGCGGTGAAAGGTGCGTTGTTTAAAATTGAGCTTAAAATAAGAATGCCGTAAATTCTACGCTTGCAAACTGGAATTGTGTTACTTCTGTGAATAGTTTACAAAATATCTAAAAACAATCCCAACTAATTGGCATGAATTCAATTTTAATATGAAAACAATACTCAAATCATTTTGTGTAAGCAGAATCAACTTTTTCACTTATAAAGTAAAGTAATATAGAAATGGATATGTGTAATTTGAGTTTTGAAAACATTACTGAACGAAATCTTATCCTTACATCCTTATCCTGAGATGCAGAAAATTCCCACCTCAGCAAATTCGATAAAGTAGAGTTGGAAGGTAAAAATATATTTAAAATTGTGTACACTTCATATAAATAATTTGCTTCTTCTTGCTGCTCTTATAAGAGTCCGGAGCAGCTGTATTTATGCCTCGATTATATTTACTTTTAACCAATAAATATTCGTTGTTTACGCTTTCCTTTTGACCAGGGTGCACATACGTCTGCATATGCCGGAAGTTGTGCGTCAGCATACGCATTTCCACAAGGTCTACAAGCAGTTGCCAATCGCAGTGGCAGCGCCAATGCACCACCCACCGCACCACCCAGCACACCCGCAACCCCATGCACAATTAATGCCAGTGGGTAAGCCGCATGTGTCGCTGCTCGGCTATACGACAACGGCAAGTGGCAGCGGTGGTATGTCGCCCAGTCTGATGCAGCTAATGGCCACAGCTGCCACGCCTATGCCCATGCCCATGTTGCCCAACTATGGACCAGCACTGTTCGACAGCTACAATCAGCCCATGGAGACCGGATTAAAGGAGACGACAAGTACAGTAAAGCCCAGTGGCAGTGCCAGCAATTATCTTGGCACAGCGCCTGGTAGTAGCACCTACATGCAACAACAGTTGTTGCAACAGCTCTTTACGCCCAACTTAATGGCAGCCATAACAGCCGCCCAGAAACAACGCGAGCAGTTGGCGGAAGAGGAGCAGCTGGACAAAGAAACTGAGCCACAACCGGAACCCGAACTGGAGCACAATGAGCTGCTCAATGGAAACTTTTTGGCCGCACTGCAGCGTGAATATTTCTCGAAATTTGGACGCAAACGCAAGAAGGTTAAGTTTGCGAGCAACACTCGCACCAAGAAAAGACCCCAAAAGCAGCTAAAATATGTGCAGCAAACCGAGGAGGAATTTGATGAGTATCAGGATGAGCCAATCACTGCTTACGACGAGGAGGATACCTACGAAGAGCGACCACATTTTTGGGGGGATCAATCTGATCGGCAGAATGATGCACGGGGTTATGACAGTGCGGTGGCCTTTAGTGGACAGAATAATGCATTGAGTATGGATGAGTTTTTGAATAATGAGGTGAATGGCAATAGCTATGCAACATTTAATGGCAACGGCAACACGATGTACGATGATGATTATGACGGCACTGCCACCAGCAGTTCCTGGCAAGCATCTCCCTCCTTTAACACCAATCCGCGACCCACAAAAGCCACGTCAACACGATTGCGAACACGTAAGCGGCGACCCGGTACGGCTATGGGTACCGGTTCCGGTACCGGTATCGGTTCTGCTTCCGGTTTCGGTAGCACTGCCAATCCGGGGAAGTTGCGTTACGTCAAGCTGACAACGCGCAAGAAGCGAAAAAATCACATCAGAGCGAAAAGATATCGCGTTTAAGTTGTACGACTTGTTTAAACCTAAGCAGTTTTCTAGTTATTAGCGTTTAACATGCCTTTTATGAGTCACTCTGCATTTAGATCCGGCATCTAATATCAAACTTAGAGTAGTATTTAAATTTGAATAATAATACGTTTTAAAGTTGTCCACTAAATATCTAAAATACATTTTAAAATTGTTTACTTAATGGCCAAAGTTGAGAGAATTGTTAATTTTACTAGATTTTTTTTACTACAGAGTTACGACTTTTTTTTTAAATAATAATAAAAAGCTAACAATTTATTTTGGCGGTGTTTTTTCTGATCTGGTTAGAAAATATTTAAAATAAATACTTCTGTTCCATAATGTTTAAGTTAAGTTAAACTAACATTTAGAGAATTCACATTTAAGGAAGATAAAAATTAATCTTACCCCGACTTAAAGAGCTATCTCACGGCTGGATTAGTTCTGATAAGCAGTTTCAGTTCCGTATTAAGACCATTCACAAGGACTTACCTGCAAATGGTAAAAAGATATAAGCAAAGGTTAGTCAAGTAAAAAAGGTTATGTCACAGACAGAGAGCAAAAGCACTTAAATAACGATAGTAATTACAAAAAATAACAACAATTTCGTGATGCCTTTTTCATCTAGTGTCCATAGACCGTTACGCCAACCCCAAAATTGCTCATCCAAAACAAATAGCATATTCTATTAGCACACACAAAGGCAAAACAATAAACCGAAAGCGGAAAACCTCCCCGCAAAGAAGTAACATTAGATATACAATGGAAACCCGCCGAGCCCCCTAATTTTCTTGGCAAATAAAGTATACGATTAAATGTGCAAAGCAGTAGAGGGTAGAGTAGAGACAGAGAAAAGGGAAAGAGTGGGAGGATGGAAGAGAGAGCGAGCAAATAATAAGTACAAATGCTAATAAAATTCAATTAAAGGCCACAAAATTACAATAAAAGTGGCTGGGAAACTAACTCTCAAAGGGTCTCTTCTGGTCCTGTTTTCTGGTCAGGTTCGGAATGCCCTAGCAATGGGTGTGGGTGTGTGTGTGGGTGTGTATGTGTGTGTCCATTGTGGGCGGGTGTCACATGAAAAGTCAAAATTAACGACTCATTTGGGCAAATTGAAGACATAAACTACAAAGCCGAATGCCAGACGAGGGGCCAGCACCACAAGCAAGACTAGAATCAGTACCAAGGACCAAAGACCCAGGACCCAGAGCCAAGGGCCAAGAACCCCAGCCCAAAACTCTGAGCTGAGCGCTGACGTCACTCTACTGTACACAGCAGCCAACATATAAATTACGCAAAAATTCCAAGTGAGTGACGAGCAACAGAGAACCGTTAGAGTTGGAGGAGGCAGCTTGCAGGGGTTGGCAGGGCAGTCTGCATGGGAGTAGGAGGCGGGTGGCTACAGTGGAGTTGGAGTTGAGCTGGCGCTTATGTTTATGTCCTCGGACTCATCCTTTATTTTCTGTTTTTGGCAATAATTTTATTTCATTTTGCTTTAGTCATAAAAAATGTGACACACAAAACACACAGCGAGAAAAATTCACTTCCCTCTCGCAGCCTCTTTGCTCTGACTCGCTTTCTCTTGTGCGAAACATTTGCCGCATACTTTCAGGCGAAATTAAAACCGTGCAAGATTTTCAGCTGTATAAATGTGTGAGGGAGAGGGAGGAGAGCTGAGTCGGGGGGAAGTGTGGCATATGCCAAGGCGACACATAAAGTGTTGATGTGTCAGCCATATGACATTTATTGTTTAGGGGAAGAAATTTTTGCTCTGTGCTCCAAATGCAGACGTTTATTATGACCGCCAGATGGCGTCAACGTGCCGCAATAGCAGTCAACAAGTGGCAGTTCCAAGTCAACGGAGAAAGAGAAACAGGGACAATGAGAGATGGAGAGATAGAGAGAGAGAGAGAGAATAAAAGCGGCTGAGGAGGTCAGGGGTAAATGGTTGGCTTGTATATAGGGCCCACAGTAAATGCTGCTGACCTCGTTTCATCTTTTTTGATTTAAAACGGAAATGAGAATTTTCAAAATAAATATAATATTTTCATATTTGATGATCAATGTTTATTTTACAAATGGCAAGAAATAATACATGTAAATAATGATAAATAATAAAATTAAATAATGGGTAGGAAAATGTAAGAAACTTAATAAATGCTCAGCTATTCAATTTCGTTTTGTGGAAAGTTGTTAAAACTATCAGATTCAGTTCAGAAGCCCAAAAGTTAAATTAAAAACTTGCGCACAAGTTGGCAGCACCGTCTCAGCTCACAAAATGCATATCATTATAATAATATAATAATTATATTTCAAATATGTATTACAAAATGTACACAGATGATGATAAATATAACGAAAGATTTTCCATAAAAGATATCCCATTAATGCATATAGAAATGTGTTTTTGCAGTGACGCATTTGTCGGATGTCGCTCAGCACAAATTTGTCATTGTTTAGTGAAAGTGACATAAAACGAGAGAAGCATTACGGATGAGCGATGACAGGAACCCAACCCACCCGTCAATGGACACTGAAAACCCATTTCGCGTTTTTATCACTAACAACTTTATCAGCGCCATAAAAGTTGGGATAACAGAATATATACATACATGTATATAAATAAATATTGTATATAGGATCGTACAGATATACATCTATTTGTATATATATATATTTCATTTCATGTTTACAAATTACAAAATTAATTTTCCGGTTCAGCTGTTGGCTCTTTCCACTGGGAACAATAAATGGAATGAATAAATAAATATAATATTATCACTGCAATTTCAGCTCAACGCAAATCATTTGTCAAGTAATTGAAAGTGACGTTGGGGGGAGGAGGAGGAGGAGCGAGAGGGGGGAGAGAGGGGTCGAAATAGAATCTACAACATCCCTGTCTAATTTTGGTATAAATGACTACAAAATGCCAACGACTGCTGTTGCTGGCTGTTGCTGATGGCATAAAAATGCAACGACAAACAATTCATTAATTTAATTAATTTGTGGCAATTAAATGGCTGCTGCTGGCGCGGTTGTTATAAGAGGGAGAATAGTGGCGGCTGCCACATGGGGCAACTACAGAAGCCGCACAGTCATCATCAACTCAACGCTCTGGCCATTACTTATACACATTCATATATCTTTCCACTCTCTCTCTCTCTGTCGCCCCTTTCTTTCTCTCTCTCTCTCTCATTTTCGCGCTGGTCATCATGATTGGGGGTGGTTGGGGGACCCTTAAATCCCCTCAGGACATTATGAACAACGCCCCCGCATATTGTTGCGTATGTTACTGCCCCACTAAAATGGGTTAAGTGTGTTTCATGTCCGTTTCATGGCACAGATAACGACAAGCAACGTGCCATTGTTCAAGGTGTTGAAATGTGGCACTTAGCCAAGGGGCAGATCCAACATAACATTTATTTACCACGTGTATTACAAAAACAAGAATAGTGTGGCATATGTATTTGTAACCAAACAAGACAACACACACACTTCAGATACTCTCTCCTAATTGCTTGTCATCGTCTCGCTGACAAACAACATAATGATTCAGCTCTTAAAGGTTAGAAACGGGAATGACGTAAAGAAACAACTGATTAAAGAGCGGTCAGGCTGCCAACACTTTTCGAGAAATACATAACAATTGGTGGTATCACTTAGAAGTACAACATTTTGATCGCCACTTGAAGTTGTCTTCATGAAGAGGTTGTTTCAGATCCACTTTCATTACAGAATTCCATTGTTTGCCTGTGTCTCAGATCATAGAAAGTATATCGGGGAATAGAGAATATTGAGACAGAGTGAGAGAATACCCTGGCGAATAACAGATATTGGAAAACAATCAAAAAACGAATAAAATCTTAAGAATATGCGAAAAGCTTTTGTAAAATCGGAGACTCTTTAAAATAAAAGATATAAATTATGAGAATTTGTTAAAAATATGTTAAGATAATGACATTAATATTACACATATAGTAGAACTCAGATAAATATGTACAACTATCGGAATATGGAAGCTAAAAAAGGAGAAAAGTTTAAAAATATATTTTAAAATATTAAAAGAAAAAAACAGGAACTAAATACGGATAACTATAGTAATATCCAAGACCCTTTGCAAAAATGAAATCAATTCTTGAATATTTATGTCTTGAAAAACTAAATTGGAAAATAAACTTGCATCTTTCAACACTATAAATATGAATATAATTTTTTTAACCCAAAACTCTAGATACTTTTGACACTAATGTTGTTAATGGTTACTTAAACATTCAACTTAGTCGCACTATCAGATAGCGCACTTCAAATTCGTTAATATAGAGCAATTTTAATACATTGTGCTTCAGAGTTAAGCATATGCAATTTGGGGAGTGTTCATGGCCCCAAACGATTAGCTGCTCGGCATTTGCATAAAATTAACCCAAACCCAAACCCAAACTGAGACCAGGCCCACAGTTCACAATTTAAGTAGACTACGCAACGGCGTCGCTGCTATTCAGTCATCAGCCCAACTGCTGGACAACAACGGAGCAATTTAATTAAAATTAAAAGTACAACTGCAACAATAACAATAACAACAACAATAACAACAAATACAACAGCAACGAAAACAAGTAAAAATACTCGCGGGTATTACGAATGTATTACAAAATGCTAATTAAATATCGTGGAATTGGGCCAAGCCTCGCAAATGTAAGCCACTAATCACACCCACGCCCCCACTACCACTCCACCCTTAGGGGCGTGGCTTGGAGGCGAGGACTAAGCAAAGGGTTGTGGTTATCACTTGTTATTTTTCTTTTTATTTTCTTTTTCTTTTTTTTTTCTTTATGCGGCCCCAAGTGCATTGTGTAAAAATTACAAATTCTTTCGTCTATTTGCGGTAATTAAGTGAAATTAATTTTGTGTCACAGGCAAACGATGATAATGATAATGATGATAATGATGATAATGATGATGGTGATGACGATTATCGTAGCCAACGCCACAAAAATGTGGTCATAATGTGTCTCTTACTGACACACAGTTGCACATAAAGATATAATGTGCATAACTAATTGCAACACTACTGCAATAGAAAACTGAATAAACTTTGTTCTTTAAGAATACCGTAATCATTGATATCATTATCTAAAGAGGTTACAAAGCTTAACACCCGACTACAAAACTGAATTAGATCATAAGCTATCTTTAGGTTGTTAATCTGAGGAATCTTAGCTTAGACAGATTCCTTTTTTGTAAGATTGTCAGGGAAATCAATTTAGAAGACATTTAAAAATGGTTTTGTATCATAGATCTTAAGTTGCAAGTTTTGGAAAACTTAATATAATCATTAAATACTTTTTTGGAAAACTGTTAAAGAAATTAATTTCGAATATATTTAAAAAGTGTTCTCACTTTTTTAAAGCTTTTATTAGGTTAAGTGAACTAAAAATGTACAAACTACTGGCAGTCATGAATATGAGTTAATTATAACAGATCTTATCAGCAATATATATATATATATATAAAAATCAGTATATCTCAATCTTATCTATATTGTAATTTGTTGGGCAGTGTTAATGTATGCAAAAGGAATCTGGAATAAAGTTTTGCATTATTGTGCACGCTGCGATGCGATTGTCTGGATTTATCTCTGGCAGGGAATGGTTCCTGCTTTTGCGGCTACCACAGCTTAATGCACCGATGCTTGAGTAATTTGCTCTACTTACAATTGGATCTAAATTTTAGTTGACATTTGAAACAATTAAAACGAATGAGAGCATCCAACAATATGGCACTCACAAATTATAAAAGCTGACGGCCAACTGACGCTGATGAGATTTTGCCCACTCGGTTGGATGGATGATGGGATGATGAGGATGATTGTGAGACGGATGATGATGTTGCTGAAATGCTGGAGTGACGACCAGCATCGTTTGTTGGCCCGGAAAGCATAATATAAAATGCGTACAATTGGATGATGCAGTACGTCTTTCAGTTTAGTCCCTCCGTTCGTTTGCCCCCGTCCATCCGCATCCGTTGCTTGGTTGTCGTCTGCGGTTGTTCGGTTGTTCGTCATCATTCGTTGTGCTTGGCTCTGGCAGTTTTCTGATTATTCCAACAGCCTGCATTCTACAACAACCAAGGCGTATCTTTCTGTGTGTGTGTGTGTGTGTGTGAGTGGATGGGGTTCTTTCAGTTCGTCGGATTGGACAGCTGTGATTACAACTTTTCTGTTTATGTTTTGTAATTGTGTGCCATGGGTTTTGTCGGTTTTTGACAGTTATGATGAAGAAAAATGTGGGTGCCACACATGCATGTATTTTGTTGCATGTGTGTGTGTGTGTGTGTGCGTGTCTGATGCATTAGACAGCAGTCAACGCAATCGTTCTTTCACATATACTCAACTTATTGTTGCACATTGCAGGGCAAAGCCCTTTAAATGTGGCAATGCGCAGCGCAATTTCCGAAATTGAAATGCATCAAGCCACAACCGACACGACGACGACATAGATAAATGAAAGTAATCAGCTGATCTGTGCTTATGTTTAGTTGCAGATGGGCTAGTTTACTTAACTGCAGATTATTAATGCACTCAGATGTTTTTATTGGATTACATAATTTCATTTTGAAGGTAAATTTTATTTTCCTTTTCATCAATTTTAAATTTTATTTTTTTTTTTTTAAATTGTTATCTGTGTCTAAATAAATATATAAATATTTATGCACTGTTAATTTTACTTTTAAGGTAAATTTGATTTTCCATTAATTTTAAATTTTATAAATAAATAAATATATATAAATATTTATGCGCTGTTAAGAGAATTTGGCAGCACGGCGCTTTTCATCAAACTTTCAGAAATGAAAAGAAAATTATAAAAAGGTTTTAATTGAATTTATTTCACGAAATTTATTTCATAATTTTTCAGCAATGCTTGCTTTTTAAATATGCATTTTATCGTTATTTAAAGTAATTTATTTGCAGTATTGTAAATTCATTTATAGAATAAGTAGCCAATATCTTTAAACTATAGTTTCCATTTCATAAGTAACCTAAACTTGTCAACCTATCAGATCCTGCCACACTTTCGAGCTCGTTCTCATTACAAAAAATAAAAATAAAATGTTTCGGAAATTTAAACATTTCAAAGAACTGTCGCATTCAAAGCTGTCAATTTGTTTATCGCTGGCAAATGCTGCTTGTGCCCTATAACTCTGTATGCACTGTGAAATGAATATCACAAAACGATGACGCTTGACCTGTGGGCAATTGTTTTGCAACCCACTTGCACAATAACTATAACCCATAAACAGCTATCCCCATCGACGAAGGAGAAAACCTTGAAGTATTTGTTACGCAAATTATGCCAAATATGTGTGGAGTGGGTGGCTGCTTGGAAAACTAGTGTAAAACCAAACTGGCAACAAATAGAAACAAAAAATAAATAACATAAAATGCATTTTATACTCGAATATATTGCATACACTTTGACAATAGGTAAAGTCTGACTAGCCAGTTCCTCTACGTTGTCTGTGTCTGTGTCTGCCTCTGTTTTTGTGTCGGTTCTCAAGTCCCGCCTCTGACCATATATCATAGTACACAAACACACACACACACACACTTGGTGGCCAGAACACTTGTCCTTGGTGTGGAAAACTTTTGTCATACAGCGAGAGAGAAATTGAAAATATGCAAGCAGTGAAAAGTTTTGCTGATAGTACAAATGTGTTGGATACTCAGGACTGTGTGTGTGTGTTGTTCTTGTTGGTATAGCTTATAGAGCAGAGCCTCTCTCGAAGTGGGGAGGGAACTATGTCAAGTGCAGACCATAACAATTTTGGTGCCAGGCCATTCACAATTCATGGCTTAAATTTTTAAGCAATTTCCAAAAAAAAATAAATATTAAATTAATCAAAAATATGCCGTCAGCGAATGGTTAACTAGTCTTTGAAGCACTTGGGATTACTTTTGATAAAGACAATTGCAAGTTAATGAATAAATAAGAACTATATTTTAATATTACTCTAAGCATCCTGGGCCTGAATTATAATCCCCTTTTGCCCTGCTTTTGGTACAGACAAATGATATATTTTATTAATTATTTATCTCAACTATATTATATTTTTTATTTTTCTAAAGTTTGATCTTTTTGCCAGAGTTCAATTAGTTGCTAAGCTAATTAATTTCCACTTTACTCTCGATTTTTACGTGTCTGCCTTTTTAGCTAATAAGCTCGTGTCTATCCAAATAACAGACACTAATAAACTGTCTGCTCTTGACAAACAGCCAGAGAGCAGCGACAAAAAAAAACTATTCAATGCCACTGCCTGCCTGTAAAAGTATGCAATGAACGCCGAAAGAAGCTCATTTAATTTTTTTTTATATTTTTTTGGTTTACAATTTTCTTTTTTTTTTTGTGAGGTTTATCAACACTTCCGCACGACGGTGCGCATGCAAAACTTGCAAAATGTGCGCTAAACAACTAGCAAACACACACACACACACACATATATATACACTTGCACATGCAGAGACATATGCGCATCCTGCTACTTTGCAGGACATTGTTTGCGCTTTGATAACACACAGACACAAACACACACACACACACACACACATGCAAACATACAAATGGCATCGTCATTACGGCTATGAAAATTGCGCATGCCGTCGCATTGTGTTTGACTATGGAGTCCGGAAGGGGGGCGGCGCTGATATCGGGGCAGACGCTGGAGTTAGCGAGGAATGCTAGCAGCCAACGCTTTGCTGACATTGCATACGCCAGCCAGCCAGCCAGTCAGCCAGTCAGCCATCCAACTGCCTCTATCTTCTCGCTCTGTCTCTCTCCAGAAATCCCTGGCTCTCGCCCACTCCTTCGTTTCAGTCAAAACTATTTTTCGCTTGGCATTTCAAGCATTTTATGGTTTTATTTCGACAAAAATGTTGCCCTTAAACACGCAGATAGTCGCATGCCACGAGCTGGCTTCATTCTGGCTATCACACAACAACAGCAACATTCATTGCCATGTGCTTTTAATTACGCATACGCAATGTGCGCCTTTGCTCAGTGACGTGCATACAACGTGTTGGCCCTCTCACTGATGCAACGTCGAGTTGCATATTGTGAAATATTTGTTCAACAACAAAAGCCCATCGATAAGCGAACATGAACTAAATGTAAAAGTTGAGAAATTCCCTTGCAGCACTTGATTTAAATTTGGTTGTTATAAAAATACTATTTACTAAGTTCAGTTGCAGTCCAATACACAATTTTTTCCAAAACGGAAATGATTACCTTGGCAGGAGTCATAGTCAAAAAACAGGCTATGAAGCTTAAAAAATTTAAATTACCAATAAAAGGCACTAAAAGACTTTAATAAATGCGTCAAATAAATTCATAAATTGTTCTGAGAGCAATTCTTTCATTTTAAAGTTAGTCAGTATCTGAGTAAAAAATAAATTAGTTTTGTGAATGTTATGACAGCTTGAAGAAAATAAATAAAAAGGGGCCACTATTTGGACTGGTTTTACAAATAGAATAGGGTAAAAACAAATGGATCTTGAAATGAAATTAAAAACGTAAATTGCACATTTTGGAAACGTCGAGAGCAAATATAAATAAATAACACTGGAAACCGAGAAGGACAACAGAACAACAGTCGCTCGCTGCGTTGCCTCGTTTGCTTAGGCCAGGAATAATCCGGATGGAGATAAGCAGTGAGGGAGTGGGGAGCAGTGGGTGCAGGAGTAGATGGTTGTAACAGAGCTGCGTCCAATTCAGCCCTTTTGCCGTTGTCCGCTGGCACTGCTGCTTGTCATTAATATTTCACAACCAGGCGCAGCAGGCAGAAGCGGCTGGGCTGGGGAAAGTCAGTTCACGGTCTAAGCTTAAACAAAACAACGGAGCCCAGCCCACCCACAATTAAAATCAGATTAAAGTGGCGCTAATTTATGCGACCGCACGGCGACACCAACAAACAAAAGCGCATTTTGTGAGTTCCGTGAAAGCCGTTAAAGAAATGGCGGACAGAGGCTTGTATATGAAAGGGCGCTTGGTCGTCGTTTTAGAAAGCTGAAATAAAATCAAAAAAATAAATAAAATAAAAAAAATTTGCGTAATTGCATGGGAGAAAAAGTCTCGAAGAAAAATAAGTCTCTCTCAGATACAGCGTATCCACCATAGAGAACAAAGGAGCTGGGAACTAGTAGCTCCTCCGCATCGTTCCCTTCCTCATTGCCACAGCCAGCCAGCTAAACCAATCTCATCTAAGTTTACCGCTGAGATTATTGCGGTTTTAGTTTTCGCGCATCTCTGGTTGTTTAAGGAGGGAACGCAGCAGTCACACTGTGAAAGTGTCTAAGATGTCTGCCTGGGATAAGGAGTGCAAATCCAGCATAAAGCAAAACAGCAGCAGATTTTGCGCTGACAATTTTGTTCAGTTGAGGCATGATAATTGCCTTGAGCCCTCCACAAAACTTTGACATAAGCACAACCAATTTTTTGTGGAAAAAGACAAGTGGCAAACCAAACCAGTCGAAAACAACAGCAACAGCAACAACAACAAAAAGGACACTGCCAGACCCAAACTCAGCCTGGAGCCCATGGAGATGGCTATTTTTGATCGAAATGTGTCTCATGCAAATCCACATGGAATTTCAAACCAATGCCAATAAAGTTTATAATACTCCCTAAGTAATTGCCGGATGTATACGTCGGCATGGGTTTGCTATTGAAGAGCATGGTTTGCGACATTGCAGCGACAAGGGGAGTGAGTACTTTTTGGGGTGGTAAATTTCATAAATTTGCACACCTGAAAACTCAATTTTGTAAACACCACACATGAAGCACAAATACGAAACTGGCAAAACAATAGCAGCAAATTAATACAGCAGCTCAGGAACAACAGGAAAGAAGCGAGACACGATATATTGGATTGATATGGATATGGATAAGGGTAAGGTAAGGGGTGTAATAATGGGTATGAAGTAAAAAGGGAGCTAATATAGTAAAAGTTATGCAGATTTAGCAGTATATAACGCAAACAATCCCAAGCAGTAGTGTACTCAGAATTTACAAAAGAGCTAAGAGCTCCGACAAGCTGCTTTAAATAAGCTTTAGTAGCTTTAATTAATTCTATGCTCGTTTCATTTATAGGTTTAGATTTCCATAAAGACTACATACATATACAAACTAATTGTTGAAAAGGTTTTTATTCCAGCTCTTCTCAAAAGCCATTTTGAACTAAATTCAATTTTACAGGGTATATTTTATTTTACTCTGTGCTGCACACTGCCCAAACTGCCAAAATTTTACTTAGCCACTAAAAGTCTGATTTTCAGTGCAACTTGAGTCGAGTTTGTGGTTTTGTTTTGGCTGCTCTCTTGCTGGCATTGTCCTTATTGTTGTTATTGTTGTGTTCAATTCAATTTGAAAGTTTTATCAACAAAACACACACACAGACAGCACACACGCTCACACACACACACACGGCAAGCAAAGATAGCAAAAGAGTCGACAAATTTGTAGCGCAAATAAAAAAATTTCATTTTCAGCTTTTGTGGCATTCATCAGCAGCAGCAAACCAAAAGTGGTCTCTGTGTCATTTAAGCGCTGTCTGCTTCTTCTGACACATTAAAAATGCAGAAATTGATAAATTGATTTGCTAAAAATGCTAACAATTGCTTCCATTTCTGAGTTTTCACGATTGCTTTTCCCAAAAGAAATGTTTTGTGCACAAGATAATATTTTATTGTATTTTTCAGATAATGCTTTTGTTGATGGCTCTGCTCTTTCGTGATGTTTATTTTATTTACTACGTTTCGTCAGTTGCAATTTATTTCATCTGCATATTGTGCAGAATTTTGCAATTCTCTTTGTATTTTGTTATTGCTTTAGCCAATTAAAAGTTATATAAAAATAATGTGGGAAATTTTATTGAAATTTCCAGCTTAAGATGGCGAATCAGATGGACTCCGACCAAGAGCAAGTAAATAAAATACGTCGTTACAAGTTGCTCGGCGAAAGTGCCGAGAGAAAGTGGGAGAGAGAGAGAGCCGTATAATAAATTCACAAACAAATCCCAAACAATTATTTACAGTAAATTTATATTGTTTATTAAAAGTAAAGCCCAAGTAACAGGCACAAGTAAAGCACAGCTGAGACACTCTAGCCAAGGATGAATATGTTTGGCATGGTTGCAAGTGTTGCTTAAACAACAAAACAAATAAAAGACTTCGCAGCCAGCTGCTGGCCGAGTAAATATATACTTACATATATATATATATATATACGAGGTCTGACCAATAAGTAATGAGACTAAGTCCATAAAATACGTATATTTAAAAATTAAGGTACATTGATGTGATCCCCTTCAAAGTACTCCCCTCCCGCAACTACACACTGGTTCCAACGTTTCTTCCAGCTTTCGTAACATTTCTGGAAGGCTTCGACTGGAATGTCCTTTAGTACCTTCGTCACGGCGGTCTGGATGTCAGTTATGGACTCAAAATGCGTTCCTTTCACGGCCAATTTTGTTTGGGGGAACAAGAAGAAGTCACAGGGTGACATATCCGGCGAATAGGGCGCTTGCAGCAACACTGCGATGTTTTTAGAGGTCAAAAACTGCAACACACTGAAGGCACGATGGCATGGTTCTTCGGTACTATCTTTGCACACAGCTTTTTCATGGACATATCATCAGTTAACATTTTTCTAACGGTTTCTCGTTTCAAATTAAGTTCATCAGCCAACATTCGAATGGTTAGCCGCCGATCTTGATGCACGAGAGTGCGCACACGCTGAACATTGTTGTCAGTTCGAGCTTCAACCGGCCAACAGAATCGCCGAGTTTAACGCAAAATTTAATCGCGTACCGCTGTTCAATATTACGTTGTTCCATATTCGTGACACGCCTTACAAACACGTTGTCGCAAAAAACAACACAGCTGGAGAACTATCGAACGTACGAAAGTCGCGAGCACATGTATCGATAGAGGAGGGATGGGAGATTAACCGACCGAAGTTTCAGGTTCGCAGTGTAACCACAAGCGCGGCTACAAAATCAGTCTCATTACTTATTGGTCAGACCTCGTATATATTTAACTTACGCCTTGGCAATTTTCATTTACAAGTAGAATTTCCTTATGCTTGTTGCGTAAATGATTTTCAAATGCCACACTTCAGAGTTTTTGACTAGTTGGTAAACCGGATTTAGAATAATTAATTGGCTACAACATTTGCACATTTGTAAAACAATCCCATGTGTGTGTGGGTGTGTGTGTTGTGGGTGTGTGTGTTGTGTGTGGGTGTGTGTGTTGTGTGTGTGTGCTTGTATTTGTGGTTTTGCTTCTTTATTTCAATATTTATTGCATCTTCAATTGTTCAGATTTAGCAACGTATTATTAAGTGCTCTGGGCAATCGGCATCCTCTCCTATTTCGACTGTGACTTTGTCTTCGACTTGGACTTGGACTGCTTGAATCTCGTCCAACACCCACTGCAATCACTGCGGCTCGGTCTGCCTTGGAGGCAATCGAGAAGTGGCTATCGATAAAGTTTATCACTTCAGTTTGTTTATGACATTCAAGTGGCCTCCTCTCTTCCATGCGATTTGCCAGAGATTCAAAGTGGGCACGATAAGTGTGTCCTGTGCACGTGCCAAGAGCAGTGTGTTAATAAATGCCATTGCTTAAAAATGTACAGATATCTAGTTAGTTATAATATTCATCAACTATATTTAAATCGATATTGCCACATTTGGTTTATTTATATTTTTATCAACATATCGTTGTGGAAAAGTAAACGAAAAGTTGTGTTATCAAATGCAATAACATTTTCCGCTTACACTACTTTAAATTCCCCCCTAAGCAACACAATAAACGGCATCTAATAAAGTTTTCGACAAAAATTTGTTGCTTGATTATTTGTGATAATTGTGGTTGGGGTTGAAATGGAAGTGTGGTGCCTTTGTCCAACGTTTGCTTTTAGTATATTTGTGGATTGTGGGCAGAAGTTCAAGCACGTAGCACACTGAAAAATATTATGCAGCATTGGAGTTATTTTTGCATTTTACTAATGGGTTTTCGACCATCTTTTCAATGTACGCCTAAGTTAGCTTTATGGAAAATTTAATTGACTATATGCACCAGCATCAGCAGAAGGTTTTGCTTTGAAAACTGTATGTGGTTCCACAGCTGGCACTGCTTGGATTTAGTATATATATAGAGACTTCCGTTGCAGTTGCAGGCTTACGCAGCACACACATTGTGGCAGCAGGCAATCTGGCATTTTAATTGGTTTTTTCGATCCAGCTGTATTGGCTACTATCGAGCAACACCTTTGCCCACCTGCACACCTGACGTTGATATTATGTGAAAATCGGCTCAGTTTTAGCCACGCATCGTTTACAAATACCCAATTTTCAAATGTGCATTAAAGTTTCGATCGCTTCAACATTGTTCAGCTTTCATTTTGTGTCGTGCTATATGCATTTCTGCTTTAGTTGTTTGTTACTTATTGCCTTTGAACTAAAGTTTAGTCATGCATAACAAAAGTTATGTTTTGTTTGCCTTTCTTTCTTTTGGAGATAGGCGTCTCGACAATCGATGAAAATAGTTTTGAATAGCAAATAAAGCGACAATTGTGAATGGCTGAGCGAACAAAGCTCATAGAAGGAAAAAAGAAAAAGGAACGGCAAAAAAGAAAAATGGGAAAAGGGAATGAAAGTAACGCTGCACAAAACAAATATACCTACAAATTCAGTTAGAACCAGACACGGAGGAAATGGCACACTCGAAGAGAGGGGAGAGAGATGGAGAGCGTTGCAGCGCCAAGCTGGCTGACTGACAGTTAAAGCTAGTCCAACAAACGTCCTCCAACGTCCAACGCTCTCTCCCCTCCCCCACCCTCCCTTTTCCCATGCCATTCTCCCCGTTTCTGTTGCCCAGCGCCATTATTTATGCATCAATGGCTGCTATGACGACATGCGCTAAATTGATACAGTTGCACAGAGTGTGGCTGCAATGTTGCTTCGCATATGGAAGTGTGGTGCCAGAGACAAGGACATGCCACTCCTACTGCCCACTGCCACCCACACAGCGGCGCCAAGCGACGACGCGACACATGCAATGGAGACTAGGTAAATAAGAAAAAAGAAACAGGTGAAGAAAAAAAACTGAAAATGAAAAAACTAGAAAACATTTGCAAAACTGAAAAAATGCAAATGAAATAAAAGAAAGAAAAAATAAAAATAAATATGTATATAGATGGAGATGTACTATATAAATTGGGGTGTGTAAGGGGGAGTTGTTCGAAATGGAAATGTGAACGATAAAAACTGCAACTCAGCCGTTCTGGCAGAGCAGAGCCCCGCCGCCCACGCTGGGCTTTTGTCGTTGCTGCTGTTTTACTACGAACAAAACCACAAAACTAAATAGATTTCGGCATTTCATTTTCCTTTTATCCTTTGTACAGTGGCTAACAGCAGACTAAAAAAAGAAAAGCCGAAGAGACCAAGTCGCGTCGAGTCATTGAGCCAATTGAATAAATTGTTTTATTGAAAGATTTTTTATTCCCACTTGTGCACCCACCACCAGCACCACCGACCATCCTCCGCTCCACACTCCGCTGTTGCCTGTTGAAAGCATTCAGAGTTATCGAATGGTCGTATAAACTTGTATTGCCTTTCTCATTTATTTGTGATTTGTTTTCTTTTTTTTCTTTCACTTTGCGCTCACTTATGCATTTATGCATTTTTGATGAGTTCAAAATCCTTTTCGGTTGTCATTTCGCTTAAGCTGCATACTCAAAATGTACGAAATTATTAAACCCATTTGTTTCTACGGCAATTGATTCCACTATTCTTTCATATCTACAGTAGCTAAAGTATGCTACCTAAATTCTTCACATAAGTCCACATTCCTAAAGTATGTAACGCTTCTCTATCGATGTTTAAGAAAAAGTATTGCAATATCAATACCACAAGCAACTGATACTTCAATCATCTTGAGGCGAAGACCTAATTTAGTTTGTACTTAAGTTATACAATATTGATTTGGTAGTCCATAAGAAACTGTTCTATGGCAAGGCAATTAGAACAATAAGCAAAATATCAATTACTTAAGTCTTACTTCCTTAAGTTAAGCAGATTTCGACTATTGTCACATTTATCAATTTCCTATGCACATTGAATCTACTTGCTCTATATACTTACCTACCCAGTAGGCTACTCAATTTCTACTACTTTTTAATATACTGTCACATCTTTACTTTATTTCCATTTTAATGCTCAACTTTAGTGGAAGCAGCGATTCCTACGATTTTGCGCTACCCAGACAGAACAGATGCTGAAAAGTACACCAGTTCTTTCAATTCAGCTCAATTCACTGGCTACAGATTAAGCCTTGGCAACAACAGCTGCGCCTCTTGGCCAGCAGCAGTTCGGCCAGACAACAATAAGAGCAACGGAAAATCGCCTAAGCAGCAGAAAAAATGGCAAGCCGAAAGACGTGTTCGAATGCAGCTAATAAAATGCAGACGGCTGCCAGACACAAAATGCTGGCTATTAAAATCGCATCATGCATAAGGTTAAGCGAATCATCAGATACCCTGAATATGATATATATATATATGTATATATATAACATCACAGCAAATTTCTCATTTCTAGCTTTCCACCAATGTAGATTGAGTCTGAGCTAATAATATTACAGAGCCCATCACAAACTCCAAAGTCTAATACTACTTTTCGACTTTGTGTTTAACTACAGGGTATTAAAAAACCAAAAAAAAAAAAAAAAAAAAAACTATTTAAGCCACAAGCAATTGATATACTTTGGCCATAGGGGTCGTGGTCGTGTCGTTGTGGCGCTCCTGAATGTATGCAACAATCGCACACAACTGCAGACACCCATTTTGTCTGATTTAATAGGGGATGCGGGAAGTAAAACCATTTTTTGCACAGGTTTTATTCACGTTCATTTTAGTCCATATAAAACGAGCGATTTGGGTGTCATTTTTGAGAGTCAACGAGTCAGCAGAAGGATTTCTTTCTATTTCCATTTCCCTTTTTTTTTCTTTGAGATTTTGTCTTTTGTGACACGTGACAAATCAATAAAAACGTCAGCCGCAAACACGCCACGTCATTAGTTTTAGGCTGACGCTCATAAATTGCGTGTGTGCGGTATCTAAATATCTATGGTGTGTGTGTGTGTTGAATGCATCGATGCTGATGGCCACAAAAGCCAATTTCGAAAAGGCGCCGCATAACAATAACGAGGTGCAGACGAGAGCGGCGATTCTGTGTACGGCTCTGCCTGGATATGAGTGCCACTGTCAGCGGCAGAGAATTTGAGTAGAGGCTTCGGCATCAGCCTCAACCACACTGCAGGAACCTCGTCCTACTAAGCCCAACCCACCAACCCCCTCCCCATGCTGTCAACGCAATGTAGCTTGCCACAATGCATGCACAATGGGATCAATTATATTGCGCATGCTGAGGTGTGTGCGTGTGTGTGTTGTGTGTGTTGTGTGTGTTCTATTTTGGAGTATTGCGCAATCAAACTTGCGTCTATCGAATGTTCATGATGACGTTGATGACGCTGAAAATGATATTGCTGTTGCTGCTGTAGGATTCCAACGTAACGTAATAAAAAAAAAAGGGAAAGGCGAGCGTTTGAGTGGACAACGAAATGTTGTTGCTTTGAAGCTTTTGTGGGTTTGCAGTTTTGACATGAACGCCCAATGCATAATGCGGAAAATATTCACGACATTTCTATGCCTAAATGCGCTTCAGAGATCAGTGCTCGCTCATTGAACATTGAGCGTTGCAGACTGAAAAAAAAAATTAATAAAAGAGGATTACATCCCTAGTACACCGGAAGTAAACTGTAGACATCTAATTATTATAAAAAAATAAAAATAAATAAAATAAAAAAAAATAAAATATAAGAGACTTATGACATAAAGATACGATTCTGCTGAGTCCGACAGACGGACATATGTCAAGTGTCATCCAGTTAGCTTCCAAACTAAGCGACTAGTTTGCATAGAAAAAAGTTGACTATATCAACGAGGCTAGTGATGCTGATCAAGAATATATATATATATATATATATATATATATATATATTATAAACACTGTAATGATTAGCAATAATTATTAACCGCAACTTTACTACCAACAAAAATACCCTCTTATCTCGTACTTTGGACAACAACTTATCTCGAAAACCTTAAAAAACTTTAAGGAAAGTGTAAAAAAATATCGTAACTCAAAATTACAGCTAGTTAATCCAAAAGTATAAATAAATACGAGCACTTTAATCTATTTCAAATGCATTCTACGTGCGCTGTCAACTCAATTATTATATGCATACAGAATAAAATTCATATATTTTGTATTTATACCTCATAATTTGGCTGAGCTCCCATGAGTAACAAGATCAGCGGTGGCAACTGTGCGTTCCGTAGCATCTATTCATATATTATAGACAGACGACGTAACCTTGAGCCATCAAATTTTATTAACATATTTTCCAAATGAGCAAACACTCTCTTGCCGCCTACCCTTTCGCACACCTTTCCTTTCACACACACACACGCAAATCATTAAAATTAAATTTAAAAGTGCCACAAAAATATCCACCGCACGAAAGAAAACTTAGCGAATTTCCAAATTGACAACAACAAAAGGAAAATCTTCGTCATCCACAAGAAACACATTGCATGATTATTAAGTAAAGATCATAATGATTAACATCATAAGCATCATAAGCATCAACAGCAGCTAATTAGATACACGTAACGTCATTTAAAGCAAATTTGCTGTGCAAAATATGCCAGCGGCTAAGCGAGAAAAATAAAAGAAAATTAAGAAAATTGCAACAAAAAAAAAACTCAACTAACGAAAGAAATGAAAATCATGAGAGAAAATTTTAATTACACTTTTTGCTATGCAGAAAGAACCAAACAGGTGCTCGGACAGACAAACTGGCAGGTCCACCCGACCCCCCAGGCCACCCCCCTCTGTCGTCCATTTACGTATTTTATTATTTTTGCGTCAAATGAACCACATTGACGACTGTCGCTCTGTGGCAAGATGAGCTGCAATAACATTTCATCTCGTCATTTAATTTGATGCATAGAATAGAAGAGGCTTTAAATAGATTTACTAGCTTTACAGAACATTTTTGAATTATTACTCAGTATAAATAAAATTATTCATAAATTAGCGCACTCGACACACTTAAATGCACTAAATGCTTTCATCTGTTTTGGAAGCTATTGCGTCATCGAAAGAAAACATGTAAGAAAGATATGGTAGAGAAAACTCGACTCGGAAATATTCGGTCTTTAAGTGGCACAACAATACACTGAATAATGTGCATAAATTCATATATTTATGCATGTATGTAAGTTAAAAAAAAAACTGAGCTTAATTCTGTATAATTTGGTGTACATGAGACAACGATTTTCCTCCGTGTTTCTCAACCAATGTAAAATTTTCAATTTTCACAAATTATCGATGACCGTTTTTAAGTAAGTTGTTTTGAGTGTGAAGACATAAATTAAAATGGTTTATTGTTATCGGAAATTGATTTATTTCGATCATTAGTCCAAACTCTAGTTAGACCGACTCTGCTGTATATACTTCAGGGAATCGGAGACTACTTCCTTATATATCCACAAAGGATTTCCTTCAATTGTGCATATTTTCACAAGACAAACAAGAAATAATTAAAATCGAATCAAACACATGCCCGCATCACCAGATGACATTTCAGTTTCAAACATTGTGGCAACATTTTTGAGATGCACACGGATTATAAATAACCCAGCAACATTTTACCATTAACCTGGCTTAATCTGTTTGGTTTTCCGGCCAGAAACGACAACACACACATATTAATTCGGTTCAGCTATTTGGTAAATTAAAACAAATGAATTTTGTATTTATTCAATGTATGAATGAACAAATTCATATTAAAAATTTATCGCATTTCACTTGTGCTGTGAAACAACACATTCGAGTTTATTTGACGTCAAAGGAAATTATCCAAATATCACGTTGAAATTTCATTAAAATAATTATAACAAATATGACGACAGAGGCCAGAAGTCGGCAGCAGGACACATGCTTGTCAAGCGGGCAAAATGTAATACATAATTGATGACAAAAACCGAAATCAATCAATCATAAGCTGTCAACACGCGCTCAGGGCATGGTACATACACACACAACAGCAGACATACACACACACACACACACACATAAAATAAAACTGTCTGTCAAAGTGAACAATAGAATAAAATTAAAAGACAGTTTAGCTTGAAGAAGATAAATCCCAGAAATATTCAACTTAATCTTTTGGTATTCAAATTTCATTTAATGTGTATTCGAAAATACAATTTCATCGAAACTCGATTGGAACACTTAAATTGAAATATTCAACTTAATTTTTTGGTTGTCAAATTCCATTTAATGTATATTCGAACATAGCATTTCATCGAAACTCGATTGGAACACTTAAATTGAACAGCACTCAATTTTATACAATTTATTAAAATTGATACACAGTCAGCCGAGATGCAAAATTGAATTACGATATTAATTAATAAATATTCAATAATATTTCGCCGGCTTCATCATGCATTTTAATGAAGGTAGCAAAACGAAATCATATTCAACACGTAAAAACTGTTGAAATTATTCTTAATAAACTCAGTTTGTGGCACTCTCGACAAATGTGGACAAGCGGAGCTGAAAACGGTATGGATTATACACTTACAAATACTTTTCGATCAGTTAAGGTAGTATATATTCATATATATTCAACTGATTTATAGAAAATGTGATTCTTAGATCTCTAAACGAATTTTAATTTGTGCATCTAAAAATGTATAATAAAATAAATATTCAAATTTAGTTATACTATTATTTATTTATTTATACTTGTTATCAATTCGATTTCAAAGAGATTAATAATAATTAATTATTTAATCGCTTTTTTAGTTTTAGAATGAGAAATGAAATGTTTAAATTAATTAAAATGAAGACGGGGATTTCTACAATAGATTCAATTATAGTTGACAATTTTTGGGGTATAATCATAGAGCCGACTCCATTTCTGCCTGCTCGTCTGCGGGCAACTCTATAACATAATCAATATGCCTGTTCACTTATAGTATTATAATGTTAATTAAATTGAAAGCCCACATACATGCACAAAGAGGCACCAGCATGAATGAATGAACATTAATCGATACATTATTTTGGTATTTAAATTACATCACAATTTGTTTTCGTCGTTCTGTTTAATAAACCAACCGTCTGCAGTTTATTAAACAATATGAGAATTGCCAATTGATGAATTTTAATTGAGACAATATCCATCAGAAGCCATGTTTTCCCCTTTCCCACCTTTAACTCTTTACCATGCTGCACCTCTCTCTCTCTCTCTCTCTCTCTCTCTCTAGTTATCCTTGTATTCATCAAGGTAATTAAAGCGTAAAATTGAAAACAAAATCAACCCCGAAAAGCAGATCCCGTTAAAGTTTTTCCCTGGGCACGCAGTCAGTCGTGTGCGAAAATCACATGCAAAACTTTGGCATGAAAATCCCCCACAAAAGAAACTTTCCCCCACAACCGGAAAGGCAACAACATGAATAGCTACGAAATGTGTTAACTCAAATAAAGCGGCAAACATTTGGGTTAAGGAAGGGGGCGTACCCACAGGTATGAGCCTGGCTAAAGGGTTAGGTTGCCAGGTAGAAAATAGAATGAAACTCTCACGTCAGAACAGACAGACAAACAGACAGACAGACAGGCAAGGCAGACCGACCACCCCGCAAACAATAATGAGTTGTAAGCACAACTTTATACAAAAGGATTAAACAACAATAGTCAATGAGAGCGGATGTGCCATCTGAATAGTTGCCATTCACATTGTATCCGAGTCTGAGACGGCAAACTCTGTGCGAAAGAGTCCTGAGCATGACCATGCAAAAGATTAAGATATTATCGACAAGACGACGTTGGCAAATGGGTGGAAACATTTCTGTTCGACTAGCCGCAGCTCAAATGCTCTTCGAAATGAAATAGAAATCAAAAATATATATGCCTAGTGCACTAGGTTTGTGATAATAACTATGAACATGCTCAAATAAATCAACGGTAGTATTTTCAATTATATTCTTGCGTGTTTCATAAATTCATAGGTCCAGGTGCATTAGTCAACCAATTTATTACATATCGAATATGTTATCGATATACGAGTATAAGCTTTATTTATCGCATTTGAAAATGTATTTTTGATCTTCGTTTCACATTATTACATATAACATTGTAAGTCATTATCAGCTCCAGATTGAATAATAGTTAACCAATTTATTAAACATCGACAAGTTTTAATATGTTTATATTATAATATTTTATACCTTGCATGATATCGATTACGACTTTGTAACTACTAAACAACAAGTGTACACGTTGCATGCCACATGTATTCATCAGATAAAACAACTTCTAAGACTCGTCTTAAGTAACTGCACATGTCAGTTGCGATGGGTTTTGTCGAACTCATTAACTGTTATCACAAACACAAAAAAACAAGCAACCTCTCACAAATATGGCCAAGACAGCCAGCGTGAAAGTGAAACTTAATCGAGTATCTGCTAAAATCTATTAAAAGGGGCGCTTCCCACAACATGGTCTATTAGATACACATACACAAAGAGTGTGTAATCGAAACACCCACGTAGCAAACCACAATGAAGAGAGTTAAATGGACCAGAAAGCTGTTGACTTTTATTAACTAAGCCCCTTAAGTAAACCCAAAAACGTATCGAGACAGACATTCATATAAATATAATATACACAAATCTAGCACTGGAATAAGTTGCTGTTATATTTATAATATTTAAACGGGTTTCACGTGTGTTGATTGGAGAATTGCAACTCGATTTCAAATGACTGTGTGCGCAGATGTGTCTTTTGGGCAGTTGGGGGTTTGAGTGTATGGCATTTTAATAAATCCAATTTTACCATTGAATGAAGAAACATTTGTGTTTTGAGAAAACTTTTTAATAGCGCAACGCTTGGCTTTGCTTGGCTTTGCTTAGATGCCATAAAAGTTGCTTTTGCTTTGCGTTTGCGTTTGCTTTGGATTTTTGGATTTTGTTCAGCTGCCGTTACAGCCACCCACAACCCTCCCTCTTAAGTGCAGCGCAGACAAACTTAAACTTTCAACTCACACACACAGACAGAGACACACACACTCTCACAAATACATCCAAACTACAGATATTTGTGTAAAAGTTGTGTATTTTGTGCTCGCTGTGTGTGTTTGTTTTTGGCTGTAAAAGTTTTTAATAATAACCGCAATACAAGAATATAAACATTTATATTACCAGTGCTGCCCCATAATGTGGCGCGCACAACACACAACTCAAATGCCACTCGGCAGTGCCAACTGCTGCGGCACACGTTGCGTATGAGCAATGCCAGGCAACAACAGCAATTGCGGCTCTTCTGCTCTGTCTCTGTCTCTGTCTATCTCCCTTCTCGCTCTCTCGCGCTCTCCAGCTATCTCTTTTCATACCTCATATCCTGCATATGTATTAGTGTTTTACTTTTGAGCTCGCTGCCGCCGCCTGCCGTCGACTTAAAAGACTGAAGGTTAACGCGAAAGCACGGAACCTACTTGCCTTGCCATATCTGTTTTCACTCCTGCCCCAACTGTCTCCCATCCTCCAGCATATCAATTCATATGTGGTGGGTGCTGGGTGTTTGGTGGTGTGTAGTCAGCAGCTGCAGGTGGCATAAATGTTATGGAGTTCCGTGTGTTGGCGGCTGCTCAGAGTTCAAAGGATGGTTAAGCTACTTACAATAACCCTCAGATGAAATTCATCAAAATGTCTTTGAAATACTTGATATGACAGATATATTATATATACTATATATATTATATGCCTAAAGGTGCTAGCTGACAAACTAACGAAACTATAAAAGCACTCCATTGACTGTTAAAAGTTCACATTAAATAAATAAATGAATAAAACATCGTTTAAAACATAAACCAAACGTGCCTGTAAAAATGTGGTTATCATAAAAAGTTTAGGCAAGCCAAGAAAACTCGACACGAAACGAGGCAACCAAACACAACTAAATTATATTTACCTCAACTAAGCAATTATGCTAATTCGCATAGTTGCCAACTGTGGATGGATATCACAAAAGTAAACAGATTTCTTCAGTTCGAAGAGCGGCACTTTGCAAGTTACCAAAAACGGAAGACTTATTTCGAATCAAGTTAGTTTCTATCACATTGCAGTCCCACTCCCTATATATATATTATATATATACACTTTAAATTGTAGTGCTTTCATTTGCTGTTGGAGATTCCGAGAGCCACATAATAGCAACTCAATTAAGCACCAATTGAAACGTGGTCCATTGACGTTTCCTTTGGCAGCGACTTTTCCAATTTCCATTCCCATTCAACGCGCAGCCAAAGCATTCGAGGGCTGTTCCTTAAAGTGTACTCTCTGCACTGGTGTTTCCTGTTGCCAACATGCCGACGCCACTTCCTTTTTGCCGAACAATAAAACCATTTGCACGGAGGGGGGCGTGGCAATAGAATTAAAAGAAGTTGCCAACGATAAATGCAGCACAAAAGCCGGAAATGATAGAAAATGTTTTAATGTTGCACAGATCCAGAGAAACGGCAACTGTGCAGGTAAGCGACAAAAACTGGTAAATGTGTAGCAGGCACAGACACTTTCTATCTCTTTCTTATAATGACAATTTGATTGATTGTTAAGTCAGACTGTACTTAGAGGAGGCACCTCTTCGCCAGTGGAGCGAATAAGACTCTGCTTCAATTGAAGAAATGGTCACGGGTCAGTTGCAGATTGTGCCGTAAGCTGTAAGCAGCAGTTCTTGACAACTGATGAACTAAAGACGCTAAGTGATAAAGAAACAGTCAACAGTAAAGTTACTGCTTGAAATATTTTCTTGTTCATTTCCATGGTTCATTTTTCTTGTTGATTTCGTTTATTCTACAGGATAATTAAATTTTACATAAAAAGCTCGATTATCTTGATTAACTTAACTTCTTTTTTTTTCAATTTTTTATTCATTTATCCAAATTTTCTACGTTTAAATAGAATATTAGTCACTCTTATCCGCTTGCTGCTCATTCTCTCTTTACTCTCTTTTTCTAATTATTTCCATCATACTTTTCCCACTTTGATTTCATTTCTATATTATTTTTTCACACTCAGTACACTCAAAATAAAGTAATTTTATCGCTATTAAATATACATATATGAAATCAATACAGACACTTTCACTAATGCCCTGCCCCGTCCGCTCTTTTTCTTCAATATTGTGCCGCCCACTTGCCACACAGTGTGTATGTGTGTGTGTGTGTGGCAAGACAACCCTCGAGCTGCAGAAATCATAATGAAAATGAAATAAAACACAAAGCGAGCGTAGATTGGGGGTGGTTGGGGAGGGGAGGGGCTGGCGAACTTGAAGCCAGCCAGATGATTGCATACACTTGACAGCCCAAAAGGCACAAGTAAAACAAAGCAAACGACAAAACGGAGAGAAACGTACAAAATGCCCAAGACGCGGCGACATTCGACGGCGGTTCGATTACAATTTAGCAAATTTTCTTTCAGAATGCTTCGCAATTGCGGCGTTTCATTCGTTTTAGATGAAGACGGACGGATAAGGGAGGTGAAAGTTGGGCTATATATTACTGCTCATATATATATATATTTATATATATATATTTTTTTGCGCTCGCTTTGTTTACCACTCAATTGAATTTTTAATCGTTCCTTCGTTTAAAAGTTCTTTTATGTGGCGCGAGCGCTCTTTTCACTTTCCACTTTAGCGGAACAGATTGTAGGAATAGGAGAGGACATCTTGAGCTGTTTGCTGTTGGCTGTTTCCTTATCGGTGGACCAACAGACCTTATTTGTTCACTTCCTCCATCTGTTTTTGCCTCTCCTTTTGCCACAGCTCGAACAACCAGACCGAACGACCGAGCGACCACTTGACTTGTCATTGTTTACATTTACAAATTGCTCGCTTGTCCGCAAATTGCAGCGCGTTTTGGTCGATGAGGACAACAGTGTAACAGAGAGAAACAGAGACAGAGAGAGACAGAGAGAAAGAGAAAGAGACACTCGAGTAAAAGCAAGCGCAAAGAACTTTGGCATATCTTTCGGAATCTTTAGGTACTCTTCTTCAATATATATACATTTCTTCTTCTTTTTTGCTAGCTGGAAAATGTCGCTTGAGGCCTTGTGAAATGTTGTAACAAAACCAAATGTCGCTTTTCCTGTTTGCCTTTGTTTTTTGCTGCCTTCACTCCACGTTTTATTTTTTGCTTTTTTGTGCCTTTCTATTCTTAAAATCTTCTTTTTTTTTTAATCATTTTGGCCGCTTGCGGTTTCTATTCGCATTTTTGTTTATATTTGTGCCCCATCCCAACGAAGAAGGAAAGCCGCCTCAGCAGACCTTCCCTCTGTTGATTTATCATGATTTTATTTGGCTACTGAACTTCGCTGCGAGCCTTTGGCTTCTATTTGTTCTTTTTGATTTCTTTGGCCAATATTGAAGCGATATTTCCGTAAGTGGTTCACAAGTTTAAAAACAATCAATGTTCAGGAAATTTATTACGTTTCGTAGACAAGGTTAAAAAAAACACGTTTAGATGTTTGTATAATAACATATTACAACGATATCGCACTCGACGCAACTGAAGATCGATTAATGTAACTTGACTCTAACATGAACGCAAAATTAGATATTCTGAGTATGAATTTTTACTAAAGTGCATTAAATTGTTCTACTTAAATATCAAATATATATAGCATCATTCAAGATGTAACTAGAATCGTAATTTTTGTTATCCCTTTTATAGTTGTATTATATGTGTGTTAGAACAATCATAAGTCTAATTTTGCCTGTTCACAATTTTCTAAATATTTCATAAGTTTTCGATAAAAACTTTATTTATTTAAAATGTAAGGTGAAAGATGCTATCAGTTCAGACGGTATATAGGTGCTTACATTTTCATTTTAAGTAGTCCAAAGTTACACTGGTAGTGCCCCCAATAACCCTAATAAGTACCGCTTCATTCCACACCCAAAGCAAGGATTGAAAATTTATATATTTTCCTCGCTGACCGATTGAGCTGACTGACTGCTATATATTTCTATATGTGTTTATATTTTGTTAGCTGAAAATGAAAGCGTCATTTGTAAATTGCTCAAGCAAAGAGCACAATTGAAGAGAGTCGCCAATTGGGCTAAAGAGCAATAGTTTCTCTGAGTGTCCATAAAGGACAAAGGTTACGGCGCAGTGTAGAGTTTAACTGTTGAATTCTGTTGTTGAACGGCAATTAAAATAATGAGTTTTATGTACTCTTTTTTAACAATTTTTTAATCTTTGAAATTGCGTATTAGTTGCAAATGTTTTGCGCATTTCATATTTCATAATTTCCTTTGTCACTTGAAATGTATATTTTTAGACACGTTACGTCATGCACGGATGACAACACCAGGCTTTTCACTCACGCCCGCAATCGCTCTCGCTCTCTGTCTCTTTGTCTCTGTCTCTCTTATACAATGTTGAGCAGCGGCAACGCATGCGCGCTCTCTTTCCTGCTGTGGCCTTGCACAATTGGAGGGGCAAAACAAAAGTCTACAAAGCATTTGGTGGCAACTCTAATGGCGACTGTTGCCGCTTGCAACAAGTTGCTTGAAAGTTGCCCTTGCCTTACACCTGCTGCTGCTGCCGCTGCTGTTGCATGCTGCTGCTGCTTTCTGCTGTACTTCGAGTCCAGTGCATAATCATTCTTGTAAATGGCTTCTTTGTCCGCTTGGAGATGCCAAAAGTTTCGAGTCTCGATTGCTTTGGTCTGCCATTTGCACTTAATTGCATAATTGCCAAGTCAGCCGGAAAATTTGCCAAAATCTAAGTTAATTTGCGGCCAATACGAGTGGGAGCGAAAGATAAATCAATACTAGCATTTTCAAATGGGAGGTTTGAGTCGCAGACGAGGGTTATCCAACAAAGAGCAATCGAACGGAATTTTAGGGGAATTTCCAATACACAAACAAACAAATAAATTGTTGACACAGGCTCACAATACAAACACCTTGGAAATTCCCTGTAATCAGACAAAACAAACTAGTAATAAATATTAATAATAATGCTTAACGATATTATTTTGTCTAAGCTAGTTCATTATAGCCCTGAATATATCCATGTTGTCTCCTAATAAAATATGTTTATCAGGTTAACTAAACCCAATCCACATATACCCAACTTACGCGTTTGCTACAGGGTGTACAAGGCGAGCAGGAGACGTTGCACATCACGTCATTCACTGGACAGTAAATAGAAAATTTAATTCAATTAATTATGTTTTCACTTAGCTGCTGCTGCCTTGCCAGGCGCGCCAGTCAGCATCAAATTTGTACACCAACATACGCCGTCCGACGGCAACCCAAGCCACACCCGCAACTTACTTGCCACACCCCCCACTCAGAGGCTTTCACAGAGCAACGCTTGGCATTGAGCTATGAAAATTGAATTAAGACAGGTTGCAACTGGATGCAGACGCAGCTACACACAACACTAACTACAACTATGTGATAGACACAAATGTATTTTGTATATATGTATGTATATACCATATGTGTATAAATATTTTTGCTCCTGATTGCTAATAATCACTTTTGCAAATCATATTAAGCATACGCCTTGTGCAACTCAAGAGCAACTGAAAATATTGCTTTTATTATGTTGCAATTGTTGTTATTGCATTACGCCTATAGCTTGGGTTGTATCCTTTGCTGCTTGCTTTATTGCTGGCTAACTTCATTTGCGTGCCCCAGAGAGTCAAACTGTGAAATTAGCTAGGAGTAAAAAAAAAAAGTTGCATACTTTGCAGCACAAAAGAGCTGCTACTAATTCAATTTTGATGGCATGTGTTGATTTTATGGAGCCTGGCTAATACATTTAACTCGCACAATTTGATAAATTAACGCACACATGATTTGAGACAATTTACGTACCCCATTAGGAAAGAATTTTGCTCAGGCATCATAAGTAATTTTTATTGCTTTAGCTCACCTGCAAAGACAATCAATGAGAATTTTCATAAATATTAATATAAAAATATATAAACTCAATTTATGAATATATATAGAGAAATAAGCCTAGTCAAATTCATACTGTCTCTAATGCTTTAAAGGGCGATTAGAAAATAAAAAGAAAACAGCTGCAACGACCCGGAAAATAAATAAACTGTTATCCGAGTAACTGTGAAAAACACGTGGTCAAAAAGGACACCTAAAGACACGGGCAAGAAATAAAAAAACAGACTGATTAAATGCGCTAGTGAAGAACGGTGGCCAAAGAGAACACCGATAAACAAAAAAGCGCAACAACAAAAGGAAATGCAAAAACATGCAACACAAATTTGCATGTTCGACACGAAATGGGCAGGTTAGTTTGACCAGCGGTAAAGCGGGGGGTGGGTGGTTGGAGGTGAAGGCAGGAAAAGCGTAAAAATGGAACAAGAGGCAATAACAATAACAACAGCGTGAAAGATGAAACACGTTTAATAACAACAATAACAACAAGAGAAACAGAGCGTATTGCCAATGCTGGCAAGGGGAAAATAGACAAGAGATAGTGTGAGAGAGAGAGAGAGAGAGAGACAGAGAGCAAAAACGAGAGAGACAGATGGAGAAAAAAATATGACCACCGTTCGGTAGCGTTATTTTCCAAACGAGTGAGAATTATTAAAGGGAATTATTGCAGCTTCATGAAGCACATACAAAAACACAGTCACACACACACACACACACACACCCTATGTACACCCCAAAAGCCAGTGCATTAAATGGCCCATTGCAGTGCGCATAAAAATAAAATAATAATAATTATAAAAATTAATTGGCCACTGAAGTAGCAGACAATGAGCAGCAACGGACATAAAAAGAGTATGAAAAAGTGCAGAAATATATAAAATGTATTTATATATATATATATATCAGTGTGTCAGGCTGAAATTGGAATCGGTACCACATCTCTACCGATAGACATTTAGAAACTGATCTAACTGACAGTTGAACCTGATTAACACCTAACCATAAAAATCAGGATACTAATAAGTAACTACCATAAAAGTTTGCAAAAATTACGCGATTCCTTAAGTTGAAGTAAATAAAATTGGCCACATCTTATCCTTGCTGTTGCACCTAATTTATACTAAAAACAGATGCCTTGAGCTTTATGCTCACATAATTGGTATGCTGTTGCAGCTGGTTTTCTTATATAAAAAATAAAAAATAAATAAAAAAAAACCTAAATAAAATGCAAGTCATGACAAACTTTTGCGGTGCAAAGCAGGCTCTTAACAAGATATGAATTGTGTAATATCCTGGATTTGATAACTTATAATATATTTACAGATTTCTAAAACAGAATTGAAGGAAATTGTAAAAATGCAATCAAGCAAAGATTTGAGTTTTAATATTTTTATTTGATATTTGTAACCAAATTAGTACTCAACTAATATACCCTGTCATCTAGTCATTACTTGAGCTCAACTTAAGTAAGTGAAGGTCTGGGACGACTACCAGAAAGAGAGTTGCGCCATTCGCTGCATAATGTTGCAAGTTTGGCTTTTCATAAATGAAACATGTGCATAATATTAATACACAACAGACACAACAGCGAGCAGTCGGCTAAACTTTTAAGAAAACTGAAAATGTGGCTTGGTGGGGTGCAGGTTTTCCAGGCAAACACTCAAATTCATTGAGATTCATAAATTAGCTGTGGCATCAAAGTTGTAGAAAATTCACTTCTTTGCGTTGCCAACAAAAGAGCAGAAACCATAATTTATTCATTTATTTATTGTAAAGCCAAAAATGTAATTTAATTGCAAATTATTGCAGAGTTTTTGGCAACGCTTTTGTCTGGGCCAGCTCAGACTTGTGGTTGTGGCGCCGAACAACAACTAAGTTGCACAGGTTCTCTTCTTAGATTTCAGTTTTAAAAGTTCAAAATATGCCAAAACACAAAATGTATGTATTCGCTCAGACTCTGACTGCATTTCAATATAATATTTCACTAAGGCGGCTTCGCTACGCATCCACGTTGGGTGATCCAAATGAGCTGTGTGGCTGTGGCGAAAGTTTTGTGGCCAGTGATTTTCAAAGGTTTTGCGGTAAATGCAAGTTGGCCATCAAATCTGTATAAGCCCGAGTTTCTAACTCTGGAGCGGTTTGAGCGACGTCAGGAAATATGATTGATTCTCTGTTTCACCAGAGTAAAATGTTTTCAAAAACCGCACAAGGAATAATTCCAAATTTTAAGTGCTCTCCTGAGAGATTAAGCTCTCAGAGCGAAGAGTTTCTTTTCAGAATTCACTTTCTTCACAAACAAACTTTGAGAATATAGTCAACAGTTCTAAAATATAATCATTCAAATAACTATTAATCAGCGAATTCTCTCTTCAGAGCCTCAATTTATTTTAATTAAAAATTAATAAATCACGTAAATGCTATATATCATTTGTAGATATTAATGGAAAGCACAGAACACATCATAACTTTCAAATAGCCTGAAATTGAAAACTCAAACAGTTTGTAAACTTGGGAAACTTTGAAGCTAACTGATGGTCGAAGTTAATTGAAAACCTGTCAAAATATTACGAAAACAAGCAAATAAATGTAAACATTTCTTTTTTTCGAGTACTGCTCAAAATAGTGGAAATAAAAAAAAAAACGAACTGGTCAAAATGAAACCGATGACAAACAAACTTTAGGCAAACTTTTCAAAGATGAACTTGTACCAGGAATACATAAAACATCAAAAGTGAAAGAAAGAGAGAGGAAATGTAAGCAGCAGCAGTAGCATTCGCAATGCGTAATCATGAGCTGAAGGCACGCACATGCAACAGCCATCATCAGCTGCTGCTGTTGCTGCTACCAAAAAGTTCAAAATGATATGATGGCAGCCACTGGAGAACAAAGAATACCAAAGTTAAATTAAATTTGTAGTTCTGCGTTTCTCTCTCTCTCTCTCTCTCTCTCTGTGTGTGTGTTTATATATATGCGCACAACTTTATCGTGTTGCCGACGCCAGTTTTATGCCTCACCTGCACTACCTGCACCTGTACCACGTTTAGCATTCGCCACTCGCCCTCTCACCACATTTCTGTCGTCTGGTGTGACACTCATTCAATTGAATTTCATCTTCATTTTCATCTTAATTAAAAACCTCAAATTCAATTAATATCCTACAGAAATTTTTGGTGCTTTACATTTGAATTGCAGCTCATTAAAATTAAAGACGATAAAAAATAAGTAAATAAAACAGCAATGAACGTCGCCGCCACCTCCTGTCGCTAGATGGCGACACAAAGCGAAAGTTTTTGCCAGCATCAAAAGATGAATTTTGTGCGAATCCCTCAAGGTGAATTTCGAATGAAAAACATAATTATAATTCTTGCGAATTTCTCTCGGTGTATGTGTGCGTTTTTGGTGTTTGAAAAGTTTAATAAAGTTTATATTATTATTGCAGAGAGCACTTGTTGTTGTAGTTGTCGTGTTATTTGCTCTTGTTGTCTGTGGGAATTAAAATGTAATTATGTCGTAAGGCAACCATAAAGCATAGCATACTTTTCCGACCAGGTGGAAAACGCCAGAGCGAGACAGAGACACAGAGAGAGAGAGAGCGAGTGAGATGCACGCTAGTTGATGAGATGACGTTAAAATACCTCAGTGTTCATTGTGCAAAACAGTTGAAAAACAAATTCAAATAAATTAAAGAAAAAGCATATAAACCAAATTGGTCATAATTTGATTTACTTATAGTAACAAGGAAATAATAATTATAGTAAGAAGAAATAAGTTGTAAAGTTTAGGATGTTATTAAAGTCAAAAGTCAAAGTCAATCAGAGTTACTCACGAATCTCTATAGTTGACTTGCACAACTCAATCTTATTGTCAGTCTAAATGTCAATTTGTTGCAACATGTAGAAGATGACAGTGCTGGCTGACAGACAGCATGCCCCGAGATGTGGCAACTCTCAGTCTAATTAGAAATACAGCCATGGCAAAAACAATGGAATAATGCCAGCCACATAATGTTTGATTGACAAATGTCTATCAAGAGAACTGAGAACTGAGAACTGCTGAAAGGCGAACAGAGAACAGAAGGCAAGTGGCACACACACACACACACGCATAGCCCAGTTAACTAACAGACTGAATATCAAGCCACACGAGATTCCAATGCACTCAAAATGAGGCAATCTTTTCCCCTCCTTTTCAATATTCCCGTTACACACAAATAAAAGAAAATGGAACAAAGACGCAACAAAAAGAAAGAAATGTATAAGGAGAGATAACTGCGATTATATCTAAAAGAAGGGGGAATTGCTAGATCTTTGAGTTGGAAAAGTTTTGAATACTCCTCTGATGATAAGATTTACTCGATAAAAGCAAACTGAGTTGAAATATTTTAAATCAAATAAGTTTTCAACGATTCGAACAAGTAGATTAAAACAAAATTCAATATTCCTTTTCATCATTATCTGGTCCAGTCTAGTCTGAGTTATGGATTACTGTCTTTGAATACATTTCTAAAATGCTTGGCCTGTTTTTACAGAGCAAACAAATTCAAAAGAGAATTTAATTTTTTGTACACAATGCACAGCTCAATCTAAATGCCCCAAAGTGTAGGGTACAATAAGTGGTCGCGTGTAGTCATTTAATGAGCACCTATTGTACGAATGTGTTATCTAAGAGCAGCCAACACAAATCCTTTTCTGCAGGCTAGAGGACAGAGAAGTCGGGAAAGGGGGAAGGGGTACACTTGCCACCTAATAATGAGATGGCAAAAGCTGAAAAGCTGTCTCTCACTTCACCTAAGACCACCCCAAGCACCTCGCAACACCACTCCTCGTCCTCCTGCTCACACGCCGCACACAATTATGCGGCATCCATTTTGAATCGTGTAAATTAGCAAAGACGCCTCATAGATGCACTTCCACACACCTTTCCCTCCATCCTTCTCCTCCAGGCACCCTATTGCCATACAAAGAGCTGTCATAAGCGCTACTAATGATGATTATTCTCAGATAATACAAGATGCTAATAAGTGGAGCAAATGCCGCCAGCACAAAAGACACGCACACAGACACGCAAAATTACAGCTGGCCAAAAGCGTAATTAATTGCAAACCTTGAAATTTGTCAAAAACTTGACAGGCCTTTTCAGCCTTTTCAGCCTTTGGGGCCCGGGTGACCGCAACAAACCGCATTTTTAATTAACGCTTATGTAAACTAAGAGCCCATTATCAAACCAAGGAGAAAAACAAATTGAAATGCTCTTGGCGAGACAGCTCGACTCGGCGCTACCTTGCAGCCCCAGCTGTCTAAATACACTTTGGTTAACACGGCCTGTGTTTTTTATTCAAACTTCATCAAATTATTTTCCTAACGATAAATTTGATGTGTCAGGATATAATGACAACCAGGGCTGTATATTTTCAATTTAATTTATTTTATTTCTATCCGAAACCGATTTAAATCTATATTCGGAAAACGGGAGCAGTTATCGATAAAATGGAATAAACTTAATCTGAGAACTTATAGTACACATTTGAAGTCTGTCTGCTTAATACTTGTTAATACAGACTCGGCTGTTGATCCTGATCAAGAATATGGGGCGTATATGCTTCCGTCTTCTGCCTGTTACACTCTTATTCACAGCAACAATATGCCGCTTTTTAACTTTTTTAATGGATTCAGCGTATAAAAAAGCTAGCAAGTTGCATTACGTGCGGCTAGTCAAAGTGATTAATTATGTAAGCGCATTGGATAGTTGATTGGCAACATTGTGCAAACTTTTCACGCCTCAATGGAGCGTATCATGTTTATAAACAACAACGAAAACGAAAAACAAATAGTGGCAAATAACAAAAACCAACTGCAAGAAAAGTGCAATAACAAAACACAAAATCAATAAAAACTAAGCACAAAAAAAAATATAAAAAAAAATAGCTACACTGCAACTAAACGCAACAAAACTGCTCTATTAACTAATCAAAAGCTATTGTTTAAGAATCTGCTTTGCGTTTGGTTTTCTCCACACGTTTACTTTTTTGTTTACTTTCTTCTCATTACTTGCATCTCTTTGATGAGATTACAAGCTGAAAGCCATAGTTGATAATACCCTATCTTAGGCTAAGCTAGGGTAATCCAAACAGTGCTTAACAAATTGTGTTCTTGAGCGTTTTATGCAATCAATGCCGCCATCGATGCGCAAGGCTGCAACTCAAGAGTTGCATTAGAATACAGAAAATCGAAAAGTTTGCCATAAATTAGTAAACACAAAATCATGTTTTCAATCGCCTTGCGTGTTCCATATACGAATTATAGGTATAACATCAACAATTGTAGAGATTATTATCATTAATAGCTGTCGTTGCCGTATAGACGACAACAATAACAACAATTTGACTGCTTCACACGACAACACCACAGCCAAGCGACACTGAAACAGCAAACAGCAATAAAAAACCATTAAATATCACTTTTCATTGATTTTTATTATTTTTATATAGTAGAAGCGCTTTCATTTCAGTGGAAGTCGACAGCACAAAAACTATCAACAGTCAAATTCTGGCTAACCGTAGCGTAAATCTGAAATCCGTGAAAACAGAGATAGCGCAAGCAGAGAGGGGAGAGGGGCGGAGACCAGATGATAGCGATATGAAGAAGTGTACCCACAAATTTAGCAATACTTGATTGCGTGTCACATGCAAAAGAGTCGGGGAGAACGAGAGGGAAGTGACAGGGGTAAGGTGGGGCATGGGTGTATAAGAGAAAAGCAAAAATATGTTTAAATTGCACGGTACATAAGAGCTCGGCAAAATATGGGGTTGCAAAGCCCACGCGCATTGGAAAATATGGCAACGCTATTAAAATGCACTGAGCTGGAATACAGACAGTAGTTTGTGCTACAGCGAGAGGGGGGTAGGGGTATGGGTAGGTGCTGGTGGTGGTGGTGCTGCCAAATGTAGCTTAACCATCAGCCTGTAATATGTTAGGGCCTGCCATCATGTCGCCCCAACCCACCCAAACCCATCGAAATCTATGACTGCCTGTCGCCGGTTTTATGGGCAACGCCACGCCCAGTTGAACATGAAGTCGACAGAACATATATTAAAAAAAATATATATATTTATATATATATATATATTTAGTGAGCAAATGAAGTCGCTTGACAACTGACTGCAACGGACGTTGATTGCCTGGCGCCGGACTTAATTATTTACAACATGACCAAGATTGGCTAGGACGGAGGAGGTGTGCTGCGGATCTGGCAACACTGGCCGCGCACAAAAGTATGCAATTAGTATTGGGCGTGTTTGTTTTTTCTTTCGCTGCTGCGTAAATAGGCCAATTGTACGGCTATTGTGCAAATAACTGGCAACCATTTGTAGAAACTCATATAAAAAATGTATATTTACATCAAATAAATACGAATAGTACCAATATTTAAGCAAATAATATGCATGGGAAAGAACAGGCTTAGGATACTCACAGGTCTATTGACAGGACTAAGAAGTCACCTAACTAAATTTGGTATTTATATCAGAAATCCCCAATGCACATCCTACCAGAATGTGTCGCTTAACCATGAAAAGATGAAGCATCCTAAGACAAAGATTCTAGTATTCGTGCAGCAGCTGGGGTTGATGGACCAGCTAAAGACTCAGAAGGGGGCACCCGTAGACCTTATAGGTCGCAGTGATGGTGCCCCAATTTATAATAATAATAATATGTCCTCTAGAGGAGTAGTAAAGCACAATTGTGGAGACATTTAAATATATTAAATATATTCTCGTAACTTTTGCTCGTATGCAAGTTGCACTCTTCATCAGAAAAACTTACAAAGCTGTCAAAGATCAGATGTTTGCAGCATTTTTGATGTGGCATTGTAGTGGTCTCGAGTGCATATTACAAATAAATACAATTACGGGTTCTATTCACACTCACATGACAAAGTATTGATTTCCGAGCCTTTACAAATATCAAGTTTTGAAACGCTTTTAACTTTTGCCTTTGGCAACTTTCAAGTTGCAACTCACCCAAAACTGTCAACGTTTTATCAACTGTCTAGCTATGTGTGTGTGCGTGTGCGTGTGTGTTTGTGTGTGTGGGTTTGTGGGTGTGGTGGTTTTGCAATCTTTGCTTTGGTTGCTTCCATCTAAAATTCAATGAAAAACTTTCACACAGACACATTTAAAGTAACCAACCATGTAAGCAATTTACTCCCAAACAGACATTTATACAAATGTATGCTGGGAAAATCCCCAACCATGCAGCACAGTGAAGACTGTCCTGCTGGCTGTCTTTTTTCTGGCAGTACTTTACATGCTTTTAGTTTCAGTTAAGCTTTCTGACCAACAAATGAGCTACACACAGAATCAAGTTTACCACAGAGTTGGGTGTGCAGCAGGAGGTGGGTGTGGGTGTGGGGGAGGAATACCAACACGCCCCTTTCATAAGGATGTTACGAAATGTGTTAAGCTGAGTGCAAGTCGAACAGAGAGAGAGAGAGAGAGAGAGAGAGAGAGTGAGAGAGACAAATATACCACCAAGCGAGGGGATGGCGTATTTCTTGGGTTGTGTTGCGGTTAACCGTTTGCTAATGAGCCAATTTAAATTTACGAGCCGGTGGCGCCATCAACCTAGCCTCACCACACAGGACAGTTAGGAGTTTTTGTCAATTTTCACTTTACAATGGAAATATATTCTTGTTTTTTGTAAGATTTACATTTAAGTTGCTGTCGCCATTAAACTGAAAAATCAACCAAGTGGCCTGGAAAATGAGCAACAAACTGTGAATAAGTCTGCAGCTGAAAGGTGAGGCATGCTTTGAGCTGCTTAAGAAATCTCATGACAGCCACACGAAACAAACAAACAAATGGCCAACAAGAACTAATGCAAGTCATTGACAAACTAAGAAAGTGGCCAAAACAAAAAAAAAACTATTTCGCAAGCAGTGCTATGCGGGGGAAATGTCGTCAAGAAATTGCCATGGGATAAGAAAAAAAAAAACATAAAAGCAAAGTCTGAAGAAAAAGTAGAAAAATTGACAGAGTGGGGAAGAAAAAGCAAGCAAGTTTCTTGCGTCTGGGTGCTTAATTATGAAGCTTGTTAACTATTAATGAAAAAGTTGTTATAAACCAAGCAAAAATAACAAAACTGACTTCTGTGCCTCCCCCCCTCTTGTCCTCCTAGGGGAGTCATAAGAGACAGCTCCTTAACTCTGGAATTCGGGAAAGCAAAAAATTAGTAAATAGAAAAAAATAGTTAAAGTTCGTGCTCAGAGCAAACATGCCACAAACACCAGATCAACATTGGTATAAACCAGATTAGTCTAGTATTTAAGTAACTTTAGAGATTGTGACGTAAGTGGTAAGAAGCTATTAAGTAACTAAGATAGAAGGGATATTATTGAGTACCAACAGACTTTGATTAAACATTTTGTTGAAGGCTTAATTTCTTCAGAATTTCTTCTTCACACAAATTTGTCTTCTGGCAATCCAAGAGATTAACCCCATACGCAAGGCAAGAGTAGAAAGTCAATCTTTTAATATGGCCAACACTTGGGCACTCGGAAAGGCCAAGAGCATTTAGGGCAAACCGAACACAGTTAAACACCTCGTCAGGCCATGGCGAACGGTAGAGGGTGCGGGTGATCCATTTTCATGCCTTTTGGGTAACTTTAGTAAATAATTTGGCTTTAATTAACATGCTGACATCATTAAGCGCCGGAGCAAGCCAAGCAAATGGCAACAGTTTGTCAGCCAGACGCAGCAAACCATTTGTCTCGACGCCCCCCAAAAAAGTCAATGAGAATATCCCAGTGAAGGGAAAAAACCACCCTCAATACTGGGCCAATGTTGTGTTATATTGACAGGATACTTCACACGCCCCAACCAAAAAAAAAAAAAAAAAAAAGAGAGAAAAAAAATGCTTTTGCTCTGCGCTCGCTTTGTGTGCGAGTGTGCTAATTAAATAGAAAAATTAGAAAAAACTACGTCGTAAATTCCATGGCAAGGCGACGGCGTCGTCGTCGTCGTCGACATGTAATACAATATCCCGCAGAACGCACTTATCACACTCCAGGGGGCAGGGCAGCAGAGCAAGGGGAACCCCCCCGTGGTGTGAAATCATTTGACGACATTGCTCCGCATGACGCAATTAATCAAATTAAGCTGACGGGTTCCTTTCTTATTCGTTTCGAGCGCAGCCAGACGGTCGTCGGCTGCTTGATTAGCTCCCATAAGTAGGCAATGGCCACAGCGGATGGCAATCTGTCCAGCAGGTTGGCAGTCCCAATTGCTTTTCTCACCAGCCATGACCAATAGCCCAAATGTTCTTATCGTACTAATTGAGAGTGTGAATTTGTTGGCAGCGCCATCAACTTGTTGTTGGGCGGACCAACTTATTTAAGCCACCTATTTAACAACTTGTGAAACAGATCGCAAAAACTATATAGTTCGATCCGGATTATACAAAAATTATACAAATATGCTAAGTGGTTATAACAGACTTGCCAATTTGTGTACTAAGCATTAGTGCTGCCAACTTAGTTATTGTTAAAGACAACAGCTTATGAAATAGTCTGTTTTTAAAAAGTATACAATAAAAAAATATGCCAATTTGATTAAACTGGGGCTGCCAACTTGATGTGAAAATAATGCTATTAAACATTAAAATAGACATTTCGCAGATCTATATATTTAGAGAGCTGTCAGCTTGCTTAAAAATAGACTTTTGATAACTATAGAGCAACCATTTTCGAATATTATTTACCCTCAACCTAACTAGATCAATTGTGCCCCTTCTCTAGCACATCAACATCATTAAAGGTTTCTACGTCTTTCGAGCTTTAGTCTTATTCTGGCTATAATACTCAATTAAAGTACTTTTACTCTACGTTAAATGTGAATCATTAAAGCAGCCAAGTTATAAGTAAAATGCTCAAATAGCGCTAATTGCAGCAAATTTTAAGTTGGCCTCCATTAAAAACACAAGTTGAAAGCATCGATTTGGTTTTCTGGCCACTTTCACTGCGTCATAAATTTGAAATCGTAGGCAGCTTGTAGGCGTTCAAGTGCAGTCAAGCCAGCAAAATTAAACGCCAAACTTTTGGGCAGCCACAAAACTCTCAAGATCCGCCAAAAACAGAGAAAAAAAAATGTCTATATATAGAAGTGTCACAAATTGCATTTTGGGGCAAACGCTTCGCTGCCCTCGCTCGCGTTGCCAAAAAGACGCCGCAAATGTTGCTTGGCGGTTGAGGAGGTTGGAGGAGGAGCTAGGACGTCGTCCTGGCAACGACAAATGTTGCTGTTATCAGTGAACCATAATCAAAAGTGGTATTTAGTGGGCGGGTGGGTGGTTGGAGGGGGGTCAGGGCAAAGAAGTTAGACAGTTCGACTCACTTGACATTTGCCACAAATAAAGCCCAATTAGCGACGCGCTGCCTGCCGCCTGCTGCCTGCTTTCCCTGGTTTTCCGCCCACAGTGAAAAACAGCAATTGGGGTCTGTCATCTTTCAAGTTTTGCGGGCACGCAAATGCTAATTAGTAAGTGGCAAATAGTTGCCGGCTGGAAAAGGAGTCTCTATTAATTAGTCAACCACTTGCCAACCTCTTTTGTTGTGTTCTTCCGTGAATAATTTTACTCAAATTTTCTGAATAGAGCGCTGCCAACTTGCCAACTTGTCGATGGTCGAGATTGTTTGGCAATTGTGTGAATTTTGATGTGGAACAGCTCGTAATTTGATTGGTCGACTTAATAATATAAATTTGGTAATATTTATACTATATATACCATATATATATATATATATATATATATACTGTCAAGTTGTTGCAATTAATCATTCAAACTTATTGCTTTAGTTATGCAAATATCAACTGATTGTTATTTTAGTGGTGCCGCCAACTTAAATAACAAATATGTAATTTAAACCAATTGAGAATTAGCTGCGTATTTACAACGGCATTTCACAGCTGCAATTGAATTTGCGCCCAAGTGGAATGTGCGCCACGTGCCAACTTGCCACATGCCACGCACAACATGCATAATTAATAATGCACACATTTTCGTGCTAATTAACGCTTATTTATTGGAAAATTCATGTGACAAAAGACAGTGCAGCAGATGTTGCAAGTGCCCCAACTACTCCGCTGCTTTCATTGATTTAAATGCCGTTTTATGCAAATTGTTGCACCAGGCCAAATAATCAGATCACAGCTAAAAAAAAAAAACAAAAACAATTTGCAATGTGTTGCTGCACAAAACATTGGCAAATAAATATTGATTAATATAATCTTTTATATAAAAAAAAGAGACAATAAAATAGCAGAAATATCTAGAAAACAAATAGTTAAGGAGAAGGCTAATATTGAATTTTCCTCAGTATTTCGCTGACCGCTCTAAGCTTCCATCTATCTTATCTCCTCTCATTAGCTCATAAACAACAACTTAAGCCAAAGTGGAGAAGTGAGACAAGCTGCAGCTCGAAATCAATTAAGCAGCACTTTCCAGATCAAAGCAAATCTAATCGCACAAATCCAAATAAAGCAACGAGTTCACCTCCCTCTCCCCTCTCTCTTTGTCTATCTGTTAAGTTGAACGAAATCCCCATTGACTGATTAACACACAGTCAAAACAAAGGCAGCGAGCGAATCAAACGGAAAAGTAAATTCCCAAATTCAAGTGAAAGTGCTGGCAATGCCAGTTACACATTAAGTACAAGTAATCGCATACAGCTCACATTTATAATTACTTTCATTAAGTACTCTAAAAAAAAATAGACGTGGCCTGTGTCAGTTTTCGATATTCACACAGCGAAATGAACAAAGTTTTTCCAAGTTTCCAAGCTGGCTGGCTGGCTGACCAAAGCTGTCATGTTTATTTATATAAAAACTTTACAACGATAGTTGAGCTTAGTTAGGATCACTGCTAAAAGCAACACAAGCAGGCAAATCGCATTAAAACTTAATGCGCTTAATTTGAAAGTTACAGTCAGAGCACAATTTAAATTTTAAAATCTGTGCAACATTTTATCACACGCAATATTTAAAAAAAAACTCATTTCTCTTTTTCTCACAATTTATGCTTGTTTGCGATCATTTATGCATATTAATTTTAATTTATTTTCGCTGTGGCGAGGCGATAAGCAAAACTCAAAGAGCAATGCTGCTTAAGAACTTTAAATATGCTATAACATAATATTGGATAAATATGATGAAAAAATGATGAGTCATTATATGATACATTATTACTGTATAGATGCAAACGAGGGAGCAGATGAACATGAGGCACTGCGCCATAAATATGACGCATATGAAAAGCAGACACAAAAAAATTGATGATGAAATTGGTTGCACAAGTCAAACTGCGGCAATATGCTGCTGCTGTCGATTTAAGCGCACCTCCCACAACACTCTCCCCACCCCCTTCTCACAAACTGCTTCATGAATTTTATATTTGTTTTTGTATTTTTTCTTTTTATTTGAATTTCGTGCATGTTTCTTATTATAAATGTCGTCGATATTAATACCCCAGAAAAACTGAGGAAGTGCATGCAACATTGGGTGTGGGTGGTGAGTTTGTGGCACGTGTGGCATTTTGTGTGGCAACACAATGCAAGCAAATGCAATATTCATATAGTTATTTGTGTATAACGTGGCATAAAGCGAGCCAGTAGTATTATAAAGTTTAACAAGTCAGCGTAAGACAGCACTAAAATATGAAACATGTTAACTTAACACAGTTTGCCAACATTAGCAGTCAATTTTAGCCACAAATTATATATGCAACATATTAAACGAGGTGTAATTCTAGAATAGCCACAGCATCTGAGTTGGAGATGCATATAATTTATGAGCATAGATATCAATGCTAACTTTTGAAAACGTTTCTTCAATTTTAATATGAAAAGAAAATGAATTCAATCTCATTTTATTTTACATAAAAGTAACTATATAAAGAAATCTAGATTTTTTTTAATTTAATTCCACATTTAAAACTACTTTTTTCTGTTAATGTTAAAAATGTATTAATTTTTTAATTAACTCCTACCTAAATTAAGGAAAAAAAAAAAAAATTTATTTTTAATTGATTTTAATGGAATATATGAAAAAATAAATAAATATGTTTTCATTATATCCATAAATAAAAAATACAACATTTTTGCAAGAAAAAAATATTCTATTTATTTGCTTAATTGTTTTTCGCAAAATAAAAAAGTAGAAATAAGAAAATATTAAAAAAAAATTTACATATGTCTGTCTATAAGTAGAGAAAATCACATATTTTTCAATTATACTTTTAATAAAATATGTATTTCCTATACAAAAATATGAATTTTGCCTCGACTCGTAAGCTGCACACACACAGACACACACACATATATACAAGTATATATAAATATATATGCGAGTTCTGTTTGATGAATTCCTTATGACCAATGCAATTACATATGCATTTGGGAGAAGACCCGCATGAGCAGCCAGCTAGATAGAGAGTGGCACTTTCAGTCAGTTGCACATTGAAGCTGCAACAGCTGCTCAAATGGCAAAGAAATCATTATTTATAGGCAAAAGGAGTGGAAGGAGCGCACAGAACCACAGATCAACTGGCAGACATACATCGAGGAGTGTGGTGACGAGGGGAGCGGAGTACCAGCCAGCAGACAGGAGACGTTAAAATGAATGCAAACTGTTGGCAAGACAGACGGCATCCAGAGACCATCAATATAAATTTCAATGTGACCAAAAACATATTTGCCATTACCAACGAAGAAAAATGCTGGCAATCAAAAAGGAGCAAAAGTAGTCAAAAGCACAAAGCATGTAAATATACATATACATATATGTATATGAATATATAAATGTATATCTATATACATGTATATAATTCAGTTAAATGACAGTTAACTGTACAAAAGCGTACTTTATGAGAAGCAAGTTAATTAATTTACGGATTTGGTGGAAAATAAATAATATTTGTATATTTTTAGAGCTGAAAACACTTGAAAATCGGCAAGCAAATAACAAAAATAAATAAATTATTAATTAAATAAAATAAATAGTATTTAAAAACAAAAAACTCAACATGATTTTATCATATTATAAACGACTTAAAAATCTCTCTCTAAAAAAATATACGAGAACTTTGAAAATGGTAATAAATTATTAATAGACAAATAAAAGCATATTTTCATATTAAATGATTTAATTATGTTTGCATAACAGTATAACCCACATAAAAATAAAAAAACACAACAATAAAAATAAAAAAAACACACACACACAAATACAGAAGAAGCACAGCAAGCGCTTTTCAGAGGCGATTCTGCCGCACACCATGCCACAAAAGCCAAGCTTTAGCTTGAAGCGTAATGACATCAGCTGCCGACGGTGTCCTGTTTGCTGTTGTTGTTGCTTTTGACTCTCTTTGTGGCATACACTGACTGGCACAAGTGGCAAGTGGGTAAGTGGCACGAGTGCAGCCAAGAAGCGAACCACACAGGCCACGCCAGGCCAGGCCAAAAGGCAAAAAGTGCAACGATAAAGTTGCAGCAGGCAACTTGAAACAACTGTGGCAAGTTAAAAGACAAAAGCGACACAAAAATTACTGCAACACGAGAGGAAGTTGGCAGAGGCAGAGGAAGGGCAGGATCATCATGGTGTGTGTGTGTGTGTGTGTGAAAAAAACGGAAGTGAAGATTGTCCAAGACTCGAACAACACAGCAGCAGCAAATGCAACGACTAAAGTGTGTAAATGTCAATTTGCTTTCACCAGGCTCAAAATGGGGGAGGGGGGAAACGTTAGCACGATGTTGAAAGAGTCAGGGGGGCGTGGCGTGGCGTGGCAACACCGGAAGATAGCAACAGCAGCAACAAACAACAAGTGCAGCATTCAGCTGCAACAACGTAATATTGATTTTCAATTTGATGTCGAGAGACTTTTCCATTTTTTTGCCCTTAGATAAGAAGCCAAAGCGACAGAGAAATGTCATTACACCATTACCAACAAAGAAGAAAGGAAGAAAGGCAGAAAGGAGCGCGGAGAAATGCAGGTGGAGGAGGAGGAGGAGGCGGGCGAGGCTCAAAAGTGGTATCGGTTTGAGAGTCACTGCAAAATTGGACAGCTAAAGCTTAAAAGCAATTTTGCGGCTAATAAATCCGATTTCCGTTCTGTTTCGAAATAAATTGCATGCGAGGAGCACTTTCTGCTTTTTCTCCTATTTTTTTTTCTGTGCAGGATGGGGATGGGAATGGGATGTGGGTTTATTTTCCGGAAATGGCTCTGCAGGGACATCAGGCAATCGAGCGGCTAGCAGCTGCTTTTTAGCCGGAAGTGGTAAATTAGCAGCTGCAGTGTGCACTCCAAATGAAAAGCAGCAACTAACAACAACTAGCCACAACAGAACACACACACACACACACACACATGACCTAATTTTGCTGAATTTACTGCTAAGAGTGCTGCAGATACCCTGTACAAGTACAGTTGACATCAACTGGCCATAAAATTGGGGATAATGCGAAAATTTGTCAATGCCAGCAGAGACAATGAGAACTAGAGTGCTGAAAAACATGCAGAGCCAAATTTTAATTTTGTTAAGCATAACTTTCCCTATTTTCCCAATTATTGATCGCAATAAAATATATATTTCTTTCTAAACGAAACACAGGTTAACATCGATGAAAATCTCCTTAGAATCGGTTAGTCCTATTTATTTCTATATAGGAATATATTTCAGACTCACCTGTACATCAAAATTTTGCTGTTGTTGCTGCTGCTGTTGTTGCTGTTGTTGCAGAAGGTTGCCAGAGGATTCCATGTGATTGGGTCCGCCTGCTTGTGCACCCTGATGATTCAACATCGGTGACTGCAAGTCAAATGTGGAATACTAAGAACAATGCTTGTCAAACTAGTGTGGTACATTTAACGCTGCTGCTGGTCTCACCTGTGCGGCCATTGGCATTCCGCCACCAACTCCATTCATCATCTGCGGCTGCATTTGACTCATCTGTGCAGCCATCTGATGATGCGCATAGGCGGCAGCGGCGCCACCATTTCCACCTCCTCCGCCACCGACGGAATTATTGCCACCAACGCCGCCGCCGCCCATTGAGCCAGCGGCGCCCATGCCCACATGACCCTGGCCGTGATCCATGAGCATGTGATTGAAGTGGGGCATTTGTGGGAAACCGCCATGATGTGTTTGATCCAGCAGTGTGGGTGGGCGTGGCAGTGTCTCTTCAGCGGGCGATGGCTGACGGGAGCCGGGAGTGCGGCTGTAATGCGAGGAAAGAAAAGTAGAATTAAGAAGAAAATAAAACAGTCCACTCCTACATAGAGTCATTGCAGCAAACTAATAGCATCCATGCATACAGTTGCAGATGTACTGTAGACCCAATTGAATGATTTATATATGAGGAACTCAGAGTACTTCCAAATACAGTTGTAGTCGCACTGTAGAACTCATTCACTAAAACAGTTTGACAGCAGCTACACATCCTACCTATAGTTGTACAACTATTGTACCACTTGCTTAGCCCAGACACACTCAAAATCACCAATCTAGTCGAGACACGCTCCAATGTGGTACTAAATACAGTTTTAGTACTTGACTTTGAAACTTGTGGAGCAATAATTTACAGATTGCATAAAAACAATTATAAACAAATTTATCAAAACTAATTGGCAATTAAAAATAAATTTGCGCTTTTGGCCCCAATCTGTTTATTGTACCGTTTACAGCTTGTTAATTGTTGACAATGACTCGTCGTCCACTATTGTGAAACAAAAGACTTAAGCAACAAACTTGTTGCGACTAATTGAATGCAGAGTGTATAGAGGAGTATCTATGACGTCAGCAAAAACATGCTATCGCCAAACGGCAGCTGATGACTGCCATTAATTTAATCGAAATAAGCAAAAGCAATAAATTCAGTCGGTTATTTTTCAAACAGCCGGCGCTTCATATGTAAATTCACATGAATAACAATAAATAATTCTCCGAAAGTATGTGTGTGTGTGTGTGTTAATTAATGCATTTGTCTTTCATTCATAGCGCGTGCTTTAGCACGCTGCCCATAGCTCTGCAACCTAGCTAGCAGTGGCCATAAAACTGTGTGTGAGTTTTATTTATTATATGTGTGCTGCCATCTCGCTCTAGCATGCAGTCAACACAAATTGGCTATAATTTAACTGTCGGGTCATTAACACCAAACACAGCAGCAGCAAACTGCAGCAACTTCAATGGCCGTGCAACTGTAATAAGTGTGACTAATTCAAAGACAATGAAATCAGCTTATGCAACTGTTCTCAAACTGTAATGGGACTTGAAAACTTAGCACGTGGCTCATAACTTGGCCAAAACTGAACCAAATTTGATGAGTTTTTTTATTTTGCCTATCATTTCTTTTTTAAATTTACTTAATATTGTCAAATTAATATTTTTTTTATTTATTCATGAGGTTGACGTTAAGAGATATGTAGATATATGGAAAATTATGTTCATACATCAGCTTGAGATAACTTTTAGCAAAAACTAAACTAAACCTGATGCGAAATGCCAATATAATAATGTCTTAACTATTTTATTTAATTCGCTATTTATTTAATTCCTTTTGTAGTAATTATTTACTGTAAAGAGCTCTTAGGGAAAGATGGTTTCGAATTTCACATTTAAGACATTTCAAATATTCTTTCGACATTTTGGACAGACAGGGAAGCCTACAAATTAAATTCATGACTCAATTCAAACTACAACTGTAATATTTTTTTATTTTCTTTTACTTTTCACTTCTTTTTCTAAGCTGAAAACAGTCAAGAGTTAAAAAAGGCTAATGAGCGAACATAACAAAAACGTTTTCTGCCCCAAAAACACAAAAACTAACTAATATCAAGCCATAGTCAGAATTTGTGCGAGGTCAGTTCCATTGGCAATATGCCCAAATCAGTCCGATTCTAATCTTTAACGCTTGTGTAACAGCCACAAAATAAATAAGAAAATAGACAATTTTCACTCTCAAAGTAAAAAAGAAAGTGCGCTGCCCCAAAAGTAGATAAAAAGGTCAGGCAGCAAGTTGACCAAGTTAACAGCAGACAAACAGACAAAGCAGAGGTGGCAACGGCAACGGCAACAACAACTGCTGGCTGATCCCCGCTGGCCAAGTCCCCGCTGAGAGTAGGTCGACAGCTGCTCAGGTGTAGTAACTGAAACCACAAGCAAAAACACTACAAAAAAAAAAAACAACAGCTTGAAGCTCGAACTCAAATACTAGCCCAAAGTTGGCCGTTTTCGTTGTTGCCTCAATTGAAGCCGGCCGTTTGAATTTTCGCAACTAAATTTCATTACACACGACACAAAACGTGAGCAAAAAAAAAAACAAAATAACAAAAAAGTGGTACAACAAAAAAATAAAACCTGCTGCAACAAAAAAAAAAATAATCGAACAAAATGCTATAGAAAAACTGTTTAATAAAATCGGTCTTGCATTTTTTTTTTTTTTGTTTCAGGCCTGACTCACTGTTTTTGATGTTGTTGTTGTTGTTGTTGTTGTTATTATTGTTGATTACTTACATCATAACAGTTATTACGTTTGGCATTGAAACACGTTTTGGCTGCGCCGACACCGGCAATGAAATTGCAACAACAACAACATTTGAAAGAGAAAACCGGCAAAGCAGAGCAACAAAAAGAACAACAATAACAACAACAACAACAGCAGCAACAACAACAATAATGTTAAAGACTGGTTTTTACTTTTGGTTTGCTTTTCAATTGCTCCGCGAAACTATAAAAGGCCAGCAATTTTTGGCAGTGCGTGTTGTAAGCGTTTTTTGTTTTTTTTTTTTCGAGTTGTAATCATTGAATTGTGTCTATGGGCAATCAATTAAAGAGAGAGAGGGAGACAACGCAATTGAATTAAGAGAGAAAAGCAAATAGAGCAAGAAATAAGGTAGCGAAAAAAATAGAAGAAAAAAAGAATGAGAAACCAAATAAAAGTGAGATAAGGATAGAAAGCGACAAGGAAAGGCAAAGAGATATATGAAACTAAGTATTTTATTTTATGGACAGCTAAACTCATAAATCGATGACTATAAAGATGCAATAACAAACAAGAATGACTAACTTAGGCATGCCGAAGATAGCATACCCTGTAGATCGCAGTTAATCTATATACATGTTTATATTTTGTTCTAAAGTATGTTATGGACTCGACTCGTTCCTCGGTGTTTTGGTTATTATTATTTTGTTGTGTAAGTAAAGCTTCCTCTGTTTAAAGAATCCATAACATATTTGTTGCACAACTTAAGTTTACCCCATTCTCTACTCATTTCAGGGTATATCCAAACCAACCATTAACATTCCTCTATAAGAGCCACAACTCGAAAGTTCTTTCGGTTTTCAAGCCCATTTAGAAAGTGCTGCCGAAAAATACTCGTAAGACAAAACTCTGGCCATAAAACACTTGACAAACTGAATCATCTTTCAATATGCAAGTGCTACAAAAAGAGAGGCAGGCATGAACAAAATGACGGAGAAACAAGCAGCTGGCATAAAGCAATAAATTCACAAAATGTGGGCCAAGTGGGCAGCTTTTGACAAAGTGGGTGTGCGTGTGTGAGAGAGAGTGTGTCTGAATTGTGTGTGTGGGTGTGTGTGTGTGCCGACTGCTTCAACGGATGTCAACGGAAAGTTTGATAAAAATAAAAAACAATCTAAAGCTGCATCGTCTCTCTGTGGATAGAGCTAATGATATCCATGTCTGAGCGGCATTTTAATTACAACTGACATTTGAAGTAAAATAAAAGTAAATGAAAGTATTGAAGTAGAGAAAAAAGTTAAATAAAGAGTGCGTTTTAATAAAGAATTAAAATTGTCAATTACAAGATTGAGAGAAGTAAATGAGACATGGAATATCTTCCAAATTGAACAGATAAAATAATAAACAAATTTAATAGCAGAACTGGAACAGTTCCAACCAAAGTTCTGTCAGAGCTCCACTTGCCATGTGCCCCTGCCTGTCTAGGCAACTAACTGACGCAGAACTCCAGAACTCTGCGCTGCACCCCCCGACCCTCGCTCAGCACAGTTCGATCACCAGACAAGAACGTGTCAACGGGGGGAGACCTTGAAGAAACCAGTTTGAGCAATGGTATAGGCATTCTAATGTCAATGTCATTGCCCAGACTTGAACTAGACACACAATGAGAGCGAGAGGGACAGAGACAAACAGAGCCGGACAGACGGATGAACAGAGAGGCAGACTGACAGTGGAAAAGTTGAACAGTCTGGTCTGGTTCAACTTGCACTATGTTCACCATTCGCTGGCTACTCACTTGAATCCCTTGTCATCGTCAATGCCATTGACAACGCCGTTTGTGTTTGTGACCTGATCGTCCTTCTTTAAGCCGTTTGTATCAAACGGAGAATTTGCCTTTTCCTTATCATCGTGTGACTGCAAACACAAACAAGCCATGTTATCATCTGAGCATTAGCTGGGAATCAATCAACAAACTCACCTTATCATTATCGTCAAATTTCAAGTTACGCATACGCGGCTCCAAGCTGGACAGGGGACTCTCCTTGTTGGTGGGTGAGCCGCCCAGAACATATTCAACCATCTTCACGCATGTCGAATCGCGGGGACTATTTGAAGTAAAAAAGAATCGATTAGGACAAGAACAATACGAACAAATTTTAAGATAATTACGTATCAGATAGCTTATAGTCTTAACAACTCTAATTTCTGCATAACTTTACGCTTTACGTAGACAATAACGTAACGCAGTGCAACATCTTATTTAATTTATGATCAGAAATCAATATTAACTGTTACTATTAACACAAAATTCATACTGATATTTGAAAAAAATTAAAAAAGAAATTTGAATTTAAATGTGTATATTGATTTATATTTTGTATTACGTAACATCAGATTACGTTACAATACGCACGTAACGCGTAACTCACCTCAAGATGCCCGCATTGCCGCTGTTTGATGTATCTGAAGCGCCACCATGTGGATAACCACGTGGCCGGGGCGGTGCCAATATATTTTCACCCTGTGTGGACCATGTGTGATCCTTCCAAACGGACGAGTGATCACCAACGCCGGGTATCTGCAGTGGATTCAATGGGCCGCCAGCATTGCCGGATGCGCCGCTTTTACCATCCGATTTCTCCCACAACTTCTTTGCAGTCGATGTGGTAATCTATAATATGTATAAAGAGAAGAAGAATCCACATAAGTCCAAGTCCAATGCCCAGTTTTGTTGCGGTCTAAACTTATCAGGTGGCGCATAGAGCAGCACAACAAAGTTTTCCATTAGCGCGTTTTGCAATTGAATTATTAACAACATCAATAATTTACCGCACAAGCTGACTTCCTTTCATTTCTGCCCCGCCCTGCCCTGCCTTGTCCTGCCACCCTCCACCTTCCGTCATCCGGCCAAGGACAGGCGTCCAGTCAGTTTCCTGCTGCGCCAACTAAACGGACAACTTTTGCTGAACTTTCGCTGCTTAGCTAACTGAGTCTAGTCAACTAGTGAACATTGCAATCTTTGAACATCCTCGACAAAATTTATGTCGCCATTTTCTGTACCTCCCGCTCTCCCTCTCTCTCTCCATTCCCAAGCAGCAATCTTGGCGCCTGCTGCATAGTCAGTAGTTAATGAAATTAACTGCAGTTGGGCCTTTATAAGCAAGACGACGTGACAATTGCATTGTTTTTAAATTGCAGCATTAAACGCTTTAACCTTAAAAACAGCTAATAAATAATTATAAATAAGGTAGGAAATGTGTAATCTGTATAAGTTGATAAGAATTCTTCTGGTCTCTTAGACAATCATGCTAAATTTTAGAACATTTCCATGCTTAACAAAATTTAAACATTTTTATGGCTGGCTAATTTATATTACAAAAACAAAACTTTTTAATTAGAAATGAGCAATGATTATAAATTTTGCACACACACAATAAGAGGAGAGGACTCGCTATGAAAAGCACAAAATCGTTTGCAATAATTGCGAAACGCAATTAAAATTCTTAAAAATAATAAATGCAAAGCTGATTAAAGTATGAGTTGCAAAGGATACAGTTGGCTTAGGAGGCTTTAAAGGCTACGCACAAGAGCAAATCTTTGGTATTTAAGTTGAACTTAAAACAATCCTAAATGCATTTCAGTAAAGAAATACCCAATTGTATTTGTATGCAATGCAGTTATTAAGGCGAGTTTAATCATTGAAGAGATTACGAGACAAGGTTATGCAACAGAGCCTGCAACATCATATTTATAACATTTCAACTTTCTGTCGTAAAAGTATGCAGAAATACTTGAAGCAGCCATCTCGTTAGGCCACTGAACTCTGAAAAGAACATGACACGTAATTTGTTATAGAGAAATAAATCATATATACGATTTACAAAGGGTTGAGAAGTAGGGCGATGGGGATGAGTAGTGAATCAGAAGACAGACAGACAGACAGACCGACAGACAGACAGCAAAGCTGTAAATAACCAAGCCAACAAACTTATGAGAGAAACGAAGCTTTGCTTGCCGCTTTGCCGTTGACAAACTGCACTGCAAATGGACATGTCAGGGGAAAAATATATAAATATATATATATATATATGATAGACAGGCAGAATGAGGGAGACCTAGAGATAGAGATGGAGAGAGAGAGAGAGAGAGAGAGAGAGACTGAGAGACGTTGCTTGCCTCGTCAGACAAACAACTGCAACCTACAAGCTCGTTGATGCCATTTGCAGCCACTTTAGTTTCGACAGCAAGCGACAACAGTTATCGCACATGGCCAATATTAGCGACTGACAAGTACTTCAATCAGTTAGTCAGTTGGCAAGAACTTCAATTGAGTGAGTCAAAGAGATGAACGGCTTACTTTTATTTGTTTTGTGAAATGGAAACCAAAACACAAGCAGAAAAGCGCTTTTCCGCAAAAACTAAATAAATTCGAAACAAATTTAAAAATGAAAATCATTTTAATGTACATTTCGCTTTCAACATTCAATTCTAATGAATTATGAAAACTAAATTCAATTGTAATTGCACCTTCATTTATTATTATTTCTTGGAATGTTATTCAAATTGTTATCGCCATAATTTTCATAAAACCGACACAAATTTCGATAAATCATCGCAAAAACACAAAAAATATTTGATGATCAATTCTAAAATTCGCGACATACTTTACAAATGTTGAATGCACCGAATGTTGTGCCTTATGGGAAAAGGTACATGAAAAAAAATGTTAATATTGGAATCAGGCTATAACTGTTTGATATGCCACCTACGCACCCAGGTTGGTATATTATTAAAATCACATCATGCCACACTTGCCGCACTTGCCGCACACCCGCGCAGCCCCTAGGGCAAGCCACTAAAAATCGCCTAATTAACTTTTATGCTGCACGAGTTGGGTTTTTGTTTTGTTTTTTTCGACTGCTGTTCCCAAGGCGAATGCGTTGTCATAATGCGTCAACGCGATATATGCCACGTGACGCACACACTGCTTGTTGGCAACATCATTTTAAATATTTAATTTATGCCCATCACTCGAAAAAATATATGTATATGGATGTGTGTGTGCACGAGGCAGGCAGCAACAGTCAACAGTTAACTGGAGTCGCATTTGTTGCCTCGCGAGTGCCATGAATTATGTGGCATGCCGAATGAGACAGTTCCAGCTGCAGCCCACCCCCTCTTCAAACTCACACGCACACACACGCACACACACACACAATAAAAGCACACTGTGGTGCAATCTTTAAGAAGGAGTTTCGTTACAGTTTTACGTTAGCCTCATCAAAAAAAAGGGTTATGATGATTAGAGTTGAATTTGTAATGCGGCTTGTGAATTGACTGTTTGGGTTAATATAAACTATGAATGGATTTTCTTAAATAACAAATAAAACTTGAACCGGGCTAAATAATACTATATTTTTTATATCTTAGTATATATACTAATTTATTCCGGGGAAGGTTTCCCAGCATGCCTAACTGTAGTCAACTTATCCCACTCCACAAGTTCAGATCTTAGCCTATGCTTCCTGCATTTCATGTCTCACACTTTATCTATCTCTCGAGGAGTGACCTCTCCTAACTTCCTAATTGTTTCTTTAATTTTAAATATTTAATTAAATTTCACTCTTTTCATTTTATATAATTTAATTCGAATTTTTAATTTTTAATTTGTAGTATGTATAAAAACCTTTTTAAACATTGGACTGCTTTCAATATAATATATAATATAATAAATAATAAGGCATTCATTTTCCAGCTGTGCAAGACTTCTTTCATTTAACTTTCTGTATTATATTGCAACTTTCTGAGGAGCACTTATCTCTTGTGGCTCAATTTGCATACAGTATTCTGTATTTTTACTCATATTTCATGCATGTCTTTCTAGCCTTCTTCAATTTCACATCAAATGATAGCTTTTGGCATTCAACAACGTTTCAGTGTTGCTCGAACTCTTTTTACAAATTTTTCAACCTTGCGCTATAAATTTTCAAAAGGCCAACCCGAAAAGGGCCAAGCAAGTGAAAAACACATCTGACACACACAGAAACACACACACACACACACTCACAACAAAGCTCAAAAGTTATTCGTTATCCAATATTTGCACTGTCCAAAAATAAAACCTCAAGCACTGCAAAAAGGGCAAAAAATGGTATTGAACACCCAACAATACCCTTTTGTAAACATATATAAATACATATTACGATATATTTCGAAATATTTTTGCTGAAAAAACCATATGTCGAAATTGCCAGCACTTTACGCTCTATATACTAGTTTATTTAATGTAGACTTTGACTTGTCTAAATTTAAATTTTATGTGACGTATTCAATTATATAAAGTTATGATAATGCACTCGCCAACATACCCCTTTTACATACATATACATATATAGGGTACACCAAACGTCAACAACAACGTTACTGAAAGTGTGAAATCGTTAACAACAAAATTAGTGTTTCCAACTGGGCCTGTCACATCAACCAGACACAGATTAAGCAGACAACAAAAGCATCAGCAATATCCACCAACAAAAACAACAATTTGGTGTTAATAAACAATAAAAACAAAAAACCGCGCAATAATAATAATTATGACCACCTGATGTTTGATTTCATAATGAAGCAATAAGAAATTAATATGGCCAACTAGGCGTATGAATAATATAGGTCATATTTTTATAGAGACCTGACACCCGCGCAAATTGACCATAAAAATGTATGGAATATTAAATATTATTAACTTAAATAAAATGCAATTATTAAAAACTCAATAAAAATGTACAACCTTTTTTTTTTTTTTTGTTGAAAATAGAACAAAATAAAACTGCGGCGCTTGGCGAAAAAAATAAATAAAAAGAAATGAGACAAAACGGAAAGTGAAAAATCAAATTATAAACATTGCATTTGCAAGCTTCCGACTGGCCAATACTCTGTTTCTGTAGTGAAAAGATGTTTCTTATGTGTGGCAACAATATTTTTGGATATTGTAAAGATCTCCGTAAGCAATTAAATACAATTTTGTTGACTCTTGTGAATCGAAATTGATTTGGGCAATTTCTGTCTTGGCTCGACCAAAATGAGAAGAGCCACTTGCCCACATCTAACACAGTATAAATATAAAAAAAATCGCTGTTTGTGCATTTTTTGAGCTTTTCATTCAACAACAACGCGAAAAAGTAGTGAAAACAATTTGCATTATTAATGCGAAAGAAAATAATTTTTAATGAATAAGCAGCAATAAGAGAAACAACAAATTAAAAAACAAACGACATGAGTCAACAAAATACGCGTGATCAAGTAAGAATGCTCTAGGCGGATGAGCTCGACTAAGAGATACCCTGTAACCAAGTTTTTATAAGAAATCTGATGCTTTGCCGTAAGAATAGTTTTATATTAAAAATGGTGGAATCAATTGCGATCGTTAATCGATTTGTATCGATATTTGGTATTTGATATTCAGAAGTATATTATATTTAGTATGCAGTAGTCTATCGCTCTTATCGTGCCTAAGTAAGCAATATTCATGCAGATAAGTTGATGGACTTGGCTAAGTTAACTCGACTGTTGATGCTGATCAAGAATATATACAATTTATGAGGTCGAATATCCTTCTGAGTGTTACGCACTTAAGCACAACCCATTTTTAGGTAAGCCATAAAATCGTAAAAATGCCTCCTCTGTCATCAACGCCCCCTTTTCGTCTATAAAGTTGAGAAGAAAACGTAGCAACAAAAACAAAATCGTTCATAAACTTGTCCTTGACTGTGGAGAGACAGCAATAACAACAACTAAGAGAGCGAGAGTAAGAGCAAAAGAGAGCGAGACTAAATGGATAACCGGCCCCGAAAAAACATGCGTGAGAGACAAGCAGACAAACAACACATATGCAAAAAGACAACAAAAACGACGAAGAAGAACGCAGAAAGCAAAGAATACAAAGCGAAAAACGTAAAGAGAGAAGAACAAGCGACGATGAAGTAAACAAACAACTAAACGAAGAAAAACATGGCAAAAGAACGCAAAAAGAGAATGAGCCAAAGAGACACACAGAAAGAAAGAGAGAGAGTGTGTGAGAGAGAGAGAGAGAGATAGAGAGCGATAGGCAACACGATGACAAGAGGGGGTGGCTGGCATAGACTCGTGAGCAGCAATAGCAAAATGAAAACGCAAAAAAAGAAACAAGAAAACCAGTCGAAAATAAAAACAGCCTATTTTTTTCTTAAGTTAAATTTGGAATTTCTAATTGTTGTTCTTTTATGACGTTTCTGGGAATTGGTTTGTAAATGTATCTTTTTTATGTTTCATGTTGTTTTATGTTAACAATGAATGTGGAATGTGACTGAAATGCATAGAAATGAAAACAATTAAATAAAAATAGTCAGCGATAGTTTGCACAACATTTAAAAATGATTAAATTATAATTGAATTGTCGTTTAAACAGATAGAATAAACTATTTTTAAATAACACGAAAACAAATCTCTTGCAGACTTTCAAAGATCTCATAATTTAGGATATTTTAGATTACACAGGAGAAGAGTTCTTATTTAGTTAGCTTTATTTCTGTTCAGAAACTGATCAACAACAGAGATTCATAATGGAATAGCGCAAATGTTGAAATCTGGCTACAAAAAGCATTTTCATAATTAACTTTTAACAGCTGTCTGCAGAGTATCTCCCAGTCGAGCTGTCTCGACTAGCGCCACTCCGATTTGTTTTAATTGCCAAAACCTTTGGCTAAAATGAGTAAACATAATGGCCCGTATCTGGACTACAATTGTGGCCTTCAAGCTAGTCTCAGCCAAATTTTAATATCTAATAGCCACACGGAGACCTTTAATTCGGATAACCTCCTTTCAAAACAAAAAACCATCAATGAGCTTTAATTGCGTTTGGGCAATGAGCGGAAAAAAGAGAAAAATGCAACACACAAGCAAGACAGACAACAAACAACTAACAAACTTAACAAACAATGCACTTGACATATATATATTAGACAATGAAAATAAACCATAATATATATATGTATGCATATAAAAAACAAGACTGACCAAAAACATTAAAATCTGTCCATATTTTTTTACACACAAAGCTGTTGACATTGAATTGGTTTGTTTTTATTTTGTCAACGGTCTGTAAAATACCCTGTAAGAGATTAACAGCCAAGAATAGGGGAAACATATTTATATTCTGGATTGTACCTACTAAAATAGCTGCATTAAAATGTGCTGTAAACTTCTTTGGTAACTACATTCAGACATGCCTCACATGCCATACATTTAATTATTATGTTAAAGGTGAGGCAATTTTTTTGCGCAAAATGTTTGCATAAATCTCTTGGCAACAGGCATTCAAAACTCGGCCAAGAACGGTTTGAGGTTTACTCACAGCCTGAGGTGGCTGGCTTCTTTTTGGTTTTTTTGTGTTGGGTTCAGAGTTGGTAGCCAACTCGTCGTCATCAGGTGCAAAGACCTCTTGCGTGTCATCATACGACAAAAAGAAAACAACAACAAAAATGAAAGCAATATTCCAAAGCAAGCTACAAAAGCAATGAAAAATTCGCCAGTCGACAGAAGGAAGAACAGGGAGAAAGAAATGCCCGACAGTTGGTTAGTTTTTGCCGGAACAGGAGTACGTATGTATGTGTCAATGTGGGCGTGGCATGTGATAGCATAATCATGATTATGTTCAATGGTTACATGCAAAACAGAAATACAACAGACAGTTCTATGCCACGAACAAGAAATATAATTTATGAACGAAGTTGGGCAAGTTAAGGTAACGCGTAAACTCATTAGATAAATGATAAGATAATTAAAAATATGGAAAATCTCCTAAATGGAAAACTACCTTCAAATGAGAAATGGTTGATTCAATCAATCTTTTCTATTAAAATCATTCGAGCACTTAATTTAAGTTTTTTTTCGTGATTAACATTAAATTTTGACATTCAATCAAACTTTTCTTTACGTTTTCTTCTACAAACCACTTATTTTAGTTGTGTTGTTTTTTGTTATTATTATTATGGGTATATTTAAATTAAATTTTGTCATCTCTTTATCGCATTTCTTCCATTTTCATTTTAGCGCATTTCCACTGTACTGCTTTGTTGGTTGTTTTCTTTCTTTTTGCCTTTTGGGAGGGGTTCTCGGTTCGATTTTTATCGTGTGTTGTTCTTGGCCAAAAAGGCAACAAAAGTATGCGCTGATAAATGCGTTTATTGCGCTTTTCAATCGATGCCACTGTGCATATTTATTTGGGTTGCACCCCACATGCAGCACGCCCAAAACAAACGTGATTCGCAGGCGACTTTGCCTGCGCCAGCGTTTAGTGTAAATATTTTGTGGTACGAGTGCTCACACAAAAAACAAACGCAAAGTTCAATTCAAATAAACAGTTTCTTTTGAAGTTTGATATAAAACGCATTTCGCATTTCAATGTGGGATTTTATTTTCTATTCCTATTACATTCAATTTTTTCAGTTTTCTGCGTTCAGCAGATTCAACACTTTGTCATCTATTATTAAACTTATTTTTTTTTGGAACAAAGTTGCAATTATTAATTTGAAACTGTCACTCTGTGTTTTTACACACGCTGCTAGTAAAGCCTACAAAAACACTACTTCAAAAAAGGGTTTTGACAAAGGCAAAAATTCAACTTTATCCATTTCATATTTATATATTTGCAATGGCTCTGAACCAAATTTTCGGGCATTTTTGTCCACTATCCATAATAATATTCGTTAATCTTCGTTAATCTCCGTCTTCCATTGATGGGTTTGCTCAGATGTGGATACTTTATAACGTGGGAAGGTAATGGACTCTAATCGAAATTTAATTCGAACCTATTTCCCAACCTGACGTTTATAGTATACCAACAATTTCATTACTTTTGTTATGCCAAAATTATGTTGCACGGACAAAATGTTCGCAAAGAAATAAACTTGATTTCTAACGGGAAAAATTGCTAAAAACAATATGAATAATTTGGTTTTTCAAATGTTTAAAGTGTTTAAGTTAGTTAATCTTTTGCACAGAATTCTAGAAAAATGAGAAAACAAATTTAAGACAATAATATAGTATATTTTTGCGCGATGTAAATGGAAAAAAATGAATTTTTTCTACCTTTGACTCTCAACACAGAATGCAAAATTGACATTGACTAGGAAGACACCTTGACGGAGAACTGACGGCTAGCCAGGCCACCAAAGGAGCTGCCCGAGGAGCTTAACTTACTGACGACGCTGAAACTGGAGGCGTGGCACAATTGCAATAAACACCACAGCAAAACTGCAAAAGCTGTCAAATTAAAATAGGAGGAAGAGAGCGGAGTGGTAGGGTAAGGAAAAAGGTAAAGTGTGTGAAACATTTTGAGGTGCTTTCTCTCACTTCTTTCACTTGTGTAACACTCACGTGTCACGTGTATAAGTTGCACATTTTCTGCAGTTGTTGCAGTTGCAGTTTGTGTTCAATCTGTGCTTAACAAAGTTGGGATTTGAATCCGACGGATTTCGAAATATATTGGAAAATATTAAATAAAAATAAAAATAAAAATAAAACACTTTACCAGAAGCCACAGCAAAAAGCATATTTTAGTTATAAAAACAAAAAACAAGAAAACAATAAATAATAGACTGAGATTCTTATTTTATGTTTTGAACATTAAATAGAATGTATAAAATTTAATATATATTCAGTGATATTGGATCAATTAAACGAACGACACATTTGGTTGGGACTGCCATCAAATTGAGATGATTCAAATGTTATTAGCGTTTATAGTTGCCATCAACATCATCATCATCATCATGATTACTTCAGGCCACGCCCTTTGCGAGTAATTCAGCTAATCGGGCAACGACGAGTGAAACGATGACAACGTAACGTAATCAACCGTGAAATAGACTAGACAAAAAGGCAGGGGAGACCCCAATACTCACACACAACACACACACACACACACTCATGTGTGTATGCACTGTGTATTGCATATAATTGAAACCGGAAAATATATATTTTCATGTAAATTCCTTAAAAAAAAAAGAAGCGAAACCGGTACCAGGCAAAAGAAGGGGGCAAAAAAAGGCAAATAGCATAATATGTTGTACAAATTACAACCCTTCTTCACATCTCTCTGTCTTCCTCCATCTCCCTTCCACAGTTCAGTTTATTCTTCAGCATTTTGTGTGTTGCCCCCATCGGATTTGTATTTTATATATTTTATTTTTGTTCAAGTTAGGGTTAAACTACGTGAAATGCATATAAAAACAATTGCTCGAGCATTGAAAGAACCGCAAAACGTTTTTTATCTATGAAACTCGACGCAGACACTGAAAAGAACTGTGAACAAAAACCACGGTCCGCGGTTGCCTCTGTTTTGGGGTCGTCGGGGGTCGGTGGTTCGTTGGGAGTGAGCTACAGTTCTGTGCTATTATCTAATAGCAGTAGTAGCAACAAAAATGATAAAAAAAAAAAAAAGAAATAATAATAATATGTATATACAAATTTCAGACTGTTTTATTTACGTGTGAGAGACGAGGGGAGCCATTAACGAAAGTATTTTATAGCGCTTTGTTATTATGCACTAGAACCAAAACTTCAATCAACTTAAATCTTTTTACTACCTGAAATGCAAAGTTTTCCCGCATTAATAAGTATATAAATTAACTAATGAAGACAAATCTAGCATCTGAGTGTGGGTAAAATACTACTCTAGTCAATTTATGAGATAAAGTGAGTTACTTAAATTATTGAAATGATTTAACGAGAAACATTAAAAGCAAAAAGACAAAAGACATTTTTATCTCCTTATTGGATTTTAATAAACTGAGCTCTAACAGACTCAACAACTAACTAATTTACCATTAATGCAATCTGTCTTTAAGACGATGATCTGTTCTGAGCTACAAAAAGCAATATTTATGGGTTTGTAGGAAGTTTTATGAGCTTCTGAGCTTTCTTGCTTGGGTCCGCTTGCCAGTAGAAAACATCACTTTTCCAATAAGCAATAAAAAATAAAAAAACAAAGCTGAGACAGAAGTAATTTCTAAAGTCTTGGAGTGATAACAATGCTATATTCTACTGTATATTTATCTGTGAGTTATTTATATCATTTGATTAGCAAGTAGCAGGCAGATTTGAAGAGTAGCAAGTACCAGCTGATAAAGCAACAAAGATAAGCTAGATAGACAAATAGACAGTGGTTAGGGGGCATCCTCGATTTTTGTTTAAACTGTAAACAGTAGCAAATAGACGCAAATAGACACAAATAGACACAAATAGACACAATAGACCAAATATTTCCATATGCTGAGTTAATAATTATTGAATATACAAAATTATGGATCAAGTCAAAATGGCACGTGAATAATTAAAGCGGAAACTTATAACAAATTGTGAACAAGTTCAGATGATGAAAAAAAAAATTGCTTTAAGCTAGAACGTTACCGTTGTCTTCGCCCTAATTCGTCAACATTAACTCAACTCAAATAGGCAAAAGTAAAAAATGCGCATTCACCACTGGCTCCAATCAATCAAAGGAGACACGCAACAAAGAGCAATAAAGTACATAAAGTCAAAAAAAAAAAGAAAAGAGATAGACGAGGAGCCAGGGAGAAGTATATATAAAAGGTAGTTAGTCGTTTTACCATTTCCTGTGTGAGTGCAACATCCTCGGCAGTGCGAGCATCCAACATGAAGTCGTGCAGTAGTTTCATCATGAGTAGGCAGGCTGGAAACAACAACGACACCCAACGAGACACACGATCCAGAGAGCGAGAGTGTGTAATGATTCCACAGTAAGTGAAAGAAGGAGCGCTCGAAAAAGAGAACGCGCCAAGGTAATGGAGAACACAAACTCACACTCACACACACAAACACAAAACACGTTACACAGGCTTCTTTAGCTGTTGTTCAGAGCTGGTGCTAAATTTATACACGCTATACAAGCGCCTTATTATTTATGATTTATTGATAAATTTCGATATTGATTTGGACTTTTCAACAGCTTCAATTATGGACGAGCGGGCAACAGCTGCGTTTTTCACATAAAAACCATTAGCATATGTACATTTACACACATTCACTAAAACACACTCAACAAAACGTTGCAAGCATTTACAGCATTTACGTTTCTTCCTCTTTTTTTTCACGCAAAAAACTTGAGGTAATTTTTCACGCGCTCGATTGTTTGATTGTAGCACTCTCTTCTGGCCCCGCAGCAGCCGGTGTGTAAGCATATACACATACACACATATATATATATTAACATTTGTATACTCTCACTCAAACACACACACACACTCAATACAATGAAAAACGTGCTTAACGATCGCAGACGAGAAGAGAACACCCCACTAAAAGACGGGACGGATGGCGGGGCCTGGCGAAAAAAAACACCATGCAGACGAGTCAACTGTTGCGGCCAAACTAAAAATTCTACACGGCTGCCTGCCTGTGCTGCTGCTGTTTGTCGTCAAAAGCAAAATCGCGAAATCGCCAAGCAGCGGGAGAGTAAGAAAAAGCGTGTGAGAGCGTGAGAGAGAAGCAAGGTAGCAGCTGTTGCTCGCGACTCGTAACGATAATACATAACATGCATACATATATATATATATGTATACATGTGTATATGTATGCATACGCACACGCACACATTCGTGCACATTTACATACATCAGACGCAATTTATGCTGCCGCGGCTGAGCAGCAACGTAGACGCTAATGACAGTATACGCCAAAGCTTTAAGCCGGCTGCAGCCCCCTACACAAATACACATACAACAAATACACACGTGTGCAAAGTAGCACTTTTTATATTATTCGTATTATTTACATTTGTATGCGTGTGCGTTAAGCCTCATTTGGCATAGTTTTACGTAATTTAAGAGGAAAGAGAACTACAAATTGAGCGCAGCTTAACTGACACTGTCGCTTTCGCTGTGTGGGTAGAGAGAGAGAGAGAGAGAGAGAGAGAGAGAGAGAGAGAGAGAGAGAGAGAGCGCGCCTCTCACACCAATTATGTGAGGTTGGTTTTTTTTTTTGCGTTTGTGTGTGAGCTGTGATCATGATTTGCAGCCCCAATTGACAATGCGCGCCTGCCGCAAGCAGCTGTTTGTTATTTACAGCAAAATAGCAATAAGAAGAGGAGAGCAGGTAGTGCCAGCTGCGAACGAAACGAAAACATTCTGCTCGCTCTCGTAAGGAACTAATTAAAACCTATAACGTTAACATATTTAATTGTAAACTCTTTTCTGCATTGATATTTATGCATACGAAATGAGTCAGCTAATATGCATTACATGGCGAAGGGTAGCGGCAATTAAAAACATAATTTGACTCATAGTCAGCATATTAATTTAATTAACTAATGCAGATAATTGGGCTGCCATCGCTCGTAAGCTGTGGTTAGAATGAGTGCAACATACAAACATGCATCATTACAGTTATGCAGGAGAGTCGGCGAAATAAGAATGGCTTATGATGGAGCAGCCAAGATGAGCAACTCTTAATATAAATAAAGAGAAGTGAGAGTGAGAGAGCAAAGAGAGAAGCAAAGGTAAGTGTGTGTAACCGGCTATGCAAATCAATTAACTGTCCGCAGCGACTGCGACTACGACTGAGACTGCGACTGCAGAGCTTTTCGCACGCTCGTCAAACGCAACAAACGGCAAACAACAAATAAGCAACAATGTATTTTCTTTTCCAACGTTAGTGACATTCGCTTTGTTATCATTGTATACACCCTGTAACCCACATGCTTGGTTTGAACGGGTAGCATTGTTGTAGCAATTTAATCAATTTTAAAAGTATATGTGATGACATGGCACATTTCCCCTTATGCATCAAAACAATGATATGGATAAATATTTCCAGATTATTATCATCTTTCGCATAAGCAGGGCTTGTGCGGAGCATCAATACAACCGGCAGCTACGGGGGATTGAAGATTACCCACAAGGAGTGGACCATGTTGGGCATCGTAGATGACAAAGTAAAACGGATGATCTGCATAGAAATCGACTGCTGCTGGAATAGGTCGATTTGGTTTTCTACTTTTCGTTTGGACTTCAGGCACATCAACTGCCTCATTTCCCTCTTCGTTGACCTCGACAAAGGCTTTGTGCAAAATTTTGGAAACTTTAATCTTTGCTTTCGATGGCGATATTTTGTCAAGTTCCGCTTTATCAATGAAAATCCTTTTGATGCCCAACATCTCAAAGACTGGACTCAATTCTGTTTCATATTCAGCTGTGAATTTCGGTAGTTTTACATTGACTTTTCGTTGAGTGAGACCAGAAATTAGATTCGTCAAGGGAATTGATTGCAATCGTTGCTGAAGTTGCCCCAAGCCAGCATTTTTATTGGGTAGAACAATCAGCATGTGCAGATCGTCATCAGTATAGGATAAGCGCAAGGCTTTGGCATCCAATTCCTTTAAGTCAGCATAAGGGAATGAATTTTGAACTTTCATCAAGAGTGTTTTCACCCTGTTCGTGTCATCCAAGTAAAAAGATTCGCGACGCGTTGCCTTCTTATCGAATCGAATGCTCCACTTACAGTTAAAGTGAATCACATTGACGAGAATCAATTTAGTGGCTTTTGTTATCACCTCGGGTCTGACCAGGTTCTTAATTAAGCGCTTCGTCTTGGATACGATCCAATCATTGATTATATTGGCGGAATTCGCCGTCTCAGCGAAATCAATATTCTCGGGCTCTGAGTAGAATTTCTCATTTAATAGTTCAATGAATTCTGGTCGTACTTGAAAGCTTTGACTGAGATACATTCGGTTGGCCATGTGCACCACCCTGCTATTCTCCTGATATGTGGCAAGCACATTCTGAAACCCCACAGCTATTTCGTTGGTATTATTGGAAACGAAACATATTCCCTTGTCCAGCTCCTTGGCAGTCACTGATCCATCCACAGCGCCCATGCGCAGCATTGCCAGACAGCTTTGTATGGTGAGTGGCGAACATATTAGATTTCTACCAGGATATAAAAGAGCCAACTGGCCGTAAAATTTACTGGCAAAGTTGTCCAAGGAACCGAAAAAGGTCTTTACATCTTGTTGGGACATTTTTACTCGGAGGATTATTAATAAAAAGCCATGCAGCTATTTACCAATCACTCGAAAGATATGTTTTCAGGTTGGCATAAAACACACACAGAATTTTGAACATTTGACTAATTTAAAACAATACAAAGTTTTTTTTTAGGAATACTAAGTCAATAGAGACTCCAATGGACGCTAACATTTTGAAATAAGCACTATGATATTTGATATATTATTATATTTACTGTAATCTGACTGCAGAATACATCTAAGCTGGCCACTAACTTACTACCACTAACCTTAAATATAGATTTTTATCTAGACCAGCATATTAAAGATTTATATATTTATATATTATATTATCAACAATCTATCTATCGCTCCTCCTCCCCTCAACACTCACTTTATATATTACAGAGTATGTTATCGTCTGCCATATCTTTCCCTCATCTTTTGTTATTTCACCAGAATTAATTTACTGACTACAGGGTGTGTTCTAATCCAGCAATCTTTTGCTTCGAACTTTCAAAAGTGCGTTTTCTTGGCCTCATGCTGTTGTTCTTGTAATATTGCAGTAGTCAGGCAAACATTTTTGCTAATTGGCAAGCGCAGCAACAACAAGATGAAGAAGCTCAGCCAGCGGCAACGGCGACAACGAGTGCAACGTTTGTACAATTAGAAGCGGAACAGAAGCGCTCTTCGCTTTTGATGTGGACTTGGGGTTAGAGGTGGGGGGAGGCGGCGGGGGGTGCGCACCATAGCAAAGACTCCTGTGCAGTGTGTGTGAAATTAGAGACTTTGCCGCAGCAACAAACATGAAGAAGATGAAGCAGAAGCAGAAAAAGGAGAGCATGCACAACAGCACAGCTAATTGTTTTATTCCAGACTGTAGATAAGTGATAAAGTTAACAAGTGTAATGATTGTAATTATCAGTCAGAAACAAACGAAGCAGAAGCAGAAGCAGCAGCCGAAGCAACGGACAGCAAATACATTTTTCTATTCAGAGCTATTCGATGTACTGGTTATATTGGTAATCGCAATTAGTAGAACAAAATTAAACTAGAATTTAGCGCATTAGCCGAAGAGACAATCAAAGTTCCAACCCCGCTAACGATTTAAGTCAATTTAAGCTCTATTCATCAAGAATCTGGGTTAATATTAACAAAGTAATGAGAAGTTTACTTTCTTACACACACACCAAGGCACATATATGATAAGTACACACACATGCTCACACACATCTCAATCACAGCGGAGGCCGCACACATACACACACACTTGCATTACAAAACTTTGCGTGGTGATTTTAAAAGCTTCTAAAGACGCCCCAAATCAGTAACCGCTGCCGCCCAGTTAAAGCGCAGCAGGCAACAAACAACAACAAAAGCAATGAAAAACAAAGTCAAAAGACAATGACAACAAAATAAAAGCTGCGCTGAAAATCAGACACCACACAGACACACATTTAAATCATTACGGCACACGCAAAAAAAAACACACACACAACACACACAGAAACAACAAAAGAAAATGCAGCAGAGAGAGACCGAAGCATGGCGTGCAAAAAGAAAACGACAATTACAGCAACAACAACAAGTAACAGAAGAACAGATGCAACGAGGCGGCAGACAGCATGCAAGAAGAAGTAGCGCATACAAAATAAGAACACATGCACAAGAGAACCAGAAAAACAGAGCGAATGCGCCACATGCAACGATAAAACAACAACAAATACAAAAGCAAAAAAAAAAACCTGTACGAAAAAAAACAACTGAAACAAAGGGCTGCGGATGGACAGCGGAAAGAGGAGTAGCAGCAGCGCCCTGGGATGAGATGTCTGCCGGCAGCGGCGCGCAGTTAAGCGCAAATCAATGACCTACGACATCAACAACACTGAGAGTAAACGAACGTACAACGAGAGAGAGAGAGAGAGAGACCGAATGAGAGCAAGAATACATTCACAGTGTTGAGAAGATGGCAAATGTAGACTGCGGCTGCTGCTCAGTGGGGCCCTGCCGCCTCTGCCCAACACGCACACACTCACACAGAAAGCGAACTGTGCTAAAAAGTGGAGTAACAGCGATGGCAACAAAACAAAAGCTCACTCACACACATACCCACTGTGTCGTCTGTTTCATGTTCGCTTTGCTCCTTGCGGCTGCTTCTGACTGCTGTCCTGGTATAATTGCAATAAATTTGTTTTGTATTTTGTGCTATGCACAGCCCGTGGCCAAAGAGAGATTCCGAAATAAGCACAAAAGGAAGTCGTTGCGAAGAAAACAAAAAAAGGTAGCTTGCTCAGAGGAAACAAAACGAATCAACGGAGAGAAATTATGCAAAGCCAAAGGAGTTATCCGAATACTCTTACAAGCTAGCTATAATTATGTAAAAGCAATGAATAAATGAATACTCCTTGAATCAGATTCGGTCGCAACAAGTTTGAAGAACATGCAATAAAAAATATAATTTAATTTTACACGTTGGTTATATGAATGAATATCATCAGTCTGCCAAGTTCTAACTGCATCGCTAGTGCTATATACCAATATATATATATGTACACCTATGCAGGAGCAGGACTGCTTCATTCTGCTTCTTCTGTTACCTCTTATTCTTGTACCTGCTTTAAACAGCTTCCTGCTGGTCGCATGCCGAGCGCTAGAAATGTTAAGTGGAAACCGCAACGAGGGAAATTCTTTAATTAAAATTGCTCTTCCAATAAACTTAAGTGACATAACAACAGCAACAACAACAACAACAAGAACAGCAACAATGAGTCAAACAAGAAATACGAGGCATAAGCAGAGCTGGAAAAACTGCAAGTGGAGCCTAGCTGAGAGCTCATTAAGTCCAAGTCGAGTATTAAATTCTTTTATTTATAACTGCGAGTGGTTTTTTCTGGGTAGTACTACACGAACACAGATGCGACTTTCGTATGTATATATATAATAATATATACTTATATATATATATATATGTATATAAATATAATACATATGTATGTGTGTCCAATGTGCGCTTATAAGGCAGCAAATAGCAACCGGAATGCAATTGTTAGCGGAACAGAATAGAAAACTAGAAGTGCGAGGCAATCAGAAGCCATCACCGAAGACTACAAGACTAAAGAGAGCCAAAGCTTTGAAACGTGTCTCAAGTCACAAGTCTTTCGTTTCTGAACAACAGCAGCTGGTTGTCTGCAAAGAAGAAAATGCAGCGAAAATAGAACTGACAAAGAACTAACTAATTCGCTACAAAGTTGCAAACGTGATTCGCGAAAATCATTTAAGCAACATCAAGGGAGATATATAAAAGCAAATCCTTAACAAAAACATTAAGTTCTAAACAAACATTTTGAAGTCTTGATTAACATACAAACGATTCGTAAAAACAAATTATTAAAAGTAAATATTAATGTTATATTACAAAACAATTTAAAAATTCACCAATGTCTATTTTGTGATCATTTCATTGCTTATTTACCATGCAATTTTTCACAATCATCAACTTTATGAGCAAACAAAAGCTAAAAGCCATTGAGAAATGAAAAACTTTGCAGTTTGCCGCTACTAAAGCGGCTGATTTTTATTCTTTTGCAGGTATACAACGATCCATAAAAGCAAATAAAAGAAAAACCACAACAAGAACAATCAAATTATTGATTAACAAAAAAACCCACGAGCAAATTTAACGATAAGAGCAAAATGGCCGAAAACGATAAGTGCAACAAACCTCATAAAATCAAATTGGCCCTTACCACTTTTGGCAAAACTAGAAACTGCTGCAAAAACTTTAAAATCAATAAGTTAGGTTTAAGTTAGACAAGTTTTGGCAATAGCCTGCCTGCGATGTTAACTAGCGTCTCAGACTTTATTCAACGGGATGTTGAATAAATAAAATCGGTGCGAATACATAAATATTTAATGGAGCAGTTACAACCGAGGTTTAAAGGGGGCTCGTCTGTGAAGTCAACAACCGCTAAGCGACAGCTATGAAATTCAACTCAAAGATGTTGTAGCGGTAGCAAGAGACTCGCAATTAAAGTAAACAAATACTCATCTAATCAATTTTTACGACCTTATAGAGCTCCTATAGTGTATATATTCGACTATGAACAGTTAAATATCACAAAACAGAAGAAAAGAAATGTAGCATACATATATTTCCCAACGTTTATGAGCAGCGGTTTCAAAAACTGTTCATTCAAGTTTTTACTACATTCTCAAAATTTTAAATTCAGAAATTTTGTGTTTCGGTTTGTCCGCTACTTTTACTACAATCTTTAATTTTATTCGATAATGATCGTAATTGAAAAAGAACACATTTTATCGGATTTTTATTCGATCTTCGATCTATAACATAGAAAAAGTAATTAATCGGAATTCATAAGAATACCATTTGAAGTCATAATAAAGAATTAACACAAGAAATTGACTACTTTTAATAGGGCAAATGTATCAAGGAAAAAGTCAAGGTAAGCCTGAAAACTTGAAAGCTGTTTCCAGTTAGTTGTTGTAATAAATAATTTGATATCGATTTTATGAGCCGTGAAAATAATATGTAGTATGTGTTTCAGAGACTTTGTATGAAAAACTCTTCCCTTGGATATAGTTGGCATTTTAATCCAATTCCATTATCAAAACACATCCTTCATAAAGGCGTATAAATAATGATTAAATTTCCGTAACCCAACCATAAATAACACCCCAAATTGATAAGCATCAAATAAATCATTGTTGATAAATCTTATCTGCCAAAAACGGAAACACACAAACAACTGATTAGCCCCACAAAAAAAGGAATTATTGAATAGTTTTTACTTAATTGGGCCCATTAAAATATATATTTGGGTGGATATTCAAATACTCACCGCTGCATTCCGATTGGCGGCGGCGGCGGCAGCTGCAGCCGAATTGTTCATATACTGATTTTGTGGTGGCATTAGAGCTGCACCCATTGCCGCAGCGGCGGCGGCGGCAGCAGCGGCATGTTGCTGCCCGCCCATATAGACATAGTCCTGCGGTGGCTTCGGCATACCGCCGTTCATGCCCGGATGCAGTGCACCCGCATGATGATCATACATGTTGCCGGCATTGCCAGCGGATTGTGCATACGGCGGCATATGCCCCAATGCGGCGCCTGCGGCAACTGCAGCTGCCACCTGATTGTTCATCACATGGCTAAGCAGATTCGAGTTGTACTGATGCTGGCCGGGATGTGCCTGGCCCTGTTGCTGCTGCTGTTGTTGTTGCTGCTGCTGTTGCTGGCCAGGATGCGGTTGTCCTAGGCCGCCAAGACCATTGCCATTGCCCAGCCCATTGCCACCGCCCATTAGATGATGGGGTGGGCCCTGAGCATTCTGCTGTTGTTGCTGCTGCTGTGGATGCTGTTGCTGTGGATGCTGCTGCTGTTGTGGATGCTGTTGTTGTTGGGCAGCGGCGGCGGCTGCTGCCTGCGACATCATGTGATTGTGCTTGGCTACAGCCGCAGCCTGTTGCATAGCTGCCATATTAGCGGCAGCAGCTGCCATCGATTGATGATGCAGTCCACCATTGGTGCCGCCACTGCCGGCACCCACATTGCCCATGCCGCCCAGACCGCTGCCAGCGCCCATGCCAATGGTGCCAATGGCACCGGGGCCGCCATTGCTGCCACCGTTGACGTTACCGGGCGGTGCTCCGGGTGCGGCATTTGCCGTATTCATTGGCGGATTATATTTCCATTTATCCGGATTCTGAAATCACAGAAAAAAAAAAACCAAAATTGTACAAAATTAGTCATTCAGTTTAACAGTTTTAATATAAAATTAGAGTCACTCAGTGCAACAGTTATCCTTGAAATGCACACACGAAAAGAGATCCTTCCAAAGTTGCAAACATTTGCTGCAGCTTATGCAACCTTCATGAGCAATTGCCCCCTGACAGTCTGGCAAATTCACAGCTCGCCAAAATGATTTTACGATTTTCAGATACCTCAAAGAATATTTCTGCAACGAACTGGGCAAGGTGACAAGCACAAAAGATAGTCACTATTTTCAGATACCCTACAGAATGTTTCTGCAAAGAGTCTATGAATAAATTCCACATTATATGAGTAGTTTATTTATACCTTATACTTTAAACAATGAATTCCAACACAATAACTAATAAAATGCAAAATGAGCACATTTTCATTGGAATGTTATTAATATACCCCACTCAGGCTTTTGAGTACAGGGTATAATGTAAGCAAGTGGATAACAATAGGAAAGCAAACAAATCGCTTCTGTCTGCAGGCAACCGAAGGAGTTAAACAAAAAACTATGCAAAATTATTGAAATTCCAATTTGAAATTGCTGAAAAAACAAAAAAATATTTATCGATAAAAATCTAAATAAATACATTTTAAATCTCTAACTCGCCTTTTCTCTGAGATTCACGTGTTCATTCAGAGGTATCCTGATCAATAACCCATATACCTTAGTTCCAATAATGTTAATTGCAAGTTTGTCGATAATTCCCAAACAACTTGCGGCTGTGGCAACAAATTTCTTGCAGTAAATTAAATGATAATTCTCGTTCAGCCAAAATAAGTAAACGCACAGAAAAAATGTGAAGAGAGCCGCCCCATTTTGGAATGCAGTTGGCACAAGGCCAACACAGATAAATATGTGTGAGACTGACTGCATCTTAATATCATATATATAAATAAATACATATATCTCATATATATAAATATACAGTTCTCATATATATATCTCATATATATAAGTACTTACATCGATGCCATGCTCGTCGCCGCATGCCCAACGTGTCTGCTGCTGCTTTTGGGCAAAATGTGCTGCATATTCGGCGGCAGCTGCATCATGCAATGTGGAACCAACGGGTCCGACGCCGACGCCAGTGTTGCCACCACCGGGCGATGGACGTTGCTGGAATACATAGCCTACGGCTGCAGCGGCTGCTGCAGCACTCGCTGCATCCACATCCTGGGCAGAGGCGTTACGTGTACCGTCGCTGCCAACGCCAACGCCGCCGCGTCCGTTGCGATCATCATTACCGCCCAGAAACTTCATGTGTTGTAACTGTTGGTGTTGTTGTTGCTGGTGTTGTTGCTGTTGTTGTTGTTGCTGCTGCTGTTGTTGTAGATGTTGAAAGTATGGTGAGGGTGGTGGCGGCAACGGTGGTGGTATATAATGCTGCTGTTGTTGCTGCTGCTGCTGCTGCTGATGATGGTGATGATACGGCGCCTGCTGCTGCTGCTGCTGGAGATGATGTTGTGGCGATGGCGACGTCGTGGGCGCTACCGTCGATATCGAGATTGTGGGCGCGCTTAACAGCTCAATTTTGGCGGCTGTTTGCTGCTCAGCTGACGAATTGGCGCGTATTGCAAAAATTTACAGCTCAAACAAAATATATATTTGTATATAAATATATATTTATATATATAATTATAAAACGAATTAAAAAGAATCTTCAACGGTACGAACACACAACAGTTTAAAAGCAACTGGATGACGTTACGTTACGGTCACAATTTTAAAATTCAAAACACGTTGCATGCACAGTGGGACGAGAGATCTATGCAAATTACACACACAAATTGGAACCGTTTTATCTATAATTTATATTAAGGGTTTTCCCGTTTTGTTGTTGTTGTTTTATACATGCATAGAAACCACACTTTGCTTTTTCATAATATTAAATATTAATTTACAGTGATTTGAGAGAATTAATTACATTTGACGTTTCCTATTTTCACACACTCGAAAAAAAAATCGCACGTTTGGTTATTGGTTTTATTATTATAATTTTCTTTTTTTTTTTACAAAAATTTACACTATTTAACACAAATTATGAATAATACTTTACACAGTTGAACCAAACAAATGAACTTTTTATCAATGCTTTCAATAATTACGTATGACAATTGGTTAAATAATTAAAAGTTTTTTTTTTTTACAGATCAATTGAAATTGGTTGTTGTTGAGATTTAAAGATTTGATGTTTGCAGTTGTTGTTGCTTTGAATTATAATTAGGATGATTTTTAATTTACACGTCGTTTTAAAGATGAAAATATACACAAACTGTAATGAGAAAGAACATCGAGAATAATTAATATTGATAATTAATAAAAGTTTCATAATACTAAATATTATACAAATAAAATTTTGAATAGAGCTGCAACCACTGTGCCTACTTTGAGCTGGTCATGGTAGAGAAACCAAGATAACACCGAAGAGGGCAGCAGACAGATAACCAGCCGAAGAATATGCTTAGTAAAAGCTTAAAATTATAAACGAGCAAAATAAATGTTTCTCTGCTCGTTACGAAAACAATAACAAAGCTGAAAACGTGCAGGAAGAACAAGAAGAAGAAGCAGCAGCATAGGCAGAAGTCAAATCGGTAGCAACGCGACGACGACGCTGAATCATGCGCGAAAAATACGAATAGAAAACGACAGTTGCCGATGAGAAGACTGAGACACAACAACGGGCTAAACGAACAAACATAAAAAAAAAACACAAATTAACATATACACATCAAGAACAAAACATACACAATAGCGAGTGAACGGCGGCCGGCGGCAGCAGCAGCGGCCGCAACGTTTTGAGGTTAAGTTACAAAATATGTAAGCAATCGTCCATAGTCTGTTGTTCTGTTCTGTTGTTTATATGCGAGCGAGCGAAGGCAACCCCAGCGACAGCTTGCCCACACCCTTAACCCCCACCGCCTACCTACCACAGCATGATGTTACAGTACTACTACAATACAGCAGAAGGCAGAGGCCAAGACAAGTGCAGCGTGCGAAACCACAGCGCCTAGCGGGAGCCTCACTCTCTCACACACGCACTCACACACTTACGCACACACAGACAGTCGATACTAAAACAAACAAAGATAAAAAAATAAAAGAGACGTGAAAAACAAAAGCACGTTAAAAAAAAGGAGCGATGCGCAAAGCAAACAAAAAAAAGGGGGTGTGGCAAGCTCAGCCTTGAATAAGTAGCAAACACCCTCCCAAAAAAAAGTAATCGTATATTGAAATAATAAAAATATATATTTATCAAATTGAATGGTTAGCATAACTTGGCAGCGTTGTTGTCAGTTTGTTTATTTGTGCGTCGGCGGCATCGCCGCTCTTATTGGGAAAATTCTTGTATACAAATGCAAGGCACACACTCTGCGAGAGAGAGACCGAGAGAGAGCGAGAGAACGCAAGCGAACAGAGTGTGAGCGAAAAAATTAAACACTACCGTGCAAATGTAAAGAAGAAGCAAATGGCTGCCGCTGACAAGGAAGAAAATGAAACAAGAAGGCACGGGCGGATAATGAACAAACGGACAGACGACGACAAACTCATACAGAGACGCACACACACACACAAACAAGAATCACTGGGCATTTTGCGAGCCAATCGGAAAAATATTCTTATTTTTTGCAGGCGACTAAAAAAATTAGCGCAATGCCAAAGGGAGACACTCGCATAAGAGGCAGCATTTAATTGATTTTTACCTTATATTTTATGCATCGGCGACGCACGCGACTAGCATTCGCTCAAAAACTTAATTTTTTTTTATTTTATTTATTTTTTTTTTTTAGATTTTTGCGACTATTAATACATGATGTTTTTATATGTATGTAATGCATGTAGGTAAATCTAAAAATCAGAGGTATGCGGCTGAATGTGCGTGTGTTTGTGCAGCCGCCGCTCGTCTGGATTTACATATGTGAGTACATAAGAGGCACGCATACACACACCAATGCAAACATATATACTTGCATATATAATAAAAAAAAATTTGCAGCCGCTGTCACAGTCGCCGCAGCCAAAAGGAAAGGAGACGATGACTATGTAAAAAGAGGCAGGCAAGCAAAAGTGTCTCGAAACGAAAAATTGAATATGTATAGAACTGAATATTTATATTTTTGAGTATTTTTTTTTTTTTGACACTTACACATGCACTTAATAACTTGGTAAACACGCGCGAAATGCCTTCAGCTTGCTTATCTTATTAGTTTTGCGTGATTTTGTGTTTAATTTAAATTATTTAAATTACAATTATTTACACAGGATGAAGAAGAATACGGCTAAGAATTCTTCGTCGTCGTCGTCGCGAGAACGATAATAAAGCGAATGCGAATGCGAACGCAAAGACAGAGCGCCAGCGTCGAAAACACAAAAACCAGCGCTCAGAGAAAGAGAGAGAGACGCAGAGCGCAACTGAGAGCATGTGCCGCAAAACAGTGTGACCAAATTTGGGCAATGCTTAAAAAGTCAAACAAATGCAAAAAAAACAAGAGCCATAACAGCTGTTTAACAGAGACTCCAGCAAGGTTTATGTTAATCAAATCGAAAATGTAATTAATTGAATGCCGCTTTTATATTTATGTTTGCCGATGATAAATCAAAGTTTTTTTTTTTAAATTAGCTTGCGCTTGTTTTTGTAGATGGTTCTGTATATTTGCTGGAGTACGACCAGTATTAGTTAATCGACTTTAATAAATTGACACAAGCGCGCTCACAGAACACACACACACTTACGCACACACATACACACTGTAAACTTGATGCGATAAACAGTTTCGGCGCGGTAGCATCAACACCAACAACAATGGCAGCATGGGAACAGCTGTTCGTGTACAAGTGCAGAATGCCGACATGGTTGCCAACCTTGGCAAGTCTGCTAAAAATCATAAAGAAACCGAAAATTATCAATAAAGATTGATACGAAACGTGCTATATATTAATCTAAAATTCATTAGAAATCTCAACAAACATCCCACTATACTTATATTTTGGCTTACAGCGAAGAACAATAACAGACACCCACAAACCTGCATACACGCGGACACACACACACACTTTAATGCATTTGCCCTATCTGTTTGCTTTTGGCCATTTTAATAGATTTATTAAGAGTGTTTGTATAAAACCAAAATATATCTTAATCGATTTTGGAGCCCGTAACAAATTTGATTAAGCTCAACGCACACACTTACGCACAACACATATACACACGCACACACATAGAACCCCGGTTTGCATTTGTATTTGTTTTGTTTTTGTTAGCGGCTTTTTTTTCAATTCTGCGGCTTTTGTTATTTCTCTTGCAATGTTTACATGCAAAACTACAACGCCTGCACATTTAAATTGTTCAAGTTGCTAGGCCGAGCGTTTTCGTCAATTTTCTATGCTTGCTTGCAAAATTACGCAAAACAAGAATTTGGAAGAACTTTTTCGTTTTTCACACGCACGATCGAAACAGCCGCTGCATTTGAGTATAAATCGCTTAGACGTTTAATACATGTAGATATGTGGATATTCGGCGCAAGCATTAAGTAATATTTACCTTAGCTTATTTGAAAAATTTACATATGTATGTATTACAAACACGCTGTCCTTACAAACGATTTACAATGACTAAAAATTCGTATTATATCGACAATCAGTATCGATTTTGGTTTTTCTGAAGGCGATAACTTTTGTTTTGCATTAGGGGCTCGCCATGAACTAAAATTTACTTCTCGATATATTCGGCCAAGCACAGCATAATACTCGATGACATTAATGCGGAGCACACGCTTATCGGAGCGCAATAGCCGCTAATTTTAAAAAAATCTGCAGTTGGACTTATTTTGGGTTTTACGCCATGGATTGGATAAAATTATGCTGAAAGTCACTACAATGATATTAAATGTATTTCTATTATGTGTTTAATCCAAAATGAAACAAAATTTTAACCAATTACATAAATACTGGAATACGATGAAACATTTTTGGAATTATATATATATATGAGTGGAATCGTGAAATACACCAACTGAAAATATAAATATATTATATTGTGTCCATTGGTATTTTCATTTTCATCTTTTTTTTTTTTTTTTTTGAGCAAATTGATTACTTTTGATTGAATAACTGCAGTTTTGCAGAATAATCAGATGTACAATTTTGCCTTTGATGGGGAAATTAATTTCTTGTTGGTTTTTTGTTGTTGTTTTACGAATTGAATGTGTTCTTATTTTTGCTGTTTAAAATCTAATTTATGCATCGGGCCAATTAGGCTCATCCGAGATGCACTCAACTTCACTGGTAGCCGCACCAGCCTCACCATCGCCATTCTGCGGCGATTTTTGCTCCTTACGATCATTTGCAGTCTTCGGCTTGACGGTTGACGGAACATCGGAATCGTCACCACCGTTGGCGGTGCTGTCCTCATCAGCATCGCTGGCACTGTCGCCGCCGCCATTGGTATCCGATGACTTGGATGCCTTTGGGCGGGCGCGCGATTTGACCGTGGAGGGTCGTCCACGTTTTTTGGCCAATTCCTCGCCTGAGTCCTGAACATCGCCATCATCGTCCGTCTGCTTGTGCCCCTTTTGTTTTGCAACGGACTTGTTGCCCAATGAGGGGCGACCGCGTTTTTTTGGTGTGGTCGTTGCAGTCAGTTCAGTATCAGCATCGCCGGAGCCGTCATTATCCTCAGACTCATTGGACGGCAGCTCCTGCACATCATCATCATCATCGTTCTCATCATCGTCGTTGGCATCGACGGCATTGGCGGCCGTTGTGTTTGCTTTAGGGCGTCCACGTGGTCGCCCCGATGGCACATACGGGGACATCTTGCTGGATGCCGGGCGTCCACGCTTCTTGGGTGCTGGCTGATCATCGCCATTCGAATCGGCATCATCAATAACGACGGGGCGCTTGCCAACCATCTGACTCTTCTTGGGGCGCCCGGGACCACGACCAGTCCGCACAATGTTCAAGTTAACGGCGCCAGTGTCCGGACGTCCAACAGGACGCGGCTCGTCCTCCTCGTCATCATCATCTGTGAAAAAATTAAGTTGAAATTTATCACAATTTACAAATAAAATACGGTTGCAAAATTTAACTTTAAATTTGTTTAAAGTTTTATCTTTCCAAACCGGGCATTCAAATTTTTGTTGCATTAATTTAATTTATTCTAAAAAAAAAATATCGGAGTTGATGAATCGATAGCTTTTGAAAAAAGGCAAGCTAGCTTAGTAAATAATGCTGTACTGTACCTAGATGTGAATCTGATTTCAATGTTTTGGTTTTTTTTTTGGCGCTTACCTCCATCCTCGTCACTGGGCTGATGCTTACGGGGCCTGCCCAACTTGCGACGCTTGGCGGACGATGGCTGCTTTTGTTGCTTCACCGATGGCTTTTCGTTAGCCGAGGAGTCATCATCGTCGCTGTTCTCTACTAATTGAACGGGCGCTTTGCGCGGACGACCACGTCCCTTGAACTTGAGCGGCTGCGATGACGGCAACTCGCCGTTAGTCTCGCCCAGCTCGTCCTGGTCTAGATCATCGTTATCGCTGTCACCGGTCGCTACCTTTTTCGGCCTGCCGCGTCCCTTGGCCTTGGTTGGGCGACCGCGTTTTTTAGGTATGATTGGAATGGCGTCCGACTTCACTGGTGCAGCACCGGCTGACTTTGCCGGGCGTCCGCGTTTCTTTACAGCTACAACTTCATCCATATTTTTTTTTATTTTTTTTTATTATTTTAAGGATTGTTGAAGTTATTTTATGTAAGTCTTCTTTCAATTTGTGCGTTCAGAATTTTTCCGTTCTCTTTTCGACTCGTCTTCTTATTTTTGTATGCTCGAATCGCAAATTGAGCTGCGCCAAAACATAAATGCGAAAATTAATTTATTTTATATGACACAAAATTCTTTAAAAAAAAGACAAATCTAAATTTGTTTCTTGTTTGCACGAAATTTATGTAAACTTTGCTGAACCTACTTCTTAGATTACCTTTTTTAACTGTCAGGGCACGCTCGCAAATCCCTCCGAAAATGAAAATTGGATTCGGCGTCTTTTTGCTTTTCTCAATTCCTACGTTCTTCGTAGATGCTATGCCTATCGATATGCACACTCCGATAAGATTTCGGCTAAAAAAGGTAGCGCAAATGTAATTTAACTTTATTTTTGTAAAAATTTACAGCTTTTTATTTGAACTAAAATGCTAGCTCGACTGTATTTAATTTCAATTGTGTTGCTTTCACGACGTTCATTTCATTTTGCGACAAATTTCTGTAGAAAGACAAGCTAGACTGCTTTGACTTACTTGTAATGCCGGGCGACACAAACAGATATTATTGTAGTTGGCGCTGCTAACTTGTCTGCGAATGTTATCGATGGCAAAAACATTCATTTTAACTTTAATCGAGTTATAATAAGAAACATTTAAGAATTAAAATACAAATCCATGAAAGAATAAAAGAATAAAAGAATGAATATATATAATAAATAGATAATTAAATGCAACATTTACTGAAAGTTAATAATTTAATTAACATGCATTGTTTAATGTGGATCATGAATAACAAAACTGGCCATTAGGTGGCGGTATAATTGTCCAAACGGCAATTCAATTTTCCATTTAAATTAGGAAAATATTCTGCCATCCCTGGTATGGCACGAGACCACCTGCGATGCTGTGGCCCAAGTATGCCTCAGCGGTATCCTTCAACTTCAGCAGCACCATCGAGTTGATTGAGAGAACAAACAAATGCAACAGCACAATAAATGCGTAAATTAAGCAAATCGTTATATGCATTATTATTATATTGCTTAAAGAGCGTAGAGCAAAAAAAGATTTCCATTTGTTACGCAAAGATTGTCAATACTCCATTACTTACTTCAACTGTTTCATTTATAAATAACGATTTAATGTTTTAATTAAAATGTTCTAGAAAACATGCGAAAATTCACATAAACTGTTAAAACATATGGCGGGAACTTAACATTTGGCTGTTATGTTACCACAACATCGGCAATGAGACCAGCGCCAGCAATTGTTATCGATAAGCCGCTTAGCCATTTTGAAATTTGAATTGAACGCCAATTTAAGTAGTCACTCAAACTTTTGTGAATGTTTTAATTTGGCTACCTTTGATAAAAAGTTTGCACCACTTGCAAGAAACCGCAATGAGCAAACGCATATGGCGTACGTGACTGCAAATTAGTGTGCATGTGATGGCGTGCGGATGCTTTGGGGAGTCCAACTTTTGAGATCCAAATAGTTGCCAAAACCGGGCAAAACCTGGTAAAACAAAAGGCGAGCGCAACACAGACAAATAATCAAAATCGACAAAGTGAAATGAGGCAAAAACAAAGCGCCCAAAATGTTTCTGGTTAAGTTTGAGCCAGTCAAAAGCAGAGCAGCAGCAAAATTGCCGCCTGGGGACCAGTGCTGCCAGATCAGCTTTTTAAACGCCAAATTCTTTTGATTTTGATTTTAGCTTTTTATGTATATTTTTTATTTTTAATTTAAAACATATGTAAATTAATAAGCCAAGTAAATTTTAGTGATTATTTTAAATTTAAAAATTTATTATTTTTATTTGTATTATTGTAATTAATTAAATCTTGCATATTCTTATTTAAATTGTCTGGTTTTGTAGCTTTGTCAAAATAGCTTTATTGCATTGATTCTTGAAACAAAACTTTCGCCGCTTAGCTGCCAAGCAATTTCAACAATTCTTTCTGCCAAAAACTAACTTTTTAGCTGCTCCGAATTAAACAACACTGCTGGGAACAGACACTGGACCAGAAAAGGATATGCGCACGTGATAATTTCATTATATACAAACAGAGTCACGCACACACACACACACAAAACACACATCCTTTAGCAGGGCAAATTTTAGAGGCAACCGCAACATGAAGTGCAGTTGATTGCGGCAAGCCAACTACAACAGCAACAGCAACAGATACAAAAGGACAACAATTTCAACGTTTGTATCTGTGAGATGCAAACTATTGTTGCGCAGGTCATCATCATTATACACAGCATCAACAACAACAACAACAATAACAACAACAACAAGAGCATTGTCATCATGATGGTAAACTTTTCAGCCCGATCCGTTAAGCGTTGATGCTTGTCGCAAGTATCTGTGTAAGATACAGATAGAGATACAGATACAGATACAGATACAAAAGCACTTGCACTTGCACCATTATTCTGGTGTGGCTACAACTTTATCATCAGCAAGACATCAAATGCAGACGCGAGTCTCGCAGCGAAACAACCCCTTCGCTTCTGTCCAGAGCGAGACCATGTCACACTAATTTAATTGCAACATGCAACATGCGGTGAGGCTTATCCCATGTCAGTTACATAAAAAATATAAAAAAAATCGAAGCATATACAAACAATTCCCCCGTCCCCAAGCATAACCCATTACCGCACTGCATTCAACTACATCTAATTGGGGTTTGTAAACAACTTAAAGGCATTATTAAAGCATTATTATGTATATTTAGTTTTCTCTGTTTCTCCATGCAATTCATTCTACATGCCGCAACCGCGATTTCTGCTTACTTCACGCATACTAAAAGCATATAAACCATAATTTTCTGAAATTATAAACATTCTTAATAAATAAACATGTGTTAAAAGAAAATCATTTTCATATTTCTCCGATATTCCGAATATTATAGTATTCCTTACGCATCAATTTGATTTTACAATTGCTCTGAAATTATTAATTTTCATTAAAAAATTAACATGTTTGGAAAGAAAAAATTGCAATTCTCTGAAATTTTAAAAATTTATTGGAAAAAAAATACAAAATAAAACTAGGAAGAGCAAACTCAAGCTTTATAATAAATACATTTCTGAAATACTAAAAAAAATTTTAATTTTTCAGAATGAAATAAAAAGAATCAAAATAAAAGAGTATAAAAATTAATATCACTTTCAGATTCATATTCGCTATCGTGCGAGAAAAAGACAGAATGGAGTTGGCCAAAAAGGATATTTGGCATACGTATAAAAAGTCAAAAACCGTATGAAGAAAAACAGCAACAATAACAAAAAAAACAACAACTAATTTGTATTGATTTTTTGCAACGCAGTCGCATTTTCATTTTGCGCACTTTTTGCCACGCTTCTTTTTGGGTTTTTGTTTGCTTGTTGGTTGGTTTGTGTTCGGCTTTCCCATGCATAAAATTAGCATATTAATTGAAGCGACTCTCCACTGTCCTCCTCACACACCCCTTCCCCACTCCCTTCTCTATAGCGCTGTCTCGCTCTCTTATTAGTTGGCCTAAAAATCTCATCAGGCTTTGATGAACATTTTACGCACACAAATTGATGTCCGAATGTGTCGGCCTAAATGAGTTGCATCTAATTGAGTCAAACGCACACACGCACACACACACACAAACACAAACACACACACACACACACACACACACACACATATACACACAATAAACAAAAGGATAATAACAACAGAACATCATGTTCACAAACTGTGCCAATTTGTTTTCAAAATGCATCAACCTGTCGCTTAATCAGCCCATGCCACACGGCGTCTGCCCCCTAACCCAAAGCCTCCAGGTAGAGTTGGGCACAGCGAATCTCCCTGCTCGTCCTCCCGCTCATCCTACTCTTTAAGCGCCAGTTCTCGATTGTTTTTCAATTTGCCTGCATGCGCAAATTGCTCGCAGAGACCAAGTTGATTTTTCAAAGGGCTTTTACAGTGATACAAACTGAAACTTCCTTTTGAGGACTTGAAGGAAAAGGTCTTGAAACTTAAAACTTGAAAGTTAAAAATAATTGTAGTTCCATATGTAAAATTTTTAATTTTTAGTTTTGAGCTATATCATTTTAAGTATTGTAAAATTTAAATTTCTTGTACAGAAATAAGAACTAGAAGTTCCATTTGAAGACTTGAAAGTTAAAGTTAAAAAAATTTATATTATAAATTCGATTTATGATTTTTAGTTGCTTATTACTTTTCAGATATATCATTTAAAGTGCGAAAACAATTTAATTATTTTTTTTTTAATATTTTTCATTTGTTGTACCGATATCTAACTAGAATTTCTAAGAACATTAAAATTCAAATTTAATTCACAAGTTTTAATTTATAATTTTTACTTTTGGGAACTCTTTTTTTTTTTAGCAGAAAAATAACGTTTTCAGAAACTGTAAATATTGACAAAATCACTGTCCCGATCTGAAAACTGTTTAAAAATCAAGTTACAATTGAAAAAACAACGATTTTGATAAATGTTGAAAGAGTAAATTAAAAGTGACCACATATTTAATTATATTAACTATTTTTATTTGATGTTATTTTTGCACGACTCATAAACTATTTTAAATATCCAATTCGAGGAACAATGTTTTACAAATTAAGTTAACTGCAATAAGTTGAGAAATAAATCAATGTGCTTTAAAGATTCTTTAAATCGATTTTAAATCTTGTAAGTTATTTGTCTTTCCGCTTCAGCGAGCGACCACTGTAATGCTCTTATTTACCTGTGCTAAGCAGATCGAGCAGATTCTGGTTTGTTGTCAGAAAACCTTTTACTGGTGCCGACCTTAATCCCACATTTGGTCGATAAAAAGATGTTGTCTTCTACAGGCTTTCCCATACACATATTGCCGCTTGGCCAACGAATTGAAATCGATTTTTTTTTTTCGTGTGTGTGATTAAATTACTTAATTGCACATGTGCATCGTTGCGCCTCGATTCTCCAGCATTTTCGTTGCAACTCGATTTGTCAAAAATCCAATGTTTCTGCATGCCAACCTTCAGCGAGCAGACACCAAAATAAAAAGGGACGATATGTGAAAGATCACGTGACGCATTCAAGAAAATTGCGCTTTACACAGGACATTCTCTGTTATTAGGGTGTTGATAATAATCAATGTTAATGTGCACATCATCAATTCCAAATGATCCCAAATAGCTGCTTTGGACTCCAGTAAGCAAACCAACAAATAAAAAATTAAGAGCATCCTCGAATTTACAAATTTGAATACCATTTTTGGTGAACACTTCCTGAACAAGTTGAATTATAATTATAGTCAATTTTCTCTGTTTCTACATGCCACTTCATTCTACATGCAACAAAATGTCTTAAAAAATAATTTTGAACTAAGTTATTAGTTCAAAGATGCGGAGGACAGAGCCACCTGGCCAAGGACTGTAATAAAGAGCCGCAGTGTATGTTCTGCAAGGAGAAGAACACGGATAATAAACATACCGCCGGCAGCGCCAGATGTCCCATATTCAGGAGTGCACTGCGAGGCAGCTCATGCCCTGCTAAGGTCAGGGAGACGCAAGCAGACTTGGCCAAAATCTGCGAGCCGCACAGGCCAATCACTGGAAGCGGCTGGGCGGCTAGCAAGTGTGGGAAAGCGGCCATCCGGTCTCTCCGAACACCACCGAAAGAAACTGGCACAGACCATGAAGGCTTTGTTCGGGCGAAGATTAACTCTATAACCTTTTATAGTTGTTACGCCCCGCCAAGCTGGGATCTGAGGCGATTCCAACAGCTGCTTGAGGAAATTTCGAAGGATGCTCGCGGCAGATCCCCCATAGTAATTGCCGGGGATTTCAATGCCTGGGCAGTAGAATGGGGCAGTCGTGTGACGAATGCCAGAGGAACCTGTCTGTTAGAGGAGTCCGCATCAATCGATGTAAACGTCGCAAACGACGGGAGGCGGTTTACCTATAGCAAGGCTGGTAGAGCGTCCATCATATATATTACCCTGCTGAGTAGCTCGCTATGCAGGAGAATGACGTGGAGAGTCACCGAGGACTTCACTTTCAGCGATCACTAAGCGATACACTTCGTGATCAATGGAACATCGCAAAGACAGCCACGACCCCAAACATGTGGGCCAAGTGGAAAGGAAACCTCCTGGACGAGGACTGTACCCTCATTGGCTTCGCAGACGACCTGGCATTAGTCGTAGTAGCCAAAGGGAGCAAGGAGGTAGAGGCCGCAGCGAACGCGGCAATAAGAATTGTGGCAAAATGGATGAAGGACGCGAGCTTGGAACTTGCAGGCCATAAGAAGAAGAAGAAGAACTAAAAAGAAGCTCTCGGCACCTTACAGGCTGAGCACCCTCCGAGTGATCTCCGGCTTCCGCACGGTCTCGGAAGATGCAGCACTGGTCCTGGCAGGAATGGTGCCAGTTGACCTGCTAGCGATTGAGATGAAGGAGATCCGCACTAGAAGGATAGTTGCGCCGGACGCTATGGAGACCATCCGAAGCTCAGCAAGAGCAGCGACGATGGACGCCTGGCAGTATAGATGGAGCACGGCGAGGAAAGGAAGGTGGACACACCGATTAATCCCCAATCTAGAGGAATGGATCGGGAGAAATGCAGGTGAGTTGGCTTACCATCTAACGCAGTTTATTTCAGGGTACGGCGGCTACAGGGGCTACCTGCACAGGTTCAGGCACGAGGACACCCCGCAGTGCCCGACATGCCCGGACGCCATCGAGGATCCGGAACATGTGCTCTACTATTGTTCGAGATACAGGGGAGTGTCTGGCTTAGTGCCCCCACCGGAGAGCTTGGTAGAGCACATGATGGAGTCTCCGTCACACTGGAGAGATGTCCGCCAGCTCATCATAAGCACACAGAAGGATCTGAGATTATGCGAAACTGAGCGGCGAGTGACGGAGAGTGCCTAGTTAGGCAACCCACCCCGGTGAAGTAATACTTTACGGTGATACCGCCGGGCGTGGGGGTGTGTGTGTGGGGGTGAGTTTAGTACGCATGCATTGACGTTGTCTTTGAATCGTGCATGCAGGTGGCCCGGGCCCCTGTATCTTCAGGAGCTTCTCACCTCTATGGCGTAACCAACAAAAAAAAAAAAAACATACACACACACACACACACATGCACACACACACAATAAACACAAGGATAATAACAACAGAACATCATGTTCACAAACTGTGCCAATTTGTTTTCAAAATGCATCAACCTGTCGCTTAATCAGCCCATGCCACACGGCGTTGCCTCCTAACCCAAAGCCTCCAGTTGGAGTTGGGCACAGCTCCCTGCTCGTCCTCCTGCTCATCCTACTCTTTTAACGCCAGTTCTCGATTGTTTTTCAAATTGCCTGCATGCGCATACCAAGTTTATTTTTGAAACTGCTTTTACAGTGATACAAACTGAATCTTCCTTTTGAGGACTTGAAGGAAAAGGACTCGAAACTCTTAAGTGCTTGAAAGTAAAAAATTAATGTCTGTTAAATATGTACAATTTTTAGTTTCGAGCTATATCATTGTAAAAACTGTATTTTTGCACAGAAACCAACAAATACAACGTTTTTCAGCTTAATTTATTTGAAAGAAACTTTTGAAACGATTTAAAATTTATAAATTATAAGGATTTCCGTTTAGGCGAACGACCACTGTAAGGTGTTTGGTATACCTGTGGCAAACAGAAAGAACAGATTATGGTTTGTTCTCAAACAACCTTTTTCTGATGCCGACCTTGTTGAATTAATCCCTTAGTTGGTCGATAAAAGGTGTTGTCTTCTACAGGCATTGCCAAATGCAGATTGCCTTTTGACCAACGAATTGGAATCGGTTTTTCGTGTGTGTGATTAAATTACTTAATTGCACATCTTGCGTTGCGCCTCGATTCTCCAGCATATTCTTTGGCACTCGATTTGTCATAAAAACCAATCTTTCGGTCTGCCAACATTCAGAGAGCAGAGACCAAAATAAAAAGGGACGATATACGTTTAAAGATCATTTCACGCACTCGATAAGAATCATACGCAAAACTCAAAACAGGACATTCTCTGTTATTAGGGTGTTGATAACAATCGAAGTTAATGTGCACACCATTAACTCCAAATGATCCTAAATAACTACTTCGGACTCCAATAAGCAAACAAATAAATAAAAAACTAAGAGCATGCGCCAAAATACGATTTTGAGTAACATTTTTGGTGAACAGTTACGAACAAGTTAGAGTGCTCTGGGGGTGAAAGCTACACTCAGGAAAAAAAAATTGGATTTTACAAAAATTGCCCCCGAAAACTAGAAAGTTTTTCTTTTCGAAATACATACAAATTTGAAATCAAAAATCTCAAGTTTTTTATTTTTTTCATGCGAAGTTTTTTATTCGTTCACTAAGTTTATAATAATTATGTTAGCATAAGATTAAATTGAAATTCTGGAAATGGCATTCTGGAGAAACTATAAGATCAATGCAGGCGTCTGCAATTATGAGCTCAAATTACTCAAGTCTGGAATGTTGGGGAGGGGAAGAAAAGGGCATTGCAAGATCGAGCGTGCTGTCAACTGGCATTTGCGGTGGCAACAGTGATGGTAAATAAGTACAGAAGTTGCAGCCGTTTTGCATTTTGCGGCGATGGTGCTAAAGATGCAAGTTGCAACTTGTGGTGGGCAGTGGGGCAAGATGTTACAAATAAGGAAATTTGCATCGTGGAATTAACTTATTTACGAATGCGAGAGCAAAGAGAAAACATCCAAATGAATGAACTCTTAAACAAATATTAGCCGGTTTGCTTCTTATATTTGTTTTTTATTTTTGTTATTTTTTTTATTTCCTTTAGGGTAAACAGGTATTGCCGGTGGATTCGCAAGATAGGTATCTTGCCTGTCTTTATGTTCAGCTAAAATACTACAATATATAATATACATCTGAATTTTACGCAGTTGACAGATGCAATGCCAATGAGTAAAAATTTGTCTTACAATGATTTCGTTTAAAATTTGAATTTTTCGCAATGTTATTAAATTATTTATTAAGTTATTGATTTGACATGCACAAGCAGTGCACTTTAATGTATTTAAATAAATTATTTCGACCTAAGCAAAATGCTGAAATAGATGGGGTTTCCTGTCTAACGACTTAATTGTAAAGTAATAAATAAATTAAATAAAGTAAATACCAAGGATTTTAATTAACTTTAAATCCAAATGAAATAAATTTAATGAAATGCCTAAGGTGAAATTGTAGAATAAAATCTCGCTAATAAGTAAAAAAAAAAGTACTTAACTACCTTTCACTTAGTGTCCAATTATTTTTTGCAATCATAACATAACATTAATTAAGGGTTATTACATCTGCTGCCGCCTTTTGGCTCATCCATCAGCCAGCAAGGCAAAGCAATGCAGAAAGTGTCATCGGCTTACAGCAGATTGAGGGCAGCTTTTAAAATGTGATTAGTGCTTGGATGGATCTCCGGATGCGAACGAACCGAATTCGAGTCCGAACGCACGCATCGTCAATGGCAGCGCCTCGGGACTCGTGAGCAACCGAAACGATCCGCAAGCCAAAGGCCGTGTAGCAAACACAAATTGTTTATTAAAAAAGAGACAGAGAGGAAGAGCGCCGGTCCGATCATGATGTGAGAGCAATTTCGATCACTGAGATGCAGACGTCAATGTACGGCAACAAAGTTGTGTCACTTAGCACCAGCACGACCGGCAGAGAGGGAGCCACCAATGTTCAAGGTAAAGAGAGACTGCGAGAGAGAGAGAGAGGGAGCGCAAATCAGAGCAATGTAATCAGAGAGTGGTGCTGGTAAGAGCAATGCATTTTTTCTGCACTCCCTCTCTCAGCTTACCTCTCTCGCGCTCTCCCACCTCTATCTGCATCTCTTTGGCTGCTATCACATTTTGCACTCTGCATTTAGTGTCCACGGACTTCAATAAGCCTTCAGCTCGTTAGCAATAAAATTGCTGTTTATTTTTTTAAGAGTTAGTTTGCTATGATGCAAAATTATTCATTAAAATGCTCATGTCCACCGAAATAATTTTTTTTCCTCACTATTTATTACATATTTTATATAAGTATTCGCTGGAAATTTGAAATGCATCGGCTGCGAAAATATTTCTAAATTTCAGAATAAAATTTTTTGTAATATTTTGTGGCTACATTTTGTAATAGTTTTCTTATTTCTGATGTTGATAAAATAGCAAGTTTAAAAAATAATTAAATCCTAAAATTTGAAAGAATTTTATGAAATTCATATTTTTTTTAACAACAACCTATCTTTTATTAATTGTATACTTTAATGTAATTTGAAATAATGAAATTAATGAAATAAGCGAAAATCGCAAATCGAAAACTATAATAATTGTATTATTATGTAGAAAGTTCATCAATTAACATACTTTATAAAATTGAAAGGAATTTAAGAAAATAACGTTCTACACTTAACTCAATAACTAACAATTTCGAAAAAATTAAAAATATATAAAAAATTGTATTTGGAGTATCAGTCATTTAATTGGTTAGTTAGAATCACGCCTGGGGATTTGTTATAAATTGTTTCAAAATATGCTCGAAAACTGGGGAGCTCGCATACATAAAGTTAGTCATTCCAATTTCAAATTGTAGATCATACAGCAGTCGACTTGCTCGTGTGCAAAGTTTATTGGTTTTTTTTTGTGCAAAAACAGCAAAATGCAAGTGTGTGTTGGATGCCAGTCGACAGTCGATAGTCGTCTGTGGTTCCCCAAGGGGCATTCAACAAATTCGAGCACATGTTCACAGTTGACTGGCTGGCCGGCAGTTTGTAGCTATCTACGTCAATGGCTGGCTGTAGTCTTTTGCCACAACCAGTTTGCTTGCAACGATCGTCCTTAACGCGCGTTCTCTCTTAGCGGTTGTTCCCACATCTGTGTCTGCGTCTTCATCTGCGCCTGCTTCTACCCCTCGTTTTCGCGAACGTCTACGTCAGTTTGAGCATACGTCTGCATACGTATTCGTAAGCGCTTGTCTTACATTCGCGATTGTTATTATGTAATATATTGTTAGTGTTCGACAGTTTGATCTCTTCCCGTCAAGTTCTGAAGTGTGTCCAATGTGTGTGCAAAATGATGTGATGACGACTATAATTCCCACTTTTTGCAAAAGGTAAATAATTTATAGTCACTGAGCATTTAGCACGTTGCACGTTGCATATTGCACATTTCCTGTTAAGTGTTCGTTTGTGCTTCGATTCTCTCCAACACCAACTCTCACTCGATCTCTCTCGCAAACGGTTTGTGTGTCAGCCTTCCTCGAGCACTCTCTCTCGCCCTCTCTCTCTTTTTCTGTGTCTCTCGAGTAAATAAATGAATACAAAAAAATAATCAGCTCGTGCCAGAATTTATGGACTGCCATCTCTCCGAGTTTTCTCAGCTCGGACAATTACTGCGCACTGCCAATGAGTAAGTAAATATTGGGCTCCAGCCGCAGTAAAGCGTAACTTCTCCTCTCCCCCTACACCCCTCACCACCCCCTCTCCGCCCACTTACGCTCTTCCCACAATCCCACCTTGAATAACCAGTAGGCGTTCGTAATTGATTGTCTTTAATACAATGTTGGCGCAGTGAAAATTTGTTTGATGTTAAATTCCTTTGCGAAACAAAGATACCACTGACTACACAGTGAGAAATTTAGGGTTTGCATTTGAATAACTGTAGCGCAAACTGTTACGCAAAACCATATTTAGCCAATACTGGAATTTGAAAAGAAACTGGAAACTGGCCTAACACAAATGTAACTCAAATAAAATGGGGTTGCCTTATTTAAGTATTAACAATTTTATTAATATAAAATTAGCCTGTTGTGTAACTTAATTATCATTATGTATAATTATATTATAAATAAGTTATTATTGAAAATTTCTAAAAACAATAAGAAAATATTATTTTTAATATTTATTCCATTGTTTGAACATTAAACAATCTACTGAAATGCTTTAAAATTAGAGATTAACAAACATTTTATTGAAATAAAAAGAGTTTGTTTAATTTTTGAATTAATTCATAAGGCTTATTGGCGATTAATCGTTAAAAATTGCTAAAACTGCTATAAAATTGTAACATAAAAAAAAGTTAACTAAAATAAAATTGATTGCCATATGAGTAACTTAAATTATTTAATTACTTTATTATTTTGTAGTTTAATTAGAAACTGCTTACATTTTTAATATTGCAACTCAAATGCTTTTATGCAAAAAGAGAGTGAAAAACCCTTAAGTTTATATAGTCTTGATCAGCATCACTAGTCGAGCAATATAGCCGTGTGTGTCTGTCTGTTTTTGTATCTCTCAGTTTTAAAGCAATTTAGAGAGACTTAAAATTAATCTGTATTTTTGGTAAGGATTTGACCGCTTTATCACATAGCTTTAGTAGACAAGAAATATATTTAAGCTTGAGGACTTGTATGAAAAACTTTGTTTTTCTACCGAGTTATCCGGCACCACATCGAACCATTAAAGCAACATGTTGGCTTATTATTATTAGCGAGTTCGCGAGAATTATATAGCCCAACTCTTGTAGAACGTTATCGATAAAAGATAACAAAAGTCCAAATGTGATCTAGGTATTGTAGGTAGTTGAGTTGATTAACTTGTAACTCAATTTGTAAATGGGTCCGCTTTACTTATTTCTCAAAAAACACGCACCATTATTAACAAAAATGTATATAATTTGGACATTGTTCACGGTACAAATTACGATCCTTATTATCTCTTTCATGTCTGTCTCGCAATCACAAATCTTGTTCCCCCTGGAGCAGTGTTCGACACTTAATTAACTTGTACGATTTTGCCACAGCAAGTGCAGAGGATGGGGCATTGCTCATAAGTGCAGCAGACGTTAACTTTTATTTATTTTTGGCGACTGTGCACTTGTTTTATTTAAAGACGAAAACTATTTGCACCCATTCAGTGTGTTGATCGCGCCAACAATCCATTATCAATCTTTAATGAGGAGGAACGACGCTCTTTATCGCTCTCTTTGGCTCTTCAGTTGTTTCTCTGCATCTCTTTTGCAATTCTTGCATACTATTTGAGTTTGTTTAGAGTTTAAACTCTCTGCATTTGTGTATGGAAAGGTGTAAGAGATCAGGTGTAAGATGTCAATGGTATCCCCTATAGCCAGAGGCTTCAAACTTGAAATATTTATTCGTTAAGGTGTTACAATTAGTGTTCTACTGAGAAGTCTAGCAAATCCATAAAATCGATAATTGCGAATCGATGACAGCAAATATCTTTCAGAATTTGTCTGTGCTCTCGTCGGAGAAAGTGTGAAAATATGAGTTTTACGTTCATTATGAAGTATTAACAGATCAAAGCAAACCCACCCACAACTTTAATGGTTAATATATTGTGTACAAAATGTACGATATTTGGTAGTATTTGCAGACATGATAGTTATCGTTTTCAGATACATATTGCCTCCTAATCAGAGTAACTCTGTAATTCATTTTTAATTTTTTTTCTTTTCATACACTACACAATAAGAAAGAAAAGAAAGAAAATGTTAATTAGATTTATGCCGGGCTTTGCAAAATTAAGGCCACAACAAAACCTCAGATCAACTAACGGTAATAAAATTAATGATATTGATAATGTCAATAATCCTATTGTGACATAGTTTCGATAACTTTCCCATTCCCGACTGCAGCGAGCACAGCATCCAGACAAACGCCACATAAACATAAAACAAAAGCTATTAACAAGCCCTGCCTCAAAGGCAAAAACAAAGTGAGGAATAGAATATAAAAAATCAAAGAAATTGCGGCAACTGCAACCGCGGCGAACTCAAACTTGTTGCGAGCAATCCGAATCAAACTGCAACAGCGAACGGCGAACGACGAAGGGCAACAAAAGTAAACTACAAAGTGCAACGCCGGTAAAAGCAGCAGCAGCAGCAGCAGCAACAACAACGGCAACAACAACAGCAAAGACTGCTACAACGTCAGCCAGCCAATGTGTGTGAGGCTGCCTATGTACAAGAGCGCGCCTGCATGTCTGCGTGCGAGTTGCTGAACAGCGAGCTTCCGAGAGGGACACACACACTACCATTCTGTATGCATGTGTATGCGTGTGTGTGTATGTACAGCCCCCAAAAGCATTTCTCCAAATGCAGCGACGTCGACGTTATTGTCATTTCGCTCTCATAGCTTTGGTTCCGTTTCGACGCCCGTCGTTGCAGTCAGTTCCTCGGTCGCCAGTCCGCAGGCAGCACTTTTTTTTACCCAAGCCAAACACACACACACACGCAGTCATGTATAAACTAATTCTCTCACAAATACAAAGGTTGCCTGCTGTGCTCGGCGATTTTTGAGTTCTTTGCATCCGCGTCTTGGGGCCCAATGTGAGTTGCCTTGCGCACGCCAAAGATTTCAGATCGAACAACAGTAGCAGCAGCCGCAGCAGACACATTGAAAAAAAGCTCAGCTTAATAGGCGCAGCAAAAAAGTGAGAGAGTTCGCGAATTGAGAGAAATTAAAAACAAGAGTTGCAGAAAACGGCAGAATCGTGTCGTTGTCGTTATCGGCAGCCGTACTGACGACTAATTAATAAAAACTGACTAAGTGCTTTTCCATTCGTCTTCCTTTTTTTTTCTTCTCAAATTCGTAAATTGTGAATCGGACGTAATTTATTCGTCTGTTCGTTCGCTCAATCGTTCATACGTTCGCTCATTGGTTCGCTTGTTCGCTCGTTCGTTGTTGTTGTTGTTGTTGTCGTTCGCGATTTTACCGGCGGTGATCGAAAAGTTCTTTAATGAATTTTTGTTTGTTCTGTGAAAATATTACAAAATATTTTTAAATAGTGCTGCAACTCAATACAAAACTAACTACCCCAGTTTCGTTGCAAGTTGAGAGAATCATAAATATATAAATTATAGTAATACATTCATATGTATTTATAATCAAATATTCAACACTTTATCAAACCTTTAGTATAACTACAAGTTTAAAGTTCAGTATATAATACAAAATAAATATTCGTAAACATTCAACAATAAAAACAAATAATATTATATTCAGATTTTTGAAACTGCATACCATATACTATACAAGGTAATAACTAAATATATTATACATATGATGAATACATTAAGCTAATCGTATTGGAACTTGGATTGTGTGGAAATTTTCTAAGTATTTAATTAAACATTCGAATTACAAAAAAACACGTAATTATTTATGTAAAGAGAATAATGATAAATAATGTGTTAATTTTGTCTGAGATCACCTACTAGAAAATATTTGCCTAATTATGCGATAGGCTTCCTTTTTCAAAATGACAATTAAGCATTATATTCTACTCGTAGAAGGAATCTCATCTTTCCTTGTTCTTGGTAACCTATGAGGATCTTTGTCAACCCTATGTTGGTTTTATATCCTTTGCAATTCGGCGGAACTCTCTACTCTTTTCTTCGGCCGTGACTAACTGTGACTAACTCCAACTCCACGGAGATTTCAGAAATTTTCTAATTTTGTTCTTGATTTTCTCCCGCTCTCTTTCTCTCACTTACCCCTTAACGTTTTAATCGGTTTGATGTTTTTTAAGGTTTACCAATCCTAGCAAATAAATGTTTGACCATTTTACGGTTAGATATTTGTAATTTAAATTTATCAAATTCTTTTTGTAAGTTTTTGGGTTTTAAAATTTATTTTCAAACTTTTTATTATTTCAAACTATTAAATAGTTTTTAACTTGTGGAATGTACTTATCACATTGAAATAAATAAGTTAACAAATTACAAGTGCCTTCAGTATCGGTACAAATGATCTCAATGATTAGCTCCGTCCAAAATATGTAACCGGAATCAACAAACAACGCTTTAAACTCTTTTATTAATGAACTTTAATTGCGCATTCGCATGCAATGTTAAGCTGTAGCTATTTGAACTACAATCAAGAATATATATAAATCAGTACTAAAAACTAATAGAATGTAATCTTCGGGACGCCCATTAGCCAGAGTCCACTGTGATTACGTTAGTTACATTCACATTCTGAACATTTCGCAATTCCATTATAAGTCAAGGTTATCGTTAACGTCTGAGTGGCAAAAATAGCGCCACATAAATTAAATTAAGCAATTAATTAAAATATAGGACAGACTATGATAAGACTAAATTTTTTGCAAACAAAACAACTAAAAAAAATAATTTGGAAAATTCAAATCCATATTATTGTTCATTTTGCTTTCAGTATTTAATTAATATTAATTATGAAACTTAATTTAATTACTTAAATTTACGTAAGTGAATTTCGAACATTCGCCACATAAATACTTCATTTTTAAAGTAAAGAATGTTGTGCCTAATGGACAAAAGGGAATATCCTTAATTAAAACTCGATATTCGAGAATTTGAAAAAGGTTGATTGTGGAGTATAACTATTGACGTCTAACTTTCACTGTAGTTTAAGTAAAAAAAAAATTCGGATCTTCCGAGGGGCGATATGTTTTACACACATATTGAGCAGGTTTTTTGGTAAGAAAATGTGGCTAATGCAAACACTCATCTTTCGATGATCGTTAATGACAAATATGTCGGCTCTGACATATATACGAATATATGCCAAATTTCATTATCTTAAAAGTGATAGAATGCTTCGCAATAGCAACTGACAGATTAAAACGGCTAAATCCACCGGTATACGCAAATTATTGTATAAATCATTTCCATATGTATATACATACTTCGTTAGGGCTCATAAACGGCTCCTTCCATGCGTTACAAAATTTATTATGCAAAATGTGAAACAAAAAATCGGCAAACAGAGACAGCAGCCTTCTATGTTTCAGGCTAATTGTTGTAGTCATTCTTAATATGCGAATGCATCCAAAACACACCCACCCACCCAAAATATGCAAACAACTCTTGTGTGTATCGGCAATTTGTAATCGTGTGCCAACATTTTGATTACATCAGCAACCACAAAGTTTTTTTTTTTTTTAAATATTTTTGTTTTCCGCATACTAAAATTACCCATGAAATTCGCAGCTGCCCTGTTTGTTTAGTGGGTGGCTTGGTGGATGGGCGGTGCGTTAGGACTATTAATGTGCGAGAGCAAACAATAAATTGCTTACTCACAGCAAATAATTAATTTTTTAAATGTGCCAACTTTTGAAACTATTTAAATATTTGTATTTTCTTTGCAGGCATAAAAATTGCATCACAACAAAATATAAACTAATAAATCAACTACAAAAAAACACATATGAAATACATTAAATAAAATCAACAATATTAATTAAATATATAGATAAACTATTTGAAACGCAATCTATACAAATCGGAAAAATTAAAGTACTTACTTATATACTATAAGAACAACTTACATAATAATATATATATATTTCGAGTTTAAATTAAAATTGTAAAGCTGCATTACAAAAGCATTTTAAAATCTACTAATCATACATTAAATGAAAACAGAAAAATTATTAACAGTTGCATTCAAAAATAAGCATAAAATCTGAAAAAAAGGAAAATAAATTGTATATGTACAATATTAAATCGGATTATAATCTATTGATTATTTACCAAGTAAATCAAAGTGGAAAACTTAATAAAATTACATATACATATATATATTCACAAGCAAAAAAAACTAACATAAATTAAAAGTGCGTTTTTTTAATACTTCTAATTAACTACTGCTACTATATAAATTTATAAAGTTGATTAAAACAAAACAAAAAAAAATGCAACAAATGTGCTGCATGGGTCACAATTAAAAACATAATTGATTAAAATTAAAAAAAAGAAAAAAAACACACAACTAGGACAACCAAACTGAGACGCAAAACAGCCGTGATTGATTGATTGATAACAATTACCGTTTGGTGGCATGGTTTCGGAGGAGAACTGGAACAGCGACACCATGTCCGATTCGGACATGATCGACTCTAAGAACGATGTGTGCGGCGGCGCCTCCAGCAGCAGTGGCAGTTCCATCTCACCACGCACACCCCCCAACTGTGCACGGTGCCGCAATCATGGCCTCAAAATAACGCTCAAAGGGCACAAACGCTATTGCAAGTTCCGTTATTGTACGTGCGAAAAATGCCGATTGACCGCCGATCGACAGCGTGTGATGGCTTTGCAGACGGCGTTGCGACGCGCTCAGGCACAGGATGAGCAGCGTTCATTGCACATACATGAGGTGCCACCCGCATCGGGATCGACGACGCCCACATCATTGCTTGGCGGCCATCATGGCCATCATGGTCATCATGGTCATCATCATCATGTGCATGGCCACGCCCATGGCCACCCACATGCAGCCCATTCGCATCATAGTCACAGTCACGGCCATCACGCACATGTGCTGCATCATCAGCAGGCAGCGGCTGTGGCAGCCGCAGCCGCAGCAGCGGCAGCATCAGCAACAGCACCACCACAAGCACCACAGCAACAAACGCAGACACAGCAGACGCAGCAACAGTCGCAGCAGTCGCATTTGGGGCACGCCCATTCTCACAGTCATGCAAATGTGCATCATGCACAAATGGCTGCCGCTGCAGTGGCCACAGTGGTGCAACAGCAACAGCAACACCACCACCAGCATCAGCACCACAACAATCAACAGCAGCAGCAGCAACAGCAGCAGACTCATCAGGCTGCCTTAAGATCTCCATCGCACAGTGATCCGGGTGCAGCCAGTAGTATCTCAGTTGGTGGCGCCAGTTCTAGCAACAATGTGGCACCTGCCACAAGCACCGGTGCAACAGCAACTGGTGGCGGTGGCCCTAGCAGGGCCAGTGGTGCTGGTGGTGCTGGCATCAGCGTAATTACCAGCGTCGATCATCACATGTCAACGGTGCCTACACCAGCCCAATCTCTGGAGGGCTCCTGCGACTCATCGTCGCCCTCACCATCGTCCACATCTGGCAACGCCGTGCTGCCCATCTCCGTGTCCAGCACTCGCAAGAACGTGCCACTCGGTAAGTGGTGTCCCCTTTTTCATATTCAATTGCAAAATATGTAGTCAACTCCAAAAGTGAAGTTTACGTCTTGGAGTATTTTTATATCCTTGATCTGTATGAAAACGGCGAATTTACAACTTGATATTTAAGTTCTTATCTTTTATTATCGATAACATTCCCTGTTTTCGAGATGCCACTGAAATTCGATTACCGATAGCAATAAAAACCACAACCTTAAGGGTGTTGATCTTGACATAATATTGATCATACGTAACAATTTTATCGAGATCGGTACATTTCATATTTACTAAATTACACAGCTGTGAGATCAAGAATTTTCTGAAAAGTAAATACTTTAGATTTCCTATCGAAAAAATTTGTTAAAATATTTGTTAGCTGTTTATTGTCTCAAATCAGGGAATGTTGTAGGTAATGTTTAAATTAATTTGTAAAAACCAAAACAACAACTTGAAGTTTAGTATATGGGTTCTTTGTTTTTTAAATTTATAAATTTTTATACAATTGCATTAAATAATGTTTGTACTTAACCGAATCATATTTCGGCTCAATATACATGTATATAATGAGTAAAGGTTCCGGTAAAGGTTATGAAAAGCTTCAAAATATTTTAGAGTGGTTTTCGATTCCATATATATATGTGACAAAAATAACTAATAATAATAATTATAATAAAATACACAGTATTGTTTTATATACATTCTTTTAAATGGTTAAAATACAAGTATTTAACATTCGCTCAGATTTTCAATTTCAATTATTAAAGTTACAAATCTGTTTTCGGTTTCTGTTTACACCCTGTTACAAACTGTATCAGAAAATTTTACAAGTGCATATAGATCCAATGTCATATGTTGCATATCTATCAACATAATATGGTTCAATGAGTAGCTTGGCATACCCCTGTTCTGATATTTAAACGTGAATCCACGTTCTAATGTTGCCTGTAAGATATTTATTCCTTGTCATAGTTTTCTTTTTTCTAGACATACGCATAACTTAAAGTGAAATAAATTCTAGGCTAGCTTCATTAGTGATTCACTTTGTTTTTTCTTTTTTTTTTTGCATTGTTTGCGGATTTTGTAGCCAGTATTTGAGAATGCTTTTATGAACATCCACATAAATAGTAAGCACATCATTAACTATGAAGGTATTTGTGCCTTATGCGACAGACCACGTTGTTTATGCAGATGACAACACTAGCTCTAACAAATTGTGACACAATTAGCAAGTATGTATACAGATGAGGCATGACGCACTTTACAGTGTCTGCACCATGCCTAACAAATTTGTAGCTGTTTATGCGTGGCAATCAAAGGCTGGCAAATGGGCACTCTAATTAGGCATACAAATCTGAAAAGTTGAAAAACAAAAGTGTTTTCCTAGGCTTATTCTCGTATTAAGTACACAGCGAGTTAAAGTACACAAACATTGTAAAATCGATTATTCTCGATCATCGATTCTGTTCATAGATTTATGCATATCTAATTAAGATAATAGTGGTGTTCAACATGATATACTCTCATAAATTCAATAAAAATATGAATAAAATGAATAAATAAAATGAATATTTAAAATATACCTGCACTTTGTGTAAAGTAGGGCAGAGTGCTGATGAATTGCTCTAGGTTACTCTGCAAACTGGTCGGATACGATATTAAATATAAGAAATTTGCATAACTGACTTGAATAACACATGCATAAAAGATGCACGTACTCTTAATGATTCATTAGGTGTAAGCTTGTTTCATATTTGGAAAAGGGTTTGAAAAGCGTTATGCATGTGTTGATAAATTGTACTTCGGGTATTCCTTCACGTAAAAATGTTTGAGAAAATAATTAATTTTTAGAAACGAAAACGAAAAAGAAGAGGAAAGGTTTTGAAATGTTCACCAAATATTAAATACGTATTTATTATCAGTCGAATAGTAGACGCAGCCTTAAACGTTTAATTTATATAACTAACAGTTAGAACAAAAGACACCATAAATAAACCACCAATTGCAAGACAATGATAAGTTGATTTAGTAATTGGCCCTAAAGCCAGTGGATGAAAAGATATGTAATCCAACAATTTTAGGAATAACAATGAGTTTCATTCATCACTCGATTTATTTTTAAATACTAAATGGTATTTGCTGAAGTGAAGTCAAGCCAAGCAGAACCATTGCACACAATTGTCTGCCAGAAATGCGGCACGTGTAGACATTTGCCCATCACTAACATGTGAGAATGCTGTTGTCGGGTGAGCTCGACTACGCTATACCCTGAGCCCAGCTGTTCAATATATTTTCAATACATTTTTAATTACAGCGCGTGCATATACAAACATACATACATGCATACATACGTACAGGCTATCGTAGATAACGGGGCTCTGCAGAATGCGCACTCAAAAAATTTTTGACGCTCGAGTCGATTATCATGCCATCTCTTTCTCGCACATGCGCTCGCATATTTATTTGTATACAGAAAATGCATGTGGCAAAGAAATGAAATTAATATGATAATATATTTTCGACTATAACTTGAGTGTTTCTTAACCGAACTTAATGAAGTTTAGGCAGTTGATCATATTATGTATTAATTAAAATGTTAGGATTTATTTATATCGAAATGTATCGATATTTGAGAAACTTAGGTAGTTATCGATAAAACAAAGCAAACTTGATCTGCGCCTACGAGAACCTATATTTTTAGTCTTTGAGGCGGACGAACGGGCGGACAGGCGAACATGTTTATATCAATCGGCTGTGGATCCTGATCTCGAATATATATACTTAATGGGATCGAGGATGCTTCCTTCTGTCTGTTAGATACATTTGCACAGAACCACAATACCCTATTTACCCATTGTCAATGGGTTCTGGGTATAAAAATAGACGGCACAATTCCTAACGCTCGTCTGGAATGGAAATTGAGCGTCAGCTCGCGTAATGCCAAGTGCTAAATGCCCACAATGCCGAATGCCAAAGTAGTTGCTTGGCACGCTGATGATCTTTCTGGTTTTGCGAGTTAAATGAGTGGGTCGTCATTGACAACAATGTTGCCTGCCACAAGCTGAAAACCCGAACACAAACTCGCGACTCAAACCCGACAAGCTTTAACCGAACGAGTTGGGCAGGTAGACGAGTCTCCATATGATTACATGCCTGCAGACAGTGTTCGTCACAACGCAAGCTTAATGCACACAACACAGTCGTAGCTCCCGTTTTGAGTGACTGCTTTTGGTCGCCTGGTGAGGAGAGTCCCGGCGTCCATGAGTCCGTCATTCCGCTTCACAATTGATCTTTAGATTATGTCTGCGTGTCAGCTTGTCTACTTGTCGGCTCATGTAATCTGAAATCATTTGGCATATCATAAAAATATCAAAATGTGTTGCGAATCTGCTGACGTATTCTGCCCCACAGTTTTGATGAATGGTTATCTTCAATTGCATGGACAGTCAAGGTATCCCTGTAAGTCGCTGCATTAATATCGAGTTGTAGAGAAATGTAATTCAGAATTTGTATGCGTGCACTTTGTATATCTGTGCGCAGCTGGGCTCTTTAAACGAATGGCAATTATAGAAAACAGTCTGACTAAATAAGCAGTATGTAGTAATAAGACGCGCCTTATTATTATGCAGACACCACTGACATTAATATGATGAACAGCAACTTTGTAATACACAGTCGATACAGTCTTTAGACTTCAGACACAGACATATTATTTTCATTCGATAAACAGGTGATTTCTTTCGTATATGTCTTCTTAAAGTAAAATAAATTATTTACGGTCGTCATTGTCGACAAGAGTTGCTATAAGGTGTCAGAGCTCACGCCGTATTTTGTATGTCTGCCAGGATAGCTGAATGTAACATAGGTATAAGTATAGATATAGTAGACATAAGTTGCATATAAACAGACACATTAAAAAAAAAAATAATAATTTCGTTTATCATTAATATTACCATACTGCATTTAATAGAAGCGATTCTTGAGAAGCAATCATACCTTCTTCCCTCTCTCTCTCTCTCTGTTTCTCTGTCTCTCTGTCTCTCTGTCTCTCACTATCTATCTCTCTCTATCTTGACTTAATAATTCGCCTTGGCCCTTGAAAACCACGCTTTCTTATCGAAGTCACGTAACTAAAACTGGAACTTCAACTAAGACTGCCAGACTGTAATGAAAATTCTCTTGGTCTTTTGGCTTGGGCTGCTTGGTTGGGTCGTCGTAAAACTTTGCTAACTCTAAGTTGGATAGGTTTGGCGTAGAGTTTATTTCGTTTTACACGGAATCATCGTTAAGCCGTTGAAGTCAAGTGGCTGGCCAGTAAGCAGGTGGCGATTCCCTAGACTTCGTTCGGTTTCAGTTTATTTAATTCATTAATGCGGTTGTGCTAATTTCGGGCCCCTCAAGACAGACTGTCTTTCTTTATCTGCTTCGCCTTCTACTTTTCCTTCTTGGTCTTCAGCAAGTTCCCAGAATACAAAAATGAACAGCAAGACTTTTGAGGCGCTCGTAAAAATCAAGTTGTAAAAATGTATTTTTGCGTTCTTTGGCGTGTTTTGTTGCTGCTTGTGTTGTGTTTTCGATTTCATTTCAAATGGCAGCCATATTTGTTGCTGCTGTTGGTCTTTTTTTTTAATTTCTTATTTTATTTTTTTGCGTTTTTATATTCCACATTTGGGAATCGTTACTCTCTGGGGCGGTCCATGGATCAAAAACAAGTCATTTTGTTGTATAATTTATGCTATTTTCCAGCTAATGCGAAGGCATTAATTTTTAATTATGTTCTTATGTATTTTTAAAGTAGTATTTGTGGCAATCTGAGCTTTATTGATAGCTAGGACAACGCACACAAATGACTTTTTAATTATGTGGCAAGCAGGTATACGCCAATTGACAAGTCGAATGCCAACAACAGCAACAGAGAGCAATCGCAATCATTTAACATGAATTAGTAAATTATGTCATTGAGCTATTAAAGTTGACTTATATGCAGCAAGGCAAATTTCCAACTTTGAAAGTACAGTTTTAGGCGTGGAAAACAATTAGTTCATGCACATTTCTTATGCTCTTGTTAAAAGAGCAAGTTAATTAAGCAATTATCTGATACCATCAATTACTAACCGAGAAACACTAACACTAACATATCAAAAAATAAAGAAAGCATTTCGCGCAGCACCTGATACCACATGAACCACATACATACATATGTATAATTTACAGGTGATGTAGTAGAATTTGTTATTCGGCTCCCATGCGAACATTCCATGCCAGCTCAAAGTGAAACAGAGTGGTCAAATTGGTGGTTCACTTAAGTGAACATAACATAAGATGCACACAAAATCGTTGAGTGGTCCCGTTTCGTGTGGCATGCAACTTATCAATTAATAACAAGTATTCAGTCAAATGTAACACTTATCGTTTGCACTTCCATAATATTTATAAAGACATAATGACTCTTAGAAGTATCCATTCGTTTCCCAGAATTGTTAGTAGGTTTTCCAAGCACTGCCAAATCTAAAAGAAAAAATGGAGAGAACGATGCTGCCGAGCGTAACCGACTGCGAAATACTCTGTTACCATAAGTTATTCCAGCAGATAACAAGTAGCAAAAAACAGGGTCCAAGTTTGCTTTCAAGTTGCGGTTGATATAAGCTAGTAACCTGCCTTCGAAGTTTGGTAACTGTAGTGTGTGAAATTATGGGAGATATTGAAATTTTGAATTTTGAGGGCGTTTGTGGCTGAACAAATTATGGAAAAGTTTCCTAGTAATCTTTCTTTCAATTTTGTTAATTACTTAAATGCGGGCAAATTTTGGAGACGGGAATGAGAAGCCAAAAAAAAAACGATATTAGTAATCTACCTTCCAAGTTTGGTAACTATAGTTCTTAAACTGCGGGAGATATAGGCTTTTATTGGTTTTGGGGGCGGGAGTGGGCGTAGTACAACGTTTTTTGACTCTGGCTTTCAAATTGTGTGAGATATATGGTCTTATCGATTTACACTAACAGGTGTGTCGACTTAGGTAGACGGAGGTGGGCGTGGCAAAGTCTGACGCAGGCACAGATCAGATCAGCCCAAGTTTCAAAAAAATGCATTCACACAGACCGGCAGTCGGACAGACAGACAGCATGACGGACATTGCACAAACCTATGATAACGGCGGTAGCAGTGTAAGAAAATATTTGCAGTATTGGCCACTAACTGCATTCAAATTCAAGTCAGTTCAACGCTCTCCCATTTACACGTGCATATTATTAGTTGCTCCAAAGTCAACCTCAACAAACCTGCTCCGACTGATATGCTCAAACATGTATACACACAGACACGCACGCTACTGCAATTAATGACAAAAAAAAAAAAAAAAAAACAGGTAAGAACAGCTATGTTTGGCATGCTTATGATTATATACCCTACAAACTTCAGTTAACAAAAAAAAGCATTAATTTTTCCAATGGGATCTATATGCTATAGTTGCCAGAAGTTGATGACTTGTTTTCTGATCAAGAATATTTTTCGGAATAGAAATTGTATTAATCTCTCCAACGGTTAACTAAAAATCAACTCTCTCTGTGTTCTATTTAATAATATTGAATAATGATAAGCCCACATGCAATTTGAGTCTGAATCGAGTGTCTGGTTTGGAGCCGGCTGCGTTTCGACGTCTCAGCTAGTTAGTAGCGACAAATTTGTTACACTGATCAGATGTTTATAGTCAAGACTTGTGAAAATCAACGTCAAGCGGCTAACCGGTTATAAAATTTGCGCCACTCCCATTGCAAGACACACACACACACACACTCACTCATAGGATTAGCTTTATACTATGATTAAAATATGAATGGCAAATCGAAATTTGTGAAATTCATTTGTGGTTCACAGTTTGCCCTTTTAATAGCAAGTTGATACAATTTTTGGAGGCGTCATCATCATATGCAAATATTAAATTAGATTTTGCATTTGTATGTTTTGCATATGTTGTTTATATATTATTATCTCATAATAATATTGCATGTATTTCTCACTTTTTGCCCTTTTGGCTGCACGTCAATTTCATCTGTATGATAATTTTTGATTTGATTTTGATTTTTTTTTGATTTTTAATACTGTTAATTACTAATATGCTAACGTAAGCAATATGCTTGGGAATATATACAAAATCGAGAGCAAGTACGGTAATTAAATAATAATACTTCTTAAGTGCATCATAAATACTGTTTAATTCTGTTAAGCTTAAGTTATCACGCATGCACTTAATTTAAAATTCGAAAAGAAGCATAAACATTTATGAATTCCACATTTGATATCTTCTTTCATAAAAAGATATCTCACACTTTTAATTAAAACATAAAAAGAAAAGAAAACAAAAAAAAACAGAAGCGAACCAGTTCTTTTTTTCAATTTCTTGTTTTTTGTTCTGCCTGGCCGTCTTTTAAATATCAAAGTCGAGTTTAGGTTCCTGTTTGCACTTCATGCTATAATTATCCCAATTATGTACTTAATTTAATGGCTAACGTGAGCTTGTGCTTAAGACATCCCTATTGATTGCAATCCGAGTGTGCAATTATGTAACATGCCTGCTGGCATAATAAATATATAGGACGAACATCATTTGTCGATGATTTTTGCATGCACTCATTCAGCTTGATATTTGCCCATTAAATAAAGTGCATGTAATTCTGGGCATATGGATAAAACACCCAAAAAAAAATCAAAATAAAACATGAGAGAACGTTGCAGTCGCGCGAAAGCGGCTGCGAAATATTTTCATACTATAAATAATACCAGCTGATAACAAGAAGAAGTGGCAGGAACAGGGTGGGTGTAGCCAAGAATTACCGTTCAAGTTTGCCTTTCAAATTGCGGTAGACATGTTTTCTGTGAATTTCTGAGCCGTGTGACCGAATTCCGACCTTTCAACGACATTGCTAACAAACTACCAACCAAATTGTTAGTAATTAATGTTCATACTTTGTTTGACGCTGGCACAGACCAGTATATGTTCCAAGGTTCTATCTGTGTCGCAAAAAAGTTGCGTTCATACAGAAAGTATATGTATATAGAAGAGCCCACCCAACGGGACTCGTCTGCCTGTCACTTGCAGCAATTCATTTGAATTTGTGGTGCCAAATCCACTCATTCGCACTCATTAGAAACTTGTTGCATTTTCAATTTGAATTTGAATACAAAATCTGCATCAAAATCAAATCAATTTCGTAATTGGAATTCAAATTAACACTTACACTCAGAAAAAAGGTATTGAATTTAGAAAATTGGTCTAAGATAATTTGTATATTTTGGAAACCAACATAAGCTGTAAAAGGCCGTGAAAACTAGAACATTTTTCCGGTTTTGAGAAATAATTTCTAAATATACTAAAAAATACCCTGGAATTTAGAAATTTATATCTAATTGTAAGCAAAAATTTAGCATTGAATTAAGAAAAGAAAATCCTTGGTTTTTAGAAATATCATAATTTGTGTTTTTTATTGTAGTTTATTATTATATTTTATTGCACATATATAAATAAATATGTATATAATATTAAGTCGTACAACAAAAGTAAAAGTAAATGTATATCGATACAAATCGATTTCCGATAGCAATAAATGACAAGATTGAAAATTGTATATCCTAGTCGAGCTGTCTCGATAAGAGCATCCCAACTTTTATCACTCGTAATTAACAAATCCCTTAAGCATTAAATGACCTCTAAAAAGTGCACTCACTGTTTATAAGCTTAGTTGTGTTGCTAAATTGCTGGCTTATTTTATTAACACTCACTTTTCACAACGGCTTGTACGTACTGGAAAGCCTATTAAGAAAACCGCTCGCTATGCTAATGCCAATCGTTGGCACAGACATGGTCATTAAGCAGCAACTACTTAAACAATTTATTAGTTTTTGTTGCCAACGTTAAATTTGTTGCCGTTTTAAAAATTTTTGAAGTCTGCCCACGATTTTAGCTAGGACCCAAAATGCTCACAGAGAATGCCCATAAAATTGGCAATGACTCTGCGCGAATATTTAAGCGCATTTTTAATTTATTTTCAACATTTTTACAATTCAACAACAACAACAACAAAAAAAAAACATTTAAACGAGAGTCGCAGACTCTCAGATGCTGTGGCTTTTGCATCAAAGTTGTAAATGTCGCGTTGAGTCGTAAATGTACAACTGTATGTCTGTGTGCGTGTGTTTGTGTGTGTGTGTTTGTGTGTGTGTGCTTGTGTGTGTGTGTTTGTGTGTGTGTTTGTTTTTGTATGTGTTTTTGAGGTTATATGGTGTGTAACGACAAGCAACGATTCGAGAAACATGCTCATGATGAAAGTCATAAGAACATGCGAGTCTCAAAGGCAAATTACGTTGCGCAGACGCATTTAATGAGCTCTTTTTTGAGTTAAGTCGACTCGGCTGGACTCAACTCGACTTTAGCTGCCTATTTATTGACTTTTGCTTGGCTTGCTTATTTTCTTTTATTTCTACAAAATATTCAAACAATTTTTCACAAACATTTCTATTTATTTGACTTATTAAAAAAAAAAAAAAAATAGGTAATTTTTGCTTCAGCGTACTTAAATCTGATCGCAAACAACCTTCAATTATGTTTCCAATTTCCATATCCGTTTCGGTTTTACTTAAAACAAATATAGAAAACTATTTAAATTTATATTTTTATTTAACATTTATGATCAAATAATTGCATTTGTTTTTGTTGCGTAGATTTTATTATCATAGGAATGTTCGATCTTTGAACTCACAGTGCGGTTATCGATTGAATTATAGCAACTGAAAACTGAGTAATTAAATTTAAAAATTAAAATGAAAAATCATTCAAATGCAAAATAGTTTAACATTTGTTGCAACGATAAAAAATCACAAAACATAGTAATAAATTAAGTAAAACGTTCAGAAAGGACAGAGAAAGAGTTAGAGTTAAGCACGTTTAGAAATTTCGACTTATTATGAAAATGGGAGTACGATTACCAAAACACGCAGCATACAACAATCGTAATTTTGTGCAACCAGAAACCAGCCACTCGTGCAGCGAAAAAAAAAAATATCTTGAGAATATATTGAGGCATAACGACCGTATTTTGTGACATTATGTTGGTTTGCAACCACACAAGATCGTATTGTATCGCTTGTGTCGGCAAATTGCCGCACAGCTTGCGGTAGGCGTAAGTTCAACGACTCGATTATTAAAAAAAAATCATGGGGCTTAACATAGCTGTACTATTTTCTGGGGTATAAGTTGGGTTGGCTTTAAAATTCACAACAATTATGACATTCCACTCGAAATAAAGAAAATCGACATACGATTTTTCCTCTTTTTAAAAATAATTTCTAAATATAAGTAAAAAAAAATTCTTAATATTAAAAAGGCTGATTTTCTATTTTTCACAAATATTTTTCTATAGAAACACAGAAAAATTTTAAAATATTTTTAAAATTTGAAAATACATACCGTTATTTTAGAACAAACCATTCTGCAAATACTCCGTCGGTAGAAATTCATTCAACTCGCGGTTTCGAATCCAAACTCAATCAAATAAATGTAAAAATTATTTGTAATGTTTGCGTATGTGAAAAAGTTAAATTACGACTGAAGTTATTAGTATTAGCAATCAACGTTTGGGGTTTTCGCCAATCTTAGTATAATTTTTGAAAACTTGTTGCTGTTGATTCTGGTTTTGGTTCTTTTATGTTGTGCCACAGGTTCAATGTCCGTTTTATAGCTACCATTTCGTTTGGCCGCAACAATTGGCATTGCTTTAGCTAGGGGCTTAGGTAGGCTGTTCATCTAGGCACCCTTTGGAAGCACATTATTGGCTTGCGATCTCAAACATTAAATTATAATTTACAACGTTGTTTCTGTTGTTTTGTGCTGTCAAAACATAAAACAACGTGATGTCTTTTTTTTAAGCTGATTTTTACAGCGCGTAACTTTGTGAAAGGCACAGCTGAAAACGAAGCAGAAAGAAGAAAAAGTCGAATAAGCCGTATGATCCTAAGCCCAAGCCAGCGACGTCCTCGCTGGCTGGTTGGCTAAAAAATAAAATACAAAGGAAAAAATAATTTAATTTGTTCTGCCTGTTGCATGTCGTGTGTGCTTAGGCATTCGGTTGCTAAATTGAGTTCCATTTTAGATTGAACCTTTTATGCATGGAAATAATAATCGAGAAAACTCGAAATAAAATTCAGCTCAGGCAGACTCCAAGTACATCATAATGATTTCTGCAGAAGTTGCAGAGAAGTAGAGGAGGAGGAAACTCCGGAACACTTATTCTGTTACTGCCCAGCACTTGCAATCGCTACACTGACTTCTTAGAGTGTAAGTCTATCACAGATAAATGAAACTGGTTGGATCACCTCTTGATCTTACCTCACTCGAGTACAACATAAATGAAGTGAGATCCCACATGGTATCACATCAGCTCTAGCATGGTCGGCAATCATGTAAACTAACCACATTAAGTGAATTTTGAAGCTAGCCAGTTTTTATCAAAAACTTGATTTATTTGTTTTGACAAGAAATTTCTCGAAACATTTTAAAGCATTCACTTACAGAGATATCTCCAAACTTTTAATTTACGAAAAGGCATTCATCGTCGGCATCAACTAACTTGCAACTATAATAGTAACCACAAGTTATGTTAGTTTAGATGGTTCAAAACCCGTAAGGTCGACACAAAAAAAGGCTATGCTTGACCCTTTGTGCGATATAATTCGAATTCCTCCGACACTCGTGTAAAATGAGATCAAAGATTTATCGAGCAGTTGCGCCTATGAATTTTGCAATCTTGGCTGGTCCCATGATTGCTAACTTTGATAGATTTGGTAACAATGGGCTTCCCAGAATGGGCTTTGCAGAAATAAAAGAAGTGTTCAGGACATTCTTCTTCACCATCTTCTTTACTGCTGGAGAAGTAATTATAAGTTTCTGGTTAGAGCACGATTTACTGCAGAGTAGATTATGCGACTGAGATTACACATCTCCTCTCTACAGTATTTCGTGCTTATATTGGGACAGGTTTTGGCGTGCTATACGACCGCATGTAGCCAGAGGCATGCATTTACCTTATCTCTGAGGAGTGGCAATAGAGTGACTTTCCTAGCTAGTGACCAGACACCTATGTTAGGCTGATGCCATGCCATCTCTCTGCAGAGATTTCTGGCAGCTTGTTATTTATATGGAATTTGTTGATATCACAATAATAGATTTGAAGGCCGCTTGGCCATCAATGTATATATTTGCACAGTCTGGACTTACTTTAAAACTCATAAGGCTCATAGCTAAAACTACATTGCGCACATTAAGCATGCAAATCAATTCGTAATAACGCAATTTAACCTTTAAATGTCTGACAACCCCTTATGACTGTGTCCAAAGTAGAGCAAACACGCTCTGAAAATGCTGAAAGCGAGAGTGTTGAGAATTTTTTGCACATGTTTACACACACATATACACACACACATACAGAAACGCATACATATGCATACGCATTCACATTCCCACACGCATTTGAATATATGTATATTTGTTCTCCCGTTTGCATTATGTCAACATTGACCCAAGCAATGCAAATAGTTCATTATCATGTTCATCATGAAGTCAATGTCTTGTTTCTCCCGTTGGGTATATTGTGATTATGTTATGAGTATCTAAACGCTCATTATTATTATGTTTTTTATTAACAATATTTAAATTCAATGAATTATGAACTCTTAAGCTTAGTGAAGATTGTTAATTGTTAATTAATAAAAATTGTTAATGAAAAATCTATTTAACTAAATTATTTTATCTGTATTTGTGCAGCATTTTATGTATTTATTTAATGTTTAAGTTTATTTGTTTACAAATTTGTATTATTTCTATTTTTTTATAATATCTTAAATTAAAAATGAGATTACCTAACAGACAAATATTTAATCCGTATTATCACTCAATATAATGATAATAACAATAGATAAATATTAATTAGCACACAATAACACAAAGTAACATCAGTCAGCAGCTGTTTGTTTGCTGCAGTCTCGTTTCGCCTCTGTTCACCTTGAGCTTGAACTGTGTTCAATTGCATTGCTTTTTCACATCTCAATTTAGATTTATTTGTATGTATGTATATATATATATATATATATATATATATATATGTATATATACACATATATTCAAATTCAGCATTCAACGAAATATTCTACCAAAATATCAAATTTATGTATTTTTGACTGATTGATTATTCTTGGCAAAGTAATGAAGAATTTTATTAATTCTCAATCAATTCAATTTATGTTTAAAATATTTTTAATCACGTCTTCACTCATATTTTCTAACGAATCTGCTGCAACAAATGTTGCAAGAAATTTGCACAGTTAGAAAATAGTATTATTCAAGGAATACAATTTGTGAGTGCCCTATTTTAGTTGATATAGTTAATTAACTTGCCACGAAATATTGTATAAATGTGTCCGCATCAGTAAATCACACTATTTTCAATTTATGGTTTTATCAGTTTTTTTTTACCAGCAAGTCAATTTATTTTTTTCTGGGTCTGTTGCACAACAGCTTTCAATGCAACACAAATTACACGTCACATTATAAGACAATAAAGCACGTAGCACCCTGGACGTCTGGGCACGGTTTGGATTCGGCCAGCTGCCGAGTTTGCCATATGGGGCTATCTTCCAGCCAGACTCCTAACTCAAATGTCTTACTGCAGACACGTCTGACCAATTGGAAATTCATTTTCACTCACTAGACACGCAATAAAATTGACAAGAGTTACAAATTTTCCTTATATTTCAACATTTTGTAAAAAAAGAGTGCAATAAAAATGATTCTTCAAGTTTTTAACCATCTATAAAAACATTTTACGTAGCTAATTGTGTTTTATATTAACAAATGTGCGAATAATTGCTTAACTTACACACACGTTTCAATTAAATAATGAAAAAAATCTTAAAATGTTATACATTTATCAATTATCGTTGCCGATGTAAATTGGTTGAAAAATAACATGAAAAAAAAAAATACTAATTTACATATTACATATTTGAGCAAAAATTATTATTATAAATTGGAATGCAAATAAAGAGTATTTCGCATATAGTACGCTCTAAAATTGTTGCCTCAAGAAACAACTAAAATAAAAAAAAAATTATATATTTTTATCAGTCGTTTGTAATGCTGTCTACATAAGATTTTTAATTTTAGTTTCATACATATATATCCATAACGATTGCATAAAATAAAAATATTTTAAGAGCTTTAAAAGATTTATAGGCAATTAAAATGAAGAAGAAAATCAAGAGAAAACATAACTGACGGATATTACCGACTGGGGTATGCTCTGATACCGGCGTAATATCAGCTGATGACAAAGAGTTGGCTAACAACAGGCTTGGGAGTGGTGTGCGTTGAATATTCATTAAATCCAGTTGGGCTCCAATAATATAATAACAAGTAATACTTCTTTTTCAAATTCTGTAAATCCAGCTTAAAACATTGTGATATATAAGATTTTATCGATTTTAATTTTAAAAAAGTGAAAAATTTTTGTTTATTAATCTTTGGGGAGTCGGAAATATACATTGAAAATTTGATATCTCCATCTCAAAAGTTGTGTAAAATATAGGCATTTGCGATTTTAAGGAACGGAGTACCCAGATCTATTACAGTTTTGCATATAATGAGATCCCTTTTAAAATCGTCAAATCATTCAGCCGTTGTCTTCAAGTTTAGTGACTCTAGTTTTAAATTGTGAGTATGTCGTATTATCGATTAGAAGTTAACGATTCTATTGATTTGCAATTAGCCAGCCAATAGCGCTCCAATTTTAATCCAACTTTAGAAACACAATATTAAAGCGAAAAAAAATCTGTTTAATGCTAATGCCAAATTCGAATTATATTGCTTTTTATTTGTTTAGAGCAGCAATCACACACTACATACACACCCACACATATAAGCACACGCGCACACACACAGTTGCAACAACAGCTGTCTGGGGCTTCATACCCGAACATTCCGCAACTCACTCGTCTCGTCGACGACTGTTGGCACGTAAGCAGTTTTCTATTATAACCGCACAAGCAACAAAAACAATATTTGCAGTGCACCTCTCTCTCTCTCTCTCTCACACTATCTTGCACTTTCCTCGCCCGCGGACTCTACTCTCTCTCCACCGTAGAGCACACGCTCTCACTTTGTCTCTCTCCTCTCCCAGTCGTTGTCTCGCCTAAGTATTGCGTATTGCACTCGGTCATTTTGGTTGCTCACTTGAGTTGAGCTGCCTTGGCAACAAATGTAAAACTGCGCACTCAAGCAATTGCCTCTAATTTATTCTCCCATTTCGGCTTGTGCAATGATATTCATATTATGCATACACCGCATGGAACATAAATGTTTTTCATGTAGATGCCAAGAAATTGTGTCTAAGACAAAAGTGCTGTATGTAATTTATGATGAGCCGCGGGCCAGTAGCATCTGATTAATTTGACATGACTTATTAAGCAATATGTTTATTCCGTTAATTACCGTCATTTATGTCCGCCCTCAAGCACAAATACAAATGTGCGATATTGTATGATTTACGTTTGAATTCGAATCTACATTTTATCAGTTCCGAATTTAATTATTTATTGATTATCAATGGCTTGCTTACCGGCAAATTGTTACTTGCCTTGATTGTTTTTGATTTGTTCTTGTGGTACCAGTAATTGGCAAACTTTAAATCAATATTTAATTGGTCAGGTTTTTCTTTTTAATTAATAAATGCTGTACAGTGTCACATTACACATACCATTTTATAGCCGACATGATACCTGAGCAAATCTGGTTTGTTGTTTTTTGAAAATGTGTCAAATGGGTATAATGAAGTTGTGCACAGGGATGTAACAGACATAATATACTTAAGTAGGATCAACAGCGAAGTCGACCATGCATGAGTAAGCCGATCTAAGAAATTATAAAAGCTATAGGTATCAAATTTGAAATGCAAGTTCTCATTTACCAAATCAAGTTTATTTCAGTCGATCGGAAGCTTTCCACGCATCGATGCAAGTCGATTTATGATAGCAATAAATTCCTAAATATCAGACCACCGTACGATATAGCTCCCAGAGGAGAAATAGTTTGAGATCACAATTAATAATTCAATTTTGGATTGAGCAGGTCGACTACGGTGTGCAAGAGTATGCAATCTTCGGCATGCTTAAGTTGGCTACTGCTTTCTTGTTTTTTTTAGACTAATGGTTGCATTAACTCTTGAGCAACTCTTGTACATACAACTCCATAAATATATGTAAATAGAAAAATTGTGAAGCCGATTCGATAAGAAAAAAAGGAGTCCGATGTTTATAACCTAAATAACAGACTCAAGCCAGATTTATTTTAATAAACCTTGGATCGGTCGACTCAGGCCACTTTATTACATACAAATCTAAATATGGCTAAATAAAATCATCAACATTGAACCACTCTATCAAATAGCTCCAATGCAACAAATGGTCGAAAGATGCTAATCACATTCAGCAAAACAAAAAACGGTCAACTTCGAACCACTTTATCAAATAGCTCGTACAGGAATAATCGGGAGATCCCTTGACAAATATGTTACCCTTTCTCATACTATTCAGAGCTGGATAGAACAAATAGAGTTTGCCGGGTGTAAAGTCTCATATCCACAGCTCTTACGATTTGGGCGTTGATTGCCAAACACCATTTTGGTTTGTAAGGCTATTTACAATATAAAACAGAAAAGTCAAACAAGGACTCATGGCAAGTGCCCTTCAATTAAAAATATCTCAGATTAAGCCAGTGCACTCTTTTACCCATTAACCACAAACACTGCATAAATTATAAATGATTTTATGAACCAAATGAAAAAGATGCACACATATTGATAAATGTATGTGCATAAATATATATGTATATATACAAATGCAATGGGAAGACACCACCCAATGTGCAGATCAAAAGCTCAGCGTTAATGTCGAAAATGGAATTGGAGATTGATTCAGGGGTTCAACCCACCCAATTCAATTGAAATGGGAGTGTGTGGCGAGGACCGTCCGTTATTTCAAAGGGACATGGGGTCTTATCAACTGATTTATATCACAGTCACAGCAATTAACGCGAATGTAAAGTGGCGGCAATAAAAAGACGTTCGAAAAATGGCAAAAAACACTCGAAGGCAATGAAAGACAAAAAATCAACGTACAATATATATATGTATATAAATATATGTATATATATATATATATATATCAGCTGCTTCTCATACTTTTAATTTTACGAGCGTCAAACTCAGGCAATGCCAGAATGTGGAGAAGACCTTTCGGCCAAATAGATGTGTTTGCTGTTATTGTTGTTGTTTGTTTGCTGTTGAACGTCGTCATGAACGTCAAATATATATTTTTTTGGGTGTGGAGAGAGGGGTGTGCTCGTAAAACGAACGCTGAGGAACTAAGAAACCATTTTACGATGGCACAGTCTAGCAAGCATTTGGCGTCTGTCTATAAGACGAATTATAGCCTCAGTGTCTAAATTATGCTCAAGCGTCGAAAATATGGGTTGCCATTGAAATCATGTATGAAATTAGAGAACGAACAGTAGCTAGAAAAACGTTTTGGGAAACAAATGCATTAGCTTTGGCTTAAAGCCAACTGCCAATTGGCCATTAAGTCACGAAACACGTTTTGCAAAAGGCCGACAACCCTACCACTTAGATAAGGAGCTAAGCGCTGCGCTTATCACACACAAAAAGGGCAGCAAACACAACTTGTGCAATCAATGCCAACCGTTGATCCGTGGCCCTGGTAAGTGATAAGCTCACATGTGTATTTGAAACTGAAAGTCGTGCAACGTGAGCTAGCACTTAAACTAGCTTGTCAACTAAGACCGGGGGTCTAGGGCGTCAATGGGGTCTGCCCTATAACAGACACAATGTCAACCCTTCAATTCAAAGCAGATAGTCTAAAAGAGCAGTAAACACAGCCCTTGTTTGACAAATATCGACAAGTTGAACAATCGTTCATTATTTTACTTATATTTTACAGACACAATTTACAGTCTGGCCTTTAAATAAAGAATATCTCTGCGGAGATGAAAAATAAAAACAGGGTTTTGAAATGTAGTAACTTCAGACAAGTATTATTTCTGGCAACAAACCTTATAATGCTATTCAATATTCTTCAAATTTTAAAACTGAATAAAAGAAAAAAAATATATATTTTATAGTGCCGATATATATTGTATAAGTATGTTGACAAGTGAAAATTCCAAAAATTTAAAACATAAGTTTAAGATTTGACAAGAATTTTTATTTTAAACTATTTTTAACAAATTTAGCTTCTGAAACTTATAATTGGGAAAGAGTATTGTCTAGATAAATAGTTAACATTCTTATTTTCTCTATTCAACATTTGAAATGGAATACTTTTTAATTTAGGTTGCATTTTAATATTAAACATTTTAATTTTAAAACATTTAATATTCAGAAATCTCAAAACAAAACATTATATATTTAATTGAAGTAAATTTGGATTTCATATATAATTGTTTACGGTGTCGTTTTACTAGGTACTTCTAAATTTATAGGATAAATGGTGTGAGGTGTTTGGATGATGTTCGCAAACGCCTGGGTTGCTATCTAAAAATAGCGAGTTCTATCTAGATCATGTGGAGAACGCTGCCAGGAGACTTGACAATTCATTAACTTTTCGAACAGAGTGAGAAGGGGAGAATATCAAGACTTTGGAAATAAACATTTACAATGTTGTTCTTTGAGAACCTGCACAAATGATCTTGTATAATTATACAGTTACAAATTGTGCACAATCTTTTCGCAATAAAATATATATATATGCATTATTTATGGCGGAAAATTATGCACCTGACATTTGCCTGACCCAACTAATAACATGCTCAGATTTACGGCTTGTGCCGTATGAATAAAAGTTTATTATTTATTTATTTATATAAGAAAAATTTGGAATTTATCTATTAAAAAATATGTGCCTCGCCGCCAGAGCGCTGCCAATATTCAATATATTCCTCACCATTTAGCGAGTTGGCATGCCCGGCACGTGTAATCCATAAACGATTGACGTAGTCCCCAAACGCGCTGAAAATCAACACAAGCACCCACACACTCGCATTGCACACATTTTGCTACTCAATTGCAAATTACACTTGGCAAAAACAAATATACTTAGATATCTATGCAGCCAGAGACAATATGGCATATCTAGATAACTTTATGATTGAACCCATTAAAATTGTAATAAATTGTAATGAGTTTGTACAAATGTATGAAACAGGTACAAATTAGAATCTGTAACCCCATAACCTTTTTTATACATTTTTTCTCGATCAGCACAAAAATTGAGTCGACATAGCCATGGCTGTCTGTATAAACATGCGGTTATCAGAGACTGTATCGAATTCCGATAACAATATATATATAAGCTTACAACTGTTAAACCTATAAAATACCTTAGGAAATTATTGAACAACTGTAAACATGTCATCAACTTTTCTTAGCCAAATCGTTTTTTCAAACTGTTGATTTTAGTTTCGCACATTAACAACCTGGCTCAGGTCATCACCTTGTCGAGTTGTCTCGACTAGATGATTCTAACTTGCAATTTTATTATATTTATTTTGTTTAAATGTAGCTTTAGTTAGGTATTTAAATAAATATAAATAAATATTTAAATAAAGCTCATGATTATACATTATTTTTTGTTATAAATATCTTATCTCGAAATGTTCATATACATGCATTTAAGCATTATAAACTTTTAAGCGATGTTCTCGCACTTTTGGTTAAAGTGTATGCAATTTATATATATGTGCACCATTTGATTAATGGAGGCAACAGTGTGGCAATCGTCTCGGCAGATGTGGATGATTATTTCGTTATTTCTACTTGCCTTTTTAGCATTCCCTTACTTTAATAAAACAGATTCTTTAGCTTTGTAAATAAGATCTAATAGAAGCGGTGTTCGTTTGGAAACGAAAAGTGTGCCATGACATTTTTGCAAAACATTACCAAAGTCTTTAATTAAATAATTAAAAAGCAATAATTTCTAAAAAAAAAAAAAAAAATAATTTATTAAGTGCAATTAAATTGAAATGAAATCATCAAATCATTTGTCAAATTGAATGTCAATTCGAATAAGCTCGACTATCAATTAAAATACAACAAAAATACAAATTATATTTATAGCCAGATATATGTATATATATTGACAAATGTCGGCACCAAGTGCAAATGGAAAACATATGCAACTAAATGATGATGCATGGTCATTAAGACTGAAATGATCACACCGATTTTGAAATGCCCTTATCGTACCTTTAAATGTAAAATTATTTACAATTCAAATCAGAATCGGATAAATAATTTTCAAATAAATAATTTCCATATATAAGAAAAATTTTCTAAAAATGAGAAATACTTTTTTCAATTTTTCAGACATTTATTGATCGTAATAGAAAATATCTTTTTATCCCAATCCTTAAAATTTTAAAATAGTAAAATATTTGTTATAATAAGTCGCTTACAATTGCATTATAAAATAAAATAAATTTAACTAAGATTAATTGACGTCTAGGTGATTTGCATAATAGTGAAAATTATGCTCATAGCTTAGCTATAATATATCAAAATGTGTGTGAAAGTGTAGTTTCTCTATTGTTTATATTACATTATGTAAAAGATAAAAAGGGGCATGAAATGAAATTCACACATCTGGTAATCCAAAAGCCAAAGGGGACAATGAGAATTGATGGCAGAACAATGCCGTAGTAATGAAATTAAATTGAACAAAAGTAAGAGTAACAAAACTAAGAAAAGCCGTAGACTGTCTTATCTATGCCAATTTATAAACCACGACTTTCAAGTCAAAAACTTAAAGTCAATATAAAATACACAAAAAAACATGGGAGAAGAGAATAATAATATTCTCGATCGTAAAAAAACAAATCGACAGCACAAGCTTGTTATTTGCGATAATAAAAATAAAAACTATATACATAAATGCATGCATAACTGATGCATGAGGCAAGGGGGCTAAAGAAGGGGTTACGTATACAAATTTTTGTGTGCATGGGTGTGTGTGTGTGTGTTTGTGTAAATATGGTTGGCACGAATAAAACCCGAAAGCATTACACAAGTTCAAGTGAATTACGACTACAAGAAGATGAAGACGAAGACGTCGACGATAACAACGACGATTACGAAAATGACAGAGACGATGACAGAAACAAACACAAAGGGTAGAGCGGGGTGGGGGATAACGATGGAGAAAGCAACAGAAAGCTAGAGATTTTTCTTTATACTATATATAAGTCGTAAAGTTGCTGGTAAATTACAAACGTTTTAATTTTGAGATTAAAACTGCTTTCGTGCCAAGCTTAACAAGCTTAACTTGGCTAAAAGCAGCTAAAGGCCAAGCATTGCTAACTTCCGCCTGCTGGCTACCAAGGATGCGTGACATCCTCAATACTCATGCCAATACCCATAACATTTCCCCCAACTATTTTTCCCATCATGCGCATAAAAACGCTCCTTGCGACATGCAGTTTTATTATCGTTTACTGCATTGCTTGACGAATGCACAAGAAAAGAACAGACGGCGTTGCTGTGCAAATGGTAGGTAGCAGGTGGCAGATGTCCCCGTGGAATGGGGCACAGTGCTTTACTGTAAAGCGAGCAGAGACATAGGTAAAGGCAAAGCCAAGTTAAGCGTTACTGCCTGCTAGATTTAGTGCAAGCCAATGAATACCAAAGTAGAAATAACACCACATCTCTGTCTTTTTCCCCAAACGAAGTGCGAAACCAAAGAGCTCCACTCTAGTGGAATAACTGGCTCTAAAGCTGGAATTTCTATGTAGTCCTTATTTATAGTTGCCACATTTCCGACCTTACTAAAACGGCTTATATGGATTATCTGTAAAACTGACTCTCATTAGTAGCACCATCGCATAAATGTTCCATCTGAGCTATGCATTTTTAAAATGGAGTCAATGTTTGCAGTGTGTAAAGTTTATTCCGCAAATACCATGCGATATATTTAAATATTTTGAATATTTGAAAACAAGATAAAATAAATAATTAAAATATTGTTATACTAATTAGAATTAACTTTTCAATATATTTTTGTTTGAATACTCAGTTTAAGTTAATTTTTTTTTATTGAAAGGAGGATTATCTTTATTTTAATCAAAATCTTAAAGTATTGAAAGAATTCAGCCTAAATTCGCGAATATTCAGTTACATGAATTTTGTTAGCAATGAGAGCAGAACGATATTGTCTGCATTAAAAGAATGTGTCGTCGAATTTGTTCTTGATATTCCAACTTCATAATTATGATTGAACATACGAGTTTTACCGTTTTGCCCGAGAGCACTTTCCAACAGATAAAAAACTAAAGTAAATCTCAGAATGTAAACTGTCTTTCTCTCTCTCTCTCTCTCTCTCTCTCGCTCTATTTCTCTACAAAACTCTCTCTTCCCTCTCTGCCATCTTAGCTCAGCATTCAAATCCATTTACTTAAAGTCCTTTCTTAACTTTATATTCACATCCGTGTCTGCTCTATCTCTGCCACATGCCGCATTAAAAAGCTTTAGCTGTTCCTTTTGCTTGCCACGCATTTATTTGCATTGCTTGTGTCTCATTGCTAGTGTGGCATATCTTCTAGGATTCGGTAGACATTCCATAGTTCGCTTCATTTGCCACATTGCTCAGCATCAATTCGTCTTCATCGCAACTCGTTTTTGCATGCAGCACATTTGGGGCTGCCATTTTGTGGATATTTCGATTTATTAGTTTTTATTGTTGTGACGTTTTACGACTTTGGCTGCATTCTGGCTCCAGGCAGTGTGCTCTCTCTGCCTCTCTCTCTCTCATAGATATTCAAAAATATTACCACTTCGTTGTTTTACGGCCCTATTTCTTGTAGTCATTCTGTTTTTGGTGAATTTTCAGATGAAACAACAACAGGAAAATATTGTATCAAATATTTTCGAGTCCTTTTATTGCTCGAGTTAATTTTACAACTTACTTAGTAGTTAGAGTTGATGTGGAGTGAAATGTTTGTTTTGGCCAGGACATCGATATTTTAGCTGGCTAGATTAATGAGATATGACCCTAAAGCAGAGAACAAACTTATTTTGGAGACTAAAACAAAACTTTTTAAAATGAAAAGTTCAGAATATAATTTGTATACCCTAAATACTTTAAAATTGGGAAAAGGGTAAAATAAAGTTGTGCAAAAGTACGTAGCAGGCAGTAGGAAGTATCTGCAACCCCATAAAGTAAATACCCCGAGTCGATTTGTTTGCATCATCGTTTGTATCAACCGATTTCAGGGACTCCAAGAGTTATCAACTTCAACTATCATAGGCAGATCAATATATATGTATATCCTTCTAATAGATATATAATACCTAGACACATTATTGATGCACTGTAAAAATGTCATTAAGGTCGATAAGGCAAAACAGATTTTCTTTACTAAAAAGTATTCTCATTTGGACCAAACTAATATTAGCAAACCTAATATGTATTTAACATCTGGGCTAAGATTATCTTCTAGTCGACCCGTGTCATGCATATAATTTTAATATATTATTTAATAGCTATTAGCGAATCCAGTATTAGGTAAGTTCCTAGACTTATATTTCATCAATCTATCTGAATTGTGACTTTTAATTTTAACTTTGCGAAAGCTTAGCTCATTTTTGTATGTGACCTTATAAATTATTTGCTTTAATTTTTAGTGTAAACAATTCTTGTAGTTTAACATTTAAAACATGACACTCAACATTTTAATACTATTATTATTCTTTAACAACTGTGTTCTTGTGCATGTAATGTAAATATTGCATATGCCTGATTTTCCAATATTAACATCGTTGCATTGGTGAAACTATATAAATATGTACATAGGTATGGTTATTAAGAAAATTGCATCTCAAACCCACACCAACCCGCGTGCAAGAGGACATAGGTGTGTCAATATAAAAAAGGCCGGGCCACGTAATGCCTGCAATTGGTCTAAGGCTGTACATACATATTTTTATATATATGTATTTATATAGAAATGCTGGTATATAAAAAACTCTCTTGGCAAGCCAGTGATGCGCTTGAGGAGCAGACGCAGCAACACGAACAACGACTACAACAAACCAACAAACTTCGTGCTGCATCCAAACTCATAAGAGGCGCAAAAAACGACGATGAAAAACTTTGATAACGACTTAAACGACGACCGAAACATGGACGAAGAAGAAAAAGAAAAAAATGAAGAAAAAAAAAAGAAACAAAAACGATGCTGCATAAGGAAGGACTCGGCTGCGAGAGCAAGCAAGCAGCAGAGCGACAGCAAAGTAGTAGAAGAGAAAAGGAAAGAGAATGAGAGCGGCGAACATCGAATGGGAGTAAAAACTGCACTTTGCACAGTAATAAAAGTAATAATGCCAGCAAACAACACTGCTACCCGTATATATCTGATGTACATGATGTACACATGTACACACATACACTTGCAAGCATGCATCTATTTGTATGTATTCTGCATATCTATATACTATATAGATATGGGTGCGCAGTGTCGGAGTTCCGCTTATGCGCGTTAATGGCATCGTTTACTGGCTAACTGTAACTGTGTGCCCACAAAAATGGGTGTGGCACGCCACTGTTGCAGCCTGCATCACTCACCATCAAAGAGATGGGCGGTGCCCAAAACAATTTTGAAGATGCATACTTCAATTCACAGGCCGCATCTATATACAAACATCCCATCCATACATAAGCAGCAACCTGCAACGTGCAACTTTTCCCGCATTGCGTAATAATTATCTGAATTTTGAAAAACAAAAATGCTTAGAGCATGCATAATAAACTTAAAATGTAGGACAGGATGTGTTATTGTGCAAGTGTTATACAAACTAATACTGTGTGCTTTTAAAGGTAGTGTTAGTAAGTCTTTACCTAAATATTTCAATATTAAGCGAGTTTCTTCGAAAGTACAGCCGCACAATTTTTGACACCCCATTCCGTAGTTTGGATGCACATAGCGCCACTCTAACAAGAAATGTTTTCAAATGTTCCTTAATATTTGTAGCTTTAAGGAATTTATGAACACCTCTTTTCAAACTAGAAATAAATAAACGGTTTCTTACCAATTTTCCCTGAAATAAAAAATTAAATAATATATTTATTGAAAATAATTCCATTAGCAGTTCGAACTTTAATAAAAGAAATACTAATCAATATATTAAAAATCTAAATTTGACAGAAGTGCAAAATTAGTGGTATACTTTTTAATTCGTAAGGAAAATGCCGAAGTGATATCAGAGGCTGGATATCAGAGAGTTGTGATCTGCAAGGACTTGAGAACAAGGGAATTGTAGTCTTCTTCCACCAAGGGATGGACAGTGGCAGAAGAAATGTCAAACAGTCAATTCTTCTTGCGGAAAGGACAGTGTCCGATAATAGTTTGGATCTCTGAACTGCAGTTGACTCTAAACGCAGGCTAAACACAATGTTAATATTTCTGAACCCATTGAAAGTGGGCAAAAATTGTATAATGGTTCTATGCAAATGTATCTAACAGACAGAAGGAAGCATCTTCGAACCCAGAAGGTATATGTATATATTCTTCATCAAGATCAACATCCTAGTCGATATAGCCATATCTGTCTGTCTGAACACGCATATCTTAAATTTTGAATATAAATTCTTATACACCCCGCGCAGATCAAGTTTACTTCATTTTATACATTTTGATTTCCGATAGAAATAAAAGCTACTATTTTTAAAAGCAGAAGTTAATAATTAATGTATATTATACATGTCCATGTTGTTAATCAGCTCAACTTGAATCATCAAGATAGACTAAGAAACACCCATGCATGTACAATCAAGTTGAGTTGATCAACAAGTCAAGATAGACTACGAAGCACCCAGGTTATTTTCATATTGATCTTATGAGCAGACGCAAGCATTTTCATGTGTGGGAAAGGGATGGCAAGATAATCGACGCGAGCGTAAAAATCTTTGTGTGTATTCTGCAGCGCATCGTTAACTTAGAATGCGCGTACGTATGCATATATGTATATGTATGTAATTATAGGTACAGTAATTATCGGTGATTTAAGTTCGGGCTTGTGAATAAAAATATGCGCTTTAGTTTTTTTTTCCTCTTCACTGCCTGTGCTGAGATAAGAAGTGAATCCACACATAATAAATCTAACATTATCGTAGTAATTTTTACTTTGCTTTTGGTTTTTGTTTGCCAGAACATAGAAATTGTATCCAAATTTGTATAGAATTCATTATGTATTTTGGGAACCCAAAACTCATTGTTATGGCTACACCATTAGAACTTAGGCCATTTTAGACACCCCCAATTTTATTTACCATATATTTATTTTTGTTTTTTATTTAAAACTCAACTTGCCAGAATATTTAAGATTTATTAAAATAATTTAAAATTTATAAATGAAGTTTGTGCAAAGTTGTTTCCTATTATAAACTTATATAAAAGTGGTTGAAAAACATAAAACATACGACAGATCAAGTTGTGAATTTGATTCTTATTTTTTTATTACTCAATTAACAGTATATGACATATAAAGTAATTAAATCGCAACCAATAAAAAACCACACAAAAAACAAAAAACCACTTAATTACTTAATTAAAAGCGGCAAAAAAAGGAAAAAAATCAAAAAGAACAATAGCAAACATGTCCAATAGGTTCACTTCATGTGCATGTACATATGTGTGTGTGTGAGTAAGTGTGTATAATTTTGAACACATGCTATTTGTATACAACTTAATTTATGTAAACTAAATAACAGCAGCAACAACAAAAACAACACCAACTGTGTTATGACAGCTACGCACGCAAAGCAGAAGACACGTTTCACACACACACACACACACATATATACACACATACAGAGCGGAATGCTCACCAATGCAAAACGTGCACCACAAACCACATACCAACAACAACAAAGGCGCCAACTACTCAGCGCAGCAGTTGCATGCAACATAACAACAACAACAGCAGCAGTAGCAACAACAGCAACAGCAGCAACAGCAGCAACATCAAAAGCGAACAGCAGAAGAGAGAGAAACATAATAAAACGGGCCAATGACTATGAAGCTCCGCCTACTACGGAAACTACCGACGATGATGACGACAACGAAAACAACAACGACGACGACGACGGAGAAGGCGACGGCGACGGCGACAGCGCAGCTGCTGCCATTTGTTCTTTTTGTTGTTCTCTGGTTTTTGTTGTGTAGGTAAAAAAGCCAACCAAAAAAAAAAAATGGCAGAGCATATTTAAAAGAATAGAGCCAACTAAAAAAAACGAAAAAGAATAGCAGCTAAACAAGTTCGAACTTAAGCAATGACCACAAATTCGAATTGCATTTACACTAAACAAATGTATACTAAGTATTATGCATATGTAAAAATAGACATACATAGACATATCATAATTATCTACCCTCAGAATAAATACAAAATCATTTAGAATAAGAATGCAATTGTTGCCCAATAGGCACAATGCGTTATTATCGCTCCTTCTAGTGCGAATAACGGATCGTTAAGGAAAGGATTTCAATATACAGAAATTTATATTTATTTACTTGTACACAATATAATCAAATTTAGACTGCGATTCCAGAAACAAAGATACCCTTAACTTAACCTAAGTGGTGAAGTCAACCCAAATTAAAAGCATTATATTTAAAATTAAATTATATCTAAAGATTGACTTTGCAAACAATTTTTTATCTGTCTTTTTTTTGGTGCTGTTTTTATTTCAACTTAAATATTTAAATTTTATATACATGAAATACAACAATACATTTAGTACACTTATATGTATATACATATATAAAATGCTCTTTAAAGATTGATTTTGTAAATATATATAATCAATATGTGATTCGACACGATTTAGCCCTACACTATACAATCACGTACTCTCCTTTTATTTGCCTATCTCTCTCACTCTTCTCGTGGCGAACTAATCAAGCGTGAGCTCTCAACGTTATTTCCCAGACCTCAACTGAACTCAACATTATCTCCATTATTTTTCACTCGTATTGGGTTTCATTTTCTGCCTACATGCCGACATGTTTACTTTGGACATAATATCGTCTGACAGTTTCAATGAGCTTCACTTTTCGAGGAGCTCAATTTGCAAAAAAAAAAAATGAAAAAAAATTGAATGCACAGCTGAAAATGAAGAATATCAATGGGAATTGCGTATACGGCGCGTTTTACGCGTTTAAAGAAACAAGCTTTGAATTTCAATAAGTCGCCGTTTGAATTGTTTAGTTCAATCAAACTTTGATATGGGAAAGTGAATGCGATATATAAGCGAAAATTGCAATCTAATCATATTCATTTTGTTTGTTTTACTTGCAGGCCAGGATGTTTTCCTTGACTATTGTCAAAAGCTGTTAGAGAAATTTCGTTATCCGTGGGAACTGATGCCGCTAATGTATGTGATATTAAAAGATGCTGGCGCCGACATTGATGAGGCTTCGCGTCGCATCGAAGAGGGTGAGCAAAACTAAAACCAAAAACCGCATATATAATATACCCAAACTTGTCCACTCTCTATATGCAATGTATATTTGCTATTTATACCTCTATATATATATATATGTTTTGATTTGATCAATTACCAGGCCAGTATGTTGTGAATGAATACTCCCGTCAACACAATTTGAATATCTATGACGGGGGTGAGTTGCGCAACACAACGCGGCAATGTGGATGATAATTTTTATATTAATTGAATTGCTAACAAAAAAAAATAAATTAAAAAAAATGCATAGTTATATATTTATTATTTTCCATCACTTTACCTTAAATTTAAACTTAAAACATATTAAATAGTGAGCTTAATGCTTCAACAAAACGCGCGCGATTTTCAGTAAATAAAAAAAAAAAAAAATTAAAAAAAAAAAAACATTGTAAATATTTTGAAATCGTTGTAAAGAATCAACTTTCACCTACTACTTGGATGCATATATCTTCAATCAACAAACCAAATACAGACGAGCAACACGATTCTTCAATCAACATGTCCTCCATAGATGATGTCTGATCAATCATTTTAACTTCAATCAACATACCCACGGATGGTTTCAGATGAATAAATCACACTTCAATCAACATACCCTCCGTAGATGATGTCTGATGTCACTCTTCAATCAACATACACCAAAATTGATGATGCCAGTTGAAAGCCAACATCTGCTCTACAATCAACATACCACTCGATCGGAATGATCTATATACAGAATCTCTTCTCATCAATCAACATACCCCTATCTAAGACGTTCGAATATACCGTATATAAGGCGTCCAAATATACCTTTTCAACATCAAATATAATAGCTATTATGTACTACAAGTCTACCCAACGGTTGTTTAGTTTTAGTTCAATCCTAATGTCAAGTTCTGTTAAGTTAGCTTTAGTTGTGGTGAGTTTGTTAATGATATGAATCTAGGCAAGCAAATACAATTTTTCTTGATTTCAGAAGTTTGTCATTAAATTAAATAAAGTTAGACTATAAGAGATAATTTCTTAAAATAGCATTAATATTTTAATTTAACATTTTGATGTACACCTTTCAGTCCAACTCAACGCCTAGAGTACTTTAAACATTATATTAGCCTTTATTGCCATTAAGATTACCGGCATTTGCCAGATGTTTTTTATTTTTATTTCTTGTAACTTTTAATGATAATCTCGCACATTTGCACATCGTTCACATTTTAAAGCACAATTACAAAATGATCTATAGTACTATAGTACTTTCAAACTATGTCCTTAATCAGGTTCTTGAAATGCAGTGAAATTTAATAAGCTGTACTATAAATAGTTTTGATGTTTATATTATGTAAAAATGCAGAGACTTAAGATTACCAATCTATTTGTAATATCCAACTACCTATTGATTACCTATGTATAAAAAAATTGTTATCGATTTAAGCAGTTCATAATGCATATGCCAACTTACAACAACAGCCAGAAAATACTACGCAAAAAACAACAAAAAAAAAAAACGATAAATGTAAAAAATAAAATATTTTCCTTAAACAAAAAATATTCGGTCAAATCGAAATGTGGGTTACTCGAAATTAACAAATCATTTATATATGTTTTATATTCGAACTGAGAATGGCAAATTGCCTCACTCAGTTTATATTGAGATTGAAGTGAATCAGCTGCTCTTTTGTTTTCGTGTCGATGGTATTAAAAACCGTAACGATTGCTCAAGTTGTTTGCCATTTCCCAGCATTTCACTTCAAGCCTGACAGTTGCCAGCTGCGCGTTTTTGGAGTTAGAGTTGGTGTTTGAGATTGGGATTGGGCGCTGCTATTGTTGTCGCCAGTGTTTGGCATCGTAAATGCATCATTAAACCGAAAAATGCATGCGAAAAATTTACGACATTGCCAACACCGTCAACGTCAACGTCAGTGGGAAAGGCATCGAGCTTATCCATGGGAAAGCTGCCTGGTAGTAGTAGCTACAATAATATCGCAGCATCGTTTGACGGCACTGAACACGTCCACACCAGAGAAACGTCAGGTGCTCCACAAAAAGAGATGGAGAGAGAGCAAGAGTGAGAGAGAGAGGGAGAGAATGCCGTGAACATGTATGAGGGGATGGGGAGAGCGGGTTTACTTCGGGTAGGCAAGCAATGCAACGTGTAAATGTGTGCACCATAAAGCTTAAAAGTGTTTATGCTTGAATGCCGCACGTGACGCTGGCCAGGGGTAGTCAAACATATAGTGTAGGGGGTGTACGGGATACAGGGTACGATAGCGATTTAGAAGCGAGATGTTAATTTTGTTGTTATTTGCAAATGCAGCTGCGAATGCCTATTAAATGAAATGGATGAGAAGCATAAAGCTGATCAAAAAAACGGTTATAAAAGGCTTAAAAAGCTTCGCTTAAGTCTACTGAATAAATGATGAGAGGCTTTAGATCTTCTACAGCTTGAAACAGTAGCAGTGTATTGCTTTTTGTGTAAATGATGAGTCAGACTTAAAAATTCAAAGGATGAGTCTAAGGACTGTTAAGTCCAAATTAGAAGCTCAAAGGTGATCAACAATATCAAGTTAAAAGACTGAAAAGTTATCAGCAGATGATCAAAAAGCTACAGAAAAGTGTTAAAGCTCGAAAATAAGTCCAATAAATGCCCAAATCAAAATATCATATCATATCATATATATATTTATTACTTGTAAACATTTTAGATCTAATTCTCATAGGCTAAAACCAAAAGTGAAATCGACCTTCTCAAAGAAGATCCACAAAATTAAACAAAAGCTAAAAAGATCGACTACAGTTAAATGCTTTGATTATGGCACAGCCTTCCAGACATACTTAAGATGTCCAGCCCTCCCAAAAAGTGTATTGTGGGCTTATCCAAATGTTTACGATTGATAGATCAAAGCTCGATTTTTTAAGTGGACACTACGTGCTTACAAATAACCCACAATATTCCAGTAAAAGCTAAAGCGGTCGACCGATTATCACACTGTCTGCCAGACCTTTACTCAGTAAAACGCTGACTTATGACAAACCCATTGTTTACAGTTCGTAGACTTGGCTGGCAATATTTATGAGCTTTCACGCCCATTTAGGCAAATGAGTCAGCTTACAGCTGCTCTTATGACACATTCCTCATTCTAGTTTTCGTTCATATTTGAAGCCATGTCTTTTGCAGCGTTAACCCATAAAACAGACTCGGCCCAAGGCATTTTTTTTTTTTTTTTTTCAACTGCTGCTCATCATGATGTGAATGTATTTAAGCCCTGCCCTCGGGACAAATGCTACAAATTCCTACTCCCGAAAATGACAGAGTTCGGAGTTAAGGAGTCGACTTCCATTCACCAATGCTTATTAAATAATATAGGAAAGCGGAGCCAACATCAGCAACAGCAACAGCAGCAGCAGGAAGCAAAAAATTTCAACTTTACGACTTCATATTGTGGGCGGGTCGTAAAAAAAATGTGCAACGTCAACTGGTACTGCCACCATACCTCTTCTCTACTCGTAAGGACATTTTACGGCTCTACAAGTAACATGCATGCCGCAACTAGCTGCCACTTGTGCCAGACATCTGATATATATATACACAAGAACTATACACATGCTTTATATATATATATATATATATATAGGGATAAAGAAAGAGCAGTGATGTATTCCTTGCTTCCTGGCCTTATAATAAGCAGCCAGTTTGTCATAAATGACCCGAACGTAGACAGAGAGCCGGACAGAGGACTGCTACCATTAAATTGACCGAGCTTTAGCTGATTGCTGTTTTTGTCATCTGCTGTCGCCTGCTAACCCAGTCAAGTGTAAAGTTATTGCCAAGGTTTTGTGGCCTGCAAACGTGCTGATTAAAAACCGTTTGCACGGTTACAAAGGGGCGGGCAAGTGAATTGGCTTAAATTTGTGGAAGAGCATTTCGCTAATACCCTTAATCCTTCAAGATATGATTTTGTACTCAATACTTTGACCCAGTTTAATCCATTGAGAGTTGGTTTTATTTTTTTTTTTCTTATTTCCTTTTGTTACTTGTAAGCAATCTGGCAGCATTAAAAACGCTTCGTACCTAACTTAAGCTTATGGATAAAAAAGATTAAGTGTTATAATAAATGAAATTTGAGATTTATGCAGAAACATTTCCTTAATAAACTTAATCCTTTAAGACATGATTTTCAAATCAATACCATGACCTACATTGATCCATTGAGAGTTAACCTCGATTTTAGTGTTGCCACATTTAGTACTTGTAAGCAATCTGGAAGCATAAAATATTCGTCGTACCTAACTTAATGTTACGGTTAAAAGTTTATGAATTTGAGTTAATGTGCTCCAAAAGCATATCTCTCAAGGAATCTACAAGACTTAGGAAATGTTTTTAAAGTAAATATTTTACTATACACTTGAACAAAATCAAAGATTTTAGAAATATAAAATAAATAAGAATTCAAAAACAGGAAAAACTAAAAGAATATAAAAGACTTAGCAAATATTATTAAAATAAATACCACCAGAGTTTTTAAGAATCATTGATCATTAACCACAACCAATAAAGGCACATTAAGTTCGCTGAGCCCGCAACTGCATACCATTCAGAACCCGTTAAGCTTAAAGTAGCTAGTCAACAATTATTGAAAAAATATTAAGAGTTTTAATGGCAAGATTTTAAGTAGAAAAATGTATAAAGGTTTGCTGTACCTTTGTGTTATGCAGCAAGGTAGTTAAGATGCTAAGCTGAAGCCATTTTCCACTCAAACATTCGACTGTAAACTTTGACCTGCTGTTCAAGATGCACTCACTTAATTAATCCCAGCCCCCCACCCCCCCCCCCACCCCCTTGAAAAGTGTATTGTGGGTTTGTCCAAAAAGTTTACGACTTTTTATTTCGCCAAAATTGCACAGTGGACTTGCATACGTATATGTATTAGTTGCGACCATGTTTTAACTGTGCCTTGGTGAATAGCTCCACATACATAGCTCTACACACACATATGTATTAAGGAGCTCAGGTATTCGCCAGAGCCTGTGGCACACACTCGTGCGTAATACACCCGTTTGCCTCACTGGGCCCTGTTTAATGCATTCTGTAGCTGGCGGAAGAAAAAATCCCATTAAAATTAAGTAAAATTGCAGCAGCAGCAACGTAATCGTAAAAACTTGGCATTTTGATGTTGCAGCAAGTAGTAAAATTTTCAAAAGTTTTTGCTACGCAGATAAGACGCATGGGGGGGAGGACCTGGGAGTTTGGGAGCGGTACACAAAGGTTCTGCCTCTTGCGGCTAGATCTTGGGGTTGGGCTTTAGAATGTGTGTGTCCGTGTGTGTGTGTGTGCGTAATGAAGGTTGCACATTAGGTACATGCCTAGCCGAGGCGTTGCATACGTATATGTGTATGCCTTTGTGCGTCTATGCGTGTGTAATTTTGAAAATGGCGTATATCTTGGACCGAGACATAGACTTTTAGTGCCCGGGCATAGTTATTGTTATGGCTTCAATAGTTTATAAGTTATGTGCTAAAAAGTGTGAAAACCAGCAATTTAACGATATAAGCAATAAAACTCGACTTCGTGCGAAAAGTAAAACGTAAAACACAGTCATGGATTCTAGTATTTGGTAACCTTCTCTAAATACATTTTTAAGCGCCAAGCAATAATTTAAAAATGATCTACAAACATGTAGCCAATTAATATAAGTCCCAGTCAAATCGGAACATGATTATTTATACAGGAATCAATAATTCACAGCGACATCGAATCAAGGTTATTAATTTTTAATCCCCAATATTCAATTGTTTAAAAATGTAGTGCACTTAAAATTAAAGTTTGCGCGTAAATTGACAGTTTTCAGAAAATATTTTCAGTAAGATAAAGTGCATAGATCCGCCCGTATAAATTTGTCTCAAAATGATTATAATCAATGAAAATATTAAGGCGTTCTAGTTTGCGAGCGACCTCTGTATAGGAGTTGTCCCTCGGGCCATTGACTGTGTGGCGCCTTCAAGCTTCGCAAATGCAACCTTTATTTGATGAAAATAATTGAAATTCATTTTCGTACTTCACAGCGCGTGTAGAGATAAACCGAATCGTGGCGCAAATCTATTACAACTACTACACCCCGATGGCAATTGGGCTACACACGACAACAGCTCCCGTCTTCCTAACCTACCCCAATACTGAGAGGTACAGCACCAACTACACGCACCCGCCACTGACGCCGATACGACCGCCGACACCCGAACCGCTGGCACTCAGCCGGACACCACCCAGTCCGTCAGGGACGCCGAAAACACCTCCGCCTGCGCACAGTAGCAGCAACGGCGGTTATCATCATCACCATCATCATCATCATCATGGCCAGCATCTGGTCAGCTCAACGTCAGCGGCAGCCGTTGCAGCGACTGCAGCAGCCACGTAGCAGCAGTATCGCAATGTTGCCGCCGCTGCTGCGGCAGCTGCTGCAGCTGTACTCTTTGTGTAAGTACAAATTATCGTTGCTCATTTTAATATGCCACATTATGTGGCCAATCATGTGGACATCAAGATATTTCTAAAGTTTATTATGAGCTTCAAGGGAGTTAGAGGTAAATACCGTTTAGCTGTGCTAAGTGAGAACTCAAGTTACTCAAAACATTAATTAACAGTAGTTTCCAATTAGAGTTACAAGCTACAGCATTTTTTCAAAATTTCCCAACATATCAAAAGTAATGGTAATTACCAGTTTTGAGCAATGTTATGACAGCGTAACCAATTAAAGTAATTACAAAATTAATTAAATAGTGAAACCTATAAAAAACATTATTGGCTTCATGGTTGGAAACAAAGTTTCACGTTGATAAGCCCAGGTTTTGATTTAATGTACAAATACCTATCTTATTAAACTATCAACATTTAATTAGGCATTTTACATGTCCATACACTTAGCAAAACAATCGCCATAATAAACTAAAAAATGTTTCTTGTTAGAAATAATCTCTAAATGCAAGTGTCTCGTCCTCAAATCTCCGTAAAATCATTGTTTTGAAATAATTTATATATATTATATTTTGAATATTTAATAATAATATAAATATCAAAACTGCAAATTTAAAAATTCTGTATACATATTTAAAAACAAACTGGAAATTAGAATTATTTTTTTTTAAACTTTAAAAATATCAATTCTTGAATTAAGAAAACAAAGGAAATATATTTCTGAAATATATTAAAATAAAGGATTTCTAAATTTTGCTCCAATAATTTGAATTTATTCCTAAAAACAAGAAATACTTTTTAGTTTTCAAGGCGATTTTCTAAAATGTAAGGCGATTTTTTGAAAAGTGCACAAAACATTTGCCTTTTAGCCAACACAATTTTGCAAATTATATTATTAGCAATATTACATCATTCAGCCATCATATCGAACTGTACTCCTCAAAATGAGTTGATGCATAAGTAGAGACTCACATTCAATGGAAATACCTTAAATAATGTAAGGGTGTCTCAGTCTCGACACAATTGTGGTTATTTTCAAGGGTCTGAACTTATTTGGCATGCAGGACGAGGCGTGTTGCCTTTAATCAAATCAATTTCGCAGCATAGTTTTATGTTTACAATTTAAGTTGGCTGCCAGGCTTCTGCAACGCTTGCCACATGCCACTTGCCACTTGCCAGTTGCCAGTTGCCACTTGCCACTTGCCAGTTTTCATTTCCATTTCCGGCGGCTGCTGGCTGCTGCTCTTGCATTTCCGGACTGCGCACGAAAGTATGCAATGGCTTTTTCATCATTTGGCCTGATGGCTGCAACGTGGCAACAAAAGCTGCACCAGATGAAAAACAATTCCTCTCGACCGCTCTAGTCCCCCCTCCAGTCCACAACCCAGCAGTGTCGAAGCATTTGTGCTTGCTTTTGTGCTGACAATTGAAGCATTCGTCTTGGCCAATTGTAATACCCTGTATCCATTAAAATCGGCTAAAAACGGGTATCCATGCAAATTGTGCAGGTGTACGTACTAGCATATATGTATATATATACTTATTGATCAGCATTAATACTAATGTTTGAATGGTCAAGTCGGTCTAGGAAAGCTTACCTTTTTGAAAAGGGACGAAATTGAGCGCCTTCATACGAAAAAGCAAAACCCAGACACTTTCAAATTTCTTTCAACTGTCCTGGATATATTTACCAATATATTAATAATATTTTTTTTCCTTAAATTTAAGCACTCCTGATAATTTTGGTATTGATCAAAAATTGCCTGAAATAATTATAAATTTAAGTACTGTCTGCTATTGTACAGCGTATCTTCTAGACGTGGCAACTGCAACACGAACTCCGTCTTGCTTGTTTATTTGTTTGTTGTCGTTGCTTAATTTAGGTGCAAGTGTTAAATTTCCATGCTGGCTGGCAGTTTAGTTTATATTATACTTGAAACATTTTGTTGCCTTTTGTTCTTGATGCCTTGCTTTAATTAAAAACTCAAGTGGCAGCCACGACTGGCAAAACAGGGAAGACACTCAGTGAAGTTCCTTATTTTATTTCTCTCGTTGAGTAGGGGTAGCGGGTTATAGGGTAGAAAAGGGGTTGATACCACAACGTGTTTGGTTGCCACTTGCCATTGGCATTTATGTATTTATGCCACAAATGTCACAAATATCACAAATATCATAATGCTTGTGCGTTGCCCTCCAAAATGCACATGAAAAACTTTCGCCTCACGTCGCCACAAATTTTACGATGCCCGGACAACACTTCAGAATGCATATTTCAATGTCTGTTCGAAAGACTGTCAGTCTGACTGTCTCTCTGTCTATATCTGTCTGTCCTTCTGTACGTTGCAAGGTAATAAAATATACGCGTTTTGCAACAAACGCAGCAGCCAGGCATCTAAATCTTGTCTAGAAATTGTGCTGTTTCCGTGCCATCCTTCGATTGTTTGCGCGCCCTTTCGGCACATTAAAAACCTCAACTTCAACTTCAGCTTCCCTCTATCCTATCTCCTCTGCCCACCTCTTCTTCTTCTATACCCATCTCATCTCCTGTGGCATTTTCGCATCAAAGGCGAGTCGTGAGTTTTTACGAGTGCATCATAAAACTGGAACGCACGAGAGCTGCGTAAAAATATTCTTATTTTTTTCTTCTTTATTTTTATATATAGTATGTCTAAGTATTTCTGGATGTGCTCTAAGCCTAGGCAAAAAACAGAAAAAAAGGCTGTGCAATTAAAGTATGTTGAAAGACTACAAAGTCAAAGACATTGGGGTTGAGGGTGGAGGGGCATAAGTGAAGGTTTTTTTTGTACACATAAAACTAGTCAGCAGAGTTCGTTTAACTCTCGTCAGAAGCCGGACAAATCAAACTTATCATTCGTCAGCCAAGCAAAAATCAACAACAATTATTCAACTGCAAGTGCAGCAAACGGTAATAAAAACAGCCAAAAACACAATGCGCAACTTTTACGAGCCTCTCAGGCTCCGGGGCTCCAGGAGCAGCTCCTGCATTGCATTTCTTTTCATTTGTTTCATTTGTCCGCATACAAAACTATATCCTCGGAAATGGCACTTCAATTCCTTCGAGTGTTTTTCTTCTGTTTTTTTTTTTTTTTTTTTTTGCAATTTGCCTTTTGTTTGGCTGCTTCTTGGCCAAAACGGGAATAAATGCATAAGTTTCCATTTAACGATATTTTGTTACAGGTTCGCATGAAAATTTCGCACACCTTCTGGCAGTAATATAAAATTGAAATGGAAATGCTCTCCATTTCATTTTCCGCTTTTCTCCATTTCTTCCACACAACAAATGAAATACTTGAATGCGATTTCCAATTTCATCAACGTTTCTGACTGGCGTGTGCCAAGCGAATTTTAAGTAAGAGTTTCTAGACTACATTTTCTGTCGCAAGAGCGTCGAGAAATATTTCTGATAGAATTTGGCATTTTGTGAAAGTGCTAAAGATTTGATAAACAAAAATGCTGTCATATTTACTTGCTTTTAATTAATAAAAATATTTCAGAATTGATTGATTCTGTTCTGCTACATTACATAAATGCCAAGGGATCTAGTGCCAAGTTCTTGTATTCCTAAAAAAAATAAGTAAATCATTTAGTAAGCATTCTAACCACTCTAGCCTTTCTTGCATCTTATTATTTTTGTTTTATTTTCCCATATCTAGGATCTCTGAATAACGCACAATTAACTTTTCAAACAAATTGTTCACACTCTGTATTTTAATTAAAGAGACACTCACATAACAAGTGAAAAATTTCATTTACTAAATGAAACGTTTCGGTGCATGTTTAATGATATACAACTTGGCATTATGCCAGCTTTATATAAAAAGATATGATAGACGCTAGCTGGCCTCCGATTTAATAGTCTTTAGTATTAGCTCTTGATACAATTAAATTATTTTGCCATTCTATCCGAGGGAATTTTAAACTTTGCTCAGCTTCGCTTTCATTCTCATACACAACTTTGTTGCGTGCTCTTTTAAGCGCTGGAAAGATCAGTAATATATACAAAATAAACGTATGTTTATAAGTGGAGCAATAAACAACATACATTATATGTATTTTGTGCTTTTGTGTTGTCGCACAATTTCCGCTGATTTCTAATTTCCGTTCGTCGTCATTAAAAATAAAAGTAAAGATGAAAATATACAAACAGCAAATCCCTTTATTTTTTTTTAATGTTCCTACAGACATCATACAATACATATACATATATATATATATATATATATATATATATAATATATATGTATGTATTTATGCCCCGTCTTCGAGGTCGCAAAGAACCATAATAAATGCAATGCTTGCCATAAAAATAAGAATGAAGCAAAAAAAAGAAATGTTATAGTTTTGCGAGCGAGCTTCGAAGTTTCAGTTTCGGCTTACGCTGCTCAAATTACGCTCTCCTCGCCTCGAATAAACCCCCCGCTCCTCCACCCCTACCCAATAGTGTTCGGTTTGTGTTTATTATTGTTTTTTGTTGTTTTTTTTTTTGAATTCGCCCTTCGGTTAGCGTGCTGAACGCTCTCCGGGATATTTTTTTATGGTGCCGCGTTACGCCGTCTCTTTTTTAGTGGACACGCATTATTAAAAAATAAACAATATGAATATGATGTGCATACAGAGCCGACAGCCACAGCCACAGCCACAGCCAGAATCAGATCCACAACCAGAACTCGAATATAGCCCGCCAGCCCCGAGCACATTTTCAGCTACTCATTTTTCAGTGGAAAATTTTGTGGCGATCATAAAAACTGGAGTCGAGCAAATAAACACAAGTGTTGAATATTGGTCGACAAAACGAAGCAAATATACTCTAGGATAAATAAACGATTATTGCTTGACAACAAACTTAAACTGCCTATCGGAGGCAGATTAATAGATACTCGTATGATGCTCGATAAAATCATGATGTACATTCAGTTAGGTTGATTAGCAGCTTTGTATGTGAGCCATTTTTTTTTTCATTTATTAAATTTCATTTTATTAAAAAAAACTATATGTTATTTATTTATTATTACAATACGAGTATTTTAATATACAGTTTAAAAAAAAAACATTCTCAATTTATTAAAATATTTATGTTATTAGATATCTTTATGATATCTTTATGATAATAATCTGAGACAAATTAATAGGTATAGATGCTAGATAACATCGTGATATACATATAGATAGGTAGCCCAGTAGATACAAAGATATTATATATAAAACAAATGCAAATTATTATTCAAAAAAATAGGATTACATTTTGTGCATACTCCTTGCGAAAAGAGTATTTTCAGTGGAAACTGAACAATCAATGGACAATCCTTGAGATTGCTGTTAACACTTATATACTCCTCAATACATGTATACATATATATAATATATGTGCAATACATGTGCCCAAATAACAAAGTGGTTTTCAATGTTCATTCAGCTCAATTGCAATTAGTCGTTGAACTGTGACAATTGAAAATCAGCCATAGCCAAAGAAGTTGCTGCTCTTGTTATTCGAACTGCTTCCTTTGCGGCTGCTTGGCATTAACTTAAAGTGCTCCATAAAAATCACATTTGGCATGATAACGAAAGCGAAGTAGACTACCTGAAAGCGGGAATTTCAGCTGCGCCCAAAGCCAGCCAAGGTAGGAACTGAACTTCACAAAACCAATTTCACGACCAAGTCAAATTTTTAGCTGCCTTGGACAAAGGTGGCCGCCGTCGTCGTCGTCATCGTTGTTGCTATAAAGTTTGGTTTTACGAGCGCGCACTGCGAACTCATCCTGCTGGCCAGGTAAGAGGCCCAGGTTCGGGTCCAAGGACTGATGGCTTGGTCTCTGACTTGGGCATTACAATGATTTTAATGCATTTTATGGCCAGAGACAGTGCAGCCATATGGGCACGCTGGGATTATGCCAGCGCTCGTTATCATTAAAAACAGTTTTATGCCACATTTGTGCTTAAGTCTTAAGATTACCAATATCAAATTAATTTTTGGTTTTTTATTTTATTTTTCGTTAGCTAATTAGCAAGCATAGGTTTTAGAGCTTAATTAAATTCAGTTCAATTAAAGACTATTAATTAATGAAATATATATGTATGTATATATTTATATATCTTTTCCACTCTCGTATTTAGTGATAATTGAAAGACAAAAAAACGAAAACATAAATAGAAGCAGCACCAAATAAACGAAATCTGTTGGCTGGAATTTGGACTCTGGTCATCTGGAAACGAAACTCGACAACAATTCCCAAGATAGATTTTAATAATATTTATAATAAAATTAATATGCTGACGCTCTCACATTGTTTACTCTTTAAACTAATAAATATTAACAATTATTGCTATGCTTAATAATTAAAACCATAAATGAGATATATACTATACTTGCTGAAAGAGCTCCGAAACTAAGAATCTTTAAACGCTCTGCACCCCTATATATATATATATATAATACCTAGTCGTAAGCTTATACCATTTATTGAAAACTATTGTACAGCATTTGGATAATTAGTAAAACGTTTCTTCAAAATAATATATATATTTATATATATATATGAATATATATATATGTGTATGTATTTGTATTTGTATGCGTAGTATATTATTTCAATATGAGATTATATCAGCTTGCAGCACAATGCATTCATTATTAAGAACAAATAATATTTATATTATTTAAAATGAATTCTTTCCTTCAAAATGTTACATTTCCTTGGGCTGTGCGCTGTCGTTTCAACGGAATCATTCAGTTAGTTATTATATAATGTTCTCTTTAATTATTATTATTAACGATAGAAAACTTAGCATTCACTTATCGCTTAAGGCAGTTTCTAGTTTTAAGTTAAGTGTATTTTGTGTGTACATTGTGTGTATATGTTACTTAGGATCGACAAGAACCAAAAACGTTATGCTATTCAAATTGTAGTTAAATTATTATTTTTCATTCATTTGATTTTTTCTATTTTTTGTATGTAGGTAATTGCTTAAAACTTTAACAATTTAACAGTACTACAAACTAATATAAAATAAAGTTAACTAAAAAAAAGCACTTCAATTTAAATGGAAATCATATTGTAAAACATTTCAAATTTGTATCGTAGCGAAAATAGACGCTTAAAAAATCAAGTTCCAATTAAATAATAAAAAAAACTAAAAAAAAACGTATGCTGAAAATAAAAATTTAAAAAAACTATACTTCGAATATTATTTCTTATTTGGGATAAGGAACTCTTGGAGAAATGAAATGGAATTCAAAAGCCGAACAGACCCTTGAGATCATCGATGGTCAGCTTGGAGCTGACCTTGCCAGTAAGTATACCATCGGCCATCTCCAGCTTGCGATCCTGGAGCGCTTTGATGCGTTGCTCAATGGTCTCGAGGCACACGATCTTATATATGATAACATTTTTCTGTTGACCCACACGATAGATACGATCCTGTGCCTGTGCCTCCAACTGGGGATTCCAGTGCAAATCGAGTAAGATTAAATGATTGGCACCAATCAGATTGAGGCCAACGCCGCCCGCCGTTAAAGAAAGCAGCAAAATGCGCTTGGAGTTGCGCGCATCGTTAAACTCATTGACAATATCCTGACGATTCTTGACAGGAATACTGCCATTTAGTGAAAGTGTTGCCAACTTTTCTTGCTGCAACAGATCACACAATATGTCCAACATCGATGTCCACTGCGATACAATGATGACTTTATCATCCGATTTCAGAACGCTCGTCTTCAGAATCTCTAAGACTTTAAGCATTTTCGTTGAGGGACGACGCAAATTGAAGACAGGATTGCTGCGCTTCAGCACATTCTGTGAGGCTTTGGCCAGACGCATATCATCGTTTCCGCCGCTGCCGCCGCCACCGCTGTGACGGGATGAACTGGAGCTGGCGCTGTCATTGATGGTCATCTTATTGAGCTGAGCCAGCAGATCAATTTCGGGCGTATAGCCATCGCTGTCATTATGTCCAAGGCTGGTGGAGCCCTCGTCCTCCAACATCTAAATCGAAAACAAAATATATTCGACTTTTAATACACAGGTTTGCTTATGTTTATTCTCATACCGAATCAATGAGTCCCGGGTGACAGCATATCTGCCGGAGACGAAGCAGCAGCACCAGAATCTCATGGGACTTCACCTCCTTGCTATGCCCGGCCATACGTGAGAATTTCTCGTGCATTTTATAGTAGGCACCATTGGGATCCTTGATTTGATTGTATGTCGGTTTGCGGGCATCGTTTATGAAATTTGCATCTGAATCCTTTTCGGCACGCTGGAACAGAAACTGTGCGAACAGATTTTGCGAGAAGGCCAAAACTTTAGAATACACGTTCATCTCATCCTTGTCGAGATTCATCTCGATCAAGCGCATCTCTTTGTTGGGCAAACTATTGAGTTTACCCTCTAGCTGCAGTTGCGCCTTGGTGCGCCTCAACATTAAGGATTTCATTAGCAAATTCAAACGATCCTGTCCGCCAGCGCTCTTATTATCGATCCACCGCTTCCACGTGGCAAGATCATCGAAGGGCGAGCAGCGCAGAAACTTCAGCAGCGCATACACATCCAGCTCCTTGTTTTGGATGGGAGTGCCAGTTAGAGCCCAACGGAATTTGGCACGCATCTCGCTTACAGCCATCGATGACTGGGACTTGTGGTTACGCACCACGTGCGCCTCATCCAGAATGATGCGATGCCACTTGACGCCATACAAGGCGCCCATCGTTTTCTGCTCCCTGGCGACGATGTTGTAAGTGGTCACGACTATGTCGTAGGTGCGCAGGTGCTTTGCCTTCGTCTCCCGATTGTTGCCATGATGCACACAGACAGTGAGGCGATGCCGTGTTAATTTTGAGGCAACCTCAGCCTCCCACTGACGCAGCAAACTGGCGGGGCAAACGACTAAGGTGCCACCCTTGTAGGCTGTAAAAGAAAGAAATTAATGGATGCTTAATATTAATACTTAGTATAAGTACTAACTATCCTTGCGCCCCTTGGAACTCCATCCGCCAACGCTTTTGCGCTGCTTGTCCGTATCCGGGTCGTCATCGCTGCTGGAGGATTTGGCGCCTGCGCCGCTCTCCTGTCGATTCTTGCAGGCGAGCACCAGGGAGATCATGGTGAGAGTCTTGCCCAGACCCATATCATCGGCCAAGATGCCGCCACGTGGACGCTGTTGCTCGCGCCAGAACATCCAGGCGAGCGCATGCTTCTGGTGATTCATCAGCTGTATCTTTAAGCCAGCCGGATCATCGGCGAGCACACTCTCCGCCGGACAGCCCTTTAGCGAGCCATGCAAATCCTGCAAGTGAGAACACAATTAAAGCAAGCAACGAATTTGGTGATGTAAATAAGGAATAAGATGAAGTAAGTCAGAATTGGTGTTGGTTATAATCAGGACCTGAACGTTGCCAGGCGCCCGCACATTAACTCGTGCCCAGGCGCAGACAGAAAACGGTGCAGGCATCTCAGATATCCGTTCTAGCAGAACTCATCATGCAAGGCGAATGAGGGGATTGGTGAAGAATTGCTGTAAGCTGACGCACCTTTAGGGAATCCATGGTCATCGACTTCATGGCATTGAATGTGGCCATTCCACGAGCGCCGGTATGCGTTGGCTTTATCTGATTAACCGCTGCCGAAAGCTGATCCCAGCCAAGCTCCTCGCTCTCCTGTTTTGCTTTTATTTTTTGCGATGGCAGCTTGAATTGTGGAACATCCTTCTGCACGCTGAGTCCATCGATGTATTTGGATTTGATGCCAATGTCCAGTTGCAGGCCTTCGATGCGCTTCATCATTTGGGCGCCCTTGTCGGGCAGCTTGTGGGACATCCTCTCGTGAAGGCTTAACGCCTCGTTGAGTTGCGACTGCATTTCAGACAGCTTAAGCGATTCCTTATCAAAGAATTCCTGCGTTACACTTTTACCATTGACACCGGATCGACGTACTGGCGATGACTTCTTCATAGCCGCCTTAATGGTGGGCTGAACGAGTTTGCTGCTCGATCGACTCCTGCTCGGTGCTTCCGAGCTGCGGCGTGGCGAATAACTGCGATTCGATTTGTTCTCCTTATTGTAGGTGTAGCTCGCATCATCTTCGGTGCTGCTTAATATCTCGATGGGCGTCTCCCGATTGCTTAAGATGAGCACATCGCTGCTATTGGACTCGTTGGCCAGTTGATGCTGCTGCTCCTCGGGCTCAGCAATGGGAAAGAGTGTCGAGTGCAACGACTCCTCAATGTTCCTAGCAAATTGTGTGCTATAACGTGGTGATTGAGCGCTAACAATAACAGCTGCCTCCTGCTTCTGCTCCTCCAAAATCTCCACCTTCTCAGACAAGCTAAGCTGCTCGTCATCGTTGCTGAATTCCAGCTCGCTGGAGCCATCGCTCATGTCAGCCGGACGTACACCCGTGATGCTCATGCGCGTGCGCGGCGACAGCGCCCGCTGATCCAACTCATCCTCAACCTCATCGTCTTCGCTATCGGAGACAATTACCGCTTGGCCGCGACGTCTACGGGGTTTGGGTCGACGCACACTGGAACCAGCGGAATCGTCATCGTCATCGGCATCGGAGTCCTCAATGGTCACATTTGTGGCATCACTGTTGACAGTGGTGGAATTTGCAATGCGGCTGGCAACGCTGCGGCTACCATTTGAGTTGTCTTAAAAACACACATGCTGTTAGTTAAACATTTGATTAAATTAACATTATTTTGCTCATTCTTTACCAACTGATGACGATGTGGCACTGATGATTTCAGGCTCCTCGTCGGTGTAGTATTCTTCACTTTCAGTCGACATTTATGTATATTTAATTCGCTTTTAAGCACAAAATTCACGCAGCACACAAAAATGTTTGGGCGCCAGTTAATTTCAACACACTGAAGCTGTACGTACAAAATGTTGAAATCTGAACAGCGTTGCCACATGGGTAAATGCTTACATTTTTATGCTACGCACCCTGGTCACACTCGATAAATGTGCGGCTCATTTTGCTGTCGTTCGAAAAATAAAGAGAGTTGGCAACATTCGACTTGTTTTGGGAAAGAATTTATTAAGAATTGGGTACAAATGCGTATTTGAACATGGGAATTATGTACTTTATGGAGGGCACATTATGTGAGTGTGCGTAAATATATGGAGAGGCGTTGCTCACTTCTTCATGATGCCATTGGCAGCTTCGACAATGTTGCGAGCCGATATGCCAAACATGTCAATCAGCACCGCTGGCGGACCAGAGCGCGGCACAGTGGGCACAAACAGATGCTTGACCACGAAGTTGCGATGCGTGGCCAAAGCGCTCAGCACAGCCTCACCCAGACCGCCTTGCCTGCAAGCAGAGAAAGAGATTACAATTTGTCAAGAGATTGAAAAAGAGGGGGAAAACCGTTTCCCACAACTCACTGGTAATGATCCTCGACGACAACGATGCGACCGCCACACAGCTTGCCATGCTCCACTATCAGATCCACATCGAGTGGCTTCACGGTGAATGGATCGATGACACGTGCCGTGATGCACTCCTTCTCAAGCTGTTCAGCAGCGGCGAGGCACTCATACAGAGTGATACCGGCGCCAATGAGTAGCACCTCATCGGATGGCTTCTGGCGCACCACCTTGCCACGGCCAATGGTGAAAATCTCATCATTGTTATAGATAACAGCTGTATTGGGACGCGAGGTGCGTATGAAGCAGACGCCCTTTGTATTCGCGGCGAGCTCAACGGCCCGCTCGGTGCTGACAGCGTCCGAGGGATAGAAGACGGTGCTGCCGGGTATGGTGCGGAACAGGGCGATATCCTCGAGTCCCATCTGGGATGGACCGTCCTCGCCGATGCTGCAGCCGCAATGAGAACCAACGAAATTCACATTCGTCTGCGAAATGGCACCCATCCGAATCTGATCGTAGGCACGCGTAAAGAACGTGGCAAAGGTGGAGGCAAATGCGACAGTGCGTCGACGACAGGCTGCTCCAATGGCCACACCCACCAGATTCTGCTCCGCAATGAAGCATTCGATGTAACGCTCCGGATACGCATTGCGCAACTTGTCCGAATACGTTGAGTTTTTCGTATCACCGTCGAGGGCAATCACCCGATCATTGTCAGCCCCAATCTTGGCCAGAGCTGTGCCGTAAGCCAGACGCGTGGCAATCGAATCACCCAGTTTGTAACTGGGCGGTGTACACAGCTTGATATTATTGATATCGACTTCGGGCGCTTGGTCCGTTTTGCACGTCTTTTTGGGTGACATCTTTACGTTCTGGTTGACCATGAGACCCTGCAGATGCTTGATGACACCAGCCGCCTTATCGCCCAGCGGCTTGCCATGCCAATTATCCAGATCCTCAATCTCGGGAAAGTCCTTGCCCTTGTAGGTCTTCGCTATGATGGCGGTGGGTTTATTCTTTGTGCTCTCGGCGCAGTGGAGAGCCTTGCACAGCTCATCGATATCATGGCCATCGACGACGAGGGCATTGAAACCGAACGCCTCCAGGCGATCCCGATACACATCCATCTGGTGCTGCAACGAGGTGGGCTCCGATTGGCCCAGCCGATTCACATCGAAGATCACGCACAGATTGTCCAGCTTGTAGTGCGAGGCAAAGTGCAGGGATTCCCAGACAGAACCCTCAGCGGATTCGCCATCGCCGACAATCACATAGGTTCGATACGAGGCATTGTCCAGATTCTTGCCCACATACGCCATGCCAGCGCCGACGGCGACACCCTGACCCAACGAACCAGTGCCCACATCAATGAAATTGAGACGAGGCGTCGGATGTCCCTCCAGATCGCTGTCGATCTTGCGCAGATTGTTCAGCTCCGATACGGGAAAGAGGCCCGCCTCTGCCCAGGCTGCATAGAGAATGGGCGCCGCGTGTCCCTTGGAGAGGATGAGCCGATCGCTGGACGGATCTCGCGGATGCTTCAGGTTAAGGCGCATCTGCTGGAAGAACAGCACGGACATGATCTCGGCCAGCGAACTGCACGATGTCGGATGACTGCAAAGAGAGGGCAAAGGGTGTCCAATATATAAATAAAAAGGTTTCTATTTTTGAGTACTTCTAATGCAACAAAAAAAAAAACCAGTGCTGGTAAATTTATGGTGAGCAAAACAAGCTATTTTATATAAAATACTATTATTATATTAATTAATTGATAACTTAATTGGTATCTTATTAATATAATTTTATTACAATTTTTACAATTCAAAATAAATTTAAAAAATATGGAAAAATTGCTGTTTGCTGCTAGCTAAAATAAAAAAAAATTGTTTAAATTTTTTATAATTTAATTGTTGCTCATATCTACTAAAATATTAAATTTAAAAAAAAACTAACAACACTGTTGGAAAGTGCAAAGATGCGCTGCTGATCGGCAAGTGTCGTTGGAAAGTGAATGCTGAGGAGAATTGAAACTCTACACCCAAAATGGAGGCTCGTCTTATCGACAATGTTTGTTTACGTACACATATGTATGCTGTGTGTGTTTGATGTGTACATATAAATAGGCCTTATCGCAGACACGTTTTTTTTTTTGTATATTTCCAACTGGAAACCGGTTGCCACACGGAAAGCATGCTCACTGTGCGTAAAATATGTCTGGAAATTGGATCTGCACATGGTGCAAAAATATTTGTTTGGTTATAGAGAACTAATGAAGGTTAGCCATACTTCTAAGCGGTCACCTCTGTTTGCATGCTGAGCTTCGACTAACTGTGATTATTTATATATATATATATATACACACATAATATACATATATGAAAAAAGTGTGCTATCAGCAAAAGCAAAGAGTTGCGATAACATATAGCACAATTGCGCTGAAATGCATTGAAATAGTATTTACTTCAAGCACTTAGCTTATCATGCATTTAGTTGCCTAATTACATATGCCATCATAAAGGTCATAAAAACGTCATAGCATAATGCGAATTATCAGCCATTAACATTAACTGTGGTTGTTGTTGTCTATTTCCAAGCGTTGCCAACTGAAGACAAACATGTTGTGAAAAGAGAGCTTTAGCACACTAAACTTTCTTTGAAGCGCCGCCCCAAGCATAGATATAAATGTGTTTGTTGTGTACGTGTGTAAAAAGTGGATGTGCTCAAAAATGATAACTAATTGGTTAAAGCTACACTATTTGAACTCTAGGTCTTTGGTGAAGGTCAGCGAAGGTTATATTCAAATTTGTAGTCAAAATTCGCAAGCAAATAAGTGAACGCAGCTTATCGGCAATAAAAATAATGGCAAATGCACGTGTGAATATGCTTGTATTATTCACACTGCAAAATGTTCAGTAACACGTGTTTTCTTTTTGTTTTTAGAACGGCGTTGCATTGACGAAGTGCGGCTTGGCGGCCTTAAGCCGGGGGTCACCTTTGTCGGCTCGATCACGCAACAAGTGCAAGGTGCACAACTTTTCCAGCACTGTTTGTTGTAGGTAAAGTGATTGTGGTTGTGGTTGTCGCTTACCCAGATTTGGAGGCCTGCGTGCTGTTAATGGAATGAATACGCAGCTTGTGCGCCACATCCTTCAAATCCTGCACGGTTTTGGCTTCGGGCTTGTGGTACGACATTCTGACAACAATACGCGTTGATGCTGAATTCAAGAAGTTGTTGTTGCTCTTGCAGTTGTTGTGGTTGTTTGTTGACGTTGTTAACCAAAGGGTGACAGCTCTATTTTTGCAAATGGCAGACAAGAGTAGTGACGTTTTGGTAGCTTTGACAACAACGAACCTCTACAGCCGGCGATTGGAAGTAAACTGCCGGCGGTGTTGCTTCTACTTCGTATGGAAGCTATTCTGAGTGCCTTTGGCGACGTTGCCGTCACAGTCGCAATCACAGTCAATGAGCTTTGAATTTGGAGCGGGCGGCTAAGCGGCTTGATATGCTTTGCGCTAGAGTAAGATAGCAATAGATGGTATTAAATTAGAGGTGCTTTATTAAGGCCGCGCGACCGAATAAGGCATTTTTCTTATTTGAAAATATAGGTGGCGTGGAATTTTGGCGGCTGTGTATGCTCTGCGCTAGAATGAGATGGTTATACATGGTATCAAATAAGAGGTGATTTTTTAAGCCCGCGCGACCGAAGGAGGTATTTTTTTTAATTCAAAATTTTTGCTACGCGTAAGAATAAATAGTAAATAATATTACAAGAGAAGCGAATGGTATATGCAAAAGCACAAAAAGTAAACATGGTTGTTGAGTCTAATTAAAATTAGCACATTTGCCTTTTGCTTGACTGTGCGTTATTTTTAAGATACACCGGAAAATGCCTAATTCGTGTTGCTCTTTTTTAAGTGCAATATTCAAATTGCACTTTGGTGGCGCGGAATTTGCGCCTTCGATAGCTTAGTAGGTAGTGCGATGGACTATAGTTTTGAGGCACAATTGAAAAAATAGACATCCACAGGTCGCTGGTTCGACTCCGGCTCGAAGGATGTACTCATCTTTTATCATTTATTGTATCCCTATTACCGTTTTCCAAGTTGAATACTGAATACTCTGGTTATGAAAGAAATTATAAAAATTATTTTTTTAAATTTATAACTGATAATTTGCAGGCTGAAGGTATTTATCTGAAATTAAAAAATTACTTTGAAAAAATATAAAAGGCTACTTCGATATGTAAAGTAAATAAATATATAAAAAACGTAAAAGAAAAAGAAATTAATGTAAAAAGTAATTCCCTGGTTCTGTAAATTTTTCTAAAGACAAACCAAATGATCATTATTGCAATTTAGCGTGTTCATTTATTTCTCTGTATGCGCACAAGTTGAAATAACTGTTCATAAATACAAATAAATATGTAGATCTATATTGGATATACATAATATTAGTATCATCTGTTGCCTTAGAGAATTAACTAATGCATAATTTAGTTAGCAAAATAGTTAACATTAACAATACATAGTTACATTTATTAAATTTACAATTTGTTTTCTCATTTTGTTCTATTTGAAATTGTTATGTCGCGGATCTTTGCTTGAGAATTTTGAATTTAATAATGCCTTTCAGCTAACTTAAATCAAGTTTCGACTACATTTAATATGAATTTATAAAAATAGGCCTATATAAATATTTTATGGTCTAGACGATTCACATTACAATTTCCATTTTGTGCACATTTTCTCACGATTAACAACGTTACAGTGAAAGCTGCTTAGCGTGCACGAAGTGGTTTTCTTTTTAATTTATATATATATGTATATTCAAATACAATTGGATCCATCAAACAGATGATCTCTATGCATATATATTTAAATATATGTATGTAGGTATAAGGTTGCATGAATTGTTCAAAGACTACAAAATAATTGCATAAATAATGATATTTGATCGAAAAAAACAAAATCAACAATTATAAACAAATGCACAATGAAAACATAATACACATATCGTTATATCACTAGCTAAAAAGCAGCCTCTATGCTACGAAAGCGATAAATAAAAGTGCAATAAAAAAGCAACAAAATGTTTGGACATACATAAATTATAATATACAAAATTGAATGAATCGTGTTGTCGACGAGTTGAGGTGGCTCAGTCGAGGGCGATGCCCTGCATCCAGGCGCTCAAATCGCTGCCATCAGACTCCATGATAATCTCGTCGGGTTCATCGCTGGCCAGCAAGTACTGTGCCGCCGTCCGTCCGCTCAAATAGGCGCCATGTACGGTCGAGTAAAAACTGGAATGAGTATGCTCGCCGGCAAACACAATAGCCGGCTGCAAAGAGAGAGAAAATCAATTGGCAACATGTATAAGGGGAGTATTTGTCCCAAAACTTGCCTTTGTGGCATGCGGCGTGGCATAAAGCGGCTGCGCCAAATTCTCTATATCTTCCTGTGTGGCACCCACGGGTATTGAGGTGTATGCGCCGCCCGTGTAAGTCTGTGTCTTCCAGCTGGTACTATGGTCAACAATTAATTAATAAGGTAAGGCATTCAGAGAGATTCTCTTCACTTACCACACACACAACTTGGGCTTGGGCACATACGGATCCTGTAGAAAATCTCGGAGTATTTCGGTGCATTTATCGGCAACCATTTCATGGGACAATGTCTCCATATACTCCGCCTCGCGACCCGACACCCAGCCGAGTAGCAGTGTGTCCGTCACCTTGGCAAAGGAGTAGATCTTCTTAAACCAGTGCTTACTGAGGTACGCCTCCGTTTCGCGCTCCTCCTGGCTCACGGACTCATGCTTCTCATCGTCCCAGAGCAGCATCACCTCCGATATGGTTGCGCTGAGGAAGGGACGCTCATAGACCAGAAATATTTTGTCCACGGTGCCGAACATGAGATTCTCAATGGATTCCTGTTTGTAGTGCGGCAACTCCGGATCGAAGAGCGTCTTATGCGTATGCTTCAGCACGCCCAGCGGTATGGTGCATATCACATGCGCCGCATGGAACACCCGGCCATTCTCGCAGTCGACGCGAACGGTGCCCGCCTCGGGCGCATCATAATCACAATTGTTGCTCGCATTTGATTCAATGGAGCCGCCGCGCAACACTGTTGGCACTTCTGTCACTGTCTTTTGCGAGTCATCGGAATCATTATCTTCCTCGTCCTCGGAGTGCTCTTCGTCAACGGTCTCCAGACCGGTGAATGTCTTTTTTCGCTTCCAGAATATCTTGCGCACCGGACACTTGGTCACAATCGACTCTCTGGGTATCTGTGCGCTAAGCGGTTGCAATATTGAACTGTAGCCGGCGGGCAGCACAATATTACCGCCCTGCAGTTCAGTGTAGCTGCCTGCAACATGAAGTAACACAATTAATAATCCCAGTCTTCATTAATATGTAATTAACGATGCTCACCCAATTCCAGCAAATCGACCTCGTTCATGTTGTGGCAACCGGTGATGCAGGTTTCGCGCTTGAGCAGACAATTGAATATCAATTGTTTCAGGCGCTTCTCTTTCGGATCCTGCACGGAGCTGAGATAGATCTCGATCTCATAGTTGATGTGCTCCCCAACGCTATTGATGTTCTGCGGCGGGCTGTACTGGCAGAGGAAATATTCATCACAGCGGCGTAGGAAACAAACATACGCCTCGTAGATCTCCTGCAGTATGCTGAAAGGAACTTGCTGGCCATCCTCAGTGGTGGCCACCACTTTGTGCGGCTTTGGTACGTTCACAACGCTGACTAGTCCATGCTGTACGGCAATCTCAAATATCGGATTGCCAAGAACGCCGTGTATCCAATTTGCGCCCAGTTCCACCTACAAATTATAAAAATATAATTATTAATTCATACGTTAGAATATGTTTAAAAGTTAATAATTAATTGGGTAATTATCATTATTATATTATATTATTTTGCAAGTATTAAAATATATGTATTAATTTATTATTTAAATAAAATGGAGTTATTCAGACTATTCGTAATATATATGAATAAATAATACTTATTTAAGGTGCATTGTTGTTAATAAAAAATGTGACAAAAAAATGTAATATTAGATAATTAATATCAATAATATTTTGGTCAAAATTCAAAAATATATTTTAAAAGAATATATATAATATTGGGTAAGTATTATTCATAATAATATGTATGACAAATTTTAAATAACACGTTATTAAAAAAATATAATACTATTTGTCATAATTTTAATTAAAATATTTAGATTTTTAATATTTGTATAGAAGTAACGATAACTTGCCTCTGTGGTGTGCAACTGATTAAATTATAAATTTCTACTTATTATCTATTAAGTCAGATATGAACTGACCTATATGATAGTAATTATATACTATAAATCCTCTGAGTTGACAACAATATTATTTACCAAAAGTGTAAAGTTTTTCGACAAATATGGGAAATGCATTTAAATCAATCTAAAAAAAATAATGTCTAAATTCGATATTGATTTATATACTGTCTACGTGATCGTTAACCCGTCTCTGGATGCAACGCCCTCTGTAAAATATATATGCATAATCTTATCTAGAAATGCGTGAATTGTATAACAATTGTGCCAGAGAAATTCTCGTGAGCTGTCCGAATTTCCCACTTCCGGTCAAGAAAAGCAAACACAAAAAGCATTGCAAAAGCAACAATTAAAATGCGCAAGGACAAGGCCAAGGACGAAATGCAAAATACAATGACAGCAATTTGTACGATTTTTGTAAAAACAAATAAACACATAAACAATGTTTATGGCCGAGATATCAAACTGAGCAGTGTTTATTTTTACAATTATCTGATTTTTGCTGCACAAATAAAAATTCGTCAGTTTTAAAGTCATCGTGTGGAAAAATCTATAATTGTATTTTGAGGCGCAAAACAATTTTTTATAGCTCAACAACAACAAAAATAAGTGGACAAAAAAATAAAAATAAGCATTTCCCTGCCCCCGCAAAGACAACCCACCTCCTGTGTCCTATGAGGGTGCTTACATAATGCGTTTACCTTTTGATTGCTGGCAAGCGGTATGGACACAATACGCCCACCCACCCGTCCCCTCGCCTCCACAATAAGGAAATCATCGCAACCGTTTTGCAACAGATGATTGGCAGCGGACAGACCAGCCATTCCAGCGCCAATTATCAAAACCTTTACATTTGTGCTGCTGCCGCTGCTTGTGTTGTTGCTGCTGCTGGCACTGGGATCTGCTGCTGCGCCGTCGGCGGGGACACGATCCGCAGCAGAAGCAGCCAAAGCGATTCCCTCCTCCGTTGGCGATGGTGCTGGTGTTTTTGGCTCCTTATCAGCCATCTTGCTGGATTTCACATATGAAAATTATGCTTTGCTAATTATTTACACTTGGCTTTCAGTGTCTTGTGTTTGTATTTTTTTTATTCCTCATTGCTTTCCGCCTGCACTTTTTTCATATCGCGACGACCACAAACTGTTTTGACGTTTATTTGACAGCTCGTTGGTGTGGGCATGGCTGGCAGGGGATGCGGTGAGGTCAAACAGCTGTTTGTGGCCGGCTAGTAATACAGCACTGTTATACATAGAATATTTTGCAAAATATTGAAATTACTATCTATTACACTTATTCACATGTTTTCAATTTATTTAAGTAATTTATAACACAAAACGATTGCAACAGCTGTGCACGGTTAGGTTGCCAGACATTTGTCGCTAATGTAAACAAATTGTAAGTGATGCCAGAATCCAAAGTGCAATTAGACTGGCAGCATTGCGTTAACATCTGTAAAAGTTGCATCTTGTTTTTTTTTTTTATTTGCTTGCTTGCTAACAGTAAAAATGCAATATTAATAAACGAACAAAAAAGAAAAAATAAAATCGTTAAAGTTTGCAATTAAGTGTGCGCGAAATGTAAATATTAGAACGACGACGAGCCCGAAACGAACATCAAAATGACTGATGCGTACTGTCTGTCGAATTTTATTGATTTTTCGCAGTGTCTGTCGCAGCCGCTGCGGCACAGCAATCGGATAAAGGTAACAAAACAAGATAATTTATTCCAAATGATAAGCGGATATATGATAACCATTTGCTTCAGTACACATGCTTCGATATATCCGATAACTATATCATCTTCGGTGCAACCTCGGGCTCCCTATACTTCTTCAACCGAGGTGGCAAGTTTATGCATCTGATCCCCAATAAGCATGGACCCGTCACACACCTAAGCATCTCGGCCAACAACAAATATGTGGCCTTTGCCACCCAACGCTCCCTCATCTGTGTGTATGCCGTCAATCTCTCAGCTCAGGCGGCACCCCAGGTGATTGTCACCCATCTGAGCACCGATCAGTCGGTGCAGGTGAGCTGCATTCATTGGACACCGGATGAGAAGCAATTCTATTATGGGGACACACGTGGCCAGGTCAATCTGGTGCTCATCTCCACGTTCATTGGCCACAGTCTGTTGTTCAATATGTCGGTGCATCCGCTCCTCTATCTGGATGCGCCCATTGTCCAAATTGATGACTTTGAATCACTGCTCCTCGTTTCCAATAGCACCAAATGCATCCTGTGCAACACGGAGTACGAAGAGTATAAGCAGGTGAGTTATCTTATCAAAATCCTGCTCTTTTTTCTCTAAGTGTATATGTTGTTCCTCAAAAAAAAAAAAAAAATTTAAACAATTATAAAGAATTATTAATAATATAATAAGTTTAAGACAAACAAATATTAATAAATAAATAATTCCGCCTACATTTCTGAGATAACTGTTTACGGTTGCCATTTAAGAAATAATTATTGATATGAATTATTAACAATTATTAATAACAATCAAACAAAATTTTAAGTTAACCTTAACTAATTTTCTCTTGTAGTCTGAATTATTTATGTATGTAATATAAAACAGAAATTAAACCATTATTATTAGACATGTTTTTATCTATTATTTTTTTTCGATTTCCCTTGCAGATCGGCAACCGTCCACGAGATGGCGCTTTTGGTGCCTGTTTCTTCATCTCACCGCTTGAGTCGCTGCAGCCATCGCGAATCTATTGCGCCCGTCCCGGCACCCGCATCTGGGAAGTGGACTTTGAGGGGGAGGTGGTGCAGACGCATCAGTTCAAAGGCGCCTTGGCCACGGCACCCGTCAAGATACTGAAGACCAGCGACCACGATGAGATTAATAATGCTGACAACGCCGATGGCGATGATGTACTCGAGTCCAACGATGAATTGCTCGATCATCAGCCGCAACAGCTGCAGTTCGCCAAGTTACAGCGGCTCGGCACTGACTTTATGCTGGCCTACACCGAACTGGGCCTGTACATCTTCGATGTGCGTCTGTCCACCGTTGTGTTGTGGTGCAATCAATTCGAGCGCATTGTCGATTGTCGCGTTGTCGGCAACGAGATCTTTGTCTTCACCCAGACCGGATCGCTTTACGGCGTCCAGCTGCAGACGCTGCAATCGCATGCCATTTCCCTCATCGAGCAATCGAAGCTGACGCAGTGCGCCCGCCTGCTGCGCCAACATGTCAAATACTTTGCGGACAAGGCACGCGAAAATTACGAGCTGAAGCAGCTCAATCTGCTCAAGCAGTGGCTCATAGAGCGACAGCAATATGAGCTCTTGAATGATATATCCGTGATCTTCGATGCCATTGCTCAGTGCACGGGCAGCGCACTGGATACGCACAGCTCTGGTGGCAGTTCGGCGACCACAGAGCGGAGTGTGCCGACAACAGCGACGCCGCCTCCTCCTCCTTCTAATCCGCCTGCTCCTCCTCGAGGGGTTTATGTGCTGGAGAATGCATTTTGCGATAATCTGTTGAAGCAGGCACCCAAAACGTCTGGACACTTCAAGGATGCCCTGCTCACGGTGACGGGAAAATTTGGCAAGAACATAATCAAGTACAAGTTTAACATCTTTGCCGAGGAGCAGCAGCAGCAGCTGGTCCGTGAACTAATCCCGCCCAGCGAACGCTCGCTGCCCTTTAAGGATATAAAGGCTCGCTACGAATCACAGGATGATGATGATGATGATGATGCAATTGCTTGTCGCAGTAGTCGCTCCTTGGCTGCTGCTGCTGCTGCAGCCGGCAAACGTGCCACATCCACGCCCAGCTCCATCGTCATCAGTCCCGAGGAGAAGACCATATACAATCTGTACTTAATCCACAAGAGCGCCAAATTCAGCCGAACCCATTGCGTAGAACGTTATCGTGGCGTCTTCGACGAGTATGCGGCGAGTGAGCTGATCCATCTGCTCGAGAAGTTGGCGGGGATTATGATTGAGCATGGGGACAGTGCGGAGCAGGCGCAACGCAATTGTTACGAGATGTACTTCAACTATCTGAATCCGGAGCTCATCTGGGAGATGGATGATGCGACAAGGGATTACATTGCGAGCGGATTCGCACGGCTCAATGCCGGCGTAGAGATCACGCGCTGCACCCACTGCTCCTTCCCTCTGCGCTTCGACAATGCGTGTGCATACCATGGGCTGGGTGCAGTTCTCCTGCGCTACTTCTGGTCACGCGGCGAGCAGCTGAAGTGCTTCGATGTGCTGCAAGCGGTGCCCGCTTTGCTCGACGTCCTCGCCAAATTCTATCTGGCGGAGCACAATTTGGCCAAGGTGCTTCCGATTGTGTTGAACTATGGCGCTGTCGAACTGTTCCAGGATGTGGGCCGGCAACTGAATGGCGCCGCCTGGGCGCGCTGCTTTGAGCAGTTCGTTGATGTGCAGCGGGGTCGCCTCATTTGCGTCAACTGTGAGAGGGTAACGAGCGTTGAGCGGGAGCAGCTCTCCCGTCACTTCTTCTACACGTGGAACTGTTTCCTCAACATTGCTCTGGATCATCTGAGTGCCACGGAGACGCTAGCGCTAATCTTCAAATGGAGCTCGTACATCCCAAGCGATGCCATCGATCGGGAGTTCTACACGCGTTGCCTACTCAAGGGCTGATCTCCAAAAGAGAAAACAACGATTGTTAATCGGATAATCCAAAAATCAAAGTTAATTCTTTCGCTACACTCCAATATATCTATATATATATACATAGTAAATATATTTACAAGCAGCTATTGTAACATTCCGAAACATACTCCTAATTATAATATTCTAGCTAAAGCTAAAAGCCAATACCAAAAGCATTTATTCTATATAAACATATATTGAAAATTTCAACAACAAATAACATATACCTATGTTTAAAAGTATATATTTACATGTATACCAATTGTATGGTTAGTTTGGGTGTGTGCGTAAATAAAAGTTGTAAATTGAATTCGCTGTATTTTTCTATCTTATACAACTTGAAAAACTATACTTTTTTTGTTCAGCTGCTGCGTTCGAATTTTCTTTGAATTTAGCATCAAAATTTTATGGCCTAAACAAAATTAATACACAGACACACAACACAACAAGTTTTGGCTTATTTTATTCAAAATTAACAGCAAGGCAAGTAATTCTCTAAGAACCAAGAACATCAGGCCCACATTGCGAAGATCTCCGATTAGCGCTCAAATTTGTTCAAAATTCTATTCCATGAAAGAAAAATAATTAGCGCCTTTAAAGCATCGCATATCGAGTATCGGAATTCGTGAGAGGTCTATCGATTTACCTAGCTATCTATCAGTCTAGTCACGCTTTAGCAAAAAAGCAGCTCTGCCAAAGCAACTCTGGTTTACTGGTGATACCGATAACAATTGCGCTGACTCACGCGCTCCCATCACCAGCTCTCCACCATTTTCCCGTGTGGCTCGTTTTCGCCGTTGGTGTGGATAAGACACGCGTCTGAAAGCATAGAAAAACGCGAAAGCGTATAAAAAAAAACCCATATATTTTAAGCACAAGAACAGTTACAGTTTGTGATTGTCAACAGGCACAAGTAGCCCTTGTAGCAAATACGAACAATACAATAATCCCTATTGATCGAATGTAACGATTGTGAAAAAAGTACAATCTGTCTCTCACCACATAAGAACGTAGTAGCTTGTGGAACGTAAGAAATTGTCGGAAAAAAAAGAAAAACTAAAGAAAAACGTATAGACACGAAGTGCAACAACACGAAAAAATACACACAAAAGAAAGAAAAACAACATTTACATCGATTATATTATTACTTTTTTTTTCGTCGAAAATTGCAAGTGTGCGCAAAATCTGAGAACAATTTGCAAAAATTTTCCTAAACGGAAAGAAAGAAAAAACCAGCAAGTGATTGGAGGATAATATGAGTAATGCTATTAACCAAAATGGCACAGGTCTAGAGCAGCAAGTAAGTATGGTGAATACATCTGCGGATGCGAATGTCGTTGTGGATGCCGTTGTGAATGTTCAAGTGTTACAATAGAAGGGGGTACATAATGGAAAAAAATGTAGATGTAGCGTTGCTACACATGTGTGTGTACAAGTCTGTGTATGTGTGTGTGAAAGTGTCTGTGATGCTCATGCGGTTACATTGTGAACATTGCTTCTTCACTCGGGAGTTCCACAAAAAAAATTTATTGATTTCATAACATACAAAATGTCTGACCGTGGAGCGCAATGCGCTTTTACATTTTGCAGCGAATGGTGACTCGTCGTGTACATATACGAGAGCTGTATGTGTGTGTGTGTCCGAGTTCTTTTCATTTGTAATTTCTTTTGTATAATTTTTAGCTTGCCTCCAATTTGACATGTTCACTGCACGTGTATGTGTGAGTGAGTGCGAGAGCCGCAATTCTAAACCAGTGCATGCATGTGTGTGAGAGTCGTTTGCGGCGTTCTCTTTTTGCATTTGCTGTCGCTCTATCACTCACATGTGGAAGCTGAGTATTGTAAACAGGGTTGCCAGATGCCGTGCATGTAATCTGTGCATTTGTTAACACTGTAGCCATCATACGCTCACAACGTGTGACACCCTGTGCACATTATTTTCATGGAGAAAACATGATCCACATTTGAGAAGGTTCCACTAACAAAACTGCACTACTAAGCATGAATTTTGCTTGGCTGTGTGGGTGGTTGTAGCATTGTTATTGTTGCTGTCGAAGCCTCTCAAACTAGTTGCGCTTATTTTCGCAAGTGTTTATGTGTGTATATATTTATGCATGTGCTTGTATGTGCCCTATACACGTAGCTCAAAAAAAAAAAGATGTTGCTAACCAGGAATGGTGAGAAACTGGCGGAAGATTGTGATTTATGTGTGTGTGTGCATGTGTGTTTGTGTGTATATTCCAGTGAAAAAACTAGTTATTACAAAGTTCTCATTTTGGCTTAGAATTCGTTGAACTTGAGACGCGCTTCTGTGTGTGTGTGTGTGTGTGTGTTTATGTCTAATTTTAACGTGACACGAAAAGCACGCAACGCATTCGACGTGTTTATTTTGTTTATATATTTTTATTGTTGATAATAAATAAAAAATTGTTTTGCAGGTTGCTGGTCTGGACTTGAATGGCGGCTCGGCTAACTATAGCGGCCCCATAACAAGCAAGACTCCCAATAATTCGGTCACCGGTGGCGTTTATGTGCCCCCGCATCTTCGAGGTGGTGGTGGCAACAACAACGCGGACTTAGACAATCAAGGCCAGGGCTTTGATTCAGCAGGTGCCGCACCGCGTCTCGACAGCAACAGGGACCAGCAGCAATCGCAGCAGCAGCAGCGCAACTCCGATTTTCGCAGAGGCGATCGCGGCGGCAGTCGCGGCTTCAATCGCCAGAGCGGCGAATACGGTTTTGGCAGCGGCGGCGGCGGCGGAGGTAGACGTGGTGGCAGCAATCGCTACGAGGACAACTACAACGGTGGTAAGTTCACAACATCCCCTAAAGAACTAAAGCACCCAGCAGCGAAAAGAACCCAATACATGCTGCATTACCCTGTAATGTAGAAATGTTACTGGATATTCTACTAGCTAACTTTGCACTCACTTATCGCCGTCGAGCATTTGGTGAGGTTTCAACACTCCCAATACCGCTTGTAATCGTTATTGATGGCCCAAAAAGATAATTTTTAGTGTATTTTCTGACTTAAGAGCATTTGTAAAGAAGATCTGAGACCTTCCAATTGATGCGGTTGTGCACTGGTTTTTGTATTGTGTTTGAATTAATTGAAAAAGATTGCAAAATAGAATAGAAAGCAATACATATATAAGAAATATGTAATATTGCTTGCATGTGTGCTAGAAAATATCGCTCAGCTGAAATTCGTATATCTTTATTTCATGGTTTAGAACTATACAAGGGGGTACCAATCTTAACAGCTGTTAATAACAGCTGCTGCTCTTAATATCTTAACATATGCTGCTCTTTATATCTTAACAGCTGCTGCTCTTAAGAACAGCTGTTAAGATTAACCTGTCTGACAGAACTCGGCAGAACTTGAAATCATAGGTGCACTGAACACCGTATCTTTATTAACAATCTTCAATTGCAACTATGAAAGTAAAATACACAAACACAAGCAACTGTCAAACTTAACTACTACTGCTTAACTACGGCGTCAAGTGTTATCTCGAAAATGAGACACACAATCGTCATTTGTGTGAAAATAGCAGCCTTGTCAGTTATGGTGCTAACCGAACAATATCCGTCGCATCTATTGCGCATCTATGGTGCTTAAGATATTAAACCCTTTTCAGATTAGAAAAATGCATAAATTGTGTGCATTGAATCTAAAGTTTTGTATATGAAGAAGTTTTTAGTTGTTAAAATATGTAACGGTAATTAATAGATATCTACGACACAAACCATTATGTGTGTTAGGGTATTTCTTTGGTTCTTGAGTTTTATTGCATGTTCATGTTAAGCTTATATTAGTTACAGTTGTTATCGATATTGCATTTTGGTATTTGCTTAATGATAAGAATACTCTGCCTACTACATATGTACCATAAATAAGGGAACCCCAATTTCATTGTATAATTTCTAATGTCACCAAAAGAATTAATCGTTTGTGAGACATATCTGGGTAATTATATTTATCTCTAAGGGATCAAGTTCTTCAATCCGGCATTTACCCTCAATTTGAAGGAATCTTTTAATCTTGAGATTCCGACACAAATTTATATTCCATTAATGCTTTAACCTTTTGCAACAAATTAGCTGCACAAGATTGTATTTTGATGAAGTGAGATTAGCACCATAGATTATCTCCCAGACTATTAAAGCTGATTTGTTTATAAATATATATTTTATTTTTGTTGCTGCAGGTGAATTCGGCGGCCGTGGCGGCGATTGGAATCGCGGCGGTGGACGTAACTTTGGCGATCGACGCGGGCCATCGTATCGCGGCGGTAGTGGAGGCAACGGCCTCAACGATCAGCCGGAGGATGCACAGCAGCCACGCAATGATCGCTGGCAAGAGCCGGAGCGTCCGCTCGGCTATGAGGGCGGCTCATCAACTGAAGGTGGCGGCGCACCCGGCGGAGCACCCGGTGGCGGTGGCAACAGAAGCTTCAACAATCGCGGGGGCAGCGGTGGCTACAATAATCGCTGGAAGGAGGGTGGAGGCGGCGGTGGCGGCAACACCGATTACACAAAATTGTTGGCACGCGACGAGCGTCTTGAGACGGAGCTTTTCGGCGTGGGCAATACGGGCATCAATTTTGACAAATACGAGGATATACCCGTGGAGGCGACGGGACAGAATGTGCCGCCGCACATCACATCGTTCGATGATGTGCAGCTGACGGAGATCATTCGCAACAATGTGAATCTGGCGCGTTATGACAAACCGACGCCGGTGCAAAAATACGCAATACCCATCATAATCAGCGGACGCGATCTGATGGCCTGCGCCCAAACTGGGTCTGGTAAAACGGCCGCGTTTCTGGTGCCCATTCTCAATCAGATGTATGAGCATGGCCTGTCGGCACCGCCTCAAAACAATCGCCAATACAGTCGTCGCAAACAGTTTCCGCTCGGTCTGGTGCTGGCACCGACCCGCGAACTGGCCACTCAAATTTTTGAGGAGGCCAAAAAGTTTGCCTATCGCTCCCGTATGCGTCCCGCTGTCCTCTATGGCGGCAACAATACCAGCGAACAGATGCGTGAATTGGATCGTGGTTGTCATTTGATTGTCGCAACACCTGGTCGCTTGGAGGATATGATAACCAGGGGCAAAGTTGGGCTGGAGAATATACGTTTCCTTGTGCTCGATGAGGCCGATCGCATGTTGGACATGGGTTTCGAGCCGCAAATTCGTCGCATTGTCGAGCAGCTGAATATGCCGCCGACGGGTCAGCGACAAACTTTGATGTTCTCGGCCACATTCCCCAAACAGATCCAGGAGTTGGCCAGTGATTTTCTCAGCAATTATATTTTCTTGGCTGTTGGCCGCGTTGGTTCCACATCGGAGAATATAACGCAAACGCTGTTGTGGGTCTATGATCAGGATAAGCGTTCGTATTTGCTCGATTTGCTATCATCGATACGTGATGGACCCGAATACTCCAAGGATAATTTAACATTGATATTTGTGGAGACAAAAAAGGGTGCCGATTCACTCGAGGAGTTCCTGTATCAGTGCAATCATCCGGTGACGAGCATTCACGGTGATCGTACCCAAAAGGAAAGGGAGGAGGCGTTGCGTTGTTTCCGTTCCGGTGATTGCCCCATTTTGGTTGCCACCGCTGTGGCGGCACGTGGCCTCGACATTCCGCATGTGACGCATGTGATTAACTTTGATCTGCCTACCGATGTCGAGGAGTATGTCCATCGCATCGGACGCACAGGTCGCATGGGTAACCTTGGTGTGGCCACCTCCTTTTTCAATGATAAGAATCGCAACATTTGCTCCGATTTGCTCGAGTTGCTCATCGAGACGAAGCAGGAGATACCCGGTTTCCTCGAGGAGATGCTCAGCTCGGATCGTGGACATGGCGGCGCCAAGCGACGTGGCGGCGGCGGCCCAGGCGCACGTTACGGCGGCGGCTTTGGTTCACGCGATTATCGTACCAGTTCCGGCGGCGGCGGTGGCGGTGGACGCAGCATGGGTAGCGGTGGCGGCGGCGGCGGCAACCGTGGCAGCTCCTCGGGCGGCGGTGGTGGCAATTATCGCAGTAATGGCAACTCGTATGGTAAGTTTGGTGAGTGAACTCTTCTTCTCTCCACACATATTCTATGACATCTGTTAAACTGTGATGAAATTTATACCCTCCACCTTCCCTCCCCCTTCCCTCCCCCGCTCAATTCCAACTTCTTAAACAGGTGGCAGCAACTCGGGCGGTGGCTCGTATGGTGGCGGCTCGTATGGTGGATCCTATGGTGGCGGCGGCGGTGGTGGCTCCCACCCCAACGGACCGGACTGGTGGGGTCAATGAGAAAGATTGACCAGAAGCCGTCAAACAAACGCTCGTCAACAGCAACAGCAGCAACATCAACAACAAAAACAACATCAAAATAAGCCCGACTTTTGTCATTAATTAACAGATAAAGCGAGAGATAAAAGAGAAAAACCGTAAAAAGCAACAGAGAAAAATGAGGAGCTGCCTGAGGAAGAGCGAAACGCGATCGATTGATTAACAACTTTATTATATTTGCATATTAGATGTATCATATATATGATCTATATGTATATATATATACATATACATATATATACATGTATATATATATATATGGGGGCAGAGAATGTGAAAGAGAAACTGTCTGTGCGCAGCGCAACACTCAAAATCAAACACACACACACACACACACACTGCACACACATACCAACATACCACATGCACCCACACACACAACACACACATTTACAATAGCAAGCATTACATATATATATATATAAAGAAAATAAAATAAAAATTGTTTAAAAATAATAATTGACATATATACAAAAGGAACAAATATTCATATATATATATGCCGATGGAATAGCAACAAGATTACAACATCAAATTGTAGTTTATAAAACAAAAACACACAAACAAACACAAGCGAAATAACTAATAAATAGGCTCATATTAATAATAATAATGAAACAAAAAAATATAAATATGTATATATATATATGTATACATATATATATCTATTTATGCTAGAGCAAAGCAAATGAGATATTTAAGGATTTATATAAGGGCAACTTATGAATTTGTGTCCATTAAAAGTAAAAATCTACTTTTACTGCCCCCTGCCCCGCCCCCTCACTCCCCCTCTCGCATATTTTCTCTTTTAAATATTGAAATCGATATATAAACAAGAAAACAAAAACAAAACTTAAAGCGATAAACAATTGAGATACAAAGCATAAACTTCAATTGATGATTTTAAAGAAAAAAACATAACTAGTAAAGTTATATATACATACATATATACATAAACTACACACACACACACGCAAATAAGAACACACACACAATACAAGAAAATCATTTAAAACCAAAAACAAAAAAAAACAAGTTTGCTAAAAATAAATTGAACAATTTAGCAAATGGAAACTTGAGCATTTTATTTAACAGAATTTGTAATTTGTAACGTTTCTTTATTACAGCAATCAGTCGGCATTATCGAAATCTGCGTTTAGAGAGTAATATTAGATATAACTTAAATTTGTTTGCAAAATTTTAAATAATGGTAAAAGAATACGTTAAAAAGCAGAACTATAGGTTGAAAATGAATATTTTTGCTTAAAGATGACATCCTAGTTCCACTATAAGCATATCTGGGTGTAAAGAGCTTCCAAAAATACGATTTTAAAATGTAGAAAATACGAGTAAAGTTACAAAAATCAGAATTCTAGATTCTAGCATTTATTTTTCTTTGCATTGAAAATAACAAAACAAATGTTATTTTTGTTTGTTAATATCAAAAATAGAATAGAAGAAAATATTACAAATTTGTAGAATTTTCCAATTAGGGAACTAACTAATAACGATTAAACTAAATTTCAGCAGCTTTCCAACCAGCGAGCAAAACATACATAAGGAAAAAGTGCTCGTCTTCCGCTCTTAAATTAACGTAAATTTAGGCGAAGGCAATAAAAGCTCGCGCTGAAGCAGATCGGTTGGCTGAGCTGACTGACTGTGTGTACATAGTGAAAGCCACTAATTTGATTAGATTGGGAAAGCTTTAATTATTAGGCTGCATTGAATGAGGAGCTTGCTGCTGCTGCTGGCGTTTTATTTTTATTTCTGCTGCGCTCTTGTTGCAAACAAGGTGTGTTTTTCTTGCGAGTTGAATATTTACTTGCTGACACAGGTTGAGCAATGGAAAAAACGCAATGCAAACAGTGCTGGACGCTGTTGTTGTTCGCTTCGCTGATCGTCTCGTTTGTGATAATGACAAGTTTTTGGTATTTGGTACCGCATCAAAAGCACATCTGGCAACTCTTCGCCAGCAGTGACAGCGACAGTGCTGCTGCGGAGCCGTCGACAGCGGATCTGAAGTTTTTTTTGCCACCTCAAACAGTGCCAAAAGAGCTGAAATTGAAGCGCGGAGCGCCATTCATCTATGAAATATTTCCCTAGCTGAGACATAGTATAATATATATATATATTCTTAAAGTGTTAACAATAAATTACAAGTACTAAGTTTAGCGTAATTGGTGGCTTTCTTTTTCGTTGTAAGCATCACATTTGTGGAACTCGTCAAACGTCTGACTTTTGATTGAGCGCTGCGTAGCCGACTGGAATTTCGCGCATCTCTGTTTGCAGGCAGAGAAATTCACCGCCTATGCACATAATGGTCGCGGTGATCACGTTGAGCAGCCACCATGAGGCGTTGGCGGGAAAGGAGCGATTGTACCACCAGCAGACAAACAAATGCAGCAAATGGAAAGTGCAGCTGCAAAACATAGTTGAATTCCAAGGAATTGAAATATGATAGAGAATGGGATCTACAATATACAGGATCGACACGATCTTTTGCCGTTCCACATATATACAAACAGTTGTATTACCTGAAATCCAGGCAGAGCTTGGCCCGACGCACAATGCACCAGAGCGCCAGCGAGGCAATAAGAGCGTTTACGATAAAGGCGCAAATGACGAGACGACCGCCCAAATCGTATATATGTATTTCCTGTATGTTCATTAAAATATTAAATATTGCACATATTAACTATTGCAGTTTGAGGCTCTCACATGATACTCAAAAAGATGATCCAGCGTGTAATTCTCGCCAGCCAGCTTGTTGGCCACGAAGACGAGCAGGCCAAGAGAGAAATACACACAGAATTGCATGGACAAAATCTGTGATGTGAGCAGCGTTGGATCCCATTGTGTGCTGCGAAATGTTCCACCTTTCATCATTTAACGTTTGTTGTTGTTGTTCTATTGTGGCTGGTCCAAAATGGGCAGACTGACTCACCGTTGGAGTTCAATTCAGTTCATCTCGTAACTAGTTCGATATATGTCAGCTGTGAATCAGGTGTGCCATTTTAGCCTCTTTTCTGCTAAAAAGCGAGGATGAGTTAAAGTATGATAAATAAAATAACCTGTTTCATTTGTTTATATTTTAGCAAATGATACTTGGTAGTGCCAAGCATTTTAATTCAAAGAAGGTTTTTTTTAAACAAACACATTACACAAACACCAAATGCCAACAAATTCTCAATAAACTCACCAGCAAACAAATCCACCCAGTGAACTACAATTTGAACACGCATTAGAAATGGCTCCGTTCATTTCGTTCCTGAAGATGGTGTTGCAAAAGACGCAAAAAATTGTGAGAATAATAATTTCAAATTAAAATTTTTGCCAAAAATATGTAGTTTATTATTGTTTTCTTGCAGAACCGCCTACGCTCGCTGGGCATTGTGACGGCGGGCGCCACAGCGCTGGTCGTGGGCCTAACCGCCTACAACAATCAGGATCATCTGTTTGGCACTTTCGTGATGCCGGCCATGCGCCTGCTGCCCGCAGAGGCTAGCCATAATTTAGCTGTGCTCGCGTGCAAATATCGCCTGTATCCGGCGTCCGAGCAGATGGACGATCTCAATTTGCACAGCTCGTTCTTTGGCCGGCTGATAAGCAATCCTATTGGCATTGCGGCCGGTTTCGATAAGAATGCCGAGGCTGTCATCGGACTGAAGGATTTGGGTTTTGGCTTCATCGAGGTGGGCAGCGTGACTCCACTGCCACAGCCGGGGAATCCCAAGCCGAGGGTGTTTCGGTTGAGCGAGGATCGTGCGATTATCAATCGATATGGCTTCAATAGCGATGGCCACCGACTGGTGGCGCAACGTATGCGTGAGCTTCGGCAACGCGAGGATTTCAATGCGGTGGTCGGCGTTAATCTTGGCCGGAATCGTGACAGTCTGACACCCATCAGTGATTATGTGCAGGGTGTTTTGGAATTGGGACCATTTGCCGACTATCTCGTCGTCAATGTGAGCAGTCCCAATACGAAGGGTTTGCGCGACATGCAGTGCAAAAAGGAGCTCACCGCGCTCCTCGAGGCGGTGACGAGAGCTCGCACTGAGCTCAAAACGAATCCGAAGGTGCCCATTCTACTGAAAATATCACCCGATCTGGCGCTGGACGATCTGAAGGACATCGTTGAGGTGATCAGCACAAAGAAATGCCTCGTCGATGGTCTGATTGTGTCCAATACGACTGTGGCTCGTGAGAAGATAAGCGCCAGCAAGTTGGCCAATGAAACTGGCGGGCTGAGTGGGGAACCTTTGCGACAACGCTCCACAGAGCTGATTGCTCAGATGTATGCGCTGACCAAGGGCCGGCTGCCCATCATTGGTGTTGGTGGCGTCGCTTCGGGTCAGGACGCATTCGAGAAAATCGAGGCAGGAGCCTCCTTTGTGCAAATCTACACGGCGCTCGTCTACGAGGGGCCCGATCTCGTCGATCGCATCAAGGAGGATCTGTCGCAGCAGCTCAACGAACGGGGCTTCAAGAATGTCCGCGACGCTGTCGGCTGCAATCATACGAAATATCTTCCCTAGTATCTCTGAAAGTAACAATCAAATTGCTCGTCTTTTTTAATAGCTGTACGTTTCTTATAACTGAATAAAACAAACTGATTTTTGATTTTTTTCCCTATAATCTTGATCCAGTTGGACTATCTTCAACGATGTGGCAGCGCTGTTAGCAATGCAAGATGTTTTCAACATTGGCGTTGGCAGATGCACAGCGAGACATATTGTATAAACACTGATTTAGTGAATCATAATGTTAAGAATTATTACACTATTACATGTAACAGTAAATTAACATTTTATTTGCCATTGTTTTCCTAATAATCTTGAAACGCTTGGACTGCTTTCAATGATGTGGCAATGCAGCATTGGCGTTGCCATATCGCATATTGCAGCTTCAAATACACAAACAGCGAATTAATTACTTATAATTAATTTTTGCATTTATTTGGTATTCATTTTGTGTCAGAGCTGGGCTCGTTCGCACGTTGCACGTTGAGCACACGTCCCTCGAGGAAGTGTGTATTCTGATTGCTGGCACTGTTGTACGCATCCCGCTGGCTGAAAATCACGAATCCATAATATTTGGAGAGGCCCAGCTGCTTGTCGAAGATTACTTCTGCGTTGGCTACATGGCCGAAACGGGAGAAATAGGTGCGCAGCTCCTTGCTGCCAATTGTCCAGGGTAGATTCCCCACAAATAGCTTGTAGCTGCTACGTGCCATGCTACCGGACATGATTTATTTATGTTTTATGTAATTTATGTTGTTTCCTTTTTTATAACAGCACTTGTGAGTTTAACAGTTTGCGGCACTGTTATTAAAAGTGCGCAGTTACGACCGCTTTTGGACTGTCACTTGTAGAATAGTTTAGAAAATATGTGATATTGTTAAAAACAATGAAAGCAGTACAAAACCGACAAGTGACTTTGTTTTTTCAGTTTGAAAAGTTTTTAACAGAGTCACAGCCGACACACAACACTACATAGTGTTACCATATACTCTCAGGCGCTGTTAATATCGATTGGTAGTTTTGGTTTATTGTATGGTGGCATTTTGGTATTGTATCGTGCGGTCACACTGCATATTTTGTTGCATTGCTGCCTTTTTAATGTTTTTTAGTCTATTTTTTATGTAAATTCGCTAGTGTGAAAATAAAAATGCGCATAAATGTGCAAACAACAGCTTAAATAACAGATTGAGCTGTGCACTCAAGTTACCCAAAAAAAAAAAACGAATACAACGCAACTCGCAGCTACGGTTATGGTGTGAACATATCCTTTTGTCAGTTTGCGCTGCGAAAATTACTTCGGCGCTCTGCAAAAAAAAGCGACGTGCGTGTTTGGGGCGCGGCGGCCCAACAAAAAAGACTCACAGACGGACGGGTCGACGAATAATTAAACATTTATTGCCAGCGAGCAAGTAGCAATGGCTGAGAGACCCAAAAATTTATTTGCGAGTGAGTAATTCTTGTAACCAAAATCTGCCCACGCACACACACACACACACACAAAGAACACACACACACACGTAGCATTTAACTGACGCATTTGGTTTGAGCGCAATGCATTTGATAAGACAAAACCATAGCTCATAAAATGACATATTTTTGCACCTTATCGAAATCTATCTAAATATATGTATACACATACGCACGCATACACGCAGCTGGACCGAGTCGATCTCGTGTGCCACCGGATCAGCTCACGCTGAACAATCTGAGCATTCGACATCCGCCGTCGTCCACGTCGTCAACGTCGTCGGGCTCCACATCGTCCGGCTCGAGTTCCTCATCGCAGCAAAATAATGTCGCGTTACGTTTTGGCGCCCAGAACAGCTTTGTGCCCGCTGTCCCCATGCCCAGCAGCAGCAGCAGCCACAGTCACAACAACACCACCAGCAGCAGCAGCGCCGCCAGCATCGGCAGCAGTGCAACGGATCGCCATCGGGAGCGAATCAGGCAGCAGGCATGCGGTAAATTGCAATTTGGTGAGGGTGCCATCAATACTCATCAGTTTACGTCAGATGATTTGGAGGATTTGGGTGAGATTGGACGCGGTGCATTTGGTGCTGTGAATAAAATGATATTCAAGAAACTGGACAAAGTGATGGCAGTGAAGCGTATACGCTCTACGGTCGATGAGAAGGAACAGAAACAATTGCTGATGGATCTCGAGGTGGTGATGAAGTCCAATGAATGCATCTACATTGTGCAATTCTATGGGGCATTGTTCAAGGAGGGCGACTGCTGGATATGCATGGAGTTAATGGACACATCGCTGGACAAGTTCTACAAGTATATATTTGAGAAGAAGCAACGGTATATACCCGAATCCATATTGGCGAAGATTACGGTGGCCACAGTGAATGCGCTCAACTATTTGAAGGAGGAGCTCAAGATCATCCATCGCGATGTGAAGCCAAGCAACATTCTGTTGCATAGACGTGGCGACATTAAACTGTGTGATTTTGGCATCTCAGGCCAATTGGTTGATTCAATAGCAAAGACAAAGGATGCCGGCTGCCGGCCCTATATGGCGGTAGGTCCTTAAACTTTATATTTTTGACGGCAATTAAATTCTGCTTTTGCAGCCGGAACGCATTGATCCGGAACGGGCCAAGGGCTACGATGTGCGCAGCGATGTTTGGTCTTTGGGCATAACCTTAATGGAGGTCGCCACTGGTAACTTTCCCTATCGCAAATGGGACTCGGTCTTTGAGCAGCTCTGCCAGGTTAGATTATCAAATTTGGCATCATTTAAATTGCGATTAACTACCCCATTTTGCAGGTGGTGCAAGGTGATCCGCCACGGTTGCACACTTCCTACAATGGCATGGAGTTCTCAATTGAGTTTGCTGAGTTTGTTAACACTTGGTAAGTCTGAAGATTAGCCACTAGCTAAAGTGTATTGCTTTAAGTATTATTCTCGCTTACAGCCTGATTAAGAAGGAGAGTGATCGGCCCAAGTATAGCCGATTGCTGCAGATGCCATTTATAAGGAGAGGCGAGAATAGCCACACAGATGTCGCCGCCTATGTGGCCGATGTGCTCGAGTCTATGGAGAGCGATGGCATTACGCAATTCACAACTAACCAGCCAGCGGAGAGTTAATCTGCAACTGAAGCAAGTCATAAAATTACTAAGCAAACAACCCGTAACAACAAAAGCAAACTAAACACAAAAAAAAACTAAAAAAAAAAAAAAAAAATAAATTGTTGTCTACTTTGTAGCATTCGTAGTAAACGTAGCGCGTATTTTGTTAAAGAAAAAAACAAAAAGTAAAAAAACAGCAAGTTAGAAAACAAAAAAAAAAAATTGTAAAGTGCGTATATAATTTTTGTAATTGTGAAGGAGAAAACTGTCCCAAAAAGGTTTTTGTGTGTAAAAAATGATAAATGAATGCCTTTTCTTTTAAGTTAGAATATTAGCATTTGAAACGGATGGCTTTGTTTAAATATTGTTAATAATATATCGGAAGCAATATTTGTAACATTTTATACGCAAATTAAAAAATGGAAATGTTAACTAAACAGCATAAAGTAAATTGTATGACGAATGCCAATTAAGTAATAGCCATAAACAACAAATAAATACACATTCAACATGTTTTATCTTTAGTTTTGTTTATTATTCTTTTCTATCTTTTTGAGTACACATTTTAAATATTTCTTTTGCGTATTAAAGTTAAGTAAAAAGCTTTAACAATTAGCCAAGTGGCTGCATTTTGAAAATTGTAGGAGAAATTAATGCAAATCAATACAGAATTAATCAAATAAAATATCTAATAATACAAATAACCAACAATAAATACACACACACACGCAGACAGACAGACAGACACCAACACTCGTTTTTATGCGTAGTGCTTAGTTCGTAATACCTAAAAATATTTAGAAGACAATGAAAAACATTTGCAGCAAGTGAAGAATAAACACAACAAAAGCAAAACAAAATAAATGTATTGTGCCTAAGTATAAAAATTATGATAAATCAAGTGAAATCATAAACAATTTAATAATAAAATAATATATATATATATATATATTAATAATAATTCGCAGCAGTTAGTTTATTTAGGATACCTTAGCCAAGCTTATACACACGAAGACACCACACACCCACGCTTATACACATGGCCATGCCACGCCCTTAACATCACAACACACGCACACCAATACACACATACAAGCAATTTGCACCGTCTAAGCTCCCGTCTCAAAAAAAATTAAAAAACCAAGGAAAACAAAAATAATGCCAATGTCTTTTCGATTAATATTTATGCAAGCGCCAATGTGAAAGCAAAAGCAAAGTTTATTTTATATACATATACATATATATACATTTATATATATATATATATCTATATATTTATACAATATGTGAAAAAAAAAACAATTACAGCAACACAGGCCACACAGCGTCCAGAAATCACAATTTCCCCTAAAGCGCCCGATTATTAATATATACATTTTACTTGTATCCTGTTTTTTTTAAACTTTTGTTGCATATTTAAGCGCATTAAGCATTAAGCCTCAAAATAACAACAACTAGCAGCATAATTGAAAAAATATCGAAAACAAAAATATTTTTGTAATAAGCGTGAAATAAAAACAAAATGATGCAATGCAATTAAATTTACTCGCACATAAAACATCATGAAATATATATGCATAAATAAAGATGTATACGAGTGATTATTGAAAAATCTTCGGCCAGTCGAAGCTTTTATATCCTTGCTAAACATTCATGTAATCTTATCTAATATATACTGTGACAGGTCAGCAAGGTTTCCCAATACGAATTTGATCTCATATGGGTTTCTACTGATGATGTTCCATAAAATAAAATACAAAAGTGTTAAAGCCGATCTTGATGGCCAAACTATAAAGATGTGCCAGAGATATGGGAATTAAACTGAAAAATCTGATTTTGTCATTTAGCTGGGGTATAAAATTAAAATGTATAACAGCAAATATGCAGAGTTTCTAAAATAAACACACAAATACAGTTTAAATGATTGCTCGTGAACTCCCCCCTGTTCTAGTAAAAATAACAGTATATAAACTACACATTTTGAAAAATAATACGTATGGTACTAAACTAACTAAAGTTAAAAAAAAAGGAAGAAATTAACAACAATTGCAGCTATTAAGCATATTGTATAACTAAGCTATATTGCATAGGCAAAATGCAATCGTTGAGCCGAGTCGAGACGTCATATTTTTTGACAATAAAAAATGTATAATTTTTGTAAGCAGATGCAAGAAAAAATGTTTAGGTGTATGTAATGTGTACATAGGCATACTACAGATACGAAGGCAGATATACAAAATTAGTAGCATATAAATATATATATATATATATACATAAAGTAGTACTAAACGATTATAATATTGTAACTGCAAGTCAGATCAAGTAGTCAAGAAAAAAACGTAGCTTGTGCAAATCCCAGTCAAAAAAGAAGAGAAAAAGGAAAGAAAAACTCAAATTCCCCTTACAATGATCCATGGCCTTTCGAACTGTCTACTTGCTTATAAATAAAGTAATAAAAAATATATATGAACTCAAAGTGAAAACGCAACGTCCATGAAACAAAAAAACAAAAAAAAAAAAATCATTCGCAATCTTTTTAAACATACTTAGCTTATCCATAAAATGCCAGCCGGCTAATTGCCTAGGAATTAAGCAAAACTCGATATACATGAAAATATATTGTACTATGTTTTATCCTAAGAGCAGCGATTGCTATAGAACAAATTAAGAGCGAATCTGGCAATATCTTGCCTGAAAGGGTTATTTTGTGTGCACTGTCCTAATCTTAGCAAACTAAGTAATTATCTTATAAAATACCCGGCTTACAACTCTCACTTAACACAACTCAACTCAACCCTCTCAAATGAATAAGACCCAAATAATGTGAACAAAAAAAAAAAACCAAAACACCACAAACACAATTAAAATAATTAAATGACTAAAAGTAATGAGAAAACAAACGTATGGAAAGAGAAAACGTGCACGCACGGAAAACAAATTATATTGTTAAACTTAATTTGAAGAATTTGTATAAAGTGCAAACAAATGAATAGTGAATAAATAATATATTTGAAAACTCTACGCAGCGCATTCCACTCTTTAACTTGACCCCCATTTCAAAACATACTTCGTGATGCATATTGGCTCAATAATTAACCTATTACCAAATCAAAATGTCATAACATGCAATGTTATTGTTATTCAAATAGCCTACAGCAGTTCCATTGAGGCATATTGATTATGCTGTTGTATTTGATAATGAATCATTTTGCTAATGTTTGAACACAGCTGCTTGCGAATGCCATAAATTGTTTTTTTTTTGTGCGGGATTAATGCATCAACTTTGAAGTTTTGTTTGATTGATTTTATTTTTATTTATTTCTGCTACTTTACTGTTAGATTGGGAATTTATACGTTTGTAAAATATTTATTATTTACAATTAATATTTGATTATTTGTTAATTTTTTTGAAATTGATTCACAGTTAAATAATTAAAAAAAATTTGTGTTTTATTGAAGAAAAACATGAATATAAATGGATCCAATTCAATATTTAACAAATTTATACATCAACCCATTGAGCGCACTGATTTTCAAGTTAATTATTTACAAATTTGAGTGCCTTTGAGTGTATTCATATATCCGAAAAACACAAACGTGTGATTTGCCTAGGCTTATCGGTTTCTAATAATGCTTATCGCGTATTATTGACTGGTATAATTTGTGGACAAATTCGCGACTCGCATTTAAATCGATGTATTAGCGTAGACCCGGTACGTGGCAGGCATGGAAATTGTCGCGCTAGAGCCACAAATGTATAATATCGTAGTACATATACAAAAATCAATGGGCCGACCTGGACTTGGGCTCGCCAAGCTCAGATGAGTTGCCCCGGTGCTCAGTGTTAGTTGGTGCTTCGTGGCCTAAACCTATTTATTTCGATTCGATTCAATTCGGGCTCTCTGCAGTTCAACGACATGCTGGCCTGCATCATTCTGGCCAGCTGGCTGATCTTATTATGGATTTACTTTCTATGGAGCCGACGGTGCTACTACAAAGCAGCCTGGCAGTTGGGTGGACCAATCGGTTGGCCTCTCATTGGCAAGGGTCTGCAAATGATGAATCCGCAGAGTGAGTGTCACCAGAAATGTTTTCGCTTGCGGCAAATAATTTTTCGTCGTAGAATTTCTGCAGCATTTGGACGAACTGTCGCAGAAGTATAAGGCGCCCTTCATCTCGTGGATGGGCACCAAATGTATCCTCTATGTCAACGACCCAGAAACTATGGAGCAAGTCTTCAATTCGACGCACTGCACCAACAAGGGCGATTTCTATCGCTTCATTAGCTCAGCCATGGGCGACGGACTATTTACCTCCAGCTGTAAGTGTGTCGTCATAACATCTATGACATATTATATATTATATTATTATTACGTGCAAGCAAAGCAGCTGTCAACAATTAAGTGAACATTCAAAATGGCCGAGCTTGTCGGCATAAGTGAGAGACATGAGTACCAACATAACGCTACAAAAAAATCGAAATTCGAATATACGTAACCCGCGAAAATTCAAAATTCGCGATACTTTTTGAACACACCTCGTATATAATATTTAACTTGGTTAAATAGCTGTCCGCTGGCAAAAACATCGTCGGCTCATCAATCCCGCATTTGGCCGCCAGATTCTGGGCAACTTTTTGCCCATTTTCAATGCCGAGGCGGAGGATCTGCTCAACAAGCTGGACTTGGAGGGCGTGCAGCGTGATAAGAGTCTCGAAATCTATCAAATACTCAAGAAAATTGTCCTGGAGGCAGCCTGTCGTAAGTAGTCATTGGATCATTATCATATTAAATTCCTGATTGATGTGTGATTTCTAATTTTTACAACAGAGACGACTATGGGCAAGAAAATGAATTTTCAACACGATGGTTCCATGGCCATCTTTGAGGCATACAATGTGTAAGTTATTGAACACGTTTGTAGGGAAATTCTATTGGCTAAATTGTCATAAATCTTTCAATCGTTATTTGAAATTCATTTACTTTGATTTCAAGAAAGCCAAATAAATTCAATGTGCGTCAGCTACTCGAGAAACACGCATACCAAATTTGGTATACCTCTTATAGTTCCCATTCGGCATTCTATACATTCACAAAAGGAAGACTTTTTTGTAGTAAGTAAACAAATTTTGTAGGCATAAATTAAATTTTATTATGCGAACTGAGTAAATAGCAAGGAATATGTGTATTGCTTGCAATATTATTTTACTTTTATATAATATGTGGAAACTGAGAATATCCAATCACGGAACTAAATGTTATATAAGCTCTTCGTTTCATTTAATATGAACAGCGATAAATATACATTTTTCAAAGCCTCTTTTTACACAATTTTAGAATCTGTACAAAACTCTAAGATAATTATTGAGTTATCTTAAGCTTAATTAATATCCGTTTTAGTTAAACTAAATCTATGCAGGACTTAATCACATGTTACAAGCCGCTTTCACATCCAATTCCACGCACGATTGCATTTCAACTATGTTTCACACTTTCTCTCTCCTGTGAGGATTGAGAGATAGCATCATGGCTGGATGGTCAGCCACTTTGTCTTCACCTATTAGCTAATTACAATTCAGCAGCTTCGCTAGCCACTCTGCCATGCTTAATACGCTGTGACATGAGTTGGCGCTTTGTATGCTCTTCCGCTAGGAAGCTGCGCGGAGGGGGCCAGACAGGCAGGCAGGCAGGCAGGGTATTCAAATTCCCGCTACGTAAACATTTTTGCAACGTTTCCTTTCTTTTCGTTCCCTTTCGTTTCCTTTCATTTCGTTTTCGTGCGATTTTAACAGAATAACGGAGGTGTGGGTGAAGCGTATGCTATCTCCTTGGCTTTACCCGGAGCTCATCTATCGTTGGTCGCGACTTTTTGACCGACAGCAGAAGGTCATGGGCGTTCTCTATGGTTTCATTGAGCAGGTATGTGTGTCTTGTCGTTTGGGCGTCAATCCGTTCCACTTCCGCTTATCCTCCAAACTTTTGCCTGCTCATGGCTATGCCAACACCTCACAGCTGCTGCAGCCAGCCGTTTCTGTGGTGGGCGTGGAAGATTGTGATGCGAACAAGCAGCTGGAAATCCAACAACGCCCACGAAAACAACAGCAGCAACAACAACAGCAGCAACAACTACAGCAGCAGCAACAGCAGCAACATCAACAACACGAACAGCTAAATCAACAACAACAACAACGCATCAAGTCAAAGTCGATATTCATCGAACAGGTGCGTGAACATGTGGAACGAACTCTGCAGATGAGCTGGCAGGATGTGCGAGATGAGGCGAATGTAATCATTGCGGCGGTGAGTACAAAACAATAACCCATTAGACCATAAGAATTTTGATTTGTGCATGAATAGGAGTTGAATGTAGAGCATTAAAATCTGGTTTGATAAACACATCGATTTGAAATCAGTTTTAATTAGTCGCAGTGATACATCACTGGTGAGGAATAAGAAAGAACATGTGGTCAAGGGTATGGCACATTACTAGCAACGACTCTGGCTAAAGCCGTTAAACAGGGAAATTTAAATGAATTGAAGATCTTAACGGAAGCTGGTCTAAAAAATATCGTTGATGCCTTCTCTCCACACTCCAACACAGCATTTGTAGTATACATATTATTTATAGTAAAGTTTAGTCAAATCCATCAGCGAATGTTAATGGCAAATCCAAAATTGAACATGCAACAGCTTTTCACTCAATTAATTCGATCAATTCGCTGCAGACATTCGAGACAACGTCGACGGCTTTGTACTTCACGATCTTATGCCTGGCGATGCATCCGGAATATCAGGAGAAGTTGCACGAGGAACTTGCCGCCGAGCTGCCGGAATACGGTGATATAAGCATGGACCAGCTGGAGAGGCTTAGCTACACCGATATGGTAATTAACGAGTCGATGCGTCTGTTTGCACCCGTGCCCGTGGTATTTCGTACCGCTGGACAGGATTTCCAGCTGCGACGCGACGACGGCGAATTCCTGATACCGAGTGGCACTCAAATCGGCATTGATATCTACAACATGCAGCGGGATGAGCGCGTTTGGGGTCCCTTGGCCAGAACCTATAATCCAGATGCTCATTTTGGAGCGGATGCACCAGCACGCCATGCCTTCGCCTTTGTGCCATTCACCAAGGGATTGCGCATGTGCATCGGTTATCGTTACGCCCAGCTTCTGATGAAGGTGCTGCTGGCCAAAGTCTTTCGCGACTATCGCATCAGCACTGATGCCCGGTTGGAGCAGTTGCTGATCAAGGGTACCATCTCGCTGAAGCTGCTGGAATACCCATTGTGCCGCGTGGAGCGTAGATAATCATCACTTCATCACCGCTTGACCTTATCATCACTTAGTTACTTGAGTGGTTTAATGTTTGCCTTTGCAATCTTTCAATTAAAAATGCAATTTTTGTTGCCATTTTCTACGTTGTTAATTGAATTTGTTGAAACTTGCACAATAATAATTCACTTTTGCTGGGGGCTGCTGACACAAATTGCAAGCCGAGAAATAACTTCGTCACCCCCTCAATCCATCTTTGCTGCCTGTTTCCTTTGCGTATACGTAACTCTATTGATTTAATTGCATTGAACAAGGCCTACTGGCCAAACTGTTGTCTTGCAAATATCTCGCACATTGAGAGCAATCAGAAAATTGCGCAAATATTCAAAGGACTCCCTAATGCCAAAGGATTCTGTGGGCGATTGAGGTAAGGGGAGGAGGCTGAGGAGGCACATGCAACCAAATAATTTCCAACAGCTGTCTACTTGTATCAACAAGACAGCAATGCATTGAAACAAATATATGTATACAAATATATATACATGCACCTGTATCAAAAGTACAGTGTGAATTGCCTAAAGACCACTAAGTAAAAACAACTTTTTTCATATTTTTTTATATTTTTACGAGCACATGAATTTTCACAATTTTTTACAAGCACTTTAATATTTTAGAGAGCATTTAAGAACTACTTCGAACATTTCTTATACTTACTTTTAATGAAATTTTAAAGTATTTATTCATAAATATTTGTTAAGTAAGTGAGCGAAAAACTAGCATGCATATAGAACAAAGTATATAGAATTTTAACTAAGACTTGAGTATTTATAGCTTATCAGTTTTCAAACTTTTTACATGTGTGATGATAATCGTCCTTGACAACGCTAAACTCGTTTTGCATATTTTCCTTTATAAATTTCCTTAACATTTTACAGAATATTTCAGCTATAATTTGCATATTTTTAAGTGTTTACTAAATTATAATGATTTTGTCATTTAAAAACATATTTTTACGAAATTGTGTAAACACGAGAGATTCTTGCTTAATAAGTTTTCGTTTTCCTTAACAATGACCCATCTTAATATTTCATAGACATTTTTTCAACGATTTTTTCTGAGTTCATGCTTTATTAAATTTAATGCTTTTGACATGTAAATATTATTACTAAACTGATAAAAAGAAAAATGAAAAAAGGAAAAAATGTATGCAAATATTTGCAAAGTGCAGCGATGAAAATTTGTAAAATTTAAATACTTAAGTATTTCACTAAATACTTTCAGACTTTTTTTTCTGAGTACATGCTTTAATAAATTTAATGCTTTTGACATGTAAATATCATTGCTACGCATAAAACATAATGGAAAATAGAAAATAAAATTTGAAAATATGTGTAAAAAGCGAAGTCTTCAAATTTAGTACAATTTAAATATTTCGGTTATATTATAAAAAATAGGTTGATGGGTTCTGTTATAACTTATTGAATTCTATTCATTCAATTATTGCAACCTGCCATTCAATCTGCTTTGGCTTGGTTGCTTGGCTGCCTTAAGGTTTCGCTGCTGTGACTTGTAATAAATGAATAAATTGCCACTGTTACCGCACTCCTTCGTAATTTTGTGCAACGAGACATGCATAATCCAATGCTTGCCTTCCTGTCTGCTGTCAGCCTTTTCGTCCTGCCGGGGAAACCCTACAAATCGAGCAAAGCTCGAGAAAATTACGAGAAAAGTATGCATTAAGCGGTGGCAAGCTCGTTAACGCTTCAGAAAACAGTTAAGAGCGTACAAAAGTGGCTGAGAATGGGGGATGGGGATGAGGATGGGGCGAGTGCGAATGCGAGTGTGGGGGCGTGTCGTGTACAATAATCACAACATTAATCTAATACGCGTATTTAGTGCGGCCAACGGGCATTCAATTTAATAATAGCTTTAGAATGATCTGCAATAAGTAATTAAATCATTTCCAACAAATCAAATGGGACAGACAGAAGATATGCGCTCAAGGACTCGTTTTCCCAGGCTGCCCTGGGCTGCTCAGTGCTGCTCAGGCTCAGGCTTATTATTAATGAGCAAAAGTTTAGCAAGTTTTCAATTAGTTATGCGCCAACCATACGCTGACTTGACGCATAATCAAGACAAACGTTGCCGGCTCTAATGAAATATTTAACTGCCTTCATCTTCTTAATTGACTAACAAACAGCTATTTGTATAACAAGCTCAGACAGTGCCTTCGTTATCATTATCATGACTGGGCCAACTAACTTTAATTCAAGCAGATACCTGATGGGACCTTTTTGCAGGTGAGCCAGGTGCACAGCGCCAAATCAATAACCACCAACCAGTTGGTATGTTTGAGCCACAACTGATTAACCGTTGCATAGAAACGGCCCTTTGTATAAATATGGTCAAGTTGCGGTTTGCATTCAAGGCTAATTTTAACAGTCATCGACGTATTAGAACCGGAATATTGTTACCAACCTCTCTTGCGCATGACATTAACTTAATTATATACAAATATTTTGCACGACTATGTTAGAGTGATTACACTGATTAAAGGCTTTGATTAACTTCATTTAAAAAATATTTTTTCTACAAATTTTGAAGAAATTTATTTTCATTAATTTTAGTTTCCGAGCGAACACAAATAAGTCCATTAAACTGAATTATTATGTAGATTAAATTTCGATAATTAAATTGAAGCTTATAGAGCCTTTCAAAGGCTTTCATTATTTTTATCTATTGTTATTTTTTAATTGATATAAATATTTGTATATTTATATATGTATATTATATATTTTGCATATATGTAGGAGCAAATTAATTAAAGTTTACACAGCTTTGGAATTTGACCACAGCGTTTAACAGTTAAGCCAAAACCCACATTGAAGCACACTCACACACACTCGCACACGCAATAAATTGTTGCTCAATATGTGTGTGTTAATTATAGTTAAACATTTCGCATGCCGGCCCGCATTCGCGTTTACTGTAGACAAGAAATAAACAAAAGCATTGCGAATGCCAGTTAAGCCATGTGGGCAAACCGCATTAACTCACAGCTACAACAACAACAACAACAACATCAATCAGAAGCAGAAGCAGTTGCAGAACTAGAATTGTTACTGATGCTGGTTTCAGTTACTGTAATCGTTAGCCTAATTAAGTTTACTTGCGCCGCCAAAGAAAAAAAAGAAGCGAAATCTTGGCCAAATAAAGCAGTTAACCAACGGGCAAATGAGCTGTGCTGCCTCGTCAATGTGCGTTAATGCTAATTGTTATTGTTGTTTGATGTGCATCCTGCCAGAGGGTGAGAGCTTAACTAAACTTAAAGTGTTTGCCGCTTTACCACAAATTGAATTAGACCGTGTGTGTGTGTGTGTGTGTGAGCCATAGTCAGGCAGCTTCAAACACTTAACTCAATTTGGCACCTCAAAAACTTTTTGGCCACCGACCAACCGAGTGGTGAGGAGGCAACGCATCGATTTTGAGACTACGAACTAAACTATTTTCATACATAGGCGTCAAATGAAATCAGAGTACAAATATTTAACAAAATTACATTAAAAAGTTATCGTAAAACTGGCGAAGTGTTCGCATTTGTCGACAACTTTAGCATCGTAATGTTCTAAGGGCTGCCTGAAAGTGTGGCTTGAACAGAGAAACTTTTGCAACGAGCTGCAGATTTGGCTGTAATAAAACAAGAAAAAGATTAATGAACTAGAATCATACTTTTGCAATATATTCCATATTCAAGTAAATCAATCAAATTCAATCCGGACATTTTTTTCAAAATGGGATGCAAGAATGAACGAATGTAATTTCCGAATCATTCGCAGCAAATACTTAAATCATTATAATCTTGGTATTAATTTTAAAACCACTCATTTCTTTCTATAGTGAAAAGTCACTGAATTCCGCCTGGAAATGTATTTTAGCATTTATCTATGACAGTATCAACTTTTGCTCTTTTCCTTCTGACAAATTGTTTTCTGCAAAAGCCCAGAAGGAATCGAATGCAAACTTTTATTTATTGTTGGGAAAAAGGGAAATTTGAACGGAAAACGGGAAACGGTAGCAGCAAACTGCGAACTGAAAACAGAAAACTGTACAAAAGTACAGAAAAATGGCGTCAAAGAGTAATGTTTTGCAGAATTGAGTGGTAAGAGAGAGGTGGAGAATCGAAGCGGGCAAAGTTTAAACAGCGACAGAAACATTGAGGACGACACTTGCAGCAAATTGGCTTAGCAGAGCTAAGGGGTGTGTGGAGGGCGAGTGGGGTGGTTGGGTGTTAGCTGGTTGCCCCCAGTGTCAGCTGGCAAACTTTTCTCTGTTTGTGATGCTGCCTGTGGCTGCAACGTCGCGCATAAATTAGCAAACATGAAATGAACAAAGCGCGTGACATTTGCCTGTTAAACAACCCTTTGACCAGCACACACACACCCACCCACATATATATCCACACCCACACACCACACGCATGCATACAAATGACATACTGATTGACTTTTAGTGTAGCTGCTCGTTGAAAATTAGCCGTGTTCGTCTGGTCCACAAAGCCACCACCACTCTACCACTGCCATTGATGCTCCTAGCCCCTATCCCTCACCATAATCATTGGCAATTAAAGACTTGCCGTCGTTTGCCCAAAAATGACCAGCGCAATTAATTAAAAAGTTTGCTGCAAAACTGCATTCTCACTCAACTAAGTGGAGGAGAGTTGGGTGTGGGATGTAAGAAGTAGGTTTTAGTTTGGAAAATACAGCTCTGCAAATATTTGTGCAGCTGCCAAAGCACAAAATAGCAAATTCAGTTTGCAATAGAATTTGTGTTAATTGAAATAGCGCATATGACAGGTGTGCTAGCTTTTAACGGATAACGAACAGCATGCCATCCCCTAAATGAAAATAACGCAAATAAATTAGAAAATGTTTAATAACGGTGGCGGATTTAATTTTCAAATTTATATTATGTTTAAATATAATTAAGTGGAAGTAATTTCTGGTCCATTTTTTAATATTTTCCACATTTAATACACAATTTTAAAGAATGCTACATACACAGGGAAGCAACTCCGACCCTATTAGATATATACATATATAATTATTTATATATATTTTTTTTCCTTGCTTCAAATAACTTTTATGCATACACTTGTACTTGAAATAATTTTTATTTTCATGTTACAAATCCGCAGGCAAGTAATAAAAACCATAACAAATTATGCTAAGAAAATTTCAGAGTTGCTCATTAAGCGAATCTTTAGGAATTTCACTTTTCATTACGCATACGCAATATGCGCGCTTAAGCAATTAAATAAATCAGTCCCGCATAAGTATGCAACAATATGTGTGTAAATGTATGTAAAATGTTTGGCATATTGCGTATTCGTACACAACAAGCTGCGGCCTCTGAATGGAGTATCTCAATTGTGCCTGCCACACTGTTGCTGCTGTTGATGCTGTTGTTGTTCTTTCATAAAAATTATGCAGATTAAATGTGGCAACAACGTTTGCTTAGCCAGCCAAGTGACATTAAATTCGCATAAGGCTGAGCATCAACAAAAACAACAACAACAAAATAATAACAAGAAGAAGAGAAGATGTCTAAATAATAAAAGAAGCTTGAGCTGTTGGCGCGACGCACAAGTTGATTGAATAAATCACAGCAGGTAGACTGTAGCTTTTTTTTTTTTTTTGAGAATCTTTTCCCAAAAGTAAAAAAAGAAAAAGTATAAAAAAAAGCAGAAAAAGGTACAACAGAAGACTTCACATGAAGCCGAGCAGCATGCAAAATTGATGGCCAACTCTACGAGGAGTTTGCTGACGCGTTTAGTGTAAACTTTTTACAACCCGGCAACAATTTGGCCAAGTAGCTGTAAAGCAGCAGTTGGGCTCAGGCTCAGACTTACACTGAGACACAAAACTTATCCCAGTCCCTGCTGATGCTGCTGCTTTTCATGCCTCATTATCCCAACAGTGTGTAACATTTTCGCCTGGATACGAAATAAATTCAATCCTTGTGCCGGACGAAACCCAAAAGAATGCAACAAGAATTAATTTAGTTTGAATTTGTACTCAAAGTTGTATATCTATATATATACAAATATATATTTTCGATGAGTTTGTGAAAGTTCCCTTATGATATTTTTAGAATGTTTTTGCTATTGTTTTTTGTTTTACAAACATAATCCCTTAAAGTATGTAAATTTAGAGGGTCGATGGTGACCTTTAACTGGGTCTGTTATATATCTAAACGAGAATTAAATGTTTTGCATTGAGCACCTATCGCTTATGCATCATTAAATCCATCAAACGTTCGGCTTGCCTCGGTTGCGATTAATTTAATTAACTGGCGGAGATTCAACCTAGCTCGTTACTTCACAGCTTCACACTGCAACATGAGTATTTAAGGTTTTCAAAAAAAGGACGGAGCAAAAGATGAAACAAACAAAAAGTGCCAAGTGCAAAATGCAACAAACGGCAGCAGACAAAAGTCGACGGCTGCAATGAATTGGCGTTAAACACTAATGGCTAATAAACGTATTTTTAATTATACTGCATCTGACATTGACTCTATATTTCCAAATTATTCCAATTTATTATTCTCTTGCGTACTTATGAACGCATTTTTTTGCTATGAGACATCTTCTGCTTGATATATACAGTTTTTCAATTTAATTACCACACTGCAGAATTAAAATAAAATTCAAACACTAAGCCCTACAGAATTTTACTATAATCAAACAAAAATTTTCACAATGCATCGCACACATTTCATTATTCAAAATGTGCTGCATGAAGATATGTGGACGAAGTATAGATTGCAAATGATAACAATCATTTTGCTTTGTTTAAGTTTTTCTCTGCATATTTTTCGTAGTTTTCGAATGTCTGTGCGAAATCCAGCTGAATTCGAAGCTTATCCTTAAAAAAAACACGAAAAAAACATCAGATGACATGATTTGCATACTAAAAACCCATTATTTTCTGTTCCGAGCACTATATGACTATTGTGTGGCTTAGAGTATTTGATACTAAAATTGTATAAAAGTTTTGTTGTGTTTGGATTTAATTTTTCAAATGTTTTGTTAGTTATTTGTATTATTTTCAATTAAACTACACACAAGAACTTCATGGTTTTATGTGTTGAAGTTAAAGCATTTAACAAGAGAGAGACAAATTATCTAAAGTAAAATACTGATTTTCTATATGGGCTGGACTCAAATCATATCGGTTGAAAGTCAGTATAAATATAAATAATCTGCTACTAATATAGTAATCTGCCTTAATATACTTCCATAAATGTATAGTGCCTTAGTGACTTAACGGGATTACTCAAAATCAAAACATATTTTAAGTTTAAGGTATGGTCCTTCTTAGGGAAATCCAAGTTATGCAAGACGACTTAAATATTTTAAATACACCACAAATAGGTATAAAATTTATGAATAAAAGGGAATCTAATCTCCATCAACTTAATCGTCTGCCACCCAGTTCCTAAATAAATGCAATTAAGTATTTGCTGGAAACTATTTTGTTGGACTCCAAAGAGGTAATTAAAAATTTGAGCAACCCAATGTGAACGTCAACGCCCACCTGTCCTTCTAATATCAATTAAGACACCCATCGCGCGACACTTGGTTTTCAACTTTTTAAAAGCTCATTAATGCATAAATTAGGTTGTTCCATTCCCTGTCCCCTCGCCGTGCAACCCACTATAATTTTCCCTTTAAATAGCCGCGCTAACCAGTCAGATAAGCAGTTAGATTTTCATTCAGAAGTTGGCAACATGGTCAGTCTGCAGTTTCACGGCGGTATCGATCCAAATGTCTGCTACGCAACGAGAGATCAGGATCCATGTCGGGCGAAAAACTTCTTTGGACTGCATCTGAAGATCCAGCTGATGACTGGAATGATGCCCAAACTTGAGTTGCCTGGCTGGCTGCCCGTGTGGCTGCAGTCGGTACTGCGCATACTTCCAATCCTCCACAGTTTGTTGGTTGGTTTCATCTCACTGCATCTGGGCCTGCTGTTCAGCAAAACGACACTGGATGCGTTGCCCGAGGGCAATCTGGAGGACATTACGGATGCTCTGACTATGAACATCATATATTTCTTTACGGCCTTTGCCATCATCTATTGGTGTTTGCGCTCCAACCGATTAAGTCGCTACCTGATCCACATCAATCGAGAGTATCGTCATCATTCCCTTGCCGGTGTCAGTTTTGTCAATATGCATTACACGTACACCTGGGCAAGAAAATTTACGGCCATTTGGTACGTCGCCTGTTTGACGGGTGTCATCTCTTGGGGCATCACCCCACTAGTGCTGGGCATAAGGGTGCTTCCGTTGCGCTGCTGGTATCCTTTCGATGCGATGGCCGAGCACATCTATCCGTTCATCTATGCCGTTCAGTTCTATGGCCAAGTGATTGTGGGCTCTGCATACGCCTATGGCGGCCTTATGTTTGTCTCGCTCACCGTAATGCTGCTGGGTCAGTATGATGTGCTCTACTGTAGTCTCAAGAATCTGGATGCACATGCCAGGCTGATGGCTGGCGAATCGCAGCGCAACTTGCGGTGAGAAATAATTGTGCTACCAATAAAATTTCTGAAGAAACAAGAAAGTTATAGAGAAATATTTTGAAGAAACTTTTCATTTAAAAATATTTTACATATTATACCTTTTTAAAGTCTGCTTTTTAACTTCTACATTTGTGTAGTTATATTGTACACTGTAGCGTAATGATATATAGTAAACTTAAAATGGTAAAAAGGTTTACATATTCCTGTAATTTTTAGAATTTCTTCTTAATGATTGATGATTTCTTTCTTACTCATTTATTTTTTTTACATTTCAACATACACTGTTTTTTTAAACCCTTTTTAATTTGAAAAGTTTACTCCAACTTTAGTGAACTTCAACTCCTCAAATCAAAGTTTTTATTTTCTTTGCCAGTGCTGTTCAGCAGGAACTGCTGCTTGACGAGTCCACCTGTGAGCTCGGGCAATATGCAATGCTGCAGGAGCATCAAACGGACTTGCACAGCCTAACATTGACGCGCAGGGAGCCACCACTGAGTTTGACAGGAGCCGCCCATGCAGGACTCGTGGAATGTGTGCGTTTGCATCGCTTTATACAGGAGTTCGCCGCAGAGCTGGAGCAGCTGTTTAGTCCATATTGCCTGGTCAAGTCGCTGCAGATCACGTTCCAGATGTGCCTGCTCGTCTTCGTCGGTGTGTCCGGCACACGTGACGTTGTCCGTGTGATCAATCAGTTGCAGTATCTATTCCTGACCAGCTTCGAGCTCTTCATGTTCACCTATTGCGGCGAGATACTGAGTCGCCACAGCGTCCGTGTGGGCGATGCTTTCTGGCGTGGCGTCTGGTGGCAACATGCGCCCAACATGAAAACCGATGTGCTTATCTTTCTGGAGAACAGTCGCCGAGCCGTCCAGATCACAGCTGGCAAGTTTTATGTCATGGATATAAATCGATTGCGATCGGTGGGTTTGTATTTTATTTCGGTTTGACTAGAACATTATTGAACACTACTGATTTGACAAAAGGGAATATCAGCGCAACCATAAAGTATATATTATCTCGATCAGGATTCCGAGAGAGGTTGAATGAGTCATATCAGCAAATCTGTTGCTAAGTAAACTAGTCTCCAGGTTTCAAAAGTAGTTGTGATCTTAAGTTTTGTAAAATATACCAAAAGTTTAGTTTAATTTAAAAAAAAATTTTGCGCTGCTTTTGTATAAAATTATTTATTAAAAATGTCTATAAGATGCGGTCAATTAAGCAAAGCCAAAAGTGAACGAATTCAGCAGATGATAATTTCACATAAGTCTGGTATCTATTTTTATTATTGTTATGATTTCAACAAGCATTTTGATCAGGCTATTGTTATTTTAATTTTAAAGAGCTAGGTCAACAAATATTTAAATTATTTAAGAAACCTAATTGCACAATGCGGTGATAAGTAGCTAAGTAAGTTTGTTTTGATTTATAGGCAATGTCGCCAGTCGGGCAATCCTCACTGATGTGATTTATTAATTTATGTTTTATGACTCATTGTTTTAGTAACTCTTCCATTTACGCCACTAGGTTATCGCACAGGCTTTTAGTTTCCTGACGCTGCTCCAAAAACTGGCCGCCAAGAAGACAGCCCCGGAGTCCTAGGCCCAGGCTCTCGCCCTTGTCAGACAGCACCGCCGCCAGCCATTGTTTGCCTATGTTAATATTTATTTTGCTCATTAAAAACATGTCGAGTAAAATGCAAATAATATTTACATACATTTCCGCCTCGTTCCTTTATTTGCTTAACATTTTACAACTACGGCCCGCCGTAACTAGGAATGTGTGTGCGTGTAAAATGCCTATCTGTATACATATATTGTATAAGTATTTAAATATGTCATTCTCCTTTGGCCTATCTTTGATAAGCATGCCATGCCAACCCAACTCAAAACTCTCGAGGAGCAACACGCCAAGACTTAAGTGCCCGCCAAAACAGGCGGAAATTAAGGCTACATGTGTACAGTTAATGACAACAGTTTATAGACACACAGAAAAAAAAAACAATGCCTTTAAATTTCACATTTTCACATTTTCATAATTTATTCTTGCGCCGAAAATCCTATAACCTAAAAATAAAATTTTAAGCCCAAGCTTAATGCTATAATCCATCAATCAAATGGTTTTTTTTTTCTAGAATTCCGTAAGTCATTGAAAGTCAATCCAAAGTATATTTTCTACGAGTTCAAAAACCAAGATCTTCAACTAATCATACCAAAAAGCTATGATTCCCTCAATGGAATCTCAATTAAAGTTTAAAAATGCATACTTAAAAACATTTATATTTCTATAAGAGTTTAAATGTCAGCTGAATATCTTTGGTAGTCTTTTTTTTCCATTTATATATTTTTGTTTTTCAAGTGCCATAACTTGGAATGTGCTGCCATTAAAAAAAGAAAGGTTATAAAAAAGAAAGAAAAACGTTTTGTGTCTATCTGTGTGCCGAAGCTCTGAGATTTGGCAACTGGCTAAGAGTCGACTTTAATTTTGGTATCAGCGCTACGCACGTTAGAAAACTTATGGCAAACTTTTCAACTCATTTGCGCTTTGCATTTTTCATTGTGACAAGACACACACGCACACACACACACTCACAAACTTGTTATGTGTGAGTAACGCATGTATTTATAGTGAGTCATTTGTTTCAGTTTTTGCTGCCGCCTATTTTGAGGCGCCCTTTTGTTTGTGATACCCTGTATCCATTACAAATGTACTTCAGTGGACATCATGAAGTTGTGCAAATTTATGCAATAGGCAGGAGGTGTTTTTATTGCTTGTTTCTGGTATTATATGCAATATTTAGGTTACTTTTAATACATACTGGGTATCTCTTAGTCAGACACTGCAAAACTCTAGTTTTATTTCTGCTTTTTACTCTTTTTGTGTATGCTTCTTAGAACATTACATTTTTGCTCGTTGTGCGCTTTGTGCTTTTTGTCGTTGAGGAAATACCTTTCATTTTTGCCGATTTATACCCTTTGCCTGCTAACTACCTTTATGCGTGACTGCAGGAGCCAAGGCATTTATATTACACGTTATTTGATAAGCACAGTGCACAACAGCAGCAAAAACGATAACTAAAGAGCACCGGCTGCAAATAGATGTGATTGCCATATTTCTTCGTCAGTCAGGCAGCAGCTATGGTAACAAAATCAAAATCCAGCTTATGGTTATAATGAGGCGAAGACGAGAAGGCCGGCGTCTCAGCTAACCGCTTTAGCTGACAGCTTCAATAACCAAAACGCAGTTGGGTTGAAAAATGCATTTGATAACAGACCTGATGGAAAATGGAAATGGCAAACAAATCAAATTGAGTTGGGGGCGCTGGGAACAACTGACGGATTGAGCAAACTGAAATTGGTAATCATATCTGATTACCCATAGGAATAGACAGCAGCATCAAATGTCTATTTGCTGAACGATGAGATTTCTTTTTTTCTTAACATTCATTAGTTTCACTTTCACTTCTTTCTTCTTCATTGTGGCAATGCATTTACATTGAGTCTAGGCAGCTATTAAATAATATTATTGGACAGCTTCCTATAAATGTAGTCAGCAATGAGAGTAAGCTTGATTTAAAATTGCAAATTGAATTTAAAATACACATTACTAAAATTTACAAACAGTTTTAGTGTAATAATTTGAGCTAGAATAAAGTAAATAAATAAATAGTCGCTTTATCACTTTTGTATTTTGCATGTTAAGACTTTTAGTTAATTTGTTTTTAAGTATTCCACTTTAATTTTATGCTGCCAATACGCAACAGGCCAAAAGGCTCATTTACAACTTTCTGCCAATTCCAGGGAACACACACAAAAATGTTTTGTGGTCCGGTGCAGAAATGCGCGAAAATATGTTTATAAGCTAATTTGTTTTGTTTTCAACTCGAGTGCAGAGTACCACCATGAAAAGTTGAGTGAATGAATAACAATCTGCTACTGGGTACTGAACAAAACGCCCAAAACATCCACCCACGCAATCGACCAGTCAAATGCCAGCTGTCTGTCAATGGCCTGGCAAGCAGCTAGACAAATAAATATCTTCGCCCGCATGGCATTTGCCATTGACGAGTCCTCGAGGACCTGTCGACACAACTTTGAACTCTAATAGTCGTCTTCACCAAATTAAATTAACACAAAGGCATTGGCCACGGCTACCAACTGGTGGCATTTTAATTGAAAGCAATCAATAAAAATGCGACGTCGGCATGCAAACTCTTCTATCTTGGTTCAAGAAGCAGCTGCCAGAGCTGGCCAGAGATTTGTAATGAAAACGGATTGCCGAAAGCCATAAAACTCAGCTGAACTTTGTTTGTATAGCGAGTGTATAATTCAATATTAGCAGTCTACATTTTTCATTTTATTAACGTAACTTAAACACTTTAATGATGCTGTTTAATAGACTTGAATGTTTGACTTGTTCAACAAAAGCGTCCTGTAAAACTGTTTAAAAATATACATTGTTGCTATGCTGGTTTAATTCGCAAAGTAATTTAATTTAAAATACGGCACAGCGGCGTAAAATACGACTTCTTCATTAAGCCTAAGTCAATCCAAATATCTGTTCGCAATAAATGAAGAAAACCTTTAGCTGAAGTGCGTGAAAAACTTATTAAATTATTTATTGGAAGCTTACAAAAATAAATTTAGGGTTCTTATTTATTTATTTATAGGCTTCGGTATTTTTGCAGCTCGAGCTTTGAACTTATAATTAAGCAGACAAAATTAAGATTGACTATATTTAATTAATGGTATTCGACTCTCAACTCTCTACTGTTGCTTATTAAATTATTTGTATTTTTGCCAGAATAAATCCTTCACATTTTGCCAGCTGTGTCTTCAATCATTTCGACACTTTCTGTTGTTGCTTCTCAGTCTGTAACATAATCAAATTATTCAGCTCGGTCACACACAGCTACAGGCTTTTGAGCCCATGTGAAAGGGCTGTGTGTTGTCACACCTTTGGCTAATTTAATTTACATGCTAATATTCAATTTGCAATTTGTGTATGAGCTTTCGTTCAAAGAACAGATGAAATACATTTCTTTTTGCTTTTGGAATTTAATTGGCTCGTGCAACATGTCGCACATGTTATTATTAAGGAATATTTTTGTCAGCGTGCTGTTCTCATAAATTTGCAAATACCCAGCAGCATTTTCGCCACAAGGTGCACACTGTAGACACTCACGTCCTTATTTTGGGAACAATCAGAATGACTAAACAAAAGCCACGTATTATGTTCCAACGAGTCAACCAATCAGCTTTGCTTTTTATGCTTGTCTCTTTGTGTATTTGTGTGTGTGTGGTGCTGTCCTCAAAATAAATTCTGAAGAAATTGTGCACAATCAGTTTTGTAAGTGCGTTGAAATGAAAGCATTAAATTATGCGATTTATATTGTCGTCCATCAGCTTTCTCTTGGCTTGATTTAATATTGATTGCCATAATGCTATTATAGGTGCTGCATTGGTTTGTCCGTCTTTGTTGGAGAATTTGTAGATATGACACAAAATTGCATTGCATATGCGAAAGCATTCACGTTTCCGAGCACCAGTCTAAAAGAAACTATAAAATGTGGAATAAGCTTGGACCGTAAATCAATGCTATCAGGCGCACAGCTCGCAGGGCTTCCAAACGTACCAGGCTGACTGCCTGCAGTTGATATATAGATATCTCGCCGTTTTGCTTTATTTTATAACTGGCTCATATACAATAAATGGCCATAAATAACAAACTGCAGGCGGTTATTAGCTTGCAATCGATTAAGTTGCATGTGCATTTATTTTGCTGCTTCTGTGTAAAACGAGCAACTACCGCAAAACTTTTGCAATAATTTTTGGTTTGGTTTTTTAACATGCAATATACATATGTAGGACACTTTGCGGCTGTTTCGTTTGTGGCTGACAATTGTTTACATAACAATTTAACCGCAAATATTTAACGCTTTTCGTAGTTAAAAATAAAATAAATCACACGCAGAGCTGCATGAGTTGAACAAAAGGGTCATAACGCATCTGCCAGGGTCACAGATGTAAATGAATACACTGAGAAAAAATATACGCTCAATTATTAAAAATCTGAATTTTTAGTTAAGATTGTTATCAACTTGGAGCAAATGAAAAAAATTAAATTAAAGATTGTTCTGTCGATAAAAATCAGGATCAAATTATAAATGTAGTCTTGGCTTAAAATTAAATTTTTTTTTGTTTTTAGAAAAAATGCCGATATATAAGAAGCACATTTACAAGCTACCTAAAATGCTTCTACATGTAAAATAATTAATACTAATATTTTAATAAATGAATAAATAAAATAAAATAATAAAATTTGAGTTCTGTGTACACATACTTACTTAATTAACATTTTTTTAATTGTAAATTTTGGTTTGAGAAAGGCACAATATTTCGCTTATAAAAAGCACCTCTTAAAATTACTGTGAGTCCTTGGCGTCAAAAATTTCAGGGCGATTTTTGTTCTGAGTGTATTTATGTAATCCTCGTAATGCAGATCTGGTCTTAAATTCGGTTCTAGTGAATGTTCTATTTAAAGGTAAAGCTTAATGGCGAGGGCCTAAGAGAGCACTACAGTTTTTTTTTTTATATTTTGGTGCCTGCCCTGGGGCGCACTCGAGTAGAAATTTTTAAGTTGCCATCGCTTCGCTAACAGCTGCAACAGCAGCAACAGCGTTTATTACAGTAACTTTCCTTTTGTGTTTTTTTTTTGTTGTTTTTGATGGTGGCACTCCCCTCGGTCCGCTTGCTCTGCTTTACGAGACCCTTAAAGTTGAAATAAAATTAAGAGACGCTGAGTAGTCGCTATTTTGGACGTTGCCCATTTTTGATGACTTTGGTCGCCACTTTGTTGGGATTTACTTTACGCTTTTTGTGGTACGCCAAACTTGCTCACGAATTTGCGTGGCCTCACTGTGTGCATTAATTTTTCAAGTGCCTTCAAATAATTATCATAATTATCATTCAACTAATAATGAAGCTTGTCAGCAGCAGCTGCAAAATTGAGCTAACTTTCATTTTCTCATGGTCTCCTCGTGCAGGTGCTGCAACTTTTAAAGTGCATACTTTTAGTGAATTAGAAAAGAGTTGTATAGAATAGTTAACAGCTTTATTATACCCTTGCAGGGGGCATATAAGTTTTGTCGTCAAACGTGTTATGCATCTATGAAACGGCTGTTCTAAGTTAGCTGTGTTCTCGAGATAGCATTTATATTTAGAGAGCAGCAATAATTGCTTAGAAATGCAATCGCATTTTTCACAATATTTCTATTTATATTATTTTAATGCTTTTCATTCAGCAAAGCAAATCGATAAAATTGTTGACTTGTGTTTAATTGAGTGGAATTCGTTTCGAAGCAATGCGTGGGTGAAGACTTTTATCGAATCCATCAGCAGCAATTTGCGCTCGATTTTCTGAGTGGAGTGCAGTTTTTGTTGAGTTGACTGCGTTGATTTGCACAACGGCAAATGGCAGTTGATTCATTCAATTATTCTAAGTATAGCCACTGTCAACAGATTTGCGTGTTCTCTCATAAATGAAACAAGAGGCGTTTGTTCGATTGACTGCACATTTAATGGAAATAATAAAAGCTCTTCAAAAACAAACACACACATTTGTACAATCTATAACGGAACAGTTCACGATTAGTTAAGCATAAAATATTATTGCTAATATGTCATACATATTTCAATATTTATTATATTTATATTAATGTTTCAGTGTCTTTGACGTGTTTAAATGGAATATCTAATATCTACTATCTAATTTATCGTGGTTTGTACAATTTGTAAACAACATCAAAGCACAGAGATATGTCCTTTATTAGGTTAATTTTAGTTTTCTAATACTTTGTGGGTGGTATTTCTTTATATATACTTCTAATTTTAGAATCGAAACACATACAAATTGTTACTACTTATTAAGCACTTTTCTTATTTAAATTCGAGAATGTGCAACTTTCCGGAGGAAACCAGTAGATTTGATCCGTGGAAATGCGATTTTACGTGTTATATGGTTGTAATATGATTGGTTAGTAAGTACTCAGAGTACATTTATAATAGTTTGTAGTTACATACCATTCTTTAGTTAAACTACTTTTACACTAATCAGATCATGGGCTGGTTTGCGTTTATTTTTTCACATATACATTTTTCTAGTTAGTATCCCATGGGATTTATTGTTTTTTTTTTCTATATGTACATATTTTGATTAACACTTTTTTTAAACATTCACAACTAGAATTTACTACTAAATTAGTTTATCTTATTTTACGTTTAAACACAGTTCTCAGCAAAATTACATCTGTGAAGTGTATTCAACTTAGTATAGCTATTAGTAAAAGCGTTTTGTGACAATGCTCCCCCTTTTTTTTTGTATCTAACATATTTGTTAGGTAATTAATTATAGTTTATGTATTTATGATTTTGATGCAGCGATATCAGAATGAAAACATTTCATTAATTAAATGTGATGCCTTTTGATTGTTGTCAACATTGAAGAGGTTTAAATTCGATTTTACGTAGCTTACTTCAATTGTGCTTATTTACAACGCCATACTTAAAGTGAATCGATCAACTACCCAAACACTCTTAACAGATAAAATGTTGTCGATAAGAAATGTCTTAGTAACTATAGCACGTAAATATGACTGTTTCTTAACTTATGTTCTTATCGAATTTCAGTTGAGATATAAAAGGCCTGATAATATCAAATAGGATTGGGAAACTTTTGAAGAACTCGAAAGGGTATTTCAAATTCTCTACGGAAGTAAACACATTTCTCTTTTGTGAAAATTGGCAATGAGGAAACGGAAGTTGCTGCCAGGATCTAAAGCTGGTTCTGCTCTTTCTGTTTCTGCTGATTTTGCTTTAATTGTTTGCCCAGCGGACAGGCTATTAAAGTTCAATGAAGTTTCAGCAGACGGTGACTTTTAGGCGCTACCTATCATCGAATCCTACTTGACGGCAATGAAGAGGACAGAAAAATGTTTCCGCTGTCCCATCAAATAAATGCCTATAAATTTTCGAGTGTCGCTTGCGGCCTCCTTTTCTTTGTGTCTGTTGAAAAATTGGTCGCGCCCGGAGCTGTAAAAAAATGCATCGAGCCTTGTAAGTGCCAGCATAAGCTTTTTGAGTAGGTGCTACTAATGGCACCATTAGTTGCTCCCATCAACCACCGCATGTAGCATGCTGCAAATTTGTCGCTTACTTTGTAGCCACATCACAAAATTACGCTTTAAACTTGAAACTTTTGTGAGCCAAATAGCTTTCATTATGGCTTTTCTTATTGTTGCTGCGACTGCTGCTTTTTCGCTTTTCTGTTTGTTTGATGTGCTGCTTTAAGCATCTGTTTTCCAACAAATGCCTCAGGGCACCTTTTACGTGACCAGCGCAAATTTGTTCAACAAAAAAAATCAAATGAATCAACTTTTCAAATAAAAATAGCAATCTGTTCGATAAAAACAACAACAACAACAATAACAATTTTTCATAGGCTTTGCGGACGTGATTTCTTTTTTTTTTGGGAGCTTTCAATAAATTCTGCATGTTTTTCGCATTAGCGCCTTGGAAATTATGCCATAAATTAACAATGCATTATTGCGTAAAATAGACTGAATGAACAAATTAATTAAGCTCAGCTTATAATGATTGCAATTTGTTAATTTAACTTATCACTTATCAACAACAACAAACAACACACTTTTATTGACTCATAATTCTGTGGAAATACCTATTAATGCACTTCGCTCTTAAGTGTCTGCAAATATGAAATAAGTTTTGTCACCACAATTTGCATTTATAGCCGAATTAACTTTTTTGTGCGCCCTCGTGCTAAATGGACGTATCATACTTGGTTGTACTTAACAGAGACACTCCAAGCTTAGAAGCTCGATTTCAGATAAGAGCTTCTCCGCCTTCTCCACAGTGTTCTTTTTCTCCGCCTTGGGCATAGATGAAAATAAAATATTAGTTTTAAAATAGCTTAAGGGACGGAAAGACACAGCAACTAAAACACTCTTAAACTTAGAACTCATTATCTCTTCGGCTCCTAGAACAATTATTATATTTTCTCATTCGAAAATCATTTTTTCTTTCAGGACGTTAAATACAAATGGTTAAATTTCCTGTCTCCTTTCAAATTCGCTTAAGTGGAATTTGCTCACATTTTAAATACTGTAATAGGGACTTTGAGACATTTGCATATATTTAAGATTAAAGCTCATTAAACGATAAGAAATCAAAGGATAGATAATGCACGGCTAACGCGATTTCGTCCTGCCTAAAATTCAAAAGTTCCCTTTAATTAGCAAATTTCTTCAATAAGGGAAACGTATGGTATTTAAGAGATTATATGGCCAGACACAATTGCGAGTACTTGCAAATCTGTTACGCTCCATTTAATAATCCAGTTATATGACTGCACAGCCCAAGGCGAGTTGAAGATTAGAGGGGAGCAGAGCAGAGGCTTGGAACACAAACTTAGTACACCTTGTGAACCACAATTATAGAACGACATGTTGTGCTGTGGCCTGTGGCAACTAAGCCACTTGGCCAGCTAAAACAGCCTGCAAACAGATGACCATGGAGACTTGAAGATGGGTGGCTGGTTGGGTTGAGTTTGGTTCAGTTGGATTGCTTGGGTGGTTGGCAACCATTTGGTTTGGTGTCGGCTTGCTTGGCAAATGTGCTCAATGGCAAGCAAATTGAATTTGAAATTAATTACAGAACTAAGCCACATGAACACGCATACACACATACACAGACACACTCAGAGAAACAATCACACTGATAAATATATTTGTTAAAATTAAATATGCCCTAAATCAATATAATCCATATATTTTATATTTTTAATAATAAACTCCAATAATCAATTAAAACAATTCATCTATCGTGATATAAACAAAAAAAAACTACCGAAATTAAAAAAAAGAAAATAGTAATGTACCGATCTTTTTCTCAGTGCAAACACACACAAACCAGAACAAACATACACTTGCGCACATACACCAACATCTGAGCATTTGATTTTGGGTGGTGCTGCTGTGAGGTTCACCACAAGCACGAGCACTTGGACATCAAAAAAGGAAACTGGGCTGGTTTATAAGTTTGCCGTTGAGCTGCTGTTCGAATGCCTCTTGAGGACACCACCACCACCACCACTGATGATGACGGTTGAGCGTTGCTCGAAATCAAAGCTGGCACACTTGATGTGCGGCGGTTTGAGATTTTTAAGTGGATTCGAATTTGTTTTCAGCTTACCGGATTTAGCCGGCGTCTGCTATCTACTCGGCCGCCAGGCACTGTTGCTGGAATAGCGGCAGAGGAGCACCTTCTTGAAGGCCTGTCTGAACACCTTATTGAATATGGTGTAGAAAATGGGATTCACCATTGAGCTGGCATAGCCCAGCCAGGTGACAACATCGAATACCCAATGACTTATCCGCTCCTCGCACTCCCCGCACACCGTCGGCAACAGATTGAGCACAAAGAACGGTGACCAGAGTATGACAAATGTAAAGAAGACCACGCCTAGCACCTTGGTTGCTTTCTGCTCCAGCCGTATGATGCGTCCATGGCGAGAGGAATTTCTCGAGATGACGCTAGAGTTGCGAGAATGATGGGATCTCACTGTTTGCTGTCGCTGCAGCAGGCACGGTGAGGATTGTGGCGTTCTGGATTTACTTCCTGCCTCTCCAGCACCCTGATAATTCATATTCTGATGACTGCGTAGGGTTGCCGAGCGTCGCAGCGGCGTCGTCGTCGTTGTTGTCGTACACGATGCCGTCTTTGTGGGGGTGAGGAGCAGAGAGGTGCGTACACCGCCAAAGCTACTTCCGCGCCGATGATGACGACTGGCGTCCCAGGTAATAATCGAGGCGGTCTTCGATATGCTCAGTTTACGTCGACCCGGACAGGATGTGCCGGGTGCGGCTAAGAATCCACTGCTCGGCGACAGGGTGTTCGCGGTGCCACCACCCGCTGCCGTTGCACCACCTCCGGCTAGGCCAACGCTAAGGCTGCTGGTGAGAGCATTGCCCTTGTTGCCAGCGGCACTGCTGCAGAGTAGGAGTTCCATTTCACTGGGTGAACTACTCACTACCGTTGCCGTTGTTGTCGTCGTGGTGGTCACCTTGAAAGCGGAAGATATGATCTTAACCTCGGCGGTCTTCGCGCAGCTCGGCAGCGGACGATCGCCAAAGTAGGGGCAGGTGCACACAGACGGCAGCTGCAGATAATCCGACTGGTGGCTTGGACTGACGGTGACGCGGCATTGCTTGACCGGCTGCTGCTGCTGTTGCTGGTCCACCTCTGTGTCCGAGTGACAGCCCTTGCTAATGGACGATGATTTCGATGGTTTCTCTTCGTCCTCGTCGTCGTCGTCATCATCGTCGTCGACGACATCATCATCATAATCATCGTCCTGGCTCTCGTGCAGCGTCTTGTGGTGTGTGTAGAGTGCATTTTTTGGCAAACTATTGTAACGTTTGCGTCTTCGCAGCGAGTCCTGTTCCTCGTCCTCGGCATCCTCGCTGCCAGCGCGTCGTTCGCGGCCAGAAACTGCGGAGGAGGCGCGTCGTCGTTTTTTATAGGCGCGCAGCCTTTGCGACAACTGTGAAAGGGTTCTGCGAAAAATAGAAAAGAAAAGGGAAATATATTTTGTTATAAAATGCCCATAAATATTAAGCAAAATTAAAGATGCAAATCTTTATACATTTTTGATGCTCTGCCCAGAGAAACTTTATTTATTTGTGATTGAAGTTTCATTTCAGTTGCAAAAATAAATTTTCAAAAACGCTTTATTAAATCAAATCTCAAACCAGTTAAGTTCATGTCAAAATAAATATAAAAGTTCTAAAATTCATATTTATTGCTTTTCTAGAATTTAAGCTTGTTAAAATTGAGTAAATTGGTCTTGATATAATATTTTATTTATTTTGACAGGCAACTTTAGTATACAGCAAATTTTGTTATGGATTTTTATGTTGAATTTTTTAGCACGTAAACTTTTTACGGAATTTGTATTTCAAATAAAAAAAAAGACTGTTTCTCTGAAACAGAGACTTATTTTATTATTAATTTTTAATATCGGCAAGTTCTTAAAGCAATATTTGCGCACTTCATGGACTTTTGTGTGCAATCTAACATCATATATTTTTGAGATTACCTATTCTACGTTATCGTTCACCTTGTATGAATTTTTCAAACTCCATTTTTTAAATTAAAATTGTTCAGCCAATTGGCAGAGTGGCTGAAAGGTCGTCCGAAAATAAACCAAACATAGACACGCCTTGCGGTCACCTGGCCTTATGCACGCTGCAAAGTAGGCAACACCTTTTGTTTGTTTTTTCCAGTGCTGCCACTCTCACAAAATCCACAAAATGCGCTTTGTGGTCCGTGCCGTTGTTTTATGCCGTTGTTTTTGTTTTAATTTCGCTCTTGTTTTTTGTGTGTATGTGTTTTTCTTCTTTTGAAGTGTTGTTGTTCTTGGTGCTCGCTACTCACGCTTTCATTTTGAATTCATTTTAATAAAGCGTATGAATTTGAGCGTTGGCTTTGCGGCTAGCTTTCAGCTTTCATTTTGCCGCCATTTGTTTTGCATGCAAATGTTGAAGCAGCCGCAACTTCATTTGCTGCTAATGAAGGTGTCGTCGCGGGGGGCTTATGGTAAAGACACCAAAGGGAAGGGGAAATATGGTGGTATTGTCAGCACTCATTATGCACCCTTGACGCTACTGATTTCATTGCACAAGACGCGAGCGCATAAATTGAGATGCAGGTAAGGGAAAAGGCGAGATAGCAGCTGGCATTTGGTAGATGAAAGATGGAAGATGTGAAACAAGCAAAAAGGTGACACCATCTCATTATGCACAAGTATAACAAAAGCGAAAGCATCTGCTTGCCGTCTTTGTTATTGTTTCAACCACAAAGGAATTAAAACAGCTGGCAAGCAAGTAGTAGCTCATCCGTCGAACCGTCTGCACAGTAAACAATTTTGGGTTTCAATTTAATGTCACTTGATGTTCAAATATGTATAAGCATTCCCAATTGTACTGAATTTTGCTCCGAAATGATTGTTTGAAAAAAGTTAAGTGATTAAGAATTAAAATTTAAAATCAGAGAGAGAGAGAGAGAGAGATAAATACGGAAGATCAATCAATATTGATAGAAGCAATCATACTTTTAATCACTTAAATAATAAAGGAATTTAAATTTTGTATATAAAAATGTTTGAGTTGAATTTGGCTTAAGAAAATGTAATTAAATAAAATGAAAATCTGCGGACGAATATTTAATTATTATCCTTAACCAACAAATTGACTTTAAACGTATTTCAGGCTAACATAACATTTGTATACAATACATTTTCGAATAATGTCTAATATAAAAGAAAATAATTGTATTGAAAACTAACTAACACGAATTTCATAAACATGTTGATGGAAAATAAATTGAAATCGACTCTCTCATTACCGATTTCTTTTTTTGTTAAATAAAGAGAATGTAGTCATGCTGGAAAGAAAATAAAACAGATGCCATCTTTTGTTGACATTTTTGTTGCTGTCGCAGAGGACATGGGACGACAAATAGTCAAACAATTAAAAGTCATTCCAATGACTCAACTCAACTGGGATTGAATTGCCCTGCACAATGGCGGGCTTATATTGAGCGCCACTTTTGGCCAGGCAATTGGCAATGAAAGGGCCTTGACATTCTACCTCTCCCTCTGTGTCCCTCTCTCTCTCTCTCTCTTTCTAGCGGAGCAAAGCCAGCAGGCAAAAAGCGGAAATCCAGTGTATTGATTGCACAAATTCGTTCATCTGTCAAACAAACTGCCAAATATGAAGGCCATGCCAAAAAAATATTTAACGAAAAGTATATATAAATGGCAGAAGCTGAGCATCAAAAGGGGAAAAAGGGGGCACGAAACTGAATCAGTTTGGAAGCAATGATATATTGAAGTTGATTTAAGCAAAAAACAAAGTACGAACAAAAAAGGATTTTATAATTATACCTTTTTGAATTTAAAGGTGAATTTATGCATACTTTAATTTAATTTTCAAATTGTGTTTTGTCGATGTGAATTTTTTGCCCAAGATTTTCAAACATGATTTTCTCGGAATTTGCTGGTCTTTGAACTCATCGCTCTCAATTTAAATACGTGAAATATCTATATTGCAAATTTGTTAAGTGAAAATTTCAATTTAATTTTTTTTTTTTTCAAAATTAACATTTTTAATTGAGTTTTTGCTGTGTATCTTTTCTATATCTCCTTCATTTTCTTTTACTCCGGCATCGTAAGCCAGTCAACTAAAATTAGAATATTATGTTGAAGAAAAACAGCAAATAATGTTGATGCCGGGGATAAAATCACTTGAATCACAGTGAGAAACCTTTTCTTTATGTATTTTAAAAAGTGGCCAACAAAAATAAGCGTTAAGGAAAAAAAATTAATTATTACACAAAATTTCACAACAATTCAAAGGCGGAAGGACAATAAAAGGCAAAAGGCCAAAACAAGAAAAAGACTGGCCAAAATAAACGAGAATTAAAAAAAGAAGAAATAAATACCCACACACATAAAACTAAATAAGTACGAGCTGAACATTTGGCTTGACTTTTGATGCGGTCAGGCGAGAGGGACTGTAAAAAGAAGGGAGGCTCTGGGGGTGGGGCTGTGTCTGGGAAATGCTCGAGGATAATGCTCTGTGGCAGCTGTTTGGCCTTTTGTCAGCCAAAGAAACCAAAAGTTGTGGCATTTCTTCAATTCTACTTTCCGAACGACCTGACCATGGAGCTTTGTTGAAAAGAGCTGTCGTCTGAAGAGCTCTTTCAAAACATTCTGTATGTCTATATTGTGAGCCAATTGAGTTTCAAGTCTCAATTGCAAATGTATAAAAGTAATCTATAATATTAGTTTATTGTCGGATTGTAAAGTTTGTAAAGTAAACAGTTTTTATTTAGTTAACATGTGGAATGGCTGGAGAGTTTCCTCTTGAGAATGCTCCAGCTTGTGCCATCAAGTGGTGCTAGTCGAAAATTAGAGCTGAGTTTTTCTTCCGAATAAATGACATTGAAGTAACTTAATTATTTTTCCTTACGGCAAATCCGAAATTACTGATTGTAATTTGAAATTTACTTTAAAAAATAAATGCCAAAAATGTAATATTCATTAGAGTTGTTAATCAAAATATAATAGGCAATAATTTCTATTATCTTTTTTTCTGAAATCCAATTTGTGGAATTTATGTGTGAGCTTTAATAATAAGTAAAGTGGACAGCCTGGAATTATGATTATTCATTTAATTTATTCTCAGAGTCGGAAAATGTGTAATATTTTTAATAAACAAAGTTTAACAAAAAAAAAAAACAGCTAATGCTTACTGACACTTAGAAAATACTTAGAATTCTTTACGACACATTTGTTTAACGGGTTAACAATAGCTTTATTGTATTTATGCTTATCAGGAATTGAATAGAAACACTCTTTGAGTGGTCGATCCATGCACTAAATTACTTAGGTAATAAAAGCCTATATTTTATGTTACTGCTACTTGATTAATTTCTATTTAGTGCGCTTCTTCCCCAATTTGGAACTTAGGCCAAAGTCAATTAGGACCCTTTGCACTTACCCATCGCTCTGCTCGCCCATGCGGCTGCTTTCCAAGGAGTTACGGGTGCTTTCGCGCTCCAATCCCAGCGTTGTGGTTGACAGGCCCAGGGTTGCGGCTCTTTTGGGCGATGTCTGTTGCAAATTTGGCAGCTGTTGTTGTTGCTGCTGCTGCAAATGTTGATGCTGCTGTTGCTGCTGATGTGTTGCTGCATAGCGTTGTGGACTGTTCGAGTACGGCAGATGATTCGATATGGAAAATTCGGATTTGGTAGGTGAGCCCGTTGTTGATGACGATGCAACGGACTCCAGACCACGTGATAATTTCAACATCTCGGCACCAAACTGATGCAAAGCCGTCATCGTCGTAGGCGTCGGCTCCGGTATGCTATGGATTAAAAGGGTGTGGGATTAGGTTAGCGAGTTGTTATCCCTTGCAGGATTTGGCGTAGTTCACCTGGAGTCGGGCAGCCAGAGTTCGTGATTGTCCAACGTGCTGAGATCTGTGTCCGTAGAGTTCGCTGAGTGGGCGTGCAGTACCGAAGAGGCGGGGCTCTGCCCCGGTTTCAACAGACGCCGCCAAGTGCAGCGACGTTCTGCAATAAATATCAAAAAAAAAAAAGAGAAAGAAAAAACATTAAAAGACAATCATATGCCAGGACACTGAAGAAGAAAATCACATCATGGCTATAAGCCAAATAAATGAGCTTATAAATTCGCACGAGTACATACACACACACACACACACACACGCGGCCAGGGTAAAGCTGTGTACGTGCCAGAATGAATTCGAGCTGCCTTACAGCGGACTTAGCTTAAAATAACTGAACAGAAATAACAAACTCGCACTGTGGCACACAAACACACACAAATACAGTGACCGCTTTTCAGATAGAACTTGGATGTTCAATGAATGTATAATAATAATATGGAAAATTAAAGTAGACATCTCCAACTATATTCAGTTCATGAAGCAATATTTATCTATCTGTGTCGAAGTTGCACAGTTTCGGACAATATTTTTGTTGCAGGCAAAACAATCAGTCAGTTATTTTAATTAATAAATAAATGTACATTTTATTTATACAAAATTCTACTAAAAATTACAAATAAAATATATTTAAATTTGTTAGCCTATTGCATTCATTGTTTTTTTTTTTTAATTGTATCTAAGAGTTCGAAGTCAAAAGTTGACTTAAAACTATTTGCGATGGTTTGCAATCCTAGTGACTACTGTACTCCTAATACCTACCTAAAACAGACTCACAAACACAACTACAGTAGCACTTAGGGAACGTCGCAGTGCGCCTCGTTGAATGCTAAACTTGCTGCTCTCGATTAGCTATCAAATGCCCCAAATGCACAGAACTGCAGCGCATATCCTCTGCCTCCCCTCAACCCCTCCAGCACGGAAACCAACTGCAATGCAGCAGAAGCAGCAGAAGCAGCAGCTGCTAAAAGAGCAGCACTCGCAATTGCACTCACTCAAGAGTCCATTAAAAATGCTTAGTTTTTATTTTCATTTTGATTTGAATTTTATTGATTATTGTTACTGGCACATGAAATGCGCTGCCGAGTTCTGCACTCGAGATATCCTCAATGATATTTTTATTGGATCGTTTAAACATGAGTGCTGAAAGCGCTCAAATAATGTGCTCGAACTTTTGTTGTTCCACACTCAAATCGAAAGTTTGCTTGTTATTGTTAATGAACAAATGTTGGCCCCTTGTTAATATACATTTCATATTTATTGTTAACAGTGAACAAATTCAATTGCTCACCAGGCTTATTGTGATTACGATACGAGTAAAGTAAAAAATAATTATATTATTATGTGATACTTTATGAGACTTGTAATATCTTTGCTCTACTAATTACGGGTATCTATTGACGCATCTCAGAGCAAAAAGCTTGGATTTCAATGGAAAGAATTTGACGAGAGCTCAACTCTATGGAATACGACTTAATTGAACAACGTTTGGACTGTGGGGAACAGCTTTCATTTTGAATTTCAAATTGGCACTTGGCAAAGGGATTAGGGACTTAGCCTATCAACATGATAGGACATGCACGCCGATGTTGGTTGGCCCAACGAGCAGCATTTCAGCACTGAAATTAGCTATGAACACACACACGCACTAACTCGATTTCTGTGTGCATTGCTGCGGCTTAAATCCCTTTACACATTCGGTCAGGCATCCTAGCTGGTCACACCCCATACCAGCCGGTCTTGTTATGTAAAGTGCTGTGCTTATAATATTACATTATATTGGCAAGCTGAAAATTACATGAAACACCAACAGCTATTGGACGGTGCTAGCCAAAAACAATATTTCCTAAAATTAGCTATTTGCGAAATGCTGAATTAAAAATGCACTTCCAGAGCATTTTAAAACTGGTGAGTAATGAGTTTGCTTAAGATATTTTGAAAAAGCTTAAACAAAAGCATTGACAAATATCCGAAGTTCCATTGAGAAATGTTCAAAACTTGAAGTTTTGAACTATGCTCATATGACGATTTTCAGGCTAGAATTTTTACTTGTCTTCCGACCTAAAATCTCGTTTTTAACTTTATCGAGGATCTAAGCAAAATAACAACTGCTTCAATGTTGGTTACTTAAATTATTAAGATGTGTATACCTTAGGGGTTATTCAACTCTCTAGACACTTCGTTACAAAATTTCCATATCGTATATGAAAATAATAATAAGTAGAAAACATACCCAAGGCGGGCGCCTGGCCCAACCAGCCGCTTGCCCAGCCAGGAGTGGCTGCTGCCGTTGGTTGGCCACCGCCCAGATTCTGTCGTTGCCTAGCCAGCAGGCGCACCGTGAGGCAATACGTGAGCAGCATCACGCCCAGCGGTATGTAGAAGCAAACAATGGAGCCGACTAGCTTGTAAACCGGATCCGGTATCTGGCAAGTACCATTCACCAGCACCGAGGCATGATCCTAGACAGCAGAGTCAATGGTTAGTCAAACTAAGGCATAAAAATGGTTAACTGTCTCACCTTAGAGTACATCAGGCTGAGGGGCAGACTCATCGCAATGCTCAGCAGCCAGACAAAGACAATCTTGAGGGTGACTCTACGGCGAGTCTTGTTGCGCCCAAATCGCATCGGATACCGCAGCGACAAATAGCGATCCACGGATATCGTGCACAGATGCATTATGCTGGCCGTGCAGAACAACACATCCAGGCAAATCCACGTCAGACAGTGCTCCGAGCTCAAAGGAAAGTGACCTGAAAAAAGGACATAAAAGATAAACTATTTTTAACAAAAATGGATTATATATAGAATTAGATTCAATTTATGACTCCAAAAACGTTGATTCTTAATTTGGGGGTATGGAATTTTTTCGATTCGTGATGCTTTATTAGTTGACTCTCAAATTTAAGCTGCAGAAAATATAGATTTTTGGAAAATTGACAAGGCAAATGTGGTGACTAGTTTTAAAGCTGTGGCAGACTTATATAACACTAATATTTAGATTGTTGCAATACTTTACTAAACATGGCAATACTATTGTCTTTTTCTGTTTTTAGTTTTTGGGCCAGACAAACAGCCAATAAACACTAATTTGTTTTGGCAGCAGAGTATAACAAGTTGGACTGTGACTTTTATTAGGCTGCCTTCTAGTTGTAAATAACAATAACCAAGTGAGAGCGATATTTTCCAACTAGCAACCAAAACAGACGACCAACTGTCGCTGGACCATTTGATTTGACTTTCTCTTTTCCTTTTGCTGGACTCCTTTCCATAATATTTTGTGGCAACTCCGACCTTATGGTCACGGCTGCTGTTGTGGCTGCCTCTATTCTTTTATTCTGTTGACTGAATATGTTCCACAATATTTGTGCCGGCTCACCTCCACCCGCCTCCTGGGCAGTCGTTTTGCACAGCTGTTATACGTCATAACTCAGCGAGGTGCTCCACAAGCCAAGCATATAGCCTTTAATGTGTTGTGCAGGACAGGCGGCACAAACAACATAAGGCTGCCTGTACGTGTGTGTTTGTGTGAGTGAGTTTGTACATACAAGTATATTGCAATGAGATATGGCATGTGTGTTTCTGTGTATTTTGTAAGATTTGTGAGCCGGATTTGTGGCTGGTATTTGACTGGGAATGAATATCGTATTGCAAGTGAAATGTACATGTTGAATTTCTCGTGTGCAGCCTTTGAATTATAGCACCCGATAAGAAATGTTTATACATTCGAAGGTATGCATACAAGTGATTTACTATAGCAACTGCTGCACAAGATTTGAAATACATATCAAATTTTAGCTCATGGGTTTAATAAAGTAAAGCGATTATGGCAAATATAAGTTGATAAATCTTAATTTTATACCTTTGTAAATCAAAATTTGACTTTCTTTTTTTTTGTATTCAAATTTTCCTATTAAACAAGATTATAAGACAGGTATTTATTAAATTAAGATTCATGGTGTTCCCATATGGTCACGTAGTCCTATAATTGCTTAGACTTAAATTCCATACCTAAATATATTCATACACTTGCAAAATTTACACATTTGAAGTAGAGCTTTAGCTTCATCAAATAATTTTGTTAGATTGTTATCTTTTTTTCTATGATATATAGATTTTTAGGATGAGTAAATATGTGGGAATTATTAATATATGACAAATTTGAAATTCTCTTGTAGAGACCAAATTTATCAGTTATCCAGTTCCCACTTTTGTCACAACCTAAGGTGCGCTCTCTGTTTTGTCCAAACGTCATGGAAATAATGAAAGGTATTCACCTTTTTACCAATGCTGCAATTGTCAAGTCAAGTTGATCCAAGAACATGACCAACAGTCTGCCAATCAACAATTGCCGGCCTGTCGACATTCATAAGCGCCAGTTCGTGTCGGTCATCAACATTTGTCAAGCCCACCATAAAGTGCTCAAATTGCAATCCATTTGCTTGACAGTTTCTATTCCTGGTTAGGTGTTACAAACACAAATGTTACGGTCATTCTGCCAGCCACCGCCCAGAAGCGATTTATGCACGAACCTAAAGTGTCAATTAAATCGGTTTGGGACGCCCTTTAAGCCAAAAAAATGGAGAAAAAATTCGCGTAGGCCTTAACGGAAAAAGGCATTGAAAATAAATTTGTTGAAGCAACGAGCAAGAACGCGATGGAAACAATTGCGTTGTAGGAAAAGGCGGGTTGGGGTGTAGAAAGGTAACAGACTTATAACGGATACGCATGCTACCAAAGTTTCGCTTCCTGCGAGTTCCTGCTCCTGTTCATGTTGCTCTTGCTGTATTGTGTTTTCTTCTGTATGTGTGTTCGTGGGTCCGTGCGTACGGAGGGGACCGTTTACGGGCGACTTGTCCCGGGAATAACACAAAAAAGCGAAAATGCATGCTTGAGGTTGGCGCTGAGGTCTGCCAGCGCCTTCGGGGGATACGCTTTTATTTAGTTTTGATCTCTTTTTTTGTGTCTTTTCCCCGTTCAATTCGGTTGTGTTGTATTTGGTTTTGTTTTGTTCATACCCCTAAATAATACATTTCAACCTACAAATGCGAAACAAATTTCAAACAAAAACGAAAAAGTTCTTCCACCTCCTTTTTCTTCAGCAGACAAATAAATTTTGAGCTGATTTCTTTTCTTATTTTTTGTGTGCTTTGTTTTGTTTTCTTTTGCTTTGCATACACTGATCTGTGGGGCCCAGAAAACCAGTCATAAAAACTAAACTCAAACACAAATAGCAGCTAAAAGCTGAGCGTCTGAAATGACTTTGTAAATGCGTTGAAACTTATTTAATTTGCAGCAAGTTTTAGTGGGTCAAATGGACGGCGACCTGGGGCCTAATAATGACTTTCACGTACGTCAAATCAAGTTACACTAACAGACTACAAATAACAAAATGAAAAGGCGAGCTAAATACTTCAAGTCATGCCGGAAATTGATGGAATTTTAGTTGCTTAATTTTATTTTTCGCTCACACATTGGGTTCACTACTTATGGCATCAAAAGTTGTAGTGTGTCGAGCCAAATGAAAGCCTTCTTCCATCCACTCTCCGCTCTCCTGCCTCCAACCATCACATCAAAAGCAAATATTTGAACACTTTTTAGCGTTTGGCAAACAATTCGCGTGCAGCGAATCAGAATGCGGAACAAAAGAGGAAACCGCTGCGAAAACATACCAAAAATGATTTATGAATAAGCCAAAAATGTGAGATGAAATTATTGTTGTGGTTGTTGCTGCTGTTATTATTGGAAGACATTGATTTCATGTGTTTGTTTCTGTTTCGATACAACAATTAGATACATTTTGGCCATCTGCTGTTTGCCATTGGCTAAAAGGGTTCGCACTAATTGGCTTAAGTGAATTTGTTTAGGACACATTGATTTATTCCACTTATAACTCTGCTTACCAATAAATTCAACTGCACTTCTTGAATTTATTATTTTCGGATTGAAATTCAAATGTGCGAGACGCTTCAATGGGCATAAAATGATTCCCAGAAATCGTAAGTCTTAAACCAATCAGTGATGAAATATCAAATAACTGACAGCTCAGACATAAAGCACAACAATATAAATAACAATGGGAATAAGAACAACTTGTAGAACTCTGGATATCTCAATGATTTCTGTCAATAAAAATGTTGACAAATCAATTTGTATGCAAAAATACGAAAATAAAAATATATATGTGTGTATATATATAGATATTGTACATGTATACATGTAGATATAAAACCCCATTGTGAGACATTTTGAAAATTTGCTGCGATTATAAAATAAGCCGAATAAGTCGAATTTTTTTCATTTTTTATGCTCGCAATGTTCTTGCTGTCACGCACATTCGGCGACAATAACAATTTTCAATAAGAAATCACAAAAAAAAACGGAGACGATAAGAAAAAAATGAAAACACATTTTTTTGGCATATGACAGCTACTTAAAGCAGTGGTGATGCGGGAGGGCAAGGGTCGAGGGTTTGGCGTCGCATGTTGCGCGGCAAAGTTAAACAGACAGCTGCCAGACAAAACGTTTGCTGGCCTGGAGGGGGGGAGGGGGGAGGGGGGAATGAGGCTGTATTGGTAGGAGTCTTGGTGATGGGGAGAGTTGATAAAGCAACAGCAAACAATTTGCCGCACATGATTAATAATCAATCATTTAAAGTGTTGCCTGCTTTTGAGCGCACGCTTTAAAAGTGTTCCTCTCACGTAATTGTCTTGGCTGCTGTTTATCTCGTTCTGTCACACCCCCTCTCTCAATCTCCACTTTTCTCTTTCTCCTTCTCTGTTTCTCTCTGTTTGTTAAGCACCCGCGGCGCTTGTTGACATGTTGTCACCTCCGCTGTCAGCAAATTTATGAAATGACATCCCCTTCCATTTCCATATTGCAAAAACGAAAAAAAAAATCCCCCACACTTTTTCCATTCTTATGTAGTTACATGAAAATATACATATATATATATATATGTACGTATGTATACTTTTGTGACTTTTGGCGCATCTGCATGCAAATATCATATTCATTTTCATTTGACGCGCCACTTTGACATATTTGCATGCATGTGCATGTACTCTTACCTACAAACCCATAACTATATGCAAACATTCAAATAAACACTGAGATAATAACAGTTTGACAACTTGTCGTAGCTTACAAAAATTTCTAACTTCCCATAAAGATGCTTCAACGTAAATGTGTTAGACCTAAATATATACACAAAAAATATATACACAAATACATATAGACAATGAAATAGTTGACCGGTCGGAGGGTTTATGGATGGTACTAGACTTGATATGTGTTGAGATTATGATTTCATGAATTTACAAATTAAATAACCCCAACCCCATAGAGTATATATATTCTCTGTTCAGCACCTTAATGTCCTTAATTTGTACACCCATTGAAACTTGGCAGATATCCGTATTTTTGCTTTGTGTTCTTCGCAATCAGCGCCGGACCGTAGCGAACCGCTGTGATCCCAATCAGTCGACAGATTTTTTTGTGGGATTCACATAGGCGTCATTTCACCCTTACCAAAGATAATTGTTCTTGTTGTTATAAATGAACTTCCAGAAAAAATGCACTCAATCAATTAAGAAATTTTCGCAAATTTTCAGAGTCAATGTTCATGGAAAATATTACTTGCTTAACACCTCATCTATCAGTCGACAGAAAAACTATTCTTGTGGTTCCTATATTTGTGGAATATTTGTCAAAAATATGGAATACATGAAACGTACACTGCCAGAATATAGTAGGGTACTACTTTATATATATGTACATAGTAAATGATTCTGTCCTTTTATACTAGTTGTGATTATTAGTGTAATGCGGCACTCAAGATATTAAATTGGGAGTATGTTACACCTATGAAATCTATCGCTTAAGCCCCAAGTGTGCAGTCAATACATTCATTTTTTCTCTTAGTGTACGTAATCTTATGCTCTTGTATCTCTGACCCCCATGGGATGGTATTAGGTTTGTTTGTCGTTTCGTTTCCGTGTATCAACGTTATGTTGAACACTGTATAAAAAAAAAGGAAAACCCGTTGTCAGTCCCGATTCTGGTTTCAAATGTTGTCGCAGCTGTTACTGGTTGTTGTTGCTTTTTTGTGTGTGTTTTTGTGGTCGAATATTTGCGTTGACAGGAGCAGCGAATGCTGCCATGCATCAAATCTCCAAAGGATGCCATATGCTAAATGGAAAACCATAATGAAAATGTTGAGGCGAGCGAATGAGTGGTTAGTATATGGCCTCCAATGCTGTCTATGTACACTATTAGGGTCAATTAGGGCATAGTAATAAATAAAATCGTTGCAGTTCTGTCATGTTTTCACATACGAAAAGCGAAAAATGAGGGATTTGCTTAGATGCGTATAGGAAACCTAATCCAAGCTTTTTTTACGTAAATAAATCTGATAAGAACATTAAATTGAAATGCAAATTATATTGAAATAATCTCTTTACTATGTGACGATGAAGCCTTAACGAAGTATTTATCTGGGCACATCTTGTGTGTCCTGTGTATCCACCTCCACCTCCTGTTCCAGGCAAAAGTCTCGGGTATCAGTCACTCGCATCAAAACGCTAAACGAAATTCTCAATGCCTAAACAAAAAGAAAAAAAATTAAAAAAAAAATAAAGAAATAAAATAAAAGTGTACAACAACAACAACAACTCTGTAAGAGGTTGAACACAAGCGGCATCCTTACGGAAGCAAAAGTCATTTGCGTTATTGCCAGACTGTGTCCCGTTGTGTCTGTCTATGTGTGTGTGTATGTGAGAGTGTGAGTGTGTGTTTCCACACCTGTGTATCTGTGCAGAGCTGAGCGAATGTCAAGAACTTGAAACGAAATCGAAAGTCAAATGCCAAAGAGAGAGAAAAAAAAATATATGTATATACATATATAAAAGGAGGACTCGACATCCTCGTGGCTGATTCTGTTGGCAAAACTCAAATTGCGGTAAAATTTTTGCATGAAAATGGCTAAAATAGAAAATAGAAAAGCAAAGCAAATGAGTTCAAAGTCAAACGGCGTGTAAAACGAGAGTGTTTCGGGAGTCGATGAAGGAAGCGACTCAATCTGCAGAAACTAACAAACGAGAGCCCACATTTCCCTGCAGGCAGCCTCGTTTCTAATAGCTTTCGATTTCCGCTTTGGCCCCTGCGTCGGCTCACTCCCCTGCCTGCTCCGCTTTCCCGTTCCCCGCCGGCATATCAACACCATTGAGCTGATGGCAGCCATCGCTGGAAAAAGTCCATTAAATAGTTTACTTTATGCATGGCAGGCACATTTTACCCTATAGTTATTTATTTGATTTGCCGTCCATTTGCTACAGATGATGATGATGATGATGATGATGATGATGATGATGACGACAATGATGAACCCGTCAAATGGATAAGGCAAGTTAAAGGCCACAGCTACACAACAATAGCCAAAGCATAAGCACAAGCACCAAATTCACAATATCTCGGCCAAGTTTGTATACTCATTAATTTTTTAGTAACAATGGGTAGCTTGTGGCCTTGGCTGTGACTTTAAAATTAATCTTAGTTCCATAACTAGAGTGGTCTTTTAACAAATAGAACTCTTCATTTTAGAGGTGGTTTCAATTCGAGCATTATTCTGTCATTTTATGATAATTTCTATAAGCCAACTGTATTTTGTTGTAAAGAATGAAAATAATAATCAAAATGCTTATCAACTGATGTGAAATTTGCTTTAAGTGTCTAATTTTAAATGACGCAAATTGAAAGCAGAGGGTATTTCACACTCAGAAGTATCTCAAATGCAGCAACCTCATATGTGTATTTGTCTAAGCAACTGAATAGAAAAACCAACACGTGTCCTTGTGTGTGTGGGTGTGTGTGTGGTGTCCTGGCTGATGCACGTAGTCACCGCATGTTCCGCTGTGGCTTTGAGTTCATGTCCTCGTGTGCGTTTTGCCACTTGTGCGGAACTGTCTATCATATGCATGTTAATAGCTCCCCAACGCTCAAATTTAGTACAATTCAAACTGTATGTTCTAATGCCTGTGTGGGCGTATGTGTGTGTGCGATTGTATGTGTGTGTTTGTGTTTATAGTTGAGCTTTGGCCCTTTCAATAAATGATTATTCGCTGAAAGAGGATAATGATTACGAATAAATACACGAACGCAACGCTTTGAGTAAACCAATTTTCATATTCTTTTTCCGCACCCAACTAACTAAGAATTCCCCACCGGATTTAGCTAAAAACAAAAAACGCCTATCTTCATTTGAGATATTTAAATGTATGTGGGAAATTGGGAAGATAAGCCAACAAACAAAATCACATAAAGAACAAAATTTCAATTAAGCTGCAGACAGGTGTTATGTGCATTTATTTATATTTTAATGGAATATTGAATATTTAAAAGCACAGCACTAACAGAAATGGCCAAGGCTCACCAGGCCATAACCTCAATCTCCGTTTGGCTGCCTTTTCCCCCCTTGCTCCCTCTTTTCCTATATCTCGCTGAGCAATCTTTTTTTTTTGATTTATTTTCACACTTCAGCAAACTTAAGCGACATACACACCCAGCAAAAGCCACATAAAAAATAATAAAAGCCCACATCAGCACAGTGGATAAACCACTGGGGAACCCACTTTCCCCCATCTGACACCCTCCCTTGCTCGTTCATTCTCTTTTTATATATTTATTCTCTTTAATATTATTCATTTGCTTTCCTGTTGGCAAATCTGAAAGCATTTCTCATTTGAACCAATCTCAGAAATTAATTTAAGAATTTTATTCAGCTGAAACAAAATTTCAAGATATCCTAACCTGACTAAAAAATTCAATGCTCAAATAGCTAAGTTTGACTAATTTTATGCATTGGAATTTTTTAGAATAACTCTAATCTTACCAACCAACACGTAATATCAAAAACATCTGCATACTAAGACCTAACAATCATTATATATTCTCTGCAAGGGATTCTCTTAACGTGAGCGCATTTGAACTTCGTTGTATTAACATAAAAAATGAAATGGGATTTTTATGAACGGTGTTGTAATTGGTGCGCCTCCATTGCTGTCTCTGTCAGTTAACCGCAAGTGTCCTTTTTTGCACATTCTATCTCCTGGCAATGCCACTGCCACTGTCCCTCGGCTTCCGCACTCTGTCCACTTGGCGGGCGGGTCGCACTTTATTTCAATGTACCTTTTAATATTTACACATCGTTTTCCATTGCTTTATTTTGAATTGTTAACGCTTCGCTTATTTCGAACACCTAGGTGAAAGAAACTGAGGCCTCGTGAGGTCCCTCGCCCTTGCCCTCACCCACACCCTGCCTCTGCTCATCTTTCGCTTAATGCTCGGCCATTTCTGACTCAACTTTTGATCCGGCAAGCAATTGAGAATCCACTTATATGTGATGCCTGAAATGGCGACCGTTTCGATGCGGTTTTCATCTAAAATCCCCATAGCATTTGAAGCCATTTGTGTCATTAACTTAAGCTCTCTGCTATATTCCATCACAAGTCTATTTGAGTTTGCTTCAAGCTTGGGATGCTTACACAAATTGCTTTGGTTTCGCTGCTTCATTAAGTCTTCGTCTGCTTTCGCTCGTTGTTTGTCTATTTCAAGCGCTTTTCTTAAGGCTTTTCTTCCTTCATGCTTATTTCTGTATGGCTGTGTGTGTGAGGAAGAGTTGTTGGCAAACTTTTCAAATGGATTAAAAAGCACTTGTAATACCTTTCGCTCTTAGTTTTAGTTCCGACAATTGCAATTGGCTGCATTGCAAAGTTATTGCAACTTTGTTTAAATAGTCTGGCCAGATGGTAGGCGCTGCCACGCCTCCCCTCACCGTCTACGGCTATCAGAGGCTTTCAGCAATTGATGAGCATTCAGCAGTACAGTTTGTTATACTGTTGCAAACTTTGTGCAAAGTTTCTCTGTAAAAAAAAACCACGGCAGCAAAATGTTTGCTTGCCTAAAAGATGCTCATGCAACGATTCAAGTCACAAGCAACCAACTTTGGCAGACTGCAAACTGAGCGCAAATTACACAAGTTTATTTTACAAATATAGCATCAATAAGAAAACTTTTAAATATATGTATATATATGTCTACTGCTTAACACCAAAGTGTCGATAGATGAGTTGGAAAACTTAAAAGGCATATAATTTCGAATTTCATTGTGCTTGATTAGGGCCCAAATCTAGTTACCATAGATCATGACCTTAGTCTAGCAGCAGTTCATTGATCCCGATTACAATTTGTAATGATAGCAGCAGACAACAATGCTACAGCCACGTATTTACATATATAATAACAACATTTTCATTATCCATATGAAAGGCTAGTTTCTACTTCAACCTAAATAATTTGAGACGAGCCGAGCCCAAAACCATTTTTTCCTTTCTGTTTTCGTTTTCCTTTTTTTTTTGGCGTAATAAAATAAAATTACCAGACATCGACAACAACGTTAAGGACAACTTGTCGAAAATATGTGAGCATATCCTGTTGCCTCCTGCGCCCAGCCCAATTTTATGCTTGTGGGTTCTGTTTTCTGGGCTTTTTTCACACCGATTCATAAATATTTTTGCACCATTCAGCATTCTTTAGTTTATCTTTGCCAACTATTGATCCGTAGTGTGAACTATTTATTATTGACCAAATACACTTTATAGCAGTTTTTTATTTTTCTTTGTATGCTCAATAAACTACATGTTTAAGTTTTCAACACACACACACAAATTTAATTGGAAATTTATTTCTCACTAAAACTATTAAAAAAAAAAGCTTATGATTTTTATCGCGTCAGCGCTTTGTTTCTGATTATTGATGTGGTGTTATTTGCATTCAAAATTTAAGTGCTGTGTAATGCAATAATAATAATACCCATTTATGATTTCATTTCGAATGAGTTAACTCTCATTGCGCTTTATTGAGCTTAATAGATATCAGATTAATTAATTTATAATTGGGATGTTAAAACAATGTAACACGTTTATGAAAAATTAAATAAACTTATACTTATAATTATAATTTTAACTTGGTTAACACACTGCAGTCTTTATAGCCATATTTTACATATCTATAACTTGAACAAATTGCTGTTGTTGTACTCCGAGTCTTTGTTGACTGCAGTTGAAGTAGAAACAACTCGCAACATGTATGCCTCTTGGCATTTTGGGCAACTGGAGCAGCCGCAACAGAATGTGAATATTTGCCAACTCGAATCTAAAACCACAGAATGCTTTTTGGTTTTCTGAAGTTGGCCAACTGCTAACTGTAGCTGAAGTGCATGCTTTTAAATACTTTTCCGCTCCACTTTCTGGGCACAATAACAAAGTTTTGGCATAATTTTCTCAATAAACACGCACGGACATGCACAAAAGAGGGAAGTGGCTGTAATTGCTGTTTTGGACATGTGTTAAGAGAGAGAGAGAGAGAGATAGAAAGGCAGAGCGTGCTACAGAGAGCGAGAGAGAGGGAAGTGCTCAAATGTCGTCTAACGCCAAGAAACTGGCTTTGCCTAATATAAATATAGCCTGTTTAAATTTACCGAAGACATTCAGCCAAGGACGATGAAAACTTTGCCTGCCTGTGAAAAAATATATCTATTTATATATGTGGATTTATGTATAATTCAAAAGACTTTGCCGTTTTTTACCTATTGCCATTAGTAGAAATACAAAAATACCGTAATTGGTAGGTAGACAAGCCATGGGAGCTAAAACATTTGGCTTAATCGTGCTTTGCTTTGTTTCTGTGTTATATTACCAATAAATTGGTATTGGCAGATTTCGATTAGCTGTCTAATTTTAAACATACCTTTATTCGATATATTATTTAGTTTCCCTCACAATGCTCACATATTCAGACGTGAACTGTAAAGTCTCTCAATGAAATTCACATTTCGTACATATTAGGCACGTGTCAATTTCGAGTGTTTAGATTCTTTTGAGTGTTTGCTTACGGAATTTACAACACTGAATTAAACTCAAATATGCTAACGTGTTCTCTCTCTCTCGCTCTTTCTCTCTCTCTCTCTTTCACTCTGTCTCTCTCTTTCACTTTTGGTAAACAAGCAAATCAAAATAAAATTAGAATTTTACGCTTTAAAATATATACTTTTTTGGGACTGCTTTCCAAGTCGAATGGAACAAGACACGTACATAACCTCACAATTTGGCACACATAACCTCAGTTTTGGTATGATATGCATGTCTGGACATGTCCGTTTGTGTACATAGATCTGTATCCACCTTGCCTGCTTTCCTGCTTGCTGCTGATGTTGCTGTTATTGTTGTTGTTGTTGTTGCTGTTTGGTCAGCTGCTTGTGTTGCCATTTTAATGAAAGTCCGAAAATGTGGAAAACAAACAATCAAGAATGTGTCAAGGCGAGACGAGGCGAGGAGCAGGACTACAACAGGCAGGGCTGCTTTCAGACCTCAACATGACCTGTGTCCATTTAATTAAATGAAAATTGCACTTGTTCGTGCAACAGCAATTCACATATGTACCTACAATACGTACATATACATACGTTAATACATATATACATATGTATGTATGTTCTGTTTAATGTAGATTGGACAAAAACTTGTATTGCTTCTCTCGTCTCTCTCTATGTGAAAACGAATCATTTTGATTGGACTCTTGATGGTCTGAGCACTGCAATTAAACTATGAAATTAAACAAACATGCCTGTTGGCAAATAAATGCTGTGGTAAAACATGTCAATTATATAAATGCAAGCAGAAATTGTTCTGTTGTATTTTCAAATTTGATTTGCTGCTTTTGAAGCAATAAGGATAAATAAAATGAATTAAGTTTATTATCTTTTGTACTGCTTTATATATTGTTTATTTGCCAATTTAAAAATTATTTTATAAATTCACAAAATGAAGTTAGAAATTTGTCGGTATATACAGATCAAGCTTGTAGATTTTTTTTTAATTAAAGAACAAATTTACTTGAAAACAATAGAGTTTTCTATGTGCTGCAAAAGTAATGAATTCATGTTTATGTCATAGTAATTGATTATTAGAGTCTGTCTCCCAATTTCATGCAGAGAAGTTGCACAAAACTGTGACAGCAATTATTTAAATCCTTTTGTGAAAGCAAGAAAAAAAGCATTCATCATAATCAAAGCTGGTCTCTGAGCTCCGCCCAAGCTGAAATCTCGGAACGCCAGTCGATCAATCCTAGAAGCATTCATATTCAATGCAGCTGGCAAAAATCGTGCCTCGAGCTTTGGGTTTAGACACCGCAATGCACACTTCATTTATCAGACTTTGACACTGACAGGCCGGCAAGTCCAGTATTACTCTTTGAGTTGATTAACGACATTGCTACCCATCCTCCCACCCCAAAATATATAAAGGACTGTGTAAGGCTTCAGCTAGTTAACATAGCACTAGCAACAATAAAAACAACAACAACAACTGGACAACATTGTGGCGTTGTCAAGTCATATTTCACTTTTAGCAACGCCCTCGCAGGACAAATTCAAATGAAACGTCATATTGTATTGCGTCTTGCCCTCTTTTGTGAGTCGGCCCGGAAACAAACAACTAAGCAACCCGGAAAAAATTAAATACACAAATTATAGTGCGTAAGTGTGCCCGACTAAAAGTTACCCTACGATATTAAGATCTTATCTATTTAAATATTTGCCTCATAATTTAAATTTAAGAATTGTAAATAACTTTGTTTTTTATTCCGAAATTTACGTGTTCCTCCATTTTGAGGAATGAAATATGAGAAATTACAAAATCTAAAAATATAACGAAATATTCCTGATTAGCTAATATATCATAAAACGATGCTCGCAAATCGATATATATGAATACTTCACATTTATAGTGAATCAACAGAAAAACTCTGCGTATGATATAAAGAAATAAATATTACAAGTTTTGTTTTGGACTGGCTGACCTCAAACCTTAGAACAACAAACTCAGCTTTTGATGGTGACCAATAAAGAATATTATTTATTGTGTTAAAAGATGCGAAAAAATACATAAAATTTCTACACTTTTTAATAGGTACAGGGTATAGAATATATAAAAAAAACAAGAAATTACAGCATTTGCGTGACAAGTGGCGACAACTGTCAACAAGCAACTCGACCTCAACAGCGACACGTGCTTGGATGAAACACTCACATACACACACACTCAGCACACACACCCACATACGCACGTATACACAAATGCGCACAGGGCGTATGCATAATGCTGTGAGCTCAGCTTGTGGATTCTGTGTGCGGCACGTGAGTCGCGAATTGGCCTGTCATAAATAATTATAGACAGCACAAGCACGCTGACAAAAATAATAATATGCCAGCCAGCATGCGATGCCAGTCACGTTCTTTAGAAACTGTGGAAGGGGTATGGTGAAGGTGATTTTTTTTTTATTTTTTGGGGATTTTAAAAGCTGCTTATAAATATTTAACAAACGCTTTGAGGAATGCCCGCAGAAACGTGCACAAATTGGAATTATCGCCGCCATGACTCTCAATTAGTAGCGATAAATTGTCAAGCTGACATTGACTAGCTCCATTTCTCATCCTCTCTCCTTTTTCTCACCTTCAGGTTACAGAATACATCTGCCAGGTGGCTTCGCTGTAATCCTGTTTGCTGCTGTTTTTGCTTCGCCTGGCAAGAATTGAGTTTTCTACACATTTTATTCAGCGCTTTTGTGATTGTTGCTGTTGTTATTGCTGCCGGTTTCGTTATTCTGTTGCCTGTTATCATTTAATATCCTGTCACTTAAGTGCTGCCACAGCCAAGGCTAAAGACGCAGCAGCAGCAGCAGCAACAATAACAGGAGTAGCATAAGCAGCGCCTGCAGACAGATTGTCTATGCGACAATTTGTTTGTGACCCACATGTCGTATACTTAATGCCTTGGAAAATGCAAATCTCTATATCTACTGTTTAGCATATTTATACTGATACATATTTGACTCTTATGCCATTTGCATATAAAAACAAAATAAAATTTTGCTTATGCAAGTTAAATAAGTATACATTTGCAGTTGGTTCTCTTTCCATTTTTTGAAAAGGATCCACTTACAAGTCAGATATAATTAGATTATAGAGAGCTCATTAGAGACTAGTAGAGTAAGCAAATATAAATTCATATATAGACTAACGTTTGTTGTAGCTGGCTTCCCAACTCCAATCTGTGTGGATATATAGATATCTATATGCCAACTCCAATCTTATCATTAGTTCAACTCCAGTCTATTTGGATTTATAGTTATTTATTTTTTTCCTTAGTTGATCCAATCGTTTCTTCAGTTGAACTCCAATCTGTGTAAAGTAAGATCCTTTGAAAGAAGCTTTTTGTCCTGCTTCATTAACATATACTTGCTTTTAGTACACTTCGTACTTAGCCAATTGATTGAAATTATCTACTTAGTTTAATTTCAATCTCGTTGCCTTTGGGCGCACCTTGCGGAGCTTGAATAGCAGCTCCAAGTGCGACCAAAACAAAAACTAGACAATTCAATTAATATGCGAACAAAACAGCCATCACCTCCAACACCATGCCCTGCTCCATGGCCCAGATGCTTTCACTGTGTTGACAAATGCGACTACAATCAAATAAGTATAGCATACTTTTTAGCGATGCGCACTACCAAGATAAAAGTTGGCTTTAAGTGCAGTAGCTTTGCGTTGGCACGAACTCGGACTGACTTGGGGCAATCTTTCGCACTCTTTGCAGTGTCTGGGTGCCACATAAATTACATGCCGCCACTTACTTAGCGACAAACGGGCTTGCGGCAGTTAGTGCCTGACTACCTCTGTCTGCTCTGCTCGTGTGGTGTGCAATGTCGTTGCATTGCATTCTGGCCGCAAGAAATATTAAATTAACAGTAATTAAAAATGCAACGATTAATCCATTAGTATAACGTGTCCAAAAAGAAAACAAGGAAGTAGCGGAAATTACATGTATATGAGCAATAAATATTAACAGAAGTTCAGTGTTGTTCCGCTACGCCCTCAAGTCGCATGCAAACAATCGATACTCAAATAACTACAATGACCATGAAACAGGGCCACAATTCATACTTAAGCTTGCACACATACACACACACATGTTGCATACAATCTGCCTAAGTTCTTTTCTATCTGACGCCTTGGACTTCAGTATGCCCTAACAGCTGGACGTTTGTAAGAAAATGTGATGAATTTTCTTAGAAATTTGATACACACATGTCTAAAGCACTTTTCGAATTAAATTTGTAGAAAATTTTACATGCTTGAAAGTCTAACTAAAATTTTTATTTTTAAAAAAATTGTGCAGAAAATAATTTAGTTTCAATTTAATACAATAAATTTTCCATAATTAAAAACTGATATATCAATGAGACCTTTCACAATACACGAAAATTATATTTGTCGAGCTAAAAGGAAGTAATTTTTATTTGCGTATAAAAAAAAAATAATTCAGATGTTATGTAAGCAGATGACAATTATATAGACTGAGTAAAACCTTAATTATATTCACAAATTATTTACTGACTGACAACTGAATTGAAAAGTATTTCAATTTTCAGCTTTAAAGTTTAAACGAGTACAAAATGCTGAATTTAGTTGAACTTTTAAATCATTTTGTTTTTCTATTTATATTATAAGGGTACACAAGCTGCGTGCTGTGCTTGATAATCTTGGGCTTCTGACGCAGTTACTCACTCACACACTCAGTCGGTTAGTCACGCAGTCAGTCAGCCCATTTAAGTCATACTCATCTGTAGCCTGGACATTTGGACATTTGTAGCATGCAGGTGCCACAAAGTAAAACACAAGTGTGACGACTGTCTTCAACAAATGTAGGCATGTGCATATACACGCACACATACACATATATGTATATATATTTTTATATATGTATATATATATATATATATATATATATATATGTATGTATGTGTGTATATTTACTCGCATGTAAATGTGTCTGTGCAGCTGGCGTGCCACAATTGCTCTGACATTGACTGCCAAGGTGAGCCAAACAGTGTCTCGGTCTTGGTCTTGGTCCTAGTCTTGGGCTTGTGGTTGAGCTTCAGCTGTTTTACGTCCTGTCTTGTGTCGACGCACCTCCCCCATGATCCCCCTCTGTTACGCTGTGTGGCAGTTGCTTAACTGCCTTGACTTGTCTCTCGTTTTGCTGTTTATTTTGCGCTCTGCAATGTCTGGCAGCTGTTTGTCAATTTACCTGCCGGATTGCCCTCCTCCATCTCTCTCTCTCTCTCTCTCTCTCTCTCTCACCTGACATCATTCACATTAAGAGGTATATGTATATATGTATGTATATATATATCTGTAGCTGTCTCTATGACCATATTTGTGTCTGTTCGACAAACTTGTTGGCCCCGCAGCCATTTTCAATTTAAACAAGTTAGCAACACAAATATTATTAAGCTAATGGTTGGATTCATATAATGTTGTTATCATTGCACTTTACACATTTCAACTTCTCACTTGCGGTTCAGTTATTGCTGTTCTGTGTAAGTCACAACAACTTTTGTTTGCCAATTAATTATTAAAAATTATTTCGCAACAACAAATATAAATTATTTTTTCTGCACGTACCCACAAAAGTTGCACACATCGCAAAATAAATAGCGTGAGTGACGAATTATGTAGATGGCAAGAGTAAATACGAATTTATTAAATAAAATAAATACATTTTTTGCTGAATAAAGTATTTGCATTTGTGCCTCATGTAGATGTATTTATATTAATTTAATATGTTTTAAATTTTAAATTCCTTTCATTTTAAATATTTAAATTTATATGGTTTTTTGATTTGCTAACGTGAATGCTTAATGAAGTGACTTAATATTGCAGATTTCACCCCAACTGAAATGTAGCCTAAGTTACCCCAGAAATTGTTGCACATAGTATGTGTCTTAATCGTAATTATAATCTGTACCCCTTCTGCCGCACGATTTGTTATCCCAGCAAAAGCAGCACAGACAGCGAGGCTTAAATGAAAAATTTCATGCCTGCACGACTCATTGTCCCCTACGTTCACCCTTGGGCTGGCTTCTTTCGCCTGATTTACTACTACATTTGTAAGCAGACACAAAACACTTAACAGCTAAAAAGGACTTAGCATTGGCAATGAGTACAGCGCCCAATGGTAACATATGCAAAATAGCGTCGTCTTAAAGACAAAAAAACAGATGAAAATGCGAAAAACTAAAACGTAAAATGGAAAACTACTTTTTTAGCACAAAGCTGAAAATGAAAGCGAGACAAGAGTTGGTTGATTGATGTACGGATGTGAAACAGCTGCTATGAAGGCGAATCACGCATCGTCTGACCAAAAACACAAAAATTGCGACAGTGTTTTCTCAAAAAGGGTTAAGTCTACCTCAACATGCTTTTGCCCTTGCCCTTACCCTAGCCTAAGCCATCCGCAATGATTGTGCTTTAAGCACAACAACAGCAGCAGGAACTTCATTACGAGTTGTGGGCTCTATGTTGCCTACTTTTTGGGGCTGGCCCCAAAAATTAATTGGCTGCTATGCACGACTCGACAGCTGCCATTTTGGGGTGGCCTCTATTTGTAATGCGTAGACATGTCGCCGATTCCCCGATCTTAGTTCCCCTCCTCAGGTGGGTAGCTTAAGGATTTATGATAAAGTCAGGCGAATGCTAAGCAATGCAGAAACTTTCCAGAAAGTTTCGACATTAGAAATCGCATTGGCTCATTGCGGCTCGCTTATCTATGAAGTGTCTGAATCTGAGTGGATAATCTTTTACGCAATGGTGTCTTCTTAGGTTCTATACTGTTATATTGTAACTAACCCGTTTTTATAGCTCTCCTATGTCTTAAGCAAAGAATTTACAATTTATGCTCTTTTAAGCAGAATAAATTTAAAGTGAACGCTTCACAATTATAACTTTCAGAATAAGAATAAAATGAAAAAGTATAAAAATATTGAACATTGAGCATATGTTAATATGTGCCCTTTCTCGAACTCTCGAAAACTCTAAGAAATTGAGCCCTTAAAACCATTAATTTTTGTATTCATGTATTTTATGTATATTTTTGGAAAGTATTAAAATAAGAATCATATCCAAACAGCAAAAACTATATTACAAAAAACTATTCTAAAATTTTATTATTCAGCAAAACTGATGTGAAAAGCTTAAGTCATATCCGTTGGCTATTTGGCCGTGAATTTAAATTGCAGAACAACTTTTTTGCTTGATAGACTCAATTGAGCTGCGACACATGCCCAAAAATTGTTTTTGTTTAAGGCTGTCCCCAGCGAAGCAGGCTCATCTATCTGTCTCTATCTCTCTCTCTATCTCTCTCTATGCTGGCTCCACACCAATAATGCGATCCACCCACACCTAGCCCCCTTGGTGGGCTGTGTGCGTGTCGCAGCTTAAGCGCTTAAAATGCTTTTTGACAACAACGAAAGCAACAACAACCAAAGCAACAACAATAATAAGAACAACAACAAACAGCATTGAAATGATAAATTTGCTTTTATCCCATTTTCTACTGCTTTTTGTTGGTTTTGCTGTTGTTTTGGTTGCTGCTATTTTTGCTGCTGTCAGTCTCCTATTTCAATCCAAATCCCAAGTACAACTAAACACCTCTCTGTCTCTTATCAGCATTAGCTTTTGCTTATGCTTCAGATGCTGCTTCCTCTGCACTTGTTAAATTTCATTGCCTGGCGGCTAAAATCACAACGTCGCCAATTTGCGCTCAATTAATTATGCTGTTTATTTCCTTTTCGTCTCATTTCTTTTATATTTCTTCTCTTCTTTTTTTTGTTCTGGTCTTTGTCCATTTTTGTACATATATTTTTTATGATTATTATTATTTGTGGCTGTACTTCTGATTTGCGGTCTCCTTTGTGTTTCTTAAACGTTGTTATTGTCGTTGTCACTTAATTTATGTTGAGCTGACGACTTGCAGGCATATTTTTCATATTTGCACAATTTGAGTTTGAGAAATTCAGTAAATTATTCAATGCATATTATTCAATTTGCAATGGGACAAATTTATGCGGTACATTAATTGCACTTGTTATTAAATTAATTAACTGCCGCTTTCTGTCGATTTAGGAATGAGCATAATTATGCAAACATAATTAACGCATAATTATGCATGAGCACAAAACAATTCTGCTGAATTGCTCCGCTTGTTGAGAAGTCCTTTGAGTTTGCCAGGCTCTCTCAAGTTGCATACAAGAAGTCGTTGAATTACCCATAGAAATGCTTATTTTAGAGCTTTACAAATGCAGCATTTACTTTGGCTTATGTATGCTTTATCATACATATATATAAATATATATACATACATATATATTCCACATTTCTTTGTCGTTTGCTTATCAGTAGCTCAGCTGTGACCCTGGCTAAAAAGGTCGATGGGACTGCATTCAAATTTCGCCCTTCGTTTTTTTTCCAAACTTTGACTGCTAAAATTGTCGCAAAGCCTTTCGCAATACCCTTGCGGAGGGTAGTTTTAATTTGTAAACCTGCTTCAAGCTTATATATAGATTCGTGATCAACACGCTGACCTGCGTTAATAAAGCTTACTATTTATCGTAAAACTATTATTTGAATAATGTTATCTCGAATGAAAAAGATTCCAGACATCTAAAGCCACCTCCCCAAATAACAATTTTTTCTTTTATATAATATCTTCAGCAATATGCAAGTGTTGTTATTTTAGACCAATTAGACTACTCTCTACAATTGGAAAATGCAATAAATTACGATTGCAATTTAGTTGAAAGCAGTTTGGCTTAAAGGGCATATAATCTTCGACCTGCTGAAGACTGTTGTGCTAACCTGATTTTTTTGGCTTTTTTATGACAATTTTTTGTTATTCTCTGCCTTATGCAGTATTTTTCACACTTGATATAACAGCCAGCCATTTGTTTGCACACCCACCGTCCACCGCCCACACTTGGAGCTCTCCTGGCTGCATTGCTTTTGCAGTACCATTTGGCATTTGTATGTGTGTGTGTGTGTCTGTCTCCGTGGGCGTGTGCCGCCTGCAGGTGTGCGTTTGAGTTGGTGTCTGTCTGTTTGGGTGTAATGGCTCCCCAAGCGCAAAACAGGACTGTCAACAATGGGTAGCAGCATCTGCTGTTTCTGGATCTGCTGCTCCTTGGACAGCTTTTGCCATTGCAACTTCTCTGTACCCCTAGCGGCGAGGAGTGGGGTAAGGGATCTCATCCTTAACGGCAGCTTGAAAGTGGAGCGTTCGTTTGCCACGTCTAATGCAATTTTTATGCTGCAATGCAGCCAAAAAAAAGAAGAAAAAATAGATGCTTCCGTTTGTTCTTTCTGCTGCTGCCTCTTTCCATTGTCTTCGTTCTGAGCTCTGCCTGAAAGCGTGCTACAAAAGCAACGCGATTATTAAATTTTCTGCACCCTCGGTGCGCCCCTGCCCCCTTTTCTTCTCTGTTTTCCTTACATTCAAGTGTTTGTGTGGGGTTTTCATTCAGTTTATCCAGGTTCTTGTTTTTTTTTTGTGTTTCTTTTTGTTTTTGTGTTTAGATGCTTTGATCGAAATAGCTGGGACATAACGCAATTGACGAGGCGTGCTCCGAATGCGCATCAATTGACAGACAGCTTCATTAAATGCATCGCAGCTGGATGCGTGTCTTCAACACCGAAAGGATGCCCCAAGGACATACGCTGACTTGCTCTTCATTGTGCACAATGCCTTATGCCTGACCACGAGGATGGCAAGCGCGTTTAACCTGCATTGTTATACATATGGCATTATCAGGGAGGAAGCCTTATCGTAAAGCAGCCACTTGAACGAAAGTGAGCAAAGCTAGTGAACCGATTTTCAGTCAGGTTCTTAAGACTATTTACCATACATTCAATTCAAAGTTCTCAATTGTGATTGTTGCTGCTATGTTTCAGAATCGGTTGTTATATAAATTGAGATGTGCTTTGTGGTTTTTATTAAATCCTCTTTTTGGATTGAAAACTGGGTGAAACCAATGCTATATAAAATATATGTCTTTATGTGTTGTGGATCCCCCAACTGAATTTGATAAACTTAAAAAAAAAATTTGTTTATTATCAGAATTTGTCAAAATTAAAATGAAAAAATCAATGCAAAAATCCATCTGTAATATTTCCAATTTCCCAAAATTGTTATGTTTTTCACATTTTATAACAAATAAAAATAATATTATCATATATCATATTTGAACAGCCGTTCGTTATTATTCCGTTATTGAATAATTCACATATTTATAATAAAGATATATTTGAACTCACCTTTAACCAGCGTTAGGATGCCTAGTGGCATGACGAGCACGGCGACCATTAGATCTGTGATGGCCAGCGACATGAGAAAATAGTTGGTCACATTCTGCAATCGACGCTCCCAGGCAATGGCCAGACAGACCAGAATGTTGCCAGCCGCAGTGCCAACGACCAGGACAAGGGCCAGGAGTGCCCAGTAATTGTTGGCATCGAATGGTGTCCCCGTTTGGTTGTTGGGCGCCGACGTTGACGTTGTGGTCCCATTGCTGAGATTCCAATTGGCCAACTGCTGGTGTTGACTGTAGTTGGCCGGATCGGGCAGCTGCCAGAGCAGCAAATGCTGCAGCTGTTCCACACTCATCTCTAGACTGCTCCAGCCATCCTCATCTTCGGTGCCATCCTCGCTGCCACTGCCACTACTGCCACTATCGCTGTCATTGTAGTTTAGCGTTGCATACACATCCTCCTCCATGTTCGCCAAGTGGATTATATATTTTTCTATGCTCTACTTGGTTTCTACCAGCTGCTGCTGTTGCTGCTGTTGCTTACCTTGCATACTAATTAAGCAGGCCATATACAGTTGCAAGACTGCTTTCCATGTGCCAATTCAAATTGCGAAATGCAACGAAAACTCAGTTGTGCCACAGCCAACTATGCAGAACAGTCTGGTTATACAATCTTCACGTAACGCTTTTATGTGGAACGTCAATGCCTTTGGGCCAGGGTCATTAGTACGTTGACGACAGCCCAACGGATATTGGTGGCAAACATTTTACGGCACAAAATTACCGGAAGCTTTCTGTTGCAACGGAGAACGCGAATCGTGAAAGGGAAAAGAAGAAAAAGAATTAGAACTAAAGCTTTCAACGAGTATGAAAGCAAGAAAACTTCTACAATATAGTGGAACAAAAGGCAATTGTATATTGCCTGCTCGTGGTAGCCAAGGATCTACTCGGCTTTGCTCGGGTCAAATATATCTTATTCAATTTCATTTATTAGCTTTGCAACCGTGTGCAAATTTTCTTAGGTCAACTATTTACAATAAAACCTTGAGCACACATTTTATTTTGATATGTATAAATGTTTTATATAATTGTTATAACATACGAAAGTAAGTTCTATATGTGTAAAGTTTATCTCCTAGTAGATTGTGTAGATAGTATTACAGTTCAGTCTGATATGCACTTTTCTTGATATTTATTGTACCTATTAATTTTATATATAATTATTGTATTTAAGCTCTACAAAATACCAATTAGCTTATTTCGTCTGACGATATAAATTCCTCATAATTTTAAATAAATCATATGGAATCGGAATGTAAAATTTGTTGAGATTTACATCATATATTATAATAAATCGACAAACAGTTTATTGTTGTTGCATTTGACTTCGTTAAACTCTGTGCATAATTTATAATGCCTAAGCTTGGATGATGTTTTTCGACTCAAATCGAATGCACAGCAGCACAACAAATCACAACAATCCGATTGAGAGACGTAAAAATGTGGATAATAAATTGAGACATATTTCACAACGGATCGCAGGATTAAAATCACTAAAGCCAAACACACGACAAGTCACACTTAGTCATAAAAAGGACACATGAAAATATTTACCAAAAACCCATAAGCAAGCAATAGTAAAATGAAATGTATTTTTACATATACATACAAGCATACACACACACACGCACACACACACACGCACGCACATAGACCACAAAAACAGCTTGGAAAAGTTCTGCTTCTTATTCGTCTGTGGTTAATTTTGTGCTTGGAGTTGACTATTTTTGAAGCTGATTGACTTGTGGGCAGGTCAGTAACCACATTGATGCGTATGTGTGTGTGGGTGTGTGTCTGTATGCGTGTGCGTGTGGGCACTCTATAAACAGAAGCCCAAAAGCAAGCCGCAATAGCAATAACTACAACAATGACAAAACAATTCATGTGGAGAGCAAAACGGAGCAGTGCTCCAAGGACTCAATTCGAGTCAGTCAACTTGTTGACTTTACGAGTGGTCTGCCCACATCTTTAACAGATCCCCACACCCACCACCCCTCTATATAATGCCTTTTTGTAGCTGTCAGTATGTGCTGTAAAATGTTCAAGTGTCAATTTTCTTGTTAATTAATTTTCCTGACTGACTGATGCATACCACAGATAGGAGAAAACACCTCCCGTGCCAGTGCTCCAGCACCAAGTCCGACTCCAGCTGACCTGATCCCTCTGCAAGTGGCCGTTCAGTCGCCTTGATAAACCGTTTTGTTGCCATCAAGTGTTGTATGCTGTTGTTATTGCTGTTGTTTTTGTTGTTATTGTTGCTGTTATTTGTGCAGGCTAATGACAGTCAAACGGCCACTTTAGCTTTGGGTCGAATGTTTAAATTTCAAGCTGGCACAGTTTGCCCTGTCCCTCTCTCTTTCTCCTTCTATCTCCCTTCTTTTTTTTTTTTTTCTATGTATGTATTTATATCCTGTAGTTAAGCCATTGAGGGTATATACTTAAAATGTGCTTAAGCTTAGGTTATGTTGAATAAGTTGTCTAGCTGGCAACGCTCTAAGGCATACATGAGTGTTGGGCAATAAACAAAGGAGATAATAAGCAAGTCAGTTAGTGCTCAATGTGCGCAACAAGGTAAGACAAGGAAACTTCAGTAAGCTTTTAGAACGTTTACCCAAAAAGAAAGATAAACAAGGGAATTAATTAATAAAGCCCATTTGATAACAGTGAAGCTTAAGTTATGTTTAAGAAGTTGTGTACCTGGCAACGCTCTAAGGCATATGAGTGTTGATAAATGCGCAAAAAATCAGATAATAAGCAAGTTTGTTGGTGCTCAATAGGTAAAGATAATGAAAGTTAGGTAAACTTTTTGAGCGTATTTTGGGACCGTTATCTCCTGTAGTAACAGTTGCCTAGCGAACAGCAACAACTGGGATTATGGGAGCCAAAGAAAGGCTTGGGTCAAAGAAAGTTAACTGTATGACTCAATTGTGGTTAATTTTAATCACTTAGATTCTGTAGTAATGAAAAAATGCGCCAATAATACAAGCCATAGTCATTCCGTTTCTACAATTTCGTTTAGGGTTTGTTTTTTGTGCTGTAACCCAAATATATTGTATATTTCCTATATAAGAATAGCATGTCAGCACACAAAACGAAGTCAAACGAACTCGACCCGGACCTATAATTATTTGTAGGTGTAGCTGTAAATGTTTGTGTTTGTGCACCATTTGGACATGAATTGCACAAAGCACATACATACACACACTATATATGTATATGTATGTATATATGTACTTCTTATAGGGCTCGAACACAAATTGGAGCTGTATCGAATGAAAAGCACCGCACCATTAGTCATATTAATCCCAGCAGAGTCATTAAGTCGTAAAACTGCGAAAGGTAGCAAAGTGCCAGCTGTAGGCTTAAGTTCGTCTTCGTCTTATTTTTATTTTCCACTTTGCCTGCTGTCTGATATATATATATGTATGTACCATTCAAGTATGCACAAGCAAACAAAAACAAAAATAGATGTGTAGTATGAATGCTTCTTGTCCTGGTGTATGAACAGGAACAGGTATTTAGGTCAATTTGGCCATTCATTTCGCCTTGCCGCTGTTTGCGTCAAGTCAATGAATAGATAAATAAAGCCGACTTTAAGGTAACCACTTCGTATTAAGTATTATCGATAATGTGTTAAGTGCGGCACTGTCTCCTTTATTGTAATCGGTTGACCTTTAAACAAGTTCAGTGAGCTTAGTTTATGACCGCATACTGCTCGATAAGCAAAAATATTGCTCAAAGAGATAATTTAACAAATTATTAAGTATTTTGCCCAAAAATGAAACAAAGCTTAGATGATCATATATGGGATTGAACAAGTGTAAATCAATTTCAACATAGTAACAGTACAAGGCTTACATTACATTATTTGTCTCTCAGTCAACTGCGTGAAAGAACAGCTAACATTAAGTATACGCCAGGCTTGGCGGCAAGTATTTTCGTACAATTAATTGTAACATGACCCATACCACATCAGTTTCTACCTGCTCCTCCATATACACCTCCACGACCCTCCCCTCTCCCCCTAAAACCTGGGCTGGCGACAGACAATGTGTGTCATTTTGACATTTTGATTAGCATCAGCTTAAGAGCGTCTCTAATTTAATTTGTGTTATTATGTTTATTTATGTTAGCTTGCTGCGATCAAAGCCGTTGGTTGGCAGCAAATGCAAATTTTGAATTTTTGTAAGGTAACAGGACCAAAACTAGAACCTAGTCAAGGACCAGCACAAGAATGCGAACGCCAGCATTTTAGTTACCTACGCTCGCTTCGAATGCAAATTAATATCATTCGTTTTTTTTTTTTGCTGTTGTGTGTGTATTTTGGGTAATTGAATTTTGGAAATTGATTTCTTCAAGCCGCATATTTTATTTATAATTATTGAATTTGCATTTGCTTTTGCTGCCGACTGTAGCTTTAAAGGTGGACAGCAAATAATAACACGCACATCAAACGGGAAGTCGCCACTGTAGTCTACTTTTGGTCGCTGATGTAATACTGATAATACCTTTGACCAGAATTTTACTAGTTCCTCGAAATACGTATTTGGTGTGCGAGGCATCCGTCAAGGCAGCCGCACCCAACAGACCGACAGACAGATAGGCAAACAGGCAAACAGACAGAAATGTAGCTCATTTGGCTACTGCGAACGATTAATCACAGTTACAGTTTGTGTTTTTTACGCAGTTCGCTCAGAAAGGCACAGGTATATAGGAGGTATATAGACATAGGCATATACGCATATATATATATATATATATACATCTCTATCTGCATGCATAGTTATTTATGTGGAATTACCATTTATTTTTAGTCGCACAATGACGAAAACACTTAATGACAAGGCTCGGAAAGATGGACACCGCAACAGGAAGTCACATAATAGCAGGAACCGGAACGCACTTGACAAATATTTATATGCTCTAACTCAATTTAAGGGTATATACAGCTTACAGTCATTTGAAAATGTTATAAATAGTCATAAGCAGAACTAATTCAAAATATACTCATTTTTAAATCACATAGAGTTTCACTAAAAGAGGTTAGACTTTAAGGTCAAATCTAATTCAACTTTAGTGTTTAAATTTTAAATTTAAATAGTATAAACCTAACTTATAACCATAAAATTTATATATATATATATATATATATATATCGTATATAAATTTCAATTGAAATAAATAAATAAATAATTCACCTTGGATTTTATACTCCTTAAACTAAACTACAAAAGAATTTCTAAAATATTTAATTTTATAAACAGAAAGTATAAGATAACCCGCATGCTATCATTATATAATCTAATTACAAACATAATCTATAATTTCTCTCGAAATGCATCGTTTATCTCAAGTGCATTCGAAATTCGTTGGATTCAGGCTTTCATTCGTAGAACACTTTGCAGCGCTCCATTAATCGCACACCCAGTTGATCCCCCTTCGCTCCTCTCCCTCACTCAGCACCTCAACGTTTTCCCCTTTTCGGCCATAATTATTTAGTTGTCATAGCGAGTTAGCGCTTAAAATATTAGCTAAATTTACACATGTACTCAGGACGAGTCAACAGCAATGAGAGGCATCAAACAAGGTCATCGACGAGAGCACGGCTAGAGATGTCGAGGCTGCGTCATTTGTGGGTGGAAAAGGTTGATGTGGGGTGGCAACTCTAACACTTATCATTCATCATTATCTAACTATGTATCCCAAAACACACACACACGATGACTGACATCTATAATTGATTTCTTTTCTTTGGTGCTCGCCCGAAAACGCAACGGAGACAAAGCCACTGACCATTGAACATTGTTGCGGTCAAGGAGCTGCTTGCTGGCCAGCTGGCCAGCTGGCTTGCTATAAATTAGAGCAGGGTGCTGAAATGACATTGTGGGAGTGGCATGCCCAACATAGCTTGCGAGAACTATAAATTAAATTCGCTTTTGCGGAGAGCCAATTAAGTCACTATGCCGTTGCACAGACAAAAGAATTACAGAAACTGATGAGAAATGAGCGAAAAACTGAGAAAGAGTATTTGTGCTTGTGTGTGCGCTTAAGTATGTGCTTAGGTGTGTGGTTATATATGCTTGTTATCTCCTTGCAAAGGGAATTATAAATTTGTCACAGAATTAGAAAAACTAATCAAGTGCATAAGACTATAAATTGTAATAAAATTCTTAGTTCTAACACGAGCGATTCAAACAGAATTTATTGCTTGAAATGCTAGCCTTAGTTAGATAGCAGTGTTCACTTATTATCCTACTGATCAATGCTAACCCCTACAAAGTATAAATTTAATGTATTTTCTATTTTTGATCTTATTTATTTTTATTATGGTTTTTTCTTAAAAAAGCGTTCATTCATGATGAGGAATAGTCTATATAAATGTGTCCGTTCCTATAAACACTCCATTCTCAGATACTATATTACCTATACTGTAAGAGTATAGAAGAAAAATATAATTTATTGGTCGGTTACAAGGATTTCAAATTAATATACAAATTTTACACAACTTGAAGGTTATTTGTTTTAAAATAAAGAAACTCACTGTAAGAATATATTCTTAGCTTAGTAATGTTTAAATTCTATACACTATTAATTAATTAAGTGCTTGATTTTCGTTCACTCAACAGAATACAGGGTATATGCTAGTCTTGCAGTGTTTAGCTGTTTTGTGTAGTGTGTATATGTGATTGTGGGTGTTTGTATGTGCGTATTAGTATATGTGTTTGTGTGTGCTTTGGCCCTTGTGCGCGTGCGGTTTTATTAGCAATTTCATTAGCTGATGCTGATGCTGGCTCAGGGCCAATATGCGCAGCAAGAGCAATAATAAGCTAGCTAAACTAATTATCGGTGTCCAGTGATGCACAAGTAAAACAGTTGTGCAGTTAAAGATGCACAGTCACCATTAATTATACGCGTTTTAAAACGCCAAGGAAACGCGTGCAACAGCTGCTGTTGTAGAGGTGGCAACAATGGCACTTCATAGGAATATTGCGTTGGTTAGCGACAGCTCATTTGATTGTTTGAACACCTGCCATGCCCACTTCTGAGAGCTGCCCTTAATTGCCATGCAATTAAAGCCAAATTGACAGTGGGGAAAACAATCAGACAAACGGTGACAACGACATTGAGTAAGTGAGCGAAACTCAGGAAGTCAGGACAAAAGTTGGAGGGGGTGGGGAAAGTTCTTCCTAGTGTTGGCCGTAAGCAATGAGGCGTAATAGGTCACGACACACACAAACACACAAACATCCACACCCACACAAATACAGAGCGAGAGAAACACACGCACATATGGACATTGAAGGCATTGATTTGGGTCGCCCCTGGGCAAAAGTCACCAAACAGGAAAAGGCGAAAGTGAGACACAAACAAAAATCAAATAAATATCTGAGCGGCGAAAACGTTGTAAAAATCTTTTTGAAACGTTGATGTTTTGCCCACTTTTATCTGGAAAGACATTGGCTACCCAAATCAAATTGAGATTTATGAGCGCAACGATGTGTGCCCAGGTCACTGGATTTGTTGTTTGCTGTTGTTTGCAGCTGTTCGCTTCAATTTTTCATGTTGTTTTCCATTAATTTATGCTGCTGTCTACTTTCAGGCGTTCAGCTCAAACCTTCACAGTTGCGAAGCGCCCTTGACCAACCACAACAACAAGAACAACTAGAACGGATATATGTACATATATATTGCTAACAGCAGGTGCGCAAATTTGTTGTGTATTACACACACGCAGCAGGCAGTCGACCAGGTAGCCAAGACATAATATAAATTCAGCGCATATCCTAAAATATTATACAGTAGTCGCTCGGATATTAGAAATTTTAGCAAGTAAGAACAAAGAAGAAAACAACAACTAAAAAAGAAGCGAACGAACGAAAACCATGAGATAATCATAAGTTCCAAGAATATATTCCAATTGAATTCCGTTTAATGTGGAACAATAAGTCGTAAATACATTTTTTGCTTTCTAAATTTTTTGTTTATTTAAATTTATAAGTTGAGATTTATTACGCTACTAAAAAGCAGAGAGTGGCGAAACTCCTAAGCTAAGAAATTGTCGAAATTTACTTTTTCTCTCGTCTAAAGCTATTTTACTCAAACTTACAAGTTGCGAGCGCTGTTAGAGTATAATAAAAATTTCAACACATATGGCTTCATTTTTTGCCACTTGAAAAAAAACCTCTGAAGCCGTAGATATTTATTTTTTATTTGCGGGCGAACACAGTAACATATTGATTTGGTCAAGACAAAAATGATGACAAGCGAAAGGAGCCAGTAGGCAGGATAATTCGCCGTTTCACTTTATGGCTAGCTTGGCAATAACAATAATAACAGCAACAAAAACAACGACCACAAGAAGGACAACAACATTTTGATGACATATTTTGTTATATTTGCGTGCATCAATTATTTATGCCTCGATCCCCATCCGCACGATTCGATTTGTGCCATAAATTGGCAACTGACAGGGGTAGCAATAAAAATAAGCGGTCATAAAATTCAATTATAGCCACAACAAGTGCACAAACAAACACATACACACACACACACCCAACCTACAAATATAGATACTCACACACACAGTGCCACATACATTTTGTCCCCCTGGCTTCATACGCAATCAATGCAATCAATTCTGCATGCATTCGTTGGAGCCATCACTGAGGTGAGGGACTTGGCAACGCCTACGCGTAGATGTAGCCAAATGGTTTCCTGGCTTGCCATTGTCATTGTAACCACACATACTCACTCACACACCCGCACACACACACACACACATGCATGCAAAGTGATAACTTGGTTAGGGTTGTGGGCGCTACAGATGCGTGTCTGTCGTCATGTTTAGCAACATTTTTGGTTACATTATAACGGTGTTAACGAGCTAACATTGTTGGCCGCGGCGATTAACAATCGTATACCCTGTAAATATGTGAATATATGAATATATGGTGTTGGCTAAGTTGGAGTGTACAAATTGCAAAACTTGATTTAAGAACTTTTCAGTATAGTTAAATTTAATTGTTGACAATATGCATAAAATTTGATATAAAATTTTAAATGCAAAATAAAATAATTAAAAAACTATGAATAAATTACAAATTCAATTCTTCCCCATTCTGTGCAAGAAACCACAGCACTTCCAAATTACAGGGTATATGAAAAATGTGCACAGTGCAAAGTATTTCATTTTATGATGCGTTTGAAGAGCCCTTATCAGACCCACAAACGAGAAGTGGGCGGAACAGAGTGTAGGTGTCATACACACACATTCACAGACACACACACACGGGTGCGTTATAAATTGTGCGATATGCAATAACGCAGCAACAACCGGTTAAGAGCCCAATGGAAAATTTATTAGTTCCGAACATTTGAATTTTCGAAATAGCGACATTTCAAGAATGGGATTGTAGGAGTGCGGAGTGGGGAGGGGGGGGGGGGGGGGCGGTTTCTAGAGAGGCATCGGATTGCAAAAAGAGTCGCACAATCAACAGTCGCACTACGATTTTTGCAGCAATTTCGAGTCGTGCTTTGTAAAAAGATATAAATGCGAAATGGAAATGAACAAAAAATATACCTTGAATAAATATTTGTGAATGTTGAATAGAAAAAAGTTTTGGGATGCCTCCACAAGTCTCGTGTTAAATAAAACAAAAATCTAAAAAAAAAACCCTCAAATAACGAATGAATATTGCAATACATATCAAATGAAATATACTATAATTTACATTTGCATTTTTATTGAATAGTAAGTTTTCAAAGATGAATATTCATGCACTTTTATTTTGGAGTCATTACATAAATAAACACAACAAAGCATTGCTTGACAAAGAGCATTCAAAATTGCTTGACTAAAAAAATTTACCAAACTATATGCATACAATTTTAGCTACTAGTAAACAAAGAAAAATATATTTTCCAATACAACATACACATGTATAGCTGTAGACTTATCTTCCAGCATTATTAAAATTATGTTTTATTTGGATTTGGACTTGTAGCAATGGGAACTATTGTCTAATGTTTGGCTTAATAGCATTTTAATGGTCTCAATGCGTGCAGCCCAATAAATCAGGTAAATCGGTAAGCGAGACATCATTTAACACATTATCCCACTTATCCCACACACACACATAAAATTGCTTTGTGTAATATCGCATTAGAGGGTGAGCTTATCAAAGACTCGGGCCTCATGGATGGCCCCTCTGCCTCTGCCTCTGCCTATTCCTCGGCCCGTGCCTCTTATTCATCCCTAATGTCATTAAATCCTATCAATTTTCGTCAACAACAAATTTAAATATTTATGCATTAGCTTAGGCGGACAACGGCAAACAGAGGTTAGGCGGGAAGAAAAGGTTTCGAGAAAATGCCAATAAAAATAAAAGAGGAATCTGGTCGAGCCGTATGTGTATGCGCGTGTGTGTGTGTGCGAGTGCGTGTGGCATATGATGATGCGTTGTCCTCGCTAAATTGAACCCAAAATGCGTCCAAGCACTTAATTGAAGCTATCAATATGTACATGTGAGTATACTATATCATATATGCTATACATGTCCGTGTGTGTGTATGTGTGCGTTTGTGTGTGCATTGTGTGTGTAGTGTGTGCTTGTGTGCGTTTGTTTGCATATAAGTGTGGTGTTTGTCTTTCTTTGTGCTGCTATCGAAACAAATTCTACACTTTTCTCTTCGTTTCGCTTTTCATATATTTTTTTAGCAAACATTTTTAAATGTGCCAGAAAAATTCGTCTCTATGTGTCTGTGGGTGTATGTGTCTCTGTGTGTGTAAGCGTCGCCTTTTGTGTTTAAATGTATATGTATGTGTATTTGGGACACTGTGTTTTCCTTTCATTTGCCAGCTAATTAAATTCAGTTAACAGTTGGCAGCTTTTACAATGGACCATCGCTAAGTTGGTCGCCTTCGTGTCCAAACTATTCATAAATCACGAAAATTGCTTCTAGTTGTTTACTTAATTATTATTCACAAAAAAAATAATAACAAGTTACAAACAAATAAAAGAAACTTATAGTAAGCTGACGTTGCGATGACTTGGAGCTTTAACTTGTTGGGAATTGCAATGTCATCTGGCAGAAATCGATTCACATTTAGTGTATTTGTAAGCAGTTTCTTATGAGTAGAAAACTTTTGATTAGTTAACTAAAAGTTTATGATTTCCACTGAACAATTTCCACAGGGTTTTTATACAAACGCAAAAGGAAACAATATTCGTTCCCATTCCACCCATATAAAAACATATATTTGCTATGCGGTCAGGTCTACAGGTTTTTTAAATTTATCCATTCCATTATTTCTTGTTTATTTATGCTTGTAACAAAAGGATATGATAATTAAAATGATTAATTCTAAGCTCTTTAGATCTTTTAGAAAAAAAACATTGAAATGAAGAAAATCGTCCAACTTTTGCGCATTTTAGATAGTCTATAAAAATGTATTAAAATTAACTTACAATTTAAAGCCATTCATTATTAACTTTCGAATATTTAAAAAAAAAATTTCTTGACATTTCTACATTTAATAATCTGTTTGGAAATATATTTGTTAACGATAGAAAATATATTTGAAAATTTGTTAATTTTAAAAACAATAAAAACTTTCTTGACGATTCTCGAAATTTCAGAACTATTTTTTTTCAGAGTGTATAATAAATTTTGCACTGAACTTGTAGACAATCTTAACCATTTTGCTAACTTAACTGCAATTATTAGCTGTTGTGGCTTGTGGCTGAAACAACAAGAACACAAACAAAAATAACTGTGTTGGCTAGGTAAAAGCTTTTCACTTTTCACATATTCATATTTCGCTTATGGGTTCTCGCTACACAGTGGCAAGTTAAGTGCTGGTGCCAGGCAATATCTGTGCACACGTTTTAGCTGCACCGCATCCTTGGCATTACCCACTCCCCGCAAGCATGCCCAGCCTCAATGTGCTGCGCCTCGTTGTCGCGTTTAAATCAATTTACGCGCGCTTTGCCATATTTACTGGCTCCATGAGGATGAGCAAGGAAATGTGTCTGGGCATGGAGGTGGCTTCTACTGATGCTGCTGCTTCTGCTTCTTGTTCCAACTCTCACGCCTGCTCCTGATCCTGTTGCTGACTGGCAAACGGAAAGTGAAAAGGGCCGTTGACAGATTTCCTTATTTTCGGCTCGCTTCTGTCAACATCTGCCCCTACCCACCCTAAGTTTCTCCCTCCTCACACCCCTGAAGGAAGGGAGGGTGTGTAGGGTAGGGGAAAGCGGAAGCGCTTCGGCATGCCGCAGACACTGTAAGCAGTATGAGAGTAACGTAACTAGCAAAAATATGCGAGACTTTCCACATGGGAATTCTTGTAGTCATAAGTAAGTAAATGGGCAAAATGTTTTGTGGGCGTGCCACTAAATGTCTGCCTGCCAGCTTATATATGCTATATATATATATATATATATATAAATTTATACATCTTGGTGTGGTTGTGTGTGCCTGAGCTCGTTGAAAGCTTAAGGACAAATGGTTGAGTGGATTTTGAGCCTTCCGCAAATATTAGAACAAGTTATTATATATGTATTTTTTACAATAAATAATATTATTATTTTTTCTATAATATTATATTGATTGATATATTATTATTATTAATATTATCGTTATTATTTTTATTACTATTATTATAATTTCTTATTATTATTATTTATCATTATTATTATTGTTGTTACTAGTTAGTCATTTATTGCCATCAAATTGGGGATTAGCAACGTTTCGGGGCTATCCAAATAATTAAAGAATAAAAACGAGGCTTATCACCATATTCCATATTCCACGAACCCAGCAAACAGTCATAGCTGCTTTAATCAACATAAAGCAAAGTACCAAATCGGAAAACGCCAAACACAAAGCAAAATAATACGTCACAACAAAAAGTTACTACAAATATATGCCATATGGCATAAATTCAACATATAAAAAATGAAAATGAATTTTTGTTGTGATTCAAATATCAATAAATGGGGGGAGAAATTTTCACGGCTTAACGCAGTGCGTAATGATTCCAGTGGTCGACTTTTGTTAATTAATGGAATAAAAGATAGTACATATATTATTATTCCAAAAATGCGTATCTAAGAACCCAAAAAAAAGTTTATTTTCTAAAAATTTATAGTGTTTTAAAACCCCAACAAAAAAAAGTTTTGTTTTTAATCCTTATTATTAGAGCGGTTTTTTTGTCCCGCAATCTATTAGATCTATTAAAACCATAATAATAATTCCTGCACGAATGCGAGAATGTTGGTCGAGTTTAAGACAGCTCTGTGAGATGTTAGATAATATGAAAATAATTGTATTTAAAAAAAAACACATCTATTATAATGCATCAAATATTTTGCAACAAGCCATTATTGAAATTTGCTTCCAAGTCGATCATTTCCAGTTCTATCACAAAAATTGAATACCCGTTGCAACTCAATGTGGCAAGCGCATAAATAATAATAATAATCAGTTGTCAATGCCATCGGGGCGTCATAAATCTCTAAAACGTAGCCGAAATCAATTGGCCGTGGTAAGTTTATACTTATCATTGGGGGCTTTACGTCACGCCAAGAATCATGGCGCTGTCATCATTACAATTTCATTGTGGTGGGGAGGGGGCTGAGATGATGCGGTGGGGTGGGTGCTTTGACTTGGACGTTTGATTGTTATTATTAACACGTGACTGAAATGCGGCTAATTCAAGCGGAAATTTAATTAAAAATTTTGCGCTTAATAACTGCGGAGCGACAGAGAAAACAAAGAGAGGAAGAAGAAAGAGAGAGTGAGAAATAAACTAAGAGGGAAGACGTGACTTGAACAGTCGTCAGTTGTTCAAAAGTTATCCGCATGACGTTGCTCATTAATCACTGATGCCTTGTAAATTGATCAATGCTCGCATTTTTCTCTTTTCATTGTAGTTTTTTTTATTGTTCTTATTCCACGGAATTTTCACGTTTTACGGCCATTTTTAATTGGCGCACATTGGTCGCTGTTATAAAGGATAAGCGTGCCGACGTTGTCCGGCCAACAATGGATGAGAATGGGAAATTCATTCATTCAGCTCGCTAAGATAGATCAGCAAGGATACGACCACAATAAAAAGAGACACCGAGAGAGAGAAAGAATGGGGCAGCGAGATGATGATACTGCAGTTTATCGATAGCAATTCGGGTCCATTAATTGTTAAATTTATTGTGACCAGCAAAGGCGGCTTAGTTAAGTCGAATTTGATTTAGTGTTGAATGTTTCACTTGCCCGTTGACAATGCCATTTGCGATGGACATAAAACTAAGCTCGAAAACTACTACAACACACTCGTAAAATCCATATCAATGAAATTTCGAAATTAAAACAAACTTTCATTTCAATGACAACATCATTCAAAAACAAACTGCCAACAAAAACTCTAGGAAACAATGAAAAGTGAATGAACACAATAGACGATGACAATAAGGGCAGACAGTTAAGTTAGTCGAATTCTGAGTAGAAGAAGAAAAAGGGAACCAGGGACTGCCAGTAACTGATTTCCATAGCGAGAAAAGTCCGAATGCATTTTGAATCAAGTGGCTGACCAAAGGCAAATACTTAAGCCAATCGACAACTTCATTGCCTTTCAGCTCAAGGATATGCTTCAAACGCTGTTGCGGTTGTCGTTGGAAAATTAATTTCCTGCCATTGGGGCAAATATTATTTCAATTGGATTTTTCATTGTACACTTTATGGGGGGTATTATAATTTCACAGTTATTTGTGCAACTCACAGTATAGATATATATTTTTGATTAGCCAAGTCCATATATTACCATAGGAATAATCGGGTATCTAATATTCAGCTTTCCTAAGTTGGCCATTATTTATTTTGATTGGTTTTGGTTTTAGTTTGCCTGCACTTAAATAGTTATTTGTTGTTATTACTGCAGTATCTCGCACGACATCGTGTACTTAAACCATGGAAGGGTTGCAGAGGGGGGTAGAGGGACTGGGGTTGTGCGGGGGATTAGCAACTCGGAGGCTCTTTGCCAAATCACTTGGCAAAGTCAAAGCCGACTTTGATATAACGTCCTCGCTTCTCAAGCATACAAAATGCATAGTGTGTGTGAGTGTGTGTGTGTGTGTGTAGCGTGTGTGTTTCATGCACAGTTGCCCTTGGCTGCAATTACTATAGCGAACTGCAGAATTTTACACACACAGTTGGCGCCAGATGGACTTGACTTAACTTGCAAGCTTGTTACAAAAATGGAAGAATAACAGGCATTCTACAAAACTCGATTTTTATTAGCAGTTGGCTAAAAATGAAGTGTGAGAAAAGCTGCTAAAAATATTTTTTCAAATGCAGATTATCGCAACCGAATGTGCAGTATTAAAATATCTTACAATAGATAAACTCCAATCAAATATTCTGTGACTAAGAATATGGCATTCACAGCAAGTTAAAAACGGGATCCACCAATTAATACCAGCTTTGAGCGTTACTCTTAATTCAATTTTTTTCCTTTGAAATAGTTTTACACAGAGCATATTTTAATGCTTTGTGAAACACAAAACTATAATTTTTTATTTGTTCAGCTTTTTATTTTATGCTTGCTTCTCACAAAAACAACGTTCAAATAACTGTGAACTTTTCTTCTATTATATCAAAAAAAAAATGATAAATTATAAATTATTATAAAAATTCATATTCCTTTTTTTAGTTTATAAATTTGTATTGCCTTTTTGCCTGAATAAATTAAAGTAACTAAGTCATAATTTACACAACATTTATACAGCTTAAAAGAATATAATTGATACACGTGAACACCAAAATAAATATCAAATTTAGTTAAGTGTCGCTTAATGGAATTCCATAATTTCGAAATTGTCGAATGCCATCAAACAATTATGAATAACACTTCACACGAACATATTTGGCGTTACCTTTTAGCAAGATTTGAAATTGTTAAAGCGTCGCGCATACGAATTGCTTTTAAACACTTATTTCTATGAAATTGAAAAACTGTTGAGCAATAATTCAATAATTGGTTTATAGCACTGCGAAACAATTAGCAAACACTGGTTTTGGTTATAACTCGAGAACTCTAATTTATATTGAAATTCAAAAAGCGTAATCGAAACAAAAAACGTCACTTGTTGTACTCCGGTTTGGTTCGGTTCGTTTCGTTTTGATTTGGTTCGTCAGCGTTGGCTGCGTTCCGATTGGTACCGTTAACGTGCAACGCCGACCAGGAACTGAAACGGAAGCACAAACAGAATCTGAATGTGGGCGCAAACTGTTGCGACAACAACAACAATGACTACAACGACACGTTCAGACAAGACAAACGAATCAGCCGACTACCGAAACCGACAGCCGACAATCGACAGCCGAAGGTAGCGCCAGCCAAGTGGCTTCCAGTTGCAACCTGTTCCAGTGTGCGCTAGGTGGTGGTGTCAGGGGCTGCCTGATAATACACGGTCAGCTGGCAGCTGCTGCTTTGCGCGCCCAACAGCTGATGGCCAGGACATTTTATTTTTGTTTTGAGCAGTGGGCAGGAGTACGAAATTAAATTGTAATTTAACAAATTTAAAAAATGTTAAAAATCATTATTAATGATTCAGTATCAGTTATTCATTCATTCAAATATACATTTAAGAACGATACAGCTATTATAAATAATAATTTAGGAACACTTTATTTTAATTTTCTATCCATTTTGAGAAGACAAATTGCTGGCTTATGGTTTATTTAATTAAGTATACGTAATAATAATATATATTATATTATCAACAATTGGCCAACTCATAATAACACAGTTATTACTGTTAATTTATCATATGTAAGTAATGATAATACAAAGCTGTAGGAGCAATGGATATATGTTTCTACTACACTTTCTACTCCGCTTTGTACTCCTCTTTTTATTCCACTTTCTTCCTGTAACCACAGTTTTTGCTGTACTTTTTTAATTACAATTTCTTATACAACTATTAATAGGAATTTTATCAATGCTAATACTATTTGTACTTGTGTTCCTCCCACCCACATTGCTGAAGTTGTTTTGCGCCTGCGTCAAACCCCCCCTTTGGCTTGCCCACGCTGGAAGCCGCTTGCTGGCCAAAAACGAACTGTTGCTCATTTCTCGGTGGAATTGTGGTGGGCAGAGCAGAGCAGAGCACAGAGAACTTCACAAAACGAGTTCCCGCCGGTCAAGCATTATACATGCAGTTTTCTTTTACTCGTTTACGTTTACCTCTTCGTCCATCATCTACAAATGAAAACACTTTGGACCCTCGTATTGGTCCCTGGTCCATACCTGGCCATCAATTGCACGCCTGCATCGATTTGGGCGCTATCATCAGTGGGCACTTAAAGTGTTTTTATGGTCATCTGCCCTGCGGTGACCTCGGCGAAATGGTTCGGCATTTGCCGGCGGCTTAGCGACCCAATTGAAGTTGTGCGTTGACTGATGCACAACTAGAGTATGCCCCAAATGGCGCACTTAACGCAACAAGAAGTGCAGAAGCCGCCATGCATAAATCACTAGCTGCATTTCCTCTGATGCCTGAAAAATTAAATTAAATTGAATATACACATGCATAGCTATATATATTTTTTGTTCATGCATCGAGTTTTTTCATATTTTACCAAATATGTGAAAATATTTTTTTTTGCATTTGAATATTCATTTCCGCTACGATTTTTCGCAAAAAAATTCTAAATAAAATTAAATTTGATAAGAAAGTTCAATTACAAAATATTTTAAAAATAATCAAATTTTCGTTCAGGCTTAGATTCCGTAACGTTATTTTAAAGCGGGAAGCATTCCAAATATCTAATCAAATTGCAGCAGTTTAATTACGCCGGAAACCACACACAAAAACATACTCAGATACAGTTACGCGCATTTTGCCATTTTGACCGCTAATGAGAAAACCACATTGGCAAACCTGAAAATCCGGTAACCGGTAGCGGGTAACGGGTAACCGTTGACCGGCGACCACAGACCGTTACCCACAAATCAAATCCTTTTCCATGCAAAACAAGAACTAATTTGAATAATGTATTTAAAGCTACATATAAACAGCATCAAAGGACATTTGACATTCATTTCAATGAATAGAGAAGCAATGTCAGCAATTCAACAGAGCAGAGAGAGAGCTATCCAAAGTGGCTAAATTTAAAAGAACATCTTATTTACAGCAATTAAACTTGCCACATTTTTTAAATATTCGTGTCTGTCCGCTTTAATCAGCTGCAGTAAGCGTTATTGCAGCCGCCAGTTAATATTTGTGCGAGCAGGAAAATGAGCTTGAAAATTAAATTTATACAACTAATTTATTTATATATTTATATACATATATAAACCCGTATTTGGCGTTATGTAAGTTCAGGTGCGGTTGAAGTACGGAAAGTTCCCGGTGCTGCCTTTTATTAGACTGATGAAGGTGTGTGTGTGTGTGTTTGTGACACGCTACGCTGTATGTGTGACTCCTAATTAGGCAATTTTAGATTTATGTTGCCTACTTTTTGGGGCTCTGATATGTTAATTTAAATTTATACTCAAAGTGCCGTTTAGAGAACATATTTTTTAAATACCACATATATTTGATTCAGGACCTAAACAAAGAAAACCTATATATAGAAAAACATAATTAAAATAATTCTGCCAACCATTGATTTAATTGCAGTTTAATTATGTTGATTGAATTTTTAAATGCAACATTTTTATATTTAGTTTGCCGATTTAAAAACATAAGAAAACGGTAAAAATGCTTGGAGTATTTATGTTGATTAATAAAATACAGAAAACCCAAATCAGACCAAAAATAAAATATATATATCGAAATTAAATATATTTATTAAATATTTATATATTATGAGTATACATTTGTGGCAACTATCAACAAAATTTTTGGCTTAGTTAGCAAATTGATGGCTCGTGAATCAATTAACTGTGTTATCATGCAGGACCTTATTCTTCTTTTTGTTTTGCATCTCTTGGCCAACAGTTTCACACAAGAAGAATAGCAATAACAATGCCAACAAAAAGCTGTGGTCAGCTATTTGGCATACATGCAAAGTTGACCCACCACAAAAAAGAAAACAAGCATCCCAAAAAAAAAAATTACAATAAACTTTGACATGGGTAAATTATACGACCATGCCATGCACATGAGACACTCAGCCACTGACGAGTTAGGGCGGGTTAGAAGGGGGGTGGTCAGAAAAAGTTTACACTCGACTTGCTGACAGTTTTGCATATGCCAAGAGCTACGCGCCTGAGCATATTAGACCAATTTCAGAACGGATTTGTGGGCGCAAACAAAAAAAAACCGAGTGAAGTTTTTAAATATGCATGAACACCTTTTTTGGTGACCTGACCGCATATGTAGGTGTGTTCGTGTGATGTAACTTGATAACACAAATCTCATTTCAACGAAGACCAAATGAACATTTATTTATGCACAATAATATTTTATTACATACATGTTCTAGTGTTTGTTCTCGTTGGAACATTTTTAATTAAATATTTCGACAACGCTGCAAAACTTTCTGCATTTGACTGTGTGTAAATGTGTGTGTGTGTGTGTGTGTGTGTGTGTGTGTGCACTCGCAGGACTGTTAGATTTGTCTTAAAGGCGTTCGACGACTGTGCAAATGTGTGCACAAAATTAAAATGTTTACCTTTGTAATGAGCTTCCGTTGTTTGATGTCTGCCCCCATTAAACATTCCCAGCATGCACAGCACATTTTGTCCATAATTGAAGGCTGAAAACTTAAGTTAACCAAAATGGAAAAGAAGAAATCGTTCTTAGATCATTCGCCATCGAAATACGATGGCTGTAAAGTTGTTTGACATGTATGAGTTGCACTTGCCAGTGGGGCGCCACCAGCACAGCACACGGGCAGGCTTGAGAAAGTGTTGTCATCATCATCATCTGTAGTTGGTGTCGCGCTGTGCTCGAGCTTGATCAAAGTGTTTCAGGTCTGTGCGCATTTGTAATGAATGTTAGCTGCTATTTTCTTTATTTTGAATATTTCAATGCCACAGAGCAACACACACATCACAGCACATTTCGGCAGACTCCAAGTCAATTCCACGAAGCCTTTTATCGTCGCTTGGCTGTTGATTTAATTTAAATCTACCCGTTCATTGTGTACTACAAAGGCAATATTCATTTTGTTTAATCAATTAAGGTTAATTTCATATTATGTGGATGCTTTAGCATTTTCTCTGTGACAGATTGTAAACTGAATATTATTAATAGCTATTCTTAGAATTTGAATTTGTATTTGATCTAAATGCTATAACTTATATTTTTTGAAAACAAATTTTTATATTATATGTTTTTAATTTATTTGACAGAAGTATAGTAAAGGAGAGTAAAGGAATTTAAGTCAGCAAGTATAATTATTTGTCCCATCGATTCCAGCAGACTCGCTGACATTCTTTTTAATATTATCAAGTAGAAAAGTAGAAATTCGAAAAACAAGTATTTCAGAGAAAATTTACAAACAGCTATCCATGAGAGTCGAAACTTAAAAATCCAGGACTTATACTATTTGACTATTTGCGATTACTTTACTGAGATCTTTCTCATAGTTTAGCCCATAGATAAATCATTCTTTCTTAGGTTTTATGCGCCTCCAACACGCTTTTTAGCTACTTACCCCACTCACAACCACTCAATTTTCATCATCTCACGATAGCTGAGTGTGTAAATGTGTGTTTGTACTTTCAAGACATTGCTACACAAAGCAAACGTGCAAAATGTGTTAAAAAGTTGCATGCAAAGTGTAGCAAAAGACGCAATTATTGTTGTTGTTGTTGATGTTGTTCGTCTTCTACTTGTATATGGTTGTTGCTGCCCTTTGCTTGTTTGTGTTTTACTTTTGAAGTCACACACACAAACACACACCCTCACACCCACGCCCAGGCGAAACGTGCAGCTGCTGAAAATTGCAAGAAAATGGAAATGAAATGAACTTGAAATTGAGAACAGCTTAGATAGAGGAAGGGATAGTCGCATGTGCTGCCTCCCTCACACTTGGATCAGCCGGATAGGGTGATGCTGATAACAATAATATACAATGTGACAACGCCGGCAGCTCAACAACTTGTGCCTAGTTCCTCACTTACCCAAAAGGCAAAAGTTTTGTGCCGCGATAGGGGAAATCATTTTCGTCAATATCCAAACATTAACAGATTTTAGTTACGGTTGCAGTTGGTTGGCGGTGGGGACACCAAACAGTTTTGGGAATTTTCTAAAATTAATCACTATTAATGTTCGCCATTAGAACTTTTGTTATATAATGACTATTTAGTGACCGTTTTAGTATTTATTTTTCAAACTTGTTTCAAACAAATTGGTCTCCAGTCGAGTGGTCTTCTAGAAGAAACTTACAAGATCCCTTGGACTTAAGAATAGTATTCAAAGTGAGTTGCTGCAATAAGAAAATAACTTTTTCCTAGCAACTGCTGTGATTCTTTCACGATCTTAATGCATATTAGCTATATTTGATATTAGAAAATTCGAGGAACTTTCAGAGGAAATTGTAACCTTTGCTTATTTAAATGTCCCTGAAAATAGATTCGTTCACAACTGAGTTTTTTTAATCATATAACAGTATATATTTTTAATCAAAAGAATTGAGTATAAAGAAACAAAAAACAATTGACTTAGAACTATTCATAAGTTAAAGAAGAAAACTAAATCATATACGTTCAGCATACATTATATATGGGTTGAATTAGATTTTCCTTTCCGTTTGCTTCAAGACTTGTGAAATGCGACAGTGAATTTTGTATATATACATAAGCATACATCGGTATTCACTTTCGATTCACGATCATGATACAGACTTCATTTAAGCGGTTGATAATATTAAAGCGACAGCCTGCAAATTAATTGGTTACTATAGAAAATACTGTTATTAATCGTGAAGTTACCCAGCTGCTTACCGGGTTTAATCTCAACCATATCGCCTGTCTTTAAGACCCGCTTCACCGAATTGTTCTCTTTGAAATCGAGCACAACATCAAACTCTCCAACAAGTGCAATGAAACGCTGCAAAAGGTAAACAAAAATACAAATTAAATAAAATAAATTTAATAAAATCTACACATGTATTCCTAATTTTGAGAAATGTGTTCCATCGACTTTTTTTAAAAACTTTTAAGAATTACATTATTAAAATCAGTACCAAAATTGATAAGTAGAAATTATAATATTTAAAATATGTCTTAATGCAAACTTTATTTAGATTTTTAAATTAAATTTCCATTGTACTAATTAGAATAATTTTAGCTGCAACTACTTATACACATGAATATATATATATTATAATTACCAGTGTATTGGCTTTATTCCGCTTTGAGCCACGCTGTTGCAGCGGTTGGAAGCGTATGTAGCCTATGGTATACTTATTCTCCGAATCGTAGAAGGCGTAATCAAGGCCATCCGCGTTCGAGAACTCCAAGTCAGCTACCGATGCTGCAAGCAATACAAAAAATAAAATATAAATTTGATTTTAAGTAAATAACTGACATGTTAACAACTTACTGAAGCGCACTGAATCGATTTCGCTTTCATTATCATTATCATCTCTGAGGGATTGGGGTGGTTCGTCGTTGGTGCTGCGCAGCCAGGATATCACTTGAAACAGCTGTGTTTCTGCTGTAGTAAGAATTGGCGCTGAAGGAACCTCATCGGGCGGCTGCTCGGCAACAGTTACAACTGGTTGTGACTGGGAGATTGATGATGGCGCAGCTTCTGCTTCGAATTCTGCCTCGATTTGTTCAGTTTCCGTTTGGTCCGGGAGTGGCATTGGCTCAGGCGCTATTTCCTCTGGAACTGGTATAGCTTCTATTTCGGGTTCTGCTTCTGATTCTGAACCTGAAGATATTTGATTCTGTTTTCTACGTCTGCTTTTGGGTCGCACGCGTTTTCTTGGTTCTGCTTCTGGTTCCGAATCTGATGACTGTATGGGATTCCCAGACTTTTTTGGTCGCCCGCGTTTTCCTGGTTCTGCTTCTGGTTCCGAATCTGATGACTGTATGGGATTCCCAGACTTTTTTGGTGGCCCGCGTTTTCCTGGTTCTGCTTCTGGTTCCGAATCTGATGACTGTATGCGATTCCCAGACTTTTTGGCTGATTTCCCCGGTGTCTTTGGCTTTTTGAGTGGAGAACATTTTGCCGGTGCTTTTTTCGTGGCCTGCTGGATATGAGGCAATGATTGCTCCTCAGCAGCTTCAGTGATATCGTCTAGTGCTGTTATGCCCGTTAACTCTATTAGCTGCTGTGGTTCGTCGTTCCGTTTGCGCTTCAGCGTTGAGCTACTGGCCACCACCATTGGAGCCTGACTAAGTGGTGTGCTGCTGTAGAGCGGCGTCCGATTGCTCCGATTCTCCGATGACCTTTCTTTGTGCTTCTTCATATTCATATCCGTGTAGGCGGAGATCGAGCGCTCGAAGAAGGTGGACTTGAAGGGATCACTAACGCTGTGCACCCAAGTGTTGCGCAACGGCACTTGACCACGTCTCGATCTGCGCACGCCACCTGTTGTTGCATGTAAAAGTATATTCGTAATTAATTTACAGCAATTTAAATACAATTTCTTACTTGTCGCATCGTGAGCATTGCTTGCTTCATTCTCCTCCGGCGGCAGCGTCTCGTTGACCAGCGTGATGCGCAATCTCTCTAAAGCTTTATTCAATCGCACTTTGCTACGCGGAGCAGGCCCCGATGGTTTCTTGAAAACGGGTTCCTTGTTTTCTGTTGGCTTCGTCTTCTGCTTTGTTGTTTGCCTTGTTGTTTGCCTTATTGTTTGCCTTGTTGCTTGCTTTGCGTTTTGTTTCCTTGTTCTTGATTGCTTCTCCATTGAGTGCTGCAGGGCTTGGCGTGAAGCTTTGCTGGTGCTTGGCTGATAATCCAGTTCGGCCTGTTCCACGTCCAGTGGCGGTGTTGGTGTTTGCATGCGCAAATCTTCCATTTCAGTGCTACTTGTATATTTCTCTATTATTATCGGCTCCGCGCCTGCATCCGCCCCTGCCTCCGCGTCTGCATCCGCCTCTACCTCCGCGTCTGCATCCGCCTCTACCTCAGCGTCTGCATCCGCCTCTGCCTCCGTATCTGCCTCCTCCTGCTCCAGAACTAAATCCGCCGCCTCCTGATCCACAACTGTCTCCGGGTATGCCTCCACCTGTTCTGGAACTTCCTCCCTCATCCCTTCGTCTTCCGTTATATCCGTCTCCGCCTGCTCCTCCTTAACCACTATATCGTCGACATGAATTTCCTCCGCACCGTTCTCCATTTTCTCCTTCATCTCTTGAGAAACCACACAAGCAGCATCTCTGCCCTGTTGCTGCTCTGGCTGCACATTTGTCTCCTCCTGCCTCGATGCACCTGATTCGTGAGCAGCATCATGCGGACTGCTCAAGCGCAAAGATTTTCGTGATCGTCGCATACTTTGGGAGTAGCGTATGGATGCCGGTGGAGGTGGCACAATTGCAATATCCCCGATGGGCATGCTGCAGCCAGCATCTGTTGGCGGTGCAGGCGCTATCTGTATGAAGCTAAGGCACTGCAGCTTCGCAGGTACCGGCGACATATTATTATCCTCTACATCGGAATTGCCTTTGGTGTATAGACTGCGTTTGCTGTCCGATACGCAGCGATTTTTGAGACGCTCCTTAATGGTCTGCGACAGATACATATAGTTGTGCAGCTCTGTGGTCTGCAATAGAATTGAAATTTTAACTCACTAATAATATGTGAGAATAAATAAATAAACAAAAAGATGCCCTGCACCCAGTTAAAACACTGGGGAAAACTATCCACAAGGATGACGCTCTTCTTCAGCTCCAGATAGATTTATCTGTACACTCACATAAATTATGGATTCGTCTGTATCATCTTTAGGGTACAGGGTGTACGTGGAATATGATCTATTGAGCTGTCACTTACCATGGGCGGATTGCGTCGTTTGCCAAGTCGCTGCTTCTGCTCCTTTTTCTGTTGGTTATTCGCAGCTCGATTCAAAGGATTCCTGAAATTATATGGCGGCGATGCTGGCGGCGGCGGCATAGAAATCTCTGGCGGCGGCGGCGTAGAATTCTCTGGCGGCGGCGTAAAAATCTCTGGCGGCGGCGGCGTAGAAATCTCTGGCGGCGGCAGCATAAAAGTCTCTGGCGGCAACGGTTTCCGTGCGATAGGCGATGAAATGCAGACGGCCTCGCCCCCGTTGGGTAACTCATCGTCAACATCAGCTAGATTGCGACGCTGCAACTCCCTTTGTATGCTTTGCACCACGATCAGCCGCTGTTCCTTCGTTGTGGCCTTCTTTTGTCCATTTAGGGGAATCAATCTGCCATTTGAGCTGCGTTTGCGTAAATCGAGTATCTCATAGTTGCTCATGCGCCGCAGCTCGTTAGCGAACTGTTCCCCATTGATGGCCGGACGTGATGGCCTATTGAGTGCTAGCTTCTGAGTGGACGCAGTGCCTCTTTCCGAATCCTTTGTGCGCGTACAATGCAAATCGAGCAGATGCTGACTGGTTGTCGCCTTTGCCGGCTGCTGCCGGGGCAGGCGATGCCTGCGTGTTGTGTTGCCACCACTTGGTGCTAGATTCAGTGGTGCACCGCTGTCCCCGGCCTCATCTTCAGAATCGTTGAGGTCAATTGTTTGGATATCATCCTGACATGAGGTTTGTATGCCACAGCTGATAGGTGCTGCTGCTGCCGATGCAACTGGTGTTACAGGACTTGTTGCAGGTGATTTCTGTGGCGAACCGTGCAATATACGCATAGTTCTTTCCGGTTCGGGCTCTGATTGAGGCACTACCCGCTGCAGGCTCTTCTTTTCTGTTGCTTCAGTCAATTGATTTTTATCTAGGCGCCGAATTTGCACACAAAGCTCTCTTTTCTTAGCCGGTGTTGTTCTTGTTGAGTTCCTGTTTGCTGGCAACTGCTGCAGCGGTGCCGGCTCAGCAGATTGCTGTGGCACAATAAATGTTCTACCTTTGCTCAACTTGCCCTTTGGCGTTTGCAACTGGTTGACCTGTGCGGACAAAAGCCCGCTTCGATGTTGCATATTCATCAGGCTCGTCTGAAATATGGACTCGAAGTCCGCGTGACACGGCATGGTATCAACGGGTGCAACAGATGCGGCTGCTGCTGCTGCTTCTGGGGAATGCTGCAGCTTTTGGGGACTACTACGTTGTTTTTGTTGTTGTGGTGTTGGCTTGCGTAAAGCAGGTGTGCTGCTTACCTCGGGCAACTGAAAAAACACAGCCAATTAAATATCAGATAAAAATATATGTATCAAGAGAAGATCTAACTCATAACGACAAACACGCTCCCATTGGGCAGAACTTACAAAACCCACGCGGCTGATTGTCTCACTGGCCACATTATCGAAGTCGTTGAGTAGAACGCGACCGATGCTCCTGGAGCGTCTGTTAATGGCGACGCGACGCAGCCGATCGGACGCCTGATCTGACGAGGATACGGTATGTGCTGGTGACAAACTGTGGGAGCGAGCCAAAGGCGGTATATTCTCCGTGTGCAGTTCGGGTTGCGGCTGTGACTCGGCCACCAAGAGATGCTTCTCCAGCTGCTGCTGCTCCGCATTTGCGTTCGAGTCATTTTTTTGTTGTGTTGCTTTTAGTGTGGCTTGTGGCAGAGTTGTTTGCTTTTTCGCCTGCTCGGCGGCGGGCAGTGTTATCAAATCGACGTCAACATCAAATGAAATGTCATCGCCACCGCCAAGCACAAACTGAGGTCCGTTCTGCGGCCTTGCGTTGGTTTTGAGCTTGAGAAATGCCGTCAGGCGATCAGCATCTGGATTATTCTCACTTAAAATTTCATCCAGCTCGCGCATTGTGTCCTCACTTATTTTCGACCTGTAAAATTGCATAATGTACACTGTACGTTGGTTGTTTTTATTTGCTCACTTACATTTTTTTGCAGGCTTTTTGATATGTGTATTTAAAGATGTTTAATTTAATGCCCGTATTGGAATTTTATACAAAATTTGTAGACGCTGAAATGATGCGCGCTATTTGGATCACTTTTCAACACCAAAACGGGTAACAATCGATAGGCATTGTTGTTTAGCGATATATCGGTAGAATATGCTTATGTGCCTAAATGACACTGGCTTTGTTTTTTTTTTTCAAATTACATATTCGTATTATTTTTATAATAATTTAATTAATTTTGGGTGTTGCTTAAAATTGAAGTTATATTTATATGTTATATTTGTTTTGAGTTGTGAGGTTGAAAGATTGGTCTCATACATTTTTGATTCTTTTATTAGGTTTTTTGAGTACTTTTGGCGGCCTAACTACAAAAATAAACGTACTTTTTATGTGTGCTTTCAATTATCAATCTTAAACAAAGATCATCTTTAGGCGATACACATAAAAGAAGCTACGTTGCCACCTTGTTAAAATTTCACACTTTGGTCAAACTAAATGGCGTCATTCCAGCATAATTTTTGGGGGTTCTAAAATGAGTTTCGATGGAATCAATATACCCCAAAAACTGGTGCCCAACAACTACTTGCAACTGGGATTAGCAGCGCAGCGTGTAAAGCAGCGTCATGTGAAAGAACTGCTCGAGAAGGTAGCGATTGCCCTTAACTATTATTGTTAATAACTCAAAGTAAACAACTGATAAAAAGTTTGATTTTGCAGCGCAAATTACCGGAAAAAGGTTGGCTAGACGAGGAGATTGAGGAGCTGGTGCATCAACTGGCCGCCCTGGACAGCAACAATTTCGCTCATAATGTAGGTCTGGGCGAGCGTGAAGCGCGCATTGCATGCAGTAAGTTAAATAGAGATTAAAAATTTGTATTTATAAGTATGATTTTTATACCTTGAGGACTTGTGTCGCGACGACATTATAATTTTGGACATGGCATTGGTCGCTCGGGGGATCTGTTGGAGGCACAGCCGAAAGCAGCCGGTTCCACGCTGCTAGCGGCGTTGACAAACGCTCTGCTGTTGGAGCTACTGCAGATGCTGGGCTTGCAGAGCTGTCGTGGCTGCTTTCTGGTGCCCATGGCCACCGGGATGACGTTGATGCTGTGTCTGCAGGCGCTGCGCAAGCGTCGGCCCAATGCCAAATATGTGCTCTGGTCACGCATCGATCAGAAATCCTGTTTCAAGGCAATTACAGCTGCCGGCCTGCAGCCAATTGTGATACCCTGCCTGCTGCTGGAGCAGGAGCAATCTCTAATCACCGATTGCGAGAAGTTCGAAGAGAAAATTGAGGAACTGGGCGCCGACAGCATACTCTGCCTGTACACCACAACCAGTTGCTTTGCACCACGCAATAGCGACAACATTGTTGCGATTGCTAAGCTGGCTGAGACCAACTCATTGCCACACCTGGTAAACAATGCTTATGGTCTTCAGGTAGCTGCAATCAGTGGGCAATTGGAGAAGGCGCAGCGTGTGGGTCGCGTCGATTACTTTGTGCAGAGCACAGATAAAAATCTGCTTGTGCCCGTCGGTGGGGCCATTGTCGCCAGCAGCGATGAGCAGCTGCTGCAGCATTTGGCCAGCTGCTATGCGGGTCGTGCGAGCAGCTCCCAAACTCTAGATGTATTCATGACGCTGCTCTCACTCGGACGCAGTGGTTATCAATCTCTGCTTGCGCAGCGTCTGCAGCGATATCAATATCTCAAGCAACGACTGCAACAATTTGCCACGGAGCACAACGAAATTGTGCCACAGGTCGCAGACAATCACATATCGCTGGCGTTGACTTTGGGCACATTGACCTCTTGTCCGAGCGGTCGCAGCATCATCGAACTGGGTGCCATGCTGCACACGCGTGGCATCTCCGGCGTACGAGTGGTACCCGTATCTCAGACAAAATCCATCGATGGATATGAATTCAAGCGTGAGTATTTTGACGGGATCAATCGATAGTTGCTGGTAATTTTTAATTTGTACTTTTCCCCAAATAAATTAAACTTGTTTTTTCCGCTTACAGATTTCGGTTCGCATCGTGATCTGCTGGAGGTGCCCTATTTAACTGTAGCCGCATCACTGGGCATCACTTGTCCGGATATTGATAAGTTCTTCGAGGTGTTGGACAAGTGCTGGACACAGTTCAACAAAACCACAGATAAGCAATAATATAAACTATAAATGTAAATAATTATATTCAATGGTTAAAATCGTATAGTGTACATATTTGGAAGCTATAAATATATAATTATAATAAATTACAGTGAATAGTATAAATAATTCACTAAAACAGAATTACAAATTTTTATAATAAACTGTAAATTTGAACTTTCGAATCGCATTCTCAAAATCATTATAATTTATGGAACTAACAGGATGTTGTTTGATTCTCAAGGTTATAGCCAGTTTACGAGCCTTTATTTTAACGGTTTCAAGCTTAACTTGTGAACCTTGTGAACAATAGACATTCAGAAAGTCTTTCAAACCGGAATATTTTTAATTTTTACTAATATTTCGTTAATCGCACGCTGAATTTTTTTCTAATGACTTTTTTATTAGATCTTGAAAATTTACGTTATTATTACTTTTAATTACTTTCAACAAAACAGCTCAAATTTGAAATTTGCGTTTTGTGTTTAGGAATGTAACAATATGTGTATTTAATTCTATTCATTCGTGTAAAAAACAATTGGACATAAAACATTATTTAGCGCAGTACAAAACTAAAATAAACAATTCACTAAGCATGCTAATTTTAAATTTTAATGATTGCTCGGCTGATTTTCCTTATCGTTAGTATTCTTGGGCGGCTCATCGCGAGCACTTTTGCGCTGATGGAAATGTTGATGCAGTTTGGCCTCGATTTGGACGAGGGATGTGTTGTACTCCTGCTTAATGCGCTCGATTTCGCTCTTGGTGTGCGCATCCTTGGCCTCCAGATAGAGTTTGTAGTTGTGGATGGTGCGCTTGGAGCTCTGATAGCGCTTTTCGGTGGCGCGCAGCTCCTCTGCATGCTTGTCGAGCACAGCTTGGACATGGGTGCGCCACTGTTGCTCAACCTGTTCGATGGATTGCTTCTGTTTGTCCCACTCACTCATCACTGCCTTCATCGAGCGACGCTCCGAATCGATACTCGCATGCTGCTCGTCCAGTTCGCGGAGCAGATCGGCGATGCGTTGATTCTTTGCCTGCAACTCGTTGCGGCACTTTTGCACCAATTGCTTCTGCTTGTCATCCTTGTCGCCCAGCATATCCTGCATCTGTTCGCGCTCCGCGAGTATTGTCTGCTTCAGCACCTCCACCTCCGTTTGACGCTGCTGCAGATCGCGCTGGACCAGTTGATACTCTCGCTGCAGGCACTGGCTACGCTCCTCCGATTGCTGAGCGCGCATCGTGAAGCGTTTTAATTCGGCAGCAAACAATTTGGCCATCTCATCGCGTACACGCTGCTCGATGCTCTTGATCCGCACCTGCGTCAACTCCGGAGATGTGGGCGACCCGTTCAGTTCCTGGTTTGAGCTGACGGGACTTGGCTGAGCTGTCATCTTAGCTGCCTCCTGCTGCAGTTGCTCCTCATATTGCTGCGCCTTGGCCTTGAGTTCGCTGAGATGTTTATCCTGCTCCGCAACCAGCTTCTCCTTAGCCTCCAGCTCCCGTTGCAGCTGATTCATCTTTTCCAACTCGCCTCTCAGCTCATCCAATACCTTGGCTTGCATGGAGTTCGTATTCTGCAGCTTTAGCATTTGGATTTCAATCTGAAAATTACAGTTTAGATACAAATACAGTGGAGACTCCTCGCAACTCACCTTGGTGATCTCGGCAAGCTGATCGTTGCACTTGCTGCAATTGGTGGAGCTCTCTTTGGCCGCTTTCAGCACCTCGTCGTGCTTCTCCCTCTCCCATTTCTCGCGCAGCGTTTGCAACTCTCGCTCGTGGCGCGTCTTCTCCGTCTCGAGTATCTTGGCGAGCTCTTGGGCCTTCAGCTCGGCCAGCTGCACGTTGCGCTGCAGCTGAGCGATCTGTTGACGCTGTTCCTGCAGCTCCTTGAGGCTATCCTTGTCGCTCAGTTTGCGCAGCTGATAGTTGAGCGACTCCTTCTCGTTGGCAATGTCAGTGTAGAGCGTCTTCAGCCGCTCCACCTCACCCTGGGCATCCTTCAGCAGAATCTTGTGCCGCTCCAGCTCCAGTCGTACATCGTCGGCGGTGGCACGCATCTCCAGCTGACGATTATCATCCGTTAGTTGATCGCGTGTGCATCTCAGCTGCTCATTCTCCTGCCTCAGCGAGTCCAGGTTTGACTGCAGCAGTTGCAATTGTTTACTCAGTTTCTGTTGCTCCACATTTTGGCTGTCGGCCTGCTGACGCAGTGCATCACGCTCCGTGATCAGTGTATCCAGTTCGCCGCGCAGCTTGGACGCGTTCAGGGTGGAGTTGTGCTGTCGCTCCTCCAGCTGCTCCTGCAGCACCTTAATGCGCGTCTCCAGACGCGTTTTATCCTCCTTAAGCGTGGCCAGCTGCACGAGGGTTTTGTTCTCCTCATCCCGCAGAGTGCGCAACTCATTGGATCGCTCGCTCAGCTGCTTCTCCAGGCGGCGCACCTCTTCGCGTTTGTTCTTCAGATTGCCCAGGGCACGATACAGTTCCTGTTTTATATGACCCATGCGATCGGCGGGATTGTGGGGTGTGCTGCCCGAGAGATACGACGGCAGGCGACTTGGTGTGCCCGATTCGGATTGATGTTGCTGGATCAGTGTGTCCATTAGATCCATTTCGGCTGTGGCGCCATTCAAGCGATCCATTAGCTGCGCTATCGTCTGATCCTTGCTGGTAATCTGCCCATGCAATTCCTCAATGCATTTCTGCTGACGCGTTAATTCCGCCTCGTAACTAGTCTTCGCAGCCAACTGATTACAGCGATGCTGCGCCACATCCAGTTCTGAGTTGAGCTCATTGATCTTGGCCGCCTTGTCCAGCAGCATGGTCTCGTGACTGGACTGCAGGGTGTTGTAGCGCATGTGCATTTGATTGAGTTCCTGTTTCTTTTTATCGAGCTGATCGCTCAGCTGGCTTAACTGTTGCTGCATCAGTTCGGTTTGGGCACGATGATGCTCCTCCAACTGTTTAATACGCATATCGATGTTGCGATCCTCGCGCCTATGCTTATCCCGCTCGACCAGATCATATTTACGCTGCACATCCGCCAACAGCGCCTGTGCCGTCTCCAATTGGCCCACCAGCTGTGTATTCTCCGCCTCTACCGACTTCTTCTCGCTGCGCAACTTTTCGATATCATTGTCCAGATTCGAGCACTTCTCCTTGCTGTCCACGAGCAGCTCGTGCGTGTGCTGCTTCTCTCGCAGCGTTCGCTCCAGTTCCGCTTGGGTGATGATCAGTCGCTTTTCGTACTCATCGATTTTCTTGTGCGCATCCGACGCTATCTTATTGGTGTTCTGCAGCTCATGCGTCTTCGACTCCAGCAACATTTTCAGCTTGTGCATTTCGCTGGCACTTACATATTCCACTTGCTGGACGGATGGCGCTGATGCTGGCGCTGGCAGTGGGGGCAGCGGCTGTGCTGGCAATAAATTCGAAGGATAATTTGTTGTGGAGTCAATTGTACTCTCTTCGTCGTCGTCGTCATCTAAATCATCGAAAGCATTCTCCAATAAATTCCCAAGCTGCGAAAAAAAAAGAGCCCAATTTCAATGTAAACAAAGGTGGCGTCGTTCAACAAACAAATTCCATCACTCACCTCAGCTTCGCGGCGTTTTTGATCCTGCAACGCTTCCTCCTCCTCTTGGCGCTCCAGCGTTGAATTCACCTTGAGCGTATCGGCGCCCTGGAATAGGCTGACGCCTGGCGTGTTCATCTTGCGTCGGTTAACTATTCAATTTAAAATGTAAACGAAATGCGCTAACGCCGTATCCGAATTTGTTGTCAAAGGAGGTATGCAGCTATTATGGTTGCTAAAATTGGTATGCAAGGAAAGTATGCAGCTGACGACTTTACAACTCAACATATTATATCAATAAGTTTCTCATTATATTAATATTAAAATTAAATACGCAATTAGCGCAGATCAAACAAGTCGCTAACAAAGTATTTTATTTATCCCGCGAGCAGCATACCATAAGCAAGGCATAAAACTGCGCAGTTCTATTTGTGGTGGCTGGTCGATAACTTAATGTGTATTTATCGATAAGACGAGCACAGGATTGCCCATTTTAAAAATTGTACGTGAAAAATTCAAAATGCGTTCGTTGATTTCTTTTTGCTTTTTTCAAATTTTTTCGATTTTTTGTTTTTTATTATTATTATACAGACTGTCCATTCATAAACGCATTTATATTGGGACATTTATCTAATTTCTCGGCATCTATTTGGAAAACCTTGGACAAACGTTTCCAACTTTGCGCATCAAAGTAATAGAAGGTGCCACGCTCTTTTGTACCATTTTTTTCATATTGATTAATGCCAGGAATTCGAGTAATCCATATCTTCTCCTCCACGTGATATCGCCACTCGCGACTATGCCTGCAAAATACAATAAAATTCAACAAATAATTAAATTGCTGTTAAGTTTTATGACTTACAATTCAGCAGCTGCCATTAATTGCATCATATCACCGATATTCGTGTAGAACAGGAAAAAGAGCAGATCTTCTTGCAGCTTTTTCAGTGCCGGCGCGGTGAGCTTATCTCTAATCGCAAAATTGATCAGATATTCGGGTGGCACGTTGTACTCAACGTCTTGTGCTCTACGTAAAGAAATTGCGAACTAAATTGTTAAATATATTCAAATTATAAATATATTATTGTAAATGTTCACCTGCAGGGCTGTTCCACGAACGGTCCAGCGAATGTTGGATGCAAACTCTCCTGTGAATTTAGATTCAAGCCGAGGCCCGTTAGGTCCGTGCCGAGCGACAGCGTCACCAGGTTCGGATCCGTTTCGGCCGCTCGGATGAACGTCAGCAGACCCACCATCCCAAACTGATTGTTCACCATGCTCGCTGGTATGTTTGTGACCTTGCCTGTAATTTATTGTCGATTGATTAGTTAAATGTAGATAACATAGGTAGCTGTAGGGCTTACCATCTGGCGATGTTTGTACGCCGCTCTTCACAAGTTTATCATTGCTGGAATTATCGTTCATATGCTCGCTGCCGCCGCCTACCCCGCTGCCTGCTCCGCTGCTGCCGAGGCCGCCACCAACACCCATCATCGCATTGTTGCCGGGCACGCTGTTGACATTAACGCCGCCACCACCTACGCCGCCGCCGCTCACTAATCCTACATGCGTCGCATTGACAACACCGCCGCTCGACCCACTGCTGCTGCTGCCGCCACCACCGCCGACAACAACACCACCCAGACCGCTGCCAACGGCGCCGAGTCCGTTGCCGCCGCCCACCGCACTGCCCGAGGAGCTGCCCGACGAGCCGCCGCTGACCACAATTGAATTCATTGCCTTTTCCGTGCCATCCAAATTGTTCTCTGTGATGCCGCCGCCGCCAACGACTCCGCCGCCTGTTGCGCTGCCAACGCCACCGCTGCTGTTGCCACCTATCGCGTTCGTTGTGCCATCCGAGTTTTGGGTGCCCGGTAACGCAGGAAAGTCCTCGTTGGACATCGTGAATTCCGATTGCTCTGACGTTGGTTGCTTCACCATGCCAACTGAAAAAAGCACATCATTAGTTACAACAAATATCCCAAAATACACAAATGATGTGCACACAACACACATCGCAAAAGCAAAAAAAATAAAAAATCAGGGAAAAAGTAAAATAACAAAAGTAGACTTTTGACATGGGAAAGAGTCTTCTTAAATACCACAGTGGTCGCTGGAATAGGATTGTTTATTTATCGACACATAAATATTATGAAAATTCTCCATTTAAAATTTAGTGTTCCACTTGTCGAGCGACCATTGTATGAAGGACACATTTTTATTACTTATGAGTAGCTTGTAAACTATATCTGTTAATTCCAGCACCACAAAGCAATGAGGGAAGGCACAAAAACAAACAAACGAATATTTAGCACAATTAACTACAAAATATATAAATAAGTAAAGCATTAATAAAAACAAAACAAAACACCAATTATTGTAACAGAAATTAAATTAAAAAAAGTGGATTTTTGTTTTGAACTCACAAGAGGTAAAGAAATTACCGTAGGGTTTGCTGCCCGGCGGCTGGAGGGGATTCGATTGGGGCAGTGTCTGATCATTCTGGCCACGCGCATTTGTCAGCGATGGAAACTCTGTGGGATCGAGGAGCGCTGGCGTTGATGAGTCTGCGCCACTGCCACCGCCGCCGCCGCCACCGAATACATGAAAATTATTTAATGGACCGCCGCCCCCTCCACCGCCCGTCCCATAGCCACCGCGGCCGGACTGCATAAAATTGCCCATGTTCGACTGCAAGCGAAAAACCAAAATTAATATGTCTATACATATAGTATATATAACATTTGCAGATGGATACTCACCATGGGCCCACTGCCCAAACCCATGGCACGACGTTCCACAAACGGCCGCTGGCCAAACAGGTTCGCATTGCGATTGCCACTCGATAAGGCGGGACCACCGACCGATAACTGCGCATTCCGATTCGGCGATAACTGAGGAGGCTGTTGCGTTTGTTGACCGTAATTCGCTGCGCCAGGATACGAAGTGGCGAAATCTGGAAAACATAAACACAAAATTTAATTCACAAAACTACATAAATATATGTAATTGATCACTTATCGATTGATCTCTTACCGGTTTGGAACATGCCGGACGTGGGTGTTACATGGCCAGACATGGAGCTACCACCGAAGCCGCCTGTTGTTCGTCCCGTTAATGCCGCATTTGCTATGCTTCTCGGCGGTTGTTGAAAATTTAAATTCGCCATAATCTGTGCAACATAACAAAAATAAACAAAATGCAGAAAATCGTTACAAATTTAATTGAATTCTTTGTGTAGTTTGAATTTCATTAGAGAGCGAAACAATAATTGCTGATATCGATTATGAAGCTAGTTTACAAAATGCGCAACGATAACAGGCGATGTTCGATCGGCATATCGGACAGACCTGTCGTCGTCTGTGATGCAGTCGTGACGTGTTTTGGCGCGCATAAGAAACAAATAGATATACATACACACATACATATGCATACAGAACCAATTGAGCAACAACAAATCAAGCGAGGCCGGCTGTTGTTTACCATTGTGAATAGATGAGAGAGTCGCAATTTAATAAGCACACAATTGTGACTCACTCAGATTTAGGAGGTTATTGTAGAAACAAGAGACTGTCAGACAAGAAGCTAGAGAGCACAATTTGATAACACAAACTGAGTGCAGAGCAGATTATAAGAAATATAGTGGCGCGTTAAAAAAATACACAAACATATGCATATAAATAAATATAAACAAGCTAAATGGGGCGCCGCTGGGTTTTCAGTGCCTGCGTTGTTGTTGTTTTTTTTTTGTAGGGGGTGGGTTGTTTTTATTATTTTTTTTTTTATTAATTCGCGGCATCGATAAAGCCAAGGCCGCTGCAAATTTACGTTACTTTACAACAAAACAAACCATTACAACAAACAGACAGTAGGGCTATATTCCAGCAGTAATCAAGCTGTAACAGCACAAAGTAGAAAGAGGCAACAATGAAAAAACTACGCAGGTAAACAAATACGCATTGACTTTGCAGCACTATTATTTAGATTAAATGGCCGCCCAGCCATACGCTGTCAAAAAAATAAAAATAAATTGACAGGCAGAAAAGGTATCACAATGAGTACCAAGTATGCAGACACAAACACACACATATATATATGCACATCCCTCTGTATGAATTTGGCTTGGCGTCTGAAAAACCAGAAACAGGATGCGGCGTCGTCTGTTGTTGCTCTGCTTAAATGGCCGACACAAAAGGGAAGTGGTGAAGGATACAATTTGTGTCTTTGTGTGTGTGTTGCGTAAAATTAAACAGGCACATACATACATACACAGTGCTTAAGTGTTGCTGATCTGCAGGTAACACTCGACCCTGCACTTGTCTGATGATTATTATTCCTTGTTGTGTTTTATGTTCTGAGCACCTTTTGTGCGCTTTACGTGACTCTCTCTCTCTTTCTATGTCTCTCTCTTACACACATTTGTTTGCCCAATTTGATTTACAGCGAATGCTGATCTTGTTTCGATTTATGTGTGTAACTTCATCAGCTGACCAATGCGCCGTTTGGCAACACTGTTTTGCTTACAACAAAATGCTGCTCCGGCTGCGAATTCAACTTTGGCCAATTAGCGTTCAGGGCTAGCCTTGAAAAAGAGCTTTAGCTCTTAGCAGTAGCAGCAACAAAATCAAATGCAACTAGCAACTAATAGACTAGATGAAGAAATTTAATAAAAATATTTGACTATTCACTTACCTAAATGAACGTTGGATGATAATGCTGCTGGTGCTGCTTCTTCTTCCTCTTCCACTGTTAATGCTACTGTTTGCCGTCTACTGCTGCTACTACCAACAACAACAACCACATACACTGAATGTTTTGTTCTCACCGCATCTAACATTCCAAAGCGACTGGGATTGAGTCGTCTGTGGCGACGCTGACGCTGCTGCCGTCGTCCTAACGCCGTTGCGTTCTTGTTCTTATTGTTGTTGTTGATGCTGCTGTTGTCACACAACTGGAGTCCTTTCTATGCTGTAGTTATGTGTGTGAATTTTAGTTTGCCGTTTTTGATCACTTGCTTTTTCTTTACAGCTACTAATAAATGGCACTCACAACGGCACACTCAGGATCCATGCACAGGGATACGGTTCACACACACTGGCACATGCACCCACACTGATGCGCAAAGTGTTAGCAGCGAAACGTGCGAGCGGAGTGAGAAAGAGAAAGAGGTTAGTTGGTATTTTTCCGCGCCGTCTTCGTCCCTAAATATATTGCGTATATATACAATATATATATATGTATGTTCGCACACTCGCACTGTATTTGTGTGTGAACTTTATTGCCGTCGTGCTTTGAGTTGAGCCCGAGAGAAGGAGTACCGAAGGTTTTTTTCCTTTTTTTTTAATATGCTTTCCTCCTTTTTGCAGAAAAGCGGCGAACGCACACAATTTGTTTTTGCTGCTTGGTCTTAAGCGTCCAATGCTATAGCTTCAAAGAGTTTTGAAGCGTTTTGTTTTTTGTTTCGAAGGGTATTTTGGGTGTTTTTTTGTTGGATTGTTTTGCCTTCGTTTATGTATAATATGTTGATTTTATTGTAAGTAAATAATTGCTTGCTATTGCGCTGTTGCCACTGCTTCTTCTTACTTCACTGTGTATATGTGTGTGTTTCTCTGTCTTTGTTTTCTCAGTTCATTGAAATTTCACCCGAACGCGAATTTGGGGTAAATTCGCTTCGCGATTTGCGCACCTTTTACGCCATGCACAATTTGATGCACTTTAACTGAAAATAGGCAAATGCCCAATAATTGGAATTGCAATGCTATAAACAATTTTTGAGCGCCCGAAAAACGCTTAAAATGTACACAAAAAATGTTCCGCAAAAAACTTTTGTGGCTCGTCACATACGAATACAAACACACAAAAGACGGAGACGGATGATGACTATCGATGCAGCACACTATTATCGATAGTTGACGATAGTCATGCGATAGTCGCATTCGCAACAGCAACACGGTTGCCTTGAACATTTTTAGGAACGCAAGGCACGTCGAATTATCAGCAACATATTTTCGGCGTTTTACTTAACAGTGCAATTTGTTCTTGTAACTCTATTAAGTAGCATTAATTGTCCTTTATTCAGTTAATTAAACTGTTTAATTACTGGTCGTGTAGCTAGCCATCCAAGTTTGGTTTTTTTGCAAAAAAAAAATTGCAAAATGGGCGATGCTAATTCAGATGACGAAAGCGGTAAATGCATTACAATATTTTTTACGGTTGCAGCTGTACTTTATGTTGATATTCTAACAGGTTCAGGATCCGGTTCCAGTCGCACTGGCAGCCGCAGTCGCAGCGTCACGCCTCAAGGCAGCGCTCCAGGGTAGGTTTGCCACATATGATTTATTGCCAGCTTATAAGGATTACCCTTTGAATTTGTGTAGTTCGCCACGCAGTCACAAATCGGGCAGCGGCAGCGAACGCTCCCGTTCTGGTTCTCGATCCTCTCGTTCGCGTTCCGGTTCCGGTTCGCCGCATAGCGCCCGTTCCGGTTCGGCGGGCAGTCGCCATTCGCGCTCCCCTTCGCAGCTCAGTCAACGTTCTGTACCGGCACAGCCCCAAAGTCCCGCCTCGGCGCATAGCACTCAGTCCAGGTCACGATCGCGATCACGGTCCCGCAGTGGCACACCACATAGCAAGCGCTCGCATCCGGAGTCGCGCTCCAATTCGCCCAATCTGCAAATCGATGATCAGCGTGCCAATTCAAAGAGCAAGAGTCGCAGTCGGAGTCGCAGTGGCAGTCGCACTTCCCGCTCCCGCTCCAAGTCGGGCACCCCACGCTCCAAGCCGGGCACACCGCGCTCCAAGTCGGCCACACCACGCTCCAAGTCGGGCACACCGCGATCCGGCCGTACTTCGCGCAGCAGGAGCGCTTCCGGTTCGGGTTCGGGCAGTGACGTTGGCACTCCGAAGAAGAAACAACCGCGCCGACAAAGCGGATCGGATGCAGAGAAACGGAAAAGCGACAGCGATACAGCGACGCCATCAAAAGCAAAGAAGTCGCGTCTGATTGACTCTGATAGCGACGATGATGAAGCGGTGGGTAATCCTTATATCGATTTAAATGCAGTTTAACTAAGATTCCTAGTTCTTTAGCCCAAACAGCAAGCGCCTGCCGCTTCGGACATCTTTGGCGATGCGGATGACATCAGTGACGACGAGGAGACGGCTGCCAAGCCAAGTCCGCAACGCTCGCAGAGTCGCAGCCGCAGCAAATCTCGATCACGGAGTCGATCTGTCAGTCGGTCACGAAGTCGTTCCCGTTCGCGTTCCCGCGACCAGCGGCAGCAGACGACAGCCAAGGAAGATGAGCCGGAGCCGTTGCCCGAGACGCGCATCGATGTGGAAATTCCACGCATATCGGCGGACCTGGGCAAGGAGCAGCATTTCATCAAGTTGCCCAATTTCTTGTCGGTCGTCACGCATCCCTTCGATCCGGAGACCTATGAGGATGAAATCGATGAGGAGGAAACCATGGATGAGGAGGGCCGTCAGCGCATCAAGCTCAAGGTTAGCAACACGATCCGCTGGCGCGAATACATGAACAACAAGGGCGAAATGGTCCGGGAGTCAAATGCTCGCTATGTGCGCTGGTCCGACGGCAGCATGAGCCTCCATCTGGGCAACGAGATCTTTGATGCGTATCGGCAGCCCCTAGTCGGTGATCACAATCATTTGTTTATACGGCAGGGCACGGGTCTGCAGGGCCAGTCGGTGTTCCGCACCAAGTTAACGTTCCGGCCGCATTCGACGGAATCCTTTACGCACAAGAAGATCACAATGTCGCTGGCAGATCGTTCGACCAAGACGAGCGGCATCAAGATACTCACCCAAGTGGGCAAGGATCCGACAACGGATCGCTATTCGCAGCTGAAAGAGGAGGAGGCCAAACTGCGGCTGGCCATGCGCACCCAGCACAAGGCGCAGCCCAAGAAGAAGAAGGCCGGCGCCGGCGAGCCCCTGATCGGTGGCGGCAACTCCTACCAGCATGACGATGGCAGCGACGATGAGAATGCCATCAGTTTGAGCGCCATCAAGAATCGCTACAAGAAGGGCTCCGGCGGCGGCGGTAGCGGTGGTGCTCAGGGGGAGCAGAAAGCCTCCACCATTTACTCCTCCGACGAGGACGAGGGCTCCGACTTCGAGGCGCGTCGCAGCAAAAAGGTCAACAAGGCGAAGGCCAGCAAAGCACTCCGCGATTCCGACAGCGAATCTGATGTGGGTAGTGGCAAGAGTGGCGATGCCCCCGATGACGGTGGTAGTGGCAGCGGAAGTGGCTCTGGCAGTGGCAGCGGCAGCGATAACGAATCCCACAAAAGCGGCAGCAAATCCGGCAGTGGCAGCGGCTCCGGCTCTGGCAGTGGTAGTGATAATGATGATTAGTCCTTGTAATCCACACTTATTTCAATGTACGCTTAAGCTAAGAAAAACTGTTCTCGGTTTCATCTTTTAGGTTGCCAATATATTGTATAAGCAACAAATCACTTTCTGAATAATTGTACAACATAATGAATAATAAATGTAATTTTCAACTGTTGATAATTCTTCGCCTACATCCTGACCAGATCGGAATACTACATACCAATGGTTCAATCTCTGGGAAAATGTAAGTTGATTTAAAAAAAGTTATTCTTTAAATCATCGATCGATTATATCATTAAGCTATCATACGAACTATCCTCATCAATACAGTCATAAACTAAATATCTTCCAAAATAGTTAAATGTATTAGAATCTCCGACCCCTTAAAAGGTATTATGTTCTTAATCAGCATCACTAGTGCAGACAATATACACATTTCGGTATGTCCCAATTTGTCTATGCTCAGAACTCCGTCAGTTTTCAAGCTATGTTGATAAAACTTTTATTTGTCATGTCGTCGGATTCGGATCAGTCCATTATATTGCTTATATTTGAAATAGTAACAATATGGCAACAACAATCCTAACCAAACCATTTAGCAAAAGCAAAACCATCATCATTATTGGCCCACATTAACAAACCTTTTTATTTTTTATTGATTTAAAATAAAAAATTCAAAATATTTCAATGCAGGATTGATAATCTGAGGCCTTGACATTATGGGACAATTTTTTTTATGTAAGCAGAGTTAAAAAATAAACGACTCCCTAGAAATGAAAGAATATCACGCTGTAAAATTTTGTTTTTGTTTTTTAATATATTTTTGCATAAATTATTGCTTATATATTTTTTTTTTATACAATTAGTCTATTCGGCGTACAACTTGCGACGCATTCAACCCAAAACACATGTGTTTATATTTGTCATATTTGTTTGTTATTATTAAACGTTCACCTTAGTCAAATATCTACAACTGCATTTGATTTTTTAGAAATGATTCTTATATTTTTCTTTTCTACATCTTTTTTTTTAAAGATTTTTGCACATTTGATTGGGGATTCTATAAAGGTACACGGTCTACATTCATTCGCATTTCGCACTTTTGCTTTACTCCTACTTGCCAAAGATTAAACACTATTTTCCGCATTGGTTATTCGGTTTCGTTTTATAAATATGTATATATACTAAATGTATCTAAAAAAGTAGTTATATAAGTTTATTTTTTCCTTTATTTTTTTTTTTTGTTTTTTGCTTTGTAAACAAGTATTCGAATTTTATAAATATCATAAATTATACATTTTAAGTTCTTTTTTTTTTAAATTGATTGTGCGACAATTTGTTGTCATTGTAAAGTTAATAACCTTATATATAAATGCTAAATCAGCTTTGTAAAATTGCTTTGCTAGGTGACGAGTACACACACACACACACGCACAACCAATACACAATATGGGTATACATATATATTTATATTTATGCAGATCAACTGATCTGGGGCCCACAAGGTGTGCTGAAAATGCGCATTACGAAATAAGGCAGTTTATTATTATTATTATTATTGGAAATGTTGTCTCGTGTTATGCAATCGGAAATGCTAAATGTAAATATATAGGTATAAAGGTAATATTCAAAACAAAAAAAAAACGATCTTAGTTGATTGCATGTGTCCTGATTTTGGCATTAAGTACAAAATGTGGTCAACCAAAACTGTTAAATACATGAATATTCATATATATATATATAAATGTATGTATATATAAAATGCACTGCTGCCTGCTAACCTTTTGCGATTTTTCATTTATATAATACTCACAAAAATGGCAAAAAAAACAGTCGTCGTAACTGGAAGTCTACAAAAGTTGTACATACTGTTTTCAGTTTTAGTCTGTCTATACAAGTACACACACACACGAGTGCATATCCAAATATCTAGATGGTGCCGACTTATGGGCTAAATTGCTTTCTCTACAAACACACACACAGACAGAGACACACATGCAGTCCATTGTCCGTTATTATAATCCACACTGATGTTATTCCTTCGTGGTATGTGTGTGCTCTCTGCTGCTGCTGTTATTCCTTTGTGGTGTGTGTGTGGAACTCATTTTAGTTGTTCTGCTGCTGCTGCGGTTGTTGTTATTCCTTTGTGGTGTGTGTTAGTGGAACCCATTTCAGTTGCTTTTTGCTGCTGCTGGCGTTGTCAGTCAGTTGGCACCCTTTGCCCCTCGGCAGCAACTCACCCTCATCTAGCGACTCCTGGTGCTGCTGCTTTGTTAGTCACCCTCGCCGACGCCGGCTGATAACAAACGCCTCGCGCTTAACAAAGAATTATAATAAATTGTTGCTTTTTGTTGTTGTTGTTTTGAAGAAAATTGCACAAAATGCACTTAGCAGCCCAGTGCTGTTTGTGTGTGTGGGAGTGTGTGTTCCTTCATCAGCAGGCCTGCAAAAAAAGAAGTAGTATAAAGAAACATGTAAAACAATTATAAAGAAAAGTTAAGTTTCTGTTGTTGCTGTTGTTGTTGTCAGCAGCTTAAGCGATGTAGTAGAGCGTAAACACAACAAACTTAAACTGGGACTATGTTGAGATTGAGTTTGGGTGGGGTGCTCGGCACTTGGTACTGTTTACCACTTGCGACAAGGCGGGGCAGAGGAGAGGGGAGAGGAACGAGATCTTATCAGTTTGCCGGGCAGCAAGTAAATGGGTGCATAGCATGAAAAAGTCTGTGTTTGCTTTGGTGTGCAACTAATACCACAAAAAAAAATACTTAATTGAACATTTTGTACTAAAACTTGGGTGTGTATCTTTTACACACACACACACAACACCTGATGATTATTGTCACTGAAAGTGCATTGAACTCTGCCAACAGTCTTTTTTCTTTTTCTGTTTTTTGACAAGACAATACAATTTTTTTATCAAGTTGAACAACTTGATTCGATTCTTATCGCCTATAAAAAGCTAAGACATTTTATATCTTACTGTTATTTAACATGTCTACAAACTAAATTTTATTAATTGATTTTATTTTTAACATATTTACTGGTGTGATTCTCGATCTTTTAAATTTACTACCCAATCTGCCTACATGTCATATATATATCTATTTTGATAGAATTAATCCATTGAAAATTGTGTTCTATATTGTATCTTGCCTAATACGACATACCATTGCGAAAAAAAATAGTGTCATCACTACGACATTTTTTCTTATGAGTGACAATCGACTAATTTTACAATTTTTTTAAATGTTGATTTTTAATATATTGTTTTGTAATTTCAATATATATATATATATGCATTTTTTTTTTCATTTCAAGTGGAAAGTGCAAAAATGAAGCGTTGAAAGAAATCGCTTGTTTATTTCTTATTTAAATATTTATAATTGAAAAATTGTGGTTTATATGGTTTTCGTCTTAAATCAAGTTGAAAACGATGAATAAACTTATGGTTTTACTTTTTCGCTTTTTCTTCAACTTCTAAAAAACTAACTAATTTAAAAAAACACACTTTTGAAAACATTTCCTGAGTGTTATTTTTATTTTTTTTTTTTTATTTATGTCTACCTCACAAATATTTATCTACAGAGTTAACGTTCTTGATAAGTTTATTGCCTTAGGAATATCCTCAACATGTTTTGCAATCTTATTATTTTTATCAATTTTCTGCAATTATTGTTGAATTTTAAAGAATGTTACAGTTTGATTAGCAGCAATACCTTGAGCTGTAATGCTTGGTAAAAACCACTGCAACCTCCAAAGCCACCAGAGCACCCCACCAGATCGTCACCTTGTCATTTTCGCTTGCTTACGTTCGTATGTAGGTGCTAAATAAAGCAAACGTTTCGGATTGCGATCATCGTGATTCGCACATTAAATATGCACCACAAAACACCAGCATTAACAACCAACAACAAACAACGACAACAATGAATGACTCATCAAGGGAGACTCCGACTCCGAGACAGAGTCCGACTTACGTGCAACGAGTGTATCGAGTTTGTTTCGTAGCCGCCCTTGCTCTGCATTTGTGTTGAGATCGCATTGAGTCGGTTCGCGGACAGTTCCACATCCGCTGAACCAATGTGACCCGTGTGCACAAAATTCGTCGGATTGCCGATCATGGAACGATCGATGCGCAATCGTTGATGATGCGGCCGGCGGGTGGGGGAGCGTTGCTGCTGCTGCTGGAAACAGCAGGAGAACCATTGCAGCCAAATTTCGCCAGTGGACGCCATCTTCTGTGCTAGCTTCCCGGACGATGATGGCTGGCGTTCAGTCTTGTAATGGTGGTTATTGGAAATGCTGCTGCTGCTTTCGGCCAGATTGAAGTCGTTGTTACGCGTGGAAATACACGCGTGCGCTTGCCTGCAAGAAAAAGAACCATTATTAGCCGTTAGTCATATTCCAAGCAGCACAAATCTGTTCCAGTTACGCCCCAAAGCGCATCACTCGAAACACAAAAAACATGAATAGTTAGCTAGATGTATTTAAATTGCATATTTTTGAATTTTGTGATGTGCTGTTGACTGCTCTACTTGTTGCCATCTTTTCACTTGGCTACGCACACAACAAACACACAACAACTCACACCTGGAAATGTGCCAGAAGAACAGACAAAAGGAATGAAATGGGCACTAAAGCTAAGCTCGACAACAGTTCGCAGCAGAAAACGTTTGAAAAAAAAAACCCACAATTAATTGGCACTTTTGTGTAATTAAAATCGAAAGAAAGAAAGATGTAAAGCGTAGACAAGACAACAGAAAAATATTGTAAGAAGTATGGCAAAAAAAAAAAGACACAACACAATACTATAAAAGAAAAAAAAAATAACTTCAGCACTTGGCGAGCTGCGTTCGCGTTTATCACTTACTTATGAATATGGCTTTTGCGGTTTTTTGTTGCTCGCTTTTGCACATTTCAGCTGAATCAATAAAAAAAAAAACAAACTATGAACCGTCAGCTGTTGCCCGACAAAGTGCAACGTGATTCATTCCAAGGACGGCGTTCAAGTTGAAGGAACTGAATGCATGAAACCACTTTCAGTTATAAGAAAGCATTTTTAATCAGCAGTGGAAGTGAATGTATCAACTCTTTTTATTGCATATGCTTCATCTTTATTATTCTTTCTGGGTGACTGGTGAGTGGCCTGTCAGAACTGTTGGAGGCTGGAAGTTTTAGTTCCGTCGCCTGTCTGCCTGCCTGCTTGTCTGTAGTGACAACTAACTTCCTTAGCGACAAAACTTCTTGAGCTTTCTACGCACGCTTCACACACATACACTACCGCACTCACACGCATCGTGTGACATGCACTCTCCGTTACTGTTGTTGTTATTGCTTTTATTTTTCTGTTACTTTTGTTATTTTATGCCGGTGTTTTTTTTTGTTCGCTTCTGCCATTTTCTTGAGTAATTAAAGCTGCTCGAGCGTCTTTAATGCGCAGTGAAAACGAAATGAAAGTGCTATAAAGAGACGGAGATGGTAGATGGAAGCTCTGTAAAACAGTTAGAGTTTAGAGTCGGAGTTGTGTGTGTGTGTGTGTGTGTGGGCCATGATTGTATGTACTTCTGCTAGTGAGCTTTATCTATAAAATCGCAACGCGTGTCACACTACAGGAACAAGACGTAACCAATGAGAGAACGAGAGAGAGAGACGACTGACAGACAGACAGCAAATGCGCTAAAGCGTTTCAATTTTTGTGTGTCAAAAGGTTATTAAAGTGGGCGATGTTAGAGATAAAACGCACATACACATACATACATTTATGCATGTGTGTGTGTGAGTGAGTCGCTTTTGTTTTCCTCGACGTCGTCAGGCGGCGTAATTAACGTGCTGCTGCTGCTGGAAATCGAGTCGATGCTCTATCAAGAAAACGAAAGCTCAGACACCGTTAATTATCAATAAAGCACTCACGCACTTACTTATATGCACTAAACGAGGGGGGAAAATGAGACAACAGCAGCGAACAGCAAAGAGCCTTTTAACATACCAAGAAAAATAAAAGAAGCAAACATGCAAATTACTTTGCAATAATATCCATATACAAATGGATTTCCAATCGGCTTGTGTATGCGTCTGTTTTTCGCAAATGTTTATACATATACATTTCCATTTTGAATGCGTTGTTTTTGCAGTTGCTGACATCATCAGATCAGCTACAAAAAGCCGGCAAAAAACCAGGCGAGGTTATTGAATTTGGCTCTACCAAAAAAACAAAAATAAAATAGAAAAAAAACTGACAGTAATTACTATTACATACATTCATACGCACATAAAAATATACCAAATTAAGGCGCTTAACCTTTTTTCTGTTTTTGTTCAAAAAGTGATTAGTTAACGTAACGGTTGAGCTAGAAGCTTTGGCACCAGTAAATCTAATTTCATTGGAACTTCCAGTTGGAATTTGATGGTCTATTTTTTTGTGAACACATTTCATGCTTCTTTTTAACATCTGTAGATGCTTTTAAATTTAAAATGAATTTTAAATATTTTTTATATGGAAAGTGGATCACAGTACTCGAAAAAAGTCAACAAACTTTACACTTGACTCAAAAATGTGGAATTATAAACAAATGTGACTTGCAATAACTGAAATTATTTGCATATATATATATATATATATGTATATATAGCTGACATATAATGTAATATTATATTATATTAAATTATCGCAGCATCTACATACAGAAAACTTTAAGAAGCGTCTTAAACGTTTCCGAAGAAGCTTTTCAACATTAACCGTCATAAAACGTCACTGTTTTGTATAATCCGCCGATTGTCGTTCAAAATGTGACTCTTTTTTGGGGGAGGGGTGGGCGGGGAAAGGGTAACATGTAACATTAGTTTTTTGTAGACGCATTTGGCAATTTTAATGTGACCCACATAACGCGCCAAAAGACAATTCACACGCGTCAAAGGCATAAAAACCATTTTAACAACACACCACCACCAAAATAAAAAGAAGAAAAAATAAAGACATTTATTTGGCTAACGATTTTGCACAACGGAAATGAAAAAAAATTGTGGGTTGTGCTGTGACTGCAATCCAAGTTATGTGTGTGTGTCACGATGCGATATATATTACATCATTTTTTGTTGTTGGTCAAACACAAATGTCAAAAGAAAGGTAGGGCATTAATTATATGCAAAAGACAACCAGTTTTACATACGCACACACACGTACCAGCGTGGCAATGGAAAAGGTGCAAGCTGACAAAAACGAAGATGACAACAGAAACAATAAGCGCTTAATTCAATAGCCCAAAAATGCAAATCCAAATCAATATTGCAATATTGTTTTTTTTTCTTTATGTGGGCCCAAAAAATAAATGTGTTCAAGAAGTTTGTAAGCATATGCATTTATTTTACGGTTGATGGGTTTGATGTTTCACAACAGTCACCAGAGAACATTCGCTGCACTCCACAATCATTTCACTTGCTGCTCTCTCTTCCAGCTCCTCTCTTCTCTGTGACTCATCCAGCAAATATTGACCGCCGCAGCGACAATTGTACGCATAGGCAAAGTTCCAATCTTTGTCTGTATTAGTGTTCTCTCCATCCTTTTCCTCCCCCTGCTCCTCTTCCAAGATTTCAACTGGAATGCGCTGCATGTCGTTAAATGTTATGCTGGCATAGATGTTGCTGTGTTCCGTTTGAAATTTTGTCTGCAATAATTCGGCATCGTAGTGCTTACGCTTAATGGGATCTTTCAGTGTATTCCAGGCCTCGTTTATCGCATTGAAATTGCTGTCGTTGTCGTTATCTCGATTTGGGTCGCTCTCATTGGAATTTACAGTTACAGCTTGTTGTTGTAACTTATCGGGATGACATTGTAGTATTAATTGCTTATAATTGCGTTTAAGCTCTTCAAAAGTTGCCGTTGCGTCCGCATTGAGCAGTTCATAGAAGTTCAGATTTGACATCTGCAAGACACAATGAGACATAAACCTTTTATATATATAAATATTAAATATATACTTACATTTAGGTTGATTGTTTGGGTGTTGATTTTTTCAACATTTCTAAACATTTTGTACAGAACGATCAGCAGCGCGTTTACCATCACTGGCTTCACTTAACAGCTGTTCGATTCTTTTTTTTCTCTTTTCTAATTTTCGCGCTGAAACTTTTATTGGAATTGGAATAAATCTTGAAATCACCCTTTGCCCTATCTCACTCACACACATGCACGGCGCATATGTGAAAAGAGTTGCCTTTGGGACGCAGAAAAAAGGAACGTTCGTTTAAAATGAACACACATTTCTTATATATATATATACAAAATTTATATATTTTACATAGATAAAAAAATATATATACACAAAAATACCATAAGGAATATTAATTTTATATTCTTCTGTTCGTCTGCTTTGCATGTTGTTTGCACATAATTCAGTAAATCTCATTAATGCCGTTATATTTAGTTGTCTCTGGCAACCAACACGCAAACACAAGCACACACTCACACATAAAAGTAGAACATTCAAATTGTCAAAAAAGCAAGAGTCAAACGCCAATTGCACTTGGAAAGGAAACAAGGTTAAGAAACTGGTTCGGCAACAATAACAATAACAACAAACTAAAAATACATGTGAGAGACACGGAAAAGCCAAGTAAATCGGTCGACGCATGCATTGACCTAATTTAAAAATTAGCAAAAGCAGAATAAAAAAAGAAATGTTAACCGCAAGTTGGATAAAAACTGCCGCTGCCAAAATAGGGGGAAAGGCAAAATGTCAAAAGACGGGCAGCCAGGCAGGAAGAAGAGACGCAAGGCAGAAACACGAAAAATCTCCCACCGACCGATAGACAGACGAACGGACAGACATTGTTTTTGTGAATTGCATTTAATTAAAACGATAGAATAAATAGTAATTATTATGCCAAGCAGACACACACACACACATGTTTACATGCACTCGTAGCCGATTTTGTGTCTATGCACATCCTCCCCCACTCGCTCGACCTTCTATTCTACATGTATTTATATATAAAAAAAAATAAGACTTGCCTTTTAAGGTGTTGACTTTTTCCTGTCGACAACCAAAAACGTCGACGCTCTGCCGCTGCCTCTGCTGTTGCCGCTGCTTCTGATTGGATATTATTGCTTATCTGTTGTCGGTATTATGATTTTTGAGGGGTGGTGGTGGGGGTTGGGGTGTTTAAATAGTGGAAGCAGAATTAGCAACTCTTAATTCTGTTTATGTGCTTAGCACACTTTTAGCACAAACACTGAACTCAGCACTCGCGTTATTCCATTGCCACTGATGATTGCTTGGCAGGTCGTCTTTCACTGTATGTATTTATTTTTATTTTCGTTTCATCTAGTTTTGTGTAAACAAATTGGCAAGACGCGACTCGCAACAATCCGCTCCGGTCGCAGACAAAAGTGCACCAAAGAATAAATGCTTTTGTAGACTGACCGTAAACGCATAACTCGTGAATAACCAAAAAACGCAATATGCGTATTAATCGATTTTTAATCGATTTGATGACTTATCGAAAATGCATGCGTGCAGCAATGAGCATTTTGTCGTTGTGCGAATGTGGAAATCAACCCTGCCATATGACGCTTGAGCTGTCAAAGCGATTTCCGCTTTCTTTCCGTGCGGTTCTTAAACATGACTGGTTTAACGAACAGGGTAAGTGCCATAATTTGGGCAAATAAAACCATGTTAACGTATCGGCGCAATCCAACAAATGTGTGCAAAACATGAATTAAATCATGCTCTATCTGCAAATGTGCTTTAATCGATGATTTTACAACGTTTTGACGTTGTTTTGAGTGCGCGAAAGTTGTGTTCATGTACACGTGCCCAAACGCTGGCAAGAAAAACAAAAATTAAAATTGATTAAAACATAAGAATTAAATTGGCCCAAATGCTGAAAATTGCACCAAGTGTGTATTTTATAGCTAATTAATGTGCATTGCACGCATTTGTTTATGCCTTGCGCCGCTCAACTTAACCTAATTTTTGCCACAATTGTTATTTATTTATTTTAATTTGTCTTTTTGCTTGTCTGCAGACCGTTGTTATTGATGGTCGCGGCCATCTACTGGGCCGCCTGGCCTCCGTTGTCGCCAAGTACTTGTTGCAGGGCGGCAAAGTGGCCGTGGTGCGCTGCGAGGAGCTGAACCTCTCCGGCCACTTCTACAGGAACAAAATTAAGTTTTTGGCCTATTTGCGCAAACGTTGCAACGTGAATCCGGCTCGTGGCCCCTTCCACTTCCGTGCCCCATCCCGAATCTTCTACAAGGCGGTGCGAGGTGCGTTTAAAAACTATATATTAATTTGTTTGTTGTTGTGTTTTCGATGATGCTTAAACATTTTTACCTACATTATTTGAACGTAGAAACCATGTAAACAAAAACAGAAACTGAGTGCAGACAACAAATGAATTTAATTACCTTATAAACTTAAACATTTATTAATTCTCCTTATTTCCAATTGCAGGTATGTTTATTATATCTGGCGATTATTGCGACTACGGGTTGGCTCTTAATTGATGATCATTATATTCTTACCTACATTATTTGAATGAGAAATCGTGTAACCAAAGCAGAACTGAACCGCCAATAGCTTCATATTTATAATATTTACATTTATTGATTTGTCAACTAATTGTTGTTCTACTTGCAGGCATGATCCCACACAAGACCAAGCGTGGTCAGGCTGCTTTGGCGCGTCTGCGTGTCTTCGATGGTATTCCATCGCCGTATGACAAGCGTCGTCGCGTCGTTGTCCCCATTGCGATGCGTGTTTTGACTCTGCGCTCCGATCGCAAATATTGCATGGTCGGTCGTCTGTCGCACGAGGTCGGCTGGCATTACCAGGATGTCATCAAGAGTCTGGAGCGCAAGCGAAAGGCCAAGCTGCACATCACCCTCAAGCACAACAGAGAGATGAAGAAGCTGACGGTGAAGGCGCGCGAGAACATTGCCAAGGCAGCCGAGCCCTTCAACAAGATTATCAAATCCTACGGCTACGAGGTTTAACAAAAGCAGCGGCAGTGTCTACGTGCTTAGGGCGTAGCGGTTTTTTAAAAGAAGAATAAAACATCTAAGTTCAAAAAAACCAGTGCAGCTTGTTTCAATTTTAAAATTTTTTTTTCAGTTTAATTTCAGCAGTATTTTTTGTACTCCAAAAGAAAGCTTTTAACAGCTGATGATGACAGCTTTCTCAGCTGCTGTTTATCGATGCTGTCATCGCTTCAGCTGGCAACTATTATCGATTGCCTCATTCGATCAGTTCACATTCTGCTGCACACTTTCCGTCATGTCAAGTTTCAAGGGCAAGGTGATTATTGTTACCGGTGCCAGTTCAGGCATTGGAGCAGGCACTGCTGTGCATCTGGCCAGCCTTGGCGGTCTGCTCACCATCGTTGGACGCAATGTAGAGAATCTGCAAGAAACCGCAGACAAAATTCTAGCCGCAGGTGGTTCTCCTGCGCTGCAATTGCAGGCGGACATGAACAACGAAGCCGATGTGGAGCGAATTGTTGCATCTACTCTGCAGAAATTTGGCAAACTGGATGTGCTGGTTAATAATGCTGGCATCATTGAGACGGGCACCATTGAGAATACTTCGTTGGCTCAATACGATCGCGTGATGAACACCAATGTGCGTTCCCTCTATCAGTTGACAATGTTAGCCACCCCGGAACTAGTGAAGACCAAGGGCAACGTTGTCAACGTGTCCAGTGTGAATGGGATACGTTCGTTTCCCGGTGTGCTCGCCTACAATGTGTCAAAGTCGGCCGTCGATCAGTTCACGCGCTGCGTCGCCTTGGAACTGGCTACGAAGGGAGTTCGCGTGAACTCCGTGAATCCGGGCGTGATTGTCACCAATATACACAAGCGTGGTGGCATGGACGAGGCTACCTATGAAAAGTTCCTGGAACATTCGAGGACCACACATGCCCTGGGTCGTCCCGGCGATGTGAAGGAGGTGGCTGCAGCAATTGCATTTCTCGCCAGCGATGAGGCAAGTTTCACGACGGGCGCCAATTTCCCCGTAGATGGTGGTCGTCATATCATGTGCCCACGTTGAGCTTGAGCTTTGGCATAAATAAAGAGAGATCGCCACTTTAAATTTAATATGGAATGGAGGTAACTAGAAGCAAGAGAACTTTGCAGTGGGGCATAACCGACTGTGAAACACTTTGATACCGTAAGTAATACCAGCTGATAACAGGTAGCAAAACAGGGTGGACGTAGTCAAGAAATATCGATCTTTGAAGGAGATTTTACTTGAGTAGTAATCCATGTGTGTTTTTAATGCTCCGGTAGATGTAGGCTTTTGTGAATTTTGGGAATGTGCGTGTCTGAAGAAAATGCTGGAAGACTTCCTAGTAACCTTGCTTCCAATTTTGATAATTGTAGCTAAAAAAAAATACAGAGAAGGTTCCTAGTAATCTTCATTCCAAGTTTGGTAACTGTAGCTCTTAATTTGCAGGAGATATAGGCTTTTATCGTTTTTGGGGACCGGAGTGGGCGTGGTCCAAAATGCTTTTTCCGAATTTTTGAAGGGTGTTCCTAGCATTATACCATCAAATTTCGCGACTAGATTTAAAATTGTATGGCATATATGGACTTATCGATTTACACTAAGAGGTGTATCGGTTTGGGGAGGCAGAATGAGCGTGGCCATCTAGTTTCTTATCGATATCTTAGGAGAAGGCAGTTAGTAGTAACATTCTTTAAAAATTTGGTGACTAGCTTACAAATTGTGGAAGATATGCGCGTTTCAGATATCTAGTGGCAAAGTTCTTGGGGTCGGTGGGTGTGGTCTGAAAATGTATAGGCCGATCTTTGCAGGAGGTTACCAGCATGTTACTTTCCACATTTGGTGACTATATCTTTAAAATTGTGGACGATATGCGGACTTATCGAATTACACTTTCCGAAAAATCTGATTTATTATGATGATATTCGGTATCAAAGTATAAGAATCAGCGCAGCTTGTTTTAAATTTAACATTTTTTCCTTAGTTGTATGTAAGCAAAATTTTTGCTGTACTCCTGTTGAAAGTTCTAAACACTTGAAGGCAGCTTTTCCAGCTACTGTTTTTCGAAGCTGTTATCGCTTCGGACTAGCAACTATTATCGATTGCCTCATTCGATCAGTTCACATTCTGCTGCACACTTTCCGTCATGTCAAGTTTCAAGGGCAAGGTGATTATTGTTACCGGTGCCAGTTCAGGCATTGGAGCAGGTGCTGCTGTGCACCTGGCCAGCCTTGGCGGTCTGCTCGCCATCGTTGGACGCAATGTAGAGAATCTGCAAGAAACCGCAGACAAGATTCTAGCAGCAGGCGGTTCTCCTGCGCTGCAATTGCAGGCGGACATGAACAACGAGGGGGATGTGGAGCGAATTGTGGCTGCCACGCTGGCCACGCACGGACGCATCGATGTGCTGGTGAACAATGCGGGCATCGGTGAGATGGGCTCCATTGAGAATACTTCGTTGGCTCAATACGATCGCATGATGAACACCAATGTGCGTGCCATCTATCATCTAACTATGTTGGCCACCCCGGAGCTGGTGAAGACCAAGGGCAACATTGTCAACGTGTCCAGTGTGAATGGCATACGCTCGTTTCCCCGCTTGCTCGCCTACAATGTGTCCAAGGCAGCCGTCGATCAGTTCACGCGCTGCGTCGCCTTGGAACTGGCTACGAAGGGAGTTCGTGTGAACTCCGTGAATCCGGGCGTTATTGTCACCAATATACACAAGCGCGGTGGCATGGACGAGGCCGCCTATCAAAAGTTCCTGGAACATTCGAGGAATACACATGCCCTGGGTCGTACCGGCGATGTAAAGGAGGTGGCTGCAGCAATAGCATTCCTCGCCAGCGATGAGGCGAGTTTCACGACGGGCGTCAATTTCCCAGTGGATGGCGGACGACATACATTGTGTCCTCGTTAATTAAAAAGAAATAAATATGTGAATATCTGTGTAGACAATTGACATTTTTTAAAACAATAAATGCAATATACAAGTTAATTGGCAGCTTTGAGATCCATTCAAATTTCACCACTTTGTGCTGTGAGCGCCAAAAACTACAAAAAGACTCATCGATTTAACTAGATATCGATTAAGTCACCACGACAATTTTTATCTATTACTACTTCAGTTTTTAGAGAGAGGGAGAAAGAGAAAACAGCGCCATCTATCGATTTAGCTTGTTATCGAGTTCAGCGCTTTGAGCGCTGCTGCCAAAAGTTACATTGTCATTATCAATTAAATCACCACTTAAGGCAGACGCACTCGAAAGGAAATGCCCAATTTCAAAGATAAGGTGGTTATCGTGACAGGCGCCAGCTCTGGCATAGGTGCGGCCACCGCCGTGCACCTGGCCAGCCTTGGCGGACTGCTCACAATTGTTGGACGCAATGTGGAGAAATTGAAAGAAACCGCCGACAATATTCTAGCTGTAGGTGGCGCAGCAGCGCTGCAACTGCAGGCGGACATGAACAAGGAGGCGGATGTGGAGAGAATTGTGGCTGCCACCCTGGCCAAGCACGAAAGCATCGATGTGCTGGTGAACAATGCGGGCGTGTTGGAGATTGGCAGCATTGAGAACACAAGCCTGGAGCAATACGATCGCGTGATGAACACCAATGTGCGTTCCCTCTATCAGTTGACAATGTTGGCCACCCCGGAACTGGTGAAGACCAAGGGCAACATTGTCAACGTGTCAAGTGTGAATGGGATACGTTCGTTTCCCGGTGTGCTCGCCTACAATGTGTCCAAGTCAGCCGTCGATCAGTTCACGCGCTGCGTCGCCTTGGAACTGGCTACGAAGGGAGTTCGTGTGAACTCTGTGAATCCTGGTGTCATCATCACGGAACTGCAGAAGCGTGGCGGTCTCGATGACGCTACCTACGCCCAGTTTCTTGAGCGCACCAAGCAAACCCATGCGCTGGGTCGTCCCGGAGATGTGAAAGAGGTGGCTGCTGCAATTGCATTCCTCGCCAGCGATGACGCGAGTTTCACGACGGGCGTAAATCTCCCAGTAGATGGCGGGCGACATGCGATGTGTATGCGCTAATAAGAAAATCAAACATTTTTTTAATCAATAAATTTAATAAACAAGTTAATTAGCAGTTTTGATCTCTATTCGAATTTCACAACTTTGAGCTGTGAGAGAGCGCCAACAACAGCAAAAAGATAAAAAGCCCTTTATCGATTTTGCTACATATCGATAAGGCCACCACTTGACAATTTTTATCTATCACTACTTCAGTTTTAGAGAGAGCGAGAGAGAGAAGAGAGCGCCATTTATCGATTGAGCTTGTTATCGACTTCAGCGCTTTGAGCGCTGCTGCCAACAGTTAACTTCGATATCAGCAGTAATTGTCATTATCAAGTAAACCATAATTTAATGCAGACGCAGTCGAAAGAAAATGCCCAATTTCAAAGATAAGGTGATTATCGTGACAGGCGCCAGCTCAGGCATAGGTGCGGCCACTGCCGTGCACCTGGCCAGCCTTGGCGGACTGCTCACAATTGTTGGACGCAATGTGGAGAAACTGAAAGAAACCGCCGACAATATTCTAGATGTAGGTGGCGCTGCTGCGCTGCAGGTGCAAGCGGACATGGACAAGGAGACGGACGTAGAGCGAATTGTTGCAGCTACTCTGCAGAAATTTGGCAAACTGGATGTGCTGGTTAATAATGCTGGCATCATTGAGATGGGCACCATTGAGAATACATCGCTGGCTCAATACGATCGCGTGATGAACACCAATGTGCGTTCCCTCTATCAGTTGACAATTTCGGCCACCCCGGAGCTGGTGAAGACCAATGGCAACATTGTCAACGTATCCAGTGCATGTGGCATAAGCTCCTGTCCCGGTGTGCTAGCCTACAATGTGTCCAAGTCAGCCGTTGATCAATTTACGCGCTGCGTCGCCTTGGAACTGGCTACGAAGGGAGTTCGTGTGAACTCCGTGAATCCTGGTGTAATTATAACGGAACTGCACAAGCGTGGCGGTCTCGATGATGCTACCTACGCCCAGTTTCTGGAGCGCACGAAGCAAACGCATGCTTTGGGTCGTCCCGGAGATGTGAAAGAGGTGGCTGCTGCAATTGCGTTCCTCGCCAGCGATGAGGCGAGTTTCACGACGGGCGTCAATTTCCCCGTGGATGGCGGTCGTCATGTCATGTGCCCACGTTGACCTTGTGCTTTGGCATAAATAATGAGAGATCTCTCTCAATTTAACATTGAATGGAGACAACAAGAAAAAACCTTTCATTTCAGTGCAGCTTTATTTAAAGGGCTCAAAATAAATGCATCAAATATTCTTTGGACAGATTTGAGTTTTCTAAAGATTCGAAAAAACTATGGCAAAAATATAAGAATGAAAATGCTTTCAAAGCGCAAATACATTTTCTTAATTTAAAATACAAAACAAAAAAATATAAAATGATAAAATGATAAAACTTTTCAATTTCATTCCTTTGTGTGTCTTATTGAAAAAGCTATAAAAATTTTCCAATTTGTCAAATTGAAAAACTGGCTCCGGTTGCACTTAACGCGGGCACATGGCATGTCGACCGCCATCCACAGCCAGGCTAACACCCGTGGTGAAGGTGGCCAGATCGCTGGCCAAGAATGTAATTGCGTTAGCCACCTCATCAGTGGTGCCGGGTCGGCCCAGGGCATGAGTGCTCTTCGAGTGCTCGAGAAACTTCTGATAGGTGGCCTCATCCATGCCGCCGCGCTTGTGCAGATTGGTAACCGTTACACCTGGATTGACGCAATTGGCACGAACACCTTTTGCAGCCAGTTCCAAGGCGACGCAGCGCGTCAATTGATCCACGCCCATTTTGGACAGATTGTAGGCGAGCACGCCGGGAAACGAGCGTATCCCATTCACACTAGACACGTTGACAATGTTGCCCTTGGTCTTGATCAGTTCCGGTGTGGCCAGCATGGTCAGGTGATAGACAGCTCGCAGATTGGTGTTCATCACGCGATCGTATTGCTCCAGGTTGGTGGTCTCAATGCTGCCCGTCTCAATGATGCCCGCATTGTTCACCAGCACATCCAGCTTGCCAAATTGTTGCATTGTTTCGCGCCACACTCGCTCCGTGTCCGCCTCCTTGCTGATGTCGCCTACAACGAGTCTGGGCGTCGCACTGCCAGCAGCGGCGCTACATTCATCCGCCACCTGTTGCAGATTTTTCGCATTGCGCCCGTTGAGCGCCAGAGAGGCGCCATATTTGGCGAATTTAAGCGCTGTGGCAGCACCGATGCCGGAACTAGCACCAGTTATTAGGACAACTTTGCCGGCGAAATTCATAGCTGAAATGATTGATTATGTAAGAATCACTTGCTTGGCTTCAAATCTGGGCATCTGTCGCAGCTTCTATTTTGTTTTGCTCACGTTCTTTCTGCGAGCAGGAGAGCAATAGGGTTCAAGATCGCTGCTCAGCTGGGTTTGGCGTTGCCACTCAGTTGTCTGTGCTGCGCATTGCATTTGACAAACTAAACGGTCACCTTACTGGCAACATTCAAGCCCAGCACTTGCTTCAAATCACCAATATGAGTTTGCAGCGTTTAGCGATTCGTTTTTGAAATTAAAGAAATTTTAGTTTTTGCAATTATACTCGTACATATGTTATTTATTGATTTATGCAACTTGTTCATCACCTTTACATGCACATGCTTCGGCACACATACATGTGTGCATGTGTGTGTGTGCATGCTTTAATACTATTTATTTATGTGTATTTTTTACAGCGCATTGATATATATTTTTGTCTCCATATTAAATCTCAAACAACAAAAACTAATTTGGGTTTATCAATTTTTCAACGTTGTTTTTGTTTGTTTTTCCTTTTTTTTTGTGTAAGCGCGAGTTTTGTTTGCTACAACTTTAGAAAAATATATAGTATATATATGTTGGTTGGTTGGTGTAGTAGCATAATAATCGATTACATGGACTGGGTACAAATTTTGTATACAATTCTTTTTTCATTTTACGTTCTTTGCTTTTGTGTTAACAACTTTCATGGTTTTTGTTTTTTGTCAAGTTCTTATAGCTTAATAAATGTCAAAAAATGGAAGTAAAATTCATTTAGAGTTCTCAGAGGCGGTTTACTCTACAAAAAGCGTGCTACAATATAAAAATTGCTTAAAATTTGTGGAGTTTTTCTTTGTGTGTGTGTGTGTGGCGGGAGGGGAGGGGGTATTGGTTGTCTGTTTATCTTTGTTTAATTCAACTATTTCAATTTTAAGGCAACCACTTTTAGTGCGCTCAGCAAATAAAAACATTTCTAACAAGCTGTAATAAGATAAAACAATAAAAAATTACATATTTTCTGTTATTTTGTAGGTTTTTCTTTTAATATATATAAATAGTTTTTGTTTTGTGTATGTTTTTTAATGGTTCGTTACGGTTTGTTTTTACTTCCGTTTTCTATGCATTTGTTTTTAGTACTATTATGTAATACAGAATTAAATATGATCTAATACAATTATTACAAGTTTTAATTTAAATTAAACTAACTGTAAACTTAGACATTTAATAAAGGCGCGCCTCAAGCGTACGCTGTTTTCATTTCTTTTTTTTCATATTCTGTTTCTGTTTTAGTTGTCGCAATTTTCCCATTTTCATTTTATTCGTGTTTTTTTTTAAGGGAATTTGGCATGAAAAACTGCTTGTGAGAACAGGGCGATTAATATCATTCAACTTAATCGAAAGGCAGATTCAACAGAAATAAGTAACATTTTGTTGGGGGAACCAGAGTAAGGCGTGTATGTGTGTGTGTTTGGAACTCATTTGCTGCTCGGGGACGTGTAGATTGTTCTTGTAGTTGTTGTTGTAAACTATAAAACGCCAACTAAAAATCTAGAAATAGTACAATATATATTTATATATGGATAGTTAGAGGCCTCGATTCTAAAAACGACAGCATAAGAATTGAGATTTAATATGAGTATCCCAAATCAATTCATGAGAGAGCACACAACAAAAGATTACAAAATTTGATGAGAGAGTGAAGAACATGCGATACACATGCGTTCCACATGCCATAAGTATGTGTGAGAGTGTGTGTATGGTTTGAGTATGTGTATGTGGTGTGTATGTGTGTGTGCGCGTTTACAGCATAAAATATATATATATGAAAATACATTCAGGCCGCAAAATAATCAATCCAACTTGGGGCGAAGTTTAACTACTACCACCTTGTCCCTTGTCGTAAATGAGTTCCTCGCATATCTTGAGCAGATCGGCGTTCTCTCGCGATTTCTGCTGCAGCTGCTCGGCCGTCGAGATGCGCGACACTTCCTCCTTTTTGAGTAGGGCTTTCAACTTTTTCACCTCATCCGTGTGCTCTTTTGTAAGCGTGGCCAACTTTTTGTTTGCACTGTAAAATGTAGTAGGAAATTAATTTTTGCATGTTTTTTTTTTTATCGATTTTTATAGATTTTCATTACATTTCCATTTGCTGCATGGCATGGCTTTTCATTTGCTCATATCGCTGCTCCTGCTGTCGCAATTTATCCATCACTTTCTTCTTCTCTTCCAGGAGATTATCCTCGATCTGCTTTAGGTGTGAAGTCATCTCCTTGCTCTTTTCATATTTACTGGATGAACAACACAATTAATTAAAATTAATATCGACAGATTATTTAAGGGCCTTACACATGGAGATCGGAGAATGTCGTTTCCAGCGACATTAAATGTGTATAATTGGAATCACGATCTGTTTGCACCTCCAACATTTGCCTCTCATGATTTTGTACCAGCTGCTCCTTGTCATGGATTAGCTCAGCAATGGCTTTCTCGTAGGCTTCAATGACGCCGCTGTAAGTGTTTGTTTGTAAGTAATTGCTGGAGAAATTCATATGATTTGTGTTATTTCACTCACTTGAGCTTTGAGTTGTTTTTGTCCTTTTCTGTAATGCGTTTGACGAGCGCCTCTTCGCGCTGTTCGGCCTCTTTGAGTTTGTTTTCAATGTCCTCGGAGCGGGTGCTAAGGAACAACGTATAATACATATTTAGACAATACGTTCCACACTTCAAAATCCACCAACTTACACTTCATTTTTGATTTTCTTTTCCAGTTCATCCATATTGTTGTATTTAAGTGTCTTGTCCTCCGAGTTCAGGCTAAGAAATACAATATTAATCATTACATACACGATCCACATACGATCCAAAGCGATTTTCACTTACGTTGAATTGTCGAAGGTTTTGTTGCAATCGTTATCAATAACGTCCACACTCATTTTAGCATGCTTCTGCAATGGCAAAGAAGAATATATATGATGAATATTAAATAATTCTCAATTTATTCCAGCAACAAAAACTCACTATTTTGATTTCCCCGGACTGATTGCTACCGCTTGATTCGTGCTCCTCCAATGTGGGACTCAAAGCACGTGTTAGATTATTGTTATTATTATTATTTTTGTTGTTGTTGTTCTTGTTGCTGATGTTGCTTAGAATGTTGTGGAGCGCTTGCTCCTGCTGCGATTGTTGATTCACGGGCACTGGAGCACCCAAAAGAGGATCGAATTTCAATAACAACGAGCTGCGATCGATGGGCGCATTGTTGCTGCCTTTGGTGAATAAATAGTCTAAATCCGATGAGTTCAGTATTACTGTTGTGTGTGTGTGGATCGTGTGTGCATTTTTGTATATTAAGATTACATATATGATGTATGTGCATGCGCGTGCATTTATTGTTTGTTGTCGTTATTTATTTATTTATTTTTATTTTTTTTTGAGAGTTTGGTTTGGTGTCAGAAAGATAAGAAGAAAGTTAGTTAATCAATTAATTTTTGTAATATGTGATTTATGGATATGTGCAGTATTTATTGCCTCGCAAATAATAAATAATAAATAATTGTGTTCTTTAAGGGAATTTAAAGATTCCTATTTAGGAGCGATCACTGTAGTATGTGGTATTATATTATATTCCATCAGATTTGATAATTTGTCGCATAATACAACATGTTATAAATACTTGTGTGTGTAGATAAGTCGATAGATAGAGAGCATTATTAGGACAAATGACAATAAAACGACGCTTAAGCAAGAACGACTTTAAAATGCGCTGCGTAAAAATGTGACGACTGCAAATGACAACGATTTCTTATTTCCTTCTCTCATTTTCCCCCAAATGCTATTGATGTTTTGTTTTGTGTTTTCCATTCTAATGGACCTCATTATTTGAATATTTGTAGCGCACATAATCCCCAACAAGCAGCTGAATATCTCTCTTCCTCCCTCTCTCTCTCTCATTGCACCCTCTCACTCTCTCTAGTTCTTTTGCTTCAGCGTTGAAAACAAAAGCGGAAGGAAAATGTCAACGAGGAAGGGAAGGCAATATTTAAATAACTTTGTGGCATATGACTCAAAGGTGGCCCTACCCTATATAAAGAAAGAAGAGAGAAACAGACAATTCCCCCCCTCCCAACAAACCAAGCCAGGAATTGAGGTGTGTCACAAAACAGAAGCCGCATAATTTTGGCTAACTTATAAACAAATGTCAAATGGAACGGCCTGAAAAAGAGTCGAATGAGAACCCGCAGATACAAGATAAAAATAAAAAACGGACATGTTATGCCAAATGCAGGTCACTCAACTGCAGCAGGGGCGAGGCGATAAGACGGGCGGGCAACAATTATTCATCAAAATATAAAATTGCAGAACAAAACAAAAAATATAAAAACAAAGCCGCAACGGCGACTTTTGTGAGTCATTTTATGCAATAGCAGCTACGACGAGCAGACGGTCCAAACTAAAAATGGATTGCTTTTTTCTTCTTTTTCTTTTTTCTAAATGAAACAATTGACAAACTGATGTCAATGCATCAAGACACAATAGCGAAAGAAGAAAGAGTATGAGGGCGAGTAAGAGAGAGCGGAACTTGCTGAGTGGGCCTCTCTCTTTGGCGCGCGCGGTTATTGAGCGCAATGTTTTTTTTTTCACACAGCACTGCGTTTTAATTGCGTGTCTGTCTATCTGTTGTTTCTTGACATCTTTTGCATTTCCAAGATTTTCTACAGTTATTAAAATACTCGCAGTGTTAACCATGACCACGCAGCGCCCACACGCACACTGATTTAAACACTTGCTCATCAACACAGAGTTCGACACGCACACACACTCAGGCACACACATAACGATTTTACGCTCTTGCTCTCTTTGAAAAAAAAAAACAACTTTTTACTTCAGTCTACGTCTTCATCTTGTGGCTCTTTATTTATGCTTCTGTTTTTTTGTTTCTTTTTTTTTTTTTTTGGTTTTTGGTATTTTGTCATTGACACTTTTGTGTAACTGTGCAAGTTGTCGTTGTTGTCTTTGCTGCGACCATACAACACAGCTGCTTTGCATTTTCTAAAATTTAAGCAGTTTTCACAGGGCAAAAATATCGAAAACTTTGCTAAATGCTGGCAACACATTAAATATTTGTTTTTTTTTCACATTTTTTAATTACATTTGCAAGTACTCCGTTAAAATGACGTCGACGTGAGAAAGGCGAAGACAATGTTACTTAGCGATTTGGTGGCAGGCAGGGAGTCGTGCGCGGTGGCACCAGCGACAGCGTCAAAAGTTGAAAACTAACTGAAATGGAATGCTAATATGCTTACTTTTTTTCTCTGATGCCAATAAGAAAACCAGCGCACGCACTCAATCAGACACACACACACACTTATAGACAACAATACACATACGCTGAGAGTGAAGAGAGTGAGTCAGGTTTGATTCTGACTGGAGTGTGACAGTGACGCGTATGCAATGAGCAAGTGCGCTGCGCCAGCGCCGAGAGAGCGTCGCTGTGTCATATGATGAGAGTGTACGTTGAATGTGCATGTGTGCATATATTTGTGTACACGTTGTATATTCTGGGACTGTCTTCTCTTGCTGACTATCGTAGTAAAACTTCATGGGCAAGTTCTATGCAAGATTCCTATGCTTCGCGGTGAGAGCCAATGTCTATGAGAGAACAAAAAACATGGAAGACTACGAGAGCGACTAAATGCATTCGACAAGCTACAGTTGCAATGCTCTATGAGGATAATATATGATGCATAAACATAATATTGATGGAATAGCAAAAAATATCTAATATAAGTATACGAATTTGTGAAAATAATTCTTTAAACTATTCGTTAATGTTAAACAGACTGCTTTCAAATTTGAAAGAACATCCGTCACTGTTAGCTTGCTTTCACTGTAGCTGTCTCCCCTCTCACTTCCAATTAGACTTGCTTCTATGAATGGCCAAAGAGAGATGAACTTTATTGATGCTCACTAATGCGTTTGTATTGAAACACAGAGCTGCATTTGTTAAGTCAGCGATAACGATAATGCGCCCAATTCAAAAATGTATTTCATCATAGCAAATCCAAAAATGGCAATCAAAGCAAATGAAGTGTAAAAGTTGGCGAAAAATGGACAAAATTAATTAAACGACATTATTTTGTATACATGAGCAATTTTCCAATTAGGCAACGCCTTGCGTTAATTAGTCGAATATATAGATGCTCTCATTGTGGGCCGACACTCAACTAATGCAAAAAAAAAATAATGAAAAAAATGGATAGACAGCGGCACATCAATTGGACAGCGTGACGTCACATTGTAGACCTTTGTGTTTATAAATTTGGTGCGAAGATTACGGCATACTGATAAGGGTTTGAGTGCGAACAGAGAGAGAGAGAGAGAGAGAGAGAGAAAAAGTGTTGTCAAATTGAGAGCGCAATACAGCAAAAACGTGCACTCATTTCAAGCATGTGTGTGTGTGCGTGTGAGAGCGAAGGGGCAATGCGGCATTTTCGAAGACCAGCGCCTGCAGTAAAATGCAGCCATAACAACAAAAGCAACAACATCAACAACAACAAGCTAACAGCTGCGCGGTAGCCAAAAATTATGCGCTTAATTGACGTTGAGTTTGCTGCTGCTGCTGTTGTTGTTGTTGTTGTTGCTGTTGTTGCTCTCTTTCCTGTTTGTGTGTCTGTGCCGTTATGTTGTGGTATTGAAGTTCAGGTTCATTGCCTTGCATGTGGTGATTTATTTTTACAGCTAGACGCGCTCCTCTATCTACTCCAGCCCCAGTCTGGCTGGTTGACTGACTGACGGCACATGCAAACAACAAACTAAAAACTCGACCCTGGCTTGTGCCCACATTTCAAGTTCAAATGCCAAAGCCAACCAGGGCCTTCCCCCCGCCAACTACTCCTCCTTGCCAACCTTCTGATGCGCTGAGGTCACGAATATTACAGGATGTCGTTGCAAGCGGTTTTAGGTGACGTGCACGGGGTTTCAATGAGGATAAAATTTATAAACAGTTGCGCAAAAAAAAAAACAACAGCACCACTCACAAGAAATGTTTTCAGAGGTGTCTTTTTTAAATTTGCAAAATTTTTTCCTCATCTTAAAATTGGCTGATCTAACCAAAATAACTTTTGGGTATATTCTACTCACTAATCGCAGTCGAGCAGTTGGTTAATTTTTTTAGAGGTCTTAGAAGTTTCTCTCTATCTTCTATCCTAAGCCCTGTAAGATTGTCATTGGTCCATTTAATATTATTTGATGGCTCAGGTAAGCCTTTATTAATAATCAATAGAGAGATTGAAGTTTTCGTAATTTTATGTTTAATAAAGATTTTTTAAGCCATTTTAAGCCAGATACTTCTAGTTTCCATTAAGAAATAATGTCAACATGTGTATTTTGGACATGATATTAGCACTTTTATTGAAACCTCACAAGTTATTGCATTCATCCCTATTTTAATGTTTAGGTTGGTGGTGCTGTTTTTTCGCTAAGTTTTGGCACTTTTCCCTGCACAGAATAAAAAAGAATATATATATATATATATAAATCCAAGAGCAGTTAATGTATAGAGGGACTATTAAATAATATATTAAACATTTTTGAATTTTTTTAAAATGGCATAACTAATGACTTGTCTTTTTTCAATCGTAAGCTAAAATGTCGTAGTGGTGCTATTTTTTTTCGCAACTGTAATTATGTGTTTGTAGGGGTGTAATATATGTGTGCATACATTTATAAGCAAGCAGTTTATATCCGGCCATGCACGGGTCATGTATTTTATTTTTTTTTTAAATTTAAATTGGTATTTGTCCAGAAATAAGCAAAATTCTGAGTATGCAAATTAGATGGAATCTTTAGCCTTTAGGGGGCGTTTTACTCACTGTTGTTGTTGCTGGCGCCATCGTGAAATTCAGCATCATCGAATTGGAGCCCGGCCACAGTAGGATCATCAGCAGCAGGAACAGGAGCAGCTGCCAGATTATTGCTTCTGGCCATGCTGCTGAAGGTGTTGCTGGTATATTGGGGTGCCTTGAAGACATCATCCGGTATGGGTGACATGGCGCCAAAGTGATCCACGTACACATCATCCTTTTCATCGCCCACTCTCTGTTGCTCCTTAAAGGAGAGCGTCTGCTCCTCGAGCATGAGCTCTTTGTGGATGGACGGACGCTTGAGTTGTGCCGGCAGCGGCGGAGATGGATGCAGCGTCTGCTGCTGCTCCGCCTGCTGGTGCTCCGGCTGCTGCTGCTTATGTGTTGGCATTTTCGAAGAGTGCATCTCCCGCTGCCGAGGTGGTGAGGGCGTCTTTGCCGCTTGCTCCGCTGAGAGTGTCGTGTCCACGCTCATTGAAACATCCACATCCATCGACTCCAGCTCAGCGCCCATAATGTTAGCCTCGGTGGCCTCCGTACCCTTTGTCAAGGTCATTGTGCGCCGCTTCGATTCCAGAGGCTCAATCATTGTGAAGGTGCGACGCTGGTACTCCTTGGCTTCATCCAGTGGCACCCCGTAAGTGTCACGCCTTCTCACGGTAAGTGCATTAGCGGAGCTGTCAAAGGTGCCATTCAAAGGAGACTCCTCTGGCTCTTTGGACTGCTCGGGACTTGGCTGCGATACGAACACTTGCATGGGCAGCGGTGATTTGGCAATAACGCCACCGACGATAAACGACCCCTGCTCAGCCGAGGGCTCAATGATGGCCTGTTCCAAATAGTCCATCTCCTCGTGCTCGGGCGGGGCATGCGGAGAGCGTGGAAAGTGACCCGGTGAACCAGCAGGAGATTTGATCGGGAATGAGGGCGATGTTGGCGCTGAAATGTTTTCCTGCGATGTCAGATTGTTCAGATTGATGTTCAACGCCACCGTTGGAAATTGTAAATTGGAAATTTCAATGGGTGCCACAGTAGCAGTGGGTAAGCTCGGACTAGCTAGGGATTGCATCTGTTCTACAATGGTATCAGTGGCATCTGGCTGCTCTCCTCCTTCTGCAACTGGTGGCTCTGCAAATGCCTCCATGGCGGTCAGCTTCGCCAACTCCTCAGCTGTCCTCGGGCGATGAGTGGGTATGGGCGGTGAGGTGGGCAGCATTAGAGGCACCACCAGTTGCTCGTCAACTTTGGGTGAAACTGCAGCTGTTTGCTGCGCCTGCATTGTGGCTACTGTTGGGGAGACTGGAGCTGGTGCTGTCTGCTCCTCCAGCAGCTGCTCAATGTGCGTTTCCTGCTGCTGCTCAATTTTAGGTGAGTTTGAGGCTGAAACTGCTTGCTTCTGTTGCATCTCTTCTTGTTCCATTTTAGGCGAGTTGGAAGGTGAATCAGCTTGCTTCTGTTCCAGCTCTTCTTGCTCCATTTTAGGCGAGCTTGAAACTGAATCTGCTTGCTTCTGTTGCATCTTTTCTTGCTCCATTTTAGGTAAGTTTGTAGCTGAGCCTGCTTGCTTCAGTTGCATCCCTTCTTGCTCCATTTTAGACGAGTTTGAAGCTGAATCTGCTGGCTTCTGTTCCAGCTCTTCTTGGTCGTTGGCCACTAGCTCCACTTGCTCGATTTGTGGCTGCCTTAACATCTCATTTGAGGACAACTGCTGCTGCAGCAGTTGACAATCCTCGAGTGCGAGGACATCCTTTAACATTTCCATTGTCTCATTTATGTCATCCACATCCATGGGCTCACAACTATCATTGTGACTGGAGAGGGTGGCCGCCTCGCTCAGCGTATTCTCCAGCGTGGTGGCCGTTGCATTCGACAAATGCTGATCGAGCACATCATTCAGGGCACTCGAGTAGGCGTCCAGCTCGGACTGATCCGCCGAGAGCTTGACACTGTTTAGCGAGAGGCATTCCGCATAGACATCCGAATCCGAATTGTAATCCTGCTCGTTGACCTTAAGCACAGTGGAACTCAGCTTTGGATCTGCCTTTAATTGAGCTGAAGAGCAACAAAGATAATTATTGAAATCGTCTCCCATTTTTAATTCAATCATTTGACTCACCTTCCATGTCGTCGCTCAGTGGCGCCAATTCTGGTATTTGGGTCTCGTCGTATTCGGGCAGTCCCGTGAACTTTAACGCTGGCTGTTGTTCCCCCCCACCAAATGGGTCACAGCCTTTGGGTGTTGTGGGCGTGACCGGTTGCGAGGGGCAAAGCAATGCTGAGATGAGCGCCTTCTGCTGATCCATGCTGTGTCTGGGACTCGGCCTCACCGCCAACGGACTGAGCTGCACACCACGGAAAAGAAAATGAACGAAATGTTAATCATTAATTAATTAATTCACATTTTTGAATTCACAACAAATCGCGTGTGCAGCTAGAGAAAACGCAATACACAGTCTTTGTGAGACTCGACTTCGGGAAAGAAAAGATTATGAAAAATAAATAAATTAAGCGGAGCAAACAACAAACCCAAACAATTGGCAACCAAAAACGTAAACAAGCCGACAGCTTATTTGAAATATCATCATCATCATAATCACGATGAACATGATGATGATGATGATGTTGTTGGGTCTGTAGAGGCAGCTGTTTGCATGAACCGCTGACATGCCCCATTGGCAACGGGGGCAGGCACAGCAGTTGCGGGGCGCATAGCTGGTGACAAAAATAGGCCACAATCTGGGCAAATCTGGGCTAATCTTAAGGGTGGAACACCGTCAATCTGATGCCCCCAACACACAGAAGATATATACGAATAAATAATGCTCTATATTATGGTTTGTGCTAAATAGAATTCAAGAAATTTCTTTATTATGGTATGTATTAGTGTGTGGGTGCAAATTTATGGAAAATTTTATAAAATAATGGGGAATAACATATAGAATTGAAATTTGTACTTAATTGTCAATTAGTGGATTGTGGAACGCATTAATTGTAATATACTTCTGAAGCTTTTATTTATATCTAATTAATTTTATAAGCTTTATTAAGTTAATTTTAATGAATATTGGATTGGATTGAATATGTATTTAATAATGATTTGTATCTTAGCATTAGTTATTACTAAATGAAATATATATTCCACGTAATATAAACTTTTGTGTAAGGCACAAGTAATTTATACAGCTTGAAACTATGAAAAGTTAACTTTATAATTCTGAAAATGCAAGCTAAGCTTAACAAATTAAAATCGAGCACATTAGCTGTTAGGTCAGCCTAGAACTCAAAAATTGCAAGGTGTAAAAAACTGGAGCATACATAATACTACTTTAAAGGTGTAGGTCAGCATAAGTGGAATGCATATGTAATTAAGTCAGCACATACTATTGACATACGATACTATATATATAGGTATATACACCTCCCACTCAAGACAACCTGCGCAAATGTGTGGCATCGATACACATAGAAGTGTTTGTTTGTCGGTCAATTGCCCGGCCAGGCAAATGTCATTAATTTTAAAAGCACCCAGAAAGATGGTGTGAGATATGTGTGTGTGTGTGTGTGTGTATGTTGTGTGGGTGGGACGGGTGGAGGGTTGTAAGGGGTAGAGATATTCTGTGCGACTGGGATATGTGGGTCGCTCGCCTGGCGGCGGCAGCGTCTGCTATGCAAAATAAACAAGTTATAATGCACTAAAGTCGAGACAGCTCGACTAGCAGATACCACGTAATCAGCTGTTGGTAGTAGATAAATATGAACATATTTATTTGGTAAGCAAAATCTGTGATTCCTCTGCGATCTTAATGCAAATTTTACAGTTGATCAATAATATAACACCGACAACATATACCAATGGGTAGGCTACATCTTCAAAACTCTTTTTTTATAGATACCGGTAATAAAATAAAATTGATCTATGCTACGCAAAATAATCAAAAAATTGTCTAGTTTAGTCTACCGATGACCAACGCTTAATCGACTCAACATTTAAAGCTGATCGAGAATATATATAGTTTGGGGCTGTTTCTTTTTACCTGTTACATACGCTTGCACACAACAATTATACCCTTTTCAACATTTTTAATGGGAGTTCAGTGTGTAAAAATAAATGAATAGGAATTAAATCTGAGCGTGTGGCGATGTCTACGATGTCTACGTCCAATTGCAGTCAGCTGCTGTCCGTCCATCAGTCCCTCCCGTCGAGAGGGTCGTCAATGCACGCGAAATTTAATTAGAGCGATTGCAAGCAACAAGGTTAAAGTCAGCTTGTGAGCGGTGGGGAAGAGTGAGGGGAGGTTTCTAAAAATTGGGGTGCGCCTTTGGCATTAGCATCAGCTTTGACAAATTGCGTTTTGCGTGTGAACTGAATTAGGCAAATGGCAATTTTAATTGTCATCAAGTGAAACACAAAAGCGGAGCATTTAAAAAGTTCAAATGCATTTAGTAAAATTTAAAATTTAATTTACCACCTTGTGTATTTATGCAACAAATACAATTCGCAAAGACAACGCAAATTAAGAATATAATTTATTATTGCTGCTGCTACATCGAAAAGATATGCTTTCAGTTTAGCAATTTTTCACCTTTTATCAATAACTTGATATATTTAGGCCTTTTGGCATAAATTCCTCATCTAAATTTAAGCTGGATTTAACACAATCCACAAATTGTCAAACCTCTGCCAGTTGCTCTAGAACGCAATATGTTGACGAGCAACAACACATTCCACACACACATACCTCTAGGTTTAATCTTTTGTGTATTGTATTGAAAACAATCCACAAATTGACATAGTATTTATCGGCCACTCACAACACATACCTCTAGACTCATTGCCTGCAAGTGTTCCATTTCATGGGCACTAACTTGATCCAAATTCACATTGATATCATTGAGCAGCTGTGTTATGGTTTCCCTTGGATAGTTGGGTTTCAGCACCGGCAGCTGGGCTGCACACTCCAGAGGCGCCACATCGCTCTCGATGATTTGTTTGTGCTGCTCCTCCAGCGTATCCAAGTCCTGCGCAGCTGAATCAAACAGATCATCCAGATCCGTGATATTCATCGCTAATGTTATTTGAGAGGTAGAGGTGTACGTGGGCTTTGTTGTGCCGCTGCTTGCTACAATTGATGTTGCCACACTGGACGAGCTGCTACTCGGCACGTTTACGGTGTCGGTTTCGTTTTCAGTTTCAGTTTTGTTCTCGGGCAACGACATGCTGATGGGACACTTCATAAGATTCGATAGGAAATCCATTCTGTGTTTGTTTTTAATTACACTTGGCTTGCTTGCCACGCTCGATTAGAGTTTGCCAAGATGTTTTATGGTTTTTTTTTTTTTTATATATGGCGTCTTGCTTATAACGGTTCACTGCGCGCTCCACAAAATATGCATATGCACGAAAAACAATCAAACTATTTGCTCTAAAAATATTACTAATGCGTGTGTAGAATCTGTATGCGGAATTTTGGAGACGCGCCTACTTTGTTGTCGTCGTTTGCTGCTTTGAAAATTTTCAATTTTCCTGCGCTCATCGTTAAATAATAGCTCTGATTTTTTTTTTTGTTTTTTTAATGCGTACGCCCCATTTTGTGCCGTTAGTTTGTGTCTTGCTTGCTCTACGCTTCGTCGTTGTTTGAAAACAATTTAAAAATATTTTTGTTTTTCGTTTCAATTTGTGAGAGCTATACAGGCAGGAAGAGAGCGAGATGGGGATAGAGAGAGACGGAGTGAGAGAGAGAGAGAGACAAAGAGGGGCAGAGACGCTGCTTATTCGAATGACATCCACAAATGATCTGTGCACGTTTTATGTGTTCTCTGCTTGCTTGTGGGACAAACTCAACCCCCAAGTTAGAATTCTCTTTATCAGTTGTTGATCTCTCTCTCTCTCTCTCTTTCGTTCTCACTCTCTCCCTCTCAGTCTCTCAAGTGTTTGTCGTAGCTCTGATAATCGTTAGAAGGTTATGCATTTGACATTTGGTTTCTTTTATTTGCAGTCTGTTTATTACTGATCTTAGTCAAGTGAAAGATTTTCCAAAACACTTAAAAGATTTTTTTGTTTGTTTACTTTTCGACAATACTTATTATATACACTCGGAAAAAATAGTCAGAATTTCTATTAAGAAATATATTTTTGATAAATATAAAAAAATATCTATAAAACTATTAAATTTGCTTACTCTAGTAGCCTCAAATAATCTCTTTATAATTTAAATATTTAAATTTTAAATTTATGTAGCCTTAAGAAAAGTTAGGTTTATTTGTTCATTTAAAGACTTTTAATATATTTTTTTTTATTTATATCAATAACTGAATATTTCAAGAGGCTTTAGAAAGAGCTCTAATTTGAAGTGGCAAGTGCATATATGCCATAAATATATCGCTGCTCTTTGCTTTTCCATATATGTATTCTCACTTTTCAATTAAATTGTTTATCACTGATCTTCCGTTGGCCTTTTAATAGCTTAAATCGTTAAGTATTCCGTTGTGTGGGTGGCTGCATTGGGGATGCAATGCAATTAAGTTTTTTAAGCCGCTTAATTAGAGCTAGACAATTTTATTGATCTTGCCACAAGGCAATAGCACAATGCAACCGTCTTTGCGGCGCTTGCAACGCCAACTAAAAATGCCACGAAATAAAAAATGTACACAAAATGCAAAAACGCTTGTCGGCAAAGAGAGAGAGATAGAGAAAGAGAGAGAGAGCGAGACAATGGGAGAGATAGAGAGCGTTCAGAAATAGGGCGAGCGGGTTTAACTAATGAAAGAAATCCGCATTTGGCAGGCAGGCCAAGAAACTGATACACAAAGGTGGGGCGAGCACCCTGTAAAATGTGCCAAGTGACATGTGGAGAGACATGCAATCCCGCAGCGACCATTGTTGCGCATCGTGCACTTGAGGAAGTGCTCCACATAGCCGCACGTTCCCCTTACTATCCCCGTCACGCCCCCTCGCAGACAATTGCTGATTTTGCATATTTTGAGAGAAACTGAATATCACACGATGAGCCATGACGAACTAAAGAGGCACGACAAGAGGCAAGAGAACGAGGCAAGTGCTAAACAGCTGCAGCAGCCGCCAACAATGCGTGACAGGTGACAAAGATATTATTTGCCCATTTGCAACGTTGCAGCTTATACTGCAACATTGAATTCAGATTGCAACCTTAGACAGTCAAGAAGGGGGAAATAAAGAACCAACAGTAACGGTTTATGTTGCAACCAAGTGCAAATACGCTTAGGAAATGTTTTAGGGAGCTGACATCAAAAAGCTCGTAACTCATAACATTTTCACATTAAAACTGGCCAAGAACAAACAAAAGTTATGATTTACATTGCCAGTAAATTTTGAGAAATCAGTGAAATGATAAACTATTTATTTATTTCATATGTAAGTATTGCATTACAAACATGACACAGATCTGTCTATGCCTGTCCATGTGAAAGGGTATCAAAACAAATCGAAATGCAATAGTCAAAGAAGCAAAGAGACGCCAAAGACAACAACAACAACAAAGGGAGGGGAGCAGGCAATTTGAACCCAACCTATAAATAGAAAAAAACAAATGCAGACAGCAGCGCCTCATGTGGGGGAGGCAGCAGGCAGGCAGGCAGACAACTGCCTCGACTCGTAGGGGCATCTTCGGCTTCTTGTCAATGAACTCTGCTGGCGAGGAGGAAGTTGCCCAAAAAAAAGGGCGACTGAACCCGGAACGTTACGAGAAATCCAACTCATAATTTCAATCAATGCGCCAGTCAAAAATAATAATTAATTTAATAAGAATAACAAGTTAATTCCACTATCATCAAAAATGTCCACTTCACAAACTGGAAAATCATAACAAAAAGTTTATTATTATAAATTTTAAATCAGCAAGTTTTTTTGTTTATGTTATATAATGGCTGGCAATTTCATTATTATTATTTTCTTTGCAATAATTAATGCCATGTTTGTTGTTTGTTCTACTAAAGTTACTCATTATTCAGAGCAATAATTCTTATCAAACAATAGCCACAACAACCACAGGAAATTTGAAAATAATATTTGTTCCAACTAAATGAGATATGGTTTCAGTTTTGGTTCAAGATTTAAAATTTAGGATCGTTGCAATTAGCGATCGCTCACTGTGGTGGGCTGACAGTTGGCAGACGACGGCATCCATTCTGGCACATCTGGACACTGGTGACGTGCCGCACGAACAATTGAACTCGTCAAGTGCAATATGGCACATTTAATGGATATTTATATGTACACATATTCGCTGTTAAATATATTTGGAATATTTTTTTGCGCACACTCTTTGCATACCGCATTCTGTTGCCAATGTTCCAACGTTGGTGGCGCGCTGGCGTTGCTCGATTGTTTGGCCGACTTGTTGCCCATTTGTGGCGGGGCCAGGGGCAGTGAGGTGAGTGATAAAGTAATACTACTGCGCGTTGGGCGGAACTATGTTAGTGAACGTCCGATCGCCGCGACTTTTAGAACAAACTGAAACATCAGCTAGGCAACAGCTGTGGCACCAGCAACATCAGCAGCAGTAGCGGCAGCAGCAACGAGTCATAATAATAAAAACAAGCAAATGAAATGTAAAGCAGCAGGAGAAATAACAACGACAAAGTCAAAAAGCAACAACAACAACGTGAACACATATTCGGGTTGCAGTGCGACAACAACACGCCATCGATCACAGCGGCGACGGTGTTGCCAATAAACGCAGAAAATGCAGAGCGCAAACACACACACACACATGCACACTTTGTATTAGAAAGTGAATGTCGGCCAAATGTGCTCTCAAAATTTGTTTTTTTCTTTTAGCGGCACGCCCACTCAACAGCACACCGTTAATTTGCCGTGGCGAACTTGCACTTGCCGCGGCAGCAACGCTAATTGATGAATTACAATTTGACGCTTACCTTTGTGCCGCCATCGTTTGTATTCAGTTCCTTGAGCACGCTGCGATTGGAGAGATTCAAATTCATTTGAAGCGCATCCTCCATCTCTTGCTCAGCGAAATCCATTGCCAGCAGATTGCGTATAACCGAAAAACAACAACAATAAACAAATTGTAGCTTATTTCAGCTGCAAATTTCAACAATAAGACCGATTTTATTGGAACGCGTCGTACAAAATGCCGCTACAATTTGAAGTCTTACGCATGTAAGAAGAAGAATAATGCCTGTATGACATTAACATTTTGCTGAGCTGCTATTAACAGCTCATCTACATTTTCCTGTAAAACAGCCGTTATATTTGTTTTGCTAATAGAATAGCTGGGGATTGTGGGTAAATAACAATTTAATTTTTGTTAAATGGTTGCAAGTGGAGCCGAAAATTATGAAATTAAATTAGCATTTAAATCCAACAGCAGATAAGTCACAACCACAGAAGAGCACAGCTGTTACTTAACATCTCAATATCGATATATGCATGTTAAAGAACACGGTTGTAATTGACTAAATATCGATACATCCCTGCTTCAGCTCAGCAGTTGTACAACTGCTGCGCAGCGGATCTGCAAACGGTTATGGTGGCAGTGTCACATCGGGGTGCATCTATAAAGTCTGTTACATTTGAAATTATCAACACAAACTATTCTTTATAATTTTTTGGTATGCTTTATTAAAAAAATATTGCTCTTGTTGCCATGTGTAACATTTCTTTTCATAGAATAACCATAATCATTTAACATTTAACGAGATTTTATGCGCACACATTACTAAAATATTTATCTTTCCAAAATATAAGTACGTATGGTTTATTTTTGATTTTTTTTCCAGAGTTAAGTACATAAGTTACTAAAAATTGAAAAGCTACTAATTGATTAAAATGTAAAATTAGCTTTGTTGTTTTTTGCTGCACTTGATAATACATAATGGTAATAAAGTAATTTGAATTTAATTAAAAATTATTGTTTTATTAATTAATTAATTAACAAAGAATTAAGTGTAACTACTTATATGTCTTTTCATGTAATTCTCTCCAGGTGTTTTCAACACAATCACTTAAATGTGGAACAGCTACAGGGTTCTCAAGAGGACTTTGTAAGTACACAAATATTATCATCAGTTTTGGTTGATATTATTTAATAGGAAACAATGCGTCATATATATGTATTTACGTATATGTATGATTTGAGACATAGTATGTTACACATTCAGATTAATACTGGGTTTCATTTTCTCCGCATGTTCCACATTTGTCTTACGATGCTATATACATATATATAAATATATTTATATATATATATATGTGTCTACACTACTTCCAGACCAGTTATGAGGTTTTTATGTGTCTTTACGATTGATCAAAATTAGTTTGCAAATATTTTCTAAAACTTAGAATTATGTTCATTTATATATGTTTGTTACCTACGAGCGTCTTTTCTCTAATTGAAATCAAATAGTATTTTTATTAAATATGTATATATATACTTTTAAGCTTAAAACTTTGACTACTTAAAAATGTATCTTTGCCATTTTGTAATGTTTTTATATTTAATTGTATTCTCATTTTTTGAGCATTCATGTTAGGTTTGTCTATCTTCTTCTTTTCTTGTGGTTGTCAGTTGAGTTCATTTGTAAATTGGGGGCAAGTGAATAACTCTGCTCGAAGCGAATAGCGCTTGCAGTTTGAATAGCAAAAGGTTTTCTTTTTGTTTTTTTTTGTTAAGGTGCAATTACAAAAGTTTTTGGTTCTCAAAGATACCTGATAGTTATATCTGTGTATATACATATAACACATAAGAAGACAGTGTATCAAATAACTAGACTGAACTGTTTTGATTTCTTGTTACACAATTCAAAAATTCCAACTTTACGTTTTCTTTTTACTGATGTTGCCCCAAACTCACTTTGCATATAGATATCACATTGGGGAGCTGTCCTCATGTATCTTTGTCGTCCAAATGCCGGGCATTAATTGTGGAGGTAGACTCGATTGTGGTGATGCCATTTTTCTAAAACTGTTCGTCGCACAGATGGAACTCGAGTTGGAACTTGGCTCATAGCCCTTATTGTCCATGCCCTCGATAACCGTAAATTGTGTAGCCATATTCTGGGCGACATGCGAGCCTGGCGACGCCGGCCTGGAGATGGGATGTGTGCGCGGACTACTGATCAAGCACATGCAGATGCCGCCAATGATTGCGAGGGCGGTGTAGGAAGTCTGTGGTATCAATTGGCCAACGACAACTAAGGCACCAATGAACGGAGCACCCAGCAGCCAGAATCGCGCCCAGCATATCGTCGAGAAGGCGAGAATCTTGCGCCTATCGGGATCGACAAGTTCGACGGTGCTCGTCGTCAGTATGGAGAGTGATGTGGAAATGGCCACTTTGGAGATCATAGCCGTACACATGAGCATGGCGACATTCGCATCCAGTGAGACGACACCCGGCTTCGGCACCAGCCAACAGCACCAGGCAAAGAAGCCGGCTAGTATATTAAATATGCCTGCCCAGAGCCACTTACGGGTAGTTTTCATTATCAGATACAGTCCAATAAAGGTGCCAATCATCTCACTGAACCCAGCCACAAATGTGTTGATGTAAAGATGCTCCCGACTGAAGGAGCGAATGTTCAGCAGGCAGCCGTAGTAGACGCCGATGTATAGCGACCATGACAGATGCACACAGATTATATGACGCACAGCCTTCTTACCCTTCCAGATGCTCCACCAGCCGGCGGGCGGTGGGGCATCCATTGCTGTTTGCGCTTGCAACTCCAGCTGCTGATCAATGTCGTGTGGAAGACTGAGGCGTGTGCCATTCATTTCTGCGCACTCGAGCAATATCTTTTTGGCATCCTGAACACGTCCGCGATCAATCATCCAGCGCGGCGAGTCGGGTATCCATCTGCAAAACAAAGATTAAATTCGTTAATTTCAAATCTGAAATCTTTGTTATGCTTCTGTTTATATCATTAAATTCTGAAACCACAGACAATTACTGACTGCTACAAGTAGACGAGTATAAATTCTTAATTTCCCCACACTACCAGTTACGGCATTGCCAGCTATGCGAACAGCGTATGCTAATTAACGAACACTACTTTTTTTATGGATTCAAAACCCAATTTAAAATAGTAAAGATACTTACTGCCACAAATAGATGAGTATCACTGTGGGCCAGGAGATAGCCATATAGAGATGCGACCAACTGGACCAGAAACTGGCCACACCCGGCAACATCATAACGCCGATCGACCAGAACTGCTCGAACAGTGTTGAGACACAGGTGCGATATTTGCCGCCCGTGATGTCCGACACTGGAAATAACACGAAGTAACAGTTACAGTTATATCGATATCACTGAAATAAGTGCTGTGTAATGGCAAACTTACTTATCATGCCACCGGCGGTGTACATTTGTGCGCAGCAGACAGCGGAGAGGCAACGGAAGAACACATGGAGCTCATAGGAGGCGACGTGACCCGTTAGGTTGCCGCAAAAGATTTGGGTGATCATGCCGAAGAGCATAACGCTGCGTGGACTGAAGCTGCAAAATGTCAAATGAAAATTGCCGATAAATTTTCGCAAATTACACCACGGCAAGTTTTGATAAATCAGACTTACTATTTTAACAAATGATTGGCCAGAATGCCGCCGGTGAGCACACCAAACAAATGGAAGAACTGTGTAACCGACACGAGTATGTCGCGCGAGCAAACCAAATCGTATTGGGTGACCACCGATTGGTAGTTGCTCTCGTGCTGGAACTCTGTGCAGGGTATCAAATTGGAGCGGTTTTGTGGCTTCTCCCAGATGCGCGGCTCCTGGGCGCTGTCCTCGTATTTGTAGTAGTGATGCGCATGCTCCTGCGCATCTTCGTACACATTGCAGAAATCAATGCTAAACTCCTGATCCTCCTTCTCCTCCTTTTGCGGATGCGACACTTTGATCCACTGCGTCTGATTCTGTGCACCCAACTGTGTGGGTGGCTTGCAAAAGAATTCACCGTGCCGTGGTGCCGGTGCCGTGAATATAATGCATGCCATGAACCACGATGAGGGTATTTTGCACAGAAAGATTAGCAGCACCGTGCGCAGCTGCCATTTGCCCCAATGGCCCGTAATGCGACCCACTGCATCCACTTTGCTCTGCATTTTCGTATTCGGCCTGTCTGACTTGCCCTCGAGCCGTTCAAAAGTGTCGTACGGATAATGCTTGCAATCCGGCGTATGCTTGTGCGTTGGAGTCTGTGAGTAAAACTCTTCCTCGTTGTTGTTGATGTTGTTATTGTTGTTGTTATTGTTGTTGCTGTTGTTGTTGTTGTTGGGTTCGATAGTTTCCTGGATGTGAAGCGTTGGCGTTGGCGATGGAGGAAAGTTGGTCAGCGAGCTACGACGTCTGCATTCGTTGGGCGTGGCACTGGGCGTGTGTGGAGCAACGGTTTCGTTTCTATTCTTGACAGTGGTTACTGATATGTGTGGATTGCTGGCTCGACGGGGCGTCGACTCGTCGTCCTCCCTCAGGGGTAGTAGTGGTGATTCAGCCTGCGAAGCAATAGAGCAAGATAGAAATTAGTTGGAAATTATCAATAAGAAAAGATCAGCAATGCAAATGCTTTGTATTCAATTAAAACTTTACAACTTTTAATTGAATTTAAACTAAAATAAGTTCTACCTCATGTTCCGTTTAATTTCAAATATAATTTGCCCTTTATTTATTTATTGCCAATCAGTTTATATTATCCTGAAGCTTAATTCCAAAAAGCATCTTTATTTTACAGCTAAGTTAATATAAAAACAGTAATTATTTAATTTCAAACATAACCTCAAATATAGCTAAGATCAATCTTTAATTTAATAAGTGAACTTATTACAAGAGACTGTATTAATATTAGACTTAAAACACAGACAGTGAATTTAGCAGCAAAATAAACTCTGATTAAATCTTTAATTCGCCTTAAAATCAATTAAGCCTCAAATTGAAATTTATTGATTAAACATTTAAACCGACATCAAATCAATTAAGCCTCAAATGTGGAAACAAGAGTTGAATTTTCAGTTAAGTAAAATAGTAATTAAACTTTTTCTTAAACTTGGATTCCATTCGTACTCTTGAGACAAGTGTCTGCATACATATTATAATCGAAATGTTCATTTTATGCAAATTAAGCTTCAATGAAATATTTATAACATATTCATAGAATTAAGCGACAAATTCTATTTATCCACTGACCCAAAACTAACATTGACCACAGCTATGCCAACTACTTTTACACCCACACACATTAGGGACATTCCCTTGAATATGCCAAGTGTTTGATTTATGTGGCATGTGGTTGACTCAAGTGCACATATTGAGCCTTCAACGTCTGGTATTCGAATGCCTGGAACTCAGTTGCCATTCATACTCAGCGGGACAGCAGGTCTGGTGTCAAGGGCTGCTTCCCCAGCATCAATTGAGATGCATCCCCTTGAATCCGGGATTAATGAATATAAATTGCATTTACGCAAAGGCAACACCAATTCTGCATTGCTCTGCTTTCTCTGGCCAATCTCTATTTATAGCGCCCTATTCGAGTAATTTCAGACTCAAAGCCACAGTCAGACATTGTGGTAATTGAGAAAACTAGACATCGTACACTCACTCACACACCCATACACACACACAAACACACACACACTGCCACAAGCTGGTCATCAATGATATGATTGCAATTCAGGCGAACCTTTTGTAAAAGTCGACAGCCGGCAGCAGCTTCAGTCAACTATGTCCTTGGAAACGTCCTTAGAACCAGGTCAGGCTCTTAATGGGCGCACTCTGTCCTGCATACACGTACTGGATATGGAAAATTCGTATACCCTCTTTTAAAAATGTGTTGAAAGGATAGAATGAAGTTGTGCAAAAGTATGCAACGGACAGAAGAAGTCATCTGCGAACCTATAAGGTATATATAAATTACGGATCAGCATCTATATCCGAGTCAATTTAGTCATAACTGTTTGTCTGTCTGCACACTAGAAAACTAGAGACTTAAAATGCAGATTATCGCATTTCACACGCAGATCAATTATATTTAATTTTATTAAAGACTTCCCCAATTCGCTAGTATTGATATAAATCGATTTCCGATAGCAACTGTATGTAACTGTATATGCAACAAAATTAAAATCCGTGTTTTCTTTAGTTTAAAATGTTTAATAGCTGGTTTCAGGGTATCTTTTAGTCGAGCTTTCACGACTCATGCATTCTTATTGATTTTTTTTCACGTTCCCTTGTACATTTTCACATTACGCATACGCCGCGTCTCACATTCATTGCAATATTTTATTTTTGCGTATTTTCCATTCCGGCGACCCATGACAGTCATTAAATCAGCTGTAAATATTTAACCACACACCTCGCACAGCCCTTTGGGCAAGCTATTGGGTTAACAAAGGATGACATTAAGGCGACTTTCAGCGACATTAACATAAAAAATATGACTTTCGCATATTAAATTATTTAACAAATGTATGGTGAATATTTATTTTCTAGTCCTTTAAAATAAAGTCTTTTTTTTTTGCTCAACCGGGAATTCTAATTCGGGTTAGATATTTCTATAAATAAATTAAATTTTACATCTCTCTTGTGATAACCTATAAATGTTTAAAAAGTTACATAGAGTATATAAAATATATAATATCACACGTTGCCACAGCTTATCTTCTAGTGAATCAAGCTCAATGAGCGCATTGCTTCATTCCCCTTAAAGCTACTATAATTGACAAGATCAACTTTTTAAAAAACTTTCTTTACTCTCATTTGCCAAAGTTCAAGTTGCAAGCGAATTTTTCACAGCTCTGAAGTTTGTCAAGTCTTTTTGCTTGGAAATTTCGTTTCATGCTTTATACCCCCTCAACAAAAAACAAGTAAGTGCTGTAGTCGAGTGAGCTCGCTACGATATAGGTCAAGCCAACCTGTTAAATAAATTCTTGTTTTATTGTCAAGCTATCACTTTAAAAATTTTGCACACTTAAGCAAGCTTTGCATAAATGAAAGTGCTTTCATTTTTTATGCCTGACACAGTTGCTGAAGGGTAAAAATAAGCTAAGGCTGCGCATGTTTTCATTCACAAGCCCAAACTTTTTATTGCTATAGCTATGCTTTGTATCGATATTCACGAAACGGAGGCAGTTATCGATCAATTTGATCTGGTTGGGGTATAAGAGAACCTAGAACTCCAAATCTTAATCTCCCCGTGTTCATACAGATGGGCAGACGGACTTTGCTGTTGATTCTGATCAAGAATATACTATATACTCAGATGCTTCCTTCTGCCTGTTACATATATTTGCACGGAACCATTATACCCTTTTTCGTAGTTTTTAATGGGTTCAGGGTATATATAAATAAGACCCTTAGCTAACAAAGAGCCCCGAGCCCTTGAAGCTATGTGTATGTATTTCGAAATGTATATATTTATGAGAAATATGCCAACAATTGCTGACATTTTCAGCTGTGCTTCTCTTTTTTTTACTGTCGCATTTTTATTTTGTCATTATATTTTTTTGGCTCTTTGTTTCGTGAGACAAAACACTAAAGTTAGTTTTGTGTTTGCGGGCTTGCTGTTGTTATTGTTGACCATGCTGCTCTTTGACCTGTTTTTATATTCGCTTATATACTATAAAATAAAGTAGGATGTGCGCATCTGTCTCGAAGGAATTTCTTTATGTATGTCATCACATAACATCTATATGCTCTAAGACTATTTAAGTCACCTAATATTGGCAGCATTATAAGGATATGGGTACTATATTATACTCCAGGATTTATAAACTGACCTTGATTAAAGTGTCAGATCCTATCCAAGCTTTGGATATATGCATAATGCATTTAAACAACTTTCTATATCAGTTTCATGCCATGCATAAATTAAATAAATGTACGAAAATACAAAGGAAAATCAGGAAATGTGGGAGAGGAAAATTCAATGACAAAATCGAGGCACGTAAAAATAGATTTCTAATTTCCATTTTGTATATGAAAGGTCAAACATTGTCAGCCTAGAGATATGCAAGAGTTGTGCTGGAAGAGCCGCAAAGCTTTCGATCTATTTTTACAATCAGTTAAATAAATATGTAAGTTGGTTCACTTAACGGCCGATTGTTCAGTCTGATTGCTGGAATCGACTTATTTATATATTCGGACAGACACTTGCGCAAATAGCAGCAATGGTTTTGACGCTAAACGCCAAATGCCGAGCACTTGCTGATTGGCAGTCGTAAAAAGTAAATAACTGCAAGTAAAATAACCTTTTTTTTTTTATTGTTTTGCATGTGGTCACGTGACGGTTCAATACACCGTTCCTCCTATAAGTAGTTCTATTGAACCCGCCGCCTCAGACGCATTGCATCACGGAGAAGTGTGGAAACAAGTGTTGATATTGTTTAAATAACTGAATATGTATTACTCATAGGAGCGTGCTGTGAATCCGATTTCAACAGCAACTTCAAACTGTCTACTGATTTATGGGGCGTGTCCGCAGGTGGGCGTGGCGTTGTCGCAATCGCCACTCGCCTGTTCAAGTGTCATTAACATTTAGTGGCACACACACACAAAAGAGGTGTCTTTCTACAGCGATTTATTAATTAACTTTGTTGATTGTTTTTCATACACAATTTATACAAATTGTATTGCCTGGGCTTATATCATAAATCTTGTTGGAGTTTTTATTGATTGCAATGAAATTACATTTTTTCAATACACATTTACTTTTCACAAAAGAGAATGGTATTGAAAATGTGTGCATAACAAACTTCTTTTTTTTGTGTTGTAAGAAATAAAAGTTTGTGTTAAAAAAAAGGTTAAAGTTGTGAAAGAAAATACATTAATAATTGTATTGCACCTACCCTTAAGTGTAACTTTTCAATAAAATGCCAAAGCGATTCCCAACGGATATTTATGCCTGTCACTGCATCCAGTTCTTTCGATTTCACATTTTAATAAGCTCAAAAAACCCAAATAATCCGACCATTAATAATTCAAAAGCTGCCTTCAGCTTGACAATGGCATCTTGGCTCGTTACTCCTTACTCCCTGCTCCCTATGCTTTGGGAATGGATGAGTGGCAGGACTCGCAGAGGGTTGGCCATAAGCCAGCGCACATTTTGATATTTTTGCTCCTTTGGCTCTGCTTATTAATTCGCCTCTGCTTGTTATTGTTTACTGCGATTATTAATAGATATCAACTATTTGCACTCTTCGCTGCTTTTCGCAAGCAGGAAATTGATTTTGTTCTCGCCTCTGGGCATTCGCCTATCAATTTGTATCGAATGTCATTAAGTATATGTTACAATGGCCAGCTGAGTCCTTTGGCATAAATTTTACTACAGATTACAATAAGAATTGGGTTAATATTGACCTTATGAACATATCATTGGCTTATTTATTATGCCAACCAGTTTAATTCAATATACGGTCAATTCAGAAACCTGCTTGCTTGAAGAGTGTCTTTTTTTATGTTGTGTGCATTTCCAGGAAGTTTCAATTTGCCAGAGATTATTTAGCTTACGGTCAAAGTGAAAACATTTCTCCGAAAATTTGCTTTGCAATTACGAACATGTCGATAATCTCTTTTTTAAAATATATATTCAATGATTAAGAAACTATTGGAAATTGTTTCTCACCTCCTTCTGAGAATTGGAAAAATTATGGATATATTATTTGGAGAATCCTATTGAATATAGTTGCCATGCGTAATTATATGTGTGGTATTGTAAAAAAAATTTTAATTTATTTTATACAAAGCTCTTACTAAGAATTCTAACAAATTTTGAGAAACTATTTACATTTATTTTTATAGAATTAATCGTGGAATTTCACCGATCATCGATTTGTATCGATATGCATGAAATGGGAGCAGTTATCGATAACCCAAAAATGCGTTATGTGCGCTTGCTACACGAGAATTTATATTTCAAAGCTCTTAAATCGAGTTGTTCATACAGACTTGCACAATTTCATTAAACCCTTTTTCCAATTTAAAATGGGTATTGAAAATAATACTACTTAGCATCAACTGTCAGTTAGACTCAAATCACAGCCTCGCATATTTCACAATGCTTTCGACACGGTTGTATTAAAGACTCAACACTGTTGATTTCCACGAATCGTTGGCATTCTATTTGCACATTATGACAAGTCTGACAGTAATATATACATGGAAAATAACAGTTTAAACCCTGACAAAATAGCCTGACATTGTTACAGACTTAAAACACAAAGTTACATTGTCGAAAATGCTTGATGCTGGCTGACAGTCAAGCATTTTTTTTCCTTTGTTCCCTTTTGTGAATTATGACAGGCAGCAAGGATAAAGCTTAATAGCTGGCTAAGGGCATAACCCAGCTAATTGACATATTAAACTTAAACTCAGTAAGAGCTAATTGGCAGCAGCACAAGGTGGTGTTATCTTTGGTTGCCCGGGCTATATATATATATATATATGTATAGAGTGGGCTGCTCTTTTGCCCTAGTATCCTTTTGCCATTATACTTGCCTAATGAATTATTAATTGTTCGGCCAGGTGGCAACAACAGCACACGTGCCCGGCATATGCTTTCAAAACAAAGCACACACACACACAGTTACTCACACATATACCACCTTTCAAGTGTGTGTGTGCTTGGGTGGGTTTTCACCTGCTCAGGTGTTTTTCTTTGAGCTGCCGTTGACAGCCATGGGCGGCAAAGTTAAATGGGAAAAAGCTGAAGCAGCTGCATACCAAATGCTAAGATAGACTGAATAAAGCGAACACGCCTCCTATTTAACTTCTCCCCCGCCCCTAGCTGGCCCCCTTTCCCACGCTCACTCTGAAGCCATTTTCTTGACTATCATTGTCATGTCATGTGAAAGCACCAAGCTGTTGACGTCTTTTACCCAAACCAGAACAACCTGAGGATTCTACTTGGACAAATATATATATAAATAATTTCAGCTATCTGAAAGCCCTTTAAGGCTATTAAGCTGTGAATCGAAACAGTTAAAGTCACTCAATCAAAGCCCTACAAAATCAGTTAGCCACACAAATTTAATCTCCTGCGCTGAATTCAGCAAATGTTAAACATTTCTCAAAGGACTTGTTCTATATATCATTTATATATATATACCAGTAAATAGGTACTATTCACCTCTATCAAGGTTCTGGCTTAGTCAGCTTTTTTGTCCAACCATTTAGCTGATATTTTTTATTCAGAACTATCCATGAAACTGACAATTGACAGCCCAAGAGTCACGAACTTAGTTATGGCTAGACATAGGCCCAGACAATGGTCACAATTTAATATTTCATTAGTTGACTCTCGCACAGCTGATCAAACTAACGAGTTGCAATAAGCTGATAGTAATAAACAGCAGCAGCTTCCACATTTTTGAATAATATTGATGGCCGTTGATTTATGGCATGTGGCGCGAGAGCTAAGCTCAGTGCCGCTAGCTGGGCACGTGTATGCAAATTTGGTTCCAAGTGGCACATTAATACAAGCAGAAACATCAAATTTGGTGCCCGAAAAGCTGTCAGAGCAATTTGGCACAGCATGGCGTATGCGTATTGTCTGGGAAATTGTTATTAATGTACGTGTGTGTGTGTTCGTTTGTGTAGAAATGAGCGTTGAATAATAATACAGAAAATATATATTCTGTGAATAGCTTGAAAAAAATAGAATATGAGAAGGTTTGGGCAACTAGTGTTAATGGGACAAAACAATCAAGCAAACAATCAATTTCTTTTCATATACAAATAACTTATAAATTTTAGATATAGACAGAAGTACAAGAGCTGAGAAAATATAAAATAATTAGCAGCTTAGTTTTAGCAGGTAGTTTTATTGTAGGTCTGTTTTTATGCAAACAGTTCAATCATAAATCCCAACTCTAATTAAGCAAATTGATATTCTCTTAATATCAAATTAATAACCTAAGAGTGATGCTCACGAAAAGATTTCGGAGAACTGAAATATAATTGTGAAAATTGGCGAATAAAATATTTTATGACCCACGACTTCAATCAACTAATTAATGAGCTATGCCAATAGTAAAATTGTATTTTGTCTTCAATTCTCAGCTTCTGATATAACTTCAACCAAATGTTGTCCAACAAATTGTTTGTGCAGGTGTTTTTTTTCTATTCTATTTCGTTTGGCATGATTTCGATGGTTGAAGTTCATGGGGTCTGTTGCTTAGGCAAACGTGAATTAGATAATCTTAACTTGGCTAGCTTCAAGGTTACAAAACAAAAACAACATTATTGTTATTATTATTATGAGCATTATATTCAATTCGAAAACAGTTTATATGCAGCTGTGCCACAGTTGGACAAAACGAAGCCCCAGCAAAACAAACACGACTATTTTTTTTATTGCCAGACATGCCATAAATATTGACAAGGATATTCCAAAAAATAAAAGACAAAACACCACCAAAACGACCACAGTTTTAGGCTATTTGGGTCTGCTAGTTGAGAGGTTTCACTTGGACTTTGACATTGAAATATAATTGGGCTTTTTTTTATATAAGCTAAAGTTAAATGTTCATCTAAGAAGTCAAAAATACTATCTATGGCTTCAACTGGAACTTGACTAATTACAATATTGTATATGTAAATATGTTATGTGACATACATTTGCTGACTTTTTATAAATATATCTGTTTTTATATACATATATATATATAAGCCATCCCTTAATTTCCTGTGTTTACCCAAACAAATTTCAAATTATTTATGTGAATAGCTTAAGGACCACACATCAGGATGTCAAACAGCGAAAATAAATATGTTGCATTATTTCTGCATATTCAAAGAATTCTCATGCCTCACATTTTTTCGCACGCACAAAAATATATCGACATTTCCCATATTTCTTCCAGAAATTCTGATTTGGATTATTTGGTTATTGTTGATTAGCGAGGCAAGGATCGGGAAATCAACATGGCCAAAGCAAAGAAGACGCATTTGGGGAAAACAACACACAAATTACAACTCAAATGCCTATGTTTTTTTATGTTAACGTTGTTCTTTTTTTTTGCTTCCTTCCTTCTTTTTAGCTGTGCATAAACAACAATATTTGTCCACCTTCGTGCTCAACCAAGAAAACAATGAATCATTTGACCTTGATTTTGTCTATAGATGGTCGGGCTTTCATTTATATAATACACCATCAAGTATTGATGGAAAATTCAAACGCTGCAAAGTAGGCATCGTTTTCATTAGGCCCCATTCGTAAGCCCTTATTATTGTTTGGCCTAAAGCTGACTGTGCACATTTCTATAAACCGAAGCAAACGATTTGCATACTAAAACTACACACTGCTTTTAAGTGAATGGATTGTGTTCCTTATAAAGTCTAAACGAAGTCGCGTAGGGAAAATACTCACACACAACCACACACTCAATTCATTATATGCTATGCAGCTGATTTATGTCATGGGAAGTCATAAAATAAATCACAACTTTTGATGAGTAAACTATTTCCAAGCTACCCAACCACATTTTGGTAATCCTTTTTTATTTCAGCTATTAATTCTTTAAATTCACTTCATTTGCATGTCGAAAGCCCATAAATCAATGCAAAACCTTTTAGTCTTAACATTAAGTGGCAAATGCCGCAAACTTTTTGGAAAGTCAGCATAAAAATGTAACAAGAAAAGCGGTGAGTGCTTATACGATCTGATTATGTTTATCATATTTTTGTCGTTGTGGCCTTAAAGAAGAAAATTCAATTTTCGTCTTGGCAAATATTGAAATTGAATTTAAATTTGTTTAGTCAGCCTTAAAATAGATGTTATTACTTAATTTTGTTTGCCAGACTTAAGTGCATTAACATAATTATCAATTTACGCATTGTGGCAGTGAAATATTGTTATCAAGAAAAGTTAAGTGCTTGGCATCTGTTTTGGCTCTTATATCTGTTCTCTATGTTTAGTATGCTGGACAGAAAGCATAATGCGCAACTCAGCTGAAAAGTATGCAATATATATATTTTTTTTACGATACACATCAAGTCAAAGATCCACTTGCAGGCGTCAGTCATAATATCCTGCCCATCCATTTCATAGCTCAAACAGCTCAATTGGTTGCTGCCAACTGGGAGCTAGGAACTGGGATGAAATTGTGTTTGGTCGCCGGCTCGAACCACTTTTGATAGAGCGAGCAGCTTATTTTCTGTCATTTATTTACACAATTGTTTCGTATATTAACTTTGGTCATTGTTCTGACTTAATTCTCTTATAACTGTGAGCGATAATAATTGCGGCAATTTGTGAAAATCGCTCCTATTATATTCGTAATACGAATTGTGATTACATTACAGGTATATTAGCAAGGTTTACAAATAATCAAAGGTGTTTCTCTCTCTTTTATTCATCTGTTTGCATTTAATCTTGGAAATGTGATTTGCAAGCAGTAAATATCGATAAGCTTCATTTGCATACATTAAATGTGAATATAATTTGCAAGTTCAAACTATCCAAGACAAGAATCGATTCTGCAAAATAGCATACATAATTTATATCGTTTTGCTGTGCGCCAGTTATTCCGGCTAACTAAAACTTTGAACTTATGCTGCCATTTTTATGCATGGCGCCTTTGTCACTGATAAATTGGTTTCAATTTCTTTTGTTAAACGCAAATTGCGTTGTCCAAGTTGTCAATGATTAAAGTTTCAAATGCGTGGCGCGAGCAGCGGCAAGACTTGCTGATTAGCAGAAATAGGACGAAAAACACGTAAAACGAAAATGTGCTGCTTTAATATATATAATTTAGATTAAGCAAGCGTAACCACAGGCATACACACACACACACACTCATACACCCACTCAAATAAAAGAGGCGTTGCTTTTTTGCTTTTGCTTTTACGTTCTTCATCCCTCGATTTAGGAGGAATTCTGTGGGGCATTGTAAAGCAAATCCTAAGTTGAAATGGTTTTGCATCTAACTTCAAAGCATTCTCAGTGATTTTCATCTGATTAAAGGCGAAATTCCACAAATATCAGTGAGGAATCTGTGTGTCTGTTTGATGCAGTTCGTTTGTCCTCTATAATAAAATATTTAAAGTTCCCGACCGCAAATCGGCTTAAGTTCATTGCTCGCCATGGGGTTCACAGCACTTGAGAAACGAAAATGAAATGTCATGGAAAACATATCCAGGGGTGAAGCAACTGTCCGTAAAAAAGCGAGAGAAAAAACGCAGCTGAAATCGACAGTCACTCGAGCAGAACTAAGTTAAATAAAGGCAATTAAAAGTTAAGCCGCTAAAGTACATTTCCTATTTTAAATTTCAATGTGAATTTGTCGAGCTGAGCTGTAACTTTTACCCAGTTTTGAGTTGTTTTGTTTGCTCTTTCGCCTAACAAGCTTTGACCTAGGCCAAGAGGCAGACTAAATGGTTAGGTCCACAGTCGATATAAGTTTGCTCATCAGGTTTGTTGTTTTTTTTTCGTATTGGGTGGACAATAAAGTTTTTGTTCGTACCATAAAAGCCTTCATTTTCCCCAGATTTGCTGCCTCTATCTTTATGGCCATATAAGTGAAAGTGTGCGGGTGTGTGTGTGTGTGTGCTTTTTTGTGTGTGTACGTGTGCACATTTGCCTTTTATGAAATACTTTGCGTATAACAGTTTTGGGCCAGCATCAGTGCCTGAAACTGTTCCGAATGTGCAATTAGCATAACAAATACTCCAAAAAAGCTCTTTGGCTTTTAGCCAAATGCAATTTAGGCTTAGTTCCGAACTCCTTCCCTCGTTCTACTTTGCCATTCGTAATTTCTGCGTTTATTTTATTGGCAGTTCTCATTTTGGTTCGTTTCAGACAAAGCTATGCAAATTTGTTTTGTCTCCCCTTAACAGCTTCAACAGCTTTTGACAACCTTATGCAAATTGCTCTGCATACACCCAATATTGAGATGTCAAACATATAGAAATACATAGGTGAAAAGAACTTAAATATATATGAGTAAGCAAGTAAACTTTGGCTCAGCCTCGCCCAGGTGCGAATTTTTTTTTTTGGCATATTAGCAAACATCTTGGAAGCTTAACCCCTAAGAATTTTGCACCGTCTAAATCGTAAAAATCGATTACTCCTACAGTTTTAGTCATCGCTTAAAGTTCAAAGTTCACCAAATTTTGATTGAATACATAAAAATAAAATTAAGACGGTTTTTTTGTTCAATATGATTGCAACTGAACTTTGTGCCGGGAACAGAGCATTAGCAGTCGAGCTGTCACTTTTCTTATATCTATTATGTGTCAAGAATACTCAATTCGATTAATGCTCAAACTATTCGAGATGTACAGAAGATCAAAGTGTGTATATGCACTTTGTATGTAGGGCACGACCATTGCTCCTGCTGTTCCTTTTCCCTGCTATACTAAAAGAAAAGCCTCAAAAAAATACAATTTGAATAAATCAGATTCCGTGGGTAATTTATACAGGCTTATGAAACGCGTGTCACATGTGAAACTAAGTTGAAAATTCGTGAAAAAACTAAGCGAAACTTGCTTCAACTCCAAATGTTTTAGAGAGTTATTTGATAGTCGTAGATACCCTTCCCTAAAGAGGTTTCCAGTGAGCCCTCATCTGTCAGCTGTTGACGCGGCACGTGTTTCCCTCACTGCCTGAAATTAAAGAGCTATGCAAATATTACGCATACGACTGCGTCACAACACTTAATTAAAAGGCAAATCGTGCAATTCAACTGGTTTTTTATATAGTTTTATATTCTGCCTATTTTTTTTTTGTTCGCTGATGTCATTCACTGTTAAGTAATTTTAATTCAAAACAGCCGCACCGACACGGCTCTATCCTGGCAAAATTTACTTGGAGCAACAACTCAAAGTGTATATATTTTGGGAAAAAAAGTGTAAATTTATATATACTTATTACTGGCAGACACCTACACATAGAGCATAAATTATATAGTTATTTACTTATGAAAATTTATAAGGATCGCCATTTGAATTTATTGTCGGGTTAGCTTTGTAAAGCATTCCCCCAAAATGTCGCTTGTGCAATTTTTCGCTTCTCATTAAAGTTCATTAGTCTCGCTGGGACGTGCAACGGTTTGGGTAGGCTAAACTTTATATTATATACTGTGTAAATAATTTAAAAAGATGTGATTAATTGCGTACTGTCATGCAGGCCTTGTTCTGCTAAAGTAGGCATATATTGTTGAGCACTTGCTGGGGGAGTTGTGTGAAAGGACGGAAAAAGGTGCCTCACTGAACTCCCCAACTTTTTCATACTTAGAGCTGGCTATATATGGGCCAAATCTGAAACCCCTATTACAGCGCCTGTGCTTACGACATTAAAGGAATTTATTCATGAAATGAGCTCACAATTTAATCATAAACTCAACTGTTAATGCTGCGTTAACTCGTGAACAGCAACGGCAACAGCAATATTAAAGTGCTTATTAAACGACTTTTTATGGTAGACTAATAGGTATCATTATAGACAATTTATTTAATTGAATATAATTAAGCAGTTAAGAATCATCGAGTTTGTACACAGCTCTTATATTTAATCAACTGCCAAGACTGTCCTGCAATAAACCGCATAATTTTTGACGCAGTTTATTATTCTTATCATTGAAATAATTATTTCTACACTAAAAAAAAATGGCTCTGTGTTTTTATGAATTTATAAAAACTATGTTGAGTTGTTTGTGCCAATGTAAGAATTATGTATCCAGACATAAAACACTCTTGAAATTATACATATTTATTCAATTTGTATTAGCAAAAAGTACCCTCGAATTAAGAAAAGAAAATGCCTACTTTTTAGAAATATACTATCTGAATAATAAGGTCGATAACGCTTGGCGCCAATATTATGGCAATTTTCTAAAATACGGTGCGGCTTTTTGCTGAGTGCAGCATTAAGCCCGCAAATGTAAGCTGTAATTAAATTATGAATTTAGCTGACAGAGCAAGGCTTAACAAACGCAAAGATTGACAGGAGCAGGATCTAATTAGATCCAGGCAAACAGGAAGAGACTGATAATCTAATATCCACTGCCATTCGACTTAACTTGGCTGTTGGCACAAACAGCAGATAAGCCAATTCGCAGAGCTGCCACAATTTATGCCCTTTGCTGTTGTGTCTGTTTGCTTATAACATAGCAAGTGGCCTGATTAGGGTATCCAGTTTAATATCTAGTTTAATGATGCAAGTACCGTTGTCTCCTCCTCATCCTCGTCCTCATCCTCATCCTCGTCCTCATCCTCATCATCATCATCAGCGTTATCCTCATCATCGCCATTGTCGGCAGCTGCGTTTCGCATTTCATCGGTTCGCGACGCTGCTGGCTGTGTTGCCAGCTTTTCGCTACTGCTACTGCTGCCAATGGCACTGGTGGAGCCGTTGTTGCTGCTGTTGTTGGTCAGATTGCCGAGCAGACCCTGACCATGACCAATGCCAACATTGGTTTTATTGCCGCTACCATCGCCGCCATTGCTAATGTTCGTGGGCATAGTGGAAAGGGTCGGCCGGCAAGCGGAAGCGCGCCTTTTTACCCTGCTAAATTGTCAATTATAGGCGGCATTTCATTCAAATGCCAGCACTTTCACTTTCACAACAGCTAACACACACGAACGCACACAAATGCACACACACACATGCCACTACTGGCCACAGCTGTGGCTATCAAAATATTTATGCGCTTTTGATTTGCGTTTTTATGTCTCAAGTGTTTAAGCGAACTTAATACATCAATTCATCGGAATGATTCCAATTTTATAAATGTGCAAAGTTGATTGTATTTTGAAAATACAAAAACATATGCTTAAGATTTATTTTCAGAAAACATACGCCGGCTAGCCTAAATATTTTTAAACAGATTTTTTTATTTAGCTATTTTAATATTTTATAGTTGCACAGTTTGTTTTTTTCATAAATTTGACAGAAGATTTCAGACACTTTCTTCACATTTTGAAATTTGTCTCTTGTTGGCATGCAAACGAATATTTTTGCTTATTAAATATTTATTTTTTAATAAATTTTAAATTTTTTAAGCTTTTTTTCACATTTTGAAAATTAGGCAAAACGAAACGTGTTTAACTTTCTATGCTAATAAAATTTGTGAAAATGGCAGCGTCCGCTTTTCACAAAATTGTCGTCTCGTGCTGCCGTTCGCCCAACGCGCAACTGATTTGCCGAATTGCGGCTAAAAGCTCAGGATCCCGCAACGAGCCAACTTCGAACTTCGGCTTTTCCTGGCAGTTTTCCCGAAGTCGAGGCGCAAAAGTGAAAGCTTTTCCACACACACTCACATACATTGACACGCACACTCCGCCTTCAACTTTAGCTCCATTCATGACCAGGGTTTCAACTTGGCCCCCAAAAAAAGAAGTTTCTTGCGCGTTTTTCACTCTTGTTGCGCGAAGTTGATGCTTTGAAGTTTCACACACACTGCTGTTGTGCACAACCCACTTGGGCAGCATAACTGTGCCCACTTGCCCCGTGCTGCGTTCATTTTCTGATTTGTTTTTGCAATATTTATTGTTGATTAGCTCTCGGCAAATTATTTCTATTGTTCGCCTAAATGCAAATTACGTTTCGTGCATGGCTCCGCTTTCATTTGTTATGGACTACACAAAGAAAGAAGCCCCATCAAAAAGTGCACCCAAGCCGAGTTCAACAATTTGCAAACAATTCGCAAATATCAAGCCCCACACAAATTGCTAAATTGCTGACGCACGTGTCACCAGGTGCAATGCGCGAATAAACAATGAATTCCATTTCATTTTTCCCTTTTTGGAAACAACGCGAATTATGACTTACAGCAGTGTAGTAAAAAAGGGACGAATTGAATAAACAACCGTTACATAACAAAGACCTTAATGAAATTCATGGCCATCTTTCGATGCGACACCAAGAGTCTTACAAAAATGTTATTTAAGAGAACATTTTAAGGTTTGTTTGCAAATCACAGGATCTACAATTTAATCCTTGAAGCAACGCAGCTCAAGGGAAATCGTAATTGAAAAAATTCTGTTGACAACGACGCCGAATTGAAAATGGTTGTTAAGCAGCTCGAAGCAATTTTGAGAAACTTCACCAAAAGTTAAGCAACAAACTTTAAAGGGAATTGAGTAAAGGCCTAGAAATAATTTAAGGAAATCTTTTAGCTCACGCAAGATGATAACAGGCTTATAATATAATAGTGTAAAAGTCTACTATACTATTATACTATACTATATAGTGGAATATGAAATTCCATGCCTAACCACAGATTCAGCATCTTAAAAGCATCAACAAATAAATTAATATATAATTTAAAATATTAAACACCATTGCTGACAATAGTTGCTTAAAGCAACTTTTGCTAATTGCATTATAAAATCTATATATTAATATATTCAATCAGCATCTTAAACTTAATGTAAAACTTATAATTGAAGTCCCTTCAGCCTCCTTTTATTACCTATCTAATTTGAATGATTTATTAATTAAGATATTGAAAACTGTGTTTTGAATTCGCTGCGCTTGTTCTTTTTATTGTTTTCTATTGTTGAATTATTTATTTACAAATCTAATTCACCAGCTCACTCTCAGGTGCTAATAAGTTTTTGAACAACAACTTCAGCAAGACACAGAAAGTTAGTCTCTGCCACGTGCAGTACAAAAAATAGATTACGCATACGCCACGTGCCACCGAAACTTGTTTACGAGTTGCGTACAATAAAATGTAAACAGCTCAAGAAGTTGACAAGGAAATGAAAACTCAAACGAAATCATGTAATACAAGTTGCAAACAATTTAATTTGCTTACAGCTTGTGGGCTCATGCAAAGACTGAAACGGTTGTAATTAAATTTGTGCCCTGTGTGTGTTCATATCCTGTCTTCGTCCTCTGTCATATGCGTGAATTTAATGCTCTCTATGAAAATTGCTGCTGCAATTAGAGACACGCAAAATAAGTTTTTGTGAAAACCATGACCTTGGGAAATTATACTCGATTTGATATCTCAAGTTTAGTCATAAGCTGCAAATAAATCCACGGCAACTTGGCTTTGAAGGGCAAATAGCAAACTTGCTAAATGTTGAAAGGGAGACGTCGTCTTCTAGTCAACGCCATTATCTGGCATACTAAAAGCTTTTCAAATATGCCTCCTCCTAATTTCCATGCCAAAACTCATTTGTGTTTTTTTATGTGAAACACACTTTTTATTGGTTTATTCTTTGTATATTCTATGTAAATTTCATAAAAACAAACACATTCAGAATTGCGCCTTAGCGGAATCGAAATTTATGAATGAAATCTTTTTTAACTTTCTTCCGATTTGGTATCTCAAAAAAAAAAAAAAAAAATTAGATTTCATATTTTGGATATACATATTGTTTGTTGTTATTTGTTTTGTTTGTGTTTATAATGAATAATGCAAAAAAACAAAATGTTTTCCATTGTGTGGGCTCAACGACCTGTACTTCAGCACATCAACTAATTACACACATTAAAATAATTATGGGCTGATTTGTGCTCCCCCAATATTTGATAATGCTACACTCTCCACGTGATTCATCTGAATACAGTCGAGACCCGGACGTAGCTGCTTAAGATGTATACAATACATTTATGGACTACAACGAATCACCTGCACTTTAAGCATCGTAATCTTGATCTCCACTCGGTCGCGTGGCGAGCTGCTGGCACGTGTAGGAGACTTAGATGGAGACTGTGTCGGAGGCGGAGACTGCACTCCCAGCTCTGTGCCTTGATTTTTGTTGGCTATTGTGGCAGTTGCAGTATAATCGTGCTGCAGCCCCTCCTCCTGCGCCTCAGCCTCCTTTGCCGCTGCCATTTGAAATTCACGTTCGGTGTTGCCCTTAGCTAAGATTAGGCTGGCATCGGGATGTAGAAAACTCATTGTGTTCTAAAACTACGATTGTTTTTTTAATCAAACTTCCACTTTTAAGTATTTTTGCGAGTATTCAACAACTGTTGATTGTGTAATTTGTGGGTGTTTAATGCACTTTATATAATCGTAGAAAATATTGTTTTTTTTTTTTTTATTAGCAAGTCAACACAGTGTGCAATTAATTTGATTTATAATCAAAGAGTATGAGAGCAAAAGAACAACCGAAGAACCGAAGAATGCCGAGACGCACTAAGGCCGAGGTAAGGGCCATCACTGCTTGTGATGCTTGTTGCTGCTGTGGCTGCTGCTGTGGCTGCTGCTGTGGCTGCTACTGTTGCTTCTGATGGGTGGCAAAGTGTCTAGATTTCCGCCTGTTGCGCTCCGACCACATTAATATAGATATTTATAGATTACCGTTCAGCAGCAACATGCTGCCCAAATGATCATTATGCATGCTGCACTCGACTGCAATTTCCGTACTCAAAGTCAAGTTCAAGTTTACTTGCTTGGCTAACAAGATCAAGAACAATACAACATAAGAGAGAGAGGAGAGAGAGAGAGAGAGCATCGCTCGAATTCATGACGCTCTGTGTTGTAGTTGATTGTATGTTGGTTCCTTGCCGCTGGTTGCCAAAACTACAAACTCATTCAATTTGTGGTATTGCACATATTACGTCTGCGCTTGTTCTGTGCCAAAAATGACCAAAAATAAAAGAACAACTAAGAATGCTGTGGCCGACTACGATGTAGCCTGTATCCAGCTGTTAAATATATGCTGGCTTAATTGCCAACATATACCTTTAAAATAAGCAGAAAAAGATGAGAATAAAAAAACTCAATTATCGATAAAATTACTCAAAACTTGATCTGCGCTGGGAATATATCTTTCAAGTTGGAAGTCTCAATTGATCCTGATCAAGAATATGTATACTATACTCGGAGATTCTTCCTTCTGTCGTTCTGTCGTTTCCACAAAATCATTATACCCTTTTTACACATTTTGACTGGGCTCAGGGTATAGCAACGCACATACGCCGTGTCAGCCAACAATTCTTTACTCTCGTTTCTCATTTCATTTCGTTTCATTTCATTTCGTTTGCTTAAGTGTTTTATTATTTTTTTTTTTGTGCTTGCTGTTTAGGCTTTTGTGTTTTTTCCTTTTAATGTTGCTTTCGTTCAAGTGGCAGTCGGTGTTGTTTGTTTAGTATTGCACGACAAGCATTTATTTGTTTAAATTCTAATACTTGTTGTTGTGCTTTTTGCTTTTTAACAATTATCCCACTCATCGGCACAAGCCAAAGCCTTATCTAGCATCAGACAATGTATATACATATATACTATAAATATAAATATATATATTTATATTGTATATATATATATATTGTGCTTAACACGTTTTTTGCCTCACGTTTCTGACTTAGGTTTGTTCAAACAGCTAGCTCGATTTTAAGATTGTTACTGCGATCATGATGAGTACTTCAAATAAAATTATAATCACTTTATTAACTAAGTTTATTTAGTGCAATTACCTAGCTCTTGTCGTATTATAACTGCTTATTTAATTTCTTGCACTTTACTGACCAATGGGTTTACCATATAGATTATATCACAATTTCAAGACTTGGCTTCTATATCCTTTCTATTCATCTTTTATAACTCATATATTTTCTTAGCTTTGATTGCCTTCTTTCTAGTTTTGCCACTCTTACTGCTAAGAAATTTAGTGTCCATACTGAATACAAGTATTTTATCCTCTCTGAATATTATACTCCGATAAATTAATAAGTCAATCAATGTTCGCTTTAAGATCATTTCATGCTTTTCAGTTTACATTATTTAAAATTGTCACCAGCTATCGATTTTAATGCATACACTCTTAGCTGTGAGTTTGATGCACTAAGTAAGTCAAGCATGAACATTTGAATTTCCCACAAATGTGATTTAATATTCCATTTGCTAATTTACATTGAATTATGCATGGATAATATACAAATATATATTTTTTTCTCTTTTGTTTTTTTTTTGCTATAGCATAATTTGCATACACGTGAAGCTGAAAAGCCACGATAACAATAACAACAACAACAGCTTGCAACAAAGTACAAAAAAATACAAACGTAACCCACTTTCCGCATAAATCCCATAATACGTAATTTAATATACACACACCTACTTATTTTGCACCAATGAATCTTATGCTGCTATAAGATCGTCTCCATCACTGCAATTAGTCATTAATTAAAACAAAACAACAGCAAATTAAAGCATGGATTTTTATACATCGTATTTATACCAAGTGAAAAACCGAGAGGTCTCGAGAATAAAAATCGTGAATATGACGTAGGCGTGTTAAGCTCTGTTCTCCATAAGTCATTTTAATTGCTATGGTTCATTATGGATGCTTAAATGTGGGGGAATTTCGAAACCAGCTTAATACAAATACTAAATACTTGCTTCAACTGACTAGACGGTGTGCTTGCTGTGGACTGCATTTGCTTAAACTGTTCCCAATCTGTTAAGTATTACATCAGTAATATATATATTTATATATAGTAGATATTATATATGATATACATTGTATAACAGTCTGATCTCGTATCTTTCATGCACAAGCGCAATCAATAACAACAACAACAACAACAAATGTTTCTTTTAATTCTTTTAATGCATAATTCATTGATCGGCGTCATGTGCAAATCGCGCGACGCTATATTATTATATATATATATATATATATATATATGTATATATGTAAATATATTTGTATATTCCCCTGAAGCCTGTGGTTTCCCACAGACAGCGCTCTAATAATTATATGGAATATTTTATAGCTGCTAGGGCTGACTAGCCGTAGACAATTGCAGATACACATTGTCTACATGCAATAAACCACAAAATAAATTGCTGTTTAATTAATGTATTACAACAAATCGTGAAATTCTATTTTTACTGTCAAATAAGCAATATTAATCAATAATTCTTGCGTTACATTTACTGAGTAACAATTGTCAGTTAACTAATGATGATTGCTCCAAAGTTCAACTTTACCTTTGGGATTTTCCTTGTAAGATATGAAATCATATCTGAAATACTTAATGCACTTAACCTATACTCCATATCAGTAAGGGATTTTATATTTTCATTAGCTCTGTCAATATTTAACTAATTTTAATTTAATTTGAGCATTGTATACTGTGATGTTAATAATGGTTGATAAAAATAACTAATAATTTTGAGATTTCGTTCAAGTTGATAAATCGTATTCACACTTTTCCCATCTAAAATCGTTGAGTTGCTTACCTACTTGTTGTTTGAGTATCACTGTTATCCAGTCAGGATTAGTTTGCTTTTCTTGGTATCATATTCGTTTGCACTGGCTTGAGCACTAGAAATCACTGATTAAGGATTATTCCTTTTCACTTATTTAATGCGTGAGATTTGAACTTCTTTTTTGACCATCGATTTTGAATCGAAGTCCGTTCGCAGCGAGCATAAAACGGATACTGATCGCAATATCGTTTCGCGGGTTTTCTTCACACTTCACCTAAGGTGCCAAAACTGAGGCACTAGTTTCTACACTCACTCACGCACTTGCTCAACAATATCGCCAACTGGCTTTAAAAAAGATATATATATATATATTTGTATATATGATAACTGTATATAAATATTAAGCAAATATTTATGTTAATAAACAGCGAATTAAAAGAAGTGCGATCTGTGATCGCAGATCAACGAAAACAGCGCGCTTGTTTGCTTTAAGAATTTAGCGCTTGTTGCGAAATGAAAACCGTTTTTGAAACTGAACTCAACTCACGGACTGAGGTCGCGAGCCAACCGACACCCAGAACAGAAGCGCCAGCAGAAAAAAAAAACAAATAAAACAACAACAACAACAGACCTAGACAATCGGCAAATCAACGAATAGCGATTGCACGATCGGTTTTAGCTGATGGCGTCAATGACGCAGAACGCTGCCAATAACCGAACGACAGAGCTCGGCCGATTCGTTTTTCCCACTCGGCCAGCCGACGGTACACGAAGCAGGTGCATGGATGTTTTAGCCAGTTAACGAGCTTGGAAATTTTTAATGCACGCGCCGCTCATGTTTCGTTAATTTACACATGTTCGGGTCGGGGTATACAAACCAAAGTATCGATTAGTTAAACCAATCATTTTCCTGATTGACTGTAACATATTATCCGGTTTGGTTCGTTTGTCTTCTTCTATTTGGCTTTCTTTTTGTTCCCTATCTAGTCTCACATCATACGATGCATTCGATTAACATTCAATTGCTAACTTACTAATTAAGTTTTAGCTTGTTTTTAGCATTTTCGTCAAAGAGCAAAAAAAGGTGTCACGTTTATTTGACAGTCGTGCCAATATTTCTCGCCTGATAATCGTTTTCAAATAATTCGAGTTCAAAAAAGTAAGAAGTAATGATATTAATCAATATTTTCCTGCCTAAAAATTAATAGGAAACGATTGTTTGTTACTTTTATGTTTCTCATCAGATCGATTTCAAATGAAATTTTATTGAAATTTAAAGTTTTTTAAAATTGCAATGAAACTGTAATAAAAAAGGCTAATAAGCGTTTGATAGAAATCAAAATATAATAATGTTGTTTACACTCAATTTTATCTCACTTATTTTTTGTCACTTTGTCGTGTTTCTTGTGAAATGAGTAACACGATTTGCGGATTCGCGTTGATCATTTGTTGACAACAATCAAATTTATGCTAATTACTTAAGACGATTATTTTGGCAACTGTTAAGGTTGACAACACAACAAAGCCAAGTTTAAATAATGCAATATTTTGGATTGAAGAAGGGGGATGTGTTTAACCTTGTTATTGAACTCGCTGACTGTTTGGTCGTCTTTTGGCTTCGACGTGACGTCTATAAGCAACAACAAAGTTGACAACATTTAGCGTGAAGAAAATTTTTCAGATATTGTATTAATTTATTTTTTTTTTTCGCAAGTATTGCTAATTTAATAAATGTTGTGTTTTTATTTACAATTGAAATTAGCCAATTTTACGCTATTTGCATATAAATTTTGCATATCGTTAAGCATGTATGTCAGCCTTAATAGATAATGATCATATCAGAAATTCCCTGGGTTGACAACTGGAGAAATATATTTACTACACATATATATAATTATGATAAATAAGACAAATGTTTGATTCAAAACAAATTATGTCACGCTAACTTCTGAAGTATATTTCCACGTTATCCAGTCGTTAAATGCAATTTAAATATGTGTGTGCAATCATTTGACATATTCTAAAGCGTAATTGGCAGGTGTGCATTTTCTCAAATTTATCAAATTTAGCATTGGCAAATAAAATATATTAAAAGAATAAATTTCTTAATTCAAGCAAGAGTTTTTGTTACTACAAATATTGTTGGCATTACGTATAAAGCTTTTTTGCCTGCGACTGTCACGTATCGACTGCAGGACTATGTCCTTTTAATGGCTTCATTCCATAAGAGGATACGGAACCCTTGGAAAGGGATAAAAGCTTTGTCTGGTTATAGGATGCATCGCTAAAATGAGATGATGATGTTTCCTGACTTTTCCTTTGGGCTTCATGAGATTGAAACTTGCCGTTGAGTGTACAATTCAAAAGTAAGAATATTGCGACGTTTTTATTCACTTCAAACTTTTGACAATAGAAATGAGAACTTCAGTTAAGCGTTGAAAATTAAATAATTATATTTTTTATTAGTTATCAATGTAAAACAAGACATAATATCATAAGCAATCAATCTATTTATTTTACAATTAAAATCTGCCCGCTAGGCAAAACTAATTAAATAATAAATTAAAAAATTTCTCTAATAGGTTTTAAACTCGAAATTTTCGTTTGTAACATTCACCTTTTGTCCTTTGCTATTACGCGTTTCGAATTCGAATTTACAGCATAATGGTAACATTTACCATTTTGTCAGCCACCAACTGCCACTATTGCTATGACACCAAATATCGACATCCCGCCACAAAGTATTTGCTTATGGTGCTTATGGCGTCAGGTCACACTGAAGTTACTTGCGTCAAGTTTGCTGAAAAAAAAACATTGTTAGATTTTAGTGCATTGCAGTGGAAAAACGGAGATGCCGCCCACTATTAACAATTCGGCGGTAAACAGCACTGCGGAAAAGCGACCGCAGCGTCAAACAGAACGCAAGTAAGTATCGCCTCAAAGGCAGCAGCCCCCGTTTACTTTGCTAAGCATGTCACTTGTTGCAGGTCCGAGATAATTTGCCGCGTTAAATATGGCAATAATCTGCCGGATATTCCCTTCGATCTGAAGTTTCTGCAGTATCCGTTTGATAGCAATCGCTTTGTGCAGTACAATCCCACATCGCTGGAGCGCAACTTTAAGTACGATGTGCTCACGGAACACGATCTTGGCGTCACAGTGGATCTCATCAATCGCGAGCTTTACCAGGCGGATTCAATGTCCCAACTGGATCCGGCGGATGAGAAACTGCTCGAGGAGGAGACAATGACGCCAACGGATTCGGTGCGTTCGCGTCAACATTCACGCACAGTGTCCTGGTTGCGCAAATCCGAATATATTTCGACAGAACAGACGCGCTTCCAGCCGCAAAATCTGGAGAATATTGAGGCCAAGGTGGGCTACAATGTGAAGAAGTCGCTGCGCGAGGAGACGCTATATCTCGATCGCGATGCCCAGATCAAGGCCATTGAGAAGACGTTCGTCGACACAAAGAGCGACATCACCAAGCACTATTCCAAGCCGAATGTGGTGCCCGTTGAGGTGTTGCCCATATTCCCCGACTTCACCAATTGGAAGTATCCCTGCGCTCAGGTCATTTTTGACAGCGATCCGGCGCCACAGGGCAAAAATGTGCCCGCACAGTTGGAGGAGATGTCGCAGGCCATGATTCGTGGTGTGATGGACGAGAGTGGTGAACAGTTTGTCGCCTACTTTTTGCCGACAGAGCCAACGCTGGAGAAGCGTCGCACCGACTTTGTCGCCGGCGAGCTCTACAAAGACGATGAGGAGTACGAGTACAAAATTGCGCGCGAATACAACTGGAACGTCAAGACAAAAGCGTCCAAGGGTTACGAGGAGAACTACTTCTTTGTCATGCGTCCCGACGGCATCTACTACAACGAGCTGGAGACGCGTGTGCGTCTCAACAAACGGCGCGTCAAAGTCGGACAGCAGCCAAACAACACGAAACTGGTGCGTATTAAAATTCATAATTCCCAATTGTCCAAATCAGATTTTATATATCCTCATATATATTACATGTATTCCGCAGGTGGTTAAGCATCGTCCGCTGGATGCCATGGAGCATCGCATGCAGCGCTATCGCGAACGTCAATTGGAGGTGCCCGGTGAGGAGGAGGAAGAGGAGGACGATGAAATGGAGGTGGATGAGGAACAAACGCAGGTGGTGCCTGCAGCGGATGTGGCTGTTAAATCAAAGACTGCTGCAGCGGTCGAAGATGCAGCAGCTGCTGGTGGCTCAACGCCAACGCCCGATGCACAGGTGCAACGGGAGCGACAGTCTCGCTCCCGCACGCGCTCCGGCGGCTCACGTTCACGCACACGTAGCCGCAGCGGTAGCGCCAGCGGCAGCGGTTCCCATAGTCGCAGTCGCAGCCGTTCCAGCTCGGCCAGTGGCTCAGGCTCACGGGCCAGCAGCCGTTCCAAGTCTGGCTCCCGCTCGCCAAGCGGCTCACGTTCGCGCTCCAATACGCCCGCTGGATCGCAGAAGTCGCGTAGTCGCAGTGCATCACGCAGCCGCTCAAAATCCAAATCGAAATCTAAGTCGAAATCCAAGTCACGCAGTCGCAGTCGCAGTGCATCTGGATCGCGTTCTGGCTCGGGTTCCCGCTCACCCAGCCGTTCGCGCAGTGGGTCACCTAGCGGGTCCGGCTCAGGCTCGAGCTCTGGCAGCGGCACCGAGGAGGAATAAACACAATAACAATAACCGTAATTCGCAAACTTTTGCTTCTAATTTAAGAGAGAACAATACACAAAATGTACACAAAAACAAATAACACTAAGCTAATTGTAAATCTTTGGTCTACGTGGCTACGTGGCGTCCATGAGGAAGTGACGAAAGAGCTCTCCGTCCGAGCTGGGCTGCTCCGGCTGCTGTGGTGGCGAATAGAGGCGCAAATTCTGCAGCTGCTGCAGCGGTGAACTGCTGCCATCGAAGTGCACGTTGCAATTGTCCAGGATTACCTGCTGTGGTGGCTCCACGCCACAAATGCCCATCTTCTGGCAGCTCTCGACGACAATGTCATCGATCGTCTGCGAGAGCAACGCCTCCTGATCCCCAGCACTTGCCGCACTTCCCGCTGCCGAATGCTCTGTCTGCACATTGCCCACCACGCTGACCGCATTCGACTCCAGCAGTGCCTTGATCAGCTGCTCCGGCGTCTGCGCCTCCTCAGTGCCAGCCGCGCATTTGTGTGTCCGCAGCGAGACCTTGTACCGGAAGGTCTTCTGGCACTGCTCACACTTGTAGGGCATGACGCCGGTGTGGATGCGGGTGTGCACCAGAAAGGAAACCCGTTGCCGAAAACATTTTCCTGTGAATGTCGAGTGCAATTGTTTATATTTATTATTATCAATTAGTTAATCAACAATAAGCATTTTTCTCACTTTCATTACAAGTTAAGCTGCAACTGCTGGGCAAATATTGCAACTTACTTTGATTATTTATTTTTAAATACTGTCAGCCGAAAATGCATATGGTGTCTATATTATAGACACATATCTGTTTAGTGCATCAATCAATGCTTATCTAGAATTTAGTTGATTCTCGGTGCATCAATCACATTGAAATTCTAAGTTGCTTTGCATTTCCACTTGGTTCTCTCTGTCTTTTGCCACACAATATATACTGAATATAATCGGCAGAGATGATTTCTAGACAAAAGACAAAATTCATTTTAATTTTAACAATTTCTTTTCTCTTCTCTATATTCCGACCATTTTCGCAATATTTTTGCAAATCGGATGAACATATTTAGTTTCAACGGGACAATCCGACTTAATATTTGAACTGTTGTTCTAAGTTGTTATGTCAGATTGACATTAAACTTTAAGACAAAAATCAGTGCTCGAAATTAATTTAAGATTATCCTTATATTATGGGAGAAAAACTGATACAGAAAGACAAATGCAAAATTGAGAATGATGTATGTCTACAAATATTAAAGTCCCGTCCAATGTTCTACCAAAATTATATTATATTATATCTCTCTGATCCGTATCGAGTCCGCCCATCTGTCAAAGTAAGCAAATCGTTTCATCTCTTTGGAGTTCCCTTCTTTACTTACCGCACACCTCGCACTTGAAGGGCTTCTCGCCGCTGTGAATTCGCTGATGATTGTGCAGCGTCGATAGCTCCTTGAAGGCGCGTCCACAGATGCCGCAAGCGTGCGGCTTCACCTCGCTGTGGTAAAGTAAATGCTTGTGGTAGGACTGCTGGAAGGTGAAGGTGCGAGCGCAGTATTGGCACGTGTAGGGCATCTCGCCGGTGTGGAGTCGCTTGTGCTTCTTCAGGAAGTACTTGGTGGTGAAGAGCTTGGTGCACACATCACACTCCCAGTTCTTGGGCGTGCTTCCGTACTCCGAGCCATTCGCTGACTCTGTTGCACTTGTGGTGTCCTGCTTCAGCATGCAAATGGCGCCGCTTAGTGCATATGGTTGGGTATTGTTGTTGTTGCTGTTGTTAGTGCTGCTGCTGTTGGAGTTGATTGAGTTGTTGTTGCAGTTGCTTGAAGTGATGGTGTTGCCATTAGCCAAAGCCGTTGCCTCCTTGCGCCGAATGCGATCGCAAATGCTTATCTTGGGCGTGGGATTGAGCATTAGGTTGCCATTGCTGCTACTCGAGTTTGGGTTGCCGCTGTTGTTGTTGGAGCTGTTGCTGCCGCTGCTGCCAATTGTGTGCAGCACCTTGAGATGGACACGTAGCGAACCCTTCATGCGAAACGTCTTGGAGCACAGATGGCATTTGTACGGCTCCTGCTGCTGCAGCGGTTGCGCCGCCGTGCCCTCCACTCCATTCTCGTGCACCAGCCGGATGTGAATGTCGCGCAACTCGTCGTTGCGGAAACTAAACTCACAGATGTCGCAGCGGGCCGGCGGTGTAGTGGGCGGCGGCGGTTGTGGAGGGGGCTCCACAGTCTTCGCACGCGACTTTTTGCCACGCCGCTTGGGCGTTGCAGCAGTAGGCGGAGTAGCAGGAGCTACCACAGGCGGGGGTGTCGAACTGACTGCAGCTTCTGGAACTGTTGCAACTGTTGCAACTTCATCTACTCTGTTCATGAGACTCGTGTGACTAAAAAGATGTATGGTTAACTTATCCAGACCCAGGAACTGCTCTTTGCAGTGTGGAAATGGACAGGCCAACGGTCCATTGGCCGCCTTAATCAGACGCTGCTGCAGTGCATCGATGCTATTGAAACTGGGCACAGCGCATAGTGGACACAGCACCGATGTGGAGCACATGGCAAGATTTACACAGATTTACAATCACTCTTTTTACCAATATTACTTTCAATATGCGTGCATAGAGATTTTTGTAACAATTTTTGACCGACAATACTTGAAACGAATTTATTTTTTCGTCTACTCAGATAATTTCTAAAAATACTTGCAACGAAAATATTGAAAAAATTGTGCCGACGACGACGACAACGTTGCCTCTGTTCGTCTGGGCGAAATCGAAAATAATGAAAATATTGCGCTCCCAGCCCGGCGAGCACCGAAGAAAAACCCGAATTTCGAAAGTACGAACAGTGCCGAAAAAATACAGAATAACAACAATAACAACAACAACAACGAGCAGACAAGACAGATTATCTTATTCTTGTTGTTGTTGCTTTTTTGTTTTTCTTTTTGTTGCACCACATTTTGTGTCTAGTGTGAGTATTTAGTATTGGAATTTTGGGTTCTTTGTTTTGATCTCGCTCGAACATGGATCGAAATGGGAAATTGGTCTTCCCAAAAGTGACATATTCTACATCCATTGTACTTATTTAAGCTAATGGATTTCATATTTGAAACAAAGTACAAGTATAAACTTTTAGGGGTATGCTTGGTAGGAAATTATTACATTTATTTGGGAGTGTTTTAATCATATCTTATATATACACAATAAAATATAAATATTTTAGCTAATGCTTATATGAATAATTTAAACTTTCTATAGATATAATGGAAAATTGCTTTAAAGTGAAAAGGTTCAGCCGTGCTCCAATTTATTATTAATCTTGTTTCCGATTTTGAGTGTTCCAATTTACGCATTTGCTATTTGGTTTTGAAAGAAGTAGCTCAATAGCGACTATTTCCAATATTAAAATCCGTAATGAAGTTAAAAACTTTACCACAACATTTGGAAAGTGTTTTGCTCTACATTTATATCAATATTAATCATTTTTAATAATTTGGTAAAATTAAGTATGAGTTTTAGCTTTTAGAACATAATAAAAATGAAGAAAATGTTTTTTCTTTTATTAATAAAGTAGTTACTTGGAATTCGGAAACGAACGTTTTTGCATAGATTTTCTCTGAAGAGTTGAAATTCACTGCTCTTTGATTTTTTCCGAGTGTACATGATGAGAACAATTTGTCGTCTTTTTTTGAATAGGGTATCGTATTTTGTGTAGCTAGACTGGCCTCTCAATTCGTGCGCAAATTATTCAAGCAGTCAAGGGTATCCGCTAGCTGTATACTATTCGTCTCTATTTTTAATACATCTTTGTGTGTATAATGCTCTCTTTTTTTTTATTTGGTCAACGATTTGTTTTGCGCTATTTTTATGGGTCGCGTTTTCAATTCGATATATTTTTTGCTGCGCTATTTATTGGTGTTTCTGTTTAGCTGTCCAATTTGTAAACAGTTCGTTGGCCAAAGAAGCACGTGAAAACACAGAAATACAGAAGTAGTCTCAGAATTAAATGTTATCCATTCAGAAATTAATATTTCATATACTTGGCTAAAAACGCAAAAAAACAACATAAATTAAAATGTGGATAAGTTTTTCATTGCTTTTTGGGCGGAAAATCGAGGGATACAACACTGATTCGTGCCGAGGTGCTTTCCTCTTTGCCCACACTAGCCTCTGAGGTGGAGGAGCGGGCGCTGTAACCTGTACAGTAAATATTGATTATAAAGTCGAAAGCAGGCAAATTGTCAACTCACCTTTGACCGAGTAGCAATCCAGGGAGGAGTACGAGGTAGTTCTCGAGGAGATGCAACTGCGTGTGGGTTTCAAATGATGTGGCAGCTTCAGTCCCTTGCCCAGCATAAAGTGTATTATCTCTGGGCCGTCGTCATCGCTGTTGGCCATGTCGGCCAATAGATTTAGCGTCTTTCGATTGCGACTCTCCAGCTCCAGCAGATTGAGATCCCGCTCGAATAAGTTGAGATATTCAGTACTGATTGCTCTCTGCTTTATGTCCTTTATCAAAGTGTGTATCTCGCGATTGGCTCGATCGATCTTGGCTTTCTGCTCCTGCAGCTCTTTGTTCAGCTTATCCAACGCTTCAGCATCTTCCAGGCACTTCTGTTTCTCGATCTCCATTTGGTGCATCGTTCGCTCCTGTTCCAATTTCTGCGCCTCAATTTTGTTATCGTAACGCTCCGCCTTGCAGCGCAACACCTTTAGCTGCTCTAGATTGTTGCAGCAGATATCCTGCTGCCTATGCAGTTCCTCCTCGAGGCGCAGTTCATCTGCAATTGAAGAGGTGCAAGTAAAAACTAGCTTTATCATTGGTATATCTACCTTTTGAGTTATCATCATAGGTCTTCAGATTCTTGCGATATTTATCGTTCGATTTGTCAAACTGACGCAGCGTATTCTCGAGAGCGACGACCTCCTTCTCGGCCTTGAGCACCTTCTTGTTGAGGGCATCTCCCTCATCGCCGAGCAGTTGTCGCTCCTGGGCGTTCTCCACCTTCAGCTGGGTGGCCGTAATCACCGTGCCATCCTCGTTGACACCCAACAGTGCGGATGTTAGCTCGAAGCGGGCACGCATCGAGGCAATGTGCTTCTTGCGCTCGCCAAGATCGGCACGCAGGGTGCTCAGCTCCTCGTTGAGATGCTTGCGCTTGAGCAGCAACACGTCCTGCTGGCTGCGCAGCTCCACGAAGCGATCCTTGATGATGCGCTGAAAGGCCAAGCGATGCTGATTGAGGCTGTAGGCGCCATTCTCACATTTATCGATGACATTCTGCAGATCACAGCAGCGCATCTTGAGCAGACTCAGCTCCACAACGAACTCGGAGTTGTCGTAGCGATTCATGCGGAGACGCTTAATAGTGCCCTCGCAGTAGACTTGCGCCTCCTTGATCTTGAACTTGACCAGCTCCAGATCCTTGGCATCGTTATTATAAACAATGACCAATGCGTTCATGCTATAGTTGAGCTTCTTGTTTTGCGCCTCCGTGGAGGTCAGACGACGCTGCAGCTTCGCCAGACTCTGCTCCAGTTCGGCAAGCGTCTGCTGGTTGCGTGCCTCCGTCTCCGGATCGGTATTCTTGCCGCGCAACTCTGCCAGCTTACGCTCCACCTTCAGATACTTGAAGGACATGTCGTAGTGAATTTCCGTCTGGCGTTTCATTTCCAGCTCCACTTGTCGCTGACTCCGCTTCACCGCCATCATGGTGGAATGCAGCGAATCATTCTGCATAACAAATGTCTTCTCCTCATCCTTCAGCTCTGTTATCTGTCGCTGTGTGCGAAAGAGGAGCTCATTACAGCGCTGCTGCTCCTTATTGAGCACACGCAGCGCCTCCTCCTCGCCCTCCATCATCTCGTCGAGAATGTGCAGTCGCTGATTGGCGTCCGTTGCCTTATCCTCAATCGACCCAAGGCGACCCTCCATCTGCAGCAGCACCTGCGTAAAGTTCACAATCTCTGCCGTTTTGTCATCGCGGTGCTTGAGCTGCTTGCGATTATCCAGACGCTGGGTGTGCACCATATTCGAGAGATTCTCCAGCTCGTGGCGCAGTGCCTGAATCTCACGATCCTTCAGAAACGCAGCATCTACTAGCCGTTGAATCTCGTTCTTAATTTCTGAGGTGTCCTCATTCAGCAACTCAATGCCCTGCTCCACCAATCGATTATTCTCCAGGACTTCGTTCAGGTGCTCGTTGGCGATCCGATAATTGCTGGCCATCTTTTCCGCCTGTTCGATCAGCCGGGAGCACTCCATCTCACTGTTCTGTATCTCCATTTCCCGTTGCGTCATCTGACTGACTGCCTGCTTCCACGTCTCCACCATTTGACGCCTTTCAATGTGCGCCTCCCGATACAGACAGGCGGTCCTCTCCAGATTCTTCTCCAGGGTCGTCTGCTCATCGTACAGCATCACGATCAGCCTGCGCCGCTTATCAATGTCCGCCTGGAGCAGCTGACGTCGTGTGTTCAGTTCACGTGCCCGCTGCTGATCATCCTGATAGTAGCGATCGATCAGTTGATAACCCTTATTGCCATCCTCCATGGCCTCAGCCCAGTCGACCAGACTCGACTTGGCCGTCTTGATGCGCTTCGTCAAGTCATTAATTTCCCGCTTGTTCTTTGTGATTTTACCTGAAAACACAACTCTTTTAACAGCTGCTCGGGATGCAGTTAATAGTTTGTGACTTACACAACGTATGCTCTGCATATTCGGTGTACTCCGCCAGCTCCTTTTGATTTGTACGCAAATCCTCTTTGAGCTTGTTGCGCTCCAATATAACTAGTTGCGTGCGATGTGCCTCCTTCAGCACATCGTTCTTTACCGAGTTGAAAAAGGTCTACGCAAAACGAGGATTGTTAATCCATTCCAATATCTATGCCCCTCCGATCCCAACAAGACTTACAATGTTCTGCTGCAGCGTTGCCTCAATATTCTTCTTGTGCCGCTCGATTACCTTTTCACGCTCATCCAGTGCAACGATTCGCTGCTGGAGAATGAACTTATCCGCCCGCATGCCGACCATGTCCTGGAGTATGGCCAGATTCTCGGCATTGGCCATTGGGATATCGTCCTCAACGGCCCAGCCCATGGAACGCATCGCTTCCAGCTTGAACTCGTCCAGCGAGCTGCTCTTCATGTCGTCCGTTCGATTCATGTTGTTTTTTATCAATTTTGCAATGTCGCTAGCTATATAATATGGTGTATATCAAGCTGGACATAATACTATATCCAGCTTGGAAAGAATTATTTAGAAACTGCTATTGAAGAAAAACTACTTGATTTCCAATGGCAACTGGTTGTTGATTTTCTCGCTCTATCTCGCAATGCCTGCTCCGGGCAACGACAGATTGTTGTTAACTACCGTAAGTGTATCAAGAATTGCCTTGTACAGAAGGGGGTGCGGGTAGTTTGCTGGTTGTATTATTTATAAAATTAAGTTCAGATAAATATTAAAAGTCGGGTGACCTTTGCGATTTTAATTTTTGAACAGATTTTTAGTTATTGAATCAGTTTTCAAGTTGCTCTCATATCATAGATCTTGCTACTGCCCCAACTTCAAACTAATACTCCTTAAACGTGTAAATTTATAATATATAGCTTACAGTTTTAGATTCTAAATTTACTTTATGTATAATGAAACATAAAATAAATTATAATGTATAATTGTTTGCTTGCTTTGTTTTGAACCTTTGCCATTTTTTCTTCGTGCTTTAGCGGAAATGCCTACAGGCATTTTCATAATTGTTTAAATTATGTATGCGTATAGTTATATGTAGATAGCTAAAATCTGAATTTAAATATTTTCAGATTATTATTGGATCTTTTCTTTCCTACAGTATTCGGGTGGCTTGGATGACATTTATTGGCTAATTCGGAAATGGGCTTTTCGATAACAATACATTAATAACCTAAGTAACTACACATGCTATACAAGGACAAAGGCAAAGAAAATGACAATGACAAAGACAAAGTGCATCAGGTTTTTACTCACCTATATGTATTGAGTGGTTACTGATTATAAATAAAATGGTTATTTTCTATTTTTGAGAAATAAAATAATGAGTAAATAAAATAATTCGACATCGTTTTTATTCAAGGTTGCTGCACTGGCTAAATTTCCGTCAAGCTAAAAAATAGTGCATACTTTTAGGGGTACATAAGTAACAAGGAACAAATCCCTTATTCAAATTTTAAATTTTGTCATATTTTCTGAACCCCGAGTCCGTGAAATGGTTAAGTGCCAATCGATGGATTTTCTTCGTTTGCAAAATCCTTTTAAATACTTGACTCGCAGAACGAACAAAAATCGAAATCGAAATCGAGGTCCATAAATTCAATTAGTAAAACTCATTATCTGGTGATTTTAATATATATATTTAATAATTAAAAAAAATATATACATATATATATATAAATATTTATATATATTATATATTAAAATCCTCATCAAGCTTGCACAAGCCCGGGTAGTTAACACTCACGCCCGTTTGGCAGCCAGATCCCACAGGACCGGTCACATAGACAGGCTGGCCCACCACATTGTTCACGGCATAATTGCAGGCAACCAGGAATTGATTCAGATTATTCCTAAAGAATCGGGCAGCAGCACAACCCAGAGCGATATTCCTCTGCTGCGCCATCAGCGTAAAGCGTTCAATTGAGCTGTGGAAGGACAAGATGAAGGTACAACATTTGGTTACAGCAATGGCAGCATTTTTGCTTACCCTCCCGTCCAGCTGCTGGGGTAACTATTGATGACATTCATGTTGGCAAAGTCGCTATCCAGCCACCAGTTTGTGATGGCTGCGTTCATCAGGAACTGATTTGTTCGGATGGACACATCGCCCTCGTAGGCAAACATCGCTATATTCTGTCCACTGTTACGGAATCTATTGGTGTTGTGGCATTGATCGTCATAGCGCGCACAATGCTTCACATTGAGCTCGGCCAAGCTGGCCAGCTCAGGACTCCAACGCATATATGCCATACGTTTAGCTGGACCAAAACCAGCCTGATTGCCCAGCGCCAAACGATTGCGCCTTTCATTGTGGGCAGCCACCGTGAAGTCGATCATCGATTGGTTCATGTTGATGAGGTACGGGGCAGGGGGGCAAGTTGACGACCAGGCCTACGAAAGAAACATAATTATTCAATATTAGGAATTAATAATTAACGTTGGCTTAAGCGATACTATACAGATCCTTCGAAGGCGAGACTTACTCCATTATTATTACAAGCAATGTGCGTGGTTCCACTGCTGCAGAGATCGTCCTGGCAGTAGTTGGTTTGGGCAAGAGCCAAAGACAGCGTAAGACTAAGCACAAATAGGGGAAACATTGTGAAAGTAATGATAGATCTATGCTCCAGGCCTGGGGTTTATATAGCTTCACATTTGTTTGGTTTCCAAATACATATATACCAAATGTTATTTTAGTCTTATTTTTGTAACAATGAAAGAATGGTAACACCTGTGTTTGCCTTCCCATTTATTTGGTATTTCCCATTATTATCCAGATATGTGTAAGATCCCTAACACTTAAAACAAACACAAAGAAATTTTTTGCGTACAGTAAACGCTCAATAATTGGTTCGGAGAGGCGATTCCACTTAGCGAACTAATCTAATTTCTGTAAAGCTTTTTATAAAAAATAATCGTTAAGAAAATTGCAATACTTTATGAAAAATTATTTGTTTAAGACCGTTTTATATAATTCACAAACATTCAATTATTCAAAGATTTAAAAGAAGACAAAATAAGGGTTCTCAAAAATACGATTCTATTTTCTACGATTCTATTTTCTAGGGGATTCTAAATTCTGGAATTAATAATTTGCGAGCAGTCTTTTTATTAACATATGTATTTTAGCTCTCCATCAGATCTTTCATCCATTGGTTAGCAACAATTTACATAGAACTTGTTGACTGGTCTTTAAGAGATCTGACTTGCAGTTGGGTAAACAGTTCAGCTTGGTAAATTTCCATCAAGATCAAAATAAACATACTATTATTATAATTGTTTCTTTTTTTCTTCAGTTTTATTTGCTTGTTGTTGTTGTGGTTTCATTGTAATATAGCAATTTTCATGTTTTTGTTGTTGTTGTAACTATTATGTAATGTTTATATGATAATTTAATGCTAGCTTTTTTGTTTCATAACTTGATGCGGTAATCTTCAATATTATTATAATTATTATAATTGTAAATCATCATCATTATGGTATTTCATATTATTATTATTATTATTATTATTATGATCAGTACTGCAAAAGTTGATAAATCGTATTTATAGTTGTAATAATATAGATCGATCGATTAGTTTTGTTTGAACAGACACAAAAACCGTATTTGCATATGCTTTAAATACAGTACAATACAATTACAGATATAGTTATGTAATGTTACAGCTTTTTACGAAGTAGTATTTATGTACCCCTTATTTATTTATATATATGTATGTATAGATATTGTTAATGTTGTAATGTGAACTAATCGCTAGAGAACTCCATTTCATCTGGTTTGCATCATCATTAGATTTCAATTAAAATATTTTGTAAAGATCATTTTATTTATTTCAGATTTTTGCCCTTTCTTTCTGTGGCTTCATTTGTTGGCTATGATAATAAGTTAACACAGCTTGCAGAATATTTGCTTTAGAGGCGTTTGTTAGATACATAAGGTGTGTGTTCTTTAAATGTTTATAATTATTTTATGTATATTTATATTTATATATATATATATATGCTTTACTTTATCTTTTATAAACTTTAATTTCAAGGGTGGGCGTTCATTATTTTTACGTTTCTCTTTGAATTCATTTCATTTCTACATATAATCATATAGCTTTTTGGATGGGGGCCAAAGGTTTGAGGATGGGGAGTCAGGAAAACTAAACTGCTGCGTTATCATATTTCACAATTGACATATATGTATATGTATATCAGTATATATATATATATATGTATGTATATGTTATAAGCGTTTCCATTGACACACACACTTTATGCTAAGGAATATACATAAATTCCGGTTAAAGAAATCATTCGAAACGCCAGCAAAAACACAGTTTGCAACATAACAAAAAACTTAATAACAAAATTGGATTCGAAATTCAAATTTCAACTAGAGCGAAATCCAAATTACAAACTAAACAAATGAAATATATATAGTATGAAATAATAATAACCGTATGCGTAAACAATTCGTTTCCGGTTTTTTGCGCTTTAATAATTAATTTTTTTAATAGCATTTTTACATTGTTGTCCTTTTGCAACATACATATGTAATGTTTCATATATGATTGTATGCACCCACTTGCTGAGAGGGGGGGATGGAGGAGGAGGGGAAACAGCAGGCAACACTACACGGTAAAGTGAGCCTGCACATATGATGATCAACCAAATGTTGTACAAAATATGAATATAAATATATATATACATATATATATATATATAAATTTGGCCAGTTGTTTGCAGTTGTAGATAATGAAATAAAGAGGAATTGCAAATTGTGCAAACGTTTAAATAAAGTTGATTGGTTTGTTTGGTTCTTGACTGTGTTTCAAATTTGGGCTTCTTGCTATCCATTTGTTATACTGATCCATTTTGTTATATTTCTTTTTGTTGATTTTTTACTATAATCGTCTATAGATAGATAGTACTATATTGAATATGTATAGGCATATTTGGATTGTGTGTGTATCGTATCGTATATATGTATGTGTTGTGTGTACATTGTGTGCGTGTGTGTGGTGTATTAAATGAATAACGTGTATTTCATGTGTATTGGTTTTTCGCGTTGCTTTGTGTAAGATTAAGTTTTAAGACAGATGGAAGGACATGCTGCCCTCATTGGCAGCCACTTTCAGTTTCTGCCGCATCACATCACGACTGGAGTAGTCCGGCAACTTGAGATAGTTGACACAGGTCATCACAGATGGTAGATAATCATTGGGATTCTGATTCCCATCCAATGTCTTGCGCACAATGGTCAGCGGCGGGGTAAGCGCCTTAAAGCCGCCCGTCGGCAGACGCGGCGAACCCGTTACAAACTGTAGGAAACCGCGCTGCTCATCACGATTGTAGGAGTTAAGTATCTCGTACAGATATTGTATGGCCTGAGATTCCTGATGGAAGCCGTGATCAGTGCGGAAGCTGTCCTGCAGCATTTTGAGATCCCAGCTTTGATGCTGTTCGCTGCCCGAGCCGCAAAATACGCACTCCAACTCCTCTGGATAGAACATGCGCAGACGTTGTATGGGAAATATGGAATCAAAGCCTGCAAACAGCAACAGTAAGCAAAAGGAAAACACATCTTTGGGGTAATGCTTACCCTCGCGAAGCGCCTCAAACTGCTTCTGCACGCCCTCAACGAGGAACCAGTAGGTCACCAGCGAGATGTACTGATGCAAATTTTGTACAGTAACTGGTGTATCGCGTCCACCACGACACAGCTCAATATTGGCATGGCCAGGCAGCACAAAGTCCAGGCCTAAATCGGCGATGGGGCAGCCATCCAAATCCAGTAGCTCCATCTGCATACAAAATACCATATATAATTTCTCGATTAATGAATCTTTGCTGTTTACTCACCTTTTCCTTTTTTTCCATAGCATCCTGATTGGGATCAGCCTGTATATCTTCGCGCTGGCGCACCACATCCTGTAGACGCACCAACGATGTTTGTACCTCGGGCGCAACGCGCATCAAATCGGCCAGGCCAATTGAGTGCTCCTCGCTGACCAGCCAGCGATAGAACGGCAGCGAGAATGGTAAATCCAGCTAAGGAATACAAAACGAACATTAGATTTATATATAAGAATATATATATTACTAGTTTTATCCAGCTAGCAATAACTTACCATGCGACTATCCATCACAGCCTTGGCCATAAATTTGCCCAGGAACTTAAACTTGGACTTGGCCTTGGTCATTTGTGGCAGCTTGGAGGATTTGCCCAGCGGCAGCGGGAATAAACCATGCGCTGTATGAACATAGCTAACAGTTGAGCCTGTTTGCAATGTTGTTGCTGTGGTTGTTGTTGTCGTCGTGATTGCTACCGTTTGTTGTTGGTCCAGCGCTTGTGGGAAGGAGTTGTTGGTGGTGCCACTACTGTCGATGATCTGAGCAATGATCATATTTATAGCGTCATGCTCCGACTGCTGCTGCTGCTGATTGCGCAGCGCGCTGCTGCGATTGCTGGAGCGGGTCAGATGTGGGGTGGACGTTGCCTGTGTGGTTGTGGTCGTTGTGGTGCTGCTAACCACAGAGGCTGTCACCGTTGCTGTTGCTGCTGCTGCTGTTGTGTCCGATTCCAGTGCATCCTCAATGTGCAGCACAGCGCTGCTGGACTTGACCACATCCGCAATATTGGACGAGTTGTGGCGATAGCTATCGCTGCCATTCCACAGCCCCAAATCAGTGCGCTGCAGCTCAGCGGAGACCAGAGCATAGAACTCCAGCGTGGGTCCCAGCCCAGTGCCCACCTATAGAAAAAAAAAACAAGCGAGTTAACACAAAAACACATGGCCAAGATTGGATGCACTTACCTCATTCTCGTATTGAATTTCTAGCAGAGCCTTGGAATTGCCAAAGTCCTGGAGTATGTGTTCCGCCTGCTTGAGCAGCTCGGCACGTGAAATGGCGCGTTTGCGGCGATCGAGACGCGGAGCCACACGCTCCGACGATTCGGCTGCATTCAGATCCGGTGTGGTGTCCAGCAGACGCTGCAGGGCACGATCGCGATCAAAGCTGGTCGCATAGAACAGCAAGTGGCGTGTCTCGAAGGGGAAGAGGAAGGGACAGGCCATGCCAATTTGGGGCAGCCATTGCGGCAGATTGCCAGTCATAATGACCAACGGATCCTGCAGTTGCCTATTGGCCTTGGCCGTAATCTTGGGATGCACAAACTCCGAATTGGCAATGATATTCTGGCGCACAACGCACCCATACAGATGCTCCCAGTGGCGATTGAGGGCGTAAATGACGCGCAGCATGCAGAGGGCATCGAGTGAGGCATCCTGGACGGTGACCACATCGCCGGGCAGGCTGCTGCTGAGGAATGTCTTCAGCGGCGACAGCACCAATGGGGCAATGCCCTCGTGCCACAATTCGGTCTTCTTGCGCATGAATTTGCTGCTCGATTTGTGCGACTTTTTGCCACCACCACCGCCACCACTCGAAGTGGCTGCCGATGATGAGGATGAGCACGATGAGGTTGCCACATGCGAAGAACTGGACGTTGCATTGCTATTCGACTGTTGCTGGTGCTGATGCTGGTGCTTGTGTGTCTGACTGCTGCTGCTGCACGAGCTATTCGCAGTGGATGCCACATTCTCCTCCTCCACGGGACGATAATAGATGGTGTGCTGTTGCACCCAAATGCTGCTGTTGCCTGTGGTGTTTTCAAAAAATTAGTTTACTTGACGAATCATTGTGAATTCTTGGTATGTTGTGCTCACCCAGCAGCATCTCGGACTCGTTGTCCGTCTCGTTGTGCTCGTTGACCAGCGGCGAGAACTGCTTCACGGCTTGATAGACGGTCATGTTGTAGGGCAGCACATGCTCCCCAATGAGGAACTGCAGCTTGTGCTTGAAACTCGACTGGGTCATGACGACGGCAGCGACATTATCATCCATATCCTCCTCGCTGTCATCATCGGAATCGGCACGTATGCCGCCATAGCCACGCACCACCAAATAACGCTCGATCGCCTGCACCATGGCCAGTGGATCAATTTTGACGGTGCCGCCCTTCCACTGACGCAGATTGCTGCACTGCGGATGGCGCTGTAAATTGCACTGCAAATACCAAACAATAATTAATAAGAGAGCAAATTAGTTAAGAAGCCTGGCAAGCTTACCTTCAACTGATGCGTGTTGAAGAAACGCAAAGCACTCTGATTGGTGCGGCCACCGGGTCCGGCTTGGAAGTCGTGTACCTTGACCGGAAACTGTTCCAGCTGTGTGACGCAGCCATTTAGCTTGGCCACAAAGGCACCAAATGCCAGTGGCTCCATGCTGGGCAGCTGACCGACATTTTGCAGGAGCGGCTCCAGCGGCAGACCGGCAAAGACGTGCATAAAGCTGCGAAGACGCGCATCGCGCTCCACCAGACCCGATTCGCTGGTCATGTAATTGAGCATGGCCTTGATCAGGCCTGAATGGTTCACCTCGAACGGTGAGATGTCGCTCTCGAGCAGAATGGTCTTCAGCTCGAGCAGCGCATCCAAACAGTCGTGATAGCTACCGTTCAGCTTGAGCAATATGCTCGACAGGCGCTCCAACACACTGGTGCTGGCCAGCGATGTTGTGGCCATTGCTGCCGCTGCTCCACCAACACCACCACTCGCACCACCGGCGCCACCTGCACCACCAGATGTAGCGGCACCGTTGCCGCCTTCACTTTCGCGCGCCTTATTGCGTCGCATCTCCTGCTCCGTGTAGCGCTTAACGAAATCGATGGCCTGTTCGCGCACCCACTGACGAGCACGGTCGCGATTAGCCGCCGCCATGAGATTGGCATGCGATATGCTCTTGCTGATGCTGGCCGCCACGGCGGCGGCATTCATGCCCGCAGCACCACCATGCTGTGATCCCGAACCCGCCGAATAGGCGAAGCCACCGCTGGCCGAGCTGCAGGCGCCAGTTGTTGAGCTGCTGTGGGTACTGCCATCCTTGGACAGGCCATGATGCGACGAGGATTGCTGCTGCTGCTGCTGTTGCTGGTGATGATGATTCGCCGTTTGGCGACCCCAGCGTGCCGGATTAAGCGAGGACAGAAATGAGGTTTTGGTTGAACTGCTGCCCGCATTGCCCGCACTGCCAGCACTGAAGCGTGACTTGGAGTTGCTGGAACTAGAGCCAGAGCTGGGCGTGTTGCGACCGCCTGTGCCGCTGCCAAGACCTGATACAGCAAAGGTGATATAGATATAGATAGAGATATATCTAGTGTATACAAAATACTTACTGGTGGCACGGCTGAGCAGCTCATGCATCGCAGAGCTGGCCGAACTGGCTGCAGCAGCCGCTGCTGCGGCATCCTCCTGCCTGGACTTGGCGCGTCCGCTGCTCTGCGATTTGCGTTTGGGCGGCGCCTTGCGCTTCAGCATATCCGTCATCTTGTGCTGCAAGGCTGAGGAGTTGTTGCCGCTGCTGTTGTTGGCTGCTTGCGCACTGGTGGAGGCGACAGCCACAGTCATGTGATTCAGCTGCTGATGCAGCTGTTGCTGCTGCTGATATAGAACCTGTGATGGCGGCAACTGTTGCTGCTGTTGGTTGCCGCCGGCTGCTGCTACTCCTGCTGCTCCTCCGGTGGGTAGCAATTCAAGTTGGGCTGCAGCTAACGGAGCCGCTGGCTGCTGGAAATTCAGATATTGACGCGGATCGGCGTTTGATGTGGCAGCCACAAAGTAAGCAGCTGGCGGGGCTCCTCCAGCTGCAGTCGTCGTCGGGGCTGTCGAGGAGCAGGGCGCCGAGCTGCTGTAGCTGTAGCCAGCATCCATGGGAGGCGCAGCTGCTCCCGTTGCTGCTGTCTGCTGATGCTTGGCCACAGCATTAGCGCTGGCTGTGAGCGCGTTCATCGCATGCGAGAAACTCTTCACGCTATATGATTGATGCTTGGAGCTGCTGGGCGTGGCACTGGCGCTGCTCGAGCCAGAGGCTGATGTTGGAGGCGCCGTAACATTGTCCATGAAAAAGGGGTTCACTTGCAGGCTATTCGCGGAGGCGGGTGCACTTTGCGAACCGCCCGCATTTGCCGTTGGCGTGGCGAGTGCCGCCGGTTTGGGTGATGGATTGGCGCAGATCGGATTGCTGGGATCGGTCAGTTGGGTGAACTGATAGATGACGCCTTCGCGTCGGAAATGTGTGCCAAAGACATCTGGCAGCTGACGCATCAATATCTCAGCCATTTGGAGTGCGCCAACAACAATGCGCAAATCATTGCTGCCCAACATGCCGGCAATGTGGCTGGAGACCAACTGATACTTGAGCACCTGACGCAGCAGCTCCGGCGTCGCATAGTAGACCATGCGGAGCAGGGCGCGCAAACACTTGTAGCGCACATTGGGCCCGGCCGACGAACTGTACACCTCGTAGAGCACATTGAAGATGTGCTTGATGAAATCAGCAGCCAAGCCGCGCTCTTCCTTCAAGCAAGCGATGCGCGCGTCCAGCGATGGACGACGCTTTAACTGATTTGAGCTGCTGTTGCTGCTGCTGCTACTGTTGTTATTGTTGTTGTTGTTATTATTGCTGCTGTTTGCTGCTGCTGCAGATGTGGAGGCGGCGGCACCAGTTGTGCTCAAATCCTGTCCAGCTGCGGCCGGTGCTACATAATTTGGATTCAATTTGCGTTGCACGGGCCGTGTCGTGCCCGTGTCCTCATTGATCTGTTGCATCGCATGAAAATCAACCATATAGGTGCGTCCCAGCGTACTCAAACTGATCTCATCCTCGCTGCTCTGATGCGCCGCCTCAATAAGACGCGAATCAATCGTGGAATAATTATGCCAGGCGCCGCGATCATCGCGCCACTGCCATTGCACCTGATCCTGGGTGTTGAGTGTGGGTCGATCCAGAAGTGCATCGACGGCAAAGATGCCATCCAGTGGCAGACGTGGCATCAGCTCACCAATCAAACACGTCAACTCGAGCAGTTCGAGCGGCGGACGCGTCACAAGCTCCACATGATTGGCGCTGGCTGCCGCCGGCTCAGCGTTGCCCGTGAGCAGATAGAGGAGCGTGGCAGCAATATCGTTGCGCAGCAGGGAAACTGCCAGGTCCGGGCAGGCGCCGCACATCAGGCTGAGCATGCGCACAACATTGGTAAAGGTGCCCGTATTGAGGATGGCCGGCGTCATCACCAACAGTTGTTGGCAATTCTTAAGCAGATCTGCGCTGGCAATCTGCTGCAATCGTTTGCCATCGTGTGGGAAGCTCTCGACCAGGCGCCAGAAGGCCGTGCAAACGCTGTCCACACACTTCTTGTCCTGCTGCGAGAGTAGACGAGCCAGCTGTGGCAGACTCTCCGACACGAAATGGAACTCCTCGGCGTGCATATTCTGACAGCAGTTTGCGGTGATCGAAAGAGCGGCACGCTGTGCCACAATCGAGAAAAAGTCCAGGTAGGTGAGACAGGCGCTGATACCATTCGCCTGCAAGATGGCCTTGTTGTGTCGTCGCGAGAGTATCTCCAGTGCGGTCAGACTCTGTTCGGCAACGTCCATGCACTGGATGACCTGCAGTTTATCGAGGAACACCGGCACAGCGTCCACCACAGTGCCCGCTGAGCGTGGCAATGCCTCCAGCATATAGGCCAAGGCACGGCACGCATTGTTCATTATATCAAAATTGTGCTCCATGCGCAACAATTGAATGAGAGCCGGCACCACCTGCTTGACGGGAAAACCGGCGAGGGTATCCTCATTGCCCATGACAAGCATTTGGCACATCTCGATGGCGGCCTGCAACTGTTGCGACTCATCGTGCGACTGCAGACCCTGCAGCAGCTGGTTGGCCTTCGAAGTGCTACTGTTCCCAATTGTCCGATGCAATATGTGCGTCATTCGCGGCCCGAGTGCCCCAAACAGATGCGGCGGCAGACCGCGTGCCTCGAGCAACGCTTGCAGTCGGCCCACTTCACTATCATCGCTCTCTGAATCCGCTGCTGCTGCTGCTGCAGCGGCGGCAGCTGCAGCGGCAGCATTTACAGCAGCAGCAGCTGCAGCTGCGCCGGTTGTTGGTCCTCCTCCGGCTGCGGCTGTTGGTGGTTGTTGAGCCTGAGCTTGTGCAGCAGCGGCAGTGGCAGCAGCTGCCGCTGATGTTGTTGATGATGCTCCTCCTGCTGCTGTTGTTGTTGTTGTTACATTGCTGCTGCTGCTGCCGCTAGCCGTGGCACTGGTGTTGCTATTGCTGCTGCCGCTGCCGCCGCCGCTGCTAGCGTTGCTGCTGCTGTTGGCGCCCACGGCGCCGCTAACGTTGCCCGCCGATTCGCGTGCGGCGCTCAACGCGGCTGCAACGATGCTGAGATTTGCCGAATTGGTAACTGCAAAAAATAGAGTTTATAAAAAAAATAACACAATTAACAAAATTGTAGCTGCAATTATTGTTTTCTTTTAAAACTACACAAAATTTAATAAAAACAACAATAAAAAATACAGTGCAAATCGCACTAAAATATTACGTAGCGAGAGACAGAGAGAGAGAGAGAGAGAGAGGGAGAGAGAGCTAGCAAACAGCTGACGAAGACAACAAATGCATAGAATAAAACAAAAAGGAAAGAAAAAATAATAATATATAAAAGAGTTAACAAAAGCAGCGCTGCTTCTTATCGATAAGTTAGCGATAAGTTAGTGTTGTGTAGGTGTGTAAAAATCGAATATTAAAAATAAAAATCCAATTGTAAACTAAAGCTTTGTGGCCGCTACTACCACCCTGTCACCTGAGTCGCCCTGTGTGTGTGCGTGTGTTGTAAGCGAAAATAAAAGCATGAGTGAATAATAAGAGATGTGTGTGTGTTGTATGTATGTGCTTATGCTTTTTGTTTGTGGTGATTTACTTTTTTATTGGGTTTTGTTTACCTGACGTCAATTGCTGTCCACCTGCATGCGGCGGTCCATTTGGCGCTTGTTGTTGTTGTTGCTGTTGTGCCATCAAACTATATGTTAAAGCATCCGAAGCTGCTAAATTGAATTTTTTTTTTTTTTTTTTTTTTTTTACAAAACGAAACGCGCATTAAAGAGGTAGACCGACAGAAAGAGAGGAGAGAGAATTGCAAAAGAGAAATTAGAACTGCTATTATTTGTTTGTGGTTGAAGAGGGGTGTTAGAGAGGGCCAGATACCGCGAGCAAAGCGACGCGCGACGGCAGCAGAGATTGGCGCACAGGGTGGCACAGGTAAAAAAGGGGGGGGGGGGGCAATAAATATATGATATGTAATAAATGACTTGTGTGTAAAGCGCAAAAAAACAATCGATAACATTAAAATCGATTGTCTTTCAGCTTTAGTTCATTTGAAGGGGTCGGGACAGATCTGATTCGACTATTTTGTGCAATTGTTCTAATAGATTGTTTGCTTGCTTGTTTAATTGATGACCCAACACCAGTAGAATATACATGTACCAGATATATCTAAGAGACCGATACCGATACCGAGACCATTATATATACAAACATATGTGTACATATGCAACACAAAACAAACGGACGGACCACGCCCCTACAACGTACAACAACAAGCCTACTGCTGCTCAAACCGCTAATCCTAATCCTAATCCTAACCCAAACAGAGAATGTGAAGTGCTTGCGTGCGTATGTGTGGCGGGCTTACAAAAAACAAAAATAAGACGAACAAATAAATCAAGAGAGCTTGTCAGGAATATATATGTATATATATATCAATGTCGATCGAGATCGTCGGCCGTCCCGCTTTGCTGTGCTCGCAGTTTTCCATTGCTCCACACACATGCCTCTCATCAATCCTGCTCCACTTACCACTGCTGTGCGGCGTCGCTTTGGGCGTCGCCTGTTGCTGTTGTTGTTGCTGCTGCTGGTGTTGCTGTGGTGGCTGATTATGATTGCTGCCGCGGTAGCTGAATAAAAAGCCTGGCTGAACAATTGTTGCACGTTGTTGCTGTTGATGATGTTGATGCTGTTGTTGTTGCTGCTGCTGTTGTTGCAGCGCCTGTTGATGCAGTTGCTGGTGCTGCTGCTGCAGAGCAGCGTGTTGTTGTTGTTGTTGCTGTTGCTGGCGCACTGCAACAACCACCGTGTTGCCGCCCAATTGCGGATGATACTGATACTGATTAGGAGCCTGTGCCTGTTGCTGTAGTGTAGCTGCAGCCGCCGAGCCGGGCGCAACAACAACAGCTGCCGTCAGTTGATGTTGCTGTTGCAGATGATGCTGTTGCTGTTGTTGCTGCTGCAGTGCGGCTGCTGCGGAACTCACACAAGAACCCGTTTTGCTACGTGAACTGCGGCGCAGTGAAGAATGCTGCTGCTGTTGCGTGTAAGCTGCGTGTTGCTGTTGTTGTGACTGTTGTTGTTGCTGTTGTGTTGGTGGCGGAACAAAGGTTGCTGCTGCGTACCGTGGCTGCTGATATATAATGGGTGGTGGCGCTGGACGTGAATGTTGCGGCGGCCCTGTGGAGTTATAGTGATGTGGTTGTTGTTGTTGTGGGTGTTGCTGTTGCTGCTGCTGTTGCAGATTGAGCACAGCGACAGCAGCAGCTGAGCTGTGATAATAATGCGGCTGTTGTCGCTGCTGCTGCTGTTGCTGATGATGTTGATGTTGTTGTTGTTGTTGTTGTTGCTGGTGATGTTGATGTTGCTGATGGTGATGATGTTGCTGTTGCTGCTGTTGCTGAGCGGCTGTAAAGTATGCAGCTGCCTGAAAATGTTGCGTTGTCGGCGCCGTGGGTGTCACAAAGGACGACAAATGCGCAGCAGCAAACTGATGCGCTGGCAGCAACTGTTGCGGGTGCGGCTGCAGCGGCGGCAGTTGCTGCTGCTGTTGTTGTTGCGGGTGCGAGTGCTGTTGTTGCTGTGGTACGTAGGGCGTCATGTGAGTGGGGGCTGCTGCCGGCAGCACGCTATAGTCAACAATGCCAACAGCAGTGGCAGCCGCGCTGCTGCGTGTTGCTCGTGCCGCCCCGCCGCCAATTTGTTGGCCAGGGGGGGCGGCACGCTGATACCCGGAGGACGTTGTTGTTCCTGTTGTGCCAGTTGCTGCTGCTGCTGGTGTTTGGTGGTTTGTCTGAGCTGGTGTTACCGACGGGGCTGCTGCTGTCGGTGCAGTTGTTGTTGATGAATAAGTTGCCAGCGTGTTTTTGTTCGGTTTGGAGCTGCTATTGTTGTTGTTGTTGCTGTTGTTATTATTATTGTTGTTGCTGTGGGTATTTGTTGTTGCTGTTGTATGTTTGTTGCTGCTGCCGTTGCGTTTGCTGTGGCTGCGATTTGAGTGTGGCGTAGCTGCTGCTGTTGTTGCAGAGGTTGTTGTTGTTGGTGTTGTAGTTGTTGTTGGGCGGCACAAGTAGAGAGGGGGGTAGAGTAGTGGGAGACAACAGTTAAACAGCTTTGTTTCTTAATTTTGTTTTTGTTTTATGATTTGTTGTTTGTTTGTTTGTTGTTATTTTTGCTTGCAGCTACACTACTACGTTAGTTGTTGTTGTTGCTTTTGGAATAATGTAATGCAAAGAAAGTAGGAATAGATGGGGCGCACGCATATAAGGATCAGTTTTAGAGGCGGTGGGGTAGGGGTTGGGTGGATTGAGGAAGATAGCGAAGGGGTTGTTTGGGGGGAACTAATCAAGTCGCTGACAATGATGATGTTGCTGCTGCTGCTGCTGCTGATGTTGCTGCTGCTGATGCTGTTTACTGCTGCTCGGCACACTAAACTAATGTTGTACGCCAGAATCTGGGCTGTGTGTGTGTGTATGTGTGTGCATAAAGTGAAACACACATACACTCAAACACACACATGCACATGCACGCACAGTCACACATACGCACACACGACGCACGCAAGTTCTATAGATATTGCAAGAAAGCAGCAACTTGTTGCTGTTGCTGTTTGTACTGTTGTTGCTGCTGCTGCTGTTGCGGTTGCTGCTGTTGTTTGACCATCGCCTTAAAGTTTTCGTTGTTGCTGCACTTTTGTTGTTGCCGCTGCTAATAGTTGTCGTCGTTGTTGTTGTTGTTGCTGCTACATAAATTCTGTTCCCTCTTTCTCTCTATCTTTCTCTGTCTCTCTCTCTTTCTTTTTCTCTGTCTCTTTCTAGAGTAGACACCACACACTGCGACGCGACGCTTTGAATTCTTCTTTAATTGTTTATTTCAATTATATATATACATATAGATATATAATTTTGTTTCTTGCACAAAAACAACAACATCATCATCATCAACAACACAAGGCATCAGCAATGAAATATATACTTGTTACATGTATATATATATATATAAATATATATATAGATTATATATATGCTAATAGATATACGAACATACATATGAATTGAGTGAGTTGTACATAGAAATAGATTTTGGCGATTTACAAATATTATAAATTTGGCAAATCAAATGAAATATATATCAAAAAAAAAAATTTGCAACAACAGCAACGTGCAAAAACGAAATTTAAATAAACTTTTTGGCTTTGGCGGCGTTTTACAACACTGCCTGCGTGTTTCTCGCTCCAAAATAAAAACAAAAATTAATGGCATAGAGGAAAAATCCTATTTGCTTGGGGACACACTGGCCACGACGACGGTCTACGCATACACTCAATAAACGAAATAAATATGCAAACGGTGTTTTCTTAATGAAATGCAAATTCAGTTTTATAATAAATGACAAAAAAATATATATATGGGATACAATAAATAAATAAAGAAACTGTTACATCGTCGTTTTGCCGAAGACTAGATACTCTTGTGGATGCAAGAATGTTTGGCGACTGATGTACGATATAATTTCCTAATCATAAAAGTATTTTCACAGGTATTCACTTCGTCCAAGTATTTATAGTAAAGAATTGAAGTAGACGATTAGGTGGTTCTTAGCACTACTCACGCACATAGATAATCACATAACAAACTTATAAAACCATCCTCTGCAAGGGTATCGTCAAATAAATATATATTTATTGCAATAGTTGAAATTAATGGGCGTATTTTTTTGCTGAACAATGGATATGGATGGATTCGAACAATATTAGTATTTGAGGACTGTTTAGGTATTGTGCTATTGGGTGAATATTTTATGAATGCGAGTTCCGTTTAAATGGGGATGGAGTGGAGAGGGCACAGTAGCCAGTTTGATAAATCACACACCTGCGTCTAAATATATATTCTTATTGCTACACAATTAATTTAGTATTTGCTTCGATTTCTATTAACAAAAAAAATACAACATGCACTTTGAAATTCTCGTTCTAAACAGCGCGACGTAAAAGTTTCAACTGCCTTTTGACAAAGTGCGTTGGCATTGCAATACAATGTACATTTTTATCAACAAAACAATTAATATATTATATATACACACATGTTTGTACATATTAACACACACAATCTCATAAATGCGCATGTAGACGGCATGACGCAGCTCAAAAGGCAATTGATCAAGAAATGTTTTAGTTGTTTTTATTGTTGTTGTTGATAAGAAATTCGAGCACTTATCAAATTGAGCACGAAAAATATGTGCAAATTAATTATTCTGCTTCTTTCGTTTTTTTTTTACTATGTGGCAACACTGGCCCGTCGTTGGTTAACATTTGGAGGAAATTATGAGAAAAAAGGAAAAGAGCATTTGATTCGTAATTAAAAGCGTAAATAAAACATATAATAAACAAGTTTTTCTATGTACAACAAATTGAAAGAAAACAAATTTGCAAGCAATTCGATAAAAATCAACCAATTAAAGAGCACGAATATCTACACAATAAGATAGCTCAGATAAATGTATATAGATCATTTGGTTGGAATTCACTGTCAAGATTAATCAAATGAGCAACGAAACAATTCAATTTTCCACACAATACATATATAAAAACATGATGGCTAGATCTATAAATAAGATATTTTTTAGAAACTCTAAATTCAAAAGTTTTTAAAAACAAAATATTGTTCTCTCATAAACAAGAATTTCGATAAATTTATTCTATATGCATCTCAAAATTGCTTTTGAATTTCTTGTAATGAATTCCAAACTATATATATCCAATAATAATCAGCGGACTCTTTACCTATATTTTACCATTATATAATATGGTTAATATAGTTAAAAATCAACCAATTTGTTGTAGAATATATATTCTACAATTATCAAAGTTTCCACTAATATTTGATATATTGTAATATTACGGTATACATAGCATAACTGGTTTTAGTCGATCTTGTGTATATATTTATATAGATATATATGTGTGTGTATAATCTGTATGGCAGTGTGAATAATAGTTTAAGAGAATGGAAATAGAAATGAAACTCACCAAGGTCACCAAGATCACCAATAATATGCTGAGCGAATTCACCCTCTGAGAGATCCTCTTCCTCTTCGTCGAAATCCTCTTCGATTTCGTCGTCCTCCTCGTCGTCAACGTCCTCCGCTTCGCTGAGTTCGTCCTCTTCGGCAACGATTTGGGCGTCCTCCTCGTAAGATGAATCCGCCGAGTTGACTATTTCGTAGAAGCCCACCTCCTCCTCTTCGGGTTCCACTTCCTCCTCCTGTTCGTCCTCGTCCTGTTCCGGCTCCTCGTCCTCGTCGGCGGATGGGCTATCGGCACCGACAGCCTCAAACAGCGTCTCCCCACTATTAACACCGGCGGCGACGACGTCTACTTTATTATTTGCCTGGGCCTCTGCCTCGGACGACGACGGCGCTGTTTGCTCCGTGTTCAAGTTGCCGACGTAGCCGTTCTCTGTCTCTGTCTCGTTGAACTCGTTGATGTCGCAGCTGCTGTTGTCCTTCTTCTCGCTGTGAACTTTGTCGAGCAGTTGTTGCTGTTGATAGTTGCGCAGACTTTTTCGATTTTTGGTGTATTTGCTGTTGCGGTTGTTGCTATTGCTTTTCTTGTCCAGACGCTTGACAGCAACGTTGCTGTTATTGTTGTTTATATTATTGTTGGTGCTGCTGTTGCTATTATTGGCAGCGTCGATTGCTGCAGCGGCTGCAATTACCGCCGAGCTGCTGGCCTGCAGACGTGAGCTGCTGCTGCTGTTGCTGTTGTTCCCTACCAAATTCTCCTGTTGCCGTGCAGCAGTTGCTGCTGCAATTGTTGCTGTTGTTGGTTTGGCGCGCGAGTGACTAACTTTGCGCGTTTTACGGTAATAGTTGAGCAAATTGCTACTGCTGCTGCTATTGCTGCTGCTGCTATTGCTGCCGCGTACCGTTGATGTAGCTGCTGCTGCTGCGCGGGCAGCTGCGCCGCGCTGTGGCGTCACGCCAATGACGTGATTGCTGCAGTTGCTGCCGCTGCTGCTCTCACTTGTCTGCTGCTGTTTAGCGTTGTTGCTGCTGTTGCTGTTGAAGCTATTGAAGTTATGGTAGTTGTTGCTGTTGTTGTGTTGGCGGGCAGCTGCCGCGCTGCTGGTGCTGGGCAGCTCCTCGGGCGATAGGGTTTTGGAGCGTGTACGCTGTGCCACACAATCGCCACCTGATGATTGACGCAGCGGCGTCGTGTACTGCTGCAATGCACTGTGCACTGGCTCTGCGGCGCCTCCTACTGCTCCTGCAGCAACAACCGACGCAGTTGCTCCCACACTTGCAACTGCTCCCTTTGTTGATTGGCCGGCCTCACTGGGTGACGACTGTAGATGGAGATGATGATGCTGCTGCTGCTGCACGCGTCGCTTCTTGATTAGCTGCGAGTTTAGCCCCACGTACTGATCTCCACCGGGTGGCGCAACTGAAAAAGACATGACAACAGCAGAGCTTAAGTTAAGTTTATTCCTTCAGGAAGAGTCACTTGTTATAAATTTACTGATTAGAGAAACCAAATATATAAAAAAAAAAATTACAAATAACTGTAGCTCTGCCTATGTTGATTACTTTTTCAGTTTTGACAAGCAAAGAAGAGCTTGCCAAACATTTTTCTATTTTTATTACATTTCCATGTTTTTCAATCGATTACATGGCTCACCCTGTACCTGCTGCTATCGATAACAAAAATATTATTTAGTTGATAACGAAATACATAAGGGATATATATATATATATATATATCTATGTATACATTTCTAATGTATATCTTATATATATGTATATGTCTGGCAACCGATAACTTAACACCCTGCATCAATTTCAAACAATTCGATATCTTTCAAACAAATAAACATTCCCTCTTCAGATAATGCAAAATAGAATAAACAAAATATGAGACCACCAATTGCTTACAGCTTGATTAACATTTACTTACAGTGGCTGCTGCTACGATTCTGACTATTGTTGCTGCTGCTGTTGGTGTTGACGTACTGCAGTTGATACTGGCGCTTGCGACTGCCTGGCGATAAGGCCCAATCGATGTTGTTGAAGCTGCTGATGTTGCCGTTTGGCGACCCACCAAATGTTGTTGAGCGTCGTGGGGCAGTTTCAGTGGAAGCGTTTTTCTTGTTGCTGTAATTTTTGTTGTTTGTTGTTGCTAATGTTGCTGCTGTATTTGGTGCTGTTGTGAGGCTGCGACCCTTGCTACGCGAACGACGTGCGGCGGCTGAATTGGCTGTGGCGACAAAGGATGATGTGGCAGGAGCAGCAGCAATTGTTGTTGTCACTGCTGTTGCTATTGTTGTATTGTTGCGTTTATTGTTACTATGATTATTGCTTTTGTTGTTGTTATTATTAAAATTAATATTATTGTAACGCCGTTGTGAATGGGACGCAGATGTTGTAGTTATTGCTGTTGCTGCTGTTATTATTGTACTACCGTCGTGCTGCCCCTCCGTCAATGCAGAGAGCGTTTGACTTTTAACGGACTCGGCCATAGACGACACTTAACCGCACTGGCATCGAACACACTTAACATGCCACAAACTTCACTCAGAATTGTTTGCAATCATAATCATCTGTCTTATATATCTATTTTTATATGTATATGCTACTGTAACCCAAAAAAACCACACGCTTTTAAGTTGTGCTTTGTTGAATAGAGAGCCTTGGGATCAAATTCCTAGATATATATTTTGCTCAGTTTGAGTTCCGAGTTCTTCTTTTGAGTGCACGATGCGACGTTAACAGTGTTTATTGCGGTCAGAGGAGTTTTGTTTTCTGTAATTGTAAAAAAAAATTATTTTTTAGTTAATTTGGTTTTGTTTTGTTGTTTTTGTAAATATTCCAGATAACTCAGCGTTTGCAGCGTTGATTACTAGATTATGTTGATATCGACATTTTTTCTACTGCTTTTTTTTTTTTTTGCTGCATTCAGCTTCAGTCAGCTTTATTTAATGTACCAAAAGGGAAGAAAATTTGAATAGGTAGGAAAAAGGAAAAATACTCCATGCTGACCGATGACGACTGCTTCAATGAGCAGCCAAACGAGAATTGACTGCAAAGATCTGTGGACGAAGACGAGGAATAGGAAGTGCTTAAGGGTTTGTGTGTATATGCGTGTGGATGAGTGAAACATGCATGGGAAACCATGTGACAAAGAACCGGCCGCATTGAGGGTAAGTCGCAGATTTTTGCTGCCCCTTTAAAGGCAAACGAAGACAGGTACATAGTACACAGCAGGCAGAAAATAAAATTGATAACCAGGCTAAAGAGCACAAAGAATACACCACACATACACAAAACAGACACACATGTAGACAAACTCGCTCGTTCGCTCACAGTTGAGCACTTTTTAACATATGTGCGCAGTAAACACACACAAATATGTAAATAAATTAACAGCTGTTTGTAAGCAGCAGCAGCCACCAACACGTGTAAGTGTGCCAAAGAGAGAAAGAGAGACAGAGAGAGCGAGCGAGTAAACTGTGCGCAGATGATTATGAGAGACTTGTTTTGAGTGGAAATTACTCACAACAAAATGGAGCAACTTACTCACATACTTACACAAAGTGAGAGCGCGCACATGCTGCGCTGTTAATCAGCTGTTCTCGGCCGTTTTGTTTATATTTTGGTTTTCGTAAGCAGCGCTGCTTAGTTGGCTAACTGCCCCTTCTTCCTATGTATGTGCGAGCGAGTCAACGAGTGAGCGAGCGAGAGAACAACGAGCACGAACTCGTTTCTATTTGAGTGTGTGTGCGTGTGTGTGTAACTTGTCATGCTTGTTTCGCTGCGAGAACCCAATGCAAGATCCCGCATATAATAATATATATACACACACGCAGACGCATGTATTGAAAATACAATAAGCACACGCGACGAATAAAAGATAAAAAGCAAAGCAAAGCAAGCAATTGTAGCAGTGATGCGCCGCAAAGGCAGAAGACAGAGAGACAGACAGAAAGCAGCAGCGACCGAAACGTGTTGGCGACGTCGACAACGTCTTCGCCCTTTCCAGCGCAGTCAGCGCTGGCAGCAAAGCCGCCAGCTACACTTACAAAATAAATGCGTAGTAAGTGTGTGTGCCTTTGTCGACGTTACAGCAAATATGACACGAAATCCAACAAACATCGAGTGCAAACCAACTGTCAATCACAACTATTAAGGAAAATAGAAAAAAAAATACGAAAACGAATTGAGTTCAAGGTCGCTTCAAATGAAACCAGCAAAGACGTCGACGTCGACACACGCTATATAAAATTTGTTTGAATTTGGATTTTTTTTCTAGCTAGCTTTGACCGAGTGGAAACCACAAGTTTTTCACACCAAAATATATACAGATACCCAATAAAAAATGTGCGAGGCCGCAAATGGTAGATACATACATACTGTGTATGTGCGTGTGTGTGGAATGTGGAAAGTAGCATTTTCCTTGCGTGTGGTGGCAACTCCAACATATGGCATGTAGTTATAATTTGTTGTCAATGTTTAATTCTTTATCAGCAGCAATTGAAAAATGTGAAGGGCCTCCAATTTTACATAATAATGTGTGTATATGCATGTAAGTATGTGTGTTTGTATGTAAGTATGTATGTAAGTATGTATGTATGTATGTACATTGTAATTACCTTTTGTGCTAGACTTGTTGTCAACCCTGTTGGCAAACATAATTGATAACAATATTTGTATGTATGCGTGTTTCTATTCCCTCCCCCAACCCTAAACTCACTGACCCGCTCCCACGCTCACTCTATCTGTAATTCACACCGTCTCCCCACCCCTACCGCCCCAAAATTAAACACCTACCCCGTAGATTTATACAGCGTGCTATTGTTTGTAACTTATTTGTATACATATATATACACATACATTCCTGTATGTGTGTGTGTAAACTCAGTCGAGCATATGACGCCAGCAGCAGCACAAACAACAACGACGATGTACGTAGTAACGGGGCTGCAAGCATACAAAACCGTGTTGCCTCGTCAAGTTTTTTTTGTTTGAATTTTTTACTATTCATATTCGTTGTTTGTGTTTTATGTTGGTTTTCTATTTTCTATTACGAAACTGCTTTTGTGGCCTACGCACAGCTGAGCAGCAGCAGCAGCGAGTGTGTGTGCGAGCGAGACACCGATAGGAAAGTGGGGTGTGTGTGTGTGTGCTTGTGTGTGTGGGCAGCAACAGCAGCGCTTTCTACAGGCTGCTGCTTCTGCTGGCTGGGGCTACAAAATAAAGGGTCGCCCGTCCGTCGCCGTTACTGTGGCAACTTAACCGTAAAAAGTAAAGTTGCATTGGAAAATTTCTGTGTTGCGCACTCTTCAAATAAAACTTTTGCTTTGAGACGCGCAGCAGGTCAACAAAGTAAAGAACGCAATAAATAAAGCCCTTGCTTCAATGAAAGGTTGGTTTTAGTCGATCTGGCAACTCTACAACTGTTACTGCTAAATGAAATAAAAACAAAACGTAAGGTAAAAAAAGTGCATGCAACAATTAACTAGAAACCTTGCCATTGTTATTGTTATTTATTTGATGTTGTGGTTGCCACGCAGTGAAGGTCTGCACAAAGTGGGCGGTGTCTGATTGGAAGAGTGACTGCTTGAGGGTCATTGGCGATATATGGAATTAAGTGTGACCCCCTCTCCTTTCGAAATAAATATAACTGTTGCAAAGCTGGAAAATAACAAAAGCTGCACAACTTGTTGCCGCAGCTACTAAATTAGAAATCGAAGTAGAAAGAGGCGATAATTATATAACTATAATTATATATTTAAACATACACACACATATGAAAGTCACAGTTCTTGATATTTACTCATTTCCGTTATATACACAGTATATGTAAACACTGGCACCAACACACACGCAGTTTAAAACTTCTTTACTGTTATACACACAACGATAGCGAATAGAAATGTATAAGAAAAGAACAAACGAATTTTATGCATTTACATAGCAGTTAAAATTGTAAATAGAAATTAAATACTTTTTCCCCACAAATTAAATTGCATCTCGAAATGTTATTTATATTTTACTACGTCTCCACCATATTTACTTTTCCTTTAACTGTGCGCCGCGCTCCTCTTCCTTTTCTGACGACCGACTGTCGATTTCTACTAAATATACAAAAAGGGAGCATGGGTACAGCAGAGCAGAATTAAGCAGCGACGTTGACGTCGACGTTGTCGTTTGCCTCGGCATGTGCATGAAAGAACGCACGAGGGGAAGTAGCAGCAGCAGCACATAAGTCGCTCGCACACTCTCACACACACACCAAACAGTCAAGCAGCTCCAATCTCGCACATACGCACACAATGAAGAAAATGTATACGTATGTAACGTATAACCGTACATAACGCAAGCAAAGCGAGGAGGCAAAAGAAATGGTTGGAAATAAACGACGAATGCACAGCACACAAAGCATTTCAACCATTTTGCATGCTATTTAAGAACACAATTCGTTACCCAAAAAAAATTAAATGAAAAACGCGACTACGTAATTTATTAATAATGTATTGCAAATTATATAAAACGTACTGCACCTTTTTTTCAAAGCAATGCCTTGTACATTATGTACTTGCACACAGTCTTATATAGCAAAGAAAAAAAACAAAAGAGAGACAGAGAGAAAAAACGTTTGCCTCATCGGCACGAACACATTTTTTCAGCTGTGCACGCACTCAAAACCAACTCACGACTGACAGTCAGCAGCAGCAGCAGAAACGACTACGTCAATAATGGCGACCGACGAATAAACGAGCTCAACTCAATGAGTGAGAGTGAGTCAGGCGAGAAATTTGTTTGAGTTAAACACTCATCACTCAAATATACATAAAAATCCAATATGCTTTTAAGTTAAGCACGTTAACTTTGCAATTAATACAAGTCAATTTTAGAATTAGTATCCCATAAGTGAGAGACGAGAATAGGCAGCACAAAAGTACTCAGCGCCTCTCAGCTCGATTGTTAAGCGGGTCACTCAACCCTTGTCGCTGACTAGCAATGAGGTCAACAAACCGACTCCAGCACCCATTGGACTAACTTTTTTTTATTTTTTTTTATTCGAAGTGCGACGCACTTTAATTATTAACGCAACAAATGGGCCTTTTACACAACACACAACAACTTTCCATTGGGACTCGAACAAATTTCTTTGCCGTAAGGGAAATTGAAATTCCACTCAATATGGCCATGGCTGCTGAGCAGAGAGAGTGAGTGTGAAAGAGAAATGAGCGCTCTTTTTCTTCATCCTTTTTGCACCCAAGTAGTACTTTGGGGTTGGAACGTGCACTCGTTGCTCGCTGGAAAGTTAGTTTTTTTTTCTTTTATGTTACTTGTGACTTGCTCGTTAGAGCGAAATTGGTATTGAACTGATCAGCTGATCGCATGAGTGTTCAATATATCGACTTGTGTGTGTGTGTGTGAAAAGTTCAACATGGGTTATATAGACGAACAGCTGTTTTGTGAAGTTGTGACTAATCTACTAACAGGGTTTGTCTTGCTGTGTGGCTAGGTGACCTGTCTACAGCTACATATACACACAAACACATACGCACATATATACCCACAAACACACACACACACAAATACTCTATTTTGAAATACGCAATTAAACGAGCAGCTAAGAAGCGAGGCGAGACAAGGGCTACAAAAATGCCTGATAAAAATGGCAGCCATTTATTTATTCAAACACAGTGGTTCGCAGCAATGAGACCAAGAAATTCAAAATGGCACTTTGACAATACTCATTTCATTTAATTTATTCTCTTTTTTTTAGAACACAGAAATTACCAAATTATAGTATATTATTTTCATTCTCTGGATTCTCAGCGTTCGAATTTGGGAGCGAGAGACTACTATATAGATAACACTGTTCATCAGCTATTTAGATTTTTCATATTTTTTTTTTTAATTTTGTAGCAATCGCAGCCTAGCCCAAAGCCCAAAATGGCTGCTGAACTGTGCTTAATTTTTTTTTCCCAACGAGAGCGATTTTTTTTTGAGCGGCCCACGCAGCGTTGACTGATTTGAGAGTGCGGCGCTGTCGACGTCGCTGCTGGCCTACTTGAAAGAGCTACTCACCTGCAATTGCAGCGCATTACAGCAGCAACAACAACACGCTATAAATGCAAGTCAATTGCAATTGCCACTGAGCAAACAGATGCGGTTGTAAAACCAGTAACAAAAATACACAATAAATATGCAAACAAACAACAACAGCACACACACATACACGTGTATAGACGTATGTATGTATTTATTCTACGCTCTGGCAATGCAACAAGCTCAAGAGAGCGAGCGCTCGGTCGACGTCGCTGCCGCGGCACAGAAAAACAGGCCACGGCCTGCGCAGCAGCCGACGACGTCGTTGCCAAATTGGGGCGAAAAGCGCACTGCACAATACAAAAAAAAAAAAAAACAACAAAAGAAAAAACAAACTTTCGCTTATCGATGTTGCCTGACAATTTGCATATCGATATCAAGTACTTTTTACATATGTATCGGTAAACGTTTTCTACAGGTTCCTTACTACTCTTCCTAAATGCAAACAGCTGCCTACAGCAGCAAATAAAAACAAACATTTACTAATCAATACTGGCTGCTTATCAAATTTACATATTCGATAACATTTATTTGCACTTAATTTAAACACAAACAGCTGGCAGAATGGAATGCAAGACGACATTGCTGCGAATATCCAGTTGCAGGCAAATGCAATTCTCGTTATCGATACCAATCGATACCTCCTCATTGGGCAATTGGAGTGCATTGAAAAACGCCGACATTTTTCGCGAATCCACAGAACAGGAAACTTCCGTCGGCTGGTGGCGGGAGACCCCCCCACCCTTGTGCAGCAAGAGTTGAGTGAAACGCGACGTAATCGTTGCCATCTCCGATTCGGAGACCAGATTCAGTTCACCAGCAGTGCTGCCATGGAATATCAGACTTGGCGAAATGTTCTTCAGCTTGTCAATTAGACTCCGCATGAGACGCAGCGAGGGCACACCGAGCACAATCTGAGTGGTGGGCATCTTGGGCAACATAAATGCGGGCCAATCGCTGGCGGGAATTATGGTGGCGGGCACATCATGCACCATTTCGCGTGGCTCAGCTGAACTGGGCGACACTACAGATGAAATCACCGAGATGCAGGGAAATTGGATTTGCTTCAATTTCAGCTTGCAACTGTGCACAGTGCTGGTGGTGCCCGAGCGGAGCACGGCTAGCGCTCGACTCAGATGCGTGGCGGACATGACAAGCACAATGAAGTCCTCGTCGTCGCCGGGAGGTGCTGCTGCTGGTGTCATTTTATATTCCGGAAAGTAATCTTTGGCCGCAATGGTCACCCACACGAGCGGCGACGATGTCGAGCAGTGCTCCTCGTTAACAATGAAATGCATCCGTTCCTGTCCCAATATCATCACGCAATCCTTAGCCAGCTTGGCCAATGTGGCAACTATTGCGTGGAACTCGCGCATATAGAGCACATCCAGCATTTTGGCACGGAACTTCATCGCTAAGGGAGGATGATTCGATGGGTGCCAACAACAAACCAGAAGAAGAAACAAAAAGAAAAAAGAGAAAACAAAAATCAAACGCTGGCTGCCAAAAAAAAAAACGTCAAGAAAAAGGATTGTAGAATCAACACGAATCCATTACACTCTACTACAAGATATGCCAATCGATATATATCGTTATATATGTGTGTGTATCTAAATTATGTACAATTATAGACGCAAATCGATGTCATACAATGATTATATTATCGCTATATTTTCGTGGAAACTAGTTTTCGAAGAAGAAAATTAACTATGTATTCGCCATTCAATACTGATAACAAAAATAAAGAGAAATTAGAGTTACAAGCAATACTTCGTTTCTCAAATTTTAAATGGGTGCAAGTGGGGAACGTGACACTTGCAACACGATGAGTCCAGGAATAGGACCGCAGCCAGTGCTGGGCCTGGGCCTGGCACCCGAGAGTTCAATGTACAAAGGCGCACTTATACACAAATAAATATATATATATATATTATATGTATATATATGGCTAACAAAGTCAGCCAGGCAATGGGCAAACAAAGCGCAGAGAGCAAGTTCGAGTTGTGTTTTGGCTTTTTCGAGGGGGCGAAACGAAACCAGCATGGGAAGGGCATGAGAATGGGTATCGAGTGTAAAGAGTAAATGAATCGCACCAATACCAGCGCACTCTATCCCTCTCTCACACACACTTACACAAGCACACACGTTCTGCTGCTATGCATACAAAGTCGCCGTCAGACAGCCGAGACAGACACACAACAGGATTTTGTTTTTATTCGCTGCGTTGTGGAGTTGAAAAAAAAAGGAAGGCGTCTGCTGCACGGCAAAGTTGAAGAAGTGGCAGGCAGCATTTTGTGGTCTAAGGACGGGAGTTGTTGCTGCTCCTCTTTCAGCAGCAGCAGAAACGGAAATCAAATTATGTATATGCGATCCGTAGGCGGCGCAGGCAATTGACGGCTCGGGAGTGTTGCATGTGTGCAGTGGGACTCTTGGGGTCAAAATATTTCCCTTCGGCAGTTCAATCAACTTTCAAGGTTGACTTATGATACGACAGCGTTGCCATATTGTTAATATACCCTGCAAACACACGACCTTCATATCTTTTAACCATGTTCTTTTTTAATTTATTGTCTTGCTCCATATTTAACAATAACAATATCTTAAGCTATCAATATTTACATTTTGAGATGACCTTGGTGTTTTCAGGGCTCTTTGTCAAACTCTTTATATAAAGCATTAAATCACAGATTCTAAATTCAAATGCCAATAATGACGTCACACAACGATGTATGTATTTCATAAGTATGTGTAAGCAGTATTTAAATCAAACGCTGATCATTATGTGCCCAGAGTTGTTTTTTTTCTCTTGCTGCTGCATAGCATTACTTGCAAAAAAATTAAACACGAGTTGCCAATCACCAGAACAAACCACCTTCAGAGAAACTCAATGCAATGTGACCATAAAAGCTAAACAAATACAAATATAAAAGCAACACATATAAAAAACTGACAAGAGGCCAAAATTAAATACAAATAATATACGGTGTGCGTATGAAATTCAACGTGACTGCTGATTTTGCTGCATTGAGGGAGGCACAGACACATTCACACACATATATATACATATATATATATGTATATAGATTTAGACGCTGCCGTTCGCTCGTAGCATAAATAAAAGAGAAAGTAAAAACTTAACAAGATGCTCCTCGCATCAGTCAGGAAAAATGAAGCACACATGCATGTGTACATAATGATATATAGAGATAATATTCAAAATAGAATTAAACAAATCATTCTTCACAGACACACATATACACACATACACTCATAGCTAGGGGCACTCGACAATAACTGTTGTTGGGTGATCAGCGTTGCCAACTAATTTGAGATCATCGTTGTTCGTCCAACAATTGTTGTACGTGTAAATATATATATTAATTTTTCTAAATCGAATCGATATCACAAAAAGCCGACCACAAATGTATACACATTTTAGTCTAACTCCTCAATATACAGTCGAAGCAATTTTCTTTGCGCTTTTTACCCAAATGCCATTGTAAAAATCAATATCGAAGAAGCTTTCAACTCACACACAATTTTATCAACGCGTTTAGCTTGCTTGCACTTTTCGTCTTAATTCACAATGCACAGTTTGGCGATATATATTTTGTCAGTTATTTTTTTGCAAATGCAATAAATTAACACGATTCGTTTACAGAATATCGAATAAAAAGGCAATCAAAATCAAATGCAAAATGGTCGACATTTTGTTTTCTGTCTGCCTGTCGCTCGCTGCTGTTGAGGCTGCTGATTCGACGAAATACACAAATATGTGTGTATATGTATATGTCTGACTGTGAATGTGTGTGTGAGTATGACTGTGTGTGTGTGTGTGAGTATGAGTGGCCAGCGGAGCCCCAAATTATGCTGCTACTTGTCTGTCGCAACAATTATACCCTTTGCATTTACATAACTGTGAACGTTCATGTGTACGTCGATATGCTTAATTGTGGCACTTACCTTTTAAGCTATTAATTTAGAATGATTTGCACAATTTTCACTTCTTTTTTTCTGTTTTATTATTTATTCCCACACGTAACGAAACTCCGACTCCGACACTGCTGTCAACAGCACAGGTCACACTGTTCTCAAAATCAGTATTACCGAAGAGCGCAATGTTAAATATCACCAAAAAATGTTGCAGCAGCCAAACAATATATCGATAAGAGCCAATTAACTGAATTTATTAAAATGGGATAAGCTGCTTAATACAATTACTATACAATTTACATAGACAAAGCTACATTAATTGGAAGTTGGCAAATATTGTGATTTTATGACATATTTTCTATATGTTTACATATATCGTTTCCGCATTTGACGGCAAGAAAAAATATCGATACACAATCAACATCTCTAATTATAATTATTTGATTTTATTACACGGAAAATAAAACAACAGCAACAAAAGAAGCACAAAAGATGCATTTAAATTTTTGTATTGAATAAATCAAAATTGTGGAAAGTATTTGAAATCGATATAGACATCGATAGACAGAATCACAAAACCCAGCCAATGCAACGACGCTCCCAATAGGAACGCGCCAACTGTAACAAAAAGACAACAACAATCGGCTTATCAGCAGCAAAAAGAGACAACAACAAAAAGTGCCCAATATTAATTAATAGCTTAAGAGTCAAAAATAAGTAAAACGAAAAACTCAACTCTCCTGCAGCGCTTGTCATCGCAAAACCATCGCCAACTGCACTAAACCAATTTCGCCCGTTGTTGATTCTGTGACGTGTCCTCAAATCAAAAATTAAACAGTGATTATAAAAAAAGAAAAATGTGCGGATCTCCAAAGACAGCGGCCGGCAATGGCGCCCGGGCCCTCATCTTGGTGGGCGGCTATGGGACACGTCTGCGTCCGCTGACACTGAGCACGCCCAAGCCTCTGGTGGAGTTCGCCAATAAACCCATTTTGTTGCATCAACTGGAGGCACTCGTCGATGCCGGCTGTCGTCAGGTGAGTTTTCCTTTTCAAGCAGAGCAAAAGAGTTATATAAACAAGTTATATTTTCTTTTTAGGTCATTCTGGCGGTTAGCTATCGAGCGGAGCAAATGGAACAGGAGCTGAAAGTGGAGGCCGACAAGCTGGGCGTGGAGTTGATCTTTTCACATGAGAGCGAACCACTGGGCACAGCTGGACCCTTAGCCCTGGCAAAGCACCTCTTGTCCGCCAGTTCAGAACCCTTCTTCGTACTTAATTCGGATGTGATCTGCGATTTTCCATTTAAGCAACTGGTTCAATTTCATCGCAATCACGGCAAAGAGGGCACCATTGTGGTGACCAAAGTGGAGGAGCCCTCCAAATATGGTGTTGTGCTCTACGATGAACTGGGTTGCATAAAGAATTTCATTGAGAAGCCGCAGGAGTTTGTCAGCAACAAAATCAATGCAGGCATTTACATATTTAACACATCGGTGCTGGAACGCATCGAGGTGAAGCCCACGTCCATTGAGAAGGAGGTGTTTCCCGACATGGCGCTGCAGCAGCAGCTCTACGCTATGGAGCTGACCGGCTTCTGGATGGACATTGGACAGCCCAAAGACTTTCTAACCGGTGCGTTGTCCATTTCATTACGACATATCTTCTTCAGTTGGCCCACTTACGTCTTTATCAGTTAACGCTTCAGTCTTTGTCTTTAATCACTTTTCGCATACAGTGCGACTTATATCTGGTTTCTTGGAACCAATGTCAGTAGCCGGAAATCAATATTAAATACTTGATAGAACGATCGAAGTAATGATCCGTAATTGCTGATAAAGCGTCTCATGTTTATAAATACCTGATTTTTTGGATTTCCCCCATTGGGCATTTCTATGAATTTACAATAGAAAACTGAATTTATTTGTTAGTATCTTAATTTCTTTTAGCTATCTTGTGGAAACTTTGGTTAGACAAATATGGCATATATATATATAGCAACTGTAGTATCTATATTCCAATAACCAAGTTCGTTTTCCTTTCAGGCATGTGCCTTTATCTTAGCTCGCTGCGTCAGAAGCAATCACCCAAACTGTACACTGGACCCGGCGTTGTCGGCAATGTGCTGGTGGATGCCACAGCTAAAATCGGCGAGGGTTGCCGCATCGGGCCGAATGTAACAATTGGACCCAGTGTCATCATCGAGGATGGTGTCTGCATCAAGCGCTCGACGATTTTGAAGGGCGCCATTGTGCGTTCGCATTCCTGGCTAGACTCGTGCATTGTGGGCTGGCGCTCGACTGTGGGTCGCTGGGTGCGCATCGAAGGCATCACTGTGCTCGGCGAGGATGTCATTGTCAAGGACGAACTGTATGTGAACGGTGGCCAGGTGTTGCCGCACAAGAGCATCGCTGCCAGTGTGCCGGAGCCGCAGATAATTATGTGAAGCAAATATTCATATGCAATTTTATTTTTGTAAATAGTATTTAATTATTTTGTCATCTGGTATTCGATGCACCGATTGCCTTGTGTGTGTGCGCGTGTGTGTGTGCTTAAATGTTGCTAACGTTTAAGCGGAATGTTTTGCCAATATTCTAAATTACATTTCCATTAATTAGTCGGGCCAAAAGTGTATACCACTTAAGACTTTGAACGCAATTTCAAATGGAAGCCGAAATGCAGTTAACGCTACGGCATTTTGACCAAAACTTTTTCACTAACAATGCATAAGTTTTTTATACAGCTATATTATAGTCAAATATACGAAATATATATAATATGTATTATAAAATTAAAAAACCGATACAAATAATCAGCTGTTTCAAGTCAAAACGTTGCCTGGCAACGTCTTTTTGGGGCCACAAAACACAGCAAAAAGTTAAAAGAACTTGTGCGAAAAATGTTCAAAAACTTGGAAATAATAAGCAAAATGGATGCAATGCATCATGAGCTGCTCTGGGAGGATAAGGAAGTCAAATTCGATATACCAGATTTGTAAGTAAGGCAATTCAATTGCATAGCAGCCTAATCTTTGGCCAGTCTCTTTCAGACACAATCGTCTACATATCGGCGAGAAAATATTGGATACAATTTACCACATAGAGGACAGCAAGGGTAATCCGGGGGATACGGGCAAACTGCTGGTCACCAATTTGCGCATCATTTGGCATTCACTCGTCCACAAGAAGTTCAATTTGTGTGCGTAAGATTTAGAGAAAAACTTGGACAAAAATCTAACAAATTAAGAAGACACTACTCAATTTTCGAGAATTCTTTTGGCTAACATAGCTTAATCTTCTATTAATTCATATGATTGATTACCTTCTTGCAGCCATTGGATATGCTCGGATTGTCAATTCGAGCACCAGAATGGTGCACATGCACACCAAGAACCGCATTCCCAGCCAGGCGCTCTTCATTTTGGCCATTCGCAATGAGACCCGTTTCGAGTTTCTCTTCACGGATGTATCCGGCGAGACGGCGCGTCGGCATGAGCCCATCTTTGCCAGCGTCACCGATGTGCATCAGTGGGTGGCAATTAGTGCTTGGTTAAGTAGTATTTGAATTTAAATTGCATCCATTCTCCAACAGCTTGTATCAGCGCACGTTTCTGTATCGGGATCTGAAATTACGCGGCGCCATTGTGCAGGCGGGTCAACTGATCCTGTTGCCAGATGAGCAGGTGTTCAGCGAGGTGCAGGGCGTCTGGAATCTGTCCAGTGATCAGGGCAACCTGGGCAGCTTTGTAGTGACCAATATACGTCTGGTATGGTTTGCCGATGCCAACGAAACCTTCAACATCAGTGTACCCTATTTGCAGCTGGATAACGTGAGTCTGGCTGTCTGCCTGTCTATCCCATTAACCAATTGAATCCCAATTTCACAAATTAATTTACTTTTAGCTGCGCATTCGCGAGTCCAAATATGGTCCGGCTTTGGTTATACAAACAGCGGAAACGGGTGGCAATTATATGCTGGGCTTTCGCATCGATCCCGTCGAGCGCTTGAATGAACTGTTCAAGGAACTGTGTTCGCTGCACACCATCTACAAGGATCAGCCCAATCTGGGCATTCAGTACGATCCGCAGGATGCACGCCAGCGATTGGCTGCCGCCGTCGAGGAGGCCGCCCAGGCAACACAATTCAAGATCGACAACTATCAGGAGCTGGATGAGCGTCAGGAACGCGAAATCAATACCAAGCTGAACAAGTATCTCGCCGCTGGCAGCCTGGGCACATTGGCCACGGATCAAACGACAGTCGAACCCATCTATTGCAAGGAGCTGGGCTTTGCCATGGAAGCCATACCCAATGGCTACAAGCTGCAAGACCTGTGGAATGTTCTGCCCACCAAAATGATCGATGAGTGAACTTTGAAAATTATTTTCTTTTGAGATTTCTACATAAAATTAAGAATATCAACAACTATAATATTCATATATGAATGGGATTTAAGATGTAAATGAAAACATGGACTTTATTGGAGTTATAATGCCATTGTGCACAATTGTCATCTAAGCCTCTGATTCTTGATATTGAACTGAAGAAGATTACAAAAATTAACAATAATTTATGAATGGGACTTAAGATCTGCAGAAAACGAGAATAGAAGAAGAATAGATGAGAGAAGTTTTGGGAAATGCTTTGATTACATAATTCATAAGAACTTATAGGTGGCAATTAAGATCGGCAGGAAACGAGAACATGAAAGTAGACTTTAGTAGGAATTCTCAGAGCTTAAATTCTACAGATTCTCTGATTCTTGAGAGAAGTTTGCATTGATTCAGACTATATTGGTCTGGTCAGCAGCTGAACAAGAGTACATCATTTTAAATATACCAAAATTCTCAATGACTTCCACATCTAAACAATATTGGATGAGAGGTATACACAATTATTGTGTACTTCATGGATTATCACTAATATAAATTAAAATCTTGGCTATAACTTTTTACGGATTTATTGACGCATACTCGCATAACTCGCTGTGTGTTTTAAGTAATTTTGCTCTAGTGTGTGTGTGTGTGTGTGTGTGTTGTTTTCTAGTTGAATCCGTTATTTTGGAATCGGTTAAAACTGTTAGGGGGCTTGGCTTAGTGCTAATACATAATTTGTGAGTTGTTTTCGGTTGCCCAATTCGTTGGTATCTCAATGCTTAGGTATATTTATAAATGTAGTTTTTGTTTTCTAATTTCATTTGAATATGTTCTTTTGGGGGGGAGAATTGTCAAATTGCGTTCATATCTCTGTGGCATTAAAAGCAAACGAATTTTGCTGTCTTTTGCTTTGATTTATAAATTAATTCATATCACAACACACAGTTGATTTGACCGGCATATGCATTATAGTCAATGATCAGATGTATATATATATATATATTTAGATATATATATATATATAGATTATATATTATGTTTGTATGTAGATTTGTTTTTGTTATTTATATATATATATAAGAGAATGAATTGTTTTCTTTGCTTACTAAGCTATAAATTTTAACAAACTTAATTAAATGTAGGAAATTAATATTAGTTGTGGCGCTTTTTCTGCATTTCACTTTGCCTCACAGGCAACATGAATACATTTTACATACATACATTATGCGATTGCAATTCAAAAAATGTCTAAAGAGTCTAATGGAAACTATTATGAAAATTCGGCCGACAATGCAATGTAATTAAATGTAAAACAAAATATAATAATCAGGAATGACTTATAAATTACAATTTGTATTGTTTTGTATTTTTTTTTTTTACATTTTTATGTTTTTTAAAGTTTTATATTGTTTTTTTGTTTTGTTTTTTAATACTTTGCTTACGTTTTAAGTTGTTTTCTTTCTTTTTTTTTTAAATTCTTAAAGGGTTTAAGTTGCATATCAGTTGCCGTTAAATGAGTTCTCCTTTTTTTGTTTTTAATATTCGTTTAGTTATGCATCAGTCTTGAAGACCAGTTTATATTATTATATAGCGTAGAGTTTACCAAACATTTTTACAGGAAGCAAGTGAAGCAGAAAAATAAACACATTTACAAATAAGAAACTTAAGGTACATAAATCATCAGCAGTTTGGAGAGAAATACTTGTCAGCAACTTAAAACATAGAACACAAATTGGACAATGCAAACGTAAACAAATCAAAATGCTCCGCTCGAGTTTCGCTAAAGTAAATATTTGAATTTGCTTGGATTTCGCTGGCAATCAAATTGAAAAACCACAATGGAAACACGCTTACGAATTTATCAGTAACTAGAACCAAAAGACTTAGGATTTGTAGTTGTTGTTTTGTGTTTGTGTCTGTGTTTTGTTGTTGTTTATGTCTCTACGTTCTTAAAGCAGTTTTTGGGCATTGGATTACAAATAGGGAGGCCGGCCTTGAGCCGTGTTCCAATGACTAAACTGCATTCAAAAAAAAGTACCTAGCTGAGAGAGATGGGGGTGTTGTGTGTGTGTGTGTGTGTGTGTGGGTGGGTGTGTACTAGTGTGAGTGTGTATCAAGCTGTTGCGCTTATTTGCTGGTGGAGATCTGTAGACGCGCACGCTGTCGTGTCATGGGCGGCGAGCGCAGCATTGGCGATATGGTTGTGCTGACAGTCGCTGCTGCTGCTGCAGTGAGTCGCTTGCGCTTTGGTGCAGCAGCTGTTGTGGCAGCTGATTTGGTTGCACTTTCCTTAGCTTTTGTTGTTGCTGCTGATGCCGTTTTGCGACGTCGTCTGGGCGTGAAGAGGGGCGCACGACGTCGTCGCTTGGTGGCCACTTTATTTGGCTTGGCGCTGGCTCTGTCCGAGGAATCAGTTACAGCTCCAACTGCAACTGCGTCTGCCTCCACTGCAGCTTCTGCGACTGCGATGGAGCCTGAGCCTGAGGTGTGTGTGGTGCTGTTGTCCTTGGTTTGAGTGTTCCTTCTGCTGCTGCCGGCTTCGTGTAGCACAAAGGCCGACGCAGTTACATTTTGTGGCAATGTCAGTGTGCTGCAAGCAATTTATCTTTAGTGAAAAGTGCTCCCCTTTGTAAGTGCAACTTACCTGAGCTTTGGCTTGAGTGCAACTGGCTCCTTGGGTGCTTCCTGCTCTTTGTCAATAACCTCCCGCTCCTGGCCCTCCTCGCCCTCGTCCTCCTCCTCATCGTCGTCATCCTCATCTTCATCTTCACTATATAAATTGGAAGCAGGCGGCATAAATTTGGGCCGCTTCAGTTCGAAGCCGCGTGCTTTGTTGCTAAACGTTGAAAAATTGACAAGACTTGAGTACAAATTGGAAAGATTTACTAGAATCGAAGCTGGCACTTACATTTTGATTGGCGTTATGGGCATGGGACGAATGGGCTTGAATAGGCACATGTCCATGAGTAAGCTATCAGTGCTGGGATTTCGTTTGCGCGCTGACGCCGAACGATGCAAAGCGCTCGGCGCCACAGCGAAATGACGCAGAAATGCTGGCGTCGGCTTGATATATGGCTGGCTGCGCACAAACTGGCGACTGGCGAGGCTTGTTTCGGCCGATGTGCCCATAATGCCACCGGTGCCATAAACTTTACGCTTCAGTTTGTGACTGGTGTCCGGTTGCTTGGGCGGTGCTTGCGGCGGCGCTGCAATCACTGGCGTTGTGGTCGACATGACCAGTGCCTTTTGGACCGTATCCTTGATGAATTCGGTGCTGCGATGCAGGCGCACAGAGAGCGTTTTCATCAACGCTGTGGCTGCATTACTGGCTATGCTGCCGCCGCTGCTGCTTGTGTTGCACGTGATAGCTGCTGCTGCAGCTGCTCCAGTGGTGGGTGTGCTCGTGCTGTTGCCTGAGCTGACATTGTTCTTGGTGCTGCTGCTACTGCTGCTGCTGCTGTTGTTATTGTTATTAATTTTGCGTGCCGCACTCGATTCGTAGGTGTAGGGCGCTGCTTGCCCCGCTGCCGCCAGCAACATTATTATTATTATTATTGCTGTTTGAAGCAGCTGCGCTCTGCTTTGGCTTTGACTCTTTCTCCACCTCCACCTCTTTCTGCGGCAGCATCCGCCTCCTGCTGCTGTTCTTGTTGTGTTTGCTCCGTCAGCTGCTGCTCGGTCAGCGTTTTTAACATGCCCGGCGTTTTATTTGGCTTGCGCTCGCTACAATTATTAATGCATTTTCTGAACAAAATGTAATGTTTACTTTTATGTACTTTTTTTTTGTGATTTTTTTTTGTTATTTTGCAGTTCTGTATTTTGGTGCTGCTTCTTCACATCACAGTTTTTGCCAGTTGCGGCTTGCGCGCTGCTTCGTACAACTACAACTACAACTACACTGCTATAAATTCAACATTCAACATACTCCTACTACTGCTTTGCCTTCTGCCATTGTTCCCTTTTTTTGGGGCTTTCGCGTCGCATTCACCGGTTTTGTTTCGTACACAATTGCCATATGCACTCGCTCTTATTGTTTGTTATGGGTTCACTGCAGCCTACTCACTTTGTTTAATCTTGTTTTTTTTTTCGCATTTGTTTTGTTGCGGTTGCTGAATTTTTACGTTTTGCTATGTTTTACACCTTACTACTGCTTGTTCATTCATCAGCAGCTGTAGTCCGTATTTATTCACCACACCGAACAGCGTTTGAGCACTCAACAGTTGCACAACTGTTGAATCGGAGCATAACGCAATGCACAAAATACACATAATATGAAACTTTTAAGAACCATTGCTTGTTTATAAATTCTTGCTAATATTCAGTATTAATTATATTCAATGTTTATTTTAATTTGGCACAATCAGCTGAAGCAGTCAAACAACATTTTTTGTTGGTGTTTAAGGTGTGTACACACTGTTAGCTGTATTCAATCAATTTTGGTTAAAAATATTGGTTTTTTCATAAAGATTCAACTGTGCTTAGAACCATTGCATAATTAATTTTATTTTGTAAAGTTAGAGCCAATTTTGATTCGATTAATTTGCTTTAAATCTAAAAATAACATTTAAAGCGTGTGTGCAGTTCGCGCTTCCATTTTGAGCGTAATGAGTGTGACCAAACTTATGATGAGCCGTTTGGACAAACAAAATCGAGCAGTCTGGCAGCCTTGGCTACCGCGCGTTAAATTTAATGACAGAAGTAAATACGTCCACTCAAATCGATGGAATAAAAAAGCTGATTTACATGCTTGAAACAAATTGAAAATTTAATTTAAATGAGTGCAGCTACTGTATGTTGTTGCAAATGGCCAATTTACAGTCATAGATCGCGCATCGTTATCAAGTTTATTATGGCTAAATAATTGCCAAAGCGCATGCGGCGCACAATTTACGAGCCTGCGCCACAACCACAGAGGAAGGCGGCACGAGTGTCCACCGCCGACACAACCACCTACAGGGTTGCACTAGCGATGCTGTCGCTGCTTTTGCTGCTGCTGTGACAGAAGTGTTTTTTGGCATGTCAAATGGCAGTTGAAGCGCCCCCCGCCGCCCCACCCCACCCCTTTCGGCTGGCCATTGACGGAACTTTTAATAACATTATGAAAACGCGTGTTTTACAGCTCATCAGAGTCCAATGCATTTTTTTTGCGTGCACTCTTTTTGCCTGCTCCTCGCTAGCCACTCTTCCAGTTAAACAGAGTCAAGAGTCCTCGCGGCTGGAGGTCGCTTGGGGGTCGTCGTCGTCGTCATCGTCATCGTCCACAGAGGCGCCCTCCCATTGTGGCACCATGCAGCCACGCGCGTCGCCTTCTGCGCAACCGCAGCCACAAAAGCCAGAAGCAGCTACAAATATACACACATAGCTGCTGTTCAGGCGTTGACTGTGCAGGCTATAATTTTCCAATATGCAAATGTGTTTGTGACACAAAATGGCGCAGCGCTTGTTGTACGAACGCACGTGGGACGTTTACCACAAACCGCATCCAATTGCGTCGTCGTACGCTCATTAAGGATCTAGTAAGTGAGAGCGAGCGAGCAAGAGTGAGTGAGAGAGAGAGAGAGAGAGAGAGAGCGATAGCTGTTTAGAGTGGCTAACCATTGACAATTATGCAATTTTGCAGCACGACTAAACAAATTATTTTCACTAAATTAATTCTTAACTCGTGCTGGGCGCACTTTTTTTTTGTTTTTTTTTTTTTTTTTGTTTGCGAGAACACGTACGCCTTCTTGCCTAACCTCAATTATGGGCATACGAAAATCTTGATGAGCGTAGCCTGTGGATTGACATGTGGCATGCCGTTGAAAAGTCTTTATATTTTTGAATCTTTGCCGCAGCTGCGGCTGCTTTCTCGTCAAGAAGCGCGTGCGATAACAAAGCAAGTGAGGAACTTAAACGCAATCGCTTTTGACATTGAATGAGATGACTTCAAGCATAACAAAAGCTGCCTGCTGTGAAAGCACCAGCTGCCTCATTAAATATGAATTAAAACCACGAAAACCAAATGCAATTCTAATAAAACTTGAGTTTGGAAAGAAGCTTCGATTTTGCCTTTTAAGTTTACTTAGCTACTAATCATAAATTTACGATAGCATGATTATCTTTGGCAAACCGAAGATTACATTTATTACCCTTGTAGGCAGCAGTTAATCTGTTCCTACTTTTAATTCGTTTTTTTTTTTTAATCAATGTAGATTTAAAACTGAGGGGTATATCGACTCGCCCTGACGCTGGTACAGAATATATATATACAATATATATATACAATGACAGCAATTAAAATTTAATGCAAGACAAAAGCTACATGCTGCAAAACTTAAAGATATAAAATTCAAATAAAACGTAAAACGAGTTTTAAACACTTTTAAAAATAGGAATACGAGAGAACTCGAATGATATTTATGGCGTGTCATAACCCACAAAATTGTCCGTTATTGATTTAATTATGTGTCAGAAATTCGAAATCGTGATAAACCAAAACAAATGGCAAACTTTTTTGTTAATTAAATAAAAACGGAGAAAACCCAATTAATTAATATCCTGAAACGATGTGCAATTCTAATCAAACTTGAAATGTGACATCAGCTTCAGTACAGACAACGATGGATCTAACAACTATACCGCTTAATATTGTAAATCACATGAGAAATAAAAATAATCTGTACTTTTAATCGTTTTCATTGGCAGCTAATGAAGCTTTGAAAGCAATCTAAATAATTTATGGACCTCTACGTTTGTTGTTTATAATCAAGAAATCCAATGCACAAGATAAATGATTATTGAATACACACTCACACACACACACACACTCTCACACACTCACTCAACAATTTGTGCGCAACAAATTTAGCGCATTGTTTTCAAATATTTCAACGAATTGTTCAATACCCAAAAATCAAATCGATTTGTATTATGCCCCACTTGCAACATACTCGAGTACGAACACCTCTCTCCAACTCAAAACCAATTTCAATTACATTTCATTTGGCCTCAACTTGTTCACAGGTGTGAATTATATTCTGAAGAGGTTCTTTTTTTTTATTTTTTCTTCTCCTTTTTATTTTTTGGTAATGAAATAACCATAAATCATTGCACAAATGAAGTTCAACATTTCAGATTTCTTGTGCGTTGCGAGAGCAGCTCCAACCCTCACTTCCATATTTTATTCTCTCTTATTGTAAAGTGTAACATTGATTAAGCATTATTAGCGTTTATTGTTGTTGTTGTTCTTGTTGTTGTTCTTGTTCTATTCTATTCTCTGGCATATTCTGTAGTCCATTGTAGACACACTGGCCGCATTGGTGTTTCGTTTTGGTTGTTTTTATGCTCGCTCAGTGGGACACTTTCCATCATCAACACTTTGGAATGATGGAACGATTCGTTGGCCAGCTCTGGCAGCCCAATCCCCAGCCCCTACAATATGCGCCTGCGCCATTTGGGGGGCCTCACAATAACACCGAGCACATATATTGATATATGTATGCATGTCGGCTTGTTGTTGTTGCATTTGTTGTTTGATGTAAATCAAAATTGATTTGCTTTATAACATGAGGTAATGAAGTTTTTTAATGAACTGCTGGACCCAGAAACGTATAGAAACAATGTGTACACCATATAAAAAGACTTATAAAATGCCATGTCAAGAAAATGTAGTAAAAATTTATAAATATATGATATAGTAATACAAAAACATATTTTATATGCCTAAATTTGAGTTCGGCGTGAAACATAAACATTATACATTTCACAATCCTTGTTAAATACTCATTTTAAGTTATTTCTGGCTTAATTCTAGTACAACTCATGCCTTTTTTTATGTAATTTTTAAGTAATTTTTCAATTTGAAAAAAAAACCAATTTAAAAAAAAACAGAAGGCAATTTTCTTTTAAATATAAAATACGATTAAGATAACATGATAATAAAATATATATAGATATGTTTGAGATTGGGCACAGAGTTATCGGAGTTATGTATTCGAATAGATTTTACAGCACTAATTTTAAGATTTTTCCTACTCATTTCTAAGAAAAGTAAATCTTTATAACTCAAACATTTTAAGAAAATATATATACAGTCGCCCACAGCGAAAAGCGGGCAATACCGAAAATACTCAACTTTAGGTAAAAAATCCGGGTTTTATGGCACCCAGGTGTCCACAATGTACCTTGTCCAAATAAAATTTGCCCTAAAAATTGGCTACTTTTTTACATAATCCTACCTAGCAGGTGGGGAAACCCCAGTGTATTGGGGTCATATATTAATTTAGGTGGTCAATGTATGTACCTACCATCGGTCCTTGGAATTTTTGAAAAATATTAAATAATTAGCTTATGGCAGGCAATTACATTATGTACTTGACTTTGCCCGCTTTTCGCTGTGGGCCACTGTATATATATATATATATATATATGCGTCATTTGTAGAATTTTAGTAAGCCATTTCTCAATTGGAAAAGTAACCATTTAAACTCTTCTAAAAAGAAAATGTGAAATGCGCTTGTCCCCTAATATATCATGGCAAAGTGCTGAACGAAAATAAAAAGCATTTTACAGCTCTGCAAAAAATATGACAAAACAAATAATTTTCAAATGAAAGAGTGGCCAAGAATGCAAGAAAAAGAAACGTCGACAGGAGCAGTTGCACGAAACTGCCATTAGTCAAAGCGACGGGCAGAAGTTGGCAGAACGGCAAGCGGCCAATAAAAGTGCAGGGGAAATGGCCATAAGCACAGCGAATGGCTCGACAGGACCACCGTTGCCCAGTTGGCCAAAAGCGCCACCAACAACAACATCGCAGCTCGAAAAAAAAGTTATGTGGAAAATTGATTTTGCGGTAGCCGGAGTAATAAATGTTTTGCCCAAATGCTAAACACAAATTCAACACGAAAAGGGGTGAGCGGCAAGGGGAAGGGGCAGACAAATCAACTGGACAACATGGCAACTGGACAACATGGCAACTGGACAAGTGGACAACTGAGAAACTGGGCAACTGGATTTGCAGTCTTGCGCACTGCATGGAAAAACTTTTGACAAAGTGAAAATATGAATGGCAACAACAACAACAGCAGCAGCAGCAACAACAACAACAAGATGCAGACCAACAAGCAGGACACAGGACACATGGCCCAGAACGAGAGCCGAGTGGCCGAGACTGCCACAGCGGAAATATGATGACATATCGCGTCATAGTTCAAACGGCAGGGAATCCTCTGATCAATTTTGTACACAGCAAGGCGCCATCTTTTTGGAACCATTGCATGAGCTTGGACTTTATAATACCCAGCACACAGAACACTGTTTAGAAATCGAATTATATAGAAACCAGAGTTGCTTTTTAAGCTACAAAAATATTTTTCAATATGTAAGTATTTTAAATGTATCGAAAACCAAATTTTGTAGATTTCCAGGAAAGTAATAAAGATTTATTCAAATAAAATAAGAATCAGACAAAATACTTAAAAAAAAATATATAGTTTGTAAAACATAAGTATTTGTTGTGATTTTAGTAATGTCATTTACATAAATTTAAGAAAAAGAGCAGACTGAGTCTACTAACTTTCTCGACATTCTAAACATTTTTACCAGAGTTCAGTTGTGCTTGCTACAGGGTATCTTCTAGTCACACACTCTGAAATATAGAATTATTTCTTTTTGTTTTTGTATTTGCTTTATTGCGTTGGTTTCTGTGCATGCAGTTGGCCTGGTCAGTGGCGCATTTTTCCTCGAGTGCGCCAAATCGTGGCCATAATTTTTTATTATCCAGACAGACCCTGAGCCCTGAAACCCTTTGGCATACACACACAAACACACACACAGACACTCGATTTGTGTATTGGCTTCTGTTGGTTATTTTCGGGCAGCGTTTTTCGTTCTTGGCATTAAAAAAGAAGAGAGGAGAAACAACTGCAATTCCTTGAGTAGCCATAAAAATAATTAATTGGCTTTTATGTGGCAGGAGCAGTTGAAATTTCGCTTCTTGCCATTGCGATGCAATATTGCAATGGCGTCTTCTGCCCCGCTTTGTTCATTTTAATTAGTGCTATTAATTATCGTCATCATCATCGCCATCATCAACAACAGCAACTCGATGATTATCAGCAAGTGCATCTGTTTTGCGGTTACACAAAACTCATTTCCACATTTACGGCCATTTTGGATTTTTGGCCGCTTAGTTAGGTTTACGTATGTGCAGCCCTGGTATTTAATTAGTTTTGTGGTTGCATGTTATACATGAAACAGGTTGCATTCATGAAAGAGTAATCAATGCTCGGTAATATTAATAATTTCATGACTTGATTACCAATCTATCAATTTGTTTACCTTTACTTTACTTATTTAGTTATTTATTCGAAATTAAAATCTCTTATTTCTAATATGTTCATGTTGAAGAAACAACTAAAATTATTAAAAATGAAAACTTCTGTTTAAAAAACAACTTTTCCCATAATAAAGGTACCAAAATGAGAACTATGTCTTGTCGAATTTTCTTCTGTATTGCTTTTCTCGAAACTTACTTATTAGTTACAAAAATTATATAATTAAATTTAATAACATTTTAATGATACTCTCCAACTGAGTTATTCATCGCACCTTTGTCATATTGTTGTTGTTTTTTATAAGAATTTTCATTACGCTTTCATGCCACTTCTTTAATCATAATTCATATTTTTATGGCAACCCTTTGCTATTTTTTTTTTCATATCAGTATTTTCATTAATTTATGCGCAGAAAACTGCAGCACAGTGTGAAACATTTTTCATTGCTGTTGCTGTGCTGGAAAATGCAACCCATAAACTGTGCGGAAAATGGTGTGGAAATACGAGTAAACCGAAGAGAGACAGAAACGAGCGCTAAATTAATGAGCTGATATAACCAAACAATTTTAATAACAATCAACGCTGCGTTGCTCAATGAACAACAAAACACAATAATGTACAAAATAATTTTAAAAACCAAATTGGATTTAGCTAGTGGCGAAAGTACAAAATATGTATGTATGTGGGAAAGATAGATAAATTATCTATAGATATTTAGTAGTTGAGCTTTTGAATTTTAACACAAAACATATTTCACTGTGAAATTTGGGATAGACAAGTAAAAACAAATATGAACGCTTTACCAAGTCACTGAAACCAAGTGTGAGATGAGGAATGTTGTCCATAAAATTGAATAAAAACATATAATTAAAATTTGAAGGCTCCACAGAGAGACATAGATAAACCGAATCGGCTTTTGATGTAGTTTAAGAATATTTGCCCGTTAAGAGGGGAAAATGCTTTCTCCTGCCTGTTGCATATTTTTGCCTATAAAATATCAAAAAAGTTATTCAGTATTTTTTAAAATTATTTATCTTACAATGTGGCATGAACTTTGTCAATTGGAGCAGTGCACAATTGGCATCACTTCCAGGCATAGGTTGCCAGATGTATTTTATTTTAATTGTCACAAGTGTCAAACAAACTTCAAGCATTTTTAGGTTTATTGGAAAACTTTTTCAGTCGACTGCTGACTGCTGACTGCGAAGTAGTGATTATCAAATTGTTAATTTTCTCCAACAATTTTTCGCATTTCTGAAAGTAAGTACAAAAAAAGAGGATATATTTTAAAACATCGATTTAAAAGTACTGTGTACAGATTATTGCCAACATGAATATGTACAAGTTGGATTGTGTCTACTTCAAAGACACTCCTGCTGATGTAACTCGTAACCCATCGGTGAAAACGTTGGAGAATTTTTTCCGGGCTCTGCTCAACCACAGCGAGCCAGAGTGCGAACTGCTCCCCATGAGCTCGAAGTTGGAGCAATACTTGGGCCAGCTAATACGCAAATACGTGCAGCCACGGGCCGGAATTATCTCCCGTACGATCCACATAAAATGTAACCATTTCCTAACTCACTTTGCTCAACTGTGCGGCAGATTTGAAATGAGGAAACTAATTGTCGGTGAGAAGCAGCTCAAGTTGTTTGCTCCATGCGGACGTAAAATGCAGCCGTTCAAATTGAAGGCCATATCGAATAAAAAGCGTTTTAGACGTCAACTTCCAATAAAAAGTAAATTTCGAGGAATGCCAAAGTTTTCCAATGACGATCAATTGTACAAGTTTCCGAAGAAGAGCACGCCGATAATCAATCCGGACGATCCCCTTGCTGTGGACTTGAAATTCTTCAATTATTTCCTGAACAAGCATTGGCTTCTGCCTGCTATAGAATTCTCAACCCAAATCGTTGGACAACCATTGCCGAACGTAGCTGACAAGATGGACGGGATTGAAGACAATGAACATATTAAAATGGATACGTCTATGTCGGATTCGAAGTCGATGCAAGCCTCTGCTTTGAATACATCCTCCAAGTCGAACGATGATAACCAATTCATTGCCCCACTATTCAAGGCAGAATAAACTGCAAATACTTCAATAAAAATGTACTTCCTTAAATAAATACAAATATTTGAGGAATATTATAAGAGAGCTTTGAGTAATTTATGAAAGTTTCAGGCCCCATAACTTTGAAAGTTTGAGTTAAAGCAGTTAATATTTGAAACATTCAAAAGATCGATTGGATATTGTGTAAAATAGATACTGATAAATTAGCTTGAATTAATGAGCAACTGAGCACTTCTAAGATGAGTATAATAATCAATATGAGAAAATGAAGCAAGGGGATTATGTGTGGCTTGTTGTGTGCTGTGGGTGTTTTGCAAGCGTTGCTCGAGTGCCATAAATAACGAAAGGCCTGAACACAAATAACCCCAAATTAACACTAATGAGTTTTTGTAATTTGGAAAAGTACCCAAAGACGGGTAAAAGTTACACAAATTATGAATAAAAAAAAAATACAAAATGCGGTTAAAAAGGCAACTCTCGATTCCATACGCAATTGAACTGCGCAGTTTGCGGTGGGCAGAAAATCAACGCCCCTTTTTTTTAGTTTTTTTATTTTTATTGTTTTTTTTTCGTAAATCTGTTGTAGGTTCTTTTGCGCGCCAAATGAAAATACAACGCAAATGCAAAATAACTAAGGCAAATACCCTATATGTGTGCTTGTTTAGTAGATGTGGTTGTGTAGTTAATGAGGCGGAAATGCAAATCAGAATAAAAAGAGGGGCAGAGAGAGAGAGAGAGAGAGAGAGATGAATGCAACGGGGCCTTGAGCCAGGGCCAGGCCAATTGTTCACTTACCGGCCGAACAAATTTGCAGCGAGTGCCGGCGATGTCGTCCGATTTTTGACCTGGCAGTGGGTCCATTGTTCCACACATAAAACAAAAACAACAGTGATTGAGAGCAGCAACGTGTAAGAGCGAGACAGAAAGAGAGAGAGTGAGACGTCTCTGTAGACTGCTGCGCTTTTGTTTGTTTGCATTCGCTTTTTACTTTATAACCTCTCCGGAGACTCACGCTGGAGTGCGAAAAAACACAACACAAAAGCCTCGTGACGATTCTGAAAACAAATAGAGAGATTTGATTGTGTATTATGTGTGTTTGTATGTGTGTGTTGTGTTGTGTTCTGTTGTACGGCATTAGTTGCAGCTCATTGCCTGCCAAAGGTAAATTTGTGGTATTAATAACCGCACAAGTTTGATTTAGAAAACTGTCAAATGTCATAGGTTAACAAAAGGGCAGGGGTCGGCGTATAATTACAAAAGCAGCGAGTCTGGCATAAGCCTTGTCCTTAGATGAAGACATTTATGAGCTTGGTCAGGGCAGCTGCCCTCTCTACATCTTAACTTAACAGAGACGCAACGTTGTTTAGATTATAATTGATGAAAAACTTTCATTAATTGAAATTGAATTGAATTGAAACGATGTCTTTGTTTCTTAAGTGTCATAATCTCTGATGAGTCTATGGCTGATTGCCCCAATATTATTATTATTATTCCATTTGTGCTTCATGTCCTCTTAGAATTTCCAATTATTTTATGCTTTTATCTGTCATCGAGGTTGCTTAGAAAGTAAAGAGAGTTAGAAAGCTTTAAAAAACCTAGTCAGAAATTCGTAAAATATTTAAAAAAAATAAAATAAATATATAAAAATTATTAAATATATATTTAAATATCATTAACTATATACTAAAATCATCATATTATATGTATGTATCAATCATTAAATACAAAATTATAATTTTATCACTTTTTAGGTAGAAATAAATTAAACTTATTCGAGAATTAGAATCACAGTATAAAACCGCATATAAGCTAAATATTAACATTCATAAATAAGACATTACATATACAAAAATCATTAAAAATATGTGCAAATCATTTAAGATAATATTATAATTTAATAATTTTGTCGATAGCAATTTTAGACTTGAAAAATAATTGAATAAATTAGACTTATGTGAGAATTAGAATCACCGCAAAAACTAAAGCTGTAAATTTCTTGCTAAGCTATAATTCTTAATTTCAATCTTGATTCTTAATCCACAATACCCGACTTTTTGTGCATAATACCACAATAATCTTATTCTATATATAATCCATGTAAAATTAGTTAAGATTTGTGGATCCAGCTGCCAACAGCAATGCCAATGCAATGTCACCCCACCGAGATCGTCATGTGCCTCATAAAATACTAAAAGCCATCTGCTAATAGAGTTAACACATTGAAATGACTTTATAATATAGCGCAAATGCGGAGAACCCAAATGATGATAATGAAAATGTGGCAGCATAATAAGAAGCAAATAAAATGGAAAACAAATCGCCCATTTATGCGCAAAATCAAAGAGCAACAAATCAAAACAAAAAATGCAAACAGATGTAAATCCGAGCGTAAAACCCAATAACCAAAAGGCTCAACAGGGCGGCAAGCGGGCCAGGAAAGTGGCCCAAAAGACAGCAGTGAAATGAAAAGCACGGCATGAGGCATGCCTCACAGTGTCAGCGAAGGCGGGCATCGACTACATAGGTCAAGTACGAATGCATTAGGACAACATAACATGCGTTTGGCCCCTAACAGACCAGGTATTAATGGCAGCAAACGGAAACGGGAAACAGTTGGCGGGGCTGTTCTTAAAGTGGCCCAAAAGAGGACAACGCGTGCCAAGGTGCGAAACGGAAGTGGTGCCTGGGGCACTATATCTATTTGTTTTTGTGGAAAGCAGCTGGTCTTTGAAACCCATTTCATTCACAAATTATGCAATCAAAGTTCGCCAAGTTCTGCGAATTCTACGCAAAGGACCATATGGTCTGTGAGAGAGAGAGTGCGAGAGAGAGAGAGAGGGAAGGCACCCAGCATGGCTCTAAATTTTGCAGCTTTGCAGTCCAGCCCTGTTTCATTCACTCTCTCTGTTTCAGTCACTCTTTTAATGTTGTGTGTGTTTCATTTTTACCGTTGCGCTGCGCCTGTCATCATTTCTCATCGTTGTCTTTGTTTCCTTGTAATTTGTCACCGCTGGAGCTCATTTCTGCGGCGTAATTTGTTTGCAACTCATTTCGGATTCCCCCATCCCACACCCCCCACCCCCACCCCTACCCCTTTGTCGCTGTCTGTCCCTTGTCACCTTGTTTGTGCCTTTGTTTTTATCTTGGTCTCGCTTTGATGCATTTAATTAAAATTATTACAACTTGTAATGGAGAAAGGCTTGAGCATTGGGAGTGCCGACAATGGATTCCATGTATAATTTGTAATGCAATTATTACTGATTACTCAAATTACATTTTGTACTTGAGGCGTGGCTATTGCAAAGAGCAGGGACAGCTAGATTTTGGCTATGACAACCAATGGAAAACTTATTTAAAGTCTTTTAAGACCTTTATTTATTTATTAAAACAAGATTTTTATTACCGTATCTAGAACTTTAGTTTAACTACTGTATATATATGTAAAAAATGTTATGAATAATAAAAATAGTAAAACACTGAGAAAATAAGCTTTCAATACCATAAAAAAAATAAAAATTCAAAAAATGTTGTATATAAATTAAAAATAGATTTTACTGACAATTAAATATTTTAAGATAAAATTATTCTAGTTAATTTGATCTTTGAACGGAATTTTTGGGCACGGCAATAAAAGTCTTGGATTAAATTAAAACAATAACGAAAACAATAACTGAACCATCTTTCTGTTTTTATTTCAAGCCTATGCCCAGCCTCGTAAGTATTGCAAGGCCCCCCGCAAACATCAGGCTCATCTGAAACTCTTTTCTTTTTTTTTTTAGGAAAACTTGCTTCCACTCACTTCACTACCAAGTCAAGCATATCAACAATTCAGGCCTAGTACTAAAGCCACTTGAGAAAACTAATTTTTGAGCATTAGAAAGGGCCAGACTATACTATATATATATATATATATATATATATATATACTTTATATTAGCGTGTCTACAGCTATTGTGATCGACCATGACTTTGCTTTGAAAACATATTTGTAACGGCAAAAGCCGACAATAGATCGACAACAAAAGAGAGGGGGAGAGAGGGAAAAAGAAAACGAAAAAAAAAACGACTCAAGTACACGCACTTCTAAACGCAATTACATTCATATGCTGAACTTTGAATGAAATCAAAATGATGAAAGGTACGCATATATAGCTGTGTGTGTGTGTGTACTTTATGTATTTGTATTTGTGCACATAATATACAAAGCAACACTTTTAGCCTAGGGCGCAACTGTAGAGTTTTTGGCTTCTTCGCTTTAGCACTTTTCAGCCGCGCCCCAGGTGAAAAACAAACGCATAACAACAACAACGACAACAACAGCAGCAGCAACAACTACAACGTGAAACGAATGCTGTTGCTGCTGCTGCTGCTGCTGCTGCACTCGCTCTCGTTGCTGCGTTTCGTACTCGTGCGCGCTCTCTCGCTCTCACTTGCACACACTCTCGTTTGTGCACTCGTGCCTGCAGCGCTGCTTTTCAGCAAACGCCATTGGGGGTTTGGCATTGAGCATACGCTCTCTCTCTCTCTCTCTCGCTCGATGGTTCTGCTGCTCTCTCTCGGCTCTCTGTATGCACGTGTGTGTGTGTGTGCGGCTTTCTATGCGTTTCCCTTTATTAGTTTGTCTAATTGCTTTTGGCAACTATTATTGATGTTGTTGCTGCTGCTGCTGCTGCTGCTTATTGCTTGTTGTTGCTTGTCGGTTTTGTCAGCGCGCAAAAAAAAAATAAGTATCACAGATGTCATGTTCGGGGCCCGCCACTGACCGTCCGGGCCCCCCGGGGGGTGGTTGGCCGAGCCATTGCTATGATTTGACTCTTCACTTTTTGGGTGTGCAAAGGGCCACCGTTAGTTGCCATGGGCCTATACTACTCGACGCTCATGTAATACTCTTTTAATAAACGCTGTTAAAGAAGGCGTGAAATTTCGCTGTCTCACCATTTCCGCCGATCACACGCTGAGATATGCGTTGATTCTCGAGCGGCAACACCAGTAGATGTCTGAGAAGAGTAGTACGTTTTTCTCTTTTTATTCAATTTTAAAAATACAATATTCTATAATTTGCAATAACCGAGCAGCTGTCATGGTTACGAAAACACATCTAATTGACGCGATTTTCTAACAACAGTTTCTGCAGCTTTTCAGGATCAGCAGAGCTATTATATTTTTTAGATTATTAAGGATTTAATTTTTTATTACTTAAATTAATTGGTATTTTTGCTTTATTTCGAAAAAAAGTTCTTATAGCTTAACAAAAATATTTACAATATATTATTAATATGGTAATTAATGTTCAGATTTGTAAATTTGCTTATTACTTTCATACTAAAATACTATTTACTCTCTTTCAAAAGTAACATTCTTTCTCCTTTTATATTATATTATATTTATTTTACTATTTATAAGTAAATTTCCTTAAGCTAATATTTATATCATACTTTTTTAATTAGCATATATTTTTCAGCTTGAAAAATTATTTTAAAAATTTCCACTATTTTATTATATTTTTTAGACTTTCGGCCATTTCTAAACATATGTTAGATTCTTCCACTTAAACGATTGCAAATACTCCAAATTAAATCTTTTGCTATAGCATAATTCTTACACTCGAATATTTCTCACATATTCCTTCACATATTCCTTCCCCTTTGCAATGTTTTTACTGTTCCTAACCTGGGTCTATTAATCGTCAATTTAGTTGATGGCTATTTAAGTCCTGGTGCTGGTCGTCTTCGTTGGTCCACTCACAGCAGTTGTGGCTCCCACATCTACTTTATGGCAACTTTCTGCCTCCACACAATTTGTTATGCCTTTCAGTTTGAGTAACGTTATTTATCATTCAGCTGTGTAATTTTTCATGGACGAAAAGTTTTTTTTTTTTATTATTTATTTGTAGTTCACATATGCCTAAGTTTGGCGCACGCATCTGAGTGAAGCCGGAGAAGACCAGCAAAGCCAGTCTGCAGAAATACTTATTTTGCTTTGGTTTTTGACATTTATTTCTGCGCAAAACAATAAAAAATTATTGTGGCAACAAGAACAACAACAACAACAGCAGTGAGAAGAGTGTGCGATATTATTAATTTATTTTATTTGTGGCAGCCACATTCCTTGGGTAGAAAGAAAAAGCGCCAGCGGCACGCTCATCCACAGCCATCTACATCTACATTCATTGCAAGGGATTCCAACCCATGAAGATATATTTATATGTGCTGGTGTGTGTGTGTGTGCGTCTGTGTGTGTAGGAGTTTCGTTTTGGCCACCTTCGCGTGTCCATTGGTTATAACTCAAAACGCATTGAGGACTCAGACTTGGCGCACGTTGAAATAAATATAAATGTCAAAACTGAGTTTTTCGGTGCGAGTAAAACATATAAAAAGCAACGAAATCCAATAAAAAAAAGCAAACTGAAACGTTGCACTTGGCCAACAAATGAATCATCATGTGGATTTTGGATGGAGACGCTGCGTGAGAATCAACCAACTGCTGGGTGGCATAAGAGATGGTTTAAGACACAAAGTAGCTTAAGCTTAAGTTGCTGCAAGAATAAATCTAATTTAGAAATCTTTTAATCTAACTATAAATCATTATTTTGATCAATAAATATATGGAATGAAATTCTAGAAAGTTGTAAACAAATGTTATAAGTTAAACTTGGAATAAATGCTACACCCAGAAAAAAAAGACTTGAAGAGTTTTTTATTTGTGTTTTTAAAAAGACTTTTGCCACCTGCTCAGTAGTAAGGTGAGTTGGCACCAAAAGAATGGCGATTTTTTTTCAGAGTGTACCAATATGTTTTGTTAGATAAAATACGGTGTCTCTAACGGCTGTTGGAGTTAATATCAATATAATATTTATTATATGTTAGTTTTAACTAGTTTTCAACTATTAAGTTTTTTAGCTAACAAGCCACATGCATTAATTTAAACTTGAAGCAAACTATTAGAGCTGAACGAACAGAGGACCACCAGCTGGGATCTCTTCTGCTCTCAGTATTAGTTGCCATCAATCTTTGCAGCATTACATGGGCATCATTTGATGTATTTTTTTTTGTTTTGTTTTTTTTTGGCGAAGATTATCATCAATTGACTGACTTAAGATCATAATGCCTGGGCTCTTAAGCACAACAATAACAGCAACAACAATAACGAGTCGCGTCTTATGGGTCGGCGCTATATGGCGCCTGTCGTTTTAAATCGAAATACAATCATAAATAATACAAACACCAACCGTTCACGAAAACTCAAATATGTTTTTTTTCGATTTTTATTAATGACGCACAAAAAGATTTAAGCGCAAATGCGCAACGGGCCACTTTTTATATGGCCAAAAGTTGCATGGAAAACACAAAATATATTAACCAAAACCCAAAAAAATGCATTAATTCATTCATAAGATGGGCAGTTTCAAGGGGGAATGGGGCGGGCAGCACTTGACCATATTCTTTTTTTTTGTCAATCCATTTGTATTTTTTTTTTGGGACCGCTTCAAATGTCGAACGTTTTGTCCCCAAAGAGATGTTGAAAATTTTAAGCGCCATCATTTATTATGTAGGTCTCGTGGTTGTTGTTGTTGTTGCTGTTGCATTTATGCACAAATTTATGTGATTTTTATGCGTAGACATAATTATAAACGCCGCACTGCACCGTCCGCCAACTCCAGCTCCAGAGATTCTTAAGCCCAGAGCCACAGTCCGAACCACGAGAGCCGGTTTCAGCTTCAAAATCAACTTCATTTGCTGACCATTTTGTGGCGCTCTTCTGCTCTCTCTCCGTCTCTCTACCTGTCTCTCTCTCTCTGTCTCCTCTCCTTCTCTTTCCCTCTTTCTTGTGCAGTCTGGTGCGCCGGCGCTCCAGCTACACCTCGCATTGTCATAAATTATAAAACTTTATGCGTAAATTAATGACAACATTTTTTTTGTACATTTATTTTTCTTTGGCTCGTTTATTTGTTGCCTTTTGATAATGCTCTTTGAGAGGCAGATGTATGAGAGAATTCTTATAACGTATGTAAGCGTAAGAATCTATAAAATTACAATAATTTAATCTGAAAATATTTCAAACTTTCTAATTATATCTATTTGTTTGAGATATTTATGAACAATTCTTTTTTTTTACTCACAAACAATAATTTTCACCAACTTTGCGTTTTATTCATATCTCTATTAATTGCACTTCAGCTAGAGTATTTCATATTCGTTATATTTCCACATCATCACCATCTTAACTGCTTTAATCATAATTTCCTAACGTGTTTTTTGTTGTCTCGCTGCATTCAGTGTTTGTCATGTCTTTGGCCAGCTTAAGTGTTATGGTTCTTTAAATTAGTTACATTTTCAGACTTTAGTTGTTTTTTTTTTATTTCATAGATTGTGACAATATTAATGAAGTGTCCAGTGATGGGTCAAACGTATTAAAATCTTTAAAATTTATATCCTATAGAACAGATAGTTCTCAACCAGTTTTCCTATCGCTGGGTAAATCATTTGCAAGAATTGCCAAAGTAACCGAAAAAACCACGAAACATAGTTCAGACAAAATCACAAAAGCAAACCGGCGAATATGCTCGACTAGCAGATGCCCAGTGAATATTTTAAAATGAACTTAGTTTATTAATTTTAATTGTTATTTATTTTTTTTACTATTTATTTGCATTTAACTTGATCTACGTGGGGTGTTAGGGAACATTTAAACAAAGGACTCTAAGATCTTGAGATGAAAATGTCAAATTTGCTCTTTTGCACTTGCATAACTTTATGCTAACCAGCCATATATTGTTTTTAATGTCTACAGGGTGTAGAAACATAAATAATTGAATAAACAACCACAACATGAAATGAACAATTGCTTTTGATTAAACAAAAGTTGCAAAGAGACGACAATTTGCTCTCACATATCAACAAAATCAAATAAATTAGTCAAAATGAGGGTGGCCTTTTGATTATTGTTGCTGTTGTTGTTACTGTTGTTGCTGTTGTTGTGGTTGTTGTTCATGTTGTTGCGGGTAATATACGTCATGTCAGCAAAACCAAAAACCGCAAAATGAGCAAAAATTGAGCTGAAATTGGTTTGATTATGACAAGTTAGATGAAAGCCACAATGCGCTACGTTGATTTGAATAGAGTGTATGGGGTATATGTGTGCTATGAAGAGATTTAATTTGAAATAATAATAAGTTGACATATAATACTGATTTAGTAGGTATAATTGTTAATAATTAATTGTTTATCTTATATTTGAATCTAATAAAAACTCTCAGTTTGAGGTTGATTTTTTATTCTTTTAGTTCTTATAATTAGATTACAAGATTTTATTATATTTACATATAAATCTTGAATTTCACTCATTTGGCCCAACTTCCACTTTCTTTTGTTCCACTCTATAGTCGAGCATCTAGAGAGTAAATTTTCCTCCAAGATTTGCTACACTTTCATAATTCATAATGGGCTACTCAGTGGGTTAAGTGCTGCGATGACTCCGACTCCGACTGGGTTCAAGTGGTCTACGCAACCAATTTAAAAAAAAAACACACACACACACACACAACAAAATCAGAGAAAAACAAACCACAATATGAACAATCTGCAGGCTCTATTTGCTCCACAAAAGCAGCTCAATTTGTCATCTGCTTTCGGAGGGCCTGTAAGTCACTTAATCACCGCCTTTAAACCTCCCTCACCCACACTGCTCAGTTGATATTGTTTTGGGTGTACAGATTCGCTATGCTGCATAAGTCTAACTCACTGCCGAGGGTATATTTACATAAATATGGTCTAAGCAGAGCAAAGTATTATCCCTTGGCAACGCACAAGGTTCGCATGACGTCGTGTAATACGTCAATGACGACGGGTTGTCTATTAGATTGTTTATCTTGTATACCCTATATTCAGATATCTATTGGCAAAGGTGATGTGTATCTGCGAGTGTTATAAATGGAAGACAGCAGATATTTGAGCATTGATAAGCAACAACAGTTCAATTGTTTTTGTCATAGGAATCAGAAAGAAAGTCAGCAAATTTGGTGTGCTGGATTTTGTTTACTATTATATAATATAATAATATATTTTCTATATAACTTAGATTATGTTTTTCAAGTATAAGACTTGAGTATAGTTCTTAAGAGAGAGTATTGAGTACACAGTGTCAACTCTTCTACCCTTGATTAGTTTCTAACAAAAAATAATCGAGTATAGTTCAAATTGTCACATTTTTTATGATTTATTTTCAAATTTCTATACAATAAAACACGGTAGAAAATTATACGAAAACAGGGAATTAAAGCGTGTGATTTTAAGATCCTTTAAAGCACATTTAGGTTAAATGTATATCTGATTTTATAAATCAATTATCGAATAGTGATGAACAATTTAAATCTGAGAACAGGGTAACTATCAGCCGATTACTCTTTCGTTTGGCATTTGCGACTTGTTTTTTTGTGTATATGTATGTGTGTGCGTTTTTTGCTGTGATGAATTAGTGCAATTTGCCATATACTATCCTATCTGGTATTTGGTATGTGGGCCTGTGGCAATATATTTATTTATTTATAGCCCACAACTTGGGCCATCGGGGGCTATAAATTTTCACACGAAGGTGTCACATTACAGACAAGCGTACACGACACGTACGCGACGCATGCGCGACCGGAGTGTCAAGAAGAAGTGGAAGAAGAAGAAGAAGAAGCGACAGAACGGAACGGAACGGAACGACCGGAACCACATTCAGGTAACTTGTCGCCTTATCTTGTCTGCGTTTAGCTCGCTGCTGCCATGGGAAATGTGGGTAGCAGTCGGTGATAAGAGAGGAGGGACCCTAATTGATAGGGCGAACCTTGCCGAATTGGCCTAATAGAGCCACTAAACGCTCGCCTCTGCCTGTCCACCTCCGTTTAACGCTTCCAATTATGCCCCTGATGCATTTAGAAGGAACTTGGATCGTCTCTTTAACTTCAACCTTAACTCGACACATCAATCATGTGGCGGTAGAGAGAGAGACAGGGAGAGAGTGGTGGAGAGAGAGAGAGAGGGCAGTACTCAGCTTACGGATCGCACGCTTGATTAATTAAGTTTAAAATATTGCCTGCCATATTTAACCAAAAGGGCCACAAGACAGACGAGTGGACTCCATGATCCTTCACCTGACGGCGGCTGTGGCCGAAGCTGCCTTCTCCTGCTGCCTTTTTGGCCAAATTAATTAACAGACATCACTCCAGGCACACACAAGCAGGCAGACGCAGGGACTCGTGCCTGCTGCACATGTATATACATATATATTTATATATATATATATTTGAAAAATGTTTGTTTTTGTTGTTTGACCTTCGGACGGACGTTCATATTTATCAGGAATTGTGTGAATTGAAAAACACCTGTTTTTCGGCTTTTATTGAATTCTCCTCTTATTGTTTTATGTTCTGGGCGTTACGTCGTTTAAATGTTGTTGTTTGTTAGTTGTTTTTTATGGGTCCACTCCCAATTTGTATTCGTTAAGGGTGTGCATTGTGAGAACTTGGCAAGAAATTCGAAATACGGCAATAGAAATGGATGAGTTGTGCAAAGTATTTTTATTGTAGTATTTTGAGGTGGGAATCTAACATAATTTTTATATACCACAATATAATGCTCTTATCATAACCAACTTACAGCAATACACTCCTAACACTCTCAAATCAGTTGCCTTCCGTAATTTTCCTCTTTTAAAATTTAAGTATTTCATTTAACCTCACTTCCACAGAATACTTCTTAAAATGATCGATAACTTATAATGTCATCCTAAAAAAATTACCATAAATTTGAAATTGCATGTAGCATATAGAAAGATAAATAATTAACCCAATTAAGCATGATATTCTTTTAATATACAAAATTACCATTACCAAAGGCTCAATAGGATAGACATTAGTAATGGTAACCCATGTGATCTAACTTTGTATCAATTCTAGAATGATTTAGTTAAAAAAGGATTAGAATAAAATCTTTTTTGTAATTTATCAAAAATTATTCTTTGAAAAGTATTGTAAAAAAAAAATATTCTTTAACATGAAGTTGTGCGAGTTTTCTGATTATGTAACTTATTTGAATGTATTTTATAAATGTTCTTAAAATTATTTAAAGAAAGAAAGAAAGTTCTTCCAAACTCAGACTGAAAATCTCTATATCCATTTCATTAGTTCAAAAATGTTAGCTTCCATCTTCCTGTACTAAATCACTCCTTTTTCCTAGTTGCATCCGATAATCTAATGTCAATTGAATTGAATATTTTGGTTAGGTCTCCCTTTGGGTAGTTCTTAATTATCTTCGATTAATACAACATTACCAACTAATTGAGTTCTATATAATTTGACAAATGTTCTTCTCGAAAAACAAGTAGTCAAGGCTGCAAGCGCTGAAAAACGCTATTCGCTACAGCCAAGGATACGGCTGATACTCCGCAGGATATCCGTGTCACTTAATTGTGCGACACTTTATTGGATTTTAAAAAGGGGAACTTACTATCGGGTGTATATATATATATATATATACTGCATCCTCCATCCGGGTGTAATTAAATTTCCCGTGGAGCATACGGGACGCTGAATGACGCACTCCTGAACGGAAAGGGGCAAATGGATTTGATTGAATTAAGCGCTTGGGCAAAAAGGATGCCGAAGGCATAAGCTACAATGCCGCCAATGATGATGGTCGCTGACGCCAGGATAGCGGGGAGTCCAACAGGACCAAGCGAAACACGAGCTGTGCCCACCAATTGCGTTGTGGGGAGACAGCCACAACAGCAACAATAGCAACAACAACAATAACAACAACCACAGCCAGAGTCAGTGTTCGAGTCATAGTCATAGTCAGAGCCACCGCCTCCAACTGGCTTGTGGTGTTCGTCCTTTATGCTCGGGCACATCCGCACGACATGCGTGAGATGTTGTTGTCCTTTTTGCTTGCTGTTGCTGTTTTTGTTGTTGTTGTTGTTGTTATTACTGCTCCCGTTGTTGCTGCTGTGGATGTTGCTGTGGCTGTTGCTTTTGCTCCCCTGTGGCTTCTCTCAATGCGGCGTTAAAATTTTGGGGGTGTATCAATTTCAATTCATTGCCATTTACCATCCGGGGGTGGATTTCGACATATAACTTGTTGTTGTTGTTGTTCTTAGCTAACTTGGTTGTTTTTTTCTTCTTGTTTTTGTTGTTCACACTTAAGTGGGTGGCCTTTGTGCCATAAATGCCAAAAGGGCATTCTGTATTTTTTTTTTTTTTTTTGGTTTTGGGGTTTGCTTACACATTTGAGCCTGTTTCCCTGTTTTCTCTAATGCGCAGCAAACAAAAACAATAAAAACCCATTGGAGTACCATATGCTTAGCTCTAATAGCATTTGTTGGCCACTTCTCCAACTCCGCATCTCCGCATCCCGCTCCGCCTCCATCCGCCTTCTATTCCCACCTCGGTCGCCTTTATTTGTGCTTTGTGGCTGGGGCAATTAAATTATATTGAGTAGGCTGTAATACATATAATCATCGTATGATTTTATTATTAATTTATGGGCCTTTTGTTGCTACCACTCATTATTTTATGACGTTTATATATTTAATTGAATTCTGTTACGGCTATATTAGGGCCAACTAATCGATGTATTGTTTACTGACAAGAGTCCATTCAGTTTTATGTATTTCAGTGCTGGAAGTTATTGAAAACTAAATTGCGGAAAATTATTAAAGAATAATTTGTATTTTGCATTACATTTGAAAATAAGTCTTATGGCTTAGTTCACACAATCGAATCGATCTTACAAAAGTTAAGATAATAGCATCTTCCATATGCCATAATCCTAAACAAAATAGTTTTGAATATAATTTCTAATACTTAGCAATATTCAACTGACACAGATTAATATTCATATAAATTTCAGTAAATTGAGCAGTATTTTTCAGCAAAAATCTTTCCACTTCCTCTAATTTTGTCAACGTAATTCAGCTGAAAAAGTAACCAGATCCATTAAATTATGAGCACACAATTCAAATGTTCAATTCTCTCGAATAATAACTGACTTGTTGTCAACCAGGAAATGTGAAAATCATTTGTTGAGTTCGCTGCGAAATCAGCCCCTCTCGATGAACTTTAAAATTTTTACTTCATTGCATAAATATTTATGCGCTTTGAGAAATGCTCAAGATTTGCCTCAAGATTCGTAGCAAAAATATTTGCCTCAACACACAAAAGGAAAGCGGCGCAAAATGTGTCAATGGCAGAAGGACTCTCGGCAAAGGACCCTCATTAGTGCCAAGAGCTGAGCAAAGAACAAGGCCCAGATTGTAGTACGATATACAAGAATGTACAACAATAGAGGGACAACGCCTCGCAGCAGACCCTTCACATTGCCCCTCGTTACGCCTGCCCCCTTTTTTTTTTTCTTTTTTCGCGTACTGGGCGTGTCGACTGACTGAACAATTACGATCGACATCCTTGCCCCTTGGTGGCTAGTACTACGTACTGGGTACGTAGTCAAGACGCTGACATTTACTTGACTTGGAAATCGGATACGGCCGGAAGTTGGACAATTGGCTGCAAGCGCGTAAATGGGCGCCCGAGCAGGAGTGTACCGAGCCCGCATCTAAGACTCCTACCTCTTGCCGGGGTGGCTGCTGAGGGGGGAAAGGTGTGTAATTATTTGCGGTGCCGTTTTGACTTCTTATGACTTTGCTTGCTGCAAAAGCCCGCCAGAAAATAAAACAACAACAACAACAAACAAGCAGCAGCCCTCGCCGTAAAGTTTCTCACGCTCTATATATATATATATATATATGCATATGGTATATCCTTGACATTTGACAACTTCCTGCCTTCGATATTTGCCGGTTCGCTGTAATTATAGGCCCGACTTTGCACAGCTTTTCAGTTGCAAATGCGCAATTCATAAAAAAAAGATTGATTCGTTGCACATTTCGAAAGTCTTTTAACTCTTTACGTGATTTTCATTGAAAAGTGTTCAAGTGGAAGTCGTTAGGCTTTTCTACATGACTTTACTCCTTTAAGCCCTTAAGTGGCCCGCAAGCGTTTGGCCTTTTGCCCTTCAACACTTTGCGCCTCAAGTGTTAATGCTCGCATGCCTGGCAACTCTGTCAACCAAAATTCTCAAGTTGTCGAACACTTGCGATAGTCCCTAAGAAGCTAACAAAAAATATTATAACTTCATAACTTTCAATATAATTTTGATAGGTTTATTTCTTTAATTTTCTTGAAGTTTTTCTATACATACATATATACAAAAATATTTACAAGTAATATTCCTTCTGTCAGAACTCACCAGCTTTAAATATAGTCTTAGCTTCGATTTCTTAAAAATAAGCCACTTACTAAATAAAATAGTATATATTTATAAAGTAAATACATGTATTATATAAATGCTTAAATTTTGAAATTAATGCGATTACCAATGAGCTGATGCCAACAGTTTTCAACAATTATTAAGCATTATATAAAACAAAAATAAACAGACACTGAATGGAATTAAAATCAATATATTTAAAAAAAAAAAAAACAAGTTAAAAACGTTAAGCCAGAAAAAATGTGTGAAAATTGCTTTAATATGCTTGCAAAAATGAAAACTAAGCTTCGCCAATTTCTTTTTACTTTATTTGAAGTGGTCTCCAGCAGGTTTTTCCACATAAGACATACAGAATCATTCGACGGAACATTTCAATTTAGATAAGCGGCAGTCTTGGCAACCTTTTAACCTGCCATCATTCAATGGCACAGCTGCCAAAACAAAATATGCTGAGCTCATGACAGCACTAAGTGTATAGAAGAAAAAACTACCTGAACTGAGCTGACCTGGGCTGGGCAAAAGTCGTCGAGTAGCGGCAAATCAATTTAATCCCATTTTAAAATCAAACAAGCAAACTGTTTTTCAAATTTCGCACACGCCCAGTGAAAACAATGCACAGAAAGAGAACGAGAGAGAGAGACACAGAGAGACAGAGAGAGAGAGAGCGCACTGGTCGCATATTTAGCAAGTGCCGTTAAAACTTAATTAGCTGAGATTTGCGAGGCAGGCAGTCAGCCTTTGAGTTTGAGGCTTAGTTCGCACATAACCTCCCACTGAGCGTGCCACAGGATAAACGCGCCGAGAGACCTTTTCGGTGATAGGGCCCTGTGTCCAAATAAGAAATAAAACAACCCGAACCCTGCAACATGCACCTTTCGCCCGCACGTACGTGCCCCGAGATGTTGTCAACAATTTCACGTGCTTACACTTGCCGCCGTTTTGTGGTCGGGCTGCAGCACATATTCGTAGAGGGTCATCGGGTTTCTTGCGGTTCCTTCTATGGATGCTTTGCGGGGCCGCTATCTCAAAGCGCGCATCTGCAGCGCGCACAGTCAATGCATTTAATATCATTTTATTGATTACAAATTATGTCTCGAGGCAAGACTATCATATCGTATCGCTATATCGCCATATCGTTTATCTGTCTAACAATTTTATTAGCCAAGCGCTCACAGACGCTGACGCCAACTCTGTGAAGGGTTTTCCCCTCTCCCTCTCTCTCCTCTATTTGTTCGAGCCATTATGATAAATTCTGAGTGTGTGTTTTCTTTTTTACCTGGATCTTTATCGACTGGCTTAGTTAACAATTATTAATCGAGCATAACATTTATCATACGTCTCCCTCTTTAATATGTAAATTTTAGTTTGTTTTTTTTTTTTTGTTCAAACATCTTTTCCTTTGACATTTTTGTTTTCGTGGGCTGTGCCCCGAAACATTTTTCAAGCATAATTTTATGGCATAGTTTTTCTTTCCAGATGCCCCGTGAGCGATAACTTTGTCTGCGCTGCCGACACAGACAACCATTGAGTATAATTGTGATATGATATCGTATGATATGAAATCAGATAGAACTTGAAAGCTAGGCTCCAACTTTTCCGCCGGAAATACAAATTTGAAAGAATGACAGAAAAACTTAAGCTCAATCGATTAGTTGTCAAATGCCGGACTTTTAATAATTGTACCCTGTACTGCAGCAGAATGGTGTATTTTGAGCTACAAATATTGTTAACAACAATATATTTGCCATACTTGCAGCTGTTATTATCAAAATGTGTTCAATAATTACTCGATTAGTAAATTTCCGTATTTCTGCTGTTTATAGCATATCTTCTAGTCAGCGATGTGACGACTTATTTTGCGATATCCTTGGGCACGTTCTGCTGTCAACAAGGACAATAATCTTTTGGAGTGACCCCACAAGGCATTGTGTGTGCTTGGCAAATGTCAAAGATATCAGTAAATTGAAATGAGCGGCACAATTTGTGAAGCGTTCCATTTGTTTGGGTATCCTGGATATCCTGCATTGGTGCTACGGATCTGACTGGCTTTTCAGTTGCTTCCTGGTTTTTCGTCCACCCGCGGCGCGACTGCAATTTGCCTTCAGGCCAAACAGTTGGTGGTCGCCTTTTTATTTGGGTTCTCAACTTGAGAGCTAACTGAGGACCATGTCCATTTCCAATCCCATTCCCATTATGAATTCCATTTCCATGTCCTTGTAGGTGTTCAACTCAAATTAGTGGCTTGAGCATTGTTTGGCTCAGGTTCTGCTGAAGTCTTTGTCTCTGTCATTGGCTCTTGCTTTTGCTCTGACGTAAATCAAATCGTTTTGGTTGTCATTGAGGTTAGTTTTGCAGCTGCAACTGCTGCAATTCCTTCCCCTCCCACTACCCCACCCCACTTCTCCCCATTCCCACCTCCGTTGTTGTGGCCCAAAGTCGCGCTCATTAGTTATGATTTAGTGTGCGCATAAACAAAGTTATTAAATTTCCATCCACGCTTCGCCAAACTACTAAATTGTCTGACTCTGTGGCTGTATCTCAGCTGCTGCACCCTCCTCCGCCTCTGCCTGCTGCTGCCGCTGCTGATGTTGATGATGATGGCCCCAAAGTTGTAGCCATAAAAATTAAAACCATAAATTAAATGAGTATTTATTTACTGCCCCGTTCGCTGCATTTTGCCAACTGTGCGGGCCGAAACCCAAAGACCAAAGTCGAAGCCATGCAGAAATTTAATTAACGCTTCTGTGTACATGTACTAGACACAGCATGCGCAGAAAGGGGGGAAGGGGCAAGGGGTGGGGCGTATGTATGTTAGACTTGTATTACCACACCAATGGGATTGGTGTGGGGGCGTGACTAGAGCGCTTGTTGCACGACCATAATTAACGATTAATTAAACGGCACCGACGGTAAAAGTTGCTGCAATCACGACCTTGCCACATAAATTAAAAATGTGCTTGCAACAAGAACATAGAAAGCACAAAAACTAATAAGGAAATAATGTATTTGGAAATTTATAAGCCAAGTGTTTAAACAAAGTGGCACATTTGCTAACATTCTTAGAAAATTCGTTTAAATTATTAATATCATGTTTTGGTCATAATTAATATGACAAACATAAAGTTAAATTTTAAAAGCACATTTATACTTTAAATTTTCTATTAAACGCTTTAGTTTCCGAAAAAAGTGGATATGCAATATTTTAACGAATTCTTTAATAAATATTTTGAATTTTTTATAGTTTGTTGCAAGTGCATTTAATAAAAATTGCAATTGTTACAACTTTTTTATACCCTGAAAGCCTTTTAATTGAGCCTGAATTGATCAACTGTTAAGATTGTATTAAGATAAGTCACAGATAATCATTTTTATAATCATCTAACATGCAAAACTTATAGATTCAATCCCATTTCAAATATTTTGGTGAAATAAGGACGCCAATTTTGTTTTCAAATGCCAATTTCTGGAAATAGCACAGAAATCATTTCCCTGGTTATTAAACTGATTTTTGTGTAGAATATTTTGTGGCTCTGTAAAAGTGGGTTAAATATTTTTTTATTGCCAAATTTTATAGCCAGCTTCTGCAAGATACAAAGCAAAAATGCATTCTGTTTTTTTTTTGCTGCACATTTCCCGGATAATTTCCATAAAAATGCCAACATCCTAACCCGATCGATTGTAAAAAGTCAGAGAGAGGGAAAGAGAGAGAGAGAGAGAGAGAGTGGCAAGCAAATAACAGTTAAGACTGAGGCTTAGGGCACATGTAGTTGTATTTAACCCGAAGTGGCCAACATAATTGGCCCAACAAAGAGTTAAAGGCTAGTTTAGATGGGCAGTTGTAACGCCCAGACTTCAAAACATAATGCTGACACTGATACCTGCCTCAAAGCCAGGTAGATATGCCTAAATTGGCGTAGAACGCCCACAGAAACAACTTGACTTGGCCGACAACGTCAACGCTGTAGGCATAATTTACAAGCTGGCCGAAAATGTGGCACAGTCACAGCTAAAGATGCAGCTACGGATATAGACAGACAATTCTGGGCACAATTCAAATGAAAAACTTGCGAAGCATTTGCGGAGAAGTAAGTAACAGGTCGTAAATCACACACAACGCATTTCAGCCAAGTTGACTGACTTGGCCAACGTCTTGACTTTGCTATAGCTCCTAGTTCTACTACCTATATGTGTCTGTGTGTGTGTGTGAGTGTGTGCATATCATAAACTTCCAAGGTCCGGCCGTGTGCGCATTCAACGGAAAATGCATTGCGGAAAAAGGATGTGGGCTCACCTTGATTTTTATGGCATGTAAATATTTATGGTTGACACGACCTTGTCAATTCCAAATTCTCTTCTTCTTCTTTTCGCCTTAGATCCTGTCACAGATACACTTTTTTATGGTTCCTTCGAAACCGAAAACATTTTTCTGTGCCATTTTTGCCCGGAAAAACTCTGCAAAATTTTATGATGCGCATAATTTTCCAAATGGTTTTCCTGTTGCAGTCGCCGATTTTTGCCTGTCTGGTTCCGGTTACCAATGGTTGGCCATAAAAAAATTGACTTTATAAACGGTATTTGCCCAGGACGGGACTTGCGCTGAGCGTCCTCCAGGACATCGCCATCATATTTGCTGCTTGGCTTGCACATTATCACGCCCTTTTACGGCCCAGCTTAGTGGCCATTTTCAATCAATGCAATTTTCCTTTCCATTTTTTCGCAGGTTTCGCAATTCTTGCCAAAAAATTGGCAGCTCTATTTGATTTACCTGTTGTTGGATTTCGCAATGACGTTGAAGTGATTTCTAAAGGATTAGTCAGGCTTACCACCCAATAATAATATTATTTTTATAAAACACCCAGCATTATATATATCTTTTAAGTAATTTAATTTCAAAATATCATCGTTTAAGGGTTAATTTCTAAAACGAGTTCAAATACTACATAAGAATTAATTGAAAACAATTATTTCAGAAGCTTTGTATCTACTGCGAACTATATTAATTTAAGAACTGCATAAGCTTTAAACTTTGATAGTTTTCTCATAAACATATATATTAATATGACATATATTCTATATTATAATAAAGGTTTGCAAGTCTGTGTAACAGCAAATTAGTTCATATTCTAATACGAATTAAGCTTTGATTTAGTTTTAACTTTGACATAGATTTAAAAATTTTAAATTAAGATCTTACAAAGTACTAACTAACTAACTAATGACTTGATCTTAATTGTCACTTTTTTTGCCATTTGTGTGCTCAAAATAGTTCAATACAATCTGAAGATATACAATTTTCGCAACAGAAATTCTTGCCGGCATTTAGTGCAAGTTCTTTGAAATTCCTCAGTTGCTGTCTGACTTTCCTTATACATTTATGAGGAGCTGCAGTCAGTCAGAATTCGAAGTTGCCAATCTGTGTTTAAAAAAATACTCCCACGCTTTCCACACACACGCACACACTCGCTGCGCTTACGCTACACACTCCATCAGCTCCGAGTGGGATGAGAGAGGGAGAGAAAGGCAGAGAGAGAGAGAGAGAGTAAGCGACACTTGAGTTGAAACCCCAGGCGCAAACCCGTGCACCGCTGGTGATCGCGGCATGTGCCAAAGGTGTCCCCGGGTCGCTTGGATTGCCCCCGTAACCAACTTGACTTGACTCGTGTCCGTGTTTGCGTCCATTGGACCAGACACGCCCAATGTTTGCGTTTTGTGGCCAGCAAAACTTGGCTCAGTTGCGTGACTTCGACGCTAGAGGGCGCACTCGCGCATGACCTTTCTCGGCGCTTCTCACAGAACTTTGTTCGCTTGATTTCAATCAGTTCTTGCCCCTTTCTCTCGCTTGGAGAGGGGGGAGCCCTGCTGAGCCATCTTTTCCCCTATGTTTATTTACATTATTTGTTGTTTTTTTTTTGTAACATTTTTAATTTGTTGCTGACTCGTTCTGGTTATTGTTAGCTAAAGCTGCAGTAGCACAAAAATTCAACCGCAAGTTTATTGCAGTTTTTTCTACAATTTTCAAGTGGCTGCTTCGACTGCATTATTTATGCGCCTCGTTCGCCATGTGCTAGATATCCACTTGGCCCATTGCTGCTGCTACCCATCTCAGCCAACATCTCATGTCATGTGGCGAAAGCTGCCAACCATGCCCTGTCCCCGCCCCTGCCCCTTCCTCAAGTGCTCGCCTCTTCTATGTTGCACCGCCTGCCTGGCAAATGTGGAGCAATGGCTTCATTTCAAATGACAACAGCCGCTTGATGCGCCACGGGTTGGGCCCCCAAGTTGTTGTTGTTGCTGTTCTTCTTCTTCTTATTGTTGTTGTTCGAATAAAGCAATTTTTTTTATGGATTTGCCGAGACCCAAAACGGGCAGCGACTGTGCAGAGAGCGCTGTGTGTTTTGACATTTTAATAGCCGCTTCGTTTGGCCAATTTGATGGCCATTGCCCAATGACATTTAATGTCACAATTTGTGCGACTTTTAATTGCCTCAATATAAGAAACGGCAGCAGAAGTTGCTCGAACAGCTCAATACATTTTTATAAGTTTCAAGCAATCAGAAAAGGAAATAGTTAATAAGGGGCAATGAATTATATTGCATTAGAGCCACCATTAATTAAGAAATGAATACATTTAATGGATTTATAGAAAGCTAGTAGTTTTGAAAGTAAGAATCATATATAATATGGAAAAATACATTAAGAAAGATAATGAGAAATGAAAGCATTACTCATTATCAAAAATAATAAGCAATCTAAATGCATAAGTTGTTAAATCTAAAATTTTCTCCCCTGCAATTAATAACTCATAAAATATGAGCAATTATTTCGAAACAACTCAACAATTTTGGATACATCTTCGAATACCAACAAATAGAAACTTTTAATAAACTAAAAATGAGGAAGAAAAAGAAAAAACTTATATAATTGCTCACAATGGGCATCATTATCGAAAAGCAATTAGTTGAACCACTTGGCGAGGCGAAAAGAAGAAACTATTTGAGAACTGTGCCCCATCAATTGGCACCAAAAAATGTGCGAGATCATGAACACAGATTAGGCTTATTTAAAATTCCATAAACTAAGGAAAAACAATTTGAACGGCAAGGCGTCTAATGAAAATTTATGTCTTCATTATGCAACGTGGAAAAGCGTTTTTCATTTCAAATTAAATAAACAAATGCTCGACGAGAAATGTGGCTAAAATCATTAAAATCAATAAAATAAACAGCGTTAGCGTAATTTTAGCTAAACTGGAAGATGAAAATTGACATGGCGCCAGAGATGCTGAACATAAACAGAAAAGCTAAACAAAAAAGCAAAATGGATGCCAAGGCGCAACGCGATGAGAGTATATGATAAATAAATGTGTGCAGCATTGCAATTAGTGAGTGCAATCGCAAACGACTCACATGAAACTTGCATACTGTTGAGCTTTCGATTGGCCGCTGGCGGGTAGGCCAATGGCAGCGCAGTGCGTTGGGCGCATGTCAGCGCCACGCCCCAAGCGCCACTCACCCGCCCGTTCACCCACACACAAATGCGCAGTGGGTGTTAAACTGTGATCAAACCGGTTGGTGTGTGTACGAGTGCAATGGCAATACACCTAACAATTCCAATTGGAGTGTCGCTCAAGTTGCACAACTATTGTTGCTGCTCTGACGTGTTGAGTTGAGCCGGCAGCGCAGCCATTTTGTATATGCCTTACGCTCGCACTCACAGCGGCAGCAGCGATGGCAAACTCACCACGGCAAACACACCACAACGACAGCTCTCACTGAGAGAGTGTGAACACAGCCGAAGCCAGACTGTTAGCTAACAGAGCACCCTCTCTCTCTCTCTCTCTCTTTCTCTTTTACTCTCTGTAGGTTTAACAGCTTGCAGTGAGGATCGTTTGGTGTGCGGCAGCTATTTAGAAATGTGATCTTAATTAAGATTAAAAATGTTTTATAATTTTAATATACATATTAAAAAAATATAAATGAAACGAATTAAATGTGCAAGTTATGTGGCCCTGAAGTATAATTTAAATTTTATTTTATAATATTTAAATAAGATTATTTTATTACATTTATTTAGCATAAATATTTTTTATTTGGTTAATTAAATATTATTATTGGGCACTCAGTACATGCTCCATACAAGTAAAGAGTCAAGAATAACAGCGAGTCCACCTGCCCTATGTTAATGCATGACGAACCCACCACAATGTTATTATGCGCCCTCTCTCTTTCTATCTTTCTCTCACGCCTTCTCACTAATGCGCGCTCGACCACATTGCTCGATACTGTTATGTGGTATGTTTGGACACGCCTTCGATTGGTGGTTGCTCACGTCTGTGCGTGCGTGTGTGTGTGCGTGTGCGTAGACTGGTTTATTGGGCAGAGCCCAATGTGCGCAGAGAAAAAATCAGTTCGCGATGGGACTCTGAGCACAGCGTTACAATTCAGTCCTGCTGCGAATCTTGTGACGTTTAGACGCTAACCGGTGTTCGCGTTCTGCTAAAGCGCGAGTTTTCAAACAGAGAGAGAGAGCAAAAAATTTAACAAATAAAACAAGAATCAAAATAAAAACAAGAAACGCGCGCGCTCGTTTTCAGTGCAACAAATATACAGAAAGCTAAATACATACAACAAGAAATCAAATCAATATAAATATATAGATACATAGTTAGCTTAGTGAGTGTGCCTGAGTGATTTTTTGGTGTTGTGTGTGATGGGAGCTTGAGTTACGTGCGAAAGCCCCTTGTGTTTTATATTGATACAATTCAAATCGAAAACTTGTAAACTTGTCGAGGCAGCAAAATGATGATGAACGCTTTCATTGAGCCCGCTCAGCATCATTTGGCCAGCTATGGGCTGCGCATGTCGCCCAATACAACTGCCAGCAATCAGCAGCTGGACATGCAGCAACAGCAACAGCAGCAACAGCAACAACAACAGCAGCACCAGCAACAGCAGCAGCAGCAACAGCAGCAACAACAGCAACAGCAACAGCAGCAACAACAGCAGCAGCAACAGCAACAACAACAGCAGCAACAATTGGAGGGCAGCGCAGATTCCAGTGCATTGGCAGCGGCGGCTTATCAAAACTCCGGCTATGGACATTTCAATAGCTATGCTTCCCGAGAATTCCTCCTGGGGCGACGTGGCGAAGCATCGGATTATGCTGGCGCCGCTGCTGCAGCGGCAGCAGCCGTAACAGCGCCGACAGCTGCCAGCGCCGCCGATTCGATGCTCTTCTCCAGTTTTCCCGCACAGGCGGCGGAGCTGAGCAGCAGCTTCGGCCAGCATGCGTTCCACAGCCATCATCATCATCAGCATCAGATGCGTATGGCAGACTATGCCACACATCCATATGCCCAGCATCATCATCACAGCAATTTTCCGTCGGCAGTGCATGCAGCACATCATCATGCGGCGGCGGCACATGCCGCACACGCCCATCATCCGCATCATGCGATGTCCGCGATGCATCCGGCGGGAGCTGGTGCATTTCTGCGGTATATGCGACATCAGCCGGCAACGGCGACGTCCAGCGTTAAGCAGGAGATGCAATGCTTGTGGATTGATCCGGATCAACCGGGTCTGCTACAGCAGCAGCAGCAGACGCAAGCTGGCGGGCGGAAGACATGCAACAAGGTGTTCCATTCGATGCACGAGATCGTCACGCATCTGACTGTGGAGCATGTGGGCGGGCCGGAGTGCACTACCCATGCCTGCTTCTGGATCGGCTGCTCGCGCAACGGTCGTCCCTTTAAGGCCAAATATAAGCTGGTGAATCACATACGCGTCCATACCGGCGAGAAGCCGTTCGCCTGCCCGCATCCCGGTTGCGGCAAGGTCTTTGCCCGCAGCGAGAACCTCAAGATCCACAAACGCACACACACGGGTAAGTAGCATTCCTCTTCCTTACCGGGTTTAACCCCTTAGCCCAGGGTCTGGTGCAAATACAACTGTATGCATGCCCACGCCCACTTTTACCTGCCCTAAGCGCTTTACGATCGCAACCTGTACGCGCAGCATACCTAAGCCTTTCGAACAAATCCTTTCAAGTTGTTTAGGATCACCAAACAATCTTTGTTCTCGCTGGCATCTGGTTTAAGTCGACGTGGGCTTGACTTCGACTTCTCAACGGTTTAGCCGAAGGATATCCGATGTATCCTTCTGTCCTATCTGTTGACTTCACAACTATGCAGTCGCCTTAATCTTTAAATGCTTTTTTTCTTTTTTCTTTGCTGAAATATTGAATATGCATCTTCTTCTATTATTGACTTGTAGTTGACTTTATTCAAGGTATTCACCAATAATCACAAGAATCTAATAGAATTTGTGTACAAATTGGATTACAGTTATTAAATAGTTTAGCTGAATATTCTAAGATTATTTCTAAAAAAGAAACCTTAAACAAAGCGAATAATTTCTAGTCACTATTTTGTGTAGCATATATTATAAACACATCCGGTGAATCATAAGAATTCATATACATTTTATTTGAACTGGTATCTGAATAATCCAATAATAAATTATAAAATAAACTTGTATATAAGTAAGAACTCAAAGAATTTCAAATCATTTTTTGTTTGGAATTCTATTTTTGAAAATTATATTTTTTTAAATTTATGATAATAAAATACAAATATTTTAAATTTTTTAAGCGTAATTTTTATAGGTAGTCGTTAAAATTGTTGAGCGATCAGCGTAATATTTTTCGCACTTAAGAAATTCTGTAGACAAACCTTATAGACAATATCAAATATTTATTTAATATATGCATGTATTTAAATATCAAATAGATAGAAGAAAGCCAATCTGATTTCTTTAATAACCGCTGTGATTGTTATTGTAGATCAAAATAACATTAAGTTTACGTTTATATTTGTTGCTCTTATTCAAATAATTATACATTTAATTAATTATTTTGCGTTATCGTACTGTAGTCTTGTTGTTTATAATCTCTTAACATATTGTTTAGTTCCATTGATTTACATTTGTGATCTTTAGTATCTTGAATTGTTGCCATAATTATGATTTTAAAGCTAGTCATTTGTTGTTCATATTATGCTTAAATTCTAGATTAAATGCTCTGATGCTTAGGTCTTGTATCTAATGTCTGCTCATGAATAAATCTGGTGCCGTCTATCTCTATCTTTATGTGCATCTCTTTCTACACCCCTTCAGCGCATCGCTTATCGCACATCTATGTAAGTGTAACAATTGTTCGTCTGTCTCACTTGAGAGCGGCACACATATCATTTCGGCAGCTCAACAATGTCGGCCTGTGGCCCATAAATAACTTGTGCCACAGATCAACGCTTTTGCATAAACTAAATCAAAAGTTTAATGTACCATGGCGAGTAGCGTACCCCAAAAATATTTATCCACAATACACACACACTCACACACATACACACAGGCACACAGAATTCGCGCCCGTTCTCTGAAAGTGAATTGCACTGATTTTTGTGATTTTACCCCAGTTTCGAATGGATTTTGGAGTGCAGGGCACGAAGTGGCTAGAAGTATTTCCGTGCGATTACAAACGGAAGTTTTGACACGTGTCAACACACACACACACAAACACACACTTGAGTCTATGAGTGTGTGTGTGTGTGTGTCAATGTAATCAAACCAAACAGCAAGCCAGGCAGCTAACAGTTTCCAAAAACGTTGCTGATTGAATTTTGATTTATATGCGGGGCGTAAGAAAGGGCAACCAATAAATAGGAGTGAGCGAGAGAGAGAAAGATAAATAGAGAGGGATCGGCAGAATGTGTATATATGTGTGTGTATCAGGTCAAGTGGTAGTCATGGGTTAAAGGCCTCTCTTTTTCTCATTTCGCTTCTCTAATGAAGTTGTGTCTTCCGTCGGTCACTTCAAAAAAACCCACTCCCCCAAAAGAAAAGAAAAAAAAAAAACAAATCTGTAAGCCAATCATGTAGTCAATATTTTTGTGCTGCATCATCTTAGAAATTAGTCAAGAAATTGAGAAAAAGATCATTATTATTATTACATACGCACAGTGCGTCATTCAATGGGTTTTCAATATGGCGTCTGTGACCTCAAAATCGAATCAAACATTTTAATTACCTTTCAATGAGTGTGCAAAAGAAATTCGTTTGTTCAAACACACAAAAAAGAAACTCAAATGATTTGTATTTCAATTGTGTATAAATTTCAAGCTCATTAAATTTTGAATATTCATTTGCATTTGTGTGGGGCATTTGATTTTTATAATTTTTACTGCTATCTTGCGGGTTTGTGGAACGAAATCTCAGTTGAATTTTAGCTTGTCTAAATTCTTTAATTCTTTTTATTTATCTAGTTTGTAAGCTGTACTTTTAAGCTGGATTTCAGTGCAATGAGCCAAAACTGCTTAATATAAAATTTCAGTATGATTTTATCAGCAATCATAAATGCTTGAAAAATCGGTTTCAATTCTTTTTTTTTTCAATTTATTATAACACCTTTTAATACCTAAAAAATGCAATGGGTTGTTCGAAATTAATGTGCTTCATATTTTTCCGGTAATTTTTTTCGCGGTAGATGAATATATTATACATAACACGTGATGTCTATATCTTCTTTTGTGCTTTTATATCAACACTTCGGAAACGCATTTATTTTATTTGCATTCCGTTTTTATTGTTATTTTTTTTTTATTTTAATATTGCACTATGGATATTTTTGCTTCTGTGTTTGTAAGCTGTATTAATGAACGATTGGGGATTGTATTGTGGAAGCGTGTTTAGTTCATTATAAACATGAACTTTGAGTGACTATTGCGAGCATTAAAAACAATTACACCAGCAATTAAAAGCACTTATTGCATTGTTTTGCTTAGCGGAGAACACAACCGGCCGAGCGCAACGGACGTTAGCCGAGTGGCAAACCCACACATAATTGCTTTAAAATTGCGCCACTCGATTTAATAAAGCAAACAAACACAAAAGCCAAAGCTAAATAATGAAAATGCAAAAACAACAGCTGCAGCCAGACGAAGCAGCAGCGAAAACAATAACAACAAAAACAGGCGATAAAAGCGTATGCCAAAATGAAAGCCAAATCAACAACAACAACAGCAATAACATAACAGTGAGTGTAAAAGGGAGAGAGAGAGACAGAGCGAGAAAGAGTGGGCGTCGTATTATCCTTGTTTGGCCAAAGCACAGCCTGCGTTTATTAAAAGCGCGCTATGCATACAAACAAACAAAACAAACACACACACATACACACACATTGAGATAACGGCCTAGGGTAGGCAGTCAGCTAGACAACCAAAAGCAACAACAACAACACACGTACGCACAGCCCAGCCGCATCCAAATCCACAAAATGGCGTTTATATTGCTTCGCATATTTAACGCAGTTTGCTTGCTTTAATTTTTTTACTATTTATTTTGTTTTGCGGCTTTTGGTGGCATATAACCGAAAAAACGAGTACATATACATTTTGATAAATTGAATTAAAATACTTGTATTGAAAAAAACCAGTGCGTAAAATAGGTTTATTTTTGTGCTTTTGCGCAGTTCATAGTTCAATTCATGATAAATTGTTTTTGCATGTCAAGTTTATTAGTTTTTATAACTGTTTTTTTTTTTTTGCATAAATAAATACTATTTATGGCGTGTCATGCATAGTTGCTGCTGTAAAGCAGGTTGTCAGCACTTGTAAGCTGGCTGCTGTACTTAAAAGCAGCTTGGGCTCTGACTTCGAATTTCGATGACCTGTGATTATTTTTTTTCTGAGTGACTCGCTGTCTTTTACCAATTACTAACAGTGCTTGATTCGCCTTTAAGAAATCAATGTCAGCCTGTCCGAACATTTACACTTCACTACTAACGGCGTTCTTATTTCATGCCTGGATCTGCTGCAACCTTCACTTCTGCTGCTCGTCACAGCTGTTGCTGTGTGCAATCTATGCACTCTCTGCAAAAAAGGCAAAAAAAAAAAAAAAGTAGCAAGAGCAGAACAATCAACGTTATGTCTGCTGCCTCCAGTTGACACCTTGCCCAACAGCTCTGTGTGTGTTGGTGTGTGTGTGTGTATGTGTAGAGTTGGAGCTGCATGAATGGCGTTTATCATTGTGTGCGGTTTTTACATGGCTCAACCTCTTTTGCTGTCTCCCTCTCTTTCACTCTGCCCTGCTCAAGTGATTTTTTTTTCTGTTGTTCGTTTTTCGTTGCACTCCTGCGGCGGCTGCTACACCACAAACAACAACTTTATTCATTAACACCTACAACACACAGACAGAAAGAGGACAAGCCAGGCGAGGCCGACAGGCGGACAGCTGCCCCAAATGGCCAACAACTTTGTGGTTAGTTTGCAGTTGATGCTGCCAGCCAAGCTCATTATGTTTATGTTGCCCATCCCCCTCTCTCTCTCTCTCTCTCTCTATTTCTCTTTCTTTCATACAGAGCAAGTGCAGCAGCTCCTTGTTGTTGTTGCTGTGGCAAAGTTCAGAGTTGTGCATTTAACAATGTCCTTGCTGGCAGCGTTCCCTTGTAAACGTTGATTAGCTGCTGCTTCCTGATTCCGCCACTCGATTTAATTGAGCTCAAGTGCTTTTTTAATGAGTCTTTTATGAACTCTTGGGTTGTAGCTGTTGCACAAACATTTTATGCGCTACGCTATGTTCTGTGCCTCACCCCTCACCCCCCTCGCCAAGCTCTTTACAGCGCGCCTGCCTGTTAATTAACAGCACGCTGTTATCGTCTGGCATGTTATTTTTATGGTTTAGCTTTTTGCTCCTTTACTATCTATATCCTTAGCTTACAGTGCTGTAAAATTTCGTCAACATTTTGCGCTGTTAACGTTTGCGTTCTGCTTCTTCTTTTTTTTTCGGCGCCAGGAACATAATTTTTCAAATTCTATCGCCAGAGTGCGAGACAAGATATCAAACGCTGCAAATGTCAATGATTGATGACTTTATTGCGGGTTCAACGATTTTCAAACAAACAAGACAACAGTGCGACAAACAGACAGGCAGACAGATGGACAGACAGACAGACACAAAGACAAACAGACAAACATTGAGTCGAAACGAAAATAACTTTTTATATTTTTGCGCATAAAATGTTGACTGTTTTGCTGCTTAAGTTCTCAGAATTTGTTTTCGCTGCCATGGAGAACAATGCAAAGGCAAAAACCTGCGCTGTGCTCCAGGGACTGATTACCTACACACTACCTGACACACATACACACACAAGCACACCACACATAGACACACTCCTGCCCCTTGGCCCGGCAGGACCTCTGATTTTTGGTATCACCCACAGACGAGTCTCGTGCTGATTTCAACTGGTGCTCTCTAAAACACGGACAATCAATTAGTTACGCTCCGAGTTGTGAACGGTCTGGTCTGGTCTGGTCTGGTCTGGGCTGCTCTGGTCTGATCTGGTCTGGTCTCTTCGTCTATTTCACTCGCTGAGTGAATTTCCACAACAGCGTTTTGGGCTAATGACGAATACATTTTTAGCCGGAAAGTGCCGTCGAGATTCGTCATTGGCTCGTTTGTAACCTGGTTTATCCCTGCCCATCGTGCTCATCGTGTTTTGCATTCGTTTCACTCAATTAAAAGTGCCAAATGTGACCAATTTGGAACATGACACTCGATTATCAACAGGAGGTTGCAGTTGCGTGGTTCGGTGTCCGGGATGCTCACTGCAATTATTCAAATGTTATTTTTATGACAACGAAGCCTTCGAAGCTGCAGATTTATGGCAGCTGCCGGCCAAAAAGTAAAAAGTATATAAATTTTATTTGTGGTTCAAGTATTTGACAGTTGACTCTGCATCTCAGTTTAGTTTGCAGTTGGTTGCGAAACTGTGCTGAAAATATTATTATTATTATTACTATTTTGCTTGGTCTACGAAACTAGCAAAACTTATGTATAAAGTGCGAGATTTATAACTTTTATTACATTTTATGTTGCACACGGCCATAATATATGACTTGAACTTAAACTTTTCAAAGTCTACATTTTAATAAATTGTACAGATTGAACTTAAAGCTCTTACTTTAAGAGTATGCTAGGAAACATAATTAACTAAATTTGTATATATGTATAATAAATATATATATAATATTTATGCACATTTTCTAAAAATTCTTCTTTTAAATTATTGCAATTTTTGCTGAATTTCTTAAAGTGTTGCAATTACCTTCAAGTTTTTTTTTTGCAGTACTTGCTTTTAATTTGAGCAGTTTTTTTCTCATGAAATACAATCATAAATTGTAGTTATATCATTTGCATTTTAATTTCTAGTTAGCAATCGCCTGACTACTCCAGCCAATTTGTAACATCTTTATGGCCTCAGCAAATGCTCTATAAAGCATTTTCAATTGCCATCATGGCAACCATCTATGAATGCATATTCATTAATCTAGCAAATGCATGCATTATAATTAGCACCACCCTTTTTAACAGCACAACTGCTCTCCCCCCTCTCCACAGCTCGCCATACAGATGAGATGCGTGCAGCCGTTCCGCTTAGCGAGTAGCTACTTTATACATTGAGCAGGGGTTGTTGTTAACCATTATGCGAACTATGCCACGCACTTTTTGAAAATGTCAAAACAATTTTATATATGTAGGCATATTACTTTATCATATGCATGTGTGTATGTGTATGTGTGTGTGTGTTTTGAGCATTATAATTTCATTTAACCGGCAGGGGTTAAATTTTCACTTACGTTTTTGTAATTTTTTTTGACGACAACCCTTTTTGGTCGTTGCGATCTATTAGCTAAGTAGCCATTTTGTACAATAGTTATAGAGCTCTTAAATTGTTGCATAATGTTTGGTAACTCTCTCTCGCTCTTCCTCTCTCGCTCCCGCTCTCTCACTCTGTGAGTCCCTCTCTATCTGTTTAGATGTCACCCTCTAGGATGGTTCAGTGGCTAAGCAGCTTATTGTGACGTGCAGCGGGCCTAGTTAATAAATGAGGCTTATTTCGGCTGGCAGCCATTGTTGTTGGATCTTCGTTGATGTTGTTGTTGCTGCTGGTGTTGTTGTTGTTGTTATTGTTGCCTGGGCAACTATTAGCACACACTTGAAATATTTTTAAGCATGCTCTAAGCGCGCTTTTCGGCATAACTGCCGCTTAGCCACGCCCATTTGTCATAGAAGTCGCGTTCAAATTAATTAAATTCCTTAGATGCCCCAACACAAAGGGAAGGAACACCAACACCAACAACAACAACAACAACTACAACTACAACTACAAATCCTCCAAAAATAGCCACGTACCAGAGCGCATTCCCCAAACCCAAAGAGTTATGCACATGTGTAGGTGAGCAGAAGCAAGAGTAGAGTGGAGCAGTAGGAGCAGAAGCAGGAGCCGAAGCAGAGCAGTCCGGCAGCCTGGCCAGATTCTCGGGCAAAAAAAAAGAAGAAAAAAATGAAATAATATAAAAATAAAATTTCAACGCATAAAGAACTGATCAGCAGCAGACAAACCATAAAATTAAACTGTCATCTTGCATATTTTTTATACCATGCATTCAGGTGATACACAAACACACACACACTCACACACACACACACACACACCCAAGCACTGGGACAGGGTACAGGTAGTGCTTGGCCGAGCTGCTTTTCGAGAATTATGAAAGCAAGCCTGACTAATCCTCTAAATCGCGCCAAGGGCCCCACATGCCCCACATCCACTTGTATAAATTAGCTTATGGGAAAAATGAAATCATTATTCATATGCCAGCAAAAAATGTTAAACAGTCCCAAAAAGAAGGAACTCAGAACACGCAAACGTAGCTCTGAGCTGCACAGCGTATGCTCTAAAGGTGTTATAATAATTAAGCTCAGCTGAATGTTAAGAAGAGTTCGTTTAAAATAATAAAATATATGCGAAATAATTATTCTCAACAAAATAAAAGAATATTGGAATATAAACGAAACTTATGCTACTTAAAGTAAGCTATCTTATTTCAGAATGCCACATAGAAAGTTAGCTGAAATTTAAAGGCATCAATACGGAAATTATATTTTGAACGCAAAGCTGACAGAAACGGAATTTCAAGTTTTAAAATATGTCATAACAAAATTGAAAGAAAACAACATTTTTTGGAATTTATTTGAAACTACCAAAAATATAACAACGCAAAGGAGTTACAAATGCAATATCTAACTTCTAAATATGTGATAAAAAATTTAAATAAAATTATTTTAAGCTGCATTTAGGAAGATATATATTCGTAAATATAATAGAATTCATATATATAGAGAACAGTATATAGAAATAAAAAGATGAAGCATCGGTAACAAATACCTCAGAAAAGGAACTTACGCTAACTGTTCGACTCTCTTGCGAATATAGTGTATAAAATGATGATGATAAAATGATATAGAAATGATCCCAGCTCGAGAGGCTCCAAGCTGAAATGAAAATATTTTTGTGATCGACTACAAAACAACATACATATTTATATATAAACATATGTATATACATTTAAACGATATTTGGCAATAGCTATAAGCGTGCTTGTCAAATCAGCTTAACTTTGCACGCTGCACATGAATTTCTCGGATATTTCGTATGCTTTTGTATACGATGACAAATTTGTAACAGACGAACGCCTCTGAAGTTTATTTAAGCATAAATTTGTGATTGTTTTAACCCAAATGTTGCGGCTGCTGCTGTTGGCTAACTGGCACGCAATTTATTGTAAAAACATTGTCAATGCAATTAGAGGCAAATATGACTAAATGGAACGGGGGCTGGCGAGTTGGTTGGTTGGCTGAAGTCAACACACAAAATAAAACACAAATCTTGCTTGACATGCGCCTGTCAAATGTTTTGAATGCTGTGACAGCCAGGCGAACACACTCGGTTCAGTTCAGTTTTTTGTCTAAAATTACAGCCGCCAACGCGGCCAAAACAGTCAGCCTTTTTGGCTATGACGCATTGCCGACGGCAGCGACAATTACAGCGCCGGCTACTGCAAAAAAACCAAAAGTACTTGTATCTGACAGATATGTGCGCGGCCCAGGCCCAGGCCCAGGCCCAAAATCAAACTCAAGACCAGGTCGCCTGCCTTTCGGTCTGCCTGCCAATTTTTTTTTTATTTTTATTTATTTTAGTTCTCAGCCTGCTCAAATTTCAAAACGGTTTTTGGGTACACAGGGAGCGCATTGGACTGTTAAGTCGACCATCGAGCTCGAGAGCCATTGCGGTAACACTCTCTGGGGCGTTGAGATGCGATACTTTCAATATGCTTTGGGGCGTTGACCAATTTGTTAGCACTCAATGATATTTTTACTAACACGACCTATAAACATAAATGCAATTCTTGTTTGTTGTTTTGATGTGTTCATTAAGCAATTCTGACGACTTGCCAAAAAATGGAGACGTGTGTGTGAAAATTGGAAGTTACCGTGTTTCATTCCATCCGTTTCAGCGTAAAAGGAAAGCATATTATTATTGTTTCATTCCACTCGTTCCACACAAACAATTTTGGTTAATATCTATTTATCAATTTCAAAAACTGAAACCCTTTTTGCTCACTTTGCTCTGCTCTTCAACTTTTGCAATGAATTTCTTTTGAAATTTTCTGGCACACTTTGAGATCTTCTTTCGAGTATTCGATCGCGATCGCTGATGTCACTGTTTGTTTATCTGCAGCTCAAATCTTGTTAGAATTGACAACACTTAAACTTGAACAGTGTTCAGATAGCCGTTGAGTATAACGCAAAGAAACAGTTTCACCAGTTGTCACATCAAATAAGCAATGATGACAATCTTGATGACATTTTAATTTCTCACACACTCACACACCAAAGAAGAGATTTTCTACATGGCTGCAACTGAAAAACAACAGCAAACAAGCAAACAAGAGACAGAGAGACAGAGAGAGTGAGTGAGATAAAGAGAGAGATAGAGACAGAGAGAGAGATCCATACAGATTAAAATCTTAAAGAGCGCTAAAAAGCAAAAATCTGAGAATGAATGCGACGAATGAACCGAATCGAACTCCTCTAAGTCTGTCGTTGTCGGTAGACATACAAAGCAACACCTCTTTGAGTGTTGTGTGGAAGCCGACGACGCCGACGCCGCCAACATTTGCCGGCTTGAGCCGAGCGGAGCGGAGCAGCGAGCTGTGCAGTGAGTTTAGTGCAAGAGCGAAACAAATGTTGCAAACTTCATTCACGAGTGTTGTCGTCGTGGTTCAGCTGGCACTCTGGGGCTCTACCTGCGAATTTGAACTCGGATTCGGATTCGAACTGGGCTAATCCTGCCTAGCGTCTTGTCTTTTGTCAACCATAGGGCACTATGGGTTGCAGAGTTTCTCTAGTGTCTCTATCGCGCCTTGTTTGTATGCACTTTGGGCCACAGACAATAGGCTTAGTGTTACTTTTACTTATTGTCTATGCTTCGTTTGTCATTCGAGTGCAGTTTGTCAGTCTGTGTGTGCGTGTGTTTTTGAATTTCTGTGCCTCGTTGTGTATATTCTGCGTTGCAGGCAACAAAATGTTGGCATATGCCAAACATGCCTCGCAGCTAATCAATTAGCATAGCCAGTTGGAGTAAACCGCTGAGCAAAGCGATTTTACACTGCTTATGCGATGAATGCTAATCATTATTTGCGTATAATGCGCCAGTAAGTGTAAATGTATGTAAAAATAGATTAAAGTTATTTAAAACATAATATGTTCATTTACGTATTATTATATATTAGTTATATACAAACCAAAAGCAACTTTGGTATCCTTCGAATAATGTCTTTAACTTGCTTATCACGATCTAGATGTTTGGTGTGTATCAAAAATAACTGTTCAATATAAGCCAAAATATATGCAAAGTCTTTAAAATGCCACAAGCAAACATAAAAGGTCTTGCAAGTTTAATAATAAGATGCACACATCAACATTCAAAATTCATTAAAAACAAGTAATGCTAATGTCTACAAATTTACTGGCAAATCACAAAATGTTTTGTGTACAAATTTTATGTATGTAATGCCCGAGGTGCCCCGACGCAAATACACACTCAAGATTTATATATATCCATATACATACACATATTGCATTTACATCTCTACAAGTCGCACTCAGCCCGACACTGAGTCTCAGTCTCTCTGTCTAACTTGGTGGGCTAAAACTTTTGCCAGCCAGCTCAAATGCAATTTGAATGCATAATGCATTTGGGCTTGTACGAAGAAGTTTGAATACGTATGTATATATATATATATACATATATATAAATATGTGTGCATTTAGATATCTGTTGGTAACACACACACACACACACCACTCGGGTTGTTCAAGGCGTTCTCTTCGCCTGGCAAACTTGTCGAAAATTTGTTCGCTGGAAAAAAAAACCAACAAAAAATCACAGAAAAAAGGAGAAAAAAAAACAGAGACATAGTCGAGAGAGTACCAGACAAACTGGCCCATGTTTGGTCATGTACAGCAAGGCTGTTGCCTGTCATTGTTTTACTAATAGCCGTTGTAGTTGTCTGGCTCATATGAGCAATCGCATTGTGTATACGCAATGTGTTGCCCCCTTTGCGACTAGAGCTTTTGCTGCAACACAAAACTATTGCTAAAGAAACAGGCGTGGAATGGAAGACGTTTAATTAAAATAAAAGGGAAGCAAGTAAAATGGAAATCTCCTCAAATCTAGTTTAAAATTGCAACTGCAACCTAAACCTCACTTTTGGTTTTGCTTGACGTACGCAAACTGTAACTGACAATTTGATTCAAGAATATCTTTACGGATATTTCTGGTCTTACTGAAGATCTTTTATTGCTCGTGCCGCACTGATTTGACCAGACCCAAAACGTCAGCCGAGTGTAAAATTTGTTTTGTATCACAGTTTCACACAAAAATAAAACAAAAACGTAAACGAAAAAAGTTCCCATTTACGACTATTTGGCAACAATAAACCACAGGCCAAGTCGGGCTCGAGTGACCCCAATGTCAATTATTAACGTATCACTTGACAGCGGCAGCGCGCAAAGCTGCAAACAACAAATAGCGGATGGTGATGCGAGGACGTTTTGTAGTGTCTGCGAGGATGGGTCAGCATTAGAGGAGGGATGCAAAAATCATAAATCATGACAGACATTACGCAATTCACTCAACGGTTTTTGACAAACACAAACAAACAATAGAGCCGCAGAAGAGCTGAAGGGAATGGTGAAGCAAGGCAAGGCAAGGCAAGGCAAGGCCAGGACAGGCAAATAGGTAACTTCCATTTTTAGGGGTGCAAAACTCTGCTCCTGAACAATAATAATGATGCTGATGATGAGCATCAGCCGGGCTGGCTCAGGCTGAAGGATTTTGTATTTGCTTTTGCTGCTGACAAGCAGCATTCATTGCGTTTAAATTATTATTTTATTATTATTATTATGAGGCATAAATAATGAGCGCGGTGAGCTGGGTATTAATAATTTATTTCCTCAGCCATTAATTTGGTCATCAAATGCAGGCAAATGTTATAAATATTCAGAGCTAAGAATTAGGATTGGAGATGAAATTCGTGTGTGAAAAAATGAATATAGTGTGGTAAATAGGTCGATTGGAAATGAATAAATTTCTAAGAAATTACTTAAGTTGTCTTGAAATAATATCTATTACCTAATTCTGCTTAATATTGAAAGTCTTTCTCCATAGCCTGATGGTCTGACAATCTATTTAATCTAATCTAATCATAATGACTTCTTGAAAATCGTTTGTACCTTAAGCAATTTCTGATCACCCAAGATATATTTATCTAGCATCTCAATTGCTATCTCTGGTCCCATCTATCAGCTAATTGCTCATCAGGAGCACGTGAGTCAATACTTTTGACTGCCACCTGCTTGTCAGCCCTCCAAGGACATCCTGAAAATAACAATATGCTATCATCATCAACAGTCACTGCCCAACAACCAAAACAGAGAGGGACATTCGCAAAAATACAAATAAAAAAAGAAAGAAGGAAAATGAAAAAACCAATCCGAAAATAGGGGAAGAAAATTGCCCATTGAAATGTAAACCAGGAAATCGGGGTTTGGCTTTTTCCGGCTTTACATAGAACAAAAGGCGCAAAGAAGCGACAGCGAAAAAAATAAAAATATATATACAAAACAACAAATACAATGAGCAAAGGTTTTTCAAATCCTCCTGCAAAAGAGTGTCAACAACCTACCAGATAGAGATAGAGAGCGACAGAGAGAGAGAGAGTGAGTGAGGGTGGGAGCGAGACGACAACATAAAGTAGGAAGACGGGCAGGCAGGCAAAAAGTAGCTGCTGTTTTGTTATTTTGTATTGTTAGATAATAATAATCATATCGCATTGCATGTTGTTGACACATGAGCGATGATGATGCCGCTTATCTCCGCTACTTCTCTCTCTCTCTCTCGCTCTCTCTCTATCTCTCTCTCTCGGCAATTATTTAACGGAGCAATTAATGCGCTTGCTCTGTTAGCCCTAGCAGTGCACTGTTAACGCTCTGTTAGCTGTTTGTTACGTCTGCTAATGGCATTTTAATTACTGCACCTGGCCGCGACAGTTGCATTTAATATGCACTGCAGCGGAAAATATGCTTCATTTGATTTTCATTTCGTACGGCTTGTTTTATTTTGCTGTGTTTTTTTTATTTTTTATTTTTTATTTTTTGTTGTCCGCCTTTGACCGGTTGAAAATTAAAAACCTGATTCAGGTTCAATTAATCAGCAACTGTCAATGATGCTTAATTTGCACTGCTTCAGGGCCAGGTGGGACGTGCAAGTGATTCAATTTATTTTCGATATTTAAGAGTATCTTTGGAGCACCTACAGTAAGACTTGACGGAGAGGGGTTTAATTGATTATTTGTTTTAGCGAACAGCTTGTTACTTACTAACTAAAATACATTTTCCAGCACATAAAGCATATTTTACTTTGTGTTTCAATCTTTTCCTTGTTCCCCATTTACAATATTGGCATGCAGCATAGCTTTAAGCCCAGCACAACAATGAAGAACATATTGTAGGCATTTTCCCCATTCCGAGAAAAGTACTTAAGAAACGTTTAACAAAATTCTTTTTTTTTTTGGCTGTTGCGACTTTGCTCATGGCAGAAAACAACGCCCCAAAAGTAAAACATCCACAACACACACAAAACACCCACTAACACCCACCCACCCACACACACACACACACACATAGCGCTTGCCGAGTCAGACGTTGAAGAGACCTAGACACAGTACCGAAGCTGAGTTTCGGGCTGCTCGACAGTGTCTGCAAATGACAGCAGCTTTACCATTACATAAGAGCCCAAAATATGTGATATGTTTTTCTGCACATAGTCCACATTATAAATGTATACACGTACATACATCCCTATATTTATGTATACGTATATATATATATATATATGTATTTTACTCTATATACAGAAGCACACACTTCGCCTATGTACCATTTTCTTGGCTAAAGCCACCCACAAACAGATTACAAAGCAATGCCAACCCCCGAAACTGAACCACCCCAAGTAAAACAAAAAACAACAACAAGGAATATGTACGCGGCTGTACACGAGAAACGATGGGAACGACGCCATGACAGACGCTGTGCCAGTTCCACGCGTTCCAGGCGCCATGTTAAACGTTTTTTCCGCTAGGAAATTAACAATTTGGGCCGCAGTTAATGGGGCATTTTTGGGCGGTCGAGGGAGGGGTTTGGGGCGTAGGCGCCGTAAAATATGCAAAGCAGATTTCTATAGCCTGCCTTGGCGCGGCCTATTTCAGAAGTTTGCTTCATATTTTCTTTTTTTTTCGTTTTTATTTTTCTTGTGTCGGTGAGCTTTTATATACAGGCTTGGGATTTACTTTATTGAAATATTCAAATAAGTTTGCCAATGCGCACAGCCTAAATGGGATTTACATGGACTGCGCTGCTCGTTGCCCGGTCGTCCTTTTGAAAGTGTGGAAATGTCTTTGTGCTCTGAAATTGACATTTTATAAATGGGCTACGATTTTGGTCGTGACTGCTCGCACTCACTCCATCTCTCTCTCTCGCTCTCTCTCGCCCTATCTCTGTCTCTCTTTAGCTTCAAGGACAAAAACTTAAAGTAATAAAATATTTAAATGCACACATTTTTTTTTAAATGCGCATCTCGCTATAAAATGTGAAAATTATGCGTTTGCTTAGCGGGTACACAAACCCTTCCCTTTTGGCAGCAGGCGCGTGCCGCGCACTTTCCCCCCCTGCTGAGTGCCGACCACAAAGCGCACCAGGAGTTGCCCATATGGGATACGCTACACGTCTGTTTGTCTGTCTATCTGTCTGACTGACTGACTGTGTCCCGGCAACTCTTAAAAACAAAACGCACAAAACGGCGATGCCGTCAAGGTGATAAGACTGATAAGAAGCGCAGCTAAAACAGCGTGATATGTGTTTAAGTAAAGAAAATAAAACAACAACTAAAAAGACAGCTGCCTCTTTAATGTGAAGTAATTAGCATTGAGAACAGCATGGAAAATTTTGGACAGATAACATTTGTTTTACACATGCAGATTATCTATAAGTTTAGCGGCAGATCTATTTGTGTTCAAATAATGCGTTTAATTATCTATTATTTATAGCTCTAAATATGTTGTCGATAGGTTTGGAAAGTTATTCAAGAATTAATTCTAAATTTAACTTTATTAAATAAATTTAAAACAATATCATATTCATCTTCATCGACTGTCACTGCTGATCCAAAACATATATTCTATATAGAGTTAAACATGCTCTCCTCTTTCCGTTGTTTTTTTCACAACTCTTTTTTATTTTTCACTGGCTTTAAGGTATAAAATCTTTAGTAATATTTGATCACTTTTGCTTTCTTGAACTCAATTCAAATTTTAATTCGTTTCATCAAAATTGGCACATTTGAATACAACTTGAACTCAATTTCAAATTCAATTGGTATCTTCAAAGCTGGCGCCTTTTACGCTTATTACAAAGTACACATGTAAAGCCGACACTTGACATTGACTTCATGGTGCCTCCGGGAATGCAATACAAAAGTGTGTATATTTTGAATGGTTTATATTTTTAGATCTTTGAATCGGATCGAAATGCATTCGCTGCGCTTGTTTTGTAACAATTTGTTATTGTAGATTCGGTCTGTCAAAATAATTGAGCCCGAGTCTGAGAGAGTGATTGTTCGGTTAATACGCATATTTATGACTGTTAAATTTTTGACAATTTAATAGAAATAATCGAAAAATCGAAGGAAAAAAAAGAGAAACAACAAACAAACTGAAACTAATGGCAAATAATGCGACACGCCATTCACAACGAAAATTCATTTGGTAGTTTTAAAACAAACTCAAAGTTTATGCAAATGCGCGTAATAAGGCACATAAATTAGTATTAAATTACAAGGGAGTCAGACAAACAATAAACAATGAATCCAACAAGAAATCATAAACCGAAAAGAAAAAATAAATAATAATAAGAAATACAAACTGAAACTTGTTGAGCGTGTCAGAAAGCAAAGTCCAAGAGCACCGCTGGATGTCTTTTTATATGGCGCATACACAAAGCACCCAAGGGACAGATAATAACGCAGCTTTTCAGTGTAGTCCACGACCCCCTTGTCCCCCTTTCCCCAGGCACTCCCCCTCGCAGCCCAATCAAGCGAACTGTCCCCTCCTAACTCATAACTATGTCCGCTTTAAGCTCAAGGTGTGAAAATGTTCGATTATTGTCATCGTCATCGTTGTTTTTTGTTGTTGTTGTTGTTGTTTGCTTTCTGTGTGGGTCGCTCTTTGGGGCTGGGACTGGAGCTGGAGCTGGGGAGCTACGGTTGGGCATGTGGCTGTCTCTGTGGCCAACTGAGCCGCTTAGCTGCAATTGTCATAAGGCGAAGCTTATAATGGCCGCTTAGCTGGCACATAAATGCCATATGCTAAATGGATTTTACTCAACTTTTTTTTTTCATTTATGAAGTGCTCTCTGCTTGAATCAAGTTTATGTGCGACTTATTGAAACTGATGGGCTCCAAAGTGGGCGCTTGTTGTTGTTGTTGTCGCCTCAAAGCAGATTATAGCTCATACTAAATGGCCATTAGATCGATAACAGCTCAAAAGAACTTGTGAACGTGTCATAAGAATGTGCTATTGTTATATTTAAGCATTTAAGTTGTCTAAGAACACTTTTTATGCAATAATACCTACACCTCGTATAATATTAATTTGTTTGAAGAAAATCCAGATTTAGTATTTATTTCAAATTTGATCTCGCTTGTGATGTCTTTAGGATAATCCTTTCAGCAGCAGAGCTATTTGGGTAATTTGAAAGATTTATATTTATTTGTTTAAATTTTACTACAGAGTCAATTAAATGAATTTTCCCATATTTTGTTAACTTTTCCCAAATTATACCAATTCCAAGAACTGCTTTAAATATATGCCTTTATCTAACTATGGCCATCAAAACACACATTTGTAACACATATTTGCCAAATTATGGGTTAGATCTCATAAAATATGAGTGATTATTTATGACCAGGTTTTATCGCTTACACATCTGAAACTCAATTTTGAACGGCTCCTTTAGGCGAACACATAATTTTCTAATAAGCGATAAAATATCACCCAATCTTAAAGACTAACCTTTAAATGTTTAGACCTTGGCCTGTTGCTGGTTGGCTGGTTTGGTTGTTAAAGGTGTTATACAGACGGTTCTAATGCTCGTATATAATAGATGTTAACCTTTTGACCTTTTTTCCAGCAACATGCACACAGACACACTCACACTTACCTTGACCCGTTGTCCGCTTAGTTTTTCACATGTCCCGACAAAGGACAACAATAACAGCGACTGCGGCGCAGGCACAGGTGAATTTTCCGCTGTAAGGTTTGGGCCCGGAGACGGGTGCGGTGCCGGGACTGGAACTGGGTCTAGGGCAGGGACTGGGACTGCGGCTGTTCGATTTCAAACAATGCCCTGATCCCGCATAATTTATTTGATTTTCTCCATAAAAATGCTGGACAGACTGCGCGTTTTTCCCACCTTTATTAAATTGTATTGATATTGAGTCGCGTTGTGTTGCGAGTTCATAAATGGGCGTCTCTTATAGCGTCTTCGATACATATATATATGTATATACAAATATATTTTATATAGCTTATGCCTGCCACATAAATAATGTCATTTATTGCCCTGAGAGCTGACACATTGACCATATCTTTTGTTTAAACTACTACCCCAAGCATAATATTAATAACAACAACAACAGCAACAACAACAGCAACAACAACAGAAACAACAACAACAACAATAACTTACCAATCTCCTTTTCGTTTCATCGACTTGCAGGGGAGAAACCCTTCAAGTGCGAGCACGAGGGCTGCGATCGCCGTTTTGCCAACTCTTCGGACCGCAAGAAGCACTCGCATGTGCACACCTCGGACAAGCCCTACAACTGTCGCATCAATGGCTGTGATAAGTCCTACACACATCCCTCCTCGCTGCGCAAGCACATGAAGGTAAGCACTTGTCCAGTGGACAGGATTAACTGTTGCTCTCCCAGCTCCGATTTGAATCTTGAACTTTAACTAACTTTGTGCAATTTTGTGTGTTGTGTTTGGTTCTTTTGCTTCGCAGGTGCATGGCAACATTGAGGAGAAGTCACCGTCGCATGGCTATGACAGCGAGGGCGAAGAGAGCTCCAGCTCGAGCATTGTGACGGGCGGTGCTCAGACGCCGCCGTCGACGCGCTTGGATGGCAGCGCCGGCAGCAGCAGCGGCGTCAGTAGCTTGAGCGGTGGCAGCGGCATTAAATCATCCCCTCACTCCATCAAGTCGGAACCCAATCCGTTGCATAGTGTGCATCTGGGCGCCTCCAGCACTGGCAGCAGCAGCACAGCCAGTAGCAATGCGTCCCACCTGTTGCAGCAACAGCAGCAGCAACAGCAGCAGCAACAACAGCAACAACAGCAGCAACAACAACTTGCCGCACATCAGTCGCTGCATGCGGAATCGAAATCCTCGCCTGCATTGCAACTGATGGCCCCATCCGCGTATCTGCCACCACCGCTGGGACCACCGCCCTCACATCATCATCACCATCATCATCAGATGCCGGGCAGCACGGTGGCGGCAGCAGCAGCGGCTGCGTCACCCGGTGCAGCTGCCTCGGCATCCATGCTGGCCGTCACCGGGCATCATAATCATCATTTACTGTATCATCCGGCAGCGCAGCATCATCCGCCCAGCGATTGGTATCATACGGCCGCACCGGCAGGCAGTGCGGAGGCAATGAATCCATTGAATCATTTCGGACACCATCATCATCATCATCATCTAATGCATCCTGGGGCGGCGACGGCGTATTGAGATTGGGAGAACTGGTGGCCCGAGGAGCCGCCGCCGCCGGCAGCAGCACAGGCGGTGGTCGGTGTGCCGCCAGAGGAGACGTCGCCATCGTTGGACTGGTTCTGCTGTCAGCGGCTGCAGAATTTGGCGCTTGTCGCGCAATGTGAAAACCAAATATTTCTGAAAGTTGAAGAAAGCACTTTAAACTTTATACCTGATAATTGAAAAATTGCTGTTAAATAATAAACAAAATATTTAAAAAAAAACTAAATCTAAACAATACGAAAAAAAAAAAAATAAATAATAAATAAAATGAATCAAAAACACAAAATTCATCATCGAGTTGAGAGTACTTTATAAATCTATTATTATTATGTATTTTAAAAATAATATACAAAAAAAAAAAACAAAACAAAATTGCCTAATTTTCTGCTATTTAAATGTTAGTTATGTAGATGCTTTTGTTTTAGTGGTGCAAAAAAAAAAAAAAAATGGAAATTTATTGTAAATTTTAAAATCAATTACTATAAATGTATAAAATAACATAAATATATACTATATTATAAATTACTTAAGCATATTGACTATTTAATTAATAAGAATTAGCAAATTTTTCAAGCAGCTTTTCACACACACACACACACACATACACACTGAGATTCACAAATAAAATAAAATATATAAATATAAAAACAGCTCCTCAAGCTTTCTAGTACAAAAACTAAAAAAAAATTGTAAAAATTGCAACTAATACACTGTAAAAAATGTCTATTTGAAGAGCTACACTTATACGTACGTACATTTTCGGCCTTAGATTTCCCAAGCTTAAGTGTACACAAAGTAAATCTAAAAGTAAAAGCAACAAAAAAAAAAGAAACCAACACACGAGAAATAAATATAAACAAAAACTATAAAAAAAAACAATTTGAAATTTTTCATTTAAATTCTCTGGATTGGAAGCTATAAAATGAAAAGACTAAAGTTTTTGATAACCTTGCACTTTTAGCCTTTTTCCATACGCCCACACTACGACCAATCGGTGATAAAAACGTCTTTTATTTAAATCTTTTATATCATTCAAATGCAAATTTTTAAATGCAAATTTAATTGCAATTTTGATCTGTTAATTAGTAGAATTCATGTAGCTCTCGTTGGGCATCTGACGGAACTCCATCATGAATATTTATTTATTTGCAGCGTGTTTATTTTACACAAATTCCATTTGTTAATTTGTTTTGATGGGTTTTTGTGATTCGCACAGCGGCTCCAAACCAAATCTATGCGTATCTGGTTTCAGTGGGCATCTTAAAAATTTAATGGCAATCATTACGACGGCTATTATCGAGCGCTGTTATTCAACATTAGCATAACATAGCTGGCAATTACACTGAGCAAAAAAGCGTGGCCCTATATTCACTAATTGGAAATATATAAATATTTTCATAAAAGTATTCAAAAAATGTTGTAAATGTAATTTTTTATTTGTAAAAAGTATTTTTTTTCTGCAAGTGTATGCTAAACTGTGACCCCTGGGCGTTGTAGAAGTGAAATTTTTGTGTTTTTTTTTTTTTTTTGGCAACACAATATATGTGAAGTGATGAAAGGCCCGTCAAACCCGGCCACGGTTGTTAGCACTCCACAAAGTAACAAAAATCAAACGATTTATGTTTTTTTAATTAACCCAACAATTTGTTACGTGCCTCAAACTGACACACACATACACACAACATACCCGTTGTGTGTGAGTAAGGGGCAGCAAATAGCTTGTCTAGCCATAGGAGAGGTAGCTGCCCCATCTCTGTGGCTAGTCAAGCTGTTAGCTGCGCTGTATGAGCATAACGAATTCATATTTTGATTTATTGAATAGAAATCGATTGGATTAATCTAAAGAAATTATATTGCTGCCGCTGCGGCTGCTTCTGCTGCTGCTGCTGCTGCTGCTCCGACGGGCTGTCTGAAAAAATTGGCTACGACTGTGCCGCTGGCTATTGATGAACCCCCAGGAGCTGAGGAGCTGCGGCACTCATTGCAGTGTGTGAGTCTCGAATTGAAATTAAAGAAAAACAGGCAGAAAACTGTTGTGCCAAGCAATTAAATTTTGTGTTTTTATACCATTGCAGAAGGTATTCTAGTTTTATAGTCAAGTTTGTAACAAGACTTCTTCGAACCCCTATAGTTATATATATTCTTGATCAGCATTACCAGCGTTCTCCGTCTGTCTGCCTGTTTCTATGTAAACAAGTCCAGCTATATTGATGAAACTTGCAATATGCGCATAGTTTTGGTGCAGATACTATATATCCTGAAGTCAGTCGGATTGGATATATATATCATAAAGCTGACACAGCAACAATGAATCGAATGAGTTTTTATATTAAAAACATTTTTGTTTAGCAATTTATTAGAATCAAACTTTCTAGTTACGCGTGCGCCTTACATTTTGACAAAAAATAACCCTCAACATCGAAGTAATATATCACATAAATATTTTTTAGATATGATATATATATATATGATAGCTAGGTCTGCTAGGGTATGTAATTTTCGGCGTGCTCATTTCTTTTTTTTATATATTTTTTCATGCGACTGCCGAAACTTCCCAAACATGTTCGAAGAAAATGCCAACAGGTTTGGTCGGATTGGGTTAGTTAACTAGCCAAGAGTGCAAGAGCCTGGCAGATGTCTTACAAATATAGTTAGAGCATTTCATTGAAGACAGTAAAGAAGTTTCAGGAATTTAATTTGGGTTCACAGAATAGATATATAAAGTAAATGAAATATTTGGATAAGAAATGATATTAAATAATATAACAAATAATTTTCTATAGCGAATAATGTGTACAAAAAAATGAAAAACAAGTTAAGAACATTTTGTTTGATGAGCTCGTTTAATAATTTAAATACGTATTTCGTTGGCCAACAAAACTTGTCACATTTACCTAGTCTGTGCACTATAAATTGTTAACTCAAGCGTAATCAATAAGTTACCCAAATTTACAGCTTTCAGTAGCTAAATAAACTGTTGGGCTACACATTTAATTCACTTTAAAAGCCAAATCTACTTCAATCTAACCAAGTATAGCCCAGTCTATGAGGCCTCTCGTTCACAGCTGCATACAATTTTTTTTCCCATGCCAAAGCAGACATAGAAAACCTTTAAACAAATCAAGCCGCGACCACACAAAACACACCAATAACAACAGCAACAATAACAACAACAACAACAAGCACCAAGCAACGTCAACAACTGACAAACATTTGTGCTGGCTAAAAGAAATGAGCGAAAAAAGAAGGCAACAAAAATGGCCAAAAAGCGCCACAGACAAAAAACTTGTTGACACAAAGCTCTACACCCATTGTATCTGAACTATATATCTGTGCATGCCATCTCACTCTAGCATGGTCTCTCTCTCTCTCTCTCTCTCTCTATCTACCTCTCTTTCTCTCACACACACACTGTCAACCGTTCACTTTGTGTCGGCACAATTTAAGTTTCAATGAGCGACTATTTGTTGCAATTTAAACTGAACGCGTTTATAAATTGACGTCGGAAACTGGCGTCGAGTGTTCCATAGGACCCAATATGCCCATAGACAGGGTAAGCAGGGGGGGAAACAATATGGAGAGGGGAAGGGGGCTGGTGCCGAATCAACTAGCAGTAGGCAGCGACTGTGACAGCAACAGCGACGGAGACAGCGATGCAGCCAGCTGAGTACAGGCAAACATTTTGCACGCTTTGTTGTTGCTCTCATTATATTTATTGTTGTTGTTGTTGCTGTTTTGCTGTATTGCCTATTTTTGGCTGGTGTCCAAAAAGTTAAGCGACTCTTAAATAACATAAATTAATTTTGACTAGTTATAGTTATAGTTGATATTTGGCTTTTGTGGTCAACTAATTTGTGCGGTTGTTGGCACTTTTAATTTACCTTCAGCACAACTGTGAAAATGAAAACAGTTTGTCAGCGAGTTCATAAATTTTGATATGATAAATAAATGTGGCATCGACCAGATGCACAAGGGTCATAACTCGGTTTTAAGTAGGCGGGTTTCCTGGGGAAACACACAGTTGGTTATAATGCAAAAAAAAAAAAGCATTATTTTTGTAGATATCAAACTACAAACAACCTGATAAAAAACACTCATGAAACAATTTCTGTTACAATATATGATTAATATTGATAAAACCATTTATATACTTTTAATAAATTAAAAAATTAGAGTGTAGTTTTATGTTGAACAGTAACTAAAAGGATACAAAGAGCTCGTTTGATTAACCAACGATGGTTGTGCCTTAGTCTGATTTGTTCTGTGGTCAAGATCTATGAAGCCGCCAAACAACAACAAAGTTATCCTTGGCCTCCACGGGGCTAACAAAAGACTTGAGAGTTGAGTAAATTAAAAAGCCACGCAACTTAAGTTTTCATTTGTAAAAACGATGAAAACAATGAGCCGCTCCCAACAATCATCAACACAATCGATGATGGTCGTCGATCGAGGCAGACGCATTGGCACCACAATCCACAATACTTAATGATGGAATTTACACTTGGCTAATAGTTTTTTGATACAAAATTTTACGCCAAAGCCAAATTACAATAGTTCCATACACGCACTCACACACACACACACACACACACACGCCTTCGACTTGGCCACACACACGACAGAAACTTAATTAGTTTTCAAAGTGCAGCAACAAAAAAAAACCAAAAAAAAAAAATGATAAATTGATGATAGTACGAAGACGCTGTTGCTTCCAAGCTGTCTGGAACGATCGGTTGGCGATATATTGAGTTACGATGTCAGCGGCGAAGATCATTAAAATTACAGAGTTTCCCAAGTTCCCAAGAAATGCAAACCCGCCCATAACAGCTGCTCCAGCATTATGGCATCCACATCAAAAATAAACGAAAGAAAAGAATAAAAAAAAAAAAAATTGTAATTTTTCAATAAGAGACCACAAAACTAAATTAGCTGGAGCTGTGCTCGCCAGGATCGAGAGCGCATGCAAATTTCACAGGAATCAAAAACGCGAAATGTACAAATAATAATAAAAATAATAAACAAAAAAAAAAGAAAAAATCAAAAGAAGGTTTTTATGGCAAGCCCAAAAAGTCGTTGCAGCCGCCATGTGACTTATGACTGAGGTAGGGACTGAGACTGGGACTGGGACTGGGCTTGAACTGGGACTGGGGCTGGGTCTGAGACTGTGCCTGGAGTTGGGCATCGTGTGTCTCGTTTCGTTTTGGCCCATGTGCAGACAGTTGCGAAATTATATTTGCGCCGCGTCATGCAGCACCATTGTGTTAAGGAACTGGCGTTCGATGCAGCAACCAAAGATGAACTGGCGTCCCGAGCACAGAGGGAACAACTCTGCGGCCGATTTGTCAGTGCAGACGAATAGTTTAACTGGCCGAGACGAGTGGTTGTTGTTGTTGTTTTTGTTTCTTATTTTTTTCTCCTTTGACTTGGATTGGCTGCTCTCACACAGGTTGTTTTGGCTTCCCTAGTCCCTGTCCCTAGCACACCACAGACTGCAACAGACTACATCATCGTCATCGTGCTATTCAAACAAATGATTTACAAAATGTTAAATGAATTATGCATTCTGCATATGCGACTTTGCCATTTCGTGCCATTTTTCATATTAGCTGCAAGCTCCAAGTTCCAAGCCCATGCCTCAACTGTGGCAGCCTTGTACCTGTGCCTGTGACTTCGACTCCAACTTGGTGTTGGCTTTAATAAATTGGCGTGGAGTGCGCCTGCAGCAATTATTGTTGTTGTTCGGCTTGACCATTTGGCCGTTGCCTAAGCACTGGGAATTCTATGTCAATGCCTGAGCAAATATAGCACTGCTTTTTCATTTTCTTTTTATTTTTCTTTTCTTTTTTTTTGCATCATCCCTTTATAATCAAGTCATATAAATTGAGTGCATTTTTCATAATAAATGAAGGGAATTGTCTAAATTATGCCGTGTGCTGCTCTGTGATATGGATTGCGATGACTTTGGGAATGTTTTGAACTGAACAGTCCGTGTGGGATGTGACCAAACGGGGGGAGTAGGAGCCATAAGGAGTCTTTGCAAGCTGTGAGTATGAAATTGTAGTTAAAATAACAAGAAGCGAGACTTGATCCATGGTGCAGCACAGGTGCAAATGATGAAGTGTATATTAAATTATTAACAGATAATACAAGATAAAATGATGGTTAAGCTTTAAGAATCTTTTAACAGAAAGATTATTAGCATTAATTACTTAATAGATGTTGCGTATACTATTCAAAATTATAACTATTTATTTTGTACCCATTGAGTTGAAATTTGGCAAATATTAGTTGGGCTCCTCGATCTTGAATAGCAATCAGACTATAAGTTTTAAATATGTTTTTACTAACTTATAAAAATGTATTTTGTTTATTTTTATTTATTTTATATTTTTAATTCAACATACATTAGTATATTTTATTTATATTTGCTTCATCTACCAGTCTCAAGTTAGTATTCCAGTCTTTAATTATTACTTATTTATAAATGGATTCTAAAAAGAATACATTTAGTTCACTTGGATATATGTATGTGTATTGAAAATATTAAGTAAGACAGCATAGAACTTAATAATTTCTTGGGCATTGCAACATAGTCATTCAATTGCAGCATTTTTCAAGTGTATTTACACTAACCGTAAAACTATCAAAAATTTCCCCATGAAAATACACATTTCTCTCTCTATCTATCACTGTCTCTCACTCTATCTCTATCTCTATTCCATTCACACTTTTGGTTGCTATCGTAAATTATAAACATATCCAGCGGCACATCGTTGTAAAATGTAGGCAAGGAATACAATCAAAAACCTAAATCGGAGGCAAGTCAATGTCTGAGAGTCTTCATTAGACAGGTGAAATATGTTGATGTGCCTTAAAACAATATTTGCTCACTTTTGGGCACAGCGCAGTGTAGAAAATTGTTGTGTTTGGTTAGCAATTAAAGAGGATCATTGGAATGGGGAGATATGCAGCAGCAGCAGAAGCAGCAGCAGCAGCAGTAGTTGCAACAAGTGCAACACCCCCAGAGCCAAAACATAATGTCTATGCTGACTAACTCTTGAGTCTGATGTTGTAAACAACAGCGCTGCATATTTAGTATGTGTGAAGAAAATGAATGTGCTGCAATCGCAACTGAAGACTAACAGTAGCCAGGGGCAGGGCCACAAGCCTAATTATGCTAGAGGAACGCCAACGCCAACGGCAACACCAGCTACCTCCCTCCATCCCTCGCTCTCCATCAAGTAGTGCCTCTCTTTCGAGCACTTGAGCCTTCAGCAAGACCCTTGCGACTGCACTAAAACTGATTTATGCACTGTGCAGGACCAGACTTGAAGGCGGCTGCCTGCTCGCTGAAAGTTTCAAGTATTGCCAACGTGCAACATACATTTCTACACAGAGAGAAAAATCTATGTCATTCAAGTGCGCTCGTTTCAAGTATTTTGGTATTTGTGTAAATCATGCCTGATTTCAAAACGATGTATTTAAGACATCAAATCAAGTTCTTAGCCGAATTTTTCTCGCTGTGCACTGTTTTCGTTACGAAAGGCAACCTGCAACAAGAGCTTCACATAAATTTCGTTATAGTTTGCTGTACTGGCCATTGTTTGAGTTCGTGTGCAATAAAACAAATTATGCTTTAGTTTTTACAAGTCGCAACGTAAAGCGCAAATTCATATACAAAATATAATATGTGGTTTATTTGTAGATCATTGAAAGCTGGGCGCAATCTGCGTTAGTTGCTCCTGCAGTTGCTCATTCAACTGTTGCAGCAGCTTATCACGTTTCTTGAGGTGCTGCAACGTTTGGAACTGCATTTCCGAGTTATAGATCATTTGCACCTTGTCCGAGATCTCCATCTCCATGACGGGTCTTAGCTTGCTGCCCTTATCATAATAGTTGGTATAAAATCGCAGCGCTCGCTCGGCCAAGCGGTCCACATGTTTCTTATAGCTCAACGGCTCCGAGTCGTCCTCATTGTCGTCGTCAAAGGGATTAAGGTTGACGTCATCATGCCACGGTTGGGTGCGTCGATAGAAACGCTGGCCGGTCTCATAGCTGGATATGCTCAAGTCACTGCTGCCATTCCCACTTGCCAGCGAGTTGCAGCCAATTTCATTGGAGCTGCCATCTTTCCTACTGTCATCACCTGAACTTATGTCGAGCAATTCGCACTTGGTATTATCCGTATCGTATGCTTTGATTTGCTCTACACTAATCTCTACGCTCGGCGAGCTCTTTGCCGATTCTTTCAGTTCATCTCCGCTGGGATACTGTACACCTTTGTCTTCGCTGTAGCTGCCTGCTTCGGATTGCTGTTTGTCCAGCACACTCCTAGTAGATCTGTCACTTTCTAGCACCTTCCGCTCACTTGTCCCGTCATCATGATTTTCCACCTCCTCAGTTATGGGATGGGTTGTCTGATTGCTTGCCGATATAACCTGAATGGGGCTACTAGCACGATCTTCATATTTCTTGGGTGCTGCAGATATCCGAGATCGTGATCTGCTGTTTGTACAACTGCTAAAGCTCATATGCCCACTTAGTGAATAACCATCAAAAGATTCAGTTGGGAAATTATCGTCATGCTGAGAGTATCTATTGCTCTGGCTGAATGAGTTCGATGAATTGGATGAGGATTTGCCACTGTGATCAGATCCCTTTTTAGATTTATTACGACTGTACTTTGTTCTCAGTGAACCTGTTTCACTTTCTGGCACTGTTCTGATTCGCTCAGTGTAAGCTTCTGAATCTATGCAATCTGCAACTTGCTTCAAACAAAGCATAGTCATTTTGTCATCATGAGCAGTTTTTATAGAACGAGTCTTTTGTGTCTTTCGCCTTTTAGTATGTTTTGAAGATAATCCCGATGATAATTCTTTACTACAATCAGTGGTCAGTTCGTGGGCACCTTTTTCCATATAGTTCTGTATTTTCGAGATTATTTCAGAACGATTTTGAATCTTTGAGCGGCATTTACTTTTATTCGATTGTTCCAATTGGTAAACATCGCAGTGCTCGAATTGCATCACCTCAATTCTTATTTTGCCCGTCTTATTTTCTGCCACAAGTGTTGGATTCTTAGTCTTTTGTGAATGATCAAGAACCTGGACACATTCGCTTAAGATCCCTTTGGCCTGCTTCTCTTGAGCATTGAAAGTTGCTTCCAGCTTATCCATGTACTCCTCAACGTGGAACTCATCGAATGCATCATTTTGATAAGACGCTATTACGTCTAATTGTTCTTGGACTAGACTTTGATAAATCTCCTTGGTAAAAGGAAACTCTTTCAAAGACTGCTGGCAGCTCTCCGATGCTGGATCGCTGTCACTTGAGGTCTCCGTTGTATAACAGTCATCCTTGTTGGCTACCCATCGTGCTGTACGATCCCTGTTTCTATTGTATTTGCTAGAGTATTTAAACTGTTCGTATTGCCATTTGTTTACTTTGTTTGTAAATACTCTACGAATATGCTCGGCCTTTTCTTGACGCACTCTAGACTCCTCATAGATTTCGCTATACACTTGACTATATGTTTTCGACTCATCATTCGTTGAGTGCGATATCTGACTGAGCTCTGAGTCAGTTGTAAATTCTCCTGCTCTTTTTCTTTTAGTTTTCCCACCAGTATCGGAATTTCCCGCGGATATGCTAGCTCGAATATATTTTTTGCTCTTTGCCTCTGACTTTATACTTCCAACGAAATTCCGAAAAGGTATAATTTTCGCAGTAATATTAAGCTTGGTATTTTCTTCAGTTATTTGGATTTGGTGTTGATCTAATCGCTGTCCTGAATCCATTTTGACCTCCGATTCCGTATGCCTCGTGACTTCATTATCATCAGTGTTCAGCTGTGCAGATTCATCATTATATTTGTTATTAAGATGCCGTTCCTGACGCCGAAGAGGCGAATTTGGAGACATGTGCTGTGAGCAGAGAGTATTTGTAATTTACGTAGCTCAGCTCTTCATAAGGCTTACCGTTGATCTTTGTTTAAATGTTTTTATTTGTTTTTGGCAGCTTTATCATGTGGCTGAGCGAGCTTGACAATTGTGTTTTGGGTTACATTGTGTTGTGCTCATTATTTGACATAAACAACACTGAAGCTGTGTTATCACTCAACACACACACACACATAAATTTCATCACATTAATGACCTTTGCTTTCAGCACAATAATCAATTTTTGGGTTCATTCCGATGCCACACACAACAACTGCTCGACAACAACTTGGTAGCCAAAAGGGAGCCAGGCGCGAGCTCGGAGCCATGTGCTTGGCCACAAAACACAAACGCAAATCAATTAGCTGCAACAAGAAGAAAATTCTCAAAAAACAAAAAAAAAAAGCTGTAAGGTAAAAATAAGTTTTGGGCAACACAAATGTCAAACAGTCGAAACTGGAATGCCCTAATAATAATACAATATTAATTTGATTAGCTACTGAAGAAAATAAGTTCCGAAAACTATTTTTTAAAAGTCAAGTTTAAATGCCCATAAAAAATAAATTAAAATTTATTTCTCGGAAAGAAAACTTTAATAAATAGAAGTAAGCCATAAATAAATCAAAATTCTAGTTCCCAAAAGCAAACTGCGTGACAAATTAGTAATACTCAAACGAAGGGTACACAAAATGTAAAGTGGCATCATCCAAAAACTTTGGTTGCCCACACAACGCGCCCAAAAGTGCATCAGTGCAATGTGGTGCAAGCGGGGCATGCGGGGATGGATTAGTTTTGAGGAGGTGCTAGTGGAGGCTACTGGAGGCCGATCCGTTACCCGGGCACCCATTAGTGTCACTTAGCAGCTAATTATGCAGCGCTTGTGAATTACTTTTTAATTTGTTGCTGCGCGTGTACCAAAATAAATAAAGAAGAGCAGCCCCAAGCAGAGGAGTTGCCACGGAGTTGCCACGGAGCTGCCAAGGCACATGATGCGGCCAACAAAACTACAACAAAACTCAAGTGGCGAAAATTGTTCGAGTGGATCCCAGACAAAAGTTTGGTCCCGGCAGCCAACTTGGCTGCTGATTGCTGCTTGGCTGCTCGCTGCTGCTGGCTGCCTTTTCAGTTCTTGGACTCAGAGTTGGCTCCTTCTGTTGTTCTCTTTTGGCACGTGCTGTGGGCGTTCTCTTTAATTTAGCTGCCGTATGGCCCCCGAGGGCAATCGGCAATCGGTGCCTGGCTAACAGACAACACACCGTAGCTTGTTGCCAAAATGGGCGTGGATTTTGTTTGTTGTTCTTTAGGGCTCTAAGCCCATTTTGTGGAAACTATGTTGTTGTTATTGTTGCACCTGTGGTTGTGAAACTTAAACGAACACTGGGAGTGCTGGAAAAAGGTGGCACAAGCATCTTTTGCAATTGGTTTTTTTTAAGTAGTTCAAAGCATATTCATATTTTGAGAGAGAGATTTGGTCAGTATTACTAGATTTTCTTAGCAACTATATATAAAAATCTCCATTTTAGCATAAGTACTACAGGACTTTGACTATGTCATCTGGAAAGAACTGGTTTATAAATACAGCAAATGCAAAGAAATTAAAATGATATTTGAAGTTGAAATTGAAATGGAGACTAGCGGGAACCAGTTTACATAATTATTAAACATTGTATGAACTTGTTACCAGTTTATTCTTGTGGCTCAAGAAAATAGGTAAATATAAATATTTAAATATTTTGAAATATTAACTTTGCGTTTTTCATTTTGATAAAGATAAGGAATAAATTCTATATTATAATATTCAGAAATATTGTATTTACTTTTGTTTTCCATTTATCTGAATATATAGATTAAATTGTAAGCTCAAAATAAGTCGGATTTTCTATGAACATTCATTTTGTAGTTCTTTGATTAACCTGTTGTAGGATCTCGCACACACTCCCATTTTAAGGATCACAGTTCAATAATCAGACGCTCTCATTTAAGCTTCATACGAGGGCTTACACTAATTGGGATCTTTTCAGTAAAGATGTCCAGCTACAGCTTCCTCTGGCCCGTTTAGCTTTTGATCTTCACGCCTTAGAGGTGGCACGCTTCGGGCCGCAGTCAGCACGTTCATTTCTCTGTGCCCAAGTGTTAATTAGACAAAGCTAATTAAAAATTTTACGCACACACAGCGCCAGGCAGCCAGACAGTCAACCAGCCAACCAGCCAGCCAGTCAGTCAGATCACAAAAGTAGCCTCAATCAGGCAACTTCAACTTGCAAGTCGCTGACTAAAAACAAAAATAAAAGAAGCGAAGCTGCAACTTGCGGCCAAAAGCGGCAAGATACATTTATTAAAGTCGCTCAGTCGGCTCGATTGGAGCCCGGGTAGCATAAATCGTTGAATGACATGCGACAAAACGTGCAGGTTGCATTTGTGCGGTGCGATTGAAGGAAAGGACCAAGAACAACGATCAGCGATCAACGATCAACGATCGATGGCTGATGGGTAATTAAAAATTGATCACGTTTAACAAAATGCTACCGAAACAATATATCACAATGCTGGCAAAGGAGTGACGGGGGGGGGGGGGGCAATGAAGCGACAGACGAGAGCGAGACACAATGTTGACAAAGTCACAAAGATTGGACGTATCGATCGGCTCGCTTGCCACATTAAAGTCAAAAGCTACAGCTTACAGTTGTCCCGTGAGTTCTCTCTCCTTCTCTCTCTGACACACTCTCTCGCTGTCGTCTCTTTCTCTCGATTGTGTATGATATTTTTTTGTTGTTGTTGTCAGTCCATCAATAATTCATTGCGACTGAGTGATCTATTCAGCGAACGATCGCCATGGAGCTGCAACGATCGATCGCGAGAAAAAAGATATTCCGCTTGTCAGCAACGGCGAAGCACAAGTGTTTTTTTTATGTATTATACGCGAAAAAATTAAATTGTGCCATAAATATAATAAGGATAAAGGAAAAAGTATAAAGAGAGAGAGCGAGATAGGGAGAGAGAGTGAGAGGGGGAACAGGCAAGATACAATGGTGCAGAGTCGTTCGCTGGTTCCGCTCATTATTATTAGCTATGCTTTTGTTGCGACCTGCAGTTGTTGAGGAACCCTTCAGAACGGGTGTTGGTTTTTCACAATGAACTTCTCCGACTCCGTCTTTGGAGCTGACAAAAGGAATGCCAATCGAATGATTGCGACTTTGATTGAAAATTGCCGCTGCAATTTTTGACAGCACTCGAGAAATGTTTTGTTATTAATGCGTGCAATGCGGTAGGCCAAAACAGCAGTTGGCATTTGCCCGCCCCCGACTGCACCTCACGTTCTGATATCAGCATTGATTGACCTAATGGGCTATAACCCAGTCGAGCTTTAACTCTTGACACATCGGCGCGCGCGCTCTCCAATACCTCCAGTTCAAACATTGTGAGGTGTTGACAAAACATAAAGTTCGTGTGAATGCCAACACGTTGTGACAATTGTTTGACGACAACATCAACAACAACAATAACAACAACAACCAAAAAGACGACAATAGCAACAGCATAACTATGAAAAGGTCCTGGGTCCGGACACCATCATGACACTCTACTCCCACAGCTACATAGCTGGCGAGGTGCCCCAAAGTTGAGCTCTGCTCCCAGCTACGTTCCCTCGCAATCATCGATAACATTTCGCAGTTGTTGTTGCCGTTGTAAAACGTGCAGCAAGCGCGCGAACATTCAAAATATGCAAATGCCACAAGAGAGCAACAACAATTGCAAGCAACCAAACCAAATAAATAAAGCTGAATTCGAAATGCGACATTTTGAATACTCTACGCATTGATAAGTAGCCATATTTAAATTCAAAAAAGTTTTCTATTCCTTTTCGAACGCGAACAAATTGAAATCGTGCACAAGGAAGCTCAATAAAAAGAGTTATGTAAAAAATATAAGAAATGACTTTGGAAACCTTCGTTTATCAATCGAAAATCCAAATGGAGGAAGTTGGAATTAATCAATAAAGGTATGTAAAAATGAAGAAAATAGAGAGGTCTCTGGAAACATTTCCTTTCAGAGTAATATTTATCTCATATTACTATATCCAGTTGAATCATTTGCCCTGGCTTTCTCTCGTCTACTCTCTCAAAAATTATTTTATTTATTAGTTCAGAAATTATGTAAGAAATTTTAGATTATTAGAAATTTTTAGCATAATTTCTTTTTAACTTGAAGTTCAACTTATTTTCATTTAATTTTCATATCATATCTTTATAACTTAAAGTTCAACTTGAGCTACTGAAACAATGCTGATTGTTACCAAATTGCATTGCAAACTTAAGATACCCTCTGCTAGAGTATGCATAACAATCGTCTACTGCAATCATCATCATCATCGCTGTCGTTGTCGACGTCGACTTTAGCCTTATCGTTTGGAGCATTCAAAATGTTTGTGTAGCAGTCATTGCATATTTTCTGCTGGCTTTTTCCTTTTTATTTTGTTTTTTTAATTCCGCGAAATTTCGCTTGTGGCCCATAGACAGCAAATTGAAACTGGCTAATCATATTGACAAGCGCGACAAATCTCCATCAGTTGACAGACATTTCGGTTTCGCTTTTGTGGCAGCAACTTGTTAAGCAATTAGTCATCGGTCGTGTGTACCATATGAAAAATACCATACGGGTCTTAACACACACATACATACATAACACATACATATATAGGCATTAACCAAAAGTCAACAATATTCAAATGGTAGGGATAGAAAACTGAAGCAAAAGTAAAAGGCTCGTAGAACTTAAAAAAGGGTGTGTTTTGCTGTATAAGCGGGTTTATAACTTTTTTTAATTGTCTAAACGCATATTAGTTCTGAGAAAAGTAACTCAATTTTTATTGATAAAACTGCGGCTAAGCGTAAGTCCCCAAAACTGAGATGATCGAATAATGTAGTTAACGAAATTTTAAACTCACCAGCTAACTTTCCCAGCCATAATCTATATATTTGGTGATAGTAAAGAGTCTTAGACAGTTCTCAGTCTATGCACAAATTCAAAAGTCTCTGAGGAATTTTATTCGAATTCAACCAATATGATTCAAGATGATGTTTTAACGCCTTGATCTGCTCCAGTTCTTGATCATAATCAGTTTATAGCAAAATATAAGTCCCCCAAACTTTACATTGATATGTCTCAGCATTTTGAACTTTGCTGACTCTCCATTCATATATATTTAATATATTTGACCACATCATGTGTTGCTCAATTTTAGATGCCTTACTCAGCTTTGAGCTCTGGTTATAGCTTGTTCCCCCGCTTGTGTGTTAAGTTGTTGTGCTGTTCGTTCTCCTTGTTGCTGTTTGTTGTGCGGAGCAAAAGGAGCAACGCCGGGGCACAGCCAAGCCAAGCAAAAAGCAGGCAAAGGCAGAGGCGAAATGAAGCGAAGCAAAGCATATTGATATCGTGCATATTGATCTTGTTTGGCGATAAGTGTGGAGTCTATACTCGTACTCGTATATATACAAATATTTGCTACATTTGGCTTAAGCCACTTCCATGGAAGTTGCTCGCATAAACAAAAAAAAAAAAGAAGAAATGAATAAAATAATAAGAAGGAAAAAGAGCAGAAAAACAAAGCGCAGTCTCGCTCAAGCAGTGGCATCAGCACCGGCTGTAGTAACTGGCATTAGACTCCAAGCGTTTTGGCCAGTAGTTGCTACGTTTTGGGCTAAAATGCTTTTTGCGCTGCGCTGCATCGCAGTTGAACTCGGGGTTGAGCACAGGCAACCAGGCAGCTATGTCTGCTTTTTTTTTGTTTTTGTTGTTTTTTTTTTTTGGGGCACATGTGGCCCAACACCAGGCATAGCTACAGCTATGGCATTCTCACACGACCCAAAGCATTGGTCAGCTGTATCCAGCAGTAGAAAGAGAGGTAAAAACAGAGAGAGAGAGAGAGAGAATGGGCATTGGGTTTGAGGCGCGGGCCAGCAGCTAACTGCGATCTAGGCAGACCGCAACTATAAATTTCATAATGGCAAAAGGGGTAACCGTTTAGCTCTGGCTGCGATTCGACTCGGGCTCCTCTTGAAGGTCTTTGCATTTCTGCGAATTAATATTCGTGTGATTTTTTATCGTTATTTGATTTCTGCTAAATATATATACATATATGCACATCTATATATATACATATAGATATGTAGGTATGTATGTATATTCACCTTAGAAAGAAGTCAAAGTGTCAGCCATAATTGCGATGATTGAGTGCAAGCATTCGCGAATGAGCTTTCTATGCAATTCTCATATGCAGCTGCAGTCTTTATTTGGACCTCATACAAATAGCTATCGCCTGTTCGTCTTTCATTTAGTTTATATTGAGTCATCTATAACGGCCACTGTTTCCCAAATATCGATACAAATCGATTTTCGATCAAATTAGAGACATTATCGTATGTGTAGTCCTCTAGAAGATTAGGTAAAGGTATTTTCATCTTATACAAACTACCATCAGCAAATGAATTAAATAGCTTAACTAGGATCATAAGCATAGGTATTAAAGTATATTTCCTTTAAATTCAAATGTATTGTTTTTAAGGAGGTGTACGTAGTCATTACTGTCAATTGTGACACTTAACACACGAACTTATCATTGTGGTAACCAAGCAATTAGTGTTAAGGGAAGCTGTAAAGCCAATGCTCAAGTATGTAACTAATAGTCGTAAAACGGCCTCAACTTTAACCTTTTTAATGAGCCGCATATTGTGGACCGGCAGACACTCAAGTTGCACGTAATCCACAGACAGCAACTGGGCTCACACAAAATCATAAAATCTGCTCACATGAAATTAGCCATGGCCATAAAAAGGCCAACATAAAATGCCAAACAAGAGCGCCAATGTAATTATGCAAAACAAACATTTCAATATGCGGGTGCGAGAGGGTGCGGAGGGGGGAACTGATGGTGGGCGTTTGCGGAATTAACTTATTAATTCTACGAGCTGGAATTTCAATTTTTGCGATTGGCCTTTTTCAATGAATTCTCCAAAGTTTTATGGCCAAAAACGAGAAGGCAACCGCAGCAGCAGCAATGTTTATGTTATTAATTTCAGAGCTGACGTCGCACACGGCGTATGTGGAATGTCTCCAAGAACACAGATAAGGATAGAGAGAGAGAGAGAAAGAGAGAGTGAGTGACAGAGAGCGAATCTTATGCCTCATTTTGTCTGAGGACTGACCACAAAACAGCAGCGCGTAATTTAATATTTCGTGGCGCCAGCAGAACTATAAAAAAAATCAATGCCAGGTCGCAGTTAGCAGGCTCCAGCTCCAGCTACAGCTCCAGCTTCAGCTTCAGCTCCAACTTGAGTTCCAAAATGAAATGACTTAAGCTGCGCCATTCATTATGACAACACGACGTTGCTTGCCTGCTTTGGTTGGTGGCACACCAGGGAGACAGAGCGAGAGACAGAGAGAGAGATAGAGAGAGAGAGAGAGAGGGAGAGGTTTGGCCAGGGGTAGATTGGTCGCATTGCTTGCAGATTTGCTGCTGCTTCATCTTCATCATCTTTTGGGGCAGCAACAAAAACAACAACAGCAGCAGCAGGAGCTGCAGGTCCAGCGTTCCTGATTCCAGGCGCAGTAAAAATGTCTGCGCCAAACACAAATTTTGTGTTGAGATTGCGATCATTTCACTGATATCGTCGCGTCGCATTCAGGCGTGTGCGCAGGCGCAAGCAATCCTCAGCAGCAGCAAAATACAACAACAAAAACAACAACAGCAGCAACAGCAACAACAAGTTGAACAACGCGTGACGCAAAAATACCAAACACAACATTTGACTGTTTGTTGTTGTTGCTGCTGCTGCTGCTGCTGCTGAATGTGGCATGTGACCCTTTCATGTCACAAACAAATGCACTGCGAGAAATTATATTAGTTTCAGCACATTTTTCTTTGCTAGTAGTTGCCAAATATATAACTTTAATTTAAGTTTTATAACCAGTTCTCATTCATCAAGTTATTTTTCTTTTAAGTAAACTATTCATTCACTATTCAAGAAATGCAAAAATGATTTGATTTAATACAAACTTAAAATAAGTTTTATGACCAACTGTTACCTATTAAAACATTTCTTACTTAAAGAGCTTAACAATCAATTTTTTCAGATCCATTACAAGAGATTTTTTTGTAGATCCAAGCCGGACAAAACTGACGCCTTCTATAATACTTACCTTACCAACTAAGCCGACTCAGAAGCAACAAAATTGATTAAAAATATAAATAATTATAAATAATTTCCATGACACACTCACCAAATGCGACTGCAATCAATTTACATATATGTTTTTTTACATATTTCATTTTTCTGTCGATTTATCAAGCATCATTTCAGGCTGTCAAAAGTTTTGTCAGTGCAAAAATTGGCGCATCAAAGCTGCGTCAGTTGTTCAATGAATGATATTTTATGCTTTAGTTGCAAATCTGTGGGTTTGGTTTGTTTGCTTTTTTTTTTGTTTTTTTTTTGTCCGGTTTCCATAAGGTACGAGAGGTAATGTGTATAAAAATTGTGAACATGTGGGAACTTATATTTAATTTTTTTTTATTTTTATTTTTTGAGAGTTTTGCGTTGGTTTTATTTTCATTTGGTGTTTTATATGCTGGTTGCTGGTCATTGGACAACATCGACGACTGCGATTACGACTGGAACTCGAAGTTGGACTCGGTTTGGAGTTGGAGTTGACTTTGGTGTTGTTATGTCGTACTCATTTCATTTTTGATTTATGCAGCGAACCCTTTCTAAATAATAAATAAAATATGAAATATGTCGACTTTTTTTCTTTTCGATTCTTGTTGCTTTTGTTGGTTGCTGCTGCTGCTTCTGCTTGGGGGAACAAATCTTGGGTTCCAGTTGTCTTAGCCGTTTGACTGCGGCTCGTCCAGTGTGGATTGAATCTGGTGTCGTTTTGTTAAATGTCCATCAAAATCATTTTTGTGTCTCAACAATGCTTAAAATGTATACATCAAATGTTGTGGCCTCATAAATTATATTTGCAGTTCCTGCAGATCTTCGCCAGAAATTGAAAGTTCCCTTTTGGGCTGACCAGACACTGACAACTGACTTTTCGATTTGATCTTTTTCTCCTTTCGCTGAGATTTGGTATTTTTTCGGGGGGCTGCTGGCGCTAGTGGGCTGTCAAATTAGTAACCAGCTTCACGGTCAACGCTCAGTCATTTTGCATCATGCTGAGCAGGATGAGAACCAGATGAGAGAAGATCCAAGTCCTTTTCAATGCACTGCGAACAACAATTGTGAATAGTTTGTATTAGAAGATTATTTAGCCAAGATTTATTGCAAAATGGAATTATAAATGTTCTACGACATCAATCAGAGGATCTGTGAAAGATATCATATAAGTTGATATGAATATCCGTGAAGTTAGAATAAATTTTTAATTTTATGTCAATCATCAAATTCAAAATATATCATAATGACTAGATATAGTTAATTTATTTTTGTAATTTAATCTGGACTTAAAACAATTCACAGTTCTAAAAAAAAGTAGATAAATAAAAAGTAGATAAAAATTAGGTTATAATGGATCTGGCGGTATTGAAATTTAAAATTATACAACATTTACTGCAAGCATTCTTAGTTCTTGGCAAATATCCCCTTCGTTTTTTAACCTTAATCAAATTTGTATAATACGTTTTTTGTTTAGCATAACACACAATGAAAGCCGTAAACATTTTTTTGGATAGCAGAGAATTTCATTTGATTATTGAGGCTTTTGCCAGCTTTCCTTTATAAATTTTATTTATCCACAAATCAAGTATTTCATAAACCGCTTATAAGCTTATCCAGTAAACACATTTTCCTCATATGTCGAACAAAGCATTAGCTTTCAAGCTAGTATTTTTCTCATGATCTTCTGCCAAGGTTGTTCAAGCAACTGTACAGTAAGTTACTTAGCTAACGACCCGGTGCCCCTCTGCACACTTCTGCCCAACTCCGGTTTTCCTTTCGCCGTAGAGCCCTGCAATTACCATAACATAAATCAAAACGCATTTTTAAGCGTTAAATGAAAAGCAAAAAAGCCAAAAAGAAAAAAACAACAAAAAATGAAAAATGAAAAAAAAAGAAAGTGTGCAATGTAAATGTTAAAGCAACCGGATAAGCATAAAAATAGGCATTCAAATAAATAGACTAAACCGGATTTGCAACAAACGCTCGTCGCCTACACCCACAACATACACACACACACATACGCCACAGCCGCACACACACACCTCGATATCCGCTCATATGACGCACTTCCTAGCAGAGCAGCCACTGCAAGTGAAGTCTACGTCAGAGTCCTGGTTTGAAGACCCTGCATTATCCTTTCACACGCAGCCGAATTGTTTGGGGTTGTTGTTCCTGTCCCAGTCCCAGTCCCAGTCCCTGTTACTGTACTCGTTACTGTTGTTGTTGCTGTTGGGTTGCTCGGAAAAAGTCAATTAAAAAAGTTAAATAAATCATAAAACTTGGCAGATGATTTGATTGCGGCATGCGCACCAATCCACGCCAGGCTACAATGTTGCCACTAACCCAAGCAATAGACGTCGACGGTACGCGGGCAGAGGGTGGTGGGTAGTGGGTGGTTGGCGGGTGGCGTTTGGGTTTGTTTGTTTGCTTGAGGCTTTTAGAGTTTTTGGCCCCGGTGCAAATCTTTCCGTATTTACTTTTCGACTACTGCGGTTGCCTGGCAAGGCTTTGCTTCCTGTTTTCGGATGGGGGGAGGCGGACATCCGGCTCATTGTTGCTGGTTGTTGTCGTTGACTTTGGCAATCATAACTGTAACTGCTCGCTGCCAAAATTTATGAAGTGTGCCGTGCGTTGACGATGACTTCGCCACGTGTCCTTCTATCCTTGCCACCAGACAACGACTGCATTTGAGTTTTGGGCGTTCACTATTTGGGTGGTGGGGACTTTGTGTATACATTATTAAAAATTGTCGAGCGTCGACTGCAAGTGATTTGCTTTGATTTTGATATGTTTTACACTGACATTTATCATATTGCAGCAAATGAATTTTAATGAAATCCCGTTTTGCGCTTCGCCTGTATTTAATATTTTTTTTTTTGCATAATTCATGCCGGAAGTTTATTTTGTCGCATTCCCTATACCATTTCTCATATTAGTTTGCCCCTTTTTTTAGTTTTCTTTTTTGGCAGACATCTTAAAGTTGTTCGCACCCACATCCGTTTCCGGCATGCTGCTGTACTGCTGCATGTACTGAAATAATGGGGCAGGCCAGAAAAGATGGAGAAAAAAAAAGATTCTCTGCTGATACTTTTTCCCCATTTGTTGCCATCCCTCTTCCTTTCCCTTTCTCTCTCTCTCACACACACACTCTATTTCTCTCTTTTTCTGCACTCCCCTATCCCTTTTTTTCTTTGGGGGGCGTCGGCCATCGCGCCAAGTTTCCTCACTGCGCCAATACGTTTCCGTTTTCCTGTCTGCACTGACATTTGCAGCATGCTGCTTGTCATTATGTGTTTTTTTTTATATACCCTGTTTAGAGAAAACATACGGATTGATCTCAACTAAAAGCATACAAGACATCAAATAAATATTAATAATAAAATTATTCTTTCTCCTGCACAGATGTAAATAATATTTAGTTGATGTCTGTAAGCAATTGTAAAATAGATCAAAACCAAAAAATGGAATATGTATTAAATATTTTTGTAAAGTTCTAGATTTCGAATCGCAGTAAGTTCTTTAAAATCAAATCTTAAATAGTAACTTTCAAAACTAATATAAGTAATACAAAATGGAAAAAGCACATTGCAAATTTAACAAATGTTTTCTAAACATTAGACAAAATTACGCTGGACTTAAGAAAAGACGCCTTGGTTTCTTACAAATACCCAGTGTTCCGTTTAGATACTTTCTATATAATAACATGAGTTATCCTTGGCGCCAAAAGTACTAGTAATTTTTTGCTGAGTGTACCAGCTTTTGCTCTTGTTGATCTCAAAGTGAACACTTCAATTTCAAATCTAATAAATGTTTAGTTTCAAAATAGCTTGAAGCAGTTTTTCTTGGGTATCTCAAATTCGAGATTACAGTTATGTTTCTCGTTTTTAACGCAATGATTTAATGACAATGAATGAAAAATTTATTATGCGTAAAGTTCTCAATCGCACAAGGGTCGCTTCAGTGAAATTGGCAACGACATCTCCTCTTGCAATTATTAGCTTGGGCAGATTTTGCATTGGCAGCTACCGTGGCCAACCCTCGTTGCTGGTCGCTTAGTTGCTGCTGAAGGTTATTCTGTCAGTGTCACTGTCATAACTGTGTGGGCGTTCTCCTTCATCCTTCGTCCCACGTCCCATGTCGCCTGCCACTGCTCGCTTTGTCTGGCAGCCCATAATCATGTTGTCATTAGCACATGTCCACGTCTAGCCCGAATCCTTCAAAGGAGCAGTAACAAGTTACTTAGAAACTGCTGGTACTTACACACATACACACACACACACACACATATATATATATATTTATATATACGCACACAATTGCAGTTGAAAGTTGCATCGATTTGCGGTTTTCATTTGAGACGCCATCAAAGCAACCAAATTTAAATGAGGTAGATAATTTCTGTTGACGATACACAACTGCAAGTGGGATAAGCATGGTTCCAAAATCATAACGACAAAAGATGAAAGATAAAGATAAAAGCAAAATTGGCAAAGAAAATATATAAGAGAATGTGAATTACTTACAAATAACTGATAAATATATCAAATAAAAAAAGTATTTAGAAGTTGCTGAAATTGTGAAATCCATTTAATTTTGCTTTATACTTTATTTTAAATTTTAATAATTTAATCCAAATTTTAAATGTTTAATAAATATGTTTACCTCTTATATTTTCTATTAATAAACTTCCCTTATACTTTTATCTTTTAAACTTGAGTTTATCCATATGTTTAAATATTTAAGTTTGAGGTCTATAGATACCAAAAGTAATTGTCTCGTTGGGGACCTTAAAAGCCTTCAAAATCCAACTTTTCTTTCGGTGGCTTTTTTTAAAAACCATTTCAATAGATCCGTTTATACAATACTTGCTGCCTTATTGCATTCTGGTCTGGTCGGAAGAATAATAGTCGCTTTCTTGTCTTGTCAATATTGAACAATTCATGCGCATTGCGTAAACATCCGTTAAAACTTTATTTTATGGCCGCCATTTTACGAACGTTTGGTGTAAATACATTTCCGCTGGCCACTGGGCACTCGACCCACAACCGAATCACGACCAGAAGCCAGCCAGGGACACAACCAGCATCCTGTGTCCCAGAGTGGAGAGCCTCAACTCAGGCACAGGAAGCGCAAAAAATGGCAACGCCACAGATGACAAAAGAGCTATTGGGGAGCTATTGGGGGTGCTGTCGAGCAGAGAAGAGAGCGCAACGTGGCATTAAAAAGGAGAAGAAAGAGAAACAGAAGAAGGAAAAGTAGAAAGAGGAGAGGCCAGGCATAAATTATGCACTGCAAAATAAACGACGAGGCGCACAATAAAAATCGGCACGAAATGGCAAAAAGCAAGATAAACAGCGAAAAGACAAATATACATTAAACGAAGCTCCAAATGCACTACTCAGACACTTGAAGATAATAAGAGAGAGAGAGAGAGAGAGAGAGAGAGAGAGATGGAGCTACAATCATGTTTTTACTCAAATCTGAGATTTAATGCAAAAAAGTGTTAAATGTTGATCTTAAAAGCTGTCCAGACAAGAAGAGAAGGAAATGTGTAAAAGTGAGGGAGAAAGGAAGAGAGGGATAGAGAGAGACAGAGAATGAGTGAAAGAGACAGTGAGGGACCGAGAGAGGCATATATAGAGCTATACAGGAAGAGAGATAGAAAGATAGGAAAAAGAAAATGAAATAAAAAGAGAGAAAATTAAAATATATTTTTTTGGATTAAGATATACAATTCAAATTAATTTTAAATTTAACTACAAAAATATTTTATAATAAAATCTGCTCTTAAGATCAATAAAAATAAAAAATATATTTTTCTTAAAATTATATTTATATTTAAATATATCTGGCAAAATGAATGACGTTGCAGATATGTTGTTAACAATGTTAGTGTAAAAATAACGAGCGAAGTAAAATAAATGACAAAAGTTTTTTGCTGCTGTTGCCGAGCAATAAGAAACCAAGAAAGCAATTTAAAGAGCGAGCGAGGAAGACTCACAGTGAGAGAGGGAGAGGGAAGGGGGGAGGAGGAGAGGACATTGAAAAAAAAAGAGAAGCTGACAGTTTTAATGAAAAATCTTTTTCGCTCACAAGCACACACACACACGCAAAGCCAAAAACACACATAAATTGCATAAAGAGGAGTAGTGGAGGAGATGGGGGGCGGGGGCGGGAGCAGGTCTTAAGGGAGGGGCTTGCAGCTCCGACGCGTTTTCCTGACAAGCATGTGACCCAATTATGCGCAATCATCAGCCACAACAGCCAACCACTAAGCGTCTTATTGGAATGGAAACATAACAGCGAACACAAACCACTTTTGTATCTTTGTATCTTTGTATCTCATGGATGCGAACGCACAAAAGCAAATGTCAGTTACACAATAAAAACACGAGCCGCCGTTGCGTTTCATAGTTTCTATGGAGCTGGGCTCTCGGGCCCAGCACAATTTCAATTTCAATTTCAATGAGCCTGACAGCGCCAGTCCAGGACGAAGGACGAACTACGAAGAAAATGCCAGCCAGCTATGTATCTGTAAGATACAAATCAGCGACGATGACGACAACTCTGATGATGTTGATGTTGATGATGATGATGATGATGATGATGCTGTTGCTGTGACGACAATCAGCGCCAAACAAATGAGTTAATGTGGCTGGTCAAATTTGCTAGCCATTGTGTGGCAGCTCTCTGTCTATCTCTATCTCTCTCTTTCACTGTCTATCCCCCTCTCTCTTGGCCAGGCTTTGTACTAACAAGTGGCCACAATTGAATAAATGAATGCACTCAAATACTGCCAGCCTGGCTGCTGGCTGGCTGTGTTTGTGGGTGGTCGTTGGGTCAGGTGAATGCGTTCATTATTATCCTGTTTGTGCTGTTTTGGCCATCTTTTCATCGCTTGCAATTTGCGCTCTTTGTTTAGCGCCTTTCTCCTCCCCCCCTCACCGTATATAGTATGCAAATAATTGCTTTATGCGCTTGTTCTGGCCAGCATCATAATGGGGTCAGAAACCGACTCTTGACATCTGCCATCAGCACTTAATGACCTTTTGCTCATTGTTGTTGGTGGCACATTACATAATTGAACATAATTCGAGTGTAGAGTGCACAATTTGCAAGGCTTGTGGCCACAACTTGTTTGGTGGCATTGAACTTAATTGAAGTTCAATTTGCCAAGCTTATGTGTTTAATTCAAGTACTTATTGTACAATCAGAACTGCCTACCGATTACTGAGGCATACTTTGGTAAACAAGTCTAAAACAGGACAGAATACTCGAGTCCAGGCAGCGTGACTAGGACATACCAGGAAATACATGGTAGGTTTGCTGATAGTTGTGTTAACAGTCGATCGATAATATATTTGTATCCTTTGTATATCTATTGTTAGGGTATTTCTAAACAATTACGTCTTTTATTGCTCAGACATCGATTTATATAGATGGGAAGTTATCGATAAAATGAAAATGGGAAATCTTCTCTCTTAAAATATCTGAGATCGAATTGTTCACACAGGAATATATATATACTTTATGCTTTCTTCTGCCTGTTACACACTCTGGTACAACTTCAGCATAGCCTTTTTCACTTTCATTGGCTTCAGCAAGAATAAATAATATATATATATATATATATACTTAAGATAACATAATCAATTGTCAACTTGTTGTTGAAAAAGTTATCAAGGTCTGTAAACTTAACTGTTTATTAAAAGGTGCCAGATACTTTTGTAAATTGTTCTTTAAATATAAAATAAATTGATTTCGCCACGTTAGACCAAATACAAATGAAATACAATTTGAAACTTCAAATTATTTAATTGCAATTCGAAACTCCCGCATTATTGTGCCCAAGCAAAGTTTCAAAGCCGATAAGACCCATCCAAAAGACAGTTATCTGTTTTGAATGGCAACAAGTAAAGCTCCCACGTTCCAGTAAAAACAAGAGTTGGAAACCAAATCAACAATTACACGGCGAATTAAGTTGTACCCGACAGCACTTGACACCCAACGTTTGCCAGAAAGGGAGCAAAGAAAGCCAATTTCAGAACCCGGAAAGAAAGGAAAATACATAGCACTTGGTTCGCTCTCAGTTCTCATTAGGCATTCAGGGCGCGTAGAGCGAACAAAGCCATAGAGATAAAGGTGACCCGAACCCCCAAAGCAAAAGCAAAAACAACAAAATAAAACAAACTCCAACTCCAACTGCAAGTCGAAAGCGTACAGAGACAGTTTCTAAACAAAACAATTTACGTATAAATTAATTTACTTTCATTAATTAGTTGGGGTATTTGATGCTATCATGGGGTGACAGTGTGGAAAATTGAAATGTAAAAGTTGCCAAAGTGAAATTTACATAGTAGAATCCAACCAATGGTTGGAAAATGGGTAGAAAATTACTTACATACATATAAACGGTATAATTTACATGGCAAATTAAATGGCTAAAACAAACAAAAGCAAATATCTAAATACCAAAGTTTCCCCATGCAAATTGAGCTGGAAATTAAAGTGTAAGCGAGAGAAGAAAACTAACTTATATATAATTTAAGGTTTTTATATTATTTTTATCAAATCTAAACCAAAAATATATATATTTAGACTCACTTGATTTTCTTTTTAACATTCTTTAGTATAATTAAATTTTCTAACCTTAAAAGTAGAGCAAACTGTTTTGAGTTGTTCCGTGTAATAAAATTACACAAATTTGATGTGTGCAAAGAGCAAAATTTTTGAAAAAAATTTAAGTCTGATTAATCCTCACTCTCCATCGAAATAACTTATGAAATCTAAATAATTTATATATTTTTAGTTTCAGTTGATTCGCTTTTCACTATTCTTTAGTTTTTTTCTACCCTTTAATGTTGAGTCGTTTCGTGCATAAGAATTATACAAATTTGATGTGTGTAGCTATAAACATTTTTGGTTGTGTCAGTTTCATAGTTTTATGAACGACCATTGAATTTGGAAACCTTAACAAACTATTGTATTCAAAAAGAGCCGATAAAAATTTGTAGCGCATGCGCCACACACAAAAAGATGGAGCACAAAAAAACAACAATCTTTAAAATGCACATAAATTAAATACAAAAGAAAATGCCCAGAACTATCGAAGGGATCATTTGGGAAAAAATGCAGTAAAAAACCGTAGGTGTTGGCATCGTCACACAGACAAGACTTGGAATAGACTTTGAAGAACAGTGAATTGCATTCGAGTCTATAAAAGTCGCTGCGACTAACGATTTATAATTTCATTAAAAAAACGACTTCTCCAGGTTTAAAATGGCGCCAGCGATTGGTAAAAATATGTATATTAATATGTTTTCAACGGTTTTATAGCTCAACTCATACGGAGGATGACAATGCTTCAGCTGCTCAAGTACAGCAAATCCGTGCAATTAAGGGAAATAATTTTAATGTAGCCTATAAAATCTGAATATTGCATCATATTTGCAAGTCCGCCTATTTTCATTTTAATGACTATACGATATAATAACTAAACAATTTAATACCCATGCGGCTTGTAAACATTTATGGCCAGTTAATCGAAGCCATCAAAATATTTTAGCACGGGATGTTGTGCAAATTGTTTTGCAGGAAATAGTGCCAGTGCGGACGATAATTATAAGATTTGTACAAAACACAAAACTGAAAGGAAAGCTTAAGCCTTAAAGCTTTAAGCTCAGCTTTAATAGCATTTCTCTTAACGCAATGCTTTTCTAAGCTAGCCTTTGTCTTTTGACTTATCCCCTGCAAAGATCTCGGCAGATTAAAGTGGCAGAGAACACAAAAATCACAAACAACTCGCCAAAATACACACAAGTTTATCTTTCATTAACGCTACTATTTCATAATTTTAAATTGGCCAGACCATTCCACAGATACAAAGAAAACAAATTTATATGCCAACAACAACAACAAGCAAACTCTAAGAGAGACACAGAAAATCGTGTAAGAGAAATGAAAAGTTTAAAACCTATAAAATTTTAAATTGATTGTTCAATTAATCTTCAGAAACTTGACAACACAGCGACGTGTGCTTGGCTCCAAGCCCCAAACCGAATCCCCAACCCAAAAAAAAAAAAAGAAAAAAAAACATTCGAAGCGCTCACCGAATGAGAATGCAATCCAGTCAAAGATTCAACTTCAGCGACGAAGCTGAAGTCGCTTTGGTTTCGGCTGCCTTTTTCTTGATTTTTTATCCAATGTGCGTAATGTACGACCTGTGATTCTATGCCTCGCTGTGAACGTGCGGCAGAGAGAGGGAGAGAGATAGAGAGAGAAATATAGGTAGGAGAGTGAGACAGTAGTGTAAGCCATGCTATGCACAAGGGGCACAATGATGATCAAATTATCAGCCGCACATCGTTGCATGCGATAAGAAATCTAACAAAAGTAAGCCTAACTCAATCTCACACAAATAGCCCACATTTCAAACTTGAAATTAGCTCTTATTTAAGCAAAATTCAATATTCTTCATGGCATCATTATACTTATTAAAAGATACATTTTCCAAGATTTCTTATCTTCGGAGTAGTCGTCTTGGTATATGGTCAGTCGCTATAGGTTGACTATAATGCATATAATATCTTAAGAAATTAATCACTTAACTACTTCTTTAGTATCATTTGATAAGCTCAACTTTGCATGATGATATGAACACAGCTAAAATTCAATTCGAGATAAGAACTCCAACAAAAGTGAATTTTTTCAATCTCACACAAATAGTCTACATTTCAAACTGATAATAAACTCTTATTGAAGAAAATTTAATATTCTTCATAGTAGCATTATAAAAGGAAATATTTAAAATGTTGTGTGCTCAGTCTCTAGGATTTTAGGAGCTCCTATCTGAAAGGAAAATATTTTACGAAGTGATTCACTTAAGCTTCTTCTTCGTCTGAATTATTTTATACTTATAATTTTTTCATTTTGGTAACTTCAATTAAAAAAAATTTTCTTTAGAGACGATAGGTCACTTATAGAATGAATTCTCTCCAAACCAGCATCCAAAGCTTTATTTGGTAACACTTTTCTTTCCTTTTCTATAACAAAATCAGACACTAAAACGTTTAGTAATCATTAAAATATGACTATCCTAAGTTATCATAGTGTCTTCAGTGCCTACTTAAGTTTTTCCAAAATCATATTTTAAGTGTCTTCAATGCTATACCATCTCAACTCAAGTGTCCTGCTTATTATGAACACTGCGAGCAATCAATTGCCAAGTTTATCACACGTATTCGCTTTATAAACACCATATTCAATAGTCTAGACCATAATCCCGGGCTACAAGCCATAGAGCGTCAACAAAAAGGCGGTTGACACAAACAACTAGAAGAGCCACAAAAGGCAATCCGCAGTTACATAAAACCAGTTACACAAAAGAACCAAAAACAGCAACAACAGCAACAACAACAACAGCAACAACAACAACAACAGCAACAACAGCAACAACAACAACATCAAAATGTGATATAAGAAAGAAGAAAACGCTTTACGCCACTCAGCCAGACAATGCAGTAATATCTTTCATAATTTTGTATCCATTTTTTCAACATTTATTTATATTATTTTTTATTTTTTTGTTGTTTTTTTTTCGGTCACCAATTAATGTCCCATAATTTTGGGCTGCATATGCAACGGGACGGTATCTAGCCGAGGAAGGAGACTCTGGCCGAGAGTCCCTCAACTTGTCATAAGCCTTTTAATTGCTTATGGGTATTTTGATAGTCGGTTTAATCAACAGACCGAAATCGAACTCGAATCGATATCAGACAAATATCAAAAATCAAATATCAAGCCGCCGTTTTGCCAGAGAGAGGGAGAGAGCGGGAGAGAGAGAGAGCGAGAGAGATGGAGGGAGCGCGTCAAATGAAAACCAATCCTATACAACCGATCCGATGGCTGTCGATCCTTTCTTGCTTGGCGTCACCGAAAATTGCCGTTCATTTAACGATCGTCAGCTAATTTCCATGTCTCTGTCTCTACATCTCCCCATCCTCAAGTCCAACTCTATCTCACCTGAGTTGGAGTTTTGAATTTTGGGTTGCATCTGTTCACCATTCGGTTGATCTTCAGATGGGGCTGCTGTTGTTGTTGATCTTGTTGTTGTTCGTTTAACGGCTGCGTCGTCGGCATCATTAAAATTTTCAAGATTTAATCATCAAACATGGCGCTCGTTTCCCTGGTGGTAATGATGCCATGTTCTGTGCCTTGTTTAGTCGCATGTCGTACATGCGCTTTTATCGGCATTTAAAATATATAATTATATCTAGCGTGTGAGGGGTGCGGTGCAGGGGCAGTGCCACAGGCAGGACCCAGTTGCAGTTGCAGCGACATCGATTCCTGCGGCGGAGCTTTCGTCAATTTTATGCGCCATATCTATTTAAGTTTCAATTAAAAATTATTGAATCCTCTTTTGAAGTACCAACGGTGGCTTCCAAGTCACATCACTACGTAATCCGAGCTGCAACAAGATGTTGAGATACGCCTTTGTGCATACAGACCATAAATGTCATGGAGCCGGGGTTTACTCAATTTCATTACGAAAGAGACATAATTATTGAGCTTGACACTCAAGAGAAGATCGAGTGTTGGGATAGATGAGGTTTTATGGTTCTTAGATCAAGTAATCAATACAATAAGACATCATAATTAATTCTGCAATCTTTAATTTGCAACAAATTGCACAAAAACATATAAATGAAACCTGTTTTGAAAGTAAGGATTTGGGTTAGATTTTAAAAGTGTGTTTCACATTTAAATAAATATAAGCTAGAAATATTTAACAATCAATTGAGGATTGCTCATTTTTTAACTTTTGATATAGCAAATAAAAAAAAATAATAATAATAAAAATACTTTTGTGTATTTAATTTATTTTACTTTTACATAAAGCTAAATTTATGTCAAAAACTTCAAGCTAACTTATTTTAAATATATATCATATATTTAATTTATTTAGAATACATTTCCTTTTGGCATTAAATGCCTCCAGAGAAACCCAATTGTAAAATTATGCAAATGATAAAATGAGAACAAATAAAAAAATAATAAACAAAACAAATTTGAAATATTTAGTTTGCAGCCAACACAACATTTATATAGCTGCAATTATGCAATTATGCAATTCTTATAATTTCTTGTCACATTTCTATAAATATGGAGTAATGGTGATCAAATACTGCTTCTATCATTTGTTTCCCATGGCAAAACTCATTGTAATTCAAAGTTCAAGTGGCGAACAAACACCTTAAAAGGTTAATTGTGGTTGCACACCAATATTGATGTACCAGTTATTGACTGTACATCGATTGTGCTACATATGCCACACAGAAGTCAAAAGTTTTCCCAAGCACCAATCATAATAAATACAATTTACAATTGTTGCTAAGAAAAACAAAAACGAAACATGAGAAATCCGAGTGGCCATGTTCAACAGTTAATAAAACAAATAATTGCGATGTGTATGCAATAAAAATAAGGTTAAACGGTGGGCAGGACAAACAGTGGACAGGTAAATGCCAAACACATTGGCGGCCATTGAGAAAGTGCACCCACTCCCCGGGACTAGACAGAGATGGAACACACAACAACAACAACAAGAACAAGAACAGAACGTTGAGGACTAATCATCAGTGATGAGGAGAGCGAACGGCAGACGACGATGAAGACGACGACATCGTCGCGCCAATTGGAATTGCAAATCTGCCAAGGAGAGACCGAGTTTGAGGACGACTGCCCGCCTGTCCGCCTTGTCCGCCTGCCCCCGCGTCTTAGACAAAATGGTGGAGAGACTGCAGCGACGATGACGACGACGATGTTGAAGACACAGGTTCATTCTCCCATAAATACGCGCAGCGGGTGTTAAATATTCTGTACGACTTCTGCAAGTCCTCCGGAGACGATGACTACACACACACACACACCTAGCACCCTTCTCCTCACTTCTGCTGACTTTGCTGTAACAGTGTCTCTGCTCAGACATGGCTCGTATCTCTCTCGCCTAAGCAAAACTTTGGCACAAACGCCTTTGTTCATCAATTAAGCTGTCCTGTCCGTCTGTTGAACTGCCCCCCAACCAACCCCTCCCCAGCTCCCCAGCTCCCTAAGCCCCTCGCTCAATGCCACTGCTGTCTGCTGACAAACACACAAACACATACACGCCTCCAGAGGGCGGGGGGCATCATTGGAGACACATGCTATGGCTTGTAAATTGTGCGACGGTCAGAAATTGAAATATGGCGTCGCAACGAAAGCAAATTGAAATCAATGAAAACGACGACCAAGTTTTGTGTAGTTTGGCAAACCGCTGTCCTTAAAGCGAACATGCATTCGCCAATTCACTTGAAATTCAACTTGAAGGCGGAGTCGGATGCTTTAAAGGATGCCAAAGAAGCAACTGCTTACAGAGATTGGATTGAGTCTATATCTAATAAGTCATCCATATTATCATATAACTATGCCTATTATGAATTTAGCTTGAATTAGCCTGAGTTTGACTTTGGGCGCTTTAAGAAACAATTGTCAATTTTAAAGTGATTTGATTAAGTCGCTTTACCTAAGTTTATTAAGGAATTTAGCTTGAATTAGGCTAAGTTTGATTTGGCTTGCTTTAGGGGATATTCATCCCCAATATCAGTATTATATTATCAATTTAAGTTTGCCTAAATTTAGTCTGAATTTGGGGTTGAGTCTTTTAAAGGCTGCTCAAGAAACAAGTGCAGAGTTTTGTTAGTTTTAAAGTGTTTTACTTGAGTCTATATTTTAAATATGGTATATGGTATATTGATCATCTTTGTCAATCTTAAAGAGTTTTGATTCAGTCTATATCATATGGTATTATCATACTTACAATCATATAGCTATGCTTATTTTTGAATTTAGCTTGACTAAGACTGAATTTGGCTTCGGTTGGTTTAAAGTATGTCGAAGAAACAAAGCAGGTTTGTCATTTTAAAAGAGATTTAATTGATTCTATATCTTACATATGACTTTATACATATTATCATATTTTCATCGAGCTATGCCTACTCACACATCTAAATTGAATTAGGCTTAATTTTCAATTGTGGTTCCATCAATTTATGAAATTTATGCAAATAGATTTAGTTCCTTAGGTTTCTGTCCATCACTTTTAAAATTTGCTAAATCATATTTTGATATATTTTCCAAGTTTTCCTGACTCATTTTTTTGGTTGTAAGCTTTGTTCATATTTATAAATAATTTAATTAATATTAATAAATTAATCTGACCCAATTTGAACACACATACGAATAAAAATATGCACTTCATTTTTAATAAGCTTATATTCGAGCCATATTAATAGTAATTCCACACAATACTTATTTTAGCAGCCTGCTTCCCAAGACTAGCTGAATAATCTATTATATTTCATATACTTAAATCATATACTAAGACTTTGCCCTGAGTAATGCTCACAAGTTTGTCCAATGATTAGTTGTAACCCTCCCAACAGGAAAGGCAAATTATTCACTTCGCTTAGCTGACACGGAAATTAACATAAAACCGAATGCAAATCTAATTTTGGTGAATTTCATCAGGGAAAAGCCAAAAAAACACACACACACACACACACACACTCACACCCACTTAGCTTAGGCAGGCTTAGTGTAGTCGAAAAGTCGCCCAAGATTAATCAGTTAAATAAACATAATAAAAGGCTAAGCGCGAGTTTTGCGACATTTTGATAAATATCAAATCAAAATAATGCGTCAAAACAATTAATCACGATTAAAAAGAAAGGGCGAAAACGAGAGAGTGTGTGTGTGAGAGAGAAGGGGGGATATAGAGTTCGCATTACAATAAAATGCCAAAAATAATGATGCAGAGAGAGAGAGAGGGGAGGTGTAGGCGATTAGCAGTAAAGGAGTGGGGGGTGTAACATGGCCTAGGCATTGCTGATGATCGATAAACGCTAAAAGCAAACACCCGCAGGGGGTGAGCTGCCGGGGGGTAGTGTTAGAAAACAAGTGTTCGCAATCACACGCCATTTTCCAATTAGTGACAAACACACACCCACACAAACGCGCGCGCACTTGTGCCCAATGGGAATTTATCAACAGTCATGCACTGCAAAACAAACAACAACAAAAACACCAACTCGGGCAACACTTTGCCAACAATCAACGTCACGTAATCTAATGCAAAATGTAATAAATGCGATTTGCTGGGCAAGAAAATCCGCCCCAAAGGGAGAAAAGCCGCCTTCTGCTATTTGCTTTTTGACTTTTGTGCATAATTTAAAGGCTATTAAATGCGATTTGCCCGATTTGACGCGGCCAAGTCGATTTATATTCATGTGTCTTGTTGTTGTTGTTGTTCGTTTTGTAGTTGTGAGAACTTTGTCATGTGGCTGGCTGGCTGGATGTGGGAGCGACAATTGGACAACCCCTTTTTCTTCATTATTTTTCTCCTTTTTTTATATGCTTCAACGCGCTCCCCTTTGCGGTTTATCGATGAATGCATAAATTGTTATAGCGTCAACTTTTTAACTTGTTGCACGCCTCTTGCACCAACAACAAACAAGAAAAAAAGGCACACACACAGTTACATACATTTATGCAATTGTTACTGCAAAACTTATAAGATTAATTTAATAGCATAAACATTTCCAGTGGAATTGTAATAAGTAAGAATTAATTATTCTTAAGAACTGTAACGGTACTGGCAGAGCTGATTTGTTAATCACTGCAATACAAAAGCTAAATGTTTTAATAACTGAAATGAATTAAGATTCGTTGCTTTTTAATTTGTTACCATTGTTAACTTAAAATTGTAGCCCTTGCTTATATATTTTTAATTTAATCAACATCAAGGTTAAGTAACGCTCATCGCTCTCAAATGTCCCCAAGGGTAACATTTGTTGTTCGCACGTGCAACAAGCCGCAAGCCGCACAAGAGCGGTCGCTGCCACTGGGTTAGGGATGAGGTAGGGTGGGGGAATGTTGGCAATGGCGCCTGCTGCCCACAACCCTTAATTGCGCGTGTAATCGGCTAGCGAGAGTTGTGGAGGGGAGGGTTGAGGGTGGCGAATTTTAAATGCCCTGTAAATGCAACAAAGCAGCTTGTGCAAGTGCGTTGATGATGTGATTTGACTTGATTAGATGGCATTAGCACAAGATTGATGACGACATGTGTCAAATAACATGTTAAATCAATGAAAAACAATTTGTGGACGCAAACTGATTTTTGGCTGCTGTAAATTGAACGATTAATATCAAATTAGAATTTAGAGTGCGCGCTGAAAAAAGCTGAGTGCTTACTGCTACAACATCGACTTGAAAAATAAATATTCCCTTGTGTGCTATAGATAGCTATTTTTTCTTTGTTGTTGGAAATTAAAACGAATCTAAATTGTTGAATTTGTTTGGTGGCTCAAGTTTGCTATTAAATTGAACATAACGTTCAATTGCATACTGACACAAGCTGATTGCCGTGTATGGCATTGCCAGCAGCGTGCAACTAACACAGCTGTTGCCTAGCAACGAAAGCAAACGGTCACTCTCAGACGATAAGAATGCCCAAATACATCGATAGCAATCGATTCACTTTACACAGTGCGCCTTTTTTTTGCGAAAAAAATACGAAATTATTTTAGCCATGCAGCGCGTAAGTAAATTAAATTTTTACCAGTTTTCAGAGTATAATATGAAGCCGCTTCTGCTCACAGGGCATAGACACGTTCTTCCCGCGCATGCCCGGCAAGAAGACCAGTGAAGAGGATGCGACACCATCGCCGGCGCCCAAGAAACGCAAGGCCCTCGCCATTTCCAGCGACGAGGACGAAGTGCCTGCGAGTCCCCAGGTGAGCAAGCACGGCAAGGAGCTGAAGAAGTCGCGGCGAGCGCTGGAAACGAAATCGCCTCGCAACGATAATGGCCTTGCCTCCAAAAAGCCATCGCTCGCCAAGCTCAAAGATGCGCCTAAGCAGCGCCAGAAAGTGAATCCCACTGAGCTGTTTGGCGGCGAAACTCGGCGCGTGGAGGCGCCCAAGCCGAAAGAGCGCAGTGTCATCGAGATGGAGGATGAGGCCATCGATCGCAGTCTGATGGAGGTGGATCTCGATGATCCACCACCCGCTGTGACCATCTCTAAGCCCAGTCCGGAGTCGAGTCGCACGCGTGACAAGGCCAGCAGTCCGAAGCCCAAAACGACACCCAAGGCATCCACGCCGCGTGTCAAGCCGCCGGCCGATTTGGACAGCAGCGTGTTGAGCGATGAGGATCGGCACGAACGGAAGCGGATGGCAGCTGTGCTCTATCAGAAGTACAAGAATCGCAGCAGCTGCCTGAATCCAGGCAGCAAGCAGATACCCAAAGGTGCACCCGATTGCCTGAAAGGTTTAACCTTTCTGGTCACGGGCATACTCGAGTCCATGGAGCGGGATGAGGCCGCCTCGGTCATTAAGGAGTTGGGTGGTCGGGTCATGACTGTGGTGGGCAAGAAGCTCAACTATCTGGTGGTGGGCGAGGAAGCGGGACCCAAGAAATTGGTCCAGGCCGAAGAGCACAATGTCAGCATACTTAGCGAGGATGGGCTGTTTGAGCTGATACGCGAGAGATCGGGCGAGACTAAGAGTGTCCAGGTGGAGCAGAGCAAGAGTCCCAAAGTGAAGAAGGAGCAGGAGAGAAGCAGCATCGCAAAGGTGAAGAAGGAGGAGGAAAGAGGCAGCAACTCAAAGGGGAAGAAGGAGGAGGAGAAAAGCAGCTCAAAGCAGAAGAGGGAGCAGGAACAGAGCAGTAGTTCAAGGGAGAGGAAGGAGCGTTCAGAAGAGAAGAGTAGCCGCAGCTCCAAACAGGCAGACAACAGTCTCAAAGTGAAGCAGGAACGCAAAGAGAAGGAGTCCAGTGTTAGTCCCAAAATCAAGCAGGAGAAATTTGAAGCCTCAATGCATGTTCCCAAAATGGAGTCCAACAATAACAATGTGAGTGCCATCAGCGAGAACATGGCCTGGGTGGACAAATACAAGCCGTGCTCCATTAAGGAGATTGTCGGCCAGGCCGGACCGGCCAGCAATGTCAACAAGTGAGTAACCAACAATTATCCCTTTTCAAGAAATCTCAAAGACTTCTCTGCTCCTCCACAACAGACTGATGAACTGGCTGTCCAAGTGGTATGTGCATCACGATGGCAAAACAAAGCCGCAACGTCCAAATCCCTGGGCAAAGAACGATGATGGCAGCTTCTACAAGGCGGCGCTACTCTCCGGCCCGCCCGGCATTGGGAAGACAACGACGGCGTCGCTGGTCACCCAGGAGCTCGGCTTCGATGCCGTCGAATTCAATGCGTCCGATACGCGCAGCAAGCGCCTGCTCAAGGAGGAGGTGTCCAGTCTGCTGGGAAACAAGTCGCTGTATGGCTATGCGAGTGGCCAGTCGGTGGTTGTGTCCAAGAAGCATGTGCTCATCATGGACGAGGTGGATGGCATGGCCGGCAACGAGGATCGCGGCGGCATGCAGGAGCTCATCGCCCTCATCAAGGACAGTTCCATACCCATCATTTGCATGTGCAACGATCGCAATCATCCCAAGATTCGTTCGCTGGTCAACTATTGCTATGATCTGCGATTCCAGCGACCGCGTCTCGAGCAGATCAAGGGTCGGATCATGAGCATCTGCTACAAGGAGAAATTGAAAATGCCCGCCGCCAAGCTGGAGGAGATTATAGCAGCGACCAACAATGATATACGCCAGACCATCAATCATCTGGCGCTGCTCAGTGCCGGCGAACTGCTGCCGGAGACTGGAAAACAACAGGCGGTGGCTGCTAAGGATCTCAAGCTGGGACCGTGGGACGTGGTGCGCAAAGTGTTCACAGCCGCTGATCACCAGCAGATGAGCATCTACGACAAGTGTGATCTGTTCTTCCATGACTACAGCATGGCTCCGCTCTTCGTGCAGCAGAATTATTTGCAAGTGTTGCCGCAGGGCAATCGTAATGAGATTCTCGCCAAGGTGGCTGCGACAGCGGATGCTCTCAGTCTGGGCGATTTGGTGGATAAGCGGATACGTGCGAATTCCGCCTGGAGTCTGTTGCCCACCCAGGCAGTGTTCAGCTCCTTGCTGCCTGGCGAATATATGTGTGGACATTTTACTGGGCAAATCAATTTTCCTGGCTGGCTGGGCAAGAATTCGCGGACCAACAAGCGCTCCCGCCTCGCCCAGGAGCTACATGATCATACGCGTGTCTGCACCTCGGCATCGAGGCTATCGGTGCGTCTAGAATATGCTCCACATCTGCTGGCGAACATTGTGCGTCCTTTGGCGCTGCAGGGGCAGGAGGGCGTTTCCGCTGCGTTGGCTGTCATGAAGGATTATCATTTGTTGCGCGAGGATCTGGAGTCACTTATCGAGCTGACCTGCTGGCCGGGCAAGAAATCGCCCATGGATGCCATCGATGGACGTGTGAAGGCGGCTCTCACTCGTGCCTACAACAAGGAGGTGCTGGCCTATTCCTATTCGGCACAGGCCAACGTTAAAAAGAAGCGCGCCGAAGCCGCTGGCGATGACGAGGATAATCTGCTGGGCGAGCAGGATGAGGATGGCGCCATAGTGGTAGCAATTCACTCTAGCGATGAGGATGAGGGCAAGGACGATCTGGAGCTAGATGGCTTGATCAAGGCCAAAAAGAAGACAGCTGCTGGCGCTGCCAAAAAATCAAGCGGAGCAACTGCATCCAAGGCCAAGGCAAAGGCCAAGAAATGAATTTGCCAAAGAAATGCATTCATTTCGTTCCTAAAATTGTTAGTTTTGTAAGCACGTCATTTAACAATACTTATGCATGCATATTATGCGCCATTTATTGCTTAATTCATTTTTTTTTTGCATCATTTGTTTATTAAACCAAGAAATTATCTTTAAAAACGGTCTCGAAATTGATGGACTCAAAATTACGTTTTATTTGATTTCGATATCGATTCGCGCGATAAGAAAGTCGGCGTCGAGCAGCAGCAGTAAAGGCAGAACATATACTTTTACCACTAATATATACAATAAAATAGTGATCCATATGCATTAAAGCCTCATTATAATGACTATTTCCACTCATTTTGATAGAAAAACACAAAGGAACTGCAAAAGAGACAACAGGTGTATTGATTTTTTTGTGATATTAATGAACGCAAAAGTTACAGACTTAACAGCACTTATCGATATCTAGTTAACAGCAGCTGTCGATATACGACACAAGTACTCACTTAAGTTAGCATCGCACACCACTAAGCCCAACAACAGCTGTCAGAAGTAAAAATGGCGTTGTCGTGAGCAGTTCGTACAAGTTGATGATCCGCGGACCTATTGCTAAAAAAAAATGCAATTTGCAACGGGCTAAAATTGACAAGAAAAAAAGTAATTGTCAACAAAATGTGCGCGTAGCTCTGACAACAATTGACAAACAAAAAATTTAAGGTGCGTGCAGTGTTCAAGTGTTTATTTGTTAGTTACATGTGTTTTTGCCGTTTGCTGTTTTTTTTCTCATTCATCTTTTTTGCACCAGTTAATAACTCAGAGCCTGTGTGTGTGTGAGTGTCGCTTCCATGTGTATGTATGTGTAAAGGGCGCAGCAATTAGAAAAAAAATTAAACGAAAAAAAAACCCAGCCCAGTTTTTCAAATTCAATTAAAAATTTTCATAGCATGTTCTGCAATTTGCGCAACTCGTTCGCGTCGCAAATAAAATTTACATGAAAATTCAATAAGCACGCAAAATTCCAGAACACACACACGCACGCACACACAGATACACAGCATCACACGGACACGAACACGGAGGCAAAGGCAAGTGTAGACTTTGACAACAGTAAATAGGGTGGCGCTGTCCTCTTCGCACAGTCCCCCACTCCTCTCCCTGTGGCCAACGAAGTATTGTGTTAGGCACAAGGACGTTGCATATATGTATACACAGTAACACAGTTACCAATACAACAATACAATACATGCGCAGAGACACTGGCTACAATTACAGTTAAGATTTTGATGGAATATTTTGTAAACACTCCTTGTTGTTGTTTTTTTTTTTGGGTGTTTCCTTAGAGATGTTTACCTTTTACACACACACTTTTCTTATCGCCCTTTACGCGTTTCTTTGCACAAATGCTTTGAATTCAGGTCATTGCATTTGTTGCTCCCACGCTCTCTGCTCTCTCTCTCTCAGGCTCACTCATTCTCTCTTTCTGAGCCTCTCACTCTCTCTCTGTCGCACTGCCAGCGTGTTGCTGATGACTGTTGATTTTTCAATACATTTTCGCTTTCATTTCGTAGAGATGAGCTTTTGTCGCGCCAATCGAAAATAAAACGCACAACTTGAAAGCACCAGTCAGGGGAACACAGTCCCAACCCACACCCCACAATACCTCAACTCATCAATTTGAACGGTAAGCAAAGGTTCTTCTTCCCTTCTTTTTTGATGTTTCAATTGCGCCTTTTGTTTTTTGCATAATTTACACAAAAAAAAAAACAAAATATTGGCGATAAGTTCGATGATAAATATTTTTACAATTGTGTTGTTTGTTTAGCGGGTTTTCGTGTTCAGCGGCGACTGATAGCAATAACAAAACATGTTGAAATATAGACACACACATAGATAAACGATGAGCACTCAACACTGTTGTTTGTCTGCTGTGGTTTTTGTTTTTGTTTCTGCTGCTATGTCTATTTACACTCCCAAAGCGCAGTTCGTTATCAGCTTATAAGTGTGTGTGCTCTGTGTTTATGTAGGGGGGAGCGATAAGAGCCGACAATTCACTTCGCAGTCAGCAGCTAAAATAACAAGAAGAAGCAGCATGTTAAAAATAACAATTGTTTGCAGAGCTCTTGATTATTGCGAGGAATTTTGTTGTTTTTTTTTTTGGCAATGCCGCCCTTTTTACCACAAATGCTGACATCATCATTCGATTTCTGTATGTGAGTATGTGTGCGTGTATGCGTGTATGTAAATTTAGTTGATTTTAATTTGTGACGAATGGCAATTAATATGGATAGTTAAAACGTTTAAATACATAATTATTTAATTATGTATGTATGCAGGTGGAAGCTCCCGACTGCGCCATACTCTATTTTCACACTATAACTCTTAAAACAGATAAAACGAAATGAAGTATATTGTACAATCTCAAAGATCTCCATTAGTTATATAGACTGAAATTCACTTAGAACATTACAATTGCTGACACATGATGAAAATGATTTAATAACAATACAAGTCAATACACACAGAAACACACACACATATATATATATCGGGTATTATATATACTCTGCTTGATTGTATTTTGTTCATATAACGTTAATTGCTTGCGCTCCATTTTTAATGAAATTCGAATTGATTTGGTTGTTGTTGATCCTATTGTATTTATTGTAATAAATTATTTACTTTTAATATATTATCGACTTGAAAACTTGCGCAGCGCAAAACGAGTTAATCGAGCAGATGAAGTGGGTCAAGAAACACACAGAATCTTAACTCTGCAAAATGGAATTTGCTAGCCAAGGTTCCCAACAGGAAATATCATTTAAAAAAAAATATATATAAATATATTAGTTAAGTATTTGAGGTAGCTTGACTGAAGAGTTTTGTACAAATTTAAATTGGCACGCGACTTGCAAACAGGTTTTATTATTTATCTTTTATTTTTCTTCTTTGTACATTTTCTGCTCGAAACCGATAAACGATTTCCATATCCGTTTTAATAAACATAAATTCAGTAACTGCGCTGAGCACTCGGCCTGCATACAAATTGAGCTCAACTTGAGTGTATGCCTCTGACCATCAGATACTTGGGCACTTGTATCTTGTATCTGTGCCTTTGTGAGTGTGTGTGTGTGTATCTGCAACCCTTTGAACGTGCTTGTAAAAATGTCAGTCAAGTTGCATGCGGCAAGGTTGTCACAGCACTTGAGTTTCTCTTTCCCTCTATGACATTAGTTTGCTTTTGTAACTGCAGCAAATTGCTATAATTTTTCTATAAATTATATGCCTAAGAGAGAGAGAGAGTGAATACACTCAACTGACTGTTAATATCTACTCAATGTGCCTACTTGAATTTGTTTTGTATACCTCATTGGCTGTTGATCGCTTGTAAAAGCCTTGGTGGCCATTGTACTTACGATATGTTTGCATACGCTTATACGCACAGACCGATAATTATTCGTACACTCATATCTTTAATTTTTTTGTTCCATAACTTGGCTTAAAGCTCATTTAGTAACAAAAAATTTGTTTCTATTGCTTAGATTTATTTGTAGTATAACATATCCTAAAGTTAATTGCTAGAAACTCCACTTTGGCACAGGTAATAATATTAAATATGACGAAAAATCTGAAATATGCTCAGTAGATCTAAGATGCGGCAAGAAGCAACACTTCTAAGACAAACTACTGTACGAATAATTATTGTACTGACTGTATTTAGCTTTATATCTGCATCTTTTTTGTGTGCCTGTGTTTTGCTTGTCTTTGGAACTGCTCGCCTCTGCCTACAGAAATGCTTTGACAATACTAATTGATTTCCACAGACAAGCACCAACACATACATACACACACACACACACTCACACCATTTTCATATGTTTTTGTGTGTATTGCGGTTTGTTGACGGAAGGTTTCAAGTGCGGCGTGTTGGATTCATGAGTTGAAGTTATTTTTGCTAATTTCTTTCGTATTTCTGTGGTTTGTGCTGCATATTAACAAAACTGTTGCGTGCTGTTGTTTTTATCATTTGTAGCTAACTAACCATGACTGAAATCGATAGCGGGTAGTAGTATCACGGGTTCCTTGTACAAATATTTATAAGTAATTTTGTTTACCTAAAGCTTGGAACCATCTGCTGATGGATGTAAAATAAAACAACCTCAGTTTAAATGCATAAAATGTAGCTGAGGTGTGAATGTTGTATATGTTACAGCTCGAATAAGCATCCTGAATAAATAAATATTTTAATGCTCTTTTATAAAGAATCTTGAAAAGCTCCAAACTAAAATCAACATTTAACGTGGCTGAGAGCAGTTTGTTCCTTAATTGTGTATATTTTTCCAATGATTATGATTATAGTATTTAATATATCTTTATTTACTGCTGAACTGCTGACTGATTAATTATTTTCGAGTGACTGTTTGCATAGTCTGGCAACTCTAAGCTAAGCTCTAATATTTTTTACACCCAATACAGCTGTAACTGTTGTTTAAACAAATTTTCGCACATATAGTTTGTTTCTTTCGTTTCCTAAACTTGTTAATGTTACTTCAAATAATTTTAAAATGTCACATCATGCATTTATGCAGCTTGCACCTCGATGTGTCTCAATCAAGAGGAACACACACAATTTCAGATGCCAAAATGAATGATGAATCACTTGAATACTTTCGGGTATTTGAATATACACTCACATTTGTATGAAGATACAATATGAACTACCTCGAAAAGTACGCACACAAAAAATGGGAAGATGAAGAAGCCAGGCAACGAAAAGACAACTCACTGGTTGTGTTTGCGTAGGCAGCTAAAATACACACACACACACACGCACGCACACACATGCAGCAGTGGCATCAACTCATGCCAGCGCACACACATGCCACATGGCAACCCCGACTCCATTTACAGTGCTTTTCTTGTACTCGTACTTGGGTTTAAAAATAAAATGCAAAGTAAAACAAATTACGATATACGTATGCATGTATAAAAGGATGCATTGCTGCTCTCTCACTCTCTCTCTATCTCTCTCTCTCTCTCTCTCTGTGTCTATCTATCTGTCAGTCAGTGCATTTCAAAGTCAACCATTCGGTTCGCTCTTTGTGCAGTTCATTAAAATATGTATTTAAAAACAGGGTTCCCAAACAGTTGCTCTTCTTGTATATCGCTCGCCTTTGTTTATCGTTTCAATTCCATATACAGAGCTCTTCCTTTATGATCATTATCTGTGTGCTTGTGTGTGTGTATTCAGTTCATAAAACTCTGCCCTCACACACACACACACAGATGTGGCGCAAAAAATTTCTTTGTCAGCGATGCGTTGTCTGTTTTTCAGCCTGTCAGCAGACACATTTTCATCTCTGACCGATTTTAATTGCATTTGCTAGGCGAATAACGGTCACCCACATAGAATGCGGTCTTACCAGTTAATCCATAGCTGTAAAACAGCCATAGAACCATAACCATCATTAATGACACAATTGCCGACGGCGACGATGTAGAAGTTGACGTCGTCGTTAGCAACTCATCACCAAACTGGTCGGCGAAATGAATCTGCTCACGAGAAATGGGTTAAAGCACCGCTAGCCAAACCACTTTTGTACTTGGGGAAATAGCTGAATGCCGCCGCATGGCCAAAAGCATAGTCTTGGCAAATCAAGGAACATTCTAACGCACTCTCTGTCAATTGATTTTGCGTTTTCAATTTGCTCTTGTAGTACACTTACAGACTCCTGTTTGCCTCTGCGGGTACAGGCAAACAGGAAGTGGCAATCTTTTACTACGTGCAGTAATTTGCCAAATTGTACGGTGACTCGTGATATTATATGACCGCCTTAGCATAAACTATCCCATATTTTGGTAGATAATGTTATAAATTATCTTTGAGTTTGCTTACAGTTTACAACTTTACTCCAAAATATATATATCTGAAATTAGACGTCGTTTTGCAAAAAACGAAATCCATTCAAAAAAAACTTAAGATCCAACTAATTTTCTTTTGGGAAGCTTCGTTTTATCTTCAATTTTGATATTGGGATATTTAGAATATAGACATGAATTCAGTTAAAAGTTGGTTCATATATGAAAAGGTTGCAGAGGTTTTCGTAAATTTCAAAGCTGCAGTTGGCAACATTTTTCGAATATGGAATTTCCATGGAATTTTTTTTTGCATATTGCATTCGCTGCCCAGAATTGAGCATCTGGCATCCTTGTCAATAAAATCGTTTTAATTGCCAGTTTTAATGAAGTTTCATTGATTTGGCAGTTAAAAGAGAGAGAGAGAGAGCGAAGCTTATATCTGCCTATAACGCTTGTTACTTAGGCATATAAAATGGGTTAAAGTACCGTTATCGAGGAAACTGTCAACTAACCAACTTTGGACTGTCAACTGGCTGCCCAACTGTGTCAGCGCTTGTTGCCATTTGTGGCTGAGACAACCGCCGGCGTCGCATATTTTGCGTGCCATCCAACTAAATAGGCGATGATGCAGCTTTGTATTCACACACACACACACACACACACACATACAAACACAGCAACTTTCCTTCAGAGTTGTCAGGCTGAGTTAAAAAGTTTACATTCCTCAAGTCGTTTGTGTACCCTGAACGCATTAATAATTTTAAAAAGGCAACACTGAAATTGTGCAAAAGTATGTTACAGGCAGAAGGGAAGCATGTTCGACTCGATTAAGTATATATATTCTTGGTCTGTATTAAAAGCTGAACTGACTTAGCCATATTCGTCTGCGTTTTTCTTCGCTCTAAGAGCTGAGCCTAGGGTATTTCCTAGTCGAGTTGTCTCGATTATGCATTCTTAGCTATTTCTCCTTTTATTGCATGGCTTAAAAGTGGATTATACACTCGCGGCCCATCAAAAAACTTAATCGCTTTTACATGCTGTCAACTGACATCAATTTCCAGTTACTTAATTACGTTTTATGAGTTCAGTAAAAGGAAACGAGCTCAAGTAATAGCTTAAAAGGAGTCCTTGCTGTGCCTGCTGGGCAATTTTTATGTTTTCTGTTTTTAACCGCTTCAAAAGCAAGTTTCATAAAAGCGAAGATTTATCAAAATGTCGAAACCAAATTAGGCTTAAACCCACGAGTGCAGAAATATAATTAAACAAACGAAATCTGAAAAAAAAATAAAGGCTGATGAGCATATTTCATTATTTAGGTTTTTTGCTTATAAAAAGAAAATCGAAAAGTACCCAAAAAAAAAATCGCTTTTCTAATGCACTTATCTTAGGATCTCTGCAAAGTACAAAAAATCAAAAGTTGTCTTGCCACGCCCACGACTTAAATAATTAAATCAAAAGCTATGGTCCCATTAACAAATAAAAACTGACACACTGAACAAAGGCGAGTGGGCGACCTTATAAGCATGTTGTGCTCTTCCTCTTCCACCTCCTCGGCCACAAAGTTGACAGTAAATAATTAAAAAAGTATAAAAAGCCAAGCCGAACCAAACAATGACCCAATAAAATTTTCTGTCACAAACAATATGCAACATTAAAAACGCATCAAAAATTTAAGCGTTGCACAGTAACTCAAATGAAAATTTATTGGTTGCGAGAAAGAGAGAGAGAGAGAGAGAGAGAGATACAGAATGAGATAATAGAGTAACAACTAGTAAAAACACCTGTGAAAATAAATAAGCTTATCGCAGGCGACCCACAAAAATTGGAAGAATGACGGCACACAAAGTAAACATGACAAATGTTGGCCACTCAAAAGTAAAGTATTGAATAAAGTGAAAAAAGAGATAAAGGGAGAGAAAGAGATAAAGGGAGCAGTAAAGGTAGGATGGCTATCAAATGGGCAACCCACGTAAAGCGCCTACGCGAAACCGGAAAGCTGAAAAGCTTAAAGCTAAAGTTGAAGTTGAGGTTTGAGGTTATGTCAGCGTCACTGTGAGACGCAAACCAATATGAAGCTAGAAGAAGTTTGGCGCCAATTTTATTGTGGGCCGCACACAGAAAATAAAATGAAAACGAAGCGAATCGAAAGAAAAAAAGAATTATGAAAAATTATGATTAAGTTGGAGCCGAGCCGGCAAAGTTTTACATATTTATGGGCAGCTCGTAAATTTCAATGCGGACGTGGCCCGCTGTCAATTGGCAGATACAGGATGCTCGGCCATTACGAATGGAGCGTAAAATGTGTGAATTTACGATGTGATCTAATGAACCGAACAGTAGTCAGGTTGAGAACACACCATCTGCACCCATCTCATTCTAAGTAGTATATGTAGAGTATATATGTGAGCATCGATAACACTTGAACCAACCAACGTCGACAACGTTCAATGACCCAGCACTCAGTCTCTCATTCACGCACTCACTCAACCAGTCATTCAGTCATTCAGCCAGCCAGTCAGTCAGTCAGTCAGTCTTTCAGTCAGTGAATTGCCCATGAGTGTCTACTTAGTTGCTGCTCAGATAACGACTCTCCCAACTTCAAGTCAAAGTCGTCGTCTCTTCGTACATGTCATGTGCCGTGCCGGCCATAAAGAAACCAAAACAGAAAAGAAAAATAAAAATTGGGTTGACTGATTCAATTGCCGAGCCGCATAAGTCATGTTTTACATGCACATACATAACTCGCGAATGATTAGCATAGCTATAGACAAAGCTCGCATTAGTGTGTATGTGTGTATGCAGTTTTGTTCTAGTCTCTGTTCTCTGCTCTTTCGCTCACTTTGCTAATTGCATAATGATTGATGCCAACTCAGAGAGACACGCGAAATGTGGGCAGACAAGCTATGATTTGTTGCTGCTGGTCAAGTCTTGCAAATGCTTGATATCAACACAAGCCAGAGACAGATAGAGAAAGTGAGAGAGTGACAGAGAGAGTAATGTGATATATTAACTAGGGATGTCCTGTGCATTGTGTAATTCCTCAGAGCTCGTTTTTGTAATTAATAGCAAAATCACTTTTTAGATTTTGATACTAAAGATTCCAAAATTGCATGAAAATTATATTTAGTGCAACTTAAAAGCTGAAAATTCCAATCTTTAAGGGTAAATTACTAGAAATGGTATCAGCAGGTTTTATATTTGGTAGCAGAGTATGCAACAGTCGGTTACACTTGTCTTTAAATAGATCCTCAGATTCTATAAATTATGCGAATGTCGTCATTTTCCGTACAAATTTGACATCATTCTCTTAGAGCCGTGCCCAAATTATTAAGCCACAGACAATAGCTGTGAGATTATCGTTAAGAACTCTCAACTGTTTTTGTGGCGTTGGTTCTTGTGTCCATTTATGACTAACGTTTATCTTTTATCATTGCAGCACGATGAGGCAACAGTCAGCTGCTGAACGATGAGGAAATCGAGTCCACATGCGCGTTATAAATGTTAATGAAGAAACCAAAAACGAAACGAAACAAGAACTCAATTGAGAGCAGCAGCAAAAATAATGCCAAACACAAGAAACGAAAACCACAACACCAAGAAGAATAACAATAACAGCAACTGACACTTGAAAAATTTGAAGAACTGAGTCAAATGTGAAGCAGATGTGTGGCATGAAGTTGTAGCTTCCACTTTAATTCATCGATTGTTGTTGTTTTTCTCTGCTCTTTCTGGAAGCGAACGAATCAAATTGAATTGTGCAAGCAACCAAAAACAGCTTTATAAGTTATCCAAACCGAAGCGAATCAAAAAATTAAAAGAAACAAACCCAGTAGCATTCCAAGTCGTAGCATTTAATACAACAAAAAGACAAAGACTCGTGCATGTCTATGCATGAGATCAACAGATCCACAAAGATTGGAGTAAGTGCAGCAGCAGCAGAAGCAGTTGGAGACGTCGCCGTGTTGCGGTAACCAAAATTCTCGTGTACAAAATGTCACTTGCCGACATGGGCACTGTAACACGCTCCACAGGTGGAGGAGGAGGAGGCGGTGGAGCTAGTGGCTCACGTCACTATGATCTAAGCAGTGGTGGCGGCGGCGCTGGTGGAGCTGCTGGCGGTCGCATGACGCACTCGCTGAGCACACCCAGCGGCGTCGATGGCACCCCATCTACGCCCAGACATCGCGGCGGCAAGAAGCTGACGGTGCGCATACAAATGCTGGATGATTCGGTTACCATGTTTCAAGTTCAGGTGAGTGCTAAAGCAGCGTGTATTATAATAATTAAGAGAAGAAGAAGTGCCGCACAGATCGGCTATCTTAGACACGCCGAAGATTAAATACGCTTGCAGACCGAATATTTTATCTTAAATAAAACCCTAGTTTTACCAGAAACATTAAATTTGCGTCAGTACCGAAGCTAATTGTTTTTTTTTACAGTTATCGTTTAGGGTTATGCCATAATAGAAGTCATTTCAAATTGCTTTAGGGTCTTTAAATTTGGCTTTATTTTTATGAAATTTTCATTGATTTATTGCTTGACTCCCGCTTGCCCCAACTTGTTTCCATACAAGTTTTCAATTACTTTTCACCGCCACGATAAATAATGCTAAGGTTTCAGTTACTTGCGTGCGTCATGGCCTCTGGTTGCGAAGTGCGCAACAACTTTTCAATAATTCTATTAAAAAAGTTTTATTCTTGCTGCATTATCAGCAATTTTGTTGACTTTTCAATGGCAAGTGCCGCCCCCGCATCGCCATTGTATAGTTTATTTTTTTTATCTACACATTACCCATTTGGCGAGATAAGCTCTTAAGAATGTTTCCAGTTATATATAAACCAAATTCAACTACAAAGCCCTTTGTTAGATAAATAAATTGGCGTCAAAATAAAAGCCAAGAGCATTTTCTGTGTCATGGAAAATGAAACGTTGAAGAAAAAGCTGAGAAGCTGACAGCTAAGAGAAAAACCAGCGAACTACAATAGAAAGCGAATTTCACTTTGACAAAGCACTAAATAAATTGCGTCAAAGTTGTATAACTTTAATGAATTTATGAAAACGAAATGTGCAATGTCATGGAAAAGAAAGATACAAGTAAAGAATTTAACTTTAACAGTAAAGCTTTAACTTCCATTGGGAAATATGTGCATCCATTTAAATCGTCTCATTGAATAGTTTCTAGTTTGGTTACGCAAAAATGTATCAAATAGTTCATAGCTGTAAAACTATGGAACGTGCGTCAAAAACATTTTTGTTCAACCCGCAGCAAACAACCGCAGGCCAAATGAGTGTGGTTATCGTTTTGCTGACCCATCTCAACATTATATTACACACATAACAATAGAGGCCATTAGGGAGACCGAGGAATACTCTGTAACTATTGGAAAGCATTGAGGAGAGTGTTAAACAAAAGGCGTTATGTGGCCGAAAAATCGATATATAAAAAAAACAATTTTTAATTCTTATATTTTTTCAGATTTCATTTTATGTATGAAACATTTGCACAAACATTTGCATTCAAAGATATTAAAGCCTCTCATATGATACCGACAGATACATATGTATGTATATATAATATATATCATGTATTTTTTGTATCAAAAAGTCAGAGATTTAAGTATACATCAGACACCAGATGAATTCTCTGAACGCTTTGACTTGCATTCATAATGCACTTGACCAAAATTGCGCTTAACGCGTTAACAGCACACAAATTGACTCGACCACAAACTGGTTATGGTTATGGTTATAGTAATTGGGCCTTAGTGGCTTTAGTATAAGGGTTGCTTTTGCTGGCCATCTATTTATAGAGCTGCAGTCCGGGCGTTTGTGTCAATATATTGCACAAGCGTTACGTATACGCAGCGTGTGCTCACATAAAGAATGAAATGGCTGTATGTTTGTGTGCTTTGTGTTGCTGGCAAACAAATTTGTTACGTGCTTCAATTTTTAATAAGTCCGCAGTGGACGACGACGGCAATGTGAGTAAAAGGGAGGGTGGTGCAGCTAGCGGGTGGTTGGTCTGATTGGCCGTGGGGTGAACTGACAGCAGATGCTATAAAATAGTTTTGCATGTGGCACTTTAAAAAGCGCTCAACATTTACAGTTGCAGCAGCAGCGCCTCAAGTGCAACTGGATCACAAGGGTTTACTCTTAAACCCAAACCAAGCAGCCCGCACACATAAGCACCACAACACAACACAGCACACCACAACACACACCCACACAGACACAACAATGCCGGCAGCAGCCACAACAATAGCTTAAAATGTGCAGCCAAACTATAGTTGAGGAGGCTGTGACTATGAGATATCCTTTTAGATTAATGTATTAATAAATAAAAAACAATTTCTTTTTAATCTAAATTTAATCAGAAATATTTTGATTATCCTAAAAATATAACTTTTAATATATGCACGTTTCACACCTACCCTTGCGCCTTGCTTGGATTACAGGGTATAACAATGGTGTAACTAACAGCAACCTTTTCGATTGTTGCAACAACAAATTTTTCGCCCCACTTTACGCCGCTCTCAACATGTTTGTAAAGTGAACGAAGCCTTTAAAATGTGTTTGTCTACTTTGAGATGGAGAGGGGTTGGGTCTGGGCTTGGGTTTGGGGGTTGAGGGCAGCCAGGGTGTGGCCACTTCAACTAAAAACCGAGTAAGCCTTTTGCTTGCCTGGGCTAATGGAGCCAGGAAGTGGAACAACACAGAAACAACAAGAAGAACCCATTAACAAAACCCAAAATGACTAAAAGCAATACACAGCCACAAAGAAGGAACCCGGCAAATGCAGTAGTCGACAAAACAAGAACACAAGAACATTTAGCAGGGATGGCAGTCGTCCTGTGTTTGCATTAATGCATTTTGCGGTCAAATGGAGCTAAATAGCAACAAGAACGAAATGAACAACAACATTGACAAGAATTGGTATCGCATATGTGTGGCCACAGTTCGTAGACCTCAAATGAACCTCAGACTGAGCCAGAAACAAAAAAAAGAAAAATTAAATAAAATAAAATAAAAGCCAACAAACAAACTTTATTTTTGGAGCCGGCAAACGGAGGGGCGCAGTCGCAGCCGCAACACTTCCTCCACCCGACCAGCTACCCAGAAGAGAAAAAACATTTTTTTTTTTTTTTTATGTTGTTGATTTGTCGGCAGCTTCTGTGTTACTTCAGCTGTTGGCTCCCTGCCTGCTGTTGCCTGCTTACTCTGTGCTCTTGTTGGCCCGGAACACATTTTGGCCGTCAGCCAAACACTGTGAATGCCCTGCCACGCCCGGCTGTAGGCACCAGCCGCCCCCTCGGTGCCGGCCCATGTAGCACTTGTCGCATTAATCTGTTATGTATGCGTCTCCACTTCCACTTCGGAGTGGACCTTTATAAATAATTATAAATTTAAATTCACATTTTGTATATGTTGCCAAACTTTATCTAACTCGATGTATGTATGTAGATATATGTATGTATTCCGAGTACGGAGTTATATATTAATGCAATTTCTGTTAATGCTTGGCTGGTTTCCCTTTGTACAGCAGTTGCGCAGTTGCAGTTGCAGTTGCCAAAGATTGATGTGATTGCAGGTCGCCTTCGTTGGCAGGTGCTGCACTTTTGGGGGCAAGTGTTCAACTATAAATAGGATTTATTTTCTGGCATTTGATATGCTGGGGCATGCTACCAAGCTGCTGACTGAGTGCATTTAATGCCTTTGCGACTTGTTCTTCCAGCTAAGAAGAAAAGTTTTCGTTTGTGTTTTACTTACACTTGATTATATTAACTAGCTCAAAGTTATAGAATAACGGAAAATGTGAGCATAGGGAGAATAAAGCAAATAAAGTTTCTGATGTGTTAAGTGTCGAAGTTGAAATATGAATATAAATATATATATATATATATATATATATACTGTTGGGATCTAGTTTAATGTGCTTAATGTGCTTTTGCTGAAGATAGTACATAGGTCGGAGATGACCCATAATCGAACCTCTATCTCATATGGCTGCCATAGGAACATTCCATCGAAATATGAGTTTTAGGAAACTGTTATGTCTTGTGTTTTACTGTTGTAATAATTAAAATTCAAACTAAACTGTTGTCCCTTTTAAAAATACTTCGTTTCTATTAAAAATTGATTTATTTAATTTAAGTTTCATAGCAATCAAATGAATTAACTTTTTATTTAGTGAGTTTATATTGTTGTTATAAGCTTATTTGCGTAGTAGCCCAATGATCATTGTGACCATATTGGATCGATTTACTGATGCTAATCTTAAGTATATCAATTATGACTTTACATACCGGTATCCAAACAACTGGTATACAACAGGTTTAGGCTTATCTTTGACTAGCATCAGCTTTAATCGGTTAATAACTCAATTTTGTTTGTTTATATTATTTTATTTACACAATTTTCAGTTGTTTATAAATTTAAAAGCAGGCAACTTTAACAAAACTTTTCCATTAGTTGTGTGGTAAATTGAGCCCGCATATCTGCAAAATTTATTGTGCCAGGCAGCTGTTTTAATAGACAACAAAACTTCCAAGTGTGTGTGTATGTGTGTGTGTTAACTGAGAAATGAACAAAAGCCATAAAACATTGCAGCTAAAGGCAGTTAAATGGCAAACCACGCCCACAAAGCAAGGGACAACAACACCTGCAGGCGGAACGAGACCAGATGACACTTGCATCTCTTGCGGCTCCAGCGACAAATTGAACGACAGCCAATTGTCAGCACACACAAATATATATATATATATGTGTGTGTGTGTGTGTGTGTGTGTGTATGTGTTGCTTAGTTGGTTGTTTGCTTTCAGTAGCAGCTTCCTGTGGCAAGTCCAGTTGCCAATGCTTAGTTGCTGCGCCGCGCCCAAAGTTAATTGGCTGTTTGTAGTTGTTGAAAATCCCAAATTGGTTTAGTGGATTGGCCTACAAAGCAGGCCACCCTAGATAAAAGTTCGTTCAGGGAAAATGTCAAAGTTTGGGTGTGGCTCTTTGGGGCATTGTTTGAATGTTAGGGGTTTTTGCGACCCCTTCGTCCATCCCCTTCAGCTTACCAAATGCAAGTGCAGTTCCTGGAGCTGCCAAGCTCTTCTCCGGCTCCTCTCATGGGAAAAACCGCACATTTATCTTTTGCCAAAATTAAATTAAATATGCCTCAGTTATTGTGTAAACTGGCAAAGCTTGTGTGAATTTCATTATAGTTTAGCAATTGGTTGCAACTGCTGCAGTCCAGGCTTTAGGGCGTGGCATCACAAGGGAAAAGTTGTGTAAATGTCATAAATAGTTTGGGAGACTGGCGTCTGAAAGGGAATTCAATTGTGCTTTTGTTGCAGCAGCTTCAAATTTATGGCCAACACGATTGTCAGATTATGTTGCCAATTATGTGGAGCATTTCAAGTAAAGTTATTGCTGTTCTAGTAATTAAATGAATGGCGTCCAATTTACGACTCTTTTTCGATTTTAGAGTTTCCTGAAATATTTTGCTGTTTTTTTTTGAGTTGCGTTCCAATTCTGAATAATAATTACTGGCTCTGCTTTTTGTTCCTGTGCCTGATGATTCTCTTTCATCAAATATGCTGTAATAAAAAACTTATTTTCTCTTATATGGATTTAAAAATAAACAAAGAGTTTAATGTTTCTTTCCTGTGTTTTACATACATCAACTTCTTCAAGTATAGTCTTGATGCTCAGAACGATATGTTCTCGCAGCTGTTCTTCATTAGTTCAGATACAGTAGAGCTTTGCCAGCTGCGAACTGTCTGGACTATTTCATAGTTTCCACGCACAACATCGTCCAATAAATATGCAATGCAATGCCTCAGTTATAGTGCTCAAAATCGGTTACATAATAAATCCGAATCTCTGCCCACAATTCGCTGCCCCATACTTCATCAGCATATTTCCCAAATGACCTCAACTCGACACGAAAATGTTGCGCAACTTTCCGTTTTTATTTTCGCCATTCTTTCATTTTTTTTTTTTTTGTATTGTGCTGTTCTCATAAAAAATGCATCAGCTATGCTATTCCTTTGTATGTCGGCAAACTGTTTGTTATTTCATTGTTTTAGTTGAACTCGTTGCACACATTTCCATTAAAAAAGGGGCGACCCTTTCAACGGGATTCCGCATAAACATTATTCATCGCGCTACATTTGTATATAATATGAAAATTTATAGGCGATAATTTTTCACATACATATATGTATGTCTGATTAATGACAGTTTTGTGTTGTCAGGGCCAAGATTCGACCACGCCCAAAACCAATTTTACAGTGTTGTATATTGCCAAAAACTGACACATGAAATATTCAAATATCACAAAGAGTTAGAAGGGGAGAAGAGGGTTGGGTTGGAGATTTTAATTACACTTTGACACGTCCTGTGGGCTGATAGCATTTCAGTTAAGACAAGGTCACACATTGAAATCGAACTGGAAAGCAAGCACTTTGCTTGATTGCTACTCGAATGATATGCAGTTCCTGCTGAAGTGTCCCTTTATAGGAGCGGAGCGGATGTTAACATTTCGATTTGCCTAATGGCACACAGGTGTAGCAACTGTTCAGGACTCGAGTCGGATTGAGTCCCAAATTAGCATATTATGTGTGCCACATAGTCTCTAATCTAGACATGTGTTGATGCCTTAACCTATTAGCAAATTGAAGGACATCTCAAGGAGAGATACTGAGTTGAGTTGATTTCTCATTTATATGGGCTTGTTTGCTGTGTTAATGAATTGGAACTTTACAGATATTGTCCATAAGGAAAACATTCAGAGTTAAATGCTCCAGTTTATCACTTAAATTGGAGTCTGTGTTTATTCCACTCATTAATAATTAGTTGCCTGGCTATAACAGTTTTCCGCTCTGACGTTGCCAGTAAACAAATGATTTGTAATCAATTTTACGCACAATTTACGCACGACCTTCAACAATTGGGCAATTTGGCAACTGGGCTTGTGGGCGTGAGCAATCGCCGGCTTTGCGCTTTAAGCTTGTTGAAATTTAAACTGCGTTTCAGATTAGACGAGCATGCCAGACGCCAGCAATTGGTCTGTGGGCGATACCCGTCTGATTGTATTTAAATAAATTTCAATTGAGTTAACTGGCTAACCCAAACTGGCGACTGCTAACTGGGCCACTCGCCAGACTGGCTGAGCATCGTCGCTGCCAGCAATTAGTTTGTTGTATAAAATGTAGTTCGTTCTGCTCTTTGCCCGCTGCCAAATTGAGCGGAGTGTGGCGGGTTGAGTGCAAAGCAAATGCATATACACATTCATATATATTATTTAGCGCCATCTAATGGCATTTTTAATCAACTCAAATGATGTGTGTCACACACAACACACACACACCCATTCACAGTGCCAGGCCAACGTTGACCCTAGTGATTTATGCGGCGCTAAAACTTGTCGCAAAGTTGCCAAGTTTTGAACTCTTTTTATAAATAGGCTGTACTGTGCCTAAAGTCAAGCGAATGCATTAGGCGCTGACATTTGGAAAACAAAGCTTTCAACTTGCATAATATTCACGAAACTATAGCAACTTTTATTAAAATGAATCCTTGACTTTTAACTTTCCTGACATAATAAAAACTCAGGTGATTTTCGTAAGTAATTCCATTTGAAGTCTTTAATTTAAATGTAAATTTATTTTATAAACTGTTTTTTTTTTTAACAGATTATCAAATATTTTTTTGATTACAGGCCAAGGCTTTGGGTCGCGTGCTCTTTGAGCAGGTTTGTCGTCAGCTTAACTTGCTGGAAGCGGACTATTTTGGTCTGGAGTATCAGGAAATATCCACACATACCAAATACTGGCTGGATCTGGAGAAGCCCATGAATCGTCAGGTGGGTCTTTCTCTCATCGATCCAGTGCTGCGATTCTGCATCAAGTTCTACACACCAGATCCAGCACAGCTGGAAGAGGAATATACCAGGTGACTCTAGTCAACATATTTCAGATAAATAGTATTTAAACTAACCTCCATTGCCTTTTAGATATCTGTTCTGTTTACAAATCAAACGAGATCTGGCCACGGGCAGTCTGCAGTGCAATGACAATACCGCGGCTCTAATGGCCAGCTACATAGTGCAGGCATCGTGTGGCGACTATGTGCCCGAGGATTATCCAGATCACACGTATCTGTCATCGTATCGCTTTGTGCCACATCAGGATGCTACCATGCAGCGCAAGATCATGGAGAATCACAAGAAGCACTTGTAAGCAATACATGATTTAATTTCTCGGCTTTCTTAACTCAGGTTATTTTTTTGTTTTATTTTTATTGCAGTGGCCAATCGCCTGCAGAGGCTGACCTCAATCTGCTGGAGACAGCGCGTCGCTGCGAGCTTTATGGCATGAAAATGCATCCCGCTAAGGATGTGGAGGGTGTGCCTCTCAATCTGGCCGTGGCTCATATGGGCATTACAGTCTTTCAGAATATCACGCGCATCAATACCTTCTCCTGGGCCAAAATACGCAAAATTTCATTCAAGCGCAAACGTTTTCTGGTCAAGCTGCATCCCGAGGGCTACGTACGTGTGAAGCCTCGAAAAACAAAATTTGATTATTGATTATGATTCTGCCTCTTTTACAGGGCTACTACAAAGACACCGTTGAGTTCTTCTTCGAGGGTCGCAACGAGTGCAAGAACTTTTGGAAGAAATGCGTCGAGAATCATGGATTCTTTCGCCTCACGGCCGTGCAGAGCACACAAAGGCGCAAAACTCGTGTCCTCTCACGCGGCAGTTCTTTTCGGTAAGCGCGTTGAGCGGTTTTTTTGTTAAAAATCATTACTTTAACTCTTGTTTTATTCTCTTGCCACATTTACAGCTACAGTGGCAAGACACAGAAGCAAATCATTGAATTTGTGCGCGAGAATTATGTAAAACGTCAGAACTTCCAAAGGTAGGTTATAATTAAAACACGCCAACAATATCAACTGAAGCAACAACAAGCAGTCGCAGGCAGCAGCTTTAAATGCCTGTAATAATGCAATATTCATTTATTTTGTGAATTTTGATCGGTTTTTTTATATAATGCATTAATTTTTGATTACATTTTTAAGGGCTGTTTCTACCATACGAAAAACATGAATTTAAAAAAAATCGTTGGTAAAAAGAGCATTTCAGCATTTTAAAAACGATTTGCTCACTGACAAAATTAATATTATAAAATATTTCTATTTCACTTTTATACATTATTAAATAAGTACACTTGATTGAACTTGATTTTAAAGCCTTGCTTACTTTTACATTTTTTTAAAAATCAAAAAACAAATTTCAAGCTTTTACTACTCCCCATATGAATAACCGATAACCAACCCTCAAAAAACTATGCCAATTGATTATGTGTACAATTTAATTGTGCGTTTTATACACGACAGCAAAACCATTTTATAAAGAAACTCATCCGAACACATTATGAATCATCAGCGTGCTCATTTTATTTCACTTGTTTTTCGTTTCGACTGAATTTTGCTTATGAACTTCAATTATATTTTTGTTTCAAAAACAGTCTTTAAAATCCCACAACTTCCCCTCCAGAAAAAAACACCACATAAGATCTGGGCCGCGTTGTGGCGCCAAGTCGAGAAGAGAAAAGAGAAGAGGATTAAAAAACCAATTGGTCTAAAGTACAAATCAAAAACAAAAACAAAGCACAAAACTAAACTAAATCTAAAAAAAAATATATATACATATATATATTTATATATACAAAACGAAATAATTTAAAAGCAAATCTCGTAGTAAATTGTACAGAAGCAAACGACAAAAGCATTTCAAACTAAAAATCGATTTATTTTGTGTTGTTATTATTTGGAACATGTGTATTAATCAACGTCTTAATAATGTAGATAATCAGCATTCTTTATTTGTATACTAAATTTGGCAATTGGCAAATAATTTATGCGTACTAATTTCATATATCATATTTATATGTTTTAATCGAACCCAGCCTCTTACTATCGTATCCATGCTAAAGTAATCATCAACGCAAGCCCATCATTAGTATACTGAACCTCATTCGCATCACATCACAACTCTTTCCCCCTCTCATATCGTGTGTTGTATTTAGTCTAGTCTAGTTTGATCCCAAAACGAGTTATGCATCGTTTTGCTGCTTTTCTTTTCTACCTGTAAACATGTGTGTTTTGCTTAGACTGTACACAATTCACATTGTTAACTAAATACCTTTGTTTGCCCCACTATCCCTAAATGTGTAGTAAATAGCTATATATATATATATATATATATATATATCTGTGTTCTAACCTAAACCCTTAACGTATCTACTTATATAAGTAGCTTAGTCTGTACAATAATATTAAAAAAGTATATAAAAAAAAATATGTAGCGGATTTTTTTTCGGTATTGAAAGTATTACCATATGCCTATGATGAGGTTCATGTTTCCGAGCAACATTTCTTCATGATGCGCTCTTCTTTAAGATATGCTAGGCCTATCCTTTAGCTAAAATAGTTTATGTTGTGTGCGTGTGTGTCTAATTTTAAGTATTATTTTGTATTAACTAACCAATTGGAAAATTCTTTGCTTTAATTAATATATCCTGTTGTTAATTCCTTAAACTGATGCAATTGCCTTTATGCTAAAAAAAATACAATTTTCTGAGCTCCTCAAAAGCTCAACAAAAATCATACTAAAAAGTGCTTAACCAAAACCAAAACTAAAAATTAAAAAAAAAAAAACGAAATAAAAAAATAAAATTACACTAAAGACGAACAAATTAAGTTGCTTAACTAAGATAAAAATCAAAAAAAAAAACTGAGCATGTGAAAATAAAATCGTGGTATCCTCTTGTCTTTTCTTTTGCTGCAGGTCTCAGTCGTTCCGGCAAGGGCCACTGAATGCTAGTAGCCGAAGTCAGTCGCATACGTATGTGAATTCCAGCATTTCAGCCAATCCCCTACTCCCAATTGACACTGGTTTGTATTTATTTTGTTCAATTGTTCGATTATTATATTTCTTGATTTATCGTTTATCGCTTATCGTATCATTTCGTACATAGTTCAAAGAGTTTCTCTCTCTTGGTTTGCTAGCGGAATGTGTAGCCATGGCGATAAATTTATATCAATATAAATATATATATATATATATACATATATATATATATACATATATATATATATACATATATATATATATATACATATATATATATATACATATATATATATATATATATATATATATATATATATAAAAATGATTTGCCATACTACTTGCATATTATTTTGTGTGTGTGTTTTATTTTTGTATTGCACGCTACAGCGGCATGGGACTATCGCAATCAATGCAGCGACTCGACGACCCCTTCTCTGACGAAGAAGGCAGCGGATACCTTGGATCGCCGACGCGACAATCCTACAGACCACATGCGTTCTCAAGTGAGTGGCACCCAAACATATATATATATTGATTTGATTTCTAATCGGAATTATGGAATTATTGTTCACAGGTCACAGCAGCCCAGGTGGAGATCTATCAGACGAAGAACTATGCAGCGGAATCGCCAACCTCAGCGGAGGAAGCGGCATGCTCGGCGGAACGTCAACACCACTCGGCAGCGGCTATGGACCAAATGAATTCGAACCGCTCGCTTTCACCACAGGCTCCGCAATCGTGGACTTCACCCAGCCACAGCAGCAGCCAGGCACAGCGCGCTCCCGATCTGGCTCGTGCGCATCAAGGCGATCACAATATAGGTGAGTCCCATTTGTTTCCTTGAATTTTACCACTCCTATTTCATCTATAATATATATTCTTATTAAGTTTGTGTTTTGAGACAATATCGGATCATTAAATCTGTGATTTTGATTACAAATCAGACATTATAATAGCCATTTTACTTAGAGTCACATCATTAATATTTATATTGTAGTGTTATTATGTTTATGATATTAACTTAAGTTTATTTTAGCTCTAACTCTATTATTTATGGTCAAAGTATTCACAGTGGCTTTAACGCCATCTCAAAAATACTGCCCAGATACCTTGATTTATTATGTTTTCAGTGTTTTCAGCCTTTATTTTTGTGATCATCAGTTGAGTTCGATACGTTTTCGGTTTGTTTCGGTTAAATTCTGGCTCAAACTTGTTCCCATCGTGCTAATGCTCAATTCTTTTAATTACGCGCGTGTTCAGGTCTGAGCCACTTGTCCCACTTGTACAGCAGCAGCACGCCTCGTCGAGTCTCAGTGGGATCCCAAGTGTATGTCCCTGCCTCGCCGCAGCTCATCAGCATCAGCACCAACATCAACAACAGCACTCACAACAACAGCATTCACAACAACAACACTATCAACAGCAGCAGCACTGTGGGTCGCCATTCGGTGGATCTCAGCAGCTCCATGGAATTGGAGGAGCAGGAGGAGGAGTTGCTGGAGCCTGCGGATTTGGAGGAGGAGGAGGAGGAGGAACCTATGGGGGAGGAGGAGGAATTGGTGGAGGAGGAAGCGGATTCGGACTTGACAGCATCTACCATCAATCGGGAGACTATGGCGGCAGTCTCACCGGCCTCAGCCATGGCCATGGCCAATGCCCGTCGTCAGCCGCTTCGCTCACAGGAGTCCCAATCGCAAACTGTCACCCCAGTCCATTATAGCAGTACCAGTTATTCGATGTCTAAACAGTGTATGTTGAACAATGCCAACGCCAATGCTAACTCAACCGAAACGGAAACCGACAACATCATCTACACTGACATCAACGATATGGGCCACTACAAATATCCCGATTTTCATAGCTCTCAAATGGAGCACAAGATCTCCAATAGCGAGCATCTAAATCTCAACGATCGCAACGATATCTATGCAACGGTCAATCGCAAGGCCAAGTCAAAGACCCGCGAAAAGCACTTCAGCGATGAGTTCATCGATCAATCGATCCTACAGTATACTCGAGCCAAGCAGCTGGGCATTCAACCCGTTGCCGTGCCCGTACCTGTACCAATGCCCATGTTACAGCAGCCTAGCACATCGGCCTATGCTGCCGCCCAGGAACGTAACTATAACAGCTTGAACTATCAATATCACAATGATCTGAATCATCCATCGGAATCGTCTTCCTCATCCTACTTTGGCACGGGCTTTGGCACAAAGCGTTGTGCACCAAATAATGAACGGGTGAAACTCGCCCAATCCGAGAACTATTTAACACCCTCAATGGACTCGCAGAGTTCCAGGCACACACACTCGCTGCCCCGCAACTCGGAGTTGTCTGGCGTGGATTCGGTGGATTCGTATGATAGTCACTATATAACACATCATCCGAGACGGAGCTCATCGGAGAAGCTCGAGTATCAAATGGCATCCGGTAATCTTTATTCCACGGCTCAGTTTGTTAAGCCCGAGCAGGCTGCAGTGCATTACATGGACGATGAGGAGGATCAGGAAGACGATCCGGATGGCGAGAACATCTACGATCAGGTGGAGCGTGAGTCCTGGCTAAAAAGCAGCTCCTGCAAGGATCTCTTCGAGCGTTACAGCAGCACCTACTACGATCGCGAACAACCCAAACCAATGACCGCCTTCGACAAAGAGTTTCTCTCTTCCAATCGCATTGATTCACCAGTCACGCGCTACGATGATTCAAGGCATTCCCTGTACGTCGTCAAGAATCATTCCATTGATGCGCATCAGGACTTTTCGCCACTTCCGCAAAGCAAGGTCTACTCATCCAGTTATCCGGGCAGCACGTACACCACCCAGGAGCACAAACGCCATCATGGACAGCAGCTGGACTACACTGGCTCCCAGGATGATATATCTCAGGATAGCTATGAGCTGCTCGAGAAGTATGACATTGATTTCTTTAGCGGACGTCGCCGATCGGAGGATCATATGCGCTCCTGCTCACTGGACTCTGGTAACTATATACCCAGCGATGATGAGTCCGTCTCTGAGCAGCCCAAATATCGCTCAGCCATCGATGTCAAATCGAAATCAGCTGCTGATATTATGAATGAGATTTGGGATGCTGAAGATCCGCGCTATTTGCCACGCGAGAAGCTCTCTGTCAAATCGGATGGCAACTTTTACAAGAAAATTCAGGAGGCTCTGACGCGCACCTCCAGCCAGGAGAGTCAGAGCGAAATGTTTGAGACGAAAATTTCACGTAGCTCGGACTCGAGTAAGAAATCCCGTGACAGTCTATATCATACGGATAGCAAGAAATCGCGAGAAACAACCAAAAGCAAAACATCCGTGGCATCCAGTCAGGATTCCAAAGAGTCGCTTGTGGGCGATTGTTTTGGTCGCAATTACGAGATGCCCACGACCACTTGCAAGAAGGTCAAGCAGTTCAACAAGAAGGAACTCTACGAAAAGTTTGCACAATCAAGTCAGGAGTCCAAGAGTGATTACTACGATGCCGTGGAGCCAGTCGTCGAAACGGATGCTCTCTACACCCGGCCCAAGGTCAAGAGTCACGATTGTCTGCTGTCCGACACGCACAGTTCGACGGCCAACAGTTCGTTCTACGACAGCCGAGACACATATTCCACCTTTCCGAGCAACAAGACGCATAAGACCTCCAAGGTTCATTCGATCAGTTTGCAGAATGTGGAAATTGAACGTAATGCGAAGTCCTTTGGCAGTAAATCGCCGGAAACTGTATCGACCCCGGCATCTGGGATGCGCTGCATGGAGAAGGACATCCAAACGGGTGACTCGATCGATCAAACGGCACCCATCAAGAAGGGCAACTCACAGTCATGTAAAATCTCGGCATTTCGACGACGTTCGGATAGCGAGAATATCTTTAGCTTCGATCAAGATCGAATTGAGTGCATACAAAAGTACACCAAGCAATGGGAGGGTCAGCCCAAAGATGATAAGGCCAAGCAAAGTCCAGAGTATCCGCTAACTCCCGAACTCATCTCTGAATTTGAGAAGCAGCAGGCGCGTGTAGCGCATCAGAAAATCACACGCAAGGAGGAGCTAATGGCAAAGACCCACTTTGAGGAATACAATCCCATATTGGTGCCACTGAACTATACCCATGCCACTGTGGAGCGCACCAAGAGCGATCCCAACTCGTTGGCGAATCGCGCCCGCCTCGGCAACAATTCGCGTCGTCATGTGCTGATGCATCAGAAATCCATAGATCTAACGCCAGCCGATTCGAGTGATGAGGATTATATCTATAAGCAAATACCAAGCGCACCACCGCTGTGCAAGGCCCATGGTAACTTTGAAATACCCAAATGTTTCGATGGTGGCCAACAGCCAACCGCTCAGGTTGATTTACCCAAGACTGGCTTTGAGCTGCCAAAGAGTTTCTTTCGCGACTACGAGCGACGTTTCACCAAGGTCCTGAAAGAGGATATACCCTATGTGTTGCACAAGCGACATATTATGAATGGAACGGCGCCCTCACCGGGCGATAAAAAGCATAGCAAGCCCAAATCTCCAAAATCACCAAAATCTCCAAAGTCACCCAAATCGCCAAAGTCACCGAAATCACCCAAGGCAAGCGCTGTAATTGTGCCTGGACCGGCTGACTTTTTGCCAGACATACTGGATAGTCTGCTTCCGGCAGAGACTAAAGAGTTTCTCTTTACCCAAAACATTGATCTATCCAAGGTGGATCCGATAACACTCGAAATAGACAAAACAATACCAACCATACAGCTATCGTCGCCGAAGCGGGACATTACCAAGCAAATGGATGCATCGACGCTGGAGAAACTGAACAAGAAACTGAGTCAAATTGAGAGCGATTCGGCGACAAGTTCGCGAACCGAAAGCATGCAACAGCAACAGAAGCTGGAGCAAAAACAGATGGAGCTCATCCAGAGTCTGCGCAAGGAACTGCAGGCGAATGCGCGCAAGGCCAACAAGCCGAGGGTAATACCCAAAACAAAGCCATCGGGCAAGTCCAAGAAGGGTAAGACACGAATTACCTCATTCTCATCGGATGATGAGAGTCTGGACTCGGACGATGTCTTTGGTTCGGCCGAGGCCATACCGGATCGCCTGGAGTTCTCACCGCCGCAGTCACGGAAAGAGATCGAGCCCATCTTGCGCATCGAGCAAAGTCGCCTCATTTCGGCCGCCTGGGGTAGGGGACAGACAATGAGCTCCACTGAAATCGAGGGCTCACCGCCCCAGTGTCGCCGTCTGGCCGATCTCGAAAGTCGCTATCACACACAGAAGCTCGATCCACAGTATGCCAATGCGACGGAGTTGCGCCGCATATCGGAACGTTCGATATCGATACCTTCGTCAGAGGATGAGCCGCATCTGCCAACGCGACGCATGGACGAGTGCACCAATGACTATCAGCGCAATGAAAATATTCCATCTCCAATTTTCGAGCATGCCGAGTTCTTTCGCAGCAATGATGACATCTACGAGACTTGCCACGAGGAAAAGATCACCGGCTCCGATATTGATTACACGTTGAAGAAACAAACGGCCAAGTCGAAGGTCAAGCTCATTGAGGAGATCATCGATTCGTCAATAGTGATGCGCTCGAAGGGACACGCTCCCATCTTGTTTGCCCATGCCAGACTCAATCTGTCGGAGGGTTCGGTTTCACTGCAACGCCAGCATGCCACACAGCAGTCGCCGACAACGGAACGACGAACGAAGAGCTTGGATACGCCGGTTATATCCCTGCATCGTTTGCCACCGATGAACGCGTTCTCATCCAAAGACGACACCGTCGGCTTTGAGGAAGAAGGCGAAATTCTTGAGGAGAAATCGCTCGAGCAAGTGAATCAAACTGCACAGCAGGAGGATGATCTGGCAGATAGCATCCATTCCTGTGCCGGTTCAATTCCCACACAGAGCAGCTACAATGCAAATGGACGGGATTCACTGCTCAGCGCTGTGACCATTGACAGCGAGGAGCTCCAGTTGCTCAATCAGTTAAAATACATTGAGAAGATAGCGTTACAGGGTGTCAAGATCAAGGACAAACGAAAATCAAAGATGAAGCTGAAGAGTGGCGATCATTTGATATTGAATATACCAAAATATCGATTCACTGACTGGTCACCGTACAGTTCCGCAAACAGTTCACGCAAAACATCGCCCGGCGTTTCGAGGGCGAGCAGCATCGAGAGCACCGGCAAGGGTAAACTAAAGACATCGGAGCCGTACAAGGGCAAGCATATGTCGCGCAGCCGCCCGGAATCGAGACGCACCAGCGCCGATGACATCAAGGCTGGCAGAGATGGGCGTGGTAGCAAGAAGTCAAGTCCCAAGGAGCGTCCGCGCTCCATTGAAATGCGTCGCCTGAGCAAGGACAAGAGCAAGTCGCAGGAGGAAACCGAGGCGGACATTGCCAAACGCAAGGAGCGCCAACAAAAGCTGTACGAGTCAGCAATGAAACAAACAATAACAATGCTGAGTCCGGTTAAGGATACGCTACCCGCTTTTCCAGCGCCCGAGGATAAGATACTGGTTAAGACCGAGGGCGATAAGATAATCATTGAAACTGAATTCAAGTCCAAGGCGGAGGATCATGTGCTCATTGCGAAGGCACCGCGCAAACTGGACACTTCGCTGGTAAAATTCAGTCGCAGCTTTGACGAGGGTCGCAGTCCTGACAAACTGGATAAGGCCAATCGCAGTTTCGAGGATCGCAACAAATCGTTTGAGGACTCGGAGAAATCGGATATACCCGAGGACATGATGATTAAATCCCCAAAGAAAATCGCAAAAGCGCAAGAAATCAAACAGAAAATCGAGGGTAGCGTTGTCCACAAGAAAATCGATGGCAAATCGAGTAGCCTGGAAAAACCGGCTGAACATCATTATCTGGGCACAGATGTCAAGGCACGCAGTCTGGATGACAAGAAGAAGGCCGAAGAGAAGCCAACGGCAGTTGTGCGAAGTGCAATTGGAGATCGTCGGATGTTCGCCCATCAGTACAATGTCCACGAGGACATCGATATGCAGGCGGTGATCTCCGAGCGCCGTTCTCTGGAGATACTCAAGCGTTCGTTACCATCGGAGGATACGCGCGACAGTGAATGCACCCACAGTCGCAAGGCATCCACAGCGGACAGTCTCGACTCATTTGTGTCGGTGGATGACAGTCATTCGCCGGCGAGTAAGTCTCCGGTGCCGCTGGCGGAGGGTTATCCACATCGTGTGCCCACCATTGAATGCGAGGAGCCCTCAATCGAGGAGGATGACAACTCATCGGAGCGACGTCATCTCAAAGTCGATCGTCACGATGTCAATCGCCTGAGCTTGGATCGCAGTCGTAGCGATGAGACGGGCTCCTGGATAACTGTCGAGTGCGATGAGTTTATTGGCTCTGATACCTCCGATAATGAGCCGCGTACCTTGGAACCGGATCGCAATATACTGGAGACACAAGCCACATTGGAGGATGCCGTTCCATTGGAGTATTCCAACTGCGCCACACCCACATCCGATTTAAATATATTAGTTACGCCGCCCAATTCCAGTCCTATGATTGAAAAGTCCGTGCTCGAAACATTTGAGAAGTACACGTCAGAGAGCAAGAAGAAGTACAGCCTGGAGAAGCAGAGTGACAGATCAAAGAGTTCAGACTCCTGGACCAGCGGTGAGAAGGACACAAGTCCGCAACGACAGCAGGATTGGAGTTTGTCCGTGGGCAAGGAGAAGAGTTCAGTCGAAGAGGAGTCTAGTGTTAGCTGCTCCATAGCACGACCTTTGGGCATATCCCAAGATTTTGGCAATGAGGAAGCGAAGAAATGTCTGGAACTAAAACAGCGTATGCTCAAGTTGGATGTGGTGGCCAAAGATGGCGATGTCACGCCCACTGACTCCAATGAGCAGACACCAACCAACGAGCTAAAGATAATTGTGAAGAAGCCGACAACACCAACACTAGAGAAACAAAGTCCCATCGATTTGGGCAACAGCACCGAAAGCTATCTGGATCCCATTGAGGAACGCATTGCCAAAATACTGCAAAGAACGGAGGACAGTGAGTCTAGCTCGGGCGGCTCACGCAGACCGCCTAAAATCGAGAAACCAGCTCGGGCCAATGCTGGCAAAAAGTTATTGGTGGCCAAAGCAGAAACTGGGAAATCTGGCAGTGATCGCAGCTCGCAGGAATCCAGATCCAGTTTCGATTCGAAGGGATCGCTGAGCGTTGAGTCGCGCGGCTCCTTTGAGACGGAGAGCAGTTCGGGGTCGCTGGGTGCAGCTCAGCGACGCGGTGACTTGGCCCAAAAGGAGCAGCAGAGCACATGGAAAGCATTCCCCATCGAAAGTTCGAACAGTTCGAGCACAGATGACCCCTGGCATCATGTGGAAACCGATGGTGGATATGAGCGTTACGATGCACAGAATCCGTTGCGTGACTCCTCGGACAGTGACATCAAGGAGGTATCACCGGATGAGCAAAAGGAGAGTGACACCAGCTATCAGGACGATCTCAATGACTTTCCCACCACCTTTGGCTATCCGGCAATGACAAGTACACTCGGCGGCATTGGTGTGAATCCTACGGATATTATTGGCTACAATACGGGCTTTACTTTGGGTCGCACCCTATCGAGGATCTCGGAACGTAGCACTGCATCGGAGAAGTCCAGCATGGAGGATGACGTTAGCAAGGCGTCAACACATTCGGTTAGCATGCGAGATGAATCTGTCGGTTCAACGGATCATCAGCCCAGTCTCAGTTCGGACTCGCGTAGCAATACAAATCTTGCCTATATATCGGATGCAGATCGTCGCACCTCGGCAGAGATGCCGGAAATTCCATGCGATTCGGCAACGGCAGATCGTCTATCCAGTATTGGCAGTTGCCACGAACCGAAATCACCCACCTTGGTGACTGGTCGCTTTTCGGTCACACACGTCGATGAGCAGCAGCCCGAGGATAAGGAGCGTCACACCCTGATGTGTCTTTCGAATGCGGGCAGTCAGGATTCGGAGGATTGGCCGCTCCCAGAAATACCATTCGATCATGTGCCCGTGAAACCGCCAGAGACGATCTATGCCATGCCAGATCTGGACAAACCGGTGCCGAAATCCTTCTGCTGGAAGGCAAGCATGGCATTCCAGCAATCCCAAGATTCGATTGACTGGCCCTCACCGCCCTCCAGCACCATCGACGCACCCATTGTGGTCGAGAGCATTGAGACCTACTATGCCAGTGAGGCGCAGAGTGCCGACAAGGTCATGCTCGAGGAGGAGGCGGCGACCAGTGCAACAGGACCACCGGATGCTGCCAAGGTGCTTTCGTATGAGGATACCGCTTATCTAATGTCCGCCGCATTCGAGGATAATGATTTTGGTAGCGAACAATTGCAATTGGATACAGTTAGTTGCCTGAGCTCAACATTAAGTGCTGCATCCTGTTTATCCTCCTCGTTTAATGTCAGCTGCAGCACCTCATCCACACAGCCAACGGCGAAGGCAGCAGGAACTGGAGTGCGCAAGAGCTCCAAGAGCCCGGAGGTGATTGTGGCGCAACCCACACGCTCACCAGCACCACGCAGCCCCCTCTCCGAGGATGAGCTCTTCTCCAGCGATGATGTCTTCATGCCGGGCACCATCAAGGTGCAATTGTCGCCGGATGCCCAGTTGCGGAAATTGTCGCGCGGCTCAAACAATTCGGATACATCGATTGATGACATACTGTCGGGTAGCACGTATCTGGAAGATCAGACAACGGTGCGTCGCAACTATGAGGCACGCTTGAGCAGTGGCGGTGGCAGCTGCAAGAAGTGCAGCCATTCCAGTCACTCCGAGGAGGAGACCAGCTCCATTGGCACCGATCTCGATGGCACCGTGCGCATGGGATTGCAGCAAAAGAAATGTACGCACAGCTCCCACTCCGAGGACACCTCGATTGGTCTGAGCATCTCCGAATGGTCGACGGGCACGAATACGGTACGTCAATATGCCAATCTGTCCGGCTCGGACAGTCTGTCGGCAGTCTCAACGCATTCGTGTGCCAAAAGCGAGAAATCCAATCACACCAAATCGAGCATTAGCTCGATTAACAAATCGGCCGAGAGCCTCAACGAGCAGAGTGGCAGCTATTCGCACAAGTTTAGCGGCGATAATGGCTCCTCCGATGGACTGCGCTACGACATGTTGTCCAATTCAGAAACGGATAAGTTGAGTGAGGCCACCTCGGCGACGCGTAGCGATGATACGACCTTAACCCTTACGGAAATGGCGCACACCATCAGCGAGTGGTCGACGTCGAGCAGTCGCACCCTGGTCGGTGCTGGGGTTGTGCCCGGCGAGTATTTGCCGCTGAAACAGACACGCGTGCAGCCCAGTCTCAGCTCGCCCAGCGAGGAGAAGCGCTGCTCTCTGCCCCAAATCCATCGACGCAGTGGCAGCAATGGCAATCCGACGCGCACCGCGCAACCAACAGATCACCAACAGCTTGTTGATCAGCCCGTGGAGACAAATGCGGCCGCACGCAAACGTCGCTCACTGGAAATGATGTCGAAACTGTATCAGAGCCAGGAGATCTGTTCCGAGTCAGAATCACCGTTTGTGGAGCGTCTATATGCGCACACTGAGAAACTGACTGAACGTTATCAGAGCCAGGAGTTTGTGCCGCTGCATACGCCCGCACCCGGCAGCCACCAGACCACCACCCAAATCCAGACGCAACAATCACAGCAATCGCAGCGTCAAAAGTCACGAGCACCACAACCACCCACAAAGCCCAAGCCGGCGGTGACGCGACCCATAATGCAGGCATTGCTCAACAAGATGAAGCAGCCGGGACTGGCGGAGCAGGCAGCTGCTGCTGCCGAGGCAGAGGAGGCGGCAGCAACAGCTGCAGCAGCTGCTCAGGTAAAGAGGACACCGCCGCCCGTGCCCAGTGTGCCGCCGATTGTGACGCCCAGCGATCTGCCTGGCAATGTGGGTGCACCACCACCCAAACCACTGGCCAAGCATCACAGCTACGACGATAAGACGCTGTCCAAGACGCAGATACGTGAATTTAAGACCACAAGCAAACAGTTGCGGCAATCGAGCTCATTCCACGAGCACATGCTGAGCAAATCGCAGCAATCCTCTCAGGAGCTGCCCATGCGCATCGATGAGGAACGTGATCCGCATTCCACCTCATCGGCCACCAATACGACAACCACAACAAATACCCTAAATAGCGAGAGCACCGAACCCAATTCCCCCCAAATGCCGCAACGTGCCGATAAATTGATACGCTGCTCACCCTACTATTCGAGCAGTCTGAGCTCGGAGTCGCCACCGAATCAACTGGTGCAGAAGCCGCCGCGGAAGAGCACAGCCAGCAGTCAGCTGACAGCAGTAGCTGTGGCCACAGCCTTAAAGAGTCCACCCAGTGGCAATGATACGGACAGCTCGCTGGATGTCCGTGGCGGTGGTCAGGATGCTGCCAAGCAGCTGCGCAGTCGTGGCTATCGCAAGAAGCGACAGATGCCCGTCAAGCGGATGCGTGCCAATCTCAATGCTGCTGCATTGCTGGAGCAGGCGGAGAGCAGTGAGTGCTCCGAGGGTTATATGCCCGAAATGGATTCGGGCAGTTCGGAGTATTCGTATCAGCGTGATGAGCAGTATCTCGAGTTCGATGAGGAACTGGAGCGTGAGCAAACCGATGACTATGAGGATTATCCGCAGTACAGTGGCGCCACCAGCAGCAGCAAGTTCGAGAGTCTGGACATGAGCGAAAATGTGGATGAAATGGGCTTTCCACGCTACGATCGCTTGGGTCACATCACCAAGCCCATGTATCAGGCCATGTCCTCTGATAGACCAGCGCCAGCTAATCATCCCATGCCGCCGGCTAGTGGTCAGCCTATTAAGCCAGCGCGCACCAAGAAGCGACAGCTTAAGCGCGAGGATTCGCTGGGGCCCAGCACCTCGAGTGCTGCAGTGCATCTGCATCAGCAGCAACAGCAGCCGTATCATGGACGCAGCTACTGCAATCCCGAGGAGAGCGAGTACGAGTCTCGCGGCGGTGGGCTCTCCGATGATTTGGCCAACTCGAGCGAGGATAGCGGTGCCGGCGCCATGGGCACCATACGACGTGGCGCCACTCGCTCAACGATCTCAACGGAGGCGTCCAGACAGCAACAGCAACATCAGCAGCAGCAGCTGCCCTATCCGGACTTTCTCTCGGACTACGAGACGGAACCCATCGAGTACGAGCGTTATGCGTGTGGTTTGGACATCCGGGTTGATCCGCCACCAAAATTCCATGACTCGGATGATCTCAGTGATCGTTAATGCAGTCGAAGTAATAAAAGCAGCAGCACCAGCATTTTCCCATTTCTTCAGTTGCCTTGGAAATTTTTAGAATCAACTCTACGACATTTTTTACACACAATCCAAGTATATAACTTATTTATAATTGAGACTGATTTACGACAAACCTAAAATGAAAATACCAAAAAAAAAAAACGTATATATATATATATATATCCTACAATCCAAAAAAAGAAGAAGGATTATTGCTGCTAAAGAAAAAACTACCCGGAAATGAAGGAAGTTATAACATTCATTATATAACCCAAAAAAAAGAGGCGTTCAACAAAATCAAACTTACTAAAATTTTAATCAAGAAAAATTCAAATAGATGAAATTGAATAATCGAGATTGTCAGTGGACGAACATGGTTACCATAGTTGGAGTACCCTCCTTATATAGAGTATTTATACATACATACATATATATATATATATATATAAAATGTTATCGAAGCTGCAGCTCGACACAAAAGAAAACAAACAAGCAAGCGAGTTGGCAAAATTTTAATGCACTGTTTAATCATCGAATAATACCAAATATTTAATTGTTATTTAGCTAATATAATGAACAAAAGTCAGATTGAGAAAACGTTTTACGATTAAAGTTGTAAACAATTATATTAATTATGGATTGAGACAAGTATTTTAATTACCTATGATTAGTACTCGATCAGTATTATTGTATTACCTATGCTATAAGTTCCAGTTAAACAATCAACGCTTCAAATTACATGTATAAGTCGAGTTATCTGAGTTATCAGCAATGCCAAAAACAAACAAAAATCAAAAGTATTAACTTGTTCCAAAATATGGAAGCACTCACAGTATTCAATAATGATCTATATCTGGGACAACTTAAGATCTCTTACGACACTGTTTGGTCTTTACGTAAAATGAAAGCATTTATTTCATTCGACAAGAAAAAAAAAAGAATTAAAGTCAATCTTGAAACTTTTTTATTCAATATATATACATATATATATATATGTCTTAATTATATATATATATTTTATATAGTTCATGTGCTATATAAGTTTTGAATTTTATGGCAACGTTTTAATAAGCAATGGATTAAACCATTAGTTCTTATTCGAATATCTTCACCAAAAACAAGTTGTATTAGCTTTAGTTCTAGTACATAAATGTGCCAAAACAAGAACGAAAAAATCTCTAAAAATACAACAACCAAAATAAATAATAATAATTAATAATATTAGATGCCAAAGCGAAGCGTATTATATTTGAAATCTATCGTAGTCAATCGAAACCCTGTTAAGTTTTGAAAACCTCACATAATAATAAGATGAAGGAATAAATCGTTAGGAAATTGTTAGGAAAGTTAAGAGGAGCTCGGATATGTTATGGGTGTCAATGCGGTTGTTTAGAAACGCACCCAACGTACAATAAAGTCAAATATTTATCGGATCAAAAGTATTTAAATCAAAAAATCAAAAGTCAACCACTTCTATTGGCATATACATATTATACTGTGTTTAGGTTTAGTGAATTGAATTAAAACCTACATAATTCGGATTGTTTGTTGTCTGTGTGCGCTAGTTGATTTTTGAGATTGAGTATTACAGATTGGATATTTGATATTTGATATCGTTTTTACCTGTTCTTTAGTTAGTTAGTTTAGGCAAATGTTTTCGAATGAATCATACAGTTTTCTACAATGTTTTTGTAATCCATTTTCTGTTACCCGATGGAGACAATTATTGCCAACTTCCAATTTACGAAAAGACTAGCAAATAATTTATCCAACATAAAAAGTAAAACAAATAATTCCTTCGAGTGCAAATGAAATGTTTATTTAGAGTTAAATTATATTTAAATATTGAAAACAAATACAATCTTAGCTGAATTTTAGCCATAAGTATAATGAAAAGAAAACAACTCGTTCCCCACGCTTTCTAATACCACACACACACACACACACACACACACACATTTAATTTAGACAATTTTTAACAACAATTTATTGAACGGAAAAAGTTTGAATTAATACACAAAAAGCAATCTATACACGATGCAAGCGATTAAAAACAACATAAATTAATTATATAGAAAGATAAATAAAATAAAAATAAAAACTTCATTAATCAAAATAAAGACACAGTTTTTAATTAAACTTAGAATTATTATTCGCTTATTAGTTAATTGCAATTATTTTAAATCAATAATTCTTTTATAAATATTCTATGTATTAATTAATTTTACTACTTTACTTTTACATGCATGCCATTCTTAATTATTATTGTTTTTTTATTTTTCTAATTTTTGCTTTACATTTTTCTTTTCATTTGCGGTTGCTTGGGGCATTGCAGATGTGTACCACGGCATCAATGGCAACATGTCGCTGGATAGACGCGGTGAAATTGGCACGCCCCCGAATCGTTACGATCTCACGCTGGGCTCGGACAAATCCTCATCGCTGTCGCGCTCCGAGGCGGGCACCTACGACGTCATCCAGGCAGAGATACAGCATGCCAAGCGGCAGGAGCTGGCCACTGGCGTCGCCACCGCCCACAATGGCCACAACGGCAATGGAGGACTGCCCACTTCGAATAGCCATAGCCAAAACCATAGCCATAGCCATGACATCGAGGTCGAGGTGAAGAAACGCAAATGGCCCACCGAGCCGAGCTATTTCCTTGCCAAGGAGCTGCTAATGACTGAGCGCACCTACAAAAAGGATCTGGATGTGCTGAACAGCTCGTGGCGGCAGGTGCTCAGCCTCGAGGATGTGGAACAGCTGCAGCCGCTGTTCGAGCTGCTCGACTCGCTTGCCCAACATCACAATTTCTTTCTGCGCGACATTGAGCATCGCATGGTGATGTGGGAGGGGCGCGGCAATCACGACTCCCATCGCATTGGCGACGTCATGATGAAGCATATGGGCGCATTGCCCATTTACGATGAGTATGTGCAGACGCATCAGGATATACTGCACTGCATGAACGACATGTACGAGTCGGATAATCGCTTTCAGCAGCTGTACAAGGACTTTGAACAGCAGAAGATATGTTATCTGCCCATTGGTGAGCTGCTACTGAAGCCACTGAATCGCCTGCTGCACTATCAGCTGTTGTTGGAGCGCCTCTGCGACTATTATGCCGAGGAGCACATCGATTATGCCGACTGTCAGGCCGTCTATCATCTGCTCATTCGCACCACCAAACAGATACGCATCCAGCTTCCCGATTCCGCCAACTTTGTTGAGCTCTGCGAGCTACAGCGCGACATTAGCTTCGAGCAGCTGGTGCAGCCCCACCGCCGTCTCATACGCCAGGGCTGCCTGCTGAAGCACTCGAAGCGTGGCCTACAGCAGCGCATGTTCTTCCTTTTCTCGGATATACTACTCTATGGCTCCAAGTCGCCGGTCGATCAAAGTTTCCGCATACTCGGCCATGTGCCGGTCCGTTCGCTGCTTACGGAGAATGCCGAGCACAATACGTTCTCCATATTTGGCGGCCAGTGTGCCATAACGGTGAGTGCTGGCACCACCGCAGAGAAGACTCTGTGGCTAGCTGAGCTCTCCAAGGCAGCGGCCGACATCAAGAACAGACCACCAACCATGCAGCTGCAGCTGACCACACTCAAAAATTGCAGTGAGTATCTCAAATGGGTTTGCTTTGGCCCACATTCATTGTATAATAGAAATAAGATCTCGAGAATCGAAGCGAAGCCTTCACAATTCTTATGTAATAATCTACTGCTCTCACATGCGACTAATTTATCATAATTTAGAATTTTATTTAAAATTTCTTCTCTTGTTTCTCTGACAGCGATTTGCATAAATTACTTGAAATTATTTTTTGATTTCTCGTTTATTAAGTTGACCTGCTAAAAGTCGCAAAGTTGAAGCCAATTTCAACAAATGGCTGTCAGTGAAACATTTATTTGTCTTTTTATTATACTTATCAATTTATCTGTCTATCTAACCATCTAACTCTTTTATCATAATGACTGGCAAGAAAAGCACGCTGCAAAGCCTCGTAAGAAAGCAAATCCCCTCCTATCAAGCTCCACTATTTGAAATTGCAAATGCCAACCTAACTTTAACCATGTGTATTTTTTTGTTTTTCGCACAGGCTCCTCGGAGGAGGGCCTCGACATGATCGGTTTGAGCAACGGCACAAACAGCCTGAACAGCAGCACTGGCGTCGGGGGTCCGTTGACGCCGCAGCAGTTGCAGATGCAGCAGCAGAACCGGACACAACCGTCGCGCAGCAACACCGCTCTGCACGTTTGCTGGCATCGTGGCGCCACCGTTGGGCTGGGCGATCATCTCATTGCGGCAGAGCATCAGCTGTCCGGCTATCTGCTGCGTAAATTCAAGAACAGCTCCGGCTGGCAGAAGCTATGGGTGGTATTCACGTCGTTCTGTTTGTATTTCTACAAGAGCTATCAGGATGAGTTTGCATTGGCCAGTCTGCCGCTGCTGGGCTATACGGTGGGTCCGCCCGGCCATCAGGATGCGGTCCAAAAGGAGTTCGTCTTTAAGCTATCTTTCAAGAATCACGTGTACTTCTTCAGAGCGGAGAGCGCCCATACTTACAACAGGCAAGTTTGAAATTGATATTGATAATTATATATATTAATGCTTTTATCTCCTGCAGGTGGTTAGAAGTGCTGCGCAGCACCACCCAAACACAGGACTTTAAGAACGTAAACAGTCATGCGTCCAGCAATTAGTTCAGTTAACCCCAAACTGTAAAAACAATATCCACCCGAAGCATACAGAGAAAAATATATATATAATCCTTGTGCAATTCCATGGAGCAGCGCAGTTTCTGTCAAGCTGAACCTGAAGCCCACATAGAAATATGCTCTAGTATTCTAATTCTATTTTTTATATATAATGTATACACAACAATTCCCTTTTTATATACTCGACTCTAATTAACTTCACACTTATACACGGCGTATTTTTACGCAAAAGTCTAGCTTCTAAGGCCACATTTCCATGTAAATAACTTCTCGTATTTTATGTTGATCTTCGTTTTATTCTATGTGTTGGTCCATAATTTTGTACTCCATACAATTCTATGTATTTTTATGGGGTTTTATTATTATTGTGTATTCAAGTATTTTTTAATCATCTTGTGTGTCAAAGTATAATTTAAAATATTAACCCATTAAAATTGAATGTGACGAGTGTAATAAATAAATAAATAAAAACTATATATATATGTATATATATATATATATATGCATGGGATCCGATGTTGCCTTACGACACTTTGCGTCGCATTTTTTTATTGTGCTTTACTCAAATAATTGTCATACGAGTAAAAAACATTAAATTTTCTTTAAAATATTTAATAAACACTCAGCTTAAGTCATTAACTTTAATAGAATTTTAACAATTTAATAAAAATTTGAACAACAAAATAAAATTCTGTTTAACTTACAAACAAATCTCATTGAAATACTTTAAATAAATACTGAACAATTAAGAATACTGGAGTCGGTTGAAAGCGCTACCCGATACCGTGAACCCAGTTGCTAAATATATTCTTCTAGTTTTATACTTTATATGTATGTGTGCACGGATGGATACACGCAACCGAAGATTTTGGGATGCTAAACAATACCACTTAGCAGACAATAATGTACTGTCTGCTTATCGATTATTATTATTATTTTTATGCAAACAGAAAATACTTTGAACTGCTGATCAATAAGAGTATATATTTTCGACCATAACTTGCTGTTTCCTATCCGACCTTAAAATTTGTCCAGCTAATCAAAAGTATGTCAGTGTATATTATATATAAATTATCAGGCTCCGTCTAGCTCTTAAGGTCGGCAGTTAACCCTAATAAAAATACATGGGGTCAGAGATGCTACGCTCTACCTATAACATAGACAAAAAAGATTAAAGTTTCATACAAAGCAGTGCCAAAGCAGTTCGATTTATAATTCGTTAAGAATCCAGCGGCTTAATTTCGATTACGATAAAGATTGTCAAATCCTTCAAAATGCAAAAAGAACAAATCTGATATTTACTCAAATTAAATAATATATTTGTTCACCCGATTATCTTATCAATGAATTGATGCCATAATAAAAAGTGTTAATTGATATCATTGTCTATTTGTCTGGGAAAACGCAGGTCATTCAATGACGATAACATCCAAAGCTTGTTATTAAAGCACAATATGGCTCAGATATTTGAGAGAGCGAAAGCTTCTTATGAAAACACAGAATGCAAATGTGCTTGTCGAAGGGAGAGAGCGAGCGCAACAGTTGTTTTCACAGTCAGTTCACATAAAAGGCGAAAACCCGTCAGCTGTGTTTTAGAACGTGCTCGACGACCGGAGAGTGAACAGCTGTGATTGATGTACGGTGGCCAGACAAATATATAAAAAAAACTATTTACAATTATCTTATCTATATATTTCACTGTGTAAAGTAATTAATTTATATATGAAAATCAAGAGTGCACGTTTTTATGGAGTCCTTAAGATAAACGAATAATATTAAACAAGTATGTCATAGCGGCAGCATCTCCAGGCGACAGTGGAATATTTTGTATTAGTAAAGAGCAAATTCTGCAGAATTGTGCACAAGCCGCACATATTGTGTGCTGAGAATATCATAAACAAATTAAAAACTACATGTGCACCCATATGCATCTCTCAGAGCGAATAATTGAATGTGTGATTTATTGTAACTGAACACTTAAATGTGTGTGTTTCTGCTGTGAGTAAATAAATAAGAAAGGAATATGCAATCAGTAAAGGCCGACGAGCTACCCGAAAATCCACGGGAGCTGAGTAACCCATTTTCCGAACTTATGCTGTGGTAAGTTTTATATCGTTCTTGGTAATTTTTATTTTGTCGGTATTGAATATCTAACTGACAATAGTGACGAGACATTTTTTTTATTACACTGAATATCGTTTAATAAGTAATATAATTACGTGCGCGAATTACTTGAATATATCTAGTTATCTTATCTTTCAGATTGTTAAAAATAATAACGTTATGCTTGTATTATAAAAATATGGAGTCCAATAGAAAACATCCATAAAACATACATGTAAATTTTCATTTAACGTCAAACTTCAGATAACGCTATCTAGATTTATATATTTAGATAAATATATATTTATATATATACATGTATATTGATTTGCAACTCACTTATTTTTATAAGTTGGCACATATTTTGAATTTGGCGCATTTCTTATCTACTTAATAAATATTCTGCAGACACATTTCGTATAACTTTCGTCACTAAGCAGGCAACGCATAAGGCTTAGTTTAATTTTCATTTATATATGTTTATTTATTATTGACTCTATAAAGCCTTAATTTTATCTTTATTTCGACATGATGTATTTCGAAATCACAAAGCTTTACCTTTCCGGTATTGTTCAAGGGCCGCAAGAAGACGTTGGAGCAACCAGATCTATACCGACCACTGAAAGAGCACAAAGCTGGTGAGTAACGCTGAAAGATAATTAGTTTATATATGATCAACAATGACATGCAACTTATCTTAATATTATGGTTGTAATTGTGGTGAAATGTTTTGAATTTTAGAGCTCAACTGTATTTTTAGTGCATGGATCATAGTCATACAAACATAATTTGGTGCTTATGTGCTTATGTTATTATCCACAGATATACTTGGAGATCGCCTGTGCGCTGCCTGGGATGCGGAAGTTGTTCAGAGATCAGCACAAAACAAGTCACCTCGCTTGGGGCGCGTTGTGCTACGCGTGTTTGGATGGCATCTATTTATCACTGGAATGGTGCTGGGGGTCAGAGAATTTATAGTAAAGTAAGTTGAACATAATGCAATCTCTTGGTTAATTTTAATAATCAAAAACATTTATTTTTCAGGTTAACCCAGCCCATATTCCTCTATGGTATTATGTCCTACTTTTCAGGCGAGGATCCTGACCCACTTAAGGCGCAGCTATATGCGGGGGGTCTGATGATTGCCTCGGTGCTCTCGGTCGTTACTGGACATCCGTTTATCTTGGGTCTGTTGCATCTGGGTATGAAGATCCGGATTGCTCTTTGCAGCCTTGTTTACCGAAAGGCGCTACGTTTGAGTCATACAGCTCTGGGAGATACATCAATCGGTCAGGTGGTGAATCTGCTGTCAAATGATGTGGGTCGCTTTGATGTGATCCTTATTAATGTACACTTCATATGGTTAGCCCCGTTGGAGCTGATCGTTGTCACCTTCCTTATGTATCAAAAGGTAAAAATAATGCATTGGCATTTATTCAGAATGATCTCCAAGTGTCGCTTTTAGATTGAACTCGCCGCCTTCTTTGGCGTCGCATTGATGTTTCTCTTTCTGCCCCTCCAAGCCTACCTGGCGAAGAAGACATCTGTCCTCCGGCTGCTTACCGCTCTGCGCACAGACGAACGTGTGCGAATGATGAACGAACTCATCTCTGGCATCCAAGTGATCAAGATGTATGCTTGGGAGAAGCCCGTCGGCAAACTCGTGGAGCTAATGCGCGTCAAGGAGATGATAAGCATTAAGAATATCAACTATATTCGTGGCTTCCTAATTGCCTTTGGCATGTGCTTATCTCGCGCCTTCACCTTTGTCAGTCTGATGGGCTTCGTGCTGCTGGGCAACGTATTGACTGCCGGAGCGGCATTCTTTATCACCGCCTACTACAATTTGCTGCAGCGCGCCGTCACCAATTTTTTTCCGCTCAGCATTTCGCAATTGGCAGAGATTACCGTATCCATCAAGCGTCTGCAGACTTTTATGCTTCGTGAGGAGACCCAAGTGCAAGACAAATCAAATGCAATTACTGCACCTGCCTTCGCCAACGAAAATAATGATAAGGAAAATATTGGCCTGATCGACAATGGCGATGGGCATTTTGCCAAGAACAATAGCAATGAGGAAACTCTCGTGGAATTCAACGATTTTCATGCCAAATGGGACCCAGAAGCAACAGAGAACACTCTGGACAATATCAATTTGAAATTGGGTCGTCAACAGCTGGTGGCTGTGATTGGGCCCGTCGGTGCAAGTAAGTCCAGCCTGATACAATCCATTCTCGGCGAACTGCCCGCGCAAAAGGGAAGCCTCAAAGTCAATGGCAAATTCTCGTATGCCTCTCAGGAGCCGTGGCTCTTCACGGGAACTGTGCGGGAAAATATCGTCTTTGGATTAACTATGGACAAGCGACGCTATAGCACAGTGGTGAAGAAGTGTGCCCTTGAACGTGACTTTGAGCTATTTCCCCAAGGTGATAAGACGATTGTGGGCGAGCGAGGAGCTTCGCTCTCTGGTGGACAGAAGGCGCGCATCAGTCTGGCAAGGGCTGTGTATCGTCGGGCGGACATTTACCTGTTGGATGATCCTCTTAGCGCAGTGGACACTCATGTGGGTCGTCACTTGTTCGATCAGTGCATGAGAGGGTATTTGAAGAGCGAACTGGTCATCCTGGTCACACATCAGCTGCAGTTTTTAGAGCACGCTGATCAGATTGTCATAATGGACAAAGGTAAAATAACAGCAATGGGCACCTACGCCACGATGCAGCAGAGTGGCTTGGACTTTGCCAAACTGCTGCCCGACTCAAACAAGCCCCATGTAGAGGAGTTGGAGATCCCAAAGAGTAATGCTGACGATCAAACGAGTTTGTCCTCAAAAATCAGTCGTCAGGTTTCGCGCACTGCTAGCTTCGGATCGATTACCTCGCTTGCCAATTCCACTATCATGGATACGGTCATCGTTCCACAGGAGACGCGCGTTGAGGGCAAGATCAGCCTGGGCCTCTACAAGGAATACTTTTCAGCGGGCAGCGGTTGGTTCTTGGTATCTTTTATGGTACTCCTATGCGTTGGCACACAAGTGGTAGTCTCTGCAGCGGACTTGTTTCTCTCCTACTGGTAAGTGAAACCTATTCACTACTCTTTTATGTATACGTCTTCTTCTATATAACCTATATCTTCTTCGCATCAGGGTTAACAAGAACCAGAACAGCAGTGATCATTACGATCCCATCGATATGTATTACTTCACAGCACTTAATGTGATTGCAATTATTCTCAGCGTAATGCGTCCAATAGTCTTCTTTGCGATGGCCAGGCGCAGTTCCGTACAGCTGCACAATGCCATGTTCCGCGGCATCACCAGAGCAGCAATGTACTTCTTCAATACGAATCCCTCGGGTCGCATATTGAATCGCTTCTCAAAGGATCTTGGTCAACTGGATGAAGTTCTGCCAACAATTATGCTGGACGTGGTGCAAATCTTTCTCACATTGGCTGGTGTCGTTGTTGTCATCTGCATTACGAATCCTTATTATATAATCCTGACTTTTGCGCTGGGCATCGTATTCTATTATATTCGAGAGTTTTATCTGAAGACCTCGAGAGATGTGAAACGTCTGGAGGCAGTTGCCAGATCTCCGATATATTCCCATCTCGGCTTAACACTTAATGGACTAACCACAATTAGAGCCCTAGGTGCGCAGAAGGCTCTCATGGCTGAATTTGATAATCTACAGGACCTGCACAGCTCCGGCTATTATACTTTTCTGAGCACGAGTCGAGCCTTCGGCTACTATATCGACTTCTTCTGCGCGCTGTACATTATCATCATTGTACTTAATTTCTTCATTAATCCGCCCTCGAATCCTGGTGAGGTTGGCCTGGCCATTACCCAGGCTATGAGCCTGGCGGGTATGGTGCAGTATGGAATGACACAATCCGCTGAATTGGACACCACGATGACTGCAGTTGAACGCATCCTGGAATATGATGAGATCGAGCCAGAGGGTGATTATGAATCGAAAGCAGACAAGAAACCGCCAATAACATGGCCAGAGGAGGGCAAAATTGTAGCCGATGATCTCAGTTTACGATATTTCCCCGATCCACAGTCCAAGTATGTGCTCAAGTCGCTCAACTTCGAGATCAAGCCCATGGAAAAGGTGGGCATTGTGGGTCGCACTGGTGCTGGCAAATCCTCGCTTATTAACGCCCTCTTCCGCCTATCCTATAATGATGGCTCCATCATCATTGACAGCCGCGACACAAACGAACTAGGACTACACGATCTGCGTAGCAAAATCTCTATTATACCTCAGGAACCAGTGCTTTTTACTGGAAGTATGCGCTACAATCTCGATCCCTTCGAGGAGTACAGCGATGCCAAGCTTTGGGATGCTCTCGAGGAGGTCAAGTTAAAGCCCGTCATCAGTGATCTTCCGAGTGGACTCCAGAGTAGAATCTCCGAGGGAGGCACCAACTTCAGTGTGGGTCAGAGGCAGCTGGTGTGCTTGGCACGAGCTATTCTTCGCGAGAATCGTATTCTAGTGATGGACGAGGCCACAGCCAATGTAGATCCACAGACAGATGCCCTCATTCAGATGACGATTCGAAATAAATTCAAGGAGTGCACAGTTTTGACAATAGCCCATCGCTTAAACACGATTATGGACTCGGACAAGGTGATAGTCATGGATGCTGGCCAGATGGTGGAGTTCGGATCACCCTACGAACTCCTTACTCAGTGTGACTCGAAGATCTTCCATAGTATGGTCAAGGGGACTGGTCAAAATAGCTTCGATAGTCTGCTAAAAGTAGCAGAAAAGGTGGGTATTATTATAAGGATAACTGAATAACATATAATAATCCAATATTTTGTTTTTTACAGGCCCATTTGGAATCACAGAAGCAAAAAACTGTATGACAATTATACTTGGTTGTCCACGAGAACAAAAGAAAGTACTTAAAGTATTGTCAATTGGTTGTCTATAAATTAATTACAATAAATCTCAGAGAACTTTAATTTATCAGTGTATCCATAAATATATGCAATAAATTGAAAAAAAAAATACACATCAACTTTAATTATACTGAAATGTTCATAACATTTAATTGGAATAAACAGGTTTAAGCGAGACTCTGCCGAGGGAAGTGTAGAGTACTCTTCCAACGAAGCATGTGCAGCATGGTCAATGGGATGGCGCTAAGGAAGTGTTTAGGTAGCCACGAGAATATAGCCAGCAGCATGGGTAATGTGTACATACTCCACGGGTGTCAACGACTTATCCGGCTTGTCCTCATCGTCATCTATGTCTACAGCCGACAACTGCTTATAGTCCTCATGCAGCTGCACACCTAGCAAATACTCCGAGCAGTTGTATTAAGATGGACTCGTAGGAGAGACTCATCATTGTGTTTATGCTGCTCAGATTGAAAAGGATCAGTTGCACACAATGTTTGGGCGATGCGTATGGAAATGAAGGCATAGCCCAGATAAATCCATTCAATTCAAAGCTTACTTTAATGGGAGAAAAGAAAAAAAAATTTGAAATTTCTACATTTGACAACTGACCAAAAAAAAATCAAAGTAAAAATGTGTACTTTCGGTTACGGATATGCACTGATTGTGCAACTGCTGCTGCTGTGCTCCGTCTACGTCATCTACTTTCAGTCGACGCTCATGTCCGGCCTGGAGCCGCAACAGACTTTATTGAAGCAACCACCAGCCAATCGCCTTGTTGTTTTTCTTACTCACGGCCTGAGCGCCAAGACATTCTTTGGTCATCGTTGCCGCAATGTGCCGGAACTACGCAAGATCTTCCTACAGCAGGGACAGGTGGGCATTAGCCATGCGCCAGCAGTCACCACATGCAGATCTGCGCAAGTGACTATTTTCTCTGGTTACTGTGAAGATGCCCTGGCTCCTGTGCTCGGCGGTGCCTTCGACACAATATTTAATCGAAGCACGTGCAGCTATGCCTGGGCCTCCGCCGAGTTGGTGCAACACTTTCCGGCTATCTATAATGTGAAAACGCTTCCCAACGAAATCTCAAGCTTGACTGAAGACTCCTATAAGCTGGATGAGTGGTCGTTTAAAGCAGTCGTTAATTTCCTTGGCAGCGAGGCGCCACAGCTGCAGCAACTTAAGGGTCTGGTGTTTATTATCCAGCTGCTGGGCCTGCAAGTGTCAAGTGGAATTAAAATGTTTCATGAGAACCTCAATTTCACTCAACGAGGCATTTGGACAACATACGAACGTTTCTTGCAAGCCTTTCCGGATCGACGTACAGCATTTTTGCTAATCTCTCATCATGGCAGGCCAGAGTGGGGTAAGTTAAAGAACTTCGACTGACTGCATCCACTTTGGCTATTCTTCTTTTTAGGCTTTCCCACTAGCAACAGCAAACTGGAGCTGGAAACTCCTTTCTTGCTTTGGGGCGCTGGCGTCTCCAACACCAATTCCCATCCTGGACGCACATTTGTGGCTAATGACCAGAAGCAGCGCCTACCGCTGCACGTTTTGGAACCCATCCAGTTGGCACCGCTGATGAGCGGCTTGTTGGGTCTGCCGCCGCCTGTTAACAATCGTGGACAACTACCTGCGGATCTAATAAACATCAGCAGTCACGAGGCCCATGCCATGTACACCAATGCGCTGCAGTTGCTCGAACAGGCGTTAGAGGCGCGGCGGCATCATCAGCGTGGATTCTTAAACAATTGGATTCCCAACTATTGTATGAATTGCGAAAAACTGGATGAGTTCATCTCCACTGGGAATTTATTGTGGCATCAGCGGCGCTTTCTCTCGCTTAAGGAATACTGTGAAGACGTTATGCCCTTGTTGCTGCAGTGCATCAAGTACTATGAACATTATTATCGCCGTATCCTGCTTCTGGCCAGTGCTTTTTCTTACCTTGGCTGGCTGCATCAGTTGCGCTGTTTTTCTGGCCAAGCAGACAGGACTAGTAGCACACAGTTGCTGGCGGCCAAGTCGCTGTTGCGTCTCTTAATTCTTGTGATTTTCGCTTTCGTGCTGCTACAGCGTGTTTCCTGGTTAAATAGTGGACTTCTGTTGCTACCCGGACTCATTTGGACGATGGCTCTTGAGGCGCACAGGGAGAGCACCAATATCATGACCTGTCGCCAACTAATGAGGCCCATTGTGTTGTCCTTATGCTGCATTGCTGGCTTCTTTGACCGCCGCTACATCTCCTGCTGCTATGTGGGATTCACCTGCTACAACAATCGCTGCATCTTTGTTCAGCGGCGTTCGCTGAACTTCTACATTTGGCTACTGTTCGTCTGCTGCTTGGCATTGGTTTGCTGGCTGCCATGCTCACTGGGCTATTGGCAGCGTAGTCTGCTCCTAGGCAGCCTAATCCTTACACTTGTGAGTCCTTTTGTATGTCGTACGCTGCACTTGGCCTGTGCCACGCACAGACACAGTTTGCTGTGCAATGGATTCGTTCTGATTTTAGCTGGGGTGCATTTGCTGTACAGTTTGCAGCCTTGGATGATGCTTCTGATTGCTCGGGCGTATTTGGGCTATGTGTTCTATCCGCGCTCTCGACAGCAAGCACTGGAGCTCATTATTTACAATCTGTGCACGCTGTACGCGATGCTGTGCACATCCTTCGAGTCGTTGGTCATACAACTCCTGGCGATGGAACTCCAACTGGCGCTGCGCCTAAGGCAGGAGAATAAAAAGGAGATAAATCAAAAGCAAACCATGGCCATGTACATATTGATTTACAGCATGTACACCTTCTTTGTGATTGGCGATATTGCATCTGTGTATAGATTTCGTTATTACATGAGATTTACGTGCTTTGGATACTATTCAATGCTAATCAATGGGTTACTTATTGCATTGAAACTGCTGTTGCCGGTTCTCCTGCTGCTGTGCATCATTTGTGTTAACTCTGAGATTGCTTGGCTACATCGACAAGAGATATTCCAGAGGCTGCTCATCATGTGTAATTTTATGGCACTGATATTCCTGTTTCGAGTGCGCGCTGATGGTTCTTGGTGGGAAATTAGAATTCGCGTTATCCATTTTATCGTGGTGCAAGTAATGCCATTTCTATGTCTGCTGCTATTGCATCTGGCGCACTTTATGTTGGGCGACACTGCAAAAGATTTGCTGGAGCTACCTAAATGGAATGTACATCTGGGTAAAAATTAAATAAATAATTACAACTACTTTATAGCAAAGAAATGCGCGCTTAAATTGAATTATGTTAGGGCAATGTACATTACTACCGCTGTTAGCGGTCTATCGAACCTCACATGCATTATCGATATTTTGAAATAACCACTCTACGACAAAGCAACACGAGATGTCATCTCTATGTGCTCGGCTGTTCACATCGCGCAACACCCAACAGAGCTCCAAAATAATTAACTTTTTGTGCAAATTTTCCTAATTAAACTACAAAATATCTGAAATTTGTGTGCCAAATTTAAAACTGTGCTTCTGATTTGTTGTGTGTTTTTTCAACTGTGAAAGAAAAACAAGTCTCTTATTCGATGGCTGCCTCTCCCTTTCCAGTTTGTATAGGAAATAAACAAAAATCCAATTGGAATATAGTGTTTACACCAACACAATAAATGCGACACACTTGTGCGGGCGCAAAGTGTAAAGCGAAACCGAGAAAACGTAAGAGAGCATAGAAAGTTCACGTGAAAAGTTACAATTGCGCATTCCACGGCAGCAGCTCAGCAGCAGCAGCAATCACAACAACAGTCACCGAGAACAAGTCGCTCAAAGGTAAGCAAAAAGTTGATGTGGATGTCGTGCGGTGGCGGAGGCAGTTGCGCTGCGTTGCGCTGTTAATAATAATAACAATTGCTAGGTATTGTACAGACTCATACACACACACATATACAATAGAGTCACTTGTTTTTGGAGCGCGTAGGCAAAATGGCAGCCAAGAGCGACACTGGCGCATTTAGTGGGTGGGCCGTGCTTGTGTATATGTTTGTGTGTGTGTGTGTGTATGTGTTCGTGTATGTGTATTTATTAGTCAATGAAACCTTTGTATTTACCTTAAGCACTTGGTCGAACTAGAAGTAAGCGTTTTGAAATATACATTGCTGATAAAAATGATAACTGGAGCATAAGATGACCTCGTCAGCAATTCAGAAATTCCCATCAGAATTGTGCCGCACTCGTGAATTGCAAGTGACTTTCTTTTTGTGCCCTGCAGCTGTTGCTTTGCTGTGTTTTGCACTTTTGTTTTCCCATTTTCTGCGCGTTCGCTCGCTTTTTGTTTTGCAATTAAGTATTCAGTGAGCTTAAAGCAACAGCATACAAACAGCATAGTTACCTCAATTAGCCAGTTGCCTGTCATTAAGCACTCAAACACAAGCTGTGGCTTCAGGTTATATTTGAGCTTCCGTCTATGGAAATAGGAAGACTGCAATTGACTCTGAGCCTGACTCAACATTTCCTTATCAATGTCAGTCAGGAAGTTTAAAGCACTTTAAACTCAGCTTCCCCTCTTACATTGGTGTTAAAATATTAAAGTTGTGATAATTAACATCTTAGTGTTACAAAAATAAATTAAATGCTCGCCACAAAGTTTATTTGTAGATTTAATCACATCTCATCTTTCTTGGTTGCTGTTACTATCCCTATAAAATCGAACAGTTTACAAATAGTTGCTGACTAATTTTCAAAGTTATTAAACGCCATAGGCAATGGCGAATTTTTCGCTATATTTTCTTGCGTCTAAAAAACAGTTGTGCAGCCTGTTCTTGGTGTCTATCCTTTTGTCTATCAGTCTGTAAATCAGTTTGTTTTATTTGGTTTTGAGGCTTTTGCATAGACGACTTTTAAATTAGTTGCTATGGTTTCATTATTCCGCTTGCATTATAATAAAAGAAGCGCCAGTTTGGAGGAGCCGCTATTTCTCAATGGAAATAGGTGGTCATATAAAATATTAATATTATCAAGGCGCAATAATATCTAACCAACTACTGATAAGGTCATGTTAAAAATAAACAATAACAATCATATCTCATTAGTTTACTTAAAGATGTACATATACCGTGTGTGCGTGTGTGTATATATATATATTTATATATATGGATGCGTAATGCTTGCCCAAAATTGTGCTAAACGTTGTGAATTGAGAGAATGATGATGGGGAGACTGTCAAACTAGCATTGATCGCCTTTAATTGCGCAGTTCTTCATAATGCATACACAGACAAAAACCAGCAAATTATTAATGCAAATTTTCTTTGGGTCTAGTATAATTGGGTGCCGCTCTCTCGATCTTTCTATATAAGTCTAACATTCTCTACCTCTCTCTCAATCTACCTACATATTTACGTGCATATAAGCTAAGCTGTTTTATACCCTACACCCACGACAAATGTGTAAAAAGGGCATAATAAAGTTCTGTAAATATTTGTGAACGACTATTCTAGATATTTCCATAATCATAATATGATTTTTATCAAGATGACAACTACGTCAATCTCAGACTGTATTGGCACTAAATCTATAAAATGACCAAGATCAGAACTAATTGTTTTTCTAAAGCTTTCTGAAATTTTATGTATAAAATAATAAATATATTTTACTGTGCGTATCGCAATTGTATACAGGGTGTATCGTAGTTGCGCACACCCGACTTAAGCCGTATTTTTTCCAATATAATGTGGGCGTCTCTTAATTTATAATAATTTATGTATTTAGTTTGGTATCATTCTGCCCAGTTCAGACGACGACACAGATGGCAACAGCAGGGCGTTCCTTGGATACGATCTCGCTGTGCTCCACCGTATCCAGTTGTCCGGATCGGAATGGCTTCTACGGCGGATTTCAGCGCACCGACAAACCCAAGGAGCCGCTCTCCAAGGCACAAATCATAGCGCGCGAAAAGAAATGGCTCTACATGACTGACAATTGGTCCATTTACATGACCAAGAACTACAAAAAGGTAACCGATTAGACAATGTTAAACAAAAATATTTACTAAATTTGATATTTGCGATATTTACAGATACGCGACCGATGTCGCAAGGGCATACCCAAGTCAGTGCGTCCCAAAGCATGGTTCTATTTATCTGGCGCCTATCTGCTAAAGAAAAAGAACGAAGATGTCTACGAGGAGCTGCTGAAGAAACCTGGCAATCCGGCAACCATTGAGGAGATCAAAAAGGACAAACATCGTCAGTTTCCGTTTCACGAAATGTTTCTCGACGAGCAAAAGGTGGGCCAAATCGAGCTATTCAATGTGCTCAAGGCCTATTCAATATACAATCCCAAAGTGGGTTTCTGCCAAGCGCAAGCACCAATAGCCGCTTTTCTATTGATGCACTTGCCGGCAGAGGATGCCTTCTGGGTGTTCGTCAGTGTATGTGATGTGTAAGTCATTTACTGGTACAGTGGTCTGCTAAATCAAATAGGAGGCTTCGTCTTAAGAGATGATTACAGTTATTTGATACGAGGTCTGACCAATAAGTAATGAGACTAAGTCCATAAAATACGTATATTTAAAAATTAAGGTACATTGATGTGATCCCCTTCAAAGTACTCCCCTCCCGCAACTACACACTGGTTCCAACGTTTCTTCCAGCTTTCGTAACATTTCTGGAAGGCTTCGACTGGAATGTCCTTTAGTACCCTCGTCACGGCAGTCTGGATGTCAGTTATGGACTCAAATTGCGTTCCTTTCACGGCCAATTTTGTTTGGGGGAACAAGAAGAAGTCACAGGGTGACATTTCCGGCGAATAGGGCGCTTGCAGCAACACTGCGATGTTTTTAGAGGTCAAAAACTGCGACACACTGAAGGCACGATGGCATGGTTCTTCGGTACCATCTTTGCACACAGCTTTTTCATGGACAAATCATCAGTTAAAATTTTTCTGACGGTTTCTCGTTTCAAATTAAGTTCATCAGCCAACATTCGAATGGTTAGCCGCCGATCTTGATGCACGAGAGTGCGCACACGCTGAACATTGTTGTCAGTTCGAGCTTCAACCGGCCTCCCACTTCGCGGTTCATCCCCGACGCTCTCACGACCATTTTTAAAATCTTTATGCCATCGAAACACCTGAGCACGACTCAGGACTTCATCACCGAACACTTTGACCAATTTACCGTACGTTTCCGTAACAGAATCGCCGAGTTTAACGCAAAATTTAATCGCGTACCGCTGTTCAATATTACGTCGTTCCATATTCGTGACACGCCTTACAAACACGTTGTCGAAAACACAACACAGCTGGAGAACTATCGAACGTACGAGAGTCGCGAGCACATGTATCGATAGAGGAGGGATGGGAGATTAACCGACCGAAGTTTCAGGTTCGCAGTGTAACCACAAGCGCGGCTACAAAATCAGTCTCATTACTTATTGGTCAGACCTCGTATATAATTCTAAATGCATTAAAAATCTAGTTATTTGAATTGTTAACAGTTCTTATTTCTGAAGGCTCTGATTTTTAAGCGCGCACTGTTAGTATTCATATCCAATTTTCCAACAAAACTCACACGTTTGTCTATTGCAGCTACTTGCAAGACTATTTTATACCTGGTCTCGAGGTGATACAAAACGATGCGGGCATCTTGGAGGGCCTGCTAAAGAAAACCTGCCCACCTGTCTACCGTCATCTGCAGAAGCACAAAGTGGAGCCGCTGCTTTATATGACCGATTGGTTTCTGTGCGCCATGACGCGCACACTGCCATGGGAGACGCTGCTGCGCGTCTGGGATTGCTTTTTGGCCGAGGGCATACGTGTTATTTTCAAGGTGGCGCTGGTCATCATTGGTGCATCGCTCAGCAGGCACAAGGTGCGCAAAACTTGCACTGGCTTATGTGAAACATTGGCTGTGCTGCGCTCTCCGCCCGAGCATATAATGGAGGAGGAGTTTATTATCAACAACATGATGAGGCTCAACTTGCGTGTGGAGGATTTTCAAATTGAGCATACGCGTCAGAAGGTGCGACGTGCCAAGCAAAAGGCCCAACAGGATGGGTTAACTGGTGGCCCAGATTCCAGCACCAGCAATGGTAGACGCAACATGCCCACTCTGTGAGGTTGCACAACAATAAACACAAAATTGCATTGTGTTTATTTATTGAATACTACAACTACTACTACTACTACGAGAAACACCAACAAATTGTTACTAAACACACACACACATATAACATAAGTTTTATATATATATATATTCATATATACAAACAGAAAATAATATAATGTCGAATAGTGGAGCGAGCGTGCACAAAGAAAAACGGAACTGAAACTTGTAATCTTCGAAACGATATGAAAAACAAAAAGACTGTTTAAAAGAACAGTCAATTAGCTAACATTCATTCCATGCGCATACGAAATGTATTTGGCAAACCGATTTGTTTAATATTGCATAAGTGAAAACATTGTTCTAATTTTTATTTTATTTATATGGTTGCAATTATTATGTGCGTGCAATTTGTTTATGCTTTTCAAAAGTATTTATTATTATTTATTATATTACATTATAACAACATATATTATAGTTTTAACGTTCTTTAAACCACATAAATAATATATGTGTACTACATATCGTATTATTATCGTATTGAATTGATTACAACAACGTAGATCTACATTATATTGCCAGCTGCAATGTTTCTATAAAGCTCAATCATGCATTCTCGATCTGTATTATATATACATGTATTAATTTACTATCTAAGATGTTTTTTTTTCTCATTCTTATTCGCTTTTACTAAACCACCTCAAACAATCAAATTCAATTCAAATATGTCGTTGATATATACATACATACTTCTAAATTAAAAACATTTGTGTTATCCAAAAATATTGTGGGGTCGTTCTTGGAGGTCCTTAGGCGAAATTTCTAATAAAAATTAAAACACCATTACTAGTAAAAATACAAATGTTAGATTTTATAGATGAGCACACCTACAATTATTTACCTGGATTTATCTATCGAAGAGTTTAGTTAACCCGCTTAAATAGTTGCATAATCGACATTTATTGGAATCATATCCATCAAATTCGATTCAAGTGCTCATATCAATTTGAACCCAAAGAAAAACTCATATCATGATCAATTTTGATTTTTTTTATAGTATTTAACGAAAAACTACAGATTAAATTAGAAAAAATAGTCGATAATTTATAATTCTCATAATTTCATAGATTAGTTAAATGCCCGATCTCTAAATTTGTTCTTAATTAACGGTATTGTGTACTTGAGTGAGACCAGGTAGCGAGCCATGGGGTAAATAATAATTAGTTGCAGTTTTATATTTATATATCTACTTAAATATTTATTTAGATGAGATTTCTAAATGAAATTACAATTTGCATGCATGTGAAATGAGTGTCATAAACTATTTATAAATACTTAATGCCATAAATATATATGTGTAAATATACATTCGTCACTTGAAAATGAGAACGCTGCGGTTCCAGAGATGGTGTTAAAGGTCACAGTTGGTAATGTACCATTTTCTTAAAACTGGTTTTCTTTTGTAGATTTTTATCAGAGATTCTTCTTCAAATAAAATAATGTTTGCCATTTTGTCAAATTATGGTTATCACTGCTACAAGTTCTAGTTTTCGAGCGATCTTATGTATAGTATATATATATATATTTGTTTATGAGTGATGTGAGTATTTTTGTCAAATTGGGATTCATGTAGATTGTGTGGATGACTGGGTTAACAGATATTTCGGAAGCATTTAGCTCAATAGATATTGATCTTCGAACTCCAAGTCGTCTACGTCCTCCTCCAGTAAATGTGGCGGCAGGGGCATATATGGTCCATTGTCGGACGTATCATTGTTAGCTACCGCCGTTTGGCTGTCCTCATCCTCATCGCCATCGAGGAGCATTTGCAGCGGCATCGGCATATATGACCCATTGTCGGAAGCCTCGTTGCTTGCCACCCCAATCGGCTGGCTGTCCTCATCCATATCGATGAATAACTGCATTTGCTCATCGTTCTCCACAAACGAGGGATGCTCGTCGCGCATGTGTTGCTGCAGCTCACTCATGCTGTGCATGCCGGCTGCAGCGGGACCATGACCCAGTTCATCCGGCTGCTGTTGTTCGCACAGCTGGCAACGTATGTATGCGGCGTATGGCAAATGGCGGAAGCGATGATGTTGCAGCACACGCAGCTGTTTCGTTTCCAGCTGCTCATCGCAGTCCGTACAGCGATAGAGCTCGTCGCCCAGCTTGCACATGTGCAACACCTCCAGCTTGCTCAGACCATGTTGAGTGTTAATATGCTTACGCCAGAGGGATTTGGTGCTGGTGCTGAAGTTATCCCCGCACTGCGGACATAGCAAGCGATACGAGGCGGCATCAGCTGCATCAGGTGCATCGTTTGCAGACGAAGATCTCTCCGGCTGCTCGGCGATGTGTTCCTCGTTATTATGATCTCCGCTGTCGCAGCGATTCGTGTCACGATTCAAATGCTTGAAAAACATTTGCTTTCGCACAAATTTTCCGCTGCAGGTCAAGCACTTAAACGAGCGATAAGGAAGATGTCGGAACTTGTGCGACTGCAGTTGCCCAATGGCGCCCTTGGTATGGGTGACTGTCACCCTCTTGTAGCACTCCAGGCACAGATAGTGATGATTGTCGATCTGGCGAAAATTCAACCCCTGCCGGCTATTGAAGTTGTGCTGCTCGACAATGTGTTTGCGCCAGAAGGCGTGCGAATCGAAGTTCTTATTGCACTTGGGGCAAAAGTAGGTAATAAAGTCCAGATCAACAGCATTGTGATAGGAGATGCTATCCTCCAGTGTGTTTAGGCCAGCGGGTCGCATGGGCAGCAAACCGGGCTGCGGTTTCAGTGAGCGGCCACTGTTGCTGCTGCTGCCTGGCGTGGGTGAGTCTGACGTCGAGCCGGACGTGACTGGCACGTCGTTATCTTTATATTTGATGGTGTCATAGCCATTCTGGGGCTTTGGCTGCATTTCACGCCAGGGCGTGTCTCGCTCAAAGATGTTGTGGCGCGTACGCAGGTGGGCGGCAATGTTGGGCTTGTGATTGTAGCAGGTGCCGCAAACGAGACACTTTAAGTAGAGCCTATAGGGCAAATGTCTGAAATGATGATCCTGCAGTCCCTTTAGCTTTGAATTGCTTACAATGTCCTTGCATTGGGTGCACTGATAGCGATACTTGTCCAACTGGCGCATATTCAAATATTGCCGCTTATCAAAGTTGTGCTCCTTGTTGATGTGGCGGCGCCACTCGTATTGAGTCTTGTATGGCTCGCCGCAGGAGGGGCACAGGTAAATATAATTCTGTTCGATTGTCGAACCGCCAGAAAATATTTTGGGCGGTGAAGTGGCTGCCACAGACGCTGCTGCTGGTGCCGTCTCTTCTGCGTGTTCTGCATTATCAAACTTTTTAGCACTGTACTGTGTATCCATGAAATCATGCTCCTCGCTAATGTGCGTCTTGAGTGCCGCCTGCGTTGCAAACAGGGAGCCGCAATCAACGCATTTATAACGATTCGCATTTTGATTGGATGCAGAGGTAGTGGCAGCAGCAGCCGCGACAGCTGGTGGCAACTGGCGTGTGCTGGGATAGCCTGTTGCATAGTCGTCGTCATCCGCTTGCATCTGCTCGCCAAAATCATTCTCCTCATTAATATTATTGTTATTTGGCGGTGATTGGTCGTCATCCAAATAGATAATCTCATACGTTTCATTGGCAACTGTCACAATTTGCTTGCGCGGCGTTTGCGACTTGACCTGGCTCTGTCCTGCTCCGGCTCCCGCTCCTCCAGCACCGGAATTGCGCGGTTCATAGCCGACGCAATGGTACGTGGCCAAGTGCTTAACCAGACCCTTGCGATCCGTATACGATTTGTGGCACTTGCGACAGCGAGCATATGCCTTGTAGGGCAAATGAGTAATCCGGTGTTGCTGGGCATTCTGAATGCCGTAGGCATTCGTAATGATCTTGTCGCATTCTGTGCACTTCAGCTGACGATCGTTGATGACTGCAAAGTTCAGCTTGGCCAGATCGTTCATGCCATGCACCTGAACGACATGAGTGCGCCAGTGCTTCTTCTCGATGAACTCGCGGCCGCACTGTGGGCACAGATAATCAATGTGCGGCTCATACATATCATCGCCGCCAATGCGACCGCCACGACGGGGCACATCCTCAAATTGCAACAGAGATTCATCATCGCAGCCATTGCCATTGCCAGAGTTATCCTCAGCATCATCGCCGTCACTGGCTTTAACCGTTTGCTGCTCCTGCTCCTCTTCGGGCATTAATGTCTCCAGATGATGCTGCTTGAGCAGATGGGTGACCAGCTCATGATGATCTGCATAACCCTGGTAGCACAACTTGCAACGCATCCAATCCGGCTGAGCCAAATGACTGAATTTGTGTGCGCGCAGTGTCTTGATTGTGTTTGGGATTACAAACTGTGAAAAACAAAGAGATTAAAGAGATTATAAATAGTAAGAACTCTCAACTTGGATATTAAGAACATTTTCCGAGCTTTGAACTTAACGTGCATATTGCTCAACAATGACATAGCTATTTGGATAATTCAATATGACTCTTACCTCCTTGCACTCGAGGCACTGCATCTGCATGTCCACGCAACGAAAATTGAGTCCCCGCCGACTGACATAGTCGTGCACAAATTCAATGTGCTGGCTCCACTGAGCGTGGGTATCGCAGTCGGTGCCGCAATCGGGACACATGTAGTGTATGTAATCTTCACAGATATCCGAAGCGCCGCTGCCACTGCCACTGCCGTTGTCGGCTTTGCCAGCGTTTGCAGAGCCAGCCAGCTGATTAACACGCTTCTTCTTTGCTTGGTTGAAGCTGCGATTCTGATCGTCATCCACGTCTTCGGCAGCCGTTGCATCCGTCACCATCAGCTCATTCTTGACCTCGATACCATCATCATCCTCACCAACCGGTCCATGGCCCATTGGCCCGAACCGAGATGCACCATGAGCACGCTGCTCGACACGCGGCTCCCGGACTCGCGTCTTGCGTCCAGCACTGGCATCACCGGCACGCATCATGGCAACTACTTCGTCACAGTGTACCATACGCAGATGCACCATCAGGTCTTGTCTGTACTTGTACTGGCGCTTGCAGATGTAGCACTTGGTGCAACGATATGGCAAATGGGTGAACTTGTGCTTCAGCAGATTCTCCCGACTGTGCATCGCAATCCGCTTGTTGCACTCCAGACACCGATGATACAGCTTATCAATTCCAACAAAGTTCAGGCCACGTCGAGTGTTATACTGATGCATCTGGTTCATGTGACGCTTCCACATGTCCTGTTGGCGGAACTCGGCACCACAAGCGGGGCATATATAGATGACGCCCAGTTCATAGTTAATGGGCACCCCGTTCTCATCTGTGGCATTGATTTGCGATGTTGTAGGTCGTGTGGGTGGTGCTACAGCACCACCGCGACCTCCCATCAGGGAGGAGGAGGTGGAGCTAACCGTTGACTGATGATGTTGCTGCTGGGGCCGAACGGGCGGAGCAACCGGCATCGGTGGTGCCAATCGGACAGTTGGTCTGGAAGCTGGTTCGGGTTCCGCAATGCTAACAATTGGCTCCAGTTCAAAATCAAATATGGCATCGTCATCTGGCTCACGTCCCTTCCCTGCCTCAACATCATCATCAGCAGTCTCCTGCTCATCCGCATCCTCTTCGCCCATAAACTCGTCTGCATAACTGTGACTCTTTGACCCAGCATCAGCATCTTCAAAGTCGGCCGAAAACATGGACGTCCACAGGTCCATACCTTCCATTTTTGGCAGCCTGTCCGCAGCTCGAGCTCTTGCGTGTGTGTGTGACGTTTTATAAGAACTAGTTTTCGTATTTCAAGACCCAATCACACAATTTGGCATCATTTGACCTTTAGGAATCTCAGACGCATCATCTAAACTGCACTGGAGCACTTGGCACTTGAAATTGCATATGTGTTTTTTCATTCCACTTTAATTTATTACATTCTGCATTTGCAAAAATTCAAATAGAATATTTTTTTTTGGTCTGCAAAAAGCAGAGCCATTTTGTTTGCGGCGTCGCAGAGTTGCAAGCCGCGTATAATCGGTCTGTGTGATCTGTTGATTTGTTGTCGCAGGGGCTTTTACGACATTAATGTTGTTTTTGAGTTTGATACTGAAAATGTCAGTTTGTGCCAAGCAGAATAACTCAAATTTTATGAATTTCGTTCGATTTAAAGGCACGCGCTGCCGTAAGATGGCAGTAGCGGCGGTTATCAAAAATGCCCTTTTTAAATTATTGCGTGGCGCGAGTTCGAGTCTGACGCTGCCAGATGACACAGTAATTTTTCGACGGGCTGGCAACCTTAAAGTGCATCCACGTTACTTCTGCACCAAAACAACAATTGGCTTTAGACAACAAATGGACCACACCGTTCCTCCCAAAGAGTACAAATGGACGCCAGGCAATCTAATCAATGAGTCCTTTAGACTGGGACCCAACGGCCACGTCTGCATAGTACTTAACCGACAAATTCAAGTACCCGCTCACGTGGTCAAGCTGTTATGGAAGAACGGTAAATACAAATAAAATTTAAAACAATCAGATTTTAAGCTTCCAGTCTCATTCCACGCAGCGACCTTGAGATGCGCCGTTGATGGCGGCTCCAATCACTGGCGTGATTTCATATTAGCCCAGTCGCACACAGCAAACAAGAGCAACACAAATAGCACCCAAGTGGGAATCATAGAACCACCCGACGTTATAACGGGCGATTTTGATTCCATAACAGAAGAAACCGTCGAATTTTTCAAAGCAATACCGAAAATACGAACACCCGATCAGGATGCGACGGATTTCACAAAAGCCTTTACAGTGCTGCAGCCGGTAATGCAGCAACGCAAGGTCAGTGATGTGGTGGTATTCCACGACTGCTCCGGTCGACTGGATCAGGTGATGGCCAATCTGAATACATTGTACAAAAAGCAAAATGACAATTGTAATGTATATCTGCTGAGCAGTGATTCCATAACTTGGCTGCTGCGGCCGGGCAAACACACAATACAAATTCCGCTCGATCTGGTGACCAATCAACGTTGGTGCTCTCTAATGCCACTGGGCAGCACGGCACACAATGTCACCACACAGGGACTCAAGTGGAATCTATGTGGGTTGTCGAACATCTCCAATTGTATACATAATTATAAATTGTTTATATTTTTTTTTTTAGATCATGCCCAAATGGAGTTTGGCGGCATGGTGAGCACCTCGAATACCTATTCCACAGAGTTCGTTCAGGTGGAGACAGACAGCAATTTGATTTGGTCAATGGGCGCCTATGACTTTGATGAGAAATTGCGGGCAAACATCACCTAAATTTATAGCGAAAGCAGTTTTCTTTTTTTAAATGCCGCTTGGAGACTTAAAAAGTATTTAGAGTACCGTCGCTCGTTGTTGTTGGTTAACCGAATAAGAGAAACAAATGTTTATTATCAAAATTATGAACTAACGTGAGCTTGGTAGCGGCATCAATTGAAATCCGCTGCTGGTACCTGTTTTCTTGCCCAGCCAACCGGATGCGCCGGCACCAGCACCTCTGGCAGCGCCTCGTTTGGCTGCAGTGCCTCCACGACTGCTCTTAGTGGGTGTTGCTCTCTTGCGAGCCGCCGCAGGTGATGCACCCGCCGCGCCCTTGTATCGCTTGGTAGCGCCAGAGGCGGCCCGTCCACGCCAGGCCCGCTTACGTTTGCCGCCACGCGCTCCTCCACCTGAAGAGCCAGACGCGCCCTGCGATGCCGCCGCTCGACCCCAATCATCATCGTCGCCACCTTGTGCTGCCCAGGATGCGCGTGTGCTGCTTGAAGTTTGTGGCGTTATCGGCGCTGGAGGTGCGGACTCAGCAGCCTCCATGTCGTGCATTACCTGCAGGCATTCCTTCTCAGTGGCATAGCCACTTGTAATCTCCAGCAGCTTTGCGCCATACTTATCGAAATTGGCCTTGGTCACATGGGGAATGGCACACATGTCCTTCTCCGTGGTGGGTAGCTCCTCGGCCATGGCCTTAAGCGCCTGCATATTCATAATGCTGGCCATGGTCACATTTCGGGCAGCGGCAATGGTGCGGCACAAATCGAGCAGATCAGCATAGCAGCGTTCGTGCAGGTGACTCAAATCGTTAGTGCCCGCTGTAGCGGGCTCTGAGACGGTGGCCACCGACTTGGTGCCGCCGCTCTCCTTGCGTGAGAGTGCAAATTCAATTTTGGGCGTACCATTCATGAGCGCAGTGATATTGTTGCCGAGATAGAGATACGCCTGCGGTATGTCCTTCGTAAAGATGAGATCCTCCTTGAGGTAGTCCTTGAGCACCATATGCCGCAAAAGACGCTGCACATCCGCCTTGTCCCAGTCCTTGAGTGCGCCATGATGCGGTGTCTTATTGTGACCCGACTCGACAATCTTCTTAATATTGGCACCCTTAAGGACATCCGCCAAATGGAGCAGTGTGAAGCGTGAACGACCGCTGCACAAATCTCGCACAGCACACGCCGCCTTCCTACACTGATCGAGCACATCGACCTGCGTAAAGTTGCGCTTCTTCAGGCAGTTGTCGCAGGCGGTGCGTCGATTCTCCAGGCACTGCTCGCTGGTGAAGTGCTCCCCGAAATAGTCCAGCTGCTGGGCACGACGACAGTCGGTGATATTCTCACAGTAGCCGACAATGCGATGCAGATTGTCGATGTGAATTTTCTTCACGTGGTATTGAAGCGCGCGATCCGCTGCAATTGGAGACAACAAGATTGAGTCCAATGCAACAGATTTCCATATTTATACTACTTACCGTCCATCATCTTTTTAAGGCGCATCATGTCACTGTAGTTGTAGTAGAGTATGCAATCGGCTATTTCGCCATCACGTCCGGCGCGGCCCGCCTCCTGGTAGTAGCCCTCAATGGACTTGGGCAGTGAGTAGTGAAGCACGAAGCGTACATCGGGCTTATCAATGCCCATGCCAAAGGCAATTGTGGCGCATATGACACGCACCTTATTCGTTATCCAATCCTTCTGGCGAGACTCACGTGCTGTATCCGTAAGGCCGGCATGATAGGCCACCGCTCGTACCCCCGCTGCGCTTATCTTGTGTGCCACCTCGTCGCACTCCTTTCGCGATAAGCAGTATATGATGCCGCTGGAGGTAGTCGGACGCGTCTGTATGAAGCTCCGAATGTCATCCAGCGTGGAGGCGCCTTTCTTGGGAAGCACCTGATACCGCAAATTGCTCCGGTTGAAACTGGACAAGAACCACTTGCAGTGTGTCAGATTCAGCTGCTGTAAAATGTCCTGGCGGACGCGTGGCGTCGCCGTTGCGGTCAACGCCATTGTGGGCACATTAGGGAAGCGTTTCCGCAGTATGCCCAGTTTCTTGTAGTCGGGCCTAAAGTCGTGGCCCCACTGGGAGACGCAATGCGCCTCATCAATGACAAAGCGACTGATAAAATTGTTGGCGCTCAGATTGTCAAGAGTGTCCTGGAAGCGTGCCGAACTGGAAATCTTCTCCGGCGTTACATACAGTAGTTTGATCAGCGGCGAACGTCCTTCAAGATCCCTGTATATGGCCATAGCATCCTCCATCGACTGTTCGCCGGACATGCTCTTGGCGCAAATCTGTGGGGATTCGAGGGGAAATTAGTAAACACCAAAAAATGGGTATCTTGGAGATGCCATCGATTAAATAAGCTTGCAGATGAAATCCTAACAAATACATATAATTAATCTAAGCGGTACTTACATCCAGCGAGGCCAGTTTGCTAACCTGATCAAAGATCAGTGACTTGAGCGGACTTATTACAATGGTGACGCCTTCGGTGAGTATGGCGGGTAGCTGATAGCATAGAGATTTGCCTCCTCCCGTGGGCATCAGCACAAAGCAATCGTTTCCCAGCAGTGCCGCATTGATAACCTGCAACTGATTGGGACGAAAGCTCTTCAGACCAAAGTTAAAGCTAAGCGCCTGCATAAGACGAGTGGAATGCTCGAACTTTTGGCCATCGAACTCGCCGGTGATGCCATCGTTATGCACATTGGCATGGAAATTTCCTGAAATCTTTTGTGCGGCAGCTGGTACGATGGATGTGCGGCTCGTGCTGGGCGTAGTCTCGACGGCGGTCAAGTCTACAGTGGCCATCACTGATGCCTGCTTATAAGCCTGCTCAAAAAGCGCCGGATCGTACTCTGGGAAGCCATCGTCGTCGAGCACAATGGGCTTCTTGCTGTCTGCGGCAAAGTTGATGCGCTGGGCAGGCTCTGATGGCTTTGTTGGCTCCTTTACAGCCTCAAAATCAGCATACGCATAATTATTATACTCTGATTTGCGTCCTCGAAGCGCCTCGTGCTCATCGCGGATTTGTTTCAAGGTTTCCTCGAAGTCATCATCCGAATCTATGCCAGCTGTGGGCTTTTCCTTGACAGACACTGTGGCGGCGGACTTGGCAGGATTTTCGGCGTATTGTGTGGAGCTGAAGAGCTCCTCCTCATCCATCCGCATGCTCTGAGCCAAGTAATCATCCTCGTCCGACTCATGACAAGGACTTCCCATGGGCACCAAATCGTCTAAGTCATCTGGTGGACCATTTGTATACTTGCTGTTTGTTGTGGTAGTGGCTGGGGCTCGTGTTGTTGCTATTATGCTGGGCTTTGTCATTAGCACCAGATCATTTGGCTCGTCATCAATCTGATCCTCTGAGGGGCATGTTGCATAACTACTGGGAGTATGTCGCAACAGTTCTGTCTGCATTTCACGCTCCTCTCGCTCCAGTGCATCAAAGTCATGCTCCTCCGGCTCCGCCTTACACTCCTGCCGCTTACGCTCTATTTGCCGTTCCAAGAGCTGCGTGCGTGCTTTAAACTTTTGCCTCATTACCTTAAGCTTGAGAAATGTGTTTGCCTCGAAACCTTCAATTGTACTAAAATGCACAGCGGGTATTTGGTCGATCACCTCGCAGTACTTCTCCATTAACTCAATATACCTGGACTTGTACAAGCCCATCGTGCTCCTAAGCATTGCGTCATTCTGCTGACCAAAATCCGTCTTGCTTATGCCAATATCATACTGACCCAAATCGCGCAAATAATCGGCCAATGAATTATCAAAGACGAATCTCAGCTTGGGCTGCTCTATAGCTTGTGACTGCGATTTTACTGGTGCTGCTGCTAGAGCTGAAGCTGGAGCTGGAGGCTTCTCTTTAAGATTCAATAACGAATCGCTGGAGGGTGTTGAGTCCAGGTTGATCGGTGGCAGAAATGGCTGTGTCGGTGTGCAATCAGACAGTGGCTCATTTTTGATAGTTTTCTTCACCATCGCATCGAAACTGTCGTCTAGATTGCTGCTGGCATTTGAGGAACTCAATTTGGTTGTATCAATGAGCTTTAGCGCGGATTGAGACAACGAGATTGGTTTGCTTGGTGATACGGACAGCCTATTTATGTGACCATTGAGCTTTGACAATGTGGCCTGATAGGTTGCGTCCTGTTTGAGCACCTCATCCAAATTATCGAAGTTTAATTTGATGCCAGAGGCGTTGGTTGGCTTTGTGGGCGTCATTGGGTTGACGGCGACATTCGCTGGCAATGGTGCTAGCGGCGATTGGTTGACGTTATCGAAGCTGTACCTTTTGATAAGTGCATTTCCATTGGCATCCTTATCCGGCTCCTTGTTCTTTGACTGTTTACTTTGACTCTGATCATCATCTTCTTCAGATGACGATGAATCGATATAAATGGGATTGTAAAACTTTGCCCTTGCTGTCAGTATATCTGAAAAAATAAACGTTAATTTTATCTAAATATGCCTCTGATATTTTATATAAATCACAACTTTTTCGCGACTCTCTTGTTGATTGCGTCGATTGATTCTGACTGCTCTTGTCTAGGCCAAGGAATGCTGACATTGTCAGTGGTTTGTTTTGACTAACAGGTTTCCGGGACATAGTGTATTCACGCGTACAACATAAACTATTTCAACTTTTGTTACAAACTAAATTAACCCAATATCAAAAGTAAACAAAACAAATATAAAATAGAAAACGCGGGCACCAAGCGCTAATCTTTCTGCGTTAATCGCTCAAAGTTGCCAGACTTTCTCAATAATGCCAACAACTCTAAAGCGATTAATTTTAGAGAGATAAAACCCCATTATTACCCATAAATATATATAAGAAAAAAATAAATAAAAAATAATAATAGATAACCACCACTGATTCAATTCTCTTCTTAAATTTAACAAATTAAAAGAAAACCTTTGCTAAATACATTTCAATGACGCATGGAAATCTGCGCGCGAATGCTGCATAAATCGATTGTTGCAAATATTTATATTTTTTATGTATGCACGTAAATGGCGCTTGATTGTGAGGCAGTAACATCGACGGGAGATTTATTTTTACCCGGATTGGTGCAACAGGTCTTTAATAAATACCAACGGCAAAAAGGCGTTAGCATAACTAAAAGTAATTGGAACAGTTCTTTCTCATTCGAAACTCAATAAATAAACGGGTTTCTTACAGCGGAACGTGCCGAATTGTTTACAGAATTAAGCGCATTGTTGAGCGAAGAGCTGTTGGAGAGGACACTACGGATACTTGATGAGTGGAGCATTATTATCTATTATACACCCGATCGTTTACGTCGCATAGTTGAATTTAACAGCAAGCGGAATTTAGCGCAGGTTGTGCGCATTATTCCTGGTGTGAACTATTGCAAGTGTCGCTATTTCCAACGCTGCGTTCTGCAATTGCCTAAAAGCGAAGGCGACGAGCAACTGGAGCTGGACGACGATTGCAATCAAGTATCGTTCACTTGTGAGCATATGCTTGCCCATCGATTGCATCAGCTACTGAATCCAGAACCGAGGGAACAGATCTTAACGATTTCACAGTTTAGGTATTTCCAGGGCGATATCTATGCGGATTAATGCAGCATTCGAAGCTGCTGTACGCGAAAGGTATCATAAAAAATCGTAAAATGCTAACGCAATCGCAATATGAAGATTACAAGCTAGTGTGCCGCTTGGAGCACATTAAGACCTTCTACTCATCCATCAAGGCAATCTGTTTCAGTGAAGTGAGCCAAACTCTTAACAACCTTAATTATTTTACCATCTTATAACACACATCCTTATACCTATAGTTTGGCACACTGCAAGCTAGTGAGGATGGGCTTCTCATCACTGTGGAGCAGGGCAAATCTATACAGGCCACGTTATTTATAGCGCCTGCATTTTTTGCCGAATTCAAAGTCGATGGCGCACAAAACTTTAGTGTAAAGATCAGTGTGCTCGCCGAGTGCCTGAGCCTCTTTGGTTTGTCGGATTGCAGCGTTAAAATGCTTTATAAGGGCGAAGGGGCACCGCTGCTGCTGCTGCTAGAGCCGCATGACGACGAGCAGGTGAGCACCGAGTGCTCCATCAAAACCACTAATGTGGAGGAGCCCATGGAATATGAGCTAGACTCAAACAGCTCTAGTTTAAATAAAATTTTTATGCGCGGTCCCGACATGTCACATATCTTTCATGAGCTGGATAAGGCGGCAGACGAGTACGAGTTCACCATTTCGCCGTTAAAGCCACACTTCAAGATCACCACATTGGGCGTCATGCAGGCCGAATCTAGCGTGGAGGTTGCAAAGTCCAGTGACATGATTATTTTATTCAATTGTCGAGCGACAACTGTGGCCCGTTACAAAAGCCAACAAATACGGCTGACTAACAAGGCCCTTCAAGTGGCCTCAAAGGTGGCGATCAAAACGGATGACAGCGGTCTGCTGGAGATGCACTTTATGATGCAATCAGGCGACGAGGAGGAGATGTATGTGCGTTTTTTCATTACACCATTGCTTGAAATGGATGCCAATTGATAAAAAGTTTCTAGTCTGTCTGGCAGCACTGTTCCTGTTCTTGTTCTTTCTTTTGATATACCCTGTATATCAATTGGGTAGTACGGCGCGCGCCTCACAGTGTAGCAGTAGTATTTGCAGCAGCAATACATATGTATAAATTATAAATATTGAGTTTTCAGGAGCAGTTATGTCCAAATATGTCCCAAATATTTAACTTTGAGTATATATTCCTGCAACATAAATTAAAATTCTTGATATAAAGACTAAGCTCAAAATGGAATGTGTTTTTCTCAGGGTATTTTAAACTCGAAACTGGCGTGTTTTTCGATTGCTGCTGGACTGTTGTTGTTACCATGCCATCAATCAGCTGTGCTTCAGGCATGTGTTTGTTGTGTGTTCTGCTTCTTCTTTCGTCTTGAATTTGGGTTGTTCTGGCGGAAAAAAAGCGTGCTTTGTCAAATTAAGAAGGACAAAATCTAGGTTTTAGACCATTCATACTATGCATACGTAAGTATTAAACGATCCTTCGAATAGGGACGTACGTATTGAGCCCTTTTCTTGGCAGGCATGAGCATTTCAAATCGCCAGCGAACGAGGAAGAGCTCGACGACATTGATGACGATATGGTAGTTGGAGAAATAGCTGAAATTGAACAGGAGGTGCTCATCGAGTCTGAGAGCGACGACGACGAATACGATTTGGCGGATTTAGGCGGGCTAGTGCACCATCAGGCCGCTAGCAGCTCAGATGATAGCATCAGCAGCGATGGCAGCTTTGATCCGAATGCAGAGGACACCGACTCTGATGACTCAATGATCGACGAGGTGGCGTCTGCCGGTGCAAGCAGTGCCAAGCGGCGCAAAGAGCAGTCCGCAAATGATGGGGCCGGTCCCAGTGGATCGGGCCCAAGTGGTGCTTCGGATTATTCACATTTGGATGAGGATGACGAAACGGATGAGACGGTGCGTGCCATGATAGCGGCCATCAAGAAGACACGCAGTGCGCCGCCAGAGATAAAGCTTGAGGATTTCATAACAGACATTTGCTTTCATCCGGAGCGTGATATCATTGCCCTTGCAACTATTATTGGGGATGTGCATTTGTATGAGTATGGTAACGAGGAGAATAAACTCTTGCGCACCATTGAGGTACATGCCAAGGCATGTCGGGATGTAGAGTTCACCGAGGATGGTCGCAGTTTGATCACTTGCTCGAAGGACAAGTGCGTCATGGTAACGGACATGGAGACGGAGAAGCTAAAGAAACTTTACGAAACGGCCCACGATGATGCCATCAATAAGCTGCTTGTGCTCGACGAGCGTCTTTTTGCCACTGGTGATGATGCGGGCACTGTCAAACTCTGGGATTTTCGCACCAAGGATGCCATATTTGAGCTGAAGGAGGTGGAGGATCAGATAACACAAATGCTGACTAATGAACAGAATAAACTGCTTTTGGCGACCAGTGCCGATGGATATTTAACCACCTATAATATCGGTGCTCGGAAGTTGTATGTCCAATCGGAACCATATGAGGAGGAGCTTAGTTGCATGGGCATTTATCGTGGCAGCTCCAAACTGGTGGCGGGCACCTCAAAGGGACGCCTTTATACCTATAACTGGGGCTACTTCGGCTACCACTGCGACATGTATCCTGGCATCAAGAGCCCCATAAGTCTGATGGTACCCATTACGGATCGGATTGCGTGTGTGGCTGGCGAGGATGGCAATATACGTGCCTGCCACATTGCACCATATCGTAATTTGGGTGTTGTGGGACAGCATAATATGCCCATCGAGTCGATGGATATTAATTGCAGTGGCGAATTACTGGCATCCTCGTCGCACAACAACGATGTGCGCTTCTGGAATGTAAAATATTTCGAGGATTTTGGCGATATCAAATATAATGAGAAGCATAATGCTTACAAGGAGAAACGACACAATTTGCCTTCATCCAAGTGCACAAATGCCTCCGACTTTTTTGCAGACATGACCAAGGAACAGGACGACGATGACAATGGCGGGCACGATACCAACACTGGAGCTGGACCAAGTAATGTAACCTAGATAAAGTTGCCTATCTCAAGTCATTCAAAATTTGTAGAGAGGCATACATATATCATTGTTAAACATTTCTCAAAAATTTTTAGCTGTAGTTTTTAAGTATCGTACTGTAAAAGCTTAATAAAGTTAGCATGTACCTAAATAAAAAAAAAAAGCCACGAAGTTTTTTTAGTGCAATTACCGATCAAAGACAAATTAAAATTGAAGCGGGAACTGGGAACTAGCAATTATACGATACAATCATCAAAAATGAAATTGGGAGCCTTAAATAGTACTACAAATGGATTAAAATGTAATATTGAATATATGTATTTGATTTGCAATTCATGTTTATCAATATAATTATAATTATATAAATATTCAGTATCCTGTGCCCAACTTCGAATTGGTTTTTAGGTATACCGAAATGGAGAAACTTAATCATAATTTAAAAATATGTTTTAAGTGGCTTCACGCGCCACTCCAACGAATCAGGTTAGATAAATCAAAATCAATTACAAATATGGCAACAAATTGAATTCATTAGGTAAAATAGATAATTGGTAATTAAAATTAAAATGCAATTGAGTTGAATGTTGTTGTTTGTCGTATTTTCTGGTAGTACCACACATTATAATTTCGTGACAAATTGTAAAATATCGGATATTACAATAACAATTACAGTTGGTACATTGAATAATTCTTAATCATTGGAAGGCGGCATTCACACTTTAACAATACGTAATACAAATATGTGTAATCACAAGAATTTCGTTTCACAAAAACAATGGACATAATTTATAAAATAGGAAATGTTTATGATGATTATGCCAAAACACCTATCAAATCATTTTAATATGTAATAACATTAGTATGTACGTAAAGTTTGAGCCAATTTTTTTTCTTTTTTTTTTCCTTCATTTTTTTCTGTTTGTTTTGTAATTTAATGTAACGCAGCAAATTTTGTACAGCTGCTACCGCCTGTTTTTGGTGGGTTCACGGTTCCAACTGGCTGATTTCATTTTTAATCCTTTGCAAATTTGTAAATTTTTGGTTTAAATAATTTAAGAAATTTTCGCGTTGTCACTGCGTGTTGTCTTGTCCACTATTTGCGCATTTAGTGGCAGTGACAAAACTGCAGCTGACGATGCACCAGTGCATCCTTCGCATACAATTTTGCAAATCCAATTTACGTATTATTTTTTTTTTTGTTGTCATTTTTAGTTTTACAAATTTTTTTTTTTTTGCTGCCTGCTTGGCTCCGGCATGAGTGATTAAAACATGATGAACTCAGTCTGAAAAGTTGGGTCCCCGTTGTTTGCAGTGGAGTTCGGAAAGCCAATTTTACATAAAGATGCCATGTACGCAATGTCATAAGGCAGCTGTGCCAGCTGCAGCTGCAACGCCACTGGAGCTGGGCACCAGTGCATCCTTTGCCATATGCGTTTCAATATCAACGCGACAAATCGGACAGTGTTTATTGGTGACTAGCCATTGATCCACACAATCGGTATGAAAGAGATGCATACAGGGTAGTCGGCTGTAAATGGATTAAATTCAACTTCAGCATTCTACGTTAGCATGGTGAAAACTTTCACGCTTACTCACCGCACATCGTTCTCAATCTCAAACAGGGACAAGCATATGGCGCACTTCTCAGCATCCTCATCAGTTTCGCTGGGACGTCGCACTCGACGATATTTGTGCGGCAATGTGTTGCGCTCGATAATCTCCTACAGATTGAACGAAAGATTTAATTTAGTTAATCAGCAGATCACATTCGCTTACAGATTCCAAATAATTTAGAATTACTTACCAGAGTGGCGCCGCGATTGGGACGCGGTGGTCCAATCAATATGCGGGATGTGCCCATTGTAAGGGGCGTGGCCAGGCCAATTTCCAGATGGAGTGGGGAATAATGATGGAACATATGATGATGAACAGCGGCGCGACGCCTTTGTATTTGATGTTGTTGCTGCTGCTGTTGTTGTTGCTGCTGATGCTGTTGATGTTGCTGCTGTTGTTGTTGTTGCTGTTGTTGTTGTTGTTGCTGCTGCTGCTGTTGTTGTTGTTGTTGTTGCTGCTGCTGTTGCTGATATTGTAGTCCCAACTGAGGTGGTGCCGGGTGCGGCTGATGCGCATCAATGGGCGCAGCAGCGGCGGAGCTTTGCTGTTGCTGGTGCACAGCTGCATCGTAGGCAGGATAGTAGGCGGGATCTAGGCTGGAGACGGGCCCGTTGCGCGCATGCACGCAATTGCAGATGCTGTGCAAGTAGCGGGTGCGAAGACTGCTCGTCAGATTGAGCGGATTCGATGAGAGATCAATGGGTGTGGGCGTCATATGGCGACGGTGCAGCTCCTGCATGGACTGCTGTCGATACCACAGATTCTGATGCACCGGATACGGCGGCGCCGGAGTCAACGATGTCGCCACAATAGCACTAGCCCGATGTGGCGGATGAATGTGCGCATGCATTTGATTCTGTGGCGCCTGATGACCCTGATGCGGTTGCGGCTGATAATGCTGCCGATGATTGTGATATGCATCCAAGCGTCGCAGACTAAACGGCGGTGATCCGCAATACTGCATTGTGGTGCGACCGGAGTACATCTCTAGCGGCGGTGGTGGCGACACAGCAGCGGCACCGGAAACAATAGACGACAGCACTGGTGGCGGACCCGCTGTTGCTGCGGTGGCAACAGCAGCTGCCACCGGCGTTGTGGCACGACTGAGCATGTTGAGCGTTTGATTGCGATGATGATAATCATCATCTAGGCTGCTGCTCTCCATGTTTGCCACCGGCGAACTGGGCACATTCGCCAGCGAGATTAGATCGTGGAAGGATTGCGCCTGTGCCGCTGCGACTGTGGCAGCCACCGCGGCTGCGCTCATGGCGCCGCTGAGCGAACTGCGACTGCTGCCGGTGGCATTGCTCAGGCCGCCCTGATAGTGCGGATTCGGCGGTCCCGGTGAATAATCTCCATTACTGCGACTCGCTGGCAGCGTTGTGATCGGATAAAGCGGCACATAAAACGGCTGATACCGATGATAATAGGCAGCCGGGCTGCTGCGTCCATTGGTCAGTGTTTCTGATGTTTCCACGGCACCAGAATTCGTTGCAATGCGTTGCAGTTGCACATAATTGCCGGAATTAGCGACGCCTGGCAATGGTGGTGCTGGAGCCACATCAATGGGACCTGCATTCGTCGCAATGCGCTGTAGTTGCACATAATTACCGGAACTAGCAACGACTGGCAATGGAGGTGCTGATGTAACATCAATGTGGCCAGCATTCGTTGGAATACGCTGAAGTTGCACATAATTGCCGGAATTGGCAACGCCTGGCAATGTTTGGGCTGGAGCCACATCAACGGGACCTGCATTCGTCGGAATGCGTTGCAGTTGTACATAATTGCCAGAATTAGCAACGCATGGCAATGTTTGGGTCGGTGCCACATCAATAGAGCCTGCATTCGTCGGAATGCGTTGCAGTTGCACATAATTGCCAGGATTAGAAACGCCTGGCAATGGTGGAGCTGGTGCCACATCAATGGGACCAACATTCGTCACAATGCTTTGCAGCTGCACATAATTGCCGGGATTACCAACGTTTGACGCTGACGGCGGCGGTGGCGCCGCTGGCGGAGCTTGACCATCCGGCAACGCTCCGAAATGCCACATGGGTGGTGGCGTAATCGGCTGAAAGTAGCGTTGAGAATGCGCCGCTGCTGCTGCCGCCTCGGCCTCCAACCCGGCACAACGTGTGGGTGGCATTAGATTGCGAAAGTTGAAAATCGGTCCCATGGGCTGTGTATGATCGTAGGTGCTGTAATTGTGATCGTTGATGGGCACACGATCCGCCAGGGCGCCGCTGTAGAAGGCAAATGAGGTGCCCGCCGCTGGACGCTGGCGTCGTCGTTCATCGTATTCATTGGCTGAATTCGGACGTGGCAACATCGTTGCAGCAGCAACTGTTGCTTGTGTTGTGGCGCCTGTTACAGTCGGAGCTAGTGCCTCCCCACCGACATGTGTTCGGCTGAAAGTCGCTAGAGATTCCTCGCCCATGTAATGATGCTGCTGCTGATGCTGCTGTTGTTGTTGTTGCTGTTGTTGCTGCTGCTGCTGTTGTAACAACTGCAGATGCTCCTGTTGTTTCTGCTGACGTTGCTGTTGTTGCTGCTGCCGATAGCGATGCTGTTGCACAGCTATATCATTGCTGCCACTAAAGCCATCGTCATCTGAGGTTTGCTGCTGTTGTTGCTGCTGCTGTTGTTGCTGCTGCTGGTGCTGCGAGCGAAAGCAATTTCGAATTGGTTGCATCAGCGGTTGTAGCGCCGTATCACTGGTGCCACCAAAGCCATCATCATCTGAGGTCAGATCAATGGAGAGTATTGGCTCGCGAGTGGAGTGCACAAATACAACATCATCATCATCGTCATTAGAGTCCGAGGACCAATCAAGCAACTGTAGATCGGGCGCAGTTAGCACCGCATTATCCCCATTCGCATTGGCATGTGACGAATTCGAGTTGTGACGTCTGCCCGTTGAGGTGGATGGAAGACTGTTGGGCGGCTCCTGTGTTCCCTGCGCCGCCTGGTTGCCATCAGTTTCACGTGGCCTGCCCACATAGGCAATTACACAGGAGCCGCCGCTTGATGACTGCTGCTGCTGTTGTGTTTGAGACTGCGCCGTCGACTGCTGCGCCTCCTAAAAAAATAATGTAATATAAGTGGACGGCTGATGATAATCAGGAATATATTTAAAGTCTACACTCACCTGTCGGTCAGTGGTCCTCGCCACTTCCGCATAGGTGCGATGCCGATGACGACCCGGCTGAAATGCATAGAAGTTCGTTGGCGATAGACTGGACATGGCCGATGGCGACAGTTGGGCATCGCTGCGTGACTCGAAGCGTGCCACCTTTTTAGGCGGTTGGCAGAGCCTTAGGCTGAGATTACTACTACTACTACTGCTACTGCTGCTGCTGCTGCTACCGGTGGGTATTTGCTCATCCAAGGAACGGGCGCTCGAAATGGTGCGCAAAATTCTGCCCACATCCACACATAGCACTGGTTGTAGGGGCTGCTCCTGATTTGCTATGGGTGTGGCGTCACCGCCGCCGCCGCCATCGTTTGCCAAACGATGCACACCACAAATATCGGGACCGTCGTAGTCCACACTGAAAGTGGTGAGGGTGGCCGTTGTGCAGGAGGTAGAATTAGACAGCAGTGGGGGTGGAGGTGGTGGCGGACGAATATATTTGTATCTGTAGCCACCTCGGTTATAATACGTGTGATCCCCATGATCATTGCTATTGCTGCTGTGCGTTCGCGTACCTGTTGGTTCCCCTCCTGACGCCGTTGATGGTTGTTGTTGTGTAACTGCGGCATTGTGCATACGCAAATCCCAGCCATCATCGCTGCTGTTATCATCCAATTCGGTAAAAAAATGAAGCGGCTCATAGATGTTCCGACGTTGCTGTTGCTGCTGAGCTTGCGCGCTGGTGCTGGGAGTTGCATCTAGTTCAATGACCGAGGAAGATGAGGACGCGGATGCCGTTGCAGTTGCTTCACTCGTGGCACCACCATTGCGACTGTGATTCGGCTGATGCTTTTTCTTTTGTACAGCAGATGTCGTTGTTGTTGTGTTGGTGGTACGCGTATTGGCAAACTGCACATGTTCCGTATCCGATGCACTTGATGTGACATCATCATAGGCGGACACCTGATTTATCATCACATTATTGCTGCTGCTCGCCTCAAAGGAGCTGTTCGTACTGCTGCTGTTGTGGGAGCTGCTAAGCAGCGAACTGGAGGGCAGCTCGTAGGTAGTGCTTCCAGATTGCAGCAGCTGCTGCTCATCCACAGCATGATCATCCATGGCAGCGGGCCATATGCGCCCTGGATGCGTAGCGCCGTTGTTATTGTCGTGACCGTGCTTTGCGCGAGGTTGCTGTTGCTGCTGCTGCTGCTCATGCTTAGTTTCAGTCTTACGTTGTGTGTTGTGATTTGGAATGAACTGGGAGACAGCAGCACTGTCGCCTCGAGTACTACTGCTAGCTGCAGCTGATAGTGTGGACGTGGCAGCCGTAGACGTTGAGCTGAGCTCAAAGAATTGTGTAGGTTCACCACCGCCAGGACTACCACCATTGGATTGTGTGGAATGCACATGCTCCACGGGCTCCACATAATTGTTGCCCTGTTCAGACAATCGATTACAGTGGCATCCCACATCGCGTATACTGTTGCATTTCCAGCACTTATTGGCCGTCAGGCTGCCTGTTGAGCTTGCCGGCTCCGCAAAGGATTCCCTATTTAGAGATCCGATGACCGATGGCTGATACTGAAACATGGATACATAGCCAGCAGTAGTGGCTGCCGTAACTGCGGCCGGCTGCCGTGCAGGTCGCAAGTCTGTGGAAGCCTGTAGATAGGAAGGTATCAACATATAACTATCCGACAGCGTCTCGCGTTGCAAGTAAACGGGTATGTCTGGAAAGTATTTAAATATTTAAACAAACATATTTTCGTTTTGCAGGTTGAGATTCACTTACGCCGCTCGCTGGAGCTGAGCTGTACCATAACATCGGAGTAGCCAATGGGGACACCATGATGCTGATCCTGCATATGTCGGTGTCTGAGTTCATCCTGTTCATTCTCCATGCTTACGCTTTTTTTTTTTGGTTTTTTCTTTTAAAGAGAAACACAAATTAGAAAAAATATTAATGTGTCTGTCCTATCACATAAGTATGTGTATTATGAGGGCAAACTGAAATAGCAAATTTTATACGAACGACTGTTTTCCTGACGCCTACTTCGAGAATTTTCTCATTTAGGAAGGTTTGCAAAACAAATTTGTCAATTTTGACAGTTGAATAATTTCTGACAGTTAGGCAACTAATTAAGGTTTTAAATAAGTAAAGCTTAAGAAAAAAAAGTAAATATCCATCATTAACAAACGATTTTCGATTTTAAAAATCACTTTTTTTATTGTTGTTACCCATTGCTAAAGAATAATGGTTTATTATTCATGTGTGGCAAAATAATGAATGAACGCACAAAAAAAAACTCAGTGTGTTGGTGTTGTCACCTGATTTTAAAGCAACTCTAGCAATGCATTCGTCGTTACACATTTGGAATTCGCTCGAAATCCGTGTTTGTGCACTCAAATTTGTATTTGACTTGCAGGTTTTGATAAGAAGTCTGAGATTTGGCACAAAACAGCTGTGTGTAGAATAAGACAGAAAGAGCAAAATATTTTGGAAGTGCCAGTGAGTGAGAGGGAGACGGTGTATGGGGAGAGCATATGCAAGACGAACAGAGGGAGAGCGAGTGGAGCTTACCTGCTGCCCGAAGCCCGACAAGACACCTTAATGGCAAAGTGTGGGAACTGCTAATTTGCACACAACGAAGTCATTTGTTCGACCTATTTTCATATCAAGCACACACAGTAATTACTTCGCCACCGCTCCAATTATATAAAATTGCAATTAAAAGTCTCAAATCGTAGCTAAAATCGCACAAATAGCACAGAAATATGCACTACGTAGGGAAAAAATCACACACATACACTGACTACAACAAATATCGATGAATCGATACAAGAAGTTTATAATGCGATGACATCGATAAGAGACACTTTGTAATCGACATTCCAATAAATAATTGCATCTACATTAACATTGTAACTTTACTGCTTTATTGTGGCTGTATGTTCTGCGATAAATTGATGATAATTTTTTTTTCGAAATGGTAAACATTTTTTAGTTTACATGATTGCGCCAATTTTGTTAGTGCTCTACAATGCAACAGACCGTATTTTGTCCGTTGAGTAGCACTGCAACAAAATATCGAGTCGTGTCTATAAATATCGATAGCATATCAACAACCCTACATTCCGCAGGCATGAAAAATCTAAAAGTTAAAGTAATTTGTTTATAATAAAAGTACCAGACACCATACGCGAAAAATTACTAGCAGTTTAACGGTATATATACGAGTTCTATAACACTTTACCTAATGACGAAGCAACACACGGCAACTAGCTTAGTGTAGGGGTGTGGTTGTGGCTTAAAAGTTGTGAACGTTAAAATTGTTTTCATTTTTTTTTTGTATAATATGAGATATTTTGTGGCACACGAGCAATGCGTTCAGACGCCGTTGTCTGGGTTAATTACTTATGCGAAACACAAAACGCCTGGCTATATTAATTGAAAGCTCAATTTTTATGCAAATGAGTTTTGTGGCAGGCGGCCAAAGCGGCTGCGATTGCCATCGCTGTGTTGTATGTATATGAAAACAAAAAAAAATTATTCAACAACAACAACAAAAACAACAACGTGTAGAACAACAGCACCAACAACAATATTGTTTCATTCAATTTGCGTTTTGTGCTTGTATTTCGTAGATCTGGCAAACGAAGAAATCTGAAGCATCAGGCGGCGGCACACAAACAACAAGAAGAAGAACAAGAGAAACAGCAGCAGTCCCCAAGAACTCAAGTTAGCCTGCAATGTGCAGCTGCAGCGTAAGCGTACGAGATGTCCCGGCTCGCTGATTACTTTGTAATTGTTGGCTACGATAACGACAAAGAAAGTGAGTGCCAATGGTTGATATGTATATATATATACGTATATATGTGGGATATAAGAATAACACATACAGTTGTCACTCGAAATTGGAACACTTGATCTCTTGATCTCTTATTTATGATAATCTCTTTGTTTTTATATTTCTATACTTAAATATTACTAAACAAATTCTACCGCAATTACAACATATTGAAAATTAAATAATTTCATAGGCATACCTTTTTTTTTAATAATCCGTATTCTGAATCATGATTATCGTGTGTGTTTAAAAAAAACCTTTTCTCAAATAGCAATTATATTATTGATAGTTTCAAATCTTTGTGACCATTGTATACACTTACATCTATATACACATATATATTTCTTAATGTATGATTTTTTTTTATAAAGAAACTGCCAGTAATGTTTGCGGCCAGCCAATATGCGGTAAAATTGTGCAACGATTTCCTGAGAAAGATTGGCCCGACACGCCCTTTATTGAGGGCATCGAATGGGTGAGTTATGGTTTCATAATTTAGTTCGCATTGTATACAACACACAATTGTTTTTCCCCATTGCAATACTAATTTTATAATAATCACAGTTCTGTCAGCCACTGGGTTGGAATTTATCGTACGAGAAACAAGAGCCAAAATTCTTCATATCAGTGCTGACCGACATAGATGCGAACAAGCATTATTGTGCGTGCCTCAGCTTCCATGAGACGCTGGCCATAACGCAAACGCGCAGCGTGGACGACGAGGATGAAACCATTGGCAACAATTGTAGCCGCGGAATGTTGGGCGCGGCGCCTCTTGAACCCATTACGCATCATAGCATTATGTATGCGCCCAAGTGTTTGGTGCTCATATCCAGATTGGATTGTGCCGATACTTTTAAGGTAACGCCACATATAAAACACATCTAATATTAGTAGATAAAATGATTCTAGTTAAAGTAAATTTAACGGCTGCCATCTACCTATTTTATAGGGCTTCTTTTTTATAACAAATTTAAAAAAAGGAATATATAAATTAATGCAAAGACGTTTTTAACACTCTGGCGCATCATAATAGCTCTGAACTCCAAGAACAAAAATGTTAAATTAATAGCAAATAGTTATTATATCAAAAATAATTAATATTTCTTAATATTTCAGAACTGTCTGGGTACCATTTATACAGTGTATATTGAGAACTTGCCATATGCAATGGAAAATCTGGTTGGCAACATACTCGGCTGCATACAGGTGCCGCCCGCGGGCGGTCCGCAGGTGCGCTTCTCGATTGGTGCCGGTGATAAGCAATCGCTGCAGCCGCCGCAGAGCTCCTCGCTGCCAATGACGGGCAGCGGTGTTTACTTTCTGTTCAAACAGCTGGGCATTAAGAACGTGCTGATATTGCTGTGCGCCGTGATGACCGAAAACAAAATACTCTTTCACTCCAAGTGCTATTGGCATTTGACGGACAGTTGCAGGGCATTGGTAGCGCTCATGTATCCATTTCGTTATACGCATGTCTATATACCCATACTGCCGGCTCCACTCACCGAGGTGCTCTCAACGCCGACGCCATTTATCATGGGCATACATAGTTCGCTGCAGACGGAAATAACGGATTTGCTTGATGTGATTGTCGTTGATTTGGATGGTGGCCTCGTGACCATACCGGATGCACTTACGCCGCCGGTGCCCATATTTCCATCACCACTGTGGGAGCAAACGCAGGATTTGCTTGGCATGATATTATTTCCCAATTTGGCGCAAGCGGATCTTGCATTCCCCAATAACGAGCGACAATCATCCGCACTGGCTAAAACGGAGGCACACATGGACAAGGAGCTGCGCGCCATATTCATGAGGCTGTTCGCACAGCTGTTCCAGGGATATCGATCCTGTCTGACCATCATTCGCATTCACCCGAAGACCGTGATCACATTTCACAAGGCTGGCTTTCTCGGTGCACGCGATCTCATAGAGAGCGATTTTCTGTTTCGCGTCCTGGACAGCATGTTCTTCACCACGTTTGTTAATGAGCGTGGACCGCCCTGGCGCGCCGCTGATGCATGGGATGAGCTGTACAGCTCCATGAACGAGCTGCTCAAAACGGAGGCCCAAAACCGGAATCTCGTGAGTAGTTAACCAATTCTTTCGTTTATTCTAGTTTTCAAGTTAACACTACGCCCTCTATTTGTTTATGCAGATACTCACACATATCCAGGAGCTGGGTCGCACTCTGTACGAGAACGAAGCATCCAATGCGCCAGCCACATATACCCAGAAGGTGCTGCGACCGCCCGAGGGCGCAATCCAGCGCATCCATCAACCCGCGTTTCCGCGCATCAACGCTGATAAAGTGGAGCTTATCATACAGGATGGCATACGTAAGAATGGACAGTCACAGCGTTTTCATGTCACACGCAATCAGCATAGAATTATACCCATGGGCCCGAGATTGCCGGAGGCGCTAGACGTGCGTCCCACCACTGTACACAATTCGGCGCGACGCCTGGAAGTCCTGCGCACCTGTGTATCCTACATTTTTGAAAATCGCATTGCGGATGCGCGCAAACTGTTGCCAGCTGTAATGCGGACGCTGAAGCATCGGGATGCCCGGCTCATCCTCTGCCGCGAGCTATTTGGATATGTGCATGGCAATAAGGCGGTGCTCGATCATCAGCAATTCGATCTGGTTGTGCGCTTCATGAACAAGGCGCTGCAAAACGCCTCCGGTGTGGATGAATACACAGTTGCAGCTGCGCTGTTGCCCATGTCCACCATATTCTGTCGTAAGCTGTCCATGGGCGTGGTGCAATTTGCCTATACGGAGATCCAAGATCATGTCATATGGAAAAACTTGCAATTCTGGGAGTCAACATTCTTTCAGGATGTACAGGCGCAAATCAAGGCTCTGTATTTGCTACAGCGCCGCCAGAACGAACACAACAAGGAAGCGAATTGTGTATTGGATGAGGTGCCTTTGGAGGAGCCAACAGCATTGGAAATTACAGCGGAGCAATTGCGCAAAAGTCCCACCATCGAGGAAGAGAAAAAGGCGGAGCTTGCCAAATCGGAGGAGTCCACGCTCTATAGCCAGGCCATACACTTTGCCAATCGCATGGTCTCCCTGCTGATACCGCTCGACGTCAACGTGGATGCGGCCAGCAAGCCCAAGCAGGCCTTTCGGCTCGAGGAGAACCAGAGTGTTTCCAATAGGTAAAAAAAAACAAATATTACTAAACTATATAAAAATTCACTTATTCTTTGCATGCGTATATTTTTAATCACTTTTGAAAGTTCGCAATCCTCACCAGCTACTTTCCATGTTTGATAGATTACATAATAACATCATTTACTTTCAGTATTATGGGCTCGCACAGCCTGAGCGAACATTCCGATGAGGGTTTCGAGGAGAACGATGCCTTGGAGATTGGAGTGACCGTTGGCAAGACAATTTCTCGTTTTATTGATTGCGTCTGCACCGAGGGCGGTGTCACTTCGGAGCACATACGCAATCTGCACGATATGGTGCCGGGTGTGGTGCATATGCATGTTGAATCCCTGGAGCCCGTTTATTTGGAGGCTAAACGGCATCCGCATGTGCAGAAGCCCAAGATCCAAACGCCTTGCCTGCTGCCTGGAGAGGAGCTTGCCACCGAACATTTACGCTGTTTTCTGATGCCCGATGGCAGAGAAGATGACACCCAGTGCTTAATCCCAGCCGAGGGTGCATTGTTCTTGACCAACTATCGTATCGTGTTCAAGGGTTCGCCCTGTGATCCACTGTTCTGCGAGCAGACGATTGTGCGCGCCTTTCCCATTGCCTCGCTGCTCAAGGAGAAGAAGATATCGATGTTGTATCTGGCCCATTTGGATCAGACGCTACCAGAGGGTCTGCAGTTGCGCTCCAGCTGCTTTCAGCTGCTCAAGATTGCCTTCGACACGGAGGTGACCCTGGAACAAATCGAAACGTTCCGCAAGACGCTGAACAAAGCGCGTCATCCATTCGATGAATTTGAGTATTTCGCATTTCAATCCTATGGCACCATGCTGCAGGGCGTTGTGCCGCACAAGACAAAGGAGAAATACTCCACGCTCAAGGGATTTGCGAAGAAGACGCTGCTCCGCACAGCCAAGCGAGCGGGCTTCAGGCAGAAGGCACAAACCAAACGCAAATTGGTACCCGAATATGAGTTGGGCAGCGGCAGTGCTGATGCATTGGAGACTCACTCCATTGACGACGAGCTTGAGGATGCCGACGAGTTCGAGGCACAGCAAAACGAGGCGCTCCCACGCCTACTAACCACCAAGGATATTGAGCGCATGCGCGAACGCAGCTATGTACGCGACTGGAAACGTCTCGGTTTCGATGCGGACGCACAGCTCGGCTTCCGGATTAGCAATGCGAACGCAAACTATGCCACCTGCCGCACCTTGCCGGCCATCATTGTGGCGCCGGTGCAGTGCAGCGATGCGGCTATGACCCACCTGGGACGCTGCTTTAAGGGCCAGCGAATACCGCTGCCAACCTGGCGGCACAACAACGGCTCCCTGCTCATACGGGGCGCACAGCCCAACAGCAAGTCTGTGATTGGCATGATTAAGAATACAACGGGCGCCAATACGATGACGCACAATGATGTCACACATTATCCGGAGCAGGACAAATATTTTATGGCCCTGATCAATACGATGCCCAAGCCGACGCAGCTGAACGCACTCAATCAGTACACGGGCATGAATCTCTCGATGAGCTCGCTGCTGGGCCACAGTGTTGGCGAGGATCATCATCAGTCCCTAACGCCAGAGCTGATGCGGAAGCCAAGATCCAATTTGAATGTGACCGATGGCAACAAATCCAATCCGTCGGGTAACAAGGGCGGCACCATGAAGGGTAATGAAAGGAACTCAACGGCGTATGCCTTCCGCAAGATGCGGCTTTATACGTTGGGTAAGACAAATCAAAATACATACATTAATCGATAATATAAATTACCAACTTGTTGACAGGTGAAAAGTCACAGGCCAAGTCCAACTTGAACGGTGACTTCTGCGCGGATTTTATACCCGTTGACTATCCAGACATCCGGCAATCCCGCTCGGCATTCAAGAAACTAATACGCGCCTGCATGCCGTCACATAATGCAAACGATGCGGATGGCCAAAGCTTTGCCAAGATGGTCGAGCAATCCGATTGGCTGCAACAGATCTCAACGTTGCTGCAACTATCGGGCGCTGTGGTGGATCTGATTGATTTGCAGGAGAGCAGCGTGATGTTGTCGCTGGAGGATGGCTCCGATGTGACCGCACAGCTATCGGCCATAGCCCAGCTTTGCCTTGATCCCTATTATCGTAGCCTGGATGGCTTTCGTGTGCTCGTCGAAAAGGAGTGGCTGGCATTTGGGCATCGCTTTGCTCATCGCAGCAATCTGAAGCCGTCGCATGCGAGCACAAATATCGCATTTGCGCCCACATTTCTCCAGTTTCTCGATGTTGTCTATCAGCTGCAGCTACAGTTTCCGATGTGCTTCGAGTTTAATGATTTCTATTTGCGATTTCTGGCCTATCATGTGGTGTCGTGTCGCTTTCGCACTTTCCTCTTCGACTGCGAGCTGGAGCGCTACGATTCCGGCATCGCCTCCATGGAGGACAAACGGGGCTCGTTGAGCACCAAGAACATGTTTGGTGGCAGCGCCGCCAATGGCTCGGATGATGAGTGCAATGTTTATCCGCTGGATATGCGCAGTCCGCGCACGCCCACCCAACTGAATCGGATCGGTCACTCCATATTTGACTATATCGAGAGACAGCATAATAAGTCGCCAATTTTTTACAACTTCCTCTATTCGTCCAGCAAAGATGTAGTGCTGCGTCCGCAGCATAGCGTCGCCGCATTGGACTTGTGGGGCTTTTACACCAATGAGGAGCTGGCGCAGGGACCACCCTATGACCTGGAGGCGACCAATGTGGACGACGAAGTCGATGTGTCCGAAAACAAGGGCAAGCGCATGGTCATCAGCGCCGGCTATGACAGCATTGAGAAATGCAATCCCAACGCCTATGTGTGCCTACTCAGCGAGGTGAAGCAGGCGGAAACGGAACGCGGCCATCTGCCACAGAAGTGGCAACAAGTGTGGAACAATCTCGTTGTACCACAACTGGAGCCCATGTCGCGCAAGACCTCGCTCAGCAGCATGCTAGTGCAAACGCATCAGCACAAACGCTCCACGCTCGAGATCATCATGAAGGGCCGTCTAGCGGGCTATCAGGATAAATTCTTTCATCCGCATCGCTTTGAGAAGCATCCATACACGACACCCACCAATTGCAATCATTGCACGAAACTGCTCTGGGGACCCGTCGGCTATCGTTGCATGGACTGCGGCAATTCGTATCATGAAAAGTGCACCGAATTCTCCATGAAGAACTGCACCAAGTACAAGGCCATAGATGGCACCGTCGGTCCACCTAATGTTAATATGTCGCAGGGTGACACCGCCAGCATTGCATCCAGTGCAGCTACCACCGCGCGCACATCCAGTCATCATTTTTATAATCAGTTCAGCAGCAATGTTGCCGAGAATCGGACACACGAGGGGTAAGTTTGACTAATCCATTTCAACTGCATATCATTAAATGTTATTATAATCTTTTAGACATCTTTATAAACGTGGCGCCTTGCTCAAGGGCTGGAAACAGCGCTGGTTTGTTCTGGACTCGATTAAACATCAGCTGCGCTACTATGACACATCCGATGATACAGCACCCAAAGGCATGATAGGTACTCTCACTTGGAATTGGAACTCAAAACTTGTATATTTTATATATTTATTTCTATATTTTACAGAGCTGGCTGAAGTGCAATCGGTCACTGCCGCACAACCCGCACAAATTGGCACAAAGCGCGTGGATGAAAAGGGTTTCTTCGATGTAAGTGATGCCATTGTAATGTCTTTTCTAGTATGAAAAGTATTTTAGTAATAAAAATGTTTTGTGGAATTTATTTATTATCAATATTATTGTTTGCAGCTGAAAACATCGAAGCGCACCTACAACTTTTATGCAATGAATGCTAATCTGGCCCAGGAGTGGACTGAAAAGCTGCAGGCCTGTTTGCAGTAGAACCAGAATCATCACTACCAACTGCAACAGCAACCAGCAACAAAAAGAAGAACAGCAACTTATACCGTTTGTTATTAAATCCTGACACTCTTAAGTACTCCTCTTTCGTGGTTTTTGTATAGGCACTTGTTCCATGCTATATTCGTGTTTTGCTCCCTTACCTTTATATATGTACGTATATACATATATATTATGAACAATATGCTGAATGTTTTGTTGTAGGACAATCCAATTAACGTTATAATTATTATTATTGTATTTTTTTACATGTGAGAGAGTATTTATTTGTCAGCGCGTGTATTACTCTGGATCTGTAGTAACTCTGTGTATTATTTATAACCGAAATATTTTTACATGTATAAGTTGAATTAGTGTCAAAAGTTGTTTATTAACACTCGCAAATGCATAAATTACATGAATATTTAGCGACAATTAACGTAGGCGACAAAAGCTAAACAAAATATATAGTAAAGAAAATGAGAAAATATCTAAAAAAAAAAAAAAAATAAATAAATAAATCTTACTGTAAATGTGCAAATATAAAGGAGGAAACTATAATATCATGTGATTATACGTATATTGCTGACAAGAAAGAAAGAAGAAACGTAATGGAAAGGAAGCCACGATAGCAACTTTTTATATACATTTTTATATATGTATATATATATATATATATACATATATATGCTATATGTCTATCTATACATACATACATACTTATATAGTAAAAATACCAAAGATAATTCCACCTTTGTTGCGCAATTAAAATGCATTTCTTAATTTCTTCCTTTGAATTAAATTTAATTAATAAACGCCTTTCTTTATTTATACAATACGATAATACAATATATTATATATGTATATTATATAATTTACTGCAATTCTCATTTGTGTCTTACAATCTATATACATTTTTAAACAAATGCGCCTTGTATTTATAATTTTATGTTGTAACTGCTTAACAACTGCCTCAAATTCACCAGATCAGGTCATAGGAACGTCGTCCAGTAGACAATATTCAGAATGAAGAACGAGAACGGAAAGAAGAAGCGCGAGAATTTATCTATAAAGATGGCGGTTGCATGGCCATGGCAGAATGTATCATATTGTGGCTCAATTATCGACTCCCGATGATGATGCTGCAAGACGCCCTTTAGAGTTTCTGTTTCAGCTAATATGTGACAGTCATTTGCTGCCCCCAAAACTCACCTTCAAATCATCCAGATCTGTGATATTCTCATCGGAATAACCCTTCATGGCCTTGGTAGCCACCGGTCCCATAAAGTTGTTGACAACAGCAAATTCCATTAGCGATAGAAATACGAAGACCGAACAGGATGACATCCAGACATCAATGGCCTTCACATAGGACACCGGCGGCAGCGATTGTTGTGATTGTGTATTCTGTGTGGCCAGCGTAAGCAGCGAAGTAACACCCAGGGTAACACGGGCCGGTATTGCCTCCGGCTTGATCCAAAACGATATCCACGACATGACCACAATCAGCGCCGATGGTATATAGGTGTGGAACAGATGATAACCAAGACGTCGACGCAAATTGAATACAATTGCCAAGCAGGTGAAGTTACCTGTGAGAGATCAAAATAAATATTGGGAAAATACATTAGTCGACTACAAATTTTAAGTATTTTAATTATAATTGTGATTTTTATTAACAAATAATATTATACATCAATCAAATCACTTACCCGTTGAGTACTCTATGGTGCAATCTGTCGTATAATTATTTGATATATCCAATTGAGGCAGCTCAATCTCAGCATTGACCACCAGCGGATCGGTCATGTTCCAAATGAATACCAAATCCTCCACAGTGTGAGACACTAGAAATGTTATTATTATTGCTTTAAACACATATTGGACTACAGACAACTCCAGCACTTACAGCTCTCGATCATCATAGAGCAGATTTGTGTATCATGTGGATACGATTCGAATTTCATGGCGCACGACAACACCAGCGTCAGCTTGGACATGTAGAGCAGTGTTTTGTCGTGGTAGAGCCAGAGATAATGATTGGGTATGCTCATCTCATGGAATGTCACCTTTTTGGCATTCTTGAAGAAGCAATCGGGTCGCCAAATGCTGTGCAGCCAGTCTACGTCCAGGATGCGATACTGTTCGCTCATGTTCTCCGGCAATCGCAGACGCGGATCGCGCCAACTTTGTGCTAAAAATATGTCCGTCACATAGGTCTGTAATAAAAATGGATATAGTTTGCACCAAATGCGGAATCACCGGCTAAAGTGTTTGGACACTCATAGAGAAGAGATTTTTTGTCTCAGACATTCAGTTACCATGGACTCCTCATTAATAGAGTCCAGTGAGAGCACTGTGACATGGAAATAAACAACTGTCGGCTGGCCCAGCAGCTTTGGTGCACGATTCTTGTCATAGGTTTTCGATGGGATAGGCAATATATCTGGCAGCGATAGACTCGATTCGTAATGTGAAACCAGCTCGGCACTCTCTGTATTGTTTCTGCAATTAGAATTAGAAAAGAGAGGTCCGATTTAATTTTTAGGTTATGTTGCAGCCTTGTCTGATGCAATGCATTTTATTCTTTATCATTTATTACCTGAAACCGTGAACACAATTACATAGTTGAATTGATTTTTCTAATATATGCATATAGATGGCCACTGCAATAAGAAAATTATGTTTTTTCAATTGTCTAAATATGTTTGGCATTTGCATTTTGAACACACAGCGCGTTTGCGTTTTTCGAATTTCCAATATCGAATCAAAAAATTTGATTAAACTAACGGCTATTTACTACATTTATTTTTGGTGTATTGCCTAGTTTTGCGCGTTTTAACGTGTTGTTTGTTTATTTTTTACGTTTATATTTCAGTTTCATTGTTTTACGGCACATTGTTCTGATGTGGATGACATTTTTCAAATGCACAAACGCACTGAAGCATTTCTAGCTCGATTCTGACTTTTGAATGCAATTTATTGGATTATTTAATAAATGCAAGACGATTGGTTTTTTTTCTTTCAGTTTATACGGCAAACCAAAAACAAAACAATAAAAGAGTTATATGGACGTAGTGCTGTGCGCTGCTCAAGGTAGGTGATAAATTAATTTCTATGGTTTCATTCGTTTTCATTGACATTCCTCTCTTTGCTATTGTACTTTTCAAAATGACATGCCTAAGGTATGTGCAAAACAACAACAGAAATGCAAACGGATAGCGGCTAGCCGAAGCCAAAATACCTAGCCGGTTACAAAACGCGAAAACAACTGAGAAATCAAGCATTGACACTATTTCCGCCTGTGCGCCAAACGTGTCAACATATTTATTATGCCCCATGCAAATGTAGAAAGTAGAATATGCGTAATGCCTGACAGATAATTGACAAATCTGCGTTTGCGTATTTGTAACCCCATCTTATAAAAGGAAATAAAACCATAAATTTATGTATTCCTCACGACTTGCTATATCATTTAAATGCAGATGAAATGTAATTTTCGTTTAAAAACGCGCGCCAAATTATTTCACTTGTTGTTAACAGTACAATGTTGCCAGATGTGAGTAGCAGCCGCTCAGCTGAGCGAACGAGTTGCCCATAAGATTAACCCTCGAACTGGGTGGCAATGCAGCGCATTATGATAAATATTGATTTGTTTTACTTGTATGTACTTGTATTTTTAAAGATGTAACTAAAAATCAGTTAAGCCACAAATTAACTATAAAATATAAGCAATAAAAATCATTAAGAGAGCAGAGCACAAGCTTAACATGGAATTTCCTCAACAAGTCGAAGGTATGCATTGCTAAACAGACAGATTGTGATTTTTCGGTGCAGGGCATCATTCAGTTTTTGGGGCTGTTGATGACGGGGTTGAGAAAGGTGAGGTGCTTCGGAGAAGGAGGTGGGGTCGACCGTGTTCTCTTTTGTTGCACAGTGACGTGATGCCGCTGCGGCGCAGTGTGCAATTTCTATTTGATATTGATTACTTGCCAGAAAACCAAGATACACAAAACTCGGAGTAACGAAAATTACGAAAAGACGATGAAGTAGATTTATTATTGGACAGACGAATATTCAAAATTCTTGCTGGCATATGGAAAATCACAATATAATTTTCAGATCTTGTAAGGTCAAATGATGATGAGCATATTAAACCAGATTAAATTAACAATGGTGAGTTTGGCAAAAATATTTAAAAAAAAACAACAACAGTAATAACAATGGAAGCATTTAAGTTTTCTACCGATTGCTTATTGACTGACTAATAAAGAGCTTATATGTAAGATAAAGAAATAAATAAAATTACGTGGCTTGATTGTAACAACTTTTGCAAGGGCTAACAAATCGGAAAAGAAGTTGTACGGTTTTAATTGGTTTTTTTTTTATATCATTAAAGCACAACTCTAATTGGCATTTAAGATATATCAAATATATACTTATTGAACTCACAACGCTAAACAAGTATTTACCCACCAGAGATTCTGGTCTTGCAACAACGGACAACATATGCTTACGATGTCGTAATGGAGTCTCCGCTATATCCCAAGGTCAACAACAATTTGAGCTCAAAGTTGTCGCCCAACGGTGCTGGTGACAAGATGAGCTCCAGCATGAATAGCAGCAGTTTGGAGGACACCACGCCCAGTGATTCGGGCATACAAATGCTGGATTCGGAGAATAGCGACGTTATGCTAGAGTCTATCAGTTCACAGACAGGTCTGGAGTACGAGGAGCAGCCGTTGAAGGCGACTCGCGCTCCTGTGGACACCAATTCGAATGTGGCAGCGGAGGAGACGATGACCACAAGCTCCTGTTCGACCTTTGACAACACAGACAAGATCGTATACAGACGCAAGGTGCACAAGGCTTCGGCGACACCAAAAGCGCCCAAGAAGCGAGTCTCCTTTCACGAGGACATCCTCAAGAATACACGCACCGACAACATACACATCGAGCATGGCTTCATCACCTACAAAAACGGACGCAAACTGGCCGTTGTGGGCAGCAATTCAGCGGGCGTGGCTGGCGCTGCTGGTCGCTATTCCTGGTGTGCGGAAAGGGAACGCGTCCAAGCACCCACTGAGCTGAGTGCGGCGGGCCGAGATTTTGAGGAGGCGGCTGGCGGTGGCGCGGGCGGACGCAGTCGTCGTCTGGTCTATCGCAATGCTTGCTCCGATGTTTTGGACTATGGCAACACGGATATCTATGATACCAATGATCCAGTCGGCCTCCAATATGACAATTCGGGCGTCTTTGAGTATGCTCCACCAGCTGAAGACAAGCAGCGGGATGAGCGATTGCTTTATCGCTGCGCCTGCAGCAGTTCCAATTCAAGTCTGGACTCGGATGAGCAGGACAAGAACTCGAATAGCAATCCCAATCGTAAGCAATATGAGCAGGCCAAAAGCAGCTCCTGCGATTGCATTGGCATGAGTCATGCCAACAATAATCTAATTGGTAAGTGGCAAAATGTTATTTGTATATTCTGTATCTATGAGACTCTCCCAACTTGAGTCACTTGCTCAATTTATCTTTTACTTAATCGCATTCCTTTCAATTGCTCCACGCAGGCGATAATTGCTACTATTCGGAGCCCAATATTGAAGATGCCGGCAGTCCCAAGCAGAAATCCGTGTGGAACAAGGAGAAGATGCCCAAGTCAAGCTGTTTAAAGAAAACCAAACGACACACGAACATCATACACGAGCAGGATCTCAATGGACGTGTGAAGAAGTTCAATGTGCACGACATCAAGCATCAGCTGCTAGACAATAGCAGCAAAATGATCTTTGGCTCCCTGAAGAGCATTTTCACCTTGCCGCTGCCGGAACGTGGGGTGCCCGAAGGCTCGGAGGACTTGCAGGCGGTGGTGGAGTGTGTGCCCGAGCTGGAGCAGACGCCCGAGCACAAGTCGAAGCAGTTTGACTCACCCAACTCGCCGCCGCTCAAGGCCAAACCGTTTCTCAGCAAGAGTCTCGATGGCAACAAGCAGACGCAGTGCGTCAAGAAATTCGTGCACAATGTGGACGAGCAGCTGCGTCGCAAAAATGATGATAGCTCCGCTGAGGGCACACCCATGGACAGCCAGCAGTCGCCGCACGTGCTGCGACGTCAAGATGAGTTCGATAAGGAAACAGTCGCCGCAACGGCACCAATTGTCACCAGCACACAGAGCGAATTCCGCAGCAAGTTCATCATCAATTGTGAGAGCACCGTCTTCGAGCACACTGGCGTCTCCTACGAAACCAGCGAGCCCCAGCAATCAGAACCATTCTCCATGTCAATGACACAGCACAGCAGTGTCGCCAGCTTGCTGGAGCGCGACACGCCCATTGCCCAGCCAGCGAGTCAGAGTCGCAGCTCCTTTATGGGCGCTCCCCTAGCCAAGACATTTAGCAACTTCTTTCGCAGTCTTAAGGAGACCTCAGTCAACACACCAGTCGAAAAGGAGCAGCAGCACCAAAATCAGCAACAACAAGCAGCAACTGATAGTTATTTTGGTAAGTGGAATTATATATATACCAATTAAAGATCAATTATGAAAAGAATATTTTATCGTAGATAAATATTTATCTGAATACTCTGTGGGAGTTTAATAATTTTTCTTGTATTGTTATTTAATCAATATAAATATATCTCTTATACAGCTTCGAAAATGTCAAAGATGACACAGCCACAGCAGCAGCCGACGCCAGCCAACAAGCTGCCCAGCACCCACTCTTCATCCACCATATCGGAGCTTAGCTCCATTAGCAGCAACAGCAACTCCAATTCCTGTCCCAAGCCCCAAGCACAAAATACAGTCCATGCTTTGGTGCTGGGCAGCATGGAGCGACCGTCACGTCATCTTCCATCGCCGCTGAAAAAGCGAAGCGCGCAGCCACCACGCTATGGCGACCACCAGCAGCAGCACCAGCACAGTCGCAGTCTACACAGTCCCAGCAGTTATTTGGGGGCAGGAGGCGGTCTGGTTGGACCTGGCAGCAGTGGACGTGACTCGAAGGCGACCATTCTTAGCGAGGAGTTTGACGATATATTGACCATAACGACAACAACAGATACGACAAATGAGCGACCCTCCACGGAGAGCGATCTGGTAATTGTGGACTATACAGATGTGGATTATGGCCAGCTATTGAAACCACCTGCGTCGGCGGCTAAAACCTCGCTCATTAATCGCTTTCTGCGCAATGTAACCCAAAAGAAAATACTCGAATCCTCGATACGCAAAAATGATTTCTTTGCCGATAAGCTACGCAACGAGCATAAATCCGCAGGATCGCATCTCTATGTGCGTGGTGTGCGGCCCAAGAACTACGAACTGATTGACGATTTGAATGCTGAGATTGCTATGGAGATTGAGATGTCGGGCGCCAATTCGCCACGACGAGAACTGGCCGTCGGCATGGATATGGATTTGCCAGGAGATGTTTCACGTTTCGAGCTGGGCATCGGGGAAATATCCATTGACCTATTCAATGGCAAGCAGTTGTCCATTCTGCGAGAGCCCAACGAGCAGTTGCTAAAGGTACGTTAGATGCGAACTAGTAGATTCAATTAAACAACCCATTCACTATTCAATTTTGGACACATCTCAATCTTGCAGGTCTTCAAGCTGTACACCGGTTACAGCAACGAGGGATTTATGACGCCGGTGCTGGTGCTGCTCACGGACAAAACGCTCTATGTGGCAGATCTGGTGCGTAATTGCCTGTGCGCCAAATTCGTGCTGGCCTACAAGGATCTGGATGTAATTTTGGTGAGTTGACTCCGCAAACGTAGAAGGAGGCTATTTAACCTAATAAATCTACTCCGTTTCAGATGGGACCTTTTGGAAATACGGTGCTCTTGAGCAACAGCATGCGAGACATGCAGCAGGTGCTACTTGCAGGCGGACCCTATCCAGCAGATGCACTGGTCGCCAATCTAGAACTGTGTGCACGACGCAGCGGCTCCACGTTGCCGGCAGTGGGTCAGCTCACCTTGGAGCATTTGGCGCCACTGCAGGCTTTTGTGCGTGCCAACAGTTGTGTGGGTAAGGACGAAAACTGGATGTTCTATGCGGTGGTCAATATGCCAGCTGGCGGTGCACTCGGCATGGGCTTAGATGGTGAACAGGAGCCGCTGGGTCCCCACATAAAAGGTTTTCTTATGCATCGACGCGTACGGGAAACGGCAACGGTAGCTGCAACGGCTAAAATCAACTGGCAGCCAGGCTACTTCTTACTTAAGTGAGTGGCAAAACCAATTCTACTCTAACTTTTACTAACTTTACTTAATTTTCCAGAGCTGGCGTTCTATATATGTTTAATGATTCCACACAGAAGCTGCCCAGCTGGGCCATGGCGTTGGCGGAGTGCCAAGGCGCCCGCCGTGCCGTTAAATCTGCCCGACCGCATTGCTTTGAAATTATGCTGAAAGGCGAACTGCTGCAAATGGCGGCGCCCGACGAGTATGTGGCCTCCGAGTGGCTACAGGCGCTGTTGCAATCAGCCAGTGGTGTGAGTTGAAATCAGAAATAATCTATAATAATAATAGTTTTGAAACCCTTGTACGATGAGTCATGTCCAACTCCCTTTCAGTTCTTCTGAGCTATAATGACTAGAGACATATTTTTAGTTCTACTCGGGATATCTCAAAAATGATTACACTACTAATATTATTACTCACTTGCAGCTTTTTGAGATGCAGGAGCGACACAAAGCGCTAGGCTGCACTTTAATAGTGACTCAAAATCATTTGATAACGCTACGCGAGGACTTCTCAGCGCCACTGCGTCAGCTCAATCAGCAGGTGGAGACACCACCAGCTGCTGCAGAGCACAAGCAGCTGCTGCGCGATGAGGACATGTTGTGCATCTTTGAAACTAGCAGCATGGTAAGAAGTTAACTCCCACATGGGAAAACTCTTCTTCTAATATTTGTAATATTCTTGCAGTTAAGCTCGACGATGAGCACACCAACACTTGGCACCCAGCGCTCCTTTTCCTCGCTTAACTCCACGCCCACCAAGCACTCACAGGATGCGCCCAGAGCGATCCAGAAGACTGCTGCAGCTGCAGATGCAGCCGGGCAATCGCAAAGGATGAGCAGCGTTTATGGGAAGAACTCTGGCCTCGAGATACTCACGTGTGCGGATATAAAAGCAATGACTGGCATTAAGATACCCTCGCACAGTGAGACCTGGTGGTGCATACTAGAGTTCTCCTGCCAGGAGGCGCCCTTGGAGTGCTTGGATGATTTGGTTATATTCTTTGCCAGCAGCATGGAAATGCAGCGATTTCTACGGCTGCTCGAGCAACTCTGGCAGGCCAAAAATGTGCGTTAGATTTGATATCAATAATATTATTATTGCACTATTCATCTAACAAAATCTCTTGCTTCACAGAATGATCTCTTCCCCATAACCATACTGGACGATGATGAAACGCTCGCCGAGCAGTGCACAATGCTCTACTTGGATATTAATCGCGCCTGGGAGCCGCTACTATCTGCTGCCCTCGGCTACCCACTCTAAACGCGAAAACTACACAAATATACTCTATGGCATATTCATATTTAAACATTTAGCTAGATCTGAGCAAAATCGCTTTATATTGGAATAATCAAGCAAAATTTGCTGAAAAATCACTGACTTTATATCAGCATATATACATACTATATATATATGTATATATATATATATATAGTTATATATCAGTATCTCTCTTTATAGATACAAGATATTTATGCACCTTGTATTATGATTTGTAATATGTACATTCGCTTCACCGACTCATTCATTTGCGCTGTTTTACAAATATATTTTGTGTGATATTAACGTTTAAGTTGCCAATTGACGTATGTTTATTTGGGTTTACAAAGTTTTCTTAAATGTAGCTTTAATTTTGTTATTACTCTTGTTATTTTGTTTTTTTTTTTTATACAACCACCGTGTAGAAAGTTGCACAAAAAAACCCCAAGGCTTTACTATGTGTATATTATATTTTGATATCTAAGGAAATATACATATAATAATAATATTTCGTAAGCATTCGTTAAGTGCAAACAACAAACAAACAAACCAAATCGTTAGCAAATCATTTATCATATATAATACGTAGCTAAAAGATATACGTAAATTAATCTAAATATTAATGGCAATTGTATGTCCTGTCTTGTCTTGTATGTTTTTGGTGCATGTTTGAATGAAGTGACATTGAATGAAATGACATTGAAAGTATTTACTTATATTTATAAAATGTAATCTCTCAATATACAATATATATACCATATAAAAATACTTATGTATGCATTAAAATGCTGATGTTTTCGTACAGACCGAACTCAAATGCCTTAACTTTAAGTTTCATAGAATAAACTACCAAATAGAATATTTATTACCTACATATAATTTGCCAAATATGATATGAAACCAGACAATATTTGACGGTTAGAGACGCATGCAGCTTACTTCGCGAATGGCTTACGGAGGGGATTTCGGTGAAACGTAAGCCCCATTGTAAAACTCATTTATGCTTATGCAATTTTCAATTAGCAAGGCTTAAAGTCCACAACTCTCTCGCATAACTCACGCCTAGAATTGGCCACTCTGTATGAAAACATCAGATAAAAGCTCATAATAATTAATAAAATTGAATAAACGCAATAGTAAGGCATTTTTTATTTAACCGCTAAGCTCTGATTTATAACCCCAATGACATATTCAAAAGAGCAAAGAGTTGGAGCAACCCCCCGCCCATTGGTGTTTGAGAAATGTTAGTTAATTGGGAGGCATGGCTAAGATAATCATATTAGCAGCTCTTCAAAATGCAGAAAACTAATGTGTGGAAGTGGAAGTATATACATATATGTATTGGTATATTTATAAGCGCTTATGTGCATACATTATATACATTGATAATCGATGATGATGGGATGGCTTGGCATGGTGTGTATTTGTAACTAACGGATGGGGTCTCTGCAGCTGCAGCATATAAAGATGCATGCATAGATACATGTGCACACTTATACAAATGTATATATATGCGTGAGTGTGTGTGTGTGTGTATCGAACGAATTAAAATAATGATGTACCTAATAATTAATCAATCTAATAAAAACAGAGGACATCTCTTCATTCTTACATACATTCATATATCCATACAGATGAACATATGCATATGTATTTGTGCATTTGGCCGGAGAGTAAATGCATAATTGGAAAATATGCATAGAAATTAAAGATAAACACATGTAACAATAAGTGCTCTGAGATCCCAGCTAAACAAAGCATTGCCTTTGAAAGAGACACCAACAGTAGGAGGATAGAAGCGCAAGAGAATGAGAGAATGCGAGGCTAAAAAGAACGCATGGAAAGTCAAAAACTCCAACCCTCATAATAAGTCAACGAATGGAAGACTACAGCAGAAAAAAGAAACAACAACATCAGCAGCAAAAACAATACAAAAGAAGGAAAAACGCTTCAGCGACGTTGAGCCTATGCGACTGTTGCGTGCGCTGCAAACCAGTTTACGAGGTGTGCATGATATACAAACGTATATAAAGAACAAGTATATAAAATAGTAATTTTAATTATTATTTAATTTATTAACTGTGAGTAGGGGTCAGGTTTAAGCATTCCACAAGTATTCTGCTCTCTGTATTTATTGTAATGCATTTGTAGCTAGCAGTAGGGCATCGGCGAAATAATAAAACACTTGCAGGGCCAAGCGCAGGCACAAAAACAAACGCATGCAAGTGCTGTGAATGCTGGCTGACGTTCAGGCTGAGAGGCTGCTGCTGCTGATGCTGCTGCTGCGGCTACTGCTCTCTTATTAGAGCGTCCCGTCCTCACACTCACGCACACAGACAAGTGCTTATGCTGAGGCTGCACTCACTTTCATTAACACAAGCACAGCGCCAGCAGAATTAAATGCAGCGACGCGGCCGAGAATGCTCAGTGCTCCTAGACATCTCCGACACACACACGTACAAAAGTAGGCACATACATACATATGCAGCTACGTTAATGCTTATACATACATACGCGTGTATAAACAAACATAGATAAATACATACAAGCACACACATCTGTATAAATGCACTGGTCGTTCACTGCGACGGCGATGGCCACACAACCCCAAAAGTTGGAAAACCAAATAAAAATACGAATACAAGGCACGCCGTGTTTGTGAATTTTCTTTATAAAGTTAGTCGACTTGTTGATGTCCTCAAATTATTTTACAATTTTAAATACAAATTTATAGATGTGGAGTTTTAGTTCAACTTTCGTTGGTTCAGTTCATAATTATAATTTTTTGACAAAACAAATCTTGACCATTGTTTTTTTTTATGACTGCTCATATTTAAAATTATTTATTTATTGACAACATTTAAAAATGTAGTCTTGCAATTTAACTTATATTGCTAATTTATTTATTTAGCAAATCAATTTTAAGGTTTGAATGTGTGTCATATGCCCAGACAGAAACGCATTGGGAAGAATATACAAGTAAACGCACATTTTCCAGAGAAGTAGAAAAACTTCCACCCTCAAAAGCGAAACAAACACTACACACACAACACATGCACAAACATACGTGTGTATGTGTATGTACATACATACATATATACATATTAGCGAACTAACACAAAAAAGAGAGCGCTGCGCTCTGTCACTGTCATTTGTCCATTGCGTCGCTGTTGCCGCTGGCGTCGCAGCCGCAGTCTCAGTCGCTGCCAGCGCCTGATTGCCGTTGCCTGCCCCAGTGTTTCCGCTTTCTTTCGTTGTAATGTTACTTTTAGTTTGATGTCGGAGCCTCGACGAGCCGGTTGTAAGCGTGACTTTCGTTTAATTCTACTTTATTATTGTTGTTGTTGTTCTCCGCCGTGGACGCTGTCGCCACCGTTGCCGTCGCGGTCGCGCCTCGTGTGTTAGTGAGTGTGCGTATGTGTGTGTTTGTCCCTGTATGAGTTTAGTTTAAGCGAAATTGAAAGTTGTACATTTTGCTACCCCCAAAAAGCAAAGCGCTGCATACAATCGCGCGCTTATATATACATACATACATACAGACGTGTGTGTGTGTGTGTGTGAGTGAGTGCGCCACGCCACACCAACCAAAAACCAACCCCCACCAACAAGAGTAGCAACAACAACAACAACTGCTACTACAACAACAGCAACAAAAACAACACCCAGCCAAGTTAGCACCACCACCACCCACTGTTGTAAAGCGCCGCACAGTCATCGTCATCGCCATCGTCATCGTCATCGCCTGTTTCTGCTGCTGTTCGATCGTATTTTAGTTTCGCAGGCTCGACGCATCGTTAAGTTAGTGTTAGTGTTGGCTAGTGCAATTTGAAAACCAAAATAAACCAAAAAGCGAAAGTGTTACACAAGCCCCAAAAAAGTAGCTGCTTCTCCAATAAAAACCAATCGGCAATTCTCGCTCCCACACACACACACACACACTGTCCAACGACTCCTGTCTCCCTGTCTGTGTGTGTGTGTGTGTTAGTGTACGTATGCTGCTCGCGTGTGCGTGCGTATATGTGTGTGAAGCCTGTTAATAACCATAAACTGTCATGATGAATTTCTCCGCGTTCGGCGGCCCCTTCTCCGGCATTCATCAGTTTGCCGCTAAATTTGATGCACAAACACCGGGTGCATTTGGTACGCCGCCGGTGAACGCAGCGGCCGCTGCAGCGGGCAGCGATAATCATGTGCAACGCTATCAAACCAATGGCAATCATTTCAATCAGAATGTGCCCAACGGTAAGTGAACATCACACACACACATTCATACATACATATACTTATACATATACATGTGAACATGTATATGCGCTGCATGTGTTTGTCTGTTTGTATGTACAACATAATCACTAAAAATTTATTTTATTTTTATCGATTTATTTTTGCTTGCTGCTGCTGCTGCCACCGTTGGCGCTGCCGCTGCGACGTCGGCGCTGGCGTCAGCAACAAAAACAGCGGCGTCGCTTTGCTTTTCCCTATGTTAATAATGCACTACAACGCGCCGTTTGGGGTCTTTTGAACATTTATAACTAGCACAAAATTCTTGTTTTGATTGCTGGAAGAGTGCTGAGGATCAACTTGAAGAATATCACTTATATAGCAGCGTGTATAAGAGCATTAAATGTTTGCATTCGCCTTGGCTTTGGCCTGTAGCATACGAAGTGCCATATGTTAGAGCGAGCAGGCATGCACAGCTAATCAGCCGCTTAGTGATTCGTTTTGTTTCGTTCACAGAACTAGTTCGAACCGAAAGAAAATGCATTCAAACAATCTTGCGTTTACTGGGGCGTTGCCACCTGACAGAAAACGAGTTTTTATTGAAATATCAGCGATATATTATTTTTAAAGCAGCAGAAACTAATACCATTTATTGAAATTGCATAAATTTAAAATATAAAAAATACATTTATATAAAAATGTGTTTAATTTATGTGCATTGATCGAATTTGCATTTATTTGCAGATGTGAATTGATCAGACCAAAAGCTTGGATATAGACAAACAATCATAAATACACTAAAGTTGTGCCTAAAATCTACCCAAAATCTATTAATGATCAAGGAAATCAAAATAAAAGTTTACATTTTGAGTGTTAGTAGAAATTAGAAAATTCTGGCAGAAGGCATTGTATATTAATAGCTTAAAATAAAAAATTTTGAAATGTATTGAGCCATATTATATAAAAATCAGTTTTTTTCTTAAATCTTTAGCAATCATACATTCCATATTTCGAATATATTTTTGATACCCTTTTATTAATTGGTTTTTTTGCAAAGCTATACATTATTAATGTATAATCTAAAATAATTATAAGTAAGACAAAAAATGAGAAGCATTTTTAAATGTATTTATATTTTGGACTGAGATGATCTTAATTCTGTTCTGTCAAATATTATTTTGCAGCAATTGGCATATACATTGCTGAATACAATTTCCACCCCATCCATTGGCTTAGTACAAATTTCCCAAACCGTTCTCAACACATACGTTCGTCCTCTAATTTGTTAGCCACACTAATATGCCCAACATGAGCGGAGCGCGCCTGTCAACATAACCGAATCTAACGATTTTTCTTGTTGTTGTTGTTGCTGTTTTGCGTTGGTTTTTTTTTATTTTCTGCGCTATGTTTTGAGTCATTACCACCCACCCCTGTTTGCCACAGTGTGTGTGTGTGTGTGTGTGAGAAAGTGTGTGTGTTGCACGCTGCTGTTGCCAGTTGTTCTTGTTCTTATTGTTGCTGTTGTTGTTGCTTAGCTTCGCATGAAAATGCAATGAACTCAAATAACTTTTGAATTTGCTGCATTTTACTTTGTATAGCTCTGGGGGTGGGTTTCTCTGCTGTCGTTAGCTACTCAACACACACACAAACACACACGCACAAACACAATTAAACGGGGGTGTGTGTGTGTGTGCGTGCGCAGTTTTCAACCCCAACCTCCGTTGAGGGGAAGGAAGCGTCGCTGCTTTTTTAATTGCACCGACTTCCTTACACAGGCCCGCTGCAACTCTTTGTGTCAGGGTGACAGCCCAACCCCTTTAACTCCTGTCCACACCCCCTATCGGCGCCTACCAACCCCTAAACGCAAAGTACATAAGCTGAACGACCCCATCCCCATATTGGCAGCACAATAAAACAACAGCCCATCTCAATGCACTCACATCTTGTATCAATTGTAATTAGTTGCCTACACTTGCATAATTAAATGCCCATTCCGAGCAACTGCATTTTATTATTCATATTATTTACCTGTGCCCAGTGTGAGCAGATAATTTAAAAATTGAAAAGCGTAATTATGACAAATCAGGGGGGGGGTGGGTGGTAAATCATGAGATTTTACATAAATATATAATATATAATTATAGAAACATAACAATTTATTGAAATATATAAAAGTCCAGTTGCTTATCAACAATGAATAGTTTTTACAGATTAAAGATGGATATCTGTAATTTTGTAACTTGTCCGACTTTTTATGTAAATATTATAGATAGATAAATTATTCTTAAATCCATTATTTGCCAGAGCCTGGAGCAGTATTAAATTTTCTTTTTATTTCCAATTTGCGTCTCATATTTGATAAATCATAGTTGATTGCAAATAGGGATGCAAAGTAAATTATAACAAATGCCAAAACTTATTAAAACAATATTGCTTAAGGCAATCATTTAAGCGGAACAAACAAAACAAACTGTTAATTTAAACTCTGCCGCACGCATTTATTGCTTACTGCAAGAATCAAATACTCAAACACAAATTCAATTTCAATTCCAATCCCGAACTCGAACTGAAACTCAAACTCAGACTCGATACCTACTGCCATTTGCCACTGGTTTCGTATAGTTCATTGATCCCAGCTTTTCAGCTCTACGCATTACATTTCCAGTTTAGCGTTTAATTTTATTTCATTTCTGTATGTTTTTTCTTTTTTTTTTTACCTGCAACAACAGGAAAATGTGTCTATGCGTGTGTGTGTCTGTTTCTGTCGTTGATTGTGTGTGCGTGTGTGTGTGTTTGTGTGTGGGTTGCTCTTTTATCTATGTGGTTGCAGCTAGCCAATGCAGGTAGACTGGCGGTAGATACTTGTCCCCCCCGCACCGTTCCCGTGCACCATACACCCTGCTCATCCAATCCAGCTACCACATTTTCTTGTCGCTTATTAGCTGGCATGGCTTATCACGCGGCCCGCAACACCAACAACAACAAAAACAACAGAAAGAAAAATCAACTTTGAGTCCAGTTTTCGGCAGATAGATAGCCCAGGCCCAGATAGCGTGTCTCGTTGTTGTATAAATCACATTTCTACGAACGCATACCGATATCAACTCGAAAGAGACGCGGACTGGCTAGCCTATTAGTTTAGATAGCTGCCGGCGACAACAACAACAACAAAAATGCAACCTAAATCAGATGTTAACATTTTTATTTGATATACTCATATAATTTCATATATTTTCCAGCTGCAATGTTCTAGTCAATCTAGATTGACAACTATGATAGCTTAGCAGCTGTTAACTTGTTGTTTGTTACGGGTTGATAAAAAAGAATCTCAAAATTAATAAATGTGTATTATATGGAAATAGTTATTTATCTTATTTTACATTATTAACCTTTCTAACCAATCTATTAATAGCATACTAAAACTCTTGTTATCATAATAAAATAAGATAGTTTGCGACTAGGAGCTAGAAAATTCGAATTTATGCTAGATTTCATTAAGATATCTCAAAGCTATAAAGGTTAAATATTATATAAAAAATTTCATAGATTTTGTATAGATTTTGTTCAATTTAATATCATTATTAGTTTAAACTATTACTTTATGAATACATTCTTTATAAAACACCCTTGTCAACAAACGATTGTAATTTACATAGGAAATGAAAAAGCACGAATGAAAGAACAAACTTTGTAAGCAATTTCTGTTTTACTCTTCCCGTTTCTAATCCCAAATTCACAACATTGAAGCTTACCTTAATTCAAGTACCCTGGCTAAATATTTGTTTATTATGCGCTTACTTTTTTGCTCAGCAATTTACATAATTCATCTTGTCCTGCGGTAAACTCTTTAAGTAGATATAAAAAAAACAAGAAATTCAACATCAAAACCATTTAGAGGCAAATCACATCCTAAAGGATATTCTTAACAAAAGTATAGAAAAGAAAAACAAAAATAAACAAAAAAAAAAAATAAAATAAAAGAAAGAACATTTGAGGCTCATTGATTTTTCGCTTAGGCGATGACGAAGCGACGCCGAGGGTAAGGATGAGTAAAACACAAACAGGGAGAGAGTGAGAGTGTGGGAGAGAGGGAGAAATTGGGGAGAGAGTTGGGGAGAGCGACGTCTGGGTGTTGTATGTTTGTGTGCGGAATAAAATGTTAGAAACGTGCTAATGTTATTTTTATTTATATTTTCAAATTTTGCATGCCGATGATCAGACAACGACAACATCAACAACAACAACACGCAACTAACTCGATCATAATGCATAATGATGGGAATAATGCAAATTCAAGATGCCAGCAAAAAGGCCAGCCAAGCGAATGGATGTGATAATATTACGGTCTGTCTGTCAAGAGGGGGTCGCTCGCTCGCTCGCCCAACCCCCGTCACAAATTATTTGCACTCACGTACATACTCTTCTATGTGTACATAACAGAGAGTGTGTGTGCGGGTGTGAGTGTCAGTGTGTACTGGCTGGGTTTACACCACCCCCACCAGGGCGAGTGAGCAGCAGGCGGGAACAGCGCCCGACGCTATGCAACACTAAAAATGCGCGTGCTTATAAGTCTGTCAGACCTTAGGCGTGTGTGTTTATATATATATATATATATATATATATATTTATATATATATGTATATGTACAGTTGATATATGACCTTATGTGTGTGTAATTTCGCTAGCCGCACAACACTTAAGCCGACCAAAAAGGCAGGCAAGTGTAAAACAATAAAGCCAAAAGCGAAGCTTTTTCTATCATATGGCAGCTTTAAGGCTTAAAGCTGCTTCTGGCAACACTCTTGTGGTTTATGGCGGCTGCTGCTGCTGCTATTTCTTCTGTTTTTGTTGTTGTTGTTGTTGCTGTCGCTGATGACTCAAACTCTGGCGACTGGCGCCGCGTCGCGCTACACTGGCCCACACCCAACGTGGCGCAACGCCAACCCCCACCACCAAGCCCAGCCTCACCCCAAGCAGCGAGACAAGCGGGCGTATGAAACCCCAACTCTAATAGGGGTTGCAGTTTTTCCTAACCTCACTCGCTCGTCCGCTCTTTCTCTCTCTCTCTTTCTCTCTCTCTCTCTCTATTTTTTTTGCTATGTGTATATAAGCGTATATGTGTTTCTGTTGCGCGCGCGCTCTCTCACGCTTTCACTGTGTGTGGCCGGCACTATAAACACACTTAAAAGTAGGAATACAGACGGCAGCGCCATGTTTTCCAAAACGTTCCCCAAACCCAGCGAATTCCTTTCCATTTTGTTCCACTTTGGCTAGCCACTCAAACCCAACAGACGACGCCATATTGTGGGTTGGAGAGAGCAGAGTCACACTCTCTCACACACACAGACACATACAAGCTGGGGCGCGCGCGCTCTCCCTCTCTCTCATTGTCTCTCTCCGCTCTCAGTCTCTCAAATTGTACGCAGTTGGGCAAGCTCTCACTCTCGCTCGGCCGTGTTTCAGTTTTCACCGACTTTAACTCGTTGCTAGGCACCAGCAATAGCAACAACAAGCAGTCAGAGGTAGGCAAAAGCAGAAGCAGAAGCAGACAGAGGCAGAGGCAGAAAACATCATGTGCTGTTTCTCGTACTCATCGTTCTTGTTCTCGTCCTGGTCCCTGTTTCTGTTTCTGGTCGTTGCTGTTGCTGTCGTGTGGCCCATGTGAAAGTGAAGTGAAAAGTGAAATGTTACAGCGACAATGCCGGGTACAATGACGATGACGATGACGATGGCGATGATGATGTTAATGATGGAAAATGGAGCGCATGCTTTCAGTTTTGTTGTTGTTGTCAGAAGTTTGACTCAGTCGCTCTGGGTCTCGCTGCTCGTTCTCGCATCACCACAAGGCTTAGCCCAGTATTTCTGTGCGTCTGCGAATGCTACTTCTGCTTCTGCTCCTGCCTGACTGATTGCCTGCCTGCCCGCAGCTTGCCTGCTGAACCCGTTCCAAATTCCATGTCGTTTTTGTTTTGTCAACTTGTCTTGTCTTGTTGTATATTTTTTTGTTGTTTTCCCAGTGTTGTTGCTTGTTTGTCGTATTTTATGGGCAGTTGGTTTTTCTGTCACTTTGCGCTGTCTACTTTTCGGGGCCTGCTTGCTGTGCTTCTCATGTTGTCTGTTGTCTGCGCACTCATTGGGTTCATTTGATTAATTACGGCTACATAAGTTTAGCATTTGCCTAACTGCTTTCGTTGTCCAAAGCATTTTAATTGTTCGCTTAATATTTGATTACCGTTACTAATGGTCAGCGATGTGTTGAGATGCACTTGAATTTTCTAATATGTAAATCTATTTTTGTTATCAAATTCTCCACTCAACTTGTCTGCTTCAAAGTTAAGATAAATTTGGTTATTTAAAAAGAAGAAAAAATAGAAAAAGAAACATAAATATATATCTACATATCTATATGTCTGATTAGTTTTCCAAATAAATTGAAAACTTTACGTACTCAAAATAATAGTTGTCTATACAACATCTCTATCAGTTAGCTAATTAAATATGTGTGGTTTTTAATTGAATCCACTATTTTTTAAAGTATTGACTTGAAATCGATGATTATTTACTTAAGAGCCAAAAGCTAAAATGAAACAAAAAAAATGTGGCAAGACTCATATTTTTTATAATGCAATTTAAAGTCTTCAATTAAGCATAATTAGTGTGTCTTATTAAATATAATGCTGCTTTTAAGTATGCCCAAAGTTGCGGGGATTTTCAGTCTATGCAAGGATGCCTTTTGCTCCCTCCTCGTACGGTTCGCTGGTCAATTGTTTCATCTTAATCCTCCTTGTGGACTACTTTTGTTTATTATACCCTATTAGCCTGCTTCCTTTATTTACCCAAGCAAGTCGCCCGCCCACACATCTGTCTGTACACACACACACAGACACACATTTATGACCTGGCTAATTGAGGTTAGCGCATTAAATTTGTTAGCCCTCAAAAGTACGCTAGAGTTTATTATGCGACTGCGGCAAAGTCTCGCAAAAGGCATTAAAGCATAAGAAAATATGTTCAAATGTATTGCAAGGTCACAAGTTAATTTATGCGAGGGACTGACAGCCAGATGCCAAACACACACCTCCCCCCCCCCCCCCCCCACACACACACACATACACATACACACAGAAGGACTCAGATCCAAGCGCACATGCATATGGCTTTTAAATATTTGGGACCTTTCTTTTATTATTATTAAATTTGTCAGATTTTTTCGACGTTGCATGCCAATCCCTACTCACCTCCGCCCTCAGAGCAATGTGTGCGGAATCATTTCATCAGGAAAAAGGAAGCAAATGCTAAGAAAATACTGGAAAAACATTTAAAAATAAAGAAATAAAGAAAAAAGAATAACCGGGCCAATTGGCAACAGCCAGAAAATATTTATTAATAAAAACGAGCGCCCGGCAAAACGTTGGCGCAAAAGGCAACGCCGAAAATTCACACAGGCACACACACAGACGCAGACGCGCACATTTGGGAAATACATACATATATATATATATATATAAATGTATGTGTGTATGTGTGTAGCATACATTTGAGGCGCTTCGGTAGGACCGGTATTTTCAATTTTAATTTCCTTTTTCCTATGTATGCGTAACTCGCACGTGTGCGTCTCGCTCTCTCGCTGTGCGTGCGTCTGTGTGTGTGTTTGTGTGTGTGTGTGTGTGGGAGCAAAATGTGGCCTTGGCAGACGGCAGCGAGTCGACGACAGGCCACACAGCGCAGGCGAACGAGCGGGAGGGCGAAGGGGCGTGCAGGCAGGCAGACATGCCCACAGCTGCCTAAAAGTAACAGCAAGAACAGCAACAACAACAACACACGCATGTCACTCAACGTTGCCAGTGTTGCCAACTACTACCAAATTGTTGCTGCCTACACACAGACAGTCAGTAACTTGATGTATGTGTATGCTAGCAAACACACACGCACACACACACAAATCAAGCTTCAGTGGAACATTGATGGCGTCGTGTATAAAACGAACAGCCGCCCGCTTTTAGCCGGCACCCGATCCTCGCTCCTCGTGCGTTTATCTATCCATCGATGTGCCTGTGTGTTTGTGTGTATGTGTGTCGTCGTCGCCGCCGCCAGCTGTAGCTGCTGCTGCTTCTGCTACTACTCAGACAGACGCAGGCCCCAGTCAGTTGTAGTTAGTCGTTGTGCGCTGTCGCTCGCTAGCGCGAACAGTTTTTACAAAAAATAAAATAAATAATAATAATTAAATAAAATAACATAAAAAAAATATATATAGCATATATAACTTAAATATATAGTATTTATAAAGTAACTTTGAAAGGCTGTGATTCTAGCGCAATTTCAAGCATGTGTAAATATATAAATTAAAATAAAAAATATTCAACATACTAAAAATGCCTCTTGATTTTTTTTATTCTTTTACAGTTTCGGCGGCTAATAATATGCAATATGGTCAAAATATATCCATACCGTACTCGCAGCCGCAGAGTGATCTGAACTTTTTGAATGCGGCCGCAGCAGCGGATCATAAGGGTAAAATCCATCCAAAAATTGAACGTGACCGGGAAGAAGGTGAGTCGGCGACGCTTGCTGAACGGGTCCTCTTTTTTATTTTCTCTTTTCTTTTTTTTATTTGTGTGTAGGGCCTTGTGGGTGTTGGGAGGAAGAGTTACACACGTCTATTTGCCTTGCTCTCTTCTTTTTTTTTGTGCTTTTATTTTTTTATTTTTTGGTGGGCTTGCTATCTTTTTATATGGCTTACGATTTCAAGGACGAACATTATTCTTCGTGTGCGGCTGTCCTGCTCCTTGTCGCCTTGCCGCTGCCCTCGGCTCGGCTCGCTTCGGCTAAATAAAGTATTTAGACATATATATATATATATATATATATATATACATATATATGTGTACATATATCTATGAGAAAAAATAAACGAAAAATAAATGTTGCGCCCTGTCTGGATTGAGATTTTTGTAGCATATTTTTTGGAGCGCCCGACAATTTGGAGCTCCCAAACAATTTATTAACTCTGTAGATGAGTGTGTGGGTGTATGGTGGTGGGTGTGTGGGTGTGTGTATGTATTTCCTATTAACAAGTTTCAAGAATTTGTGTTCACTTGATGTTGAGCTGAAAGTTTTTGCGCACACCCATTTTCCACGTGGGCGTATTAACTTAAAAAATAAAAAAAATAAAAAAGCACAGCCTGAAAACATGAGCCTTAGACGACCACCCCGGGGAGTGCGAGGAGTGGGCTAGGGATGCTGCATGTCATATGTCCTTGACGGCTGTAACTTCAGGCGTGGTGCGGCAGGCGAGGCGTGGGCGGCGGTGCGGATAACAGGAGAAGGCAGCCTGGGATTTTCAAGAAAATAGAACTGAGCCTGTACGCAACACCAACACACATACACACACACACACACAGCGAAAAATACACACACGGTTTGAGTGTTGCCAAGCCAAATCTTTTTGTTGTTGGGGTAGGTTTTTTTTTTCTTTCTTTTGTACAGCATTTCTTACAGCATTTCTTACAGCAAGAAAATTATCCAGGATGCTATTAGATAATGCATGAGTTGCTCACGTTGCGGTGGGTCTCGGCATATTTGGATCAAATGGGGCGGTGATTGGCGGGTGATGAGAGCATTAGGTCTGGATTAGGGCTCTGGATGTTGCCATCATCATTAACAAAAACAACATTTACAACAAGTTATAACATTTACCGTAGGATGTCTCTACTAAAATACCCTCTGATCTTGTGATCTAAGCTCAACTCAATTATATAGTTGGTTGTTTTTTCATCAAATTTAAACAACATAATTTTCTTAGCTTTGTGTATAGTATGAATATTGAAAATCAGTTTAACGACTAATCCTTACCATCGCAGTTGGTAGTCCAATAAAAAATTTTGTTAAGGATAAAGACAATAACTAAATTTTCAAACAATCATTTCTTAAAATTCTATAAAATATATAAAAACTCAGATGCAGACTCTGCCTTAGGTATATAAAAAAAATGATACATTTTTACTCATATATTTTTCATTATTTTTGGCTTTCGTAGTGCTCAATCAGCAAATCTTACAGAATGTCAATCAGTCGTGGCAAACGCTGGCCAATACGGCCAACACGGTCGACTACTCATCGCATTTGCTATCCGCAACACTGCCAATCTCCATACAGCACTTCCTCAAGTATTCGGAAACAATAAAGAAGGAGTCCACCGGCGATGTGCTTAAGAACGGCACCAATTTGGCCAGTTTGGCGCTGGGTGGCGTTGCCCTGACGCCCAGCAACAATCTGGCAAATGGTGCACACCACAACGGGCTGGTGGGCATGGAGCATGGCGTCCATATGACCAACATGACAGACGCGAATGGCGCAGCCCTGGCCAATGGCGGGGCCTCCAATGGCGTCAATGGCAATGCCAATGGGGCGGTCAATGGTGCCGCCGTCTCCAGCACTGCGGCGGTGGGCACCACAAATGCCACGGGCGGAACGACCACCGCCAGCGGCAAGAAGACCAAAAAGAAGAAACCGCCAAAGGAGAAGAAGCCCCGACCGAAGCCCGGCGAAATTCGTGAAACGAAAGCATTGGACGGCTCCACGCTATACTGTTGCCCGGAGTGCCAGATGGCCTATCCGGATCGCAGCCTCATCGAGCAGCACGTCATCTCGCATGCCGTGGAGCGGCGCTTCGTCTGCGATATATGCAATGCGGCGCTCAAGCGCAAGGATCATTTGACCCGGCACAAGCTATCCCACATACCGGACAGGCCTCATGTGTGCAATGTGAGTGACGATCGTTGAATCGTTGAACGCCAATCCCAATCCCCATTCCCAATCTCTCTAATCTCTGTTCCTCATCTTAACAGATCTGCATGAAGTCGTTCAAGCGCAAGGAACAGCTCACCTTGCACATTGTCATCCACTCGGGTGAGAAGAAGCACGTCTGCATCGAGTGTGGCAAAGGTGAGTCTGATCAAGAATCTGCATATCTACATCTGTATATGTGCAAGAGACATCTTTTCCATTGCGATCTCATTTTGTTTATTGTTTTAAGAAATGTGAAATTTGTGCCTTTTGCTAATGCATCCTTGTCTGCACTTACAGGTTTCTATCGCAAGGATCACTTGCGCAAACACACGCGTTCGCATATTGCGCGTCGCGTCAAATCGGAGGTCTCAGCCCAAAATGTGAATGGCAGCGGTGCCAGCACTGCGCAGAATAATGCGCTACACGGCTCCTGAGGTTCGTACAAGGACTTTTGGTAAACTCTCAACGCACATTTCATGCCCGGAGAGGCGGCTTAGTTGTTGCCAGCAAATCGCTGCCACAATTGCGAATTGTTGCTAACAGCTGAGCTGCTTTTTTGAAATGTGTTAAGAGTTTACCGAAGGTTCTGCTGAGCGTCACCCCAAATCCAATAACCCTCACAACAAAGTAACAAAACAAAACAAAAAAAAGAAGTTATACTACAATATGCAAGTATTAGTTGAATTTTGTTTACAACACTTTCAGTTCTTTAGCTTTGGTTCTTTCAGTTCAAGTTTTCGCACAAAAAGTTAAGCAAAGTATAGCAATTTATATGTACAAAAAACAAAAAAAAAACAAAAACAAAAAAAATTAAAAATGAAGATGAAAATGAAAAAAGAAGCTGGAATTTTTAGATTTGAAATATGCGCATAGTTGGCTTTCATTTCTTTATGAGGATCTGTGATCTTTGCTGCATAAAATAAAAAAAAAAAGAATAAATAAAAAAAAAAAAAAGATGAACAAACGAAAGCTTTTAAGTGTAAGCTAATAATTTTTAAAGAAAACCATTTATGTGCAATTTTCTTTTATTACTCATTTGAATTTTCTTTTTGTTTTTGTTTTTGGAACAACTTAAATAAATGTACTTAGAATAAGTTCAGAAATTCAACAAGATGAATTCATTTTATGCGCATATTAATTAAGTACGAAATGAATAACGCGGTATATATATATATATATATATATATATATATTTATATATATATTTCTAGTCTTATACTTTATTTGGACAATTATTAAAAAGAAAAAGTGAAGGGAAAAGTAAATAATGTCATGTAATCTTAAGATTTTAAACGTAATGTTCAAAGCGAAGCAAAAGCAAACACTAAGCAGAATAATGCAATACAAGCTTGCGTCTTTGCATGCCCCAAATTCCAGTCGTCGTTTAAATCAATCTACCTATCCATAAAAAAAAAAATTACCAATCGCAGAAACTACAATATACCATATAAACGAACACGTATACTCTATAGCTATAGCCAACTTACCATGCTTACAACAAATTTAAAAACAAAAACAAAATAATAACTATGAAATACAATACCACAAATATATACATACTATCTATAACCAAACCCAAAAATGGAAAATACAATCCGCTGAGCAGCTCTAAATGATATTATCAAAAAAAAAAACAAAACAAAAAAAAAACAACAAAAAAAAAACAGCTAACCAAAAACAATAACTGCAATAAAACTCAATAAACAAAAAATATTTTTTATATAAATGCAAAAGAAAAACAAAACTTATACCAAAAAAAAAGAAGAAAAAAAAACATAAAAAACAAGAAACGAAAAGAGAAATGGATAAAGTATATGAATGAAAGGCATAAAACAATAACCGAAATAAAGTGCAAACACTTCGTGCAAGTGAAAACGTAATTTACTGTTCAAATACATAGCATTTTTTGAGATTAATGTAAAGGTCTAAACAATACCAATAAACGTTTTATCATATGATGTACCAGCATATTTACATATAGTTATACGAATGCTTCAAACTAATATACATACATCAGAAAAAAAAAGAAGAAGAAAACCAAAATAGTTGTAATGGTTTCGGTTTTCTTACTGTTTTTCAAATGTCACACAAATGATCATTGAGCACTAAGCATTTCGCGTATTTCGATTATGAAGTAAACGTATATTTTTGAAATGTATCTAAGCCAGATTTGAATTTCGATTTCAAATGAAACTCTTTTTGAAAAACAAAAAACCCAAAAAAAAAACACGTTTACGAAAATAAACATTTTCTGTATTAATTCACGAATCTTGGTGGTCAACGCATCATTTGAATATTACTGCAAATTTACTTTTAGTATTTGTATTTTTGTTTTTGAGCATACCTAATTGATGTAGTGTCATAATTTGTGTAGTTATCAATTTACTACCTATTTAAAATATGCTAATTTTGTTACAAGCATATATATTATAATGTGTGTACTCGATTCAAGTGCAACAGCTTAAAGAACAGTCTATCCTTAACAGGTATAACTGTCTTTTGTGGCTTTGTGCGTTGCTTTGAATACAGAAGAAGTAATTGAAATACTTGCATTAAAGTACAAATACTAATTACAAATAGAAAAACAAAATACGAAAAAAAAACAGCAACAGCAACAACAATTCAACAACATTTACAAAATGGCCAATGTAGCCAAGAAAATAAAAAGTATTAGCCAAAAGTTATATATATATAACAAAATACATAGCAAGGAAAAACAACAACAATCTTAAGTAACAGTTACTACATTTTAGATGGGCACATTGTGGCTAACATTTGCGTAGTCGACCCAAAATGTGTCCAGTGTGCCACACATCATCCTAATCAGAGTCAGAAAGAAGCCCAGCAAGTAATTATCGAGAAATAAGCAACCTTCAAAGCCCACGCAAATTTATTCAATTCGCAATTTTTTCGTTTAGTATAACTTATATAAATCACATAAGAAATTATAAATCAATAAGTTTATAAAGAAAAAATTGCAATAAATGACAAACAAAGGAAATTAAATCACTCAGGGATGAAGCCTCCAAACAAACAAAACAAAAAAAAAAAACTAAAAAACAAAAAAAATATAAAGTAAAAATGCAATATTTTAAATGAAACTAAACGAAAAACAAAAATACAAACTAAATTTATAAATAAAAGAAAAAATGGTACATTTTAAAGTTAAATATTTTAGTGTAAAACAAAACAACAAAAAAAAAAAATGTAAGAGTTAAAAAAACAAAAAAAAAAAACTAAAATCATTAGAAATTTGCACAAATTTTTGGCATTTTATAAAGAAAACAAAAATAGCATAAAACAGCAAACAAAAAAAAATCATAAACAAAACGAAATAACAAACAAAACATATTTTTCCAAATATTAAAGAAAAAATTGGTCTAGCGAAGGTATAACAGGCAGTAAAGCAAATGATTTAAAATATTTTAAAAAACTCTCACACACACACACACACACAGTCCGAGCAACTCTTAGTGAATTTAAATGAAATGTATTACAATTTACATATTTACAAAACTAACGGGAAAGGAGAAGGAAACGAATCGAAGGGAAAGCAGGATGGGAAGGGAAAGTGTGCGGCCAAAGATGATGTTAGAATTGTAGTTAGAAGTACGGCAAGTGTTGAGAAACGACGAAGGAACATTTTGAAGCAGGCAGCAAGCAGCAGACAGCGAGGCGACGATTAGAACGTTTATATTATGTAAACACTTTTTTTATAAAGAATAAATATAACAAATGGAAACTAAATACAAATACTGTATATGTATGTATTGTGCTGTATTTATGTTTAGTGTCGGCAGCAACTAAAAACAGGCAAGGAAAGAAGAAAATAAAACAAAAACAAAAATAATTAACACAAAAATGAAAACAAAAAGAAAATCTAAGAATGAAAATAATATTTGAAAAGCTTAATACATTTTAAGGTTAGGTTTTCTGCGAAAGGACTGAAGTTAAGGCAACGTAGCGTTTAAAAACAAAATTGCGAGTGTTATGGACAAGGATGTGGACGAAGAAATAAAAAAACAAAAAAAAAAATTACAAAAAAAAAAATACAAAAAGAGCGCGCGGTTGGAGACGACATTGTTTTAAGGTTAGGCATACCCATGTATTTTCGAGCTAAAAAAAACAAAATGTAATGAAATAATGAAATGTAAGTGGAGAGAAGAACAAGTGACAAGCAGCAGCTACAATATTTTTATAATTACACAACTAAAACTTTGTTTTAACTATGTTTAATTTAAATAAAATTTCGATTCGTTTAAGACATTTACTGTTTTGTGATCCAAATTCAATGAACAACCGACAACATTTGACTTAAAAAAACAAAAATTAATTAAGTTGATAAAACTGCTGATGTACGGCAAATGGAAAGCAAGAACACAGTAAATTGTACTTACCTAATATAGCAAGAAGAAAACACAGACACACACACACACACTTTGAATTATATTTACTTGAATTAAATAAAAATAATGAGTATATATAACTTTGTACTTGAATAATATTTTATTTATATATATATATATACCTTAAGTCGATAAAAACTCTAATAAATTATAATCACCTATAAAAAAAAACCAATGTGTTTATTTATTATTAGTTTTTTGTTATTAGTTTTTTATATAAGAGTTTAATTTGTCCGAGCAAAGTACCCCTTCATTCTTATAAAATAAAATTCCCATTATTTTCAACTTGTTGCTGTCCGCTTAAACCGTAATCGATGTATGTGAATTTCTGCAATCATCGATACATTTTGTCATGCGCGATAGTTAACATATCGAGTTTCTCCAATTTATTCTAAGCAATTCAAAACTTAATATTTAATCATAATTATTAAACAGAAATGAAAAGATTAGCCTAAAAAAACCACATATGACTCATATTGTGAATAAAATGTTTACGCATCAAAAGGGAATACCTTAACATCTCACTCATCCATGTTAAGTTAACAGCGCTCATTGGCCAAAGCAGTGCCTTTTGAGTAAAGAGCCGCTCTTCCCTCTGCGCTGCAGCAATCAGTTTTTAATGTTTGTTGATTGTCAGCGGTGAACGGACAGGTTTTTTAAGTTGTAAGCGTAACTCGCACGTGTGCATAACGTGGCTATTAACTGAACTTGAGTTTAGGTTAAACATTTACAACAGGTAATAGAATCATATTAAAATGGTGACCAAGAATGCCGATCAAATGAAAGCGTTAGCGCTCAAATTGTTTGAGATCAATGCATTTAAATTTGGCGATTTCAAAATGAAGGTCGGCATCAATTCTCCGGTTTACTTTGATCTGCGTGTCATCGTAAGCTATCCAGATGTTATGGTGAGAAAGAGACAGAGAGAAGGAGGCAGAGAGGGAATGATTAACAAGTTTTTCTTTCTTTCTTTGTCAGCAAACCGTATCCGATTTGCTGGTGGCTCACATCAAGGAACTGAAGCTGAGCTCGAAGCACGTTTGCGGTGTTCCGTATACGGCTCTGCCTCTGGCCACCATTGTATCCGTGCAGCAGCACACACCGATGCTGGTTCGACGCAAGGAGGCCAAAGACTATGGCACCAAGAAGCTCATTGAGGGCATCTATCAGGCCGGCGACACTTGTCTGATTGTCGAGGATGTTGTCACGTCCGGTTCGAGTATCTTGGATACGGTTCGTGATCTGCAAAGTGAGGGCATTGTTTGCACCGATGCAGTGGTTGTCGTCAATCGCGAACAGGGCGGCGTTGCCAACATTGCCAAACATGGCGTTCGCATGCATTCCCTTTTTACGCTCTCCTTTCTGCTGAACACGCTGCACGAGGAGGGTCGCATCGAGCGGGAGATGGTGGATGCGGTTGCCAAGTACATTGCGGCAGTGCAGATAAACAGCGATGGTTCGTTCGTTGGCGGCGATAAACCTCGTGAGCCGAGTAAGTCTGGGGCAGATGCAGGGGGCAGGTGCAGGGGGAGCACTATAAATCCCAGATATTAAACGATAATGAAAACATGACATTTACCCGTGCTTATTTAGCCAAAGCCCCCCCAATCCGTAGGCTAATTAGGTTTAGCGTGCCATTGCCATTGCCATTGCCAGTTAGCTATAGAGCCAAAAGCCAACCCCAATTTGATCAGTCCATCCAGCTATAGTCCATTATCAATTAGGGCAGGTCGTTATAAATCGTGTTGGTCTGTTCAGCTCCAAAATTGTCTAATTTGATTTCATTTGGCGTTTTATTTCAGTGGGTATATAATATGACCACATCAATTGAAGCGATGATAGATTACTGTATCTAATTTTATTAACGCTTCTGATAGCAGTTGATTAAGCCAAACGGGTTTTATATTCTTGTATTCCATCTATATTATCTATGATATACCCTGTACACACAATATATCTAGCTAGAAGATTCAAAATGGGACTTGGCTTCTTTTTGAAAGTTGTGCCCAAAAGACAACTATTTTTATGCAAAGGGTATTAGAAGTTTATCATGCGGCTTAAAGCGGTCGTCCCGGACACCATAAATTATATATATATTCGTGAGCAATATCACTAGCCAAGTTGATTTAACCGCGTCTACAAGGGTATGTCATCTTCGGGATGCCTAAAATATTTAGTATGTTTATTGATTTAATAGTTATTGTTGACTTGCCCTCACAAATTCCTAGTCCATGTCCACAACAGTTTGTTTGTCGCACATCAGCTTAGTTTAAGTATAAATAATAACTGCTGATAATACTTATCTTAACTTTCGAACAGCCAACGATTTCTCGCGCACCAAACTGACTTACGAGAGTCGCGCCAACTTGGCCAAGAGTCCGATGGCCAAGCGTCTATTCAACCTGATGGCCACCAAGAAAACGAATCTTTGTTTGGCCGCCGATCTGACCAAGGCGGATGCCATTCTGGATATGGCCGACAAGTGTGGACCATACATTTGTCTGCTCAAGACGCATGTGGATATTGTGGAGGACTTCAGTGAGAGCTTCATAGCCAATCTGAAAGCGCTGTCAGCGCGTCACAATTTCCTGCTGCTGGAGGATCGCAAGTTTGCGGATATTGGCAACACGGTGTCCCTGCAGTATGGCAAGGGTATTCATAAGATATCCGATTGGGCCGATCTGGTCACGGCGCACACGCTGCCCGGACGGAGCATTGTGCAGGGCCTGAAGGCGGCGCTTGACGGCAGCGATGCTGCCAAGGAACGAGGCGTTTTCCTTTTGGCCGAAATGTCGGCCAGTGGCAATCTGATTGATGAGAAGTACAAGGAGAGCAGCAACAAGATTGCCACCGAGGGTGGCGATGTGGACTTTGTGGCTGGCGTCGTCTGTCAGTCATCCAATTGCTTTGCCTTTCCAGGTCTCATACAATTAACGCCGGGCGTTAAGATCGATGAGAGTGTGGATAAGCTGGGACAGCAGTATCACACACCCGAGCATGTGATCAAGGAGCGCGGTGCCGACATTGGCGTTGTTGGACGCGGCATTCTCCAGGCGGCCAACGTGGAGAAGGCGGCGCTCACCTACAGCGATCGTCTCTGGGCCGCCTACGTGGAGCGTGTGGCCAAGTAACCCCAGTTAAACCCAGCCCATCGCGTTGACCTCATTCTGACGTATTTCCAATTTATAAAATACATTATGTTTTGGTATTTAAGCACAAAACAAAATAAATCACAAAACAGTTTTCCATATTGAATGCCACTTAGTTAAGAATTTTTGAAGAAAACAAATTTTATATTAAGTTAAAAGTTGACTAAACAAAAAGAGAATACAATAATTGATGAAATGTATGTACGTATGTATGTACGTATGTATGTATGTATGTATAATTCATATACTGTATTTAGTAAGAAGCCAAACACTGCAGCACGTAGCTATATTCGCCGGAAATATCATCCTGTAAATGAATCGAAAGAAAAAATATTTGAATTGTTTTAATCTGGAAACTAGCAAACGTTTTGCTCCTTTTTTATTTTGTTAATAACAAGCACAAACTACAACAGAATTTACAAATAAAATGTATACAAAATTGTTGTAAATATATATATATATATATAAATCGTTATAATTTAATTAATCCGCAAAAGAGTATAAATATCAGATGCTTGCACGTTAGACGTTATCAATGAGAAACATAATTGGGAATTAAGCACATCACAACATTAATAATTTCATCGATTATTCAACTTTTTTTTTTGTTCATTTTTTCTTATCTTTGAAAATGCAAATATTTTTGGCATTTCTATTGCAGTGTTGAAAAATCAACTCTTATACTTGGCGCCAAGGTTTGCCCTCTTTCTCTCTCTTCTACCAAGCGGCGAGAGTCACAAGCAAATATCCGATTTCAGTGTTTGCATCCTCCTGTGCGAGTGTTGTAAATTGCGTAAGGGAGAAGCGTAAAAAGAGCAGAGCATAAAACGCGTTATTTTGTATACATTTTAACTGTTGTTGTTGTAGTATTTAGTTGCTCAGTGCGCTACAAAGAACCGCTTGCCCGTGTTAGGTGTAATGTTAAGCGCTTACAGCGCACTGTTAGTAACATGGCAGCACTGCATGCGGCAAATAAAATTCAAATGTTCACAGCACAAAATGGCGTCCGATTTGATTTAAATCTTTTATTGTTGCGTTGTGTTTTTAAATTTATTTTTTTAAACAATAATGTAACTTAAACCATTGCAAATGAGACTCGATAAAGTGTAAGAAGTATAACAAAAACCATAAGCTACACATATATGCATATATAGTCATTGTAAAAATTTAGATAAAATTAGTTGCAATGAATGTGTATAATTATGTATAATAATTAACATGTGATGCGACTGTAGTTCTGACGGTCTAATTAAATGCACTGCGTTTTCTTATAAAAAGGTTCCACATTTTGCATTTGTACATCTTAATAGTGTGTATAAAAGTTTGTATATATTAAGTATATATATATATATATATGTATCTGCGCATTAACTATTCGATTCGATAGTCGAATTTTTGTACAATTTGTGTATAAAATAAGGCTTAGGACATGGAACGACAGTGACAAGTTTTTTGTTGGTTTTTCTTTTCTTTTTGTGAGGGTGAGTTCTTTTTTACAATCCAACAATAGCCAATAGGGCACGCTTATAATCGCCAGATGTATCGCCCTAAAAAATACAGAATATGGCAAGTTTTAATGTTTAATGCACACAAATGAAGTAAGAATATAAGCAAAATATGAGTGTACAACTGATAAACTGAAGGGGAAAATTAAATGAAATTGCATTTAGAAGTGAGAGCGATCGAGAAACGGAAAACTTTATGTGAACATGGGGTTAAGCTGTACACATTCTGCTGATACTAGTTACTATTATGTAAATAACAGAGCATACGTAAAGCTTTAAAGCTTTATAAAGCTGTTAAATGTAACTGTTGCTTGTTGTGCCTGTTGGCAATGCCATGAAATGTAACAATTACAACTCGATATGGTTAAGCGAATGATGAAGGTAGGGGAATATATATGTTTGTATGAATTTAGATTAACTTTGTGACGACTATTTGCTACTGAGTGCATATCTAGAGTAGTGCCCAACACCACAAATGTTATATTTAATAATGTTAGCATACATATGATATGTATGGCAAAATGGAGGAATATTTACCTTGATCCACGCTTCCAGGCTCTTGCCGTACTTGTTCTGGAATGCTTCCTTGATATCGCCCAAATCGATCTCTGAGCGGCTGACAACGATGCGGATCAGCGTCTTGTCCTTGGTGCCCATGCCGGCCATCGAGTCGTGTAGACGCTCGGAGAAGTAATCGATCTTGGACTTGCAGCACTTGACTAAACAGTTAATAACAAACATAATATGTAAGTAAATAAAGCAAATACAAAATTTAAGAGTGACTTACCAATGGCAAGGAAACCCTTCTCCACAGAGCCGCTGAACTCACGCTTGATGGCCTTCTCGATATCGTTGCCGGAGAGATTCTCGTATTCGAGGAAAATCTGACGCAGCTGTTGATATGAGCGTGTAATCAGAATTGAATTGAAGGTGGACTCATCGGTGCCCCACATTCCCTCGCCGGCAGCATGCAGCAGCTCTGCATCGGCAATGGCGGCTCCCTCATCGACGCCCTGGTTCTCATCCCGATTGCCCTGCACCAGGGAGACGCACAGGCGCTTGAAATGGCCGCTGGTGTCGCCCTTCAGATCGGACTCCAGGGACTTGCCAAAGCCCTGCTCGTAGAACTGGGCAATGGTCTTGATGCCATAGTTGGACAATGTGCAGAGAATCTCAATGATGGCCTCTTCATCGGTGCCCAAGCCGGAAATGGCATCGTGCAGCTCCTGTGCATAGAATTGGGGCAGCGGCGTCATCAGCGCCACAATCACATCCTCGAACTTGCCGCCCAGCTCTGACTTCAAGTCCGAAATCAGATCCTTGCCGTAGGAAGTCTTGAAGGCCTCGGCAATCTCCAGACGCTGGACGATGCCGCGACGGGCGAGAATCTCAATGATCGCCTTCTCATCGGTGCCAAAGCCCTTCATGGCCTTGCGCAGAATTGCCGCATCCTCAACGGGATCAAAGGGATCCGCGGGGTAAACGGTGGGTGTGCACTGCAAATGCGAATTGATATCAAAGTAAGTACAGTGCTCACTCACCAATATTAGGAAAATCTTAAATTCTTATTACTCTATTTTCCCCCATCTCTTTTCTTTTATTTAGATTTAAGATCCTCAGAACTGGACAGAATTTAAAATTTAGTAACTAACTTTATACGATTTATTATTATTTTTCATGACGAATAAGAATCCACAAGGAAACAATGAGTCATCATTTGAATGCGACATTTATTATTTACTTATTTATTTTGCAACTGAAATGAATACGTAATGAACATATGAATAATCGTGAATAATCGATGAATGCGCGTTTCACACGTATTTAACACACCCTCATCTATACATGAATATAATAAGTAAATTGACTCAGCTACCCAATTGCATTGTAAGATTTGCACATAGTTTTTCTATTCGCTTAGCTGCCTATGTTTTATCTGCATACTTAAAAGTGAGTCGAGTACCATTCGAAGCAAATCGATTAAAACGTAATAGTATAATTGCCAATAATAATAATAATAGCACACTTGCTTATCTCAAATATTTCAAACTTATTCATACATACGAACTCACCTTGAATGGATAGTACTCAGCGGAGCTCATGATTGCCTCTTCTTGTTTAGATTCTTTGTTGATTTAAATCTGTAAATGCGTAACATACAAATATAATTAACACTGATCTAACGAATACTGCGAGTCTCGATTATTGTAAAGGCGGCCTGCATATTGGTATACGACAAGGTCAAAACATACAAACATAATGCCCGCATTAAATAGCTATGGGAATACATAAATCTGCCGTCCGCATGACATCATCACACATTGGGAGGGACACACATCACGCATACGATTCGTAGCCCTTGTGGCGCCTTAGCGACAACAGCCACAAACAAGAAACAACAACCACATTGAACCTATTTCCTTTTGCAGTTGATTTCAGTTGAGTTCAACGAACAGCGGAAAAGTGAAAGTTTGAAATAGAAATGGGCGTTTGCGCTACGCTTGTTTGATAAGGAAAAAAAGTAAAGAAAGAAAAAAAAGATGGGAGCAGTCAGCGTTGCGTATGCGTAATAAAGATAATTTCTAGCAGCGGACTCAAAACATCAACTCTCTGAATTACCAAACTCAACTGGATGAGCTCATGCTAGAAGACCACATAAGGGAAGTTCTCTTAAAATCAAGTGGAACAGAAAACACCTATTTGTGTTGTAGGAATCAACATACATCTAAATTCTTAATAATAAATCAAACGAAAACAACTCGAATTAAAACAGAAAAAAATCAGCCAACATGAAAAATCAACAGAACAGTGAAAATTAAGAAAGAGGAAAAAACCTGACGTGGCACTACAACAACGCCTCTAGGCCTACTATAAACAAATAAGCCAAGTTAGAAAAAAAAAATGAGTTTATAGCCAGAACCGGTTGAAATGTATGTAGTTTTACATACAACACACACACACACACACACACAAACATGGAAGCGTTTGTTTGTGTGTTTCTCTTTTGTGGCCATAAATTTGCTTGCTTTTATGGAACACGCAACAACCAAATGAACAAGAGCTAGAAAAACGCTTGGAAAGTTGTTTGGAATGCGCCACAACCATTGGAGACTTTCAGTCATTTTCCAACAAAACAATCAAAAATTTGTCAATACTCTACGACGTGTATACAAATGATTTGTGTACATAAATAGTTTGTAGATTCATCACATCTGGTAGTCATCTAATTGAGACTCACGTCATGAATCATACTGTAAATACATGAGCTGATTTTCAAGATCGCTTAACTGTGACGTCAAAAGTAGGCTAACGTGGGGGGAGCATGTGACGAACGAAAAAAGAAACTGGATTTTCTGGAAAGTTGGGTTTGTTAACCGCAATGCTTAGCGAAGCTTTAGCATAAGATTGTAATGTTTTTTTATTTTAATTTTTTTGTTAGCAGCAAACTACTGAAAGCCCGTGACACGATGAAAATGTGTGAATAAAAAAAATTATAAACTTAAATTTACTGACTGACTGACTGTACCTTGAGGTTTCTCGTTTTTTAAAAGTGTGATATATTTTGCAAGTTATCCAACTAACTATAATAAACCTTGATGACGCACATTATAATTGTGGGCATGCAATTGTATTTATCGAGTTTTGTTTTTTTCTAAAAGCTTTTGTTGTGGAATGCGGTCGCATTGGACATGCACACAGTTTTTACTGTACAACAACAGATTGACTAAGGGCAATTGAGTTGATTGGCACTCGAGATTGTAAATTAAGTTTGTACTTAGAAAGAAGATGGCGGAGCAGAGCTCAATTTGCCGCTGTCAGATAAACACAATTATTATTCGACACTAAAGCATCCATCATATATGTATTTATTTCCATCCTATTCAATTGAAAAGCCAATTGAAAAACTTTGGCTGGAAAAGTCACACGCGTCTGCGAATGAGAGCAACGAGCGTTGAGAGCAGAGAGGAGAGAGCGATGAGAGCGCGCGCTGACAAAAAGAGCACCGTTAAAGTTTTGTGCAGCTTCATTTGAACATTTTTTGATGATGTCATCTTTCATCCAACTTGGGTGCAAAACTACATACAAACATACCAAAAAATTAAAAAAGAGCTGGTATTTGTGTGCCTTTTGTATTTTTATGAAGCATTGCTGACTATAAGTGCCACGTATAGATATTATCGTTTTCGGACGCGCCCAAAAAACTATATTTAAACACTTTGTTTGCATTCTTAATTACTTTTCACTTAAATTCGTTGTTGATAGCGGTTTCAACAGATATGGGCATCTTACATTTGACTTACATACACAAATAAATATGTATATACATATCTATGCAAATAAATGTATACGTATATATATTAAAAGCACAGCGAAAATAAACAAAATAGCAACCAGAGAGGAATTCTAAAAATTTACCAAGTGATATTCTCACAAAATACGTACAAATATTGCCGTTAAACGCTGCGAGCTCTTTTCGATGTGAATTAAATACTGAAATCGCTTTGCGTTTGGCAAGTGGTTATATATGCGCTGTAGAAGCCGGTGTATCAGATCCAAGAGCGACACAGAGAGAGCTTAATTTGGGTGTTGGTGAGGTGGCGAACATTATGTAAAGAGCGGAACTGTAGCTAGGAGTTTGTTTAGTTCCAGTAATATATATTTGGACTTTTATTATTGATTTCATAATTGTATTAGATGTGGTACATGTGATATGCAATTATAACCAAATTAAAAAATATTAAATAAAATTAAGCTATTTGTGAAACTATAGTGTTGCAGCCCTGGTTTTAAAATTGTCTCTCAGAGAGCATTGATGCCGTATGATGATAAATGACGTCATTGTATTGTGGTACTATTGTGTGAAAAGCTCTCTCTCTGCCTCACTTCTTACTCATGTTATACGTACTCGTTTTGATGATGTAAAACCGCCTGCTTTTGTTATATTTGATCTCAGCCTGCGCACTTATATGTAATTACGTTTGTATGTACAAATGTTCTGTTTTAAGCAGATGATTCATGCGAATGGAAGCTGGATGAAAGCTGATAATAAGATCATATCACAAAAAGATAAAAACTAAGCTATGATAGTTAACTATGAAGTTTTGTTGAATTTTGCGCTATCGCGCACTTTGAATTGCAATGTTGTGCAACACTGAAACCACACTGCTAAATGCAGTTCTTTTGAACAAGTGCTAATCGATTTTTTTAGTTCGATTAGTTTTTCGACTGGCTGGTATTGAGTCTGGCGTACCGTGCAACTGCATTGCATTTAAATTAATTATTAATAGCATAACCCTTGCAAAGCAAAAGTGTTCTGTAATTTATTAGCTCTTTTGGCATAATCTTGTTTATTTGTCAGCTGTTTAAAACCCAGTAAGTATATAAACAATGGCTACAATAAGAAGTCGGCGAGTTAGCCCCTCCCTTTCACTATCAACAATTTTCAAGAAAAAATCGAAAAAGAACCTGTCATTTGTTTTTATCTTTTTGCTGCCAACGTTGAACGCAGATAAGAATTAGCCGTAATAGTATGTGGAAAGCAAGCGCTGGTCACCAGATACAGGCAACAAGCGCTGCCGAGGACGATGACTGGGAAACTGATCCAGATTTCGTGAACGATGTCAGCGAACAAGAGCAGCGCTGGGGCTCAAAGACAATTGATGGCAGCGGACGCGATGGAGGCGGCGCCATTGAGTGAGTCATTTTTATTACCGTTATGAATAATCTCTTTAACCAAAAAATACAAACCAACAACAACAGTATGGATAAGCTCCGCGAAGAGACTGAAAGATCGGATTTGGACAAGAAGAAGCAATTGTTAAAGGATCAAAATGCTGGCTACGGCTACGGTGGCAAATTTGGCGTTGAAAAGGATCGAATGGACAAATCGGCTGTGGGCCACGACTACCAGGGCAAAGTGGAAAAGCATGCATCGCAAGTGGACTACAGCGAGGGCTTCGGCGGCAAATTCGGTGTACAAACGAATCGCGTGGACAAATCCGCCGTCGGTTGGGATTATATCGAGAAGGTGGAGAAACACGAGTCCCAAAAGGGTAGGTAATCATATACAAATTTCGTGCTCAGTACTTAAAAACTAAATCACTTGCAGACTACTCCAAGGGATTTGGTGGTAAATTTGGCGTGCAGGAGGATCGCAGGGATAAGTCGGCGCTAGGTTGGGATCACATCGAAAAGGTGGAAAAGCACGAGTCCCAGAAAGGTAAGCGCAGATTAACCTTTTATGAAGCACCTTATGCACAGTTCTCCAATCCTGTTATGCTTGCAGATTACTCCAAGGGCTTTGGTGGTAAATTTGGCGTACAGGAAGATCGCAGAGATAAATCGGCCGTTGGCTGGGATCACATTGAGGCGCCCCAGAAGCACGCCAGCCAGGTGGATCACAAAGTCAAGCCCACCATTGAGGGTGCCAAACCCTCTAATTTGCGCGCCAAATTCGAGAATTTGGCCAAGAACTCTGAGGAGGAGACGCGCAAGCGTGCCGAGGAGCAAAAGCGCTTGCGTGAGGCCAAAGATAAGCGCGATCGCGAGGAGGCCGCCAAGCAAACCATTGTGGAGAACACGCCGCTACCCTCTGCCGACGAAGCGCGCACCCCGCCCGCCAAAGGCAGTCGGACAGCCATCCAGACGGGTCGTTCGGGCGGCATTGGCAATGCTATTAGCGCATTCAATCAGATGCAGTCACCTGTGACAGAAACGCCGCCGGCACGCAAGGAGCAAATTGTCATACCCAAGGATCCAGCGCCAGTCGAAGCAGCTAAACCCGCCGTGGTTGAGCAGCCAGCCGCGCCAGCAGCAGCAGTACCAGCTCCTGTTGCGGCCGCACAGCTGAAAGTCAATGTGCCACCGCCTGATGTGGTGCCCCAAATAGAGATTGAGACTGTTGCCACGCCACCGCGCAGTGAGCCACAATCGCCAGCTCATGTGCCAGCCGTGGTGCCAACGCCTGAACCAGAGCAGCAGCAACGGCAGAAACAGCCTCAGCAGCCACTGCCACAGGTGCAGTCGCAACCAGAGCCGGTGCCTCAACCAGAAGTGGAGCCAATCTATCAAAACCATGCTGAGGTTAAGTCTGTGTCGCCCTTGCCACAAGCAGCCGGATCACCAGCAACAGCTGCCAATGGGGCAAACGAGGAGGCCATCTATGCCAACTCGGACAATTTGTCGGACTACTTGGAGGATACTGGGACCCATGCAATTGCTCTCTATGATTATCAGGCAGCTGATGATGATGAAATATCCTTTGATCCGGATGATGTTGTCACGCACATCGAAAAGATCGATGATGGCTGGTGGCGTGGATTGTGCAAGAATCGTTTTGGCCTCTTTCCGGCCAATTATGTGCAAGTTGTTAATCAAAGCTCCTAATTTCTGGCAACGGCCAGGCACCAACAAAAAAAATGCTTCCGTTTGAAATTGCTTACAGGACAAATTCAAAGCTTATTAACTACTTAGCATTGAGATCGTGAAAATACTGATTGTTTAAACAAAATACCGAGTCATAATTCATCATTATATCATTTTGCATTGTTTGCTTCACTTACAACGAAAAGACGTTGACGTTATTTAAATTATTGTAATATTTGTTACATTATAACGCCACACGCAATATATATTCCATTTTTTTTATATACATCATTCATATTCGATTTAAAAAATTGTATTTTACATTCTTTTATATTTTTATGTGCGTATTTTTTGAAAATAATATGCCACAACCTATTTATATGCATTTTATACATAGCAAAAAGTTTTTTAAAAATGTTTGTGCAAATTCTAATATATCTAATTGTATTTGTTTTGGAATGTTTTAAGTAAATGTGTCAAAAGTGTGCTCACTTGTATAAAGTCTATAAATGTTTTCAATATGAATGTTAAAGACACTGGCAGCAAAAAGTCTGTTATTTTGCTTGAGAAAAGCATAATAAAGTTTATTATTAACTATAAAAAAAATTGCAATCCTTTTTTATTTGATTTTTAACAAGAAATTCAATTTCAAATAGTGTTAACAAGTTTGATGGCAGAATGAATTAAATTTAATGATGGGAACAGAGAATACAAAATTACAAAATTTATAGTTGAGAACATATAATGAATTAAATTGTATTAGTTATACCAATTGAATCAGTTCTGACACAGGAAAACGAGTTAAACATTGTAGGGACTTGATAATTTTTGGAAGTCAAAAACCATCTGTAGGTATATTTAAATACATACAGAATATACCCAATTGAGGAACGTCTGACAAAGTAATGCTGAGGCACTTCCCACTTGTTTGGACTCATTCGTAATGAGTTGTAAATTTGCATGAATCATCAGAATTCAACTGTGCAGTATCAGTTGACAAAGAAGCGTTGGAGTTCTTTCACATTTGCAGCTGTTCGTCCAATTTTCATATCTTTGGCACAATATGTACAATTGTATATATTCATTCGTTTGATATACAAAAATCACATTGCTTTGATATCGATCGCGTATCAATCGGATCGCAAAAAAATTGTCACTCCAAATAATTGGGCCGTCCAGATGTTAGGGGGGATTATGATAACTTGTGCGTGTGGCGATAAGCATTCTTGATACTGTCCTGTATTGTCTGTCAAAATTATTGCAGATATGACCTACAGATTTTTATTTATATAGATGTGTTGTATCAGTCAACGCCAGCACGTTTAAAAGAAAACCTCCTGCTACTGATAGCGGCACAATTGTAAAGGAAGATTAAGTACTTTTTTGTTGTCCTTCTTCAACTTCAAGTACATGATCAAACACGCATATATCGAACATATCACCAAGAGCATTATCGCAAAAACCCCCATCACAAGTTCGCTTTTGCTCTCACAGACGTTATCAGTGGGACTCGTGAGTGTTGTTGTCTTAATTTCAACACACATACGTGTAAATATATATATATATATATATAGGGGCAACAAATGCCAGTCTGGCAGTCACTCAACATCCAACCACGACGACGCGCAGAGCTGGGCGACAGCTGTTCGTTTGGACTAAATTACAAGGAAATCGATGTATCGATATATCGATATACCAACACTAATATTGAGTTGGACTTTTTTCGAAGTTCGAGCAGCTGTTTGGCGTAAATAGCCTTGCCGTGAGTGCGAAAGAAAAGGAAAGCAGCTGACTGCTCAACGTTAATTAATAAAACACAAAACACAAAAAAATAGAAACACAAATAATTGAACGAGTCGCGGATGTTGCTAAATTGCTTGACGCGCGTGCGATTGATTGAAGACAACACGCGAATATTGAGAATTGCAGTGTATGTGTGGCAGAGATGATGCTGAACCTCTGACGCTGGCAACTCGTCCCCAAAAGTTGAACCGAACAACGGTCAACGTCAACGAAAGGAATTTCGTAAATTCGGCAATGCAAGAAGCAATAAATAGGCAATAATAAACAAACGTTCCGTTCGGTTTCCCCTGTGTTTGTGTAATTGGAATTGATTAACATAGATAAATACATCCATAATTTTTAAAGCTGTGTTAATTTTGTAATTTTACTGCCGCCTAACTATCATCGAGCTGTCGCAAGTACGTGTCATTTAAGTTAATTGCCTTTTAATTGTCGTTTTGCATGCTGTGCGCTTGACTTTAATCTGTATGCAATTTATGATGTACAGTTTTGGACTCATCTAATCACTTTTTTTTTTGTGTCTTTTCTCTTTTGCCACAACACATGTGTTTGTTTGTGCAAGTGTATGTGAGTGTGCAGGTGCGCCAAAAAAAGAAAAATTTTCGATGAGAATAAACGCGCACACACTGGTTAAGCGAGACAGAGAGAGAGAGAGAGAGTGATTGGAAATATATGTGTGTTCACAGACAGAGAAAAAGAGAGGGAGCTTTTCTCTGTTGTGCCCGGCAGTTGCCATGATATTTTGGCAATTGGAAATCTTTAACATTTTTTGCATGATAAGCCGTGTTCTTATCTAAAGTATCATAGTCAAACAATAGTACAAATTCCCAACTGAATTCAACTAACGGAACTATTATTGATAATTTAATTCAGCGCAATTGCATTTATTTGTTCTGAAGTGCAGGAAATTGTTAAACGCAATTAAATATTACTAGCAAAAATATGCACATTTATAATTTTTGTTTAAATGCGTTTGCTGATCATAGAAGTGTAATAATTAATGACCGCAATTAAATGATGTATTGTTGTTATAATCCAATACATATTTAATTATTCCACTGTCTTTTTCCCACAGTGTAAAAATAATAAATTGCTGACGGAACAGACTTTTGTCCACTTAAGTACTGTATATACACATTTGTTTATTCAATAAATCTGCAAAAAATTTAGCGACGCAATTAACTTAAAAATCTACGTTTAAATAAATTAGGACCACAGTAATTACTTGCTATGTTTCACAAGCTGGAATATGAAAACTTTTGTTTCAAAAATGGTTTGAAAATAAATTATTTCATTTCACGATAAGATGACAAAAAAAATAAATTTTTTTTTTGATAAGCAAGAAGTAGTTCCATAAATATATAAATATTAGTTCGTAAATTTGTTGAACGAGTTATCACAATTCAGGAGTCTGAAAATAAAACACCAAACATTAATTTATAATTACAGCTGCTGATAAGCAGCATTCGTTTGTGGAAATAACGCATATGCGACAACTGTGTAAGCAAAAATCCATTGCCATCAGTCAAGACAGAAATTCAAGAGAACTTCAACAGCAACGACTGCACTTTGAGCCGTAACAATTTGCCATAAAATGAAAATCTATATACGCAATTTAGTTGAGGCCTTTAAATTGAGCATAATTTGACAATCCGTATGATTTGGCTCATTAGTTAAGTCGACAGCTTTAACATCTGAGTGAAGCGTGCTGGAAATCTGCGCTGCTTCGCATAACGTTTGTCAAGGTAAACCAGACAACGGGTATTTCCAACAAGCTCCATACATGCCCAGACGACTAAGCTTACACATCCATATATGCATAAATATACTATGCATAAACATTATGTGTAGAGCTCTGGCCAAAAATGCTTGATGAGGCACGCTTATTTAAAATAAAATAGCGCATAAAAAGTTAGCAAAATCAGAGAGAAGACTCATCATATTTGCTTTGCTGCTTAGGTTATTCACCTGCAGCTTGTGCAACAGGTAAACCTTATGCGTTGGGAATAACAATAAAAATCTCTTCACATGTTTGGTTTATTTTAAATATGCTTGTTTTGCCTATATCGAATTACTCACAAACAGCTGTATGGCTGATGGTCTTATGCCCATCACGAATTCTGCTTTTTATTAATTTTTTATTTATTTGCTTATATACAATTTATTAATAATAATAACAACATAAAATTCACAAATTTGCAGAATATTTGTTGTCTTACAATCTGATCACTATATGTCAATGCTTTTAAAGTCTCTCATTCCAGGAAATTGTGTTATTATTATTATTATTTGCGGTATTTCCGAACAGCTGTGATTTCTGCCAGCTGATTACTTTTTACTCATTTTATGTTTGCTTGTCCGAAGTTGAATTGATTTTTTTTAGCGCGCTAGAATTAAAAAATATACTTATTTAATTATAGCCAATATATTTCAATTATTTTTCAGCATGGCCTCAAACGAGGGATATCACAATAAAACAGAGCCCGGTGCAGTTGACGCTGGCGATGATCAGGCTTCAGGTTCTGGCTATAATAATGCGCGTGGCAGCAATGGATCCGCTGCTGCCGCCGGACACAGCAGGCAGTTGCACCAGCAGATGCTCGATGAGAACACATATCTGAAGCCCGCGAAACAGGCCTATTTCAGTGACGAAAAGGTTCTGATACCCGACGATGAGCGCGTAAATGTACGTTAAAAATAAATTCATTGATTACATATTTAATTAACAAGTATCTTTATATACATAGATCGGTTTCAGTTTTCGCAAGCTGTGGGCCTTCACAGGCCCCGGTTTTCTCATGTCCATTGCGTATCTAGATCCCGGCAATATTGAATCCGATATGCAATCGGGCGCCGCAGCCAAATATAAAATACTCTGGGTGCTGTTATGGGCCACCGTATTGGGCCTGCTTATGCAACGCTTGGCTGCAAGGTAAGCTGGTCGCTATCAGCTATTCGATATATATACGTATATATCGTATATATCTTTACTATACTATATACTGTATGCACATAGGCTGGGCGTTGTCACTGGTCTGCATCTGGCGGAGATGTGCTATCGGCAATACAAACGTGTGCCGCGTTGGATACTCTGGATTATGATTGAGATTGCCATCATTGGCTCCGATATGCAGGAGGTCATTGGCACGGCCATTGCCATATATCTGTTATCCAATAAAGTGTATGTCTGCATATACATAATATTTAAGATTCAGTTTAAAACTGTCGATTCATTATTTTGTTGCAGTGTGCCTTTGTGGGCTGGCGTTCTGATCACCATTGTTGATACATTTACGTTCCTATTTCTGGATAAGTACGGTTTACGTAAACTGGAGTTCCTATTTGCTTTCTTAATCACTGTCATGGCCGTTACTTTCGGCTATGAGGTAAGTAAATTGTGAATACCCAGAACAAGTTCCCCTTTTCCGGTAGCTCCCAAATTAATTGCTTGTCGGGCATACAAATAAGTACAAATTTATTTAAGCAGTTGTTTTTTTTTTACCCTATTTATTTCGTTTTTTTTGTTTTCGTTGAAAACATTTTAATGGCATTTTTTCTCTATTGTCACAAATTGCAGTAGTCAATTGTCGAGCACGTCTGTCAGGGGCGTAATTCATGCCCATATCTTTCAATTATCACTGTCCGCAGCTGCCGTCCCAATTCCCGGTTTATTCCCGGTTTGTTCCCATTGTTATGATCTTTTTGGCTTGTTTGTTTTTCTCATTCCATTTTGCTCACTGATAATAACTAAACTATGTACATTTATAATTGTATATCTATCAAAATACAAACTGTTCTCGTTGAAAGCAATTATATCATGTAACCGAACTGTTTGGGCGTCAGATGATTAGATAAGTGGCTTAAGAGGGTAGATTCTTTCTTTTATTTAAAATTATTTTATTATATGCCCTTGAGATTGCCGGAAATGCCTCACAAGTTCTATTGATATTGATAAGCTAGAGGTGATTCATCTTTAAGAGCTTATCAGAGAGCTGTTCGCTAAAATTACAAAGATGCTTCGGGGAATTTTTTTTTATATAAATGTTTGTTTTTCAGATTAATGCAAATATTTTTGTGTTGTTAGAATAAAAAAAGTTGTTGTTGTTACTATACAGATATATACTATACAGTAGACCTTATAGGTCGCAGTGCTGACTTTCCCCAATTATAATAATAATAATACTATACAGATTCACCACAGAATAAGATCCTTATTTATTCTTAACCATTCTCGTTATTCAAGTAAAACTTTTCGATATTAATGAGATGCTTTAATTAAATATTTATTTTTTAGTACATTGTCTCCGCGCCCAATCAGGGTGAATTGCTGGAGGGAATGTTTGTGCCTTGGTGCTCAGATTGCAATTCGGATGTGCTGCTGCAGGCAGTGGGCGTGGTTGGTGCCGTTATTATGCCACACAATCTTTATTTGCACTCTGCTTTGGTCAAGGTAAGTTGTTATTAATTAATGATCATTAATTGAACCATTTAGCAATTTCTCCCTTATTTACCTTACAGTCACGCGATGTGGATCGTCGCCAGCCAAAGAAAGTGAGCGAAGCGAATTTCTATTTCTTCGTCGAGGCTGCCATAGCGCTTTTTGTATCTTTTATTATAAATCTGTTTGTTGTGGGGGTATTTGCGCATGGCATGTACGGCAAGACTAATCGGGATGTGGTAGGTCGAACGTAATTTTAACATTTATTAACTTAACCGTTAATAACTATCGTTATTATTAGTTGGATATATGCGAGGACAAGCCCATGTACGAGGATGCCAAGCTATCGTTTACGGACAACCATAATTTAACGGACATCATCAATGCGGATCTGTACAAAGGCGGCCTGTTCCTGGGGTGCACATTCGGCGCCGCGGCCATGTATATTTGGGGCGTGGGCATTTTGGCTGCCGGCCAGAGTTCCACTATGACAGGCACGTATGCGGGCCAGTTCTCCATGGAGGGTTTCCTCAATCTGCAATGGCCCCGCTGGTGTCGCGTGCTTGTCACGCGTTGTATTGCCATTATACCAACCTTCTGTCTGGCCATGTTCAGTCAAATGGATGATCTAACCCATATGAATGATATACTAAATGCGGTCATGTCGCTGCAGCTGCCATTTGCAGCCATCCCAACCATAGCATTCACATCTTGTGCAGCCATAATGGGTGAATTTGTGAATGGAATGTGAGTGTTTTGTGAATCTTCTATTTGTATTGTATTTTAATATCATCTCTTCTGATAGTGGCAACAAAATCGTTTCCATATTACTAACCATAGTGGTAATTGGCGTTAATTTGTACTTTGTGGTCGCGCAAGTGGAAACCCTGGATATTAAAGGCGGCCTGTTGGCTCTGGTCTGTAAGTATTCCATCTAGCTGCTGACAATTGACTTAATTGACTAATCATACTTCTTTTTCCTTTTGCTAGGCGTATTCGCTGTATTATACCTATTATTTGTGTTATATCTTGTGATACATATGGCCGCCTGCATGGGCAACGAGCGTCTGATAAACAGTCGGGTAAGTAATAACAAAATTGGCGTCGCTTGTCAATAGCCGTGACTACAAGCCAGTTTGAGAATTAACTATTTAACCAGTCAATCATAAATTTAGTGGTGACACTGGTTATCATGCAACACTTTATCTATTTACGTGACTGCCCGCAGACACTTTAAGAGGCTTTACATGTCGCTACTTGAAGATAAGTTCATCTACAATTACCTAACGCTTTGATTTTTACTATTTCTCAACAGTGGGTGCAACGTTTTGTGTTACCAAGCCAGAATAGTTTTTCGATAAAGAATGCCAACTCAACGTATGCCAGGTATGTTCAAGCCTAATTTTGCACATGAAATCACTACATTTACTGCACACACACACTTTGCACACACACACTTTGCACACACACACTTTGCACACACACACTTTGCACACACACACTTTGCACACACATACTTACTGCAAAATTCACACCTCCTGCCTACGTCTATGAATGGGTAACTAATCAAACCAATTTATTACTAGTCTCTGTCCTCTAACCTATTTACTATCCTAATTTTAATTTCTAATTTCCCAGCACTCCTCATGCTGTATACTATCTCTTTCAAGCTACTAATCTTCTGCTCTACCATCCGGTTATTCCTATTTAACACAAAAAACTAACACTTAATCCCAAAACATGTTCCTATGCTCTTCTTCTTTCGATTATTCACAGTGATGTTACCTTAGTTGTAGACGAAAAAACTAAAACTACTACTACAGCCAAAACTGTCGATACTGTTTCGGAAAAAGTTGCTCAATGATCGCATATTAGATCAATAGCTTCTTCAATACTGTTACTAACTTAGTTTGTTTGGGAAGCCTTCCACATTTTTGATATTAACACTATTCACACACAATTCATCAAAATCAATATCTAAAATGGTTTTTAATCAGAATTTATAATGCACATTATAGATGCATGAATTTATGCGATTACTGTTTCTATTAATTAACACAATATTTTTAAGCTTCTGGTAAGTCTTATGTAAGCATTATAATATTCGCACTGGGTTAATATCAGGCACGGTATATTATTAATGTATGTAAGCTAGAACGCTTAGTTTAATAAATAAAGTATGCATTTAATAGAGCTATATTGTAAAAGTGTTTTTGCTTTTGATTTATTATATGCTATAAGCTAGTTCTTGAGTGCTGGATTGGATCTCTGAAGTTGCTACCCGGAATTGGAACCTTTTAATGGAAGCTTATGCTGTTTTACGAATTTGGATTAATCTGTTAATTTAGTATTACTTCAAGTAAAGGTTTATATATTTGCTTTGGCTATATAACGTATATATCGGATAAAGCTCTGCTCATTATTTTGGTATAAGACTTAACCATTGCGTTCACACATTTGGCCTGGCTCATTTAACAAAATAAACCTTCACAACAAAAATTAACATTAACGAAAATGTGTTGCTAATTTATTTTATATTATAAATTCTTTTTTATTATATGTGTGTGCGTGACTACTCCCACTTGTTTTCCACTATGATCTGTGTGTCTTATACTTAACACACATACACAAACACTCGCTCTACCACTCTTATACTGTATCCCACTCTACTATTTCTGTGTGACGTTCGCTACTACTGCAAAAAATAAAAAAATACCTCAACTGTATTGGATTGACTGATCTATTATTTTTGGCTAATTAAAAAAAACCAACAAAACTGTGCGAAAAAATGTTTCCAAATTGACAAATGATTTTGTTGGCATTGGTACAAAATTGTTTTTCTCAAAAAGCTTTCGACTGGCAAGCAAACCAAAGATAAATAAAAAAAACACCAACAAATTGCTCATAATATGCAAAAATTAAAGACATTATTTGGAACAACATTAAAATAGCCAACTAAATTAATTAGCGTTTCGACAGTTTACAGTCATACAAATACACACAAAAAAAAAAAAAAAAATAATCATTCAACCAAAATTCGAATTGAACTCATTTCAATTGTTTATTTAAATTTGCAAATGCGCTGCTGCACGTGCCGCCAAATTTGTTTATCCATTTATTGGTCTAACAAAATCAACGTAATTGCGGCACAATCACCGAACAATCACCAACAAACAACCGCAACACATGTGGATGCCACCTCAATAGTGAGCTGACGCTTAACGACAATGGAATCTCCATAAACTCCTTTACCAACTCGCCAAGAAATGTCGCCTCTTAAGCTTTCTTGATCATTATGTTTATTCCAATGCTCAATGTACTTAATAAAATTTGAATTTGCTTTTGAAAGTGATCGAAAGCACAGCTTGTATTGTTCAATATTAGGACAATAGTTAGTTTTATCATTATTCAGATTTGTACAACTAAGTATTTATGATGAATTTACGTACTTTTGTTGTTGTTTTACAGTGTCTCCATAAGTAGTTAATTTTGTAAATATGTTTGTATATAAATATAGAAAAAATAATAATATGTATTTTCCACTACCCCCATTCAAAATAAAAATATATTTATTTATGGCCACCGTTGTGATACCTGATTGTTTATTTTGTACCTTTTTTTTTCTTCATATACGTGCCTTATCTGTAATGCTTATTTGTATGTTAAATATAGATCTATGTATCTTGATTTTTATTATGTTTTTCACTTTCATATGAAATTGATTTACATACAATTATAATACACACTAACAAGAAATTTGGCTAAGATGATACCATGTCATGAATTGATCGAAATATATTGATAGTTTTGATAGTTCCCATTTCTCTGAAAGGAATCCATTGTCTAAGATCAATTAATGTAGGGCTCCTGTTTAATCATATGTAGATACTCTAGACACGACTGCTCATCATTATTTGCATATACACAAACTCGCACACACACTCACACACACACACACACACTCACACATACATACTTCCAAACTCGCACAACTGTTCATTAGCATTCATTATATATTTCATTTCCAGAATTGCCACCAATGGAGACACAGATGCGGAGATTATGGAAGGTGAGGATGCGTAGCCATTACTGTTCTGCACTGATTCCGATGACAGTGAGGAGATTTGTTCCACCAGCAACAACAATGAGCTGAATTGCCACAGCAGCAACTTGGACACGAATGTGGTCATCAGCTAGCAGTCACTTCTGTTTTGCCCTAACAAACCGTCCGGCAAGAAGCACAGAGTTGCCACGTTTTGTAAGGGCATTGTCAGGGAACTACGTTCATTATATTATGATAGACATGGGCCTGCTTATGTACGGCAACTTTTGGTTTCCTGAGATCTGGCCATATCGATCGAAAACTTGGGAATTAGTGTAATACTTTTTCATAGCATATTTATTTTAACATGTTGAACGGAGTATACCAAAAACGCAAAGAAAGGATTTCATAGCAAACAAAACTACATACACAATATAAATATACGCATAAATCTGTAAAGTAATATGGGAAAAATATGTGTCATCAAAAAATGTACATCAAATCAGAGTAATGTAATTGATAATAATTCATATAATATAACATATTTTAAGTATACTGTCTATATTACTTATAAGGCTGTGAACTGAAAAAGAGAAATCGTATTTATCAAACAATAATATGTTAATCGTAAATAATGTGTTTTAAAATAAGTGTGTACCATTTCCAAAAACATTCTAAATATTTTTAATTAAGTTGTGCTCTATGTTTAATAGATCGAGTATTTCAATTGTACTATAAAATGTTTTTATCAATTCGCAATTTTATTCAACGCATTTGCACAATTTTGTAATATTTCCAACTTTTGCTACTTCAAATTGTTTTTTATCGTTGTCTATTAAAATTTAAATAAAATATGATGGTAACAATAAGTACAAAATTAATTGTGTTTTTCGCTGTTTGAAGAGGAGGATTTCAAAGATGAATAAAGTTTGATTGTTTAATTTATTTAGTGTAGGTTTGAAAAACCAAGAAGCTGATCGTGGATTCCTTGCCAATTACCACTACGGTGTCCTATTACCGTCAAGCTCCTTCAGGACACATTCATGAAAACGATTTTCTCATATTACAAGTTACACACAAACTTTGCGTGTAGTAAACATTTTACACGTTTAATTAATATAAATAAATCGTTAAGTTTCTGGGATATAATTATAGCCCGTTGTCATTGACCTATTAATTATTTAATGAACTGAATAAAATTATACAAATATTCGCTTCGAATTGATGTAAATATAAATGAGTGACTTGGGGGTATTCTCAGTCTCACTTCACTCTATTCTTTCACTATTACTACTTATTATCTCGAGACGTATTACCCCTTTTGGCATGACGTTTAAGTAGCTGTAATTGATATTTAAATAGCTGCTGTGCAAACGAAATGAAGTTAAATGCCTTATAATGCTAATGTAGCACTGACAACAATCAATCATATAAAGGTAGTAAGTGCTAACTACTGTCCAAATGACAATGCAATTAAGCATTTTTTATACACTTTCGAAATTTGAGGTGAGATCCAAGTTATTGGATTATATAAAAAATTACGCCAATTGTGCTTGGTTTGAATACAGATTTATTAACTTTACTTAATAAAGTTGTAATGATTTATAAAACATTATTTACATTTTTGGCACCATTATGATGGAAAATCAAGTGAATGTTTAAATACACTAATTTCAGTTAACATACATTTTTTTAATGGAATAGTAAAATATTTGCATTAAATAATCAATGAGAAATAAGGCGCTCATCAAGTTGTTAACCTTTTAAATAAAAGTTCTCTCGGTAACAATTAATAAGTGCAATTATCTGCAGTAGATCGATCAGCTGTAAAATAAAAAAGCTCTTCAATTGAAAAGCTTTACGTATGGTCTGGATAGAATATACATATATACCAATTTACATAAAAGTCCGCTATATTGAGAAGTAATAGACCTGTCTCAATTCAATATTCCTATGGTGGATTGTAAAAACTTGTTATGATAATCGTTATTCCTACAAATGCTTATCCAATGAGATTGAAGTTTTGCTGGATTTTATTCTCACTTCGACTGTGCCGGACTATGCACGTGCTAAAATAATTTGTTGTATTCCTTTCAAAATGCGGAAAGTGTACTTATTTCTAATGTCGCTGCAGCTTTATGTATGTTCAGAATGCGCAACATTACGTGGGTACCAGAAATATAATCGATATACCGGATAGTAAATATTATAGTGCGATATTTTGTGCAATCTTATAGCTAAGGATGTCAAGAAGTGCCATTTTGGAGATACCAAGTGCATGAAAGATACGGCAAATGCTATAATACGTCATTTTCCGAGAGGTATACCCGCAGTCGGACTTAAGCCGCTGGATGTTGTGCCTGTGAAAGATGTTAAGCTAATTGATGATCAGCCTGTTGGTGCTGCTTGGTACTTTTTTGAGCTGATCAATCAGATTAATTATGGATTCGAGAACACAACTATAACGCACATAACAGGATTCGACGAAGACCCGACATCGACCAGGATCGAGATTAAGGGCCACATACCCAGATTAATATATAAGGGTATCTACAATGCCAAGGGTCGTATGCTCTGGCTTGTAAATATGAATACAACAGGCATTAGCGAGTCGGAGTTTCAAAATTTTAGATTCGAAATCACATTGAAGGTCCAAACAGAATACCGTAATAATAAGCGTTATCTAAAGATTTACCAACTGGTTCCGAATGTTTCAGTGGATCGGTGAGGCTTTCAGCTTATTGATATACAACTATAATATTAAATGAATTTCTGATTTTACAGTTGGTCTCAGTGGTTAGATAATTTTTTTCCATATAATTCTGATCTAACGATAGCTGTCAATAAGCTGTTTGATGCCAACTGGATTACTTTTTGGAATGAACTAGAAAAGCCCATATTGGAAGTATTTACAGGTGTCTTTCTGAGCATAATCGAAGATATACTTCAAAATGTGCCTTACGATGACTTGTTCCTACCGAGCGAGCCCAAATACATAATATAATAAAGCCTTTTCTCTGTAACGTCAAATCAGCAATAATATAAATTATTATTTAGTGTACAGGGCTATAACAGTAACAAAATGAAAGCAGATGATAAACGAATGCCATTTCGAAATTCAACATACTATAAATAAATTGCATATTCTCCACTAATTGAACAAATACTATAACTATAAATATGCGTAACGTGCGGAAACTGAGGAAAGCTCATGCTGGTTTTCAAGTAACCGGTTCGCAAACTATGCGATTTCGTTGGCTTTATAAATGCTCTTTCGATAGATGCATTACATTTTATTTGAGTTAACACAGCTGAGGCTAAAGCAAGTGCACTTGATTTGAGAATGTGTAAAATATTATTGGGTTTAATTAGTCTACAGTTGCTGTTTGTTGCATTGAAGTGCCAAACATTACGTGGGTAGTCCAAACGTAATCAGTGTTCCTTCGGCAAATTAACGATTATTTTTCTTTGAACTGTTCCCCTCAATAGCAAAGGATTTTAGGAAGTGTCATTTTGGGGATTCCAAATGCATAACCGAATCTATGAATGCCATAATAAAACATTATCCCAGAGGTATACCCGATATCGGACTGAACCCTTTTGATATTGTGGATATAAACGATTCTGATATTTGGAATAGTGCTGAATTCAGAGGAGTTTCGTTTCATTTCAAGTTATTCAATCAAGTGAATTATGGTTTCGAGAATACAACGATAACGCGCATCAAAGGATTCGGCAAGGATCCTTCGGCCAGCATAATGGAGATATACGGCCGGATACCCAGCCTGATACACAAGGGTGACTATTTCGCCAATGGACGAATATGGCTAATTAACATAAATGCCAGTGGAGAATCGACATCAGATTTTCAGAATTTGCGATTTATCTTAAAACTGAAAGTCATACAGGAATATCGGAATAATAAGCGTTACTTGAAAATCTACGAACTGGTGCCCCATGTGAAAATTAGTCGGTAAGTTGCAAAAATATTTATCTATTCGGTGTAGCACTAAAAAAATGTTCATCTGCAGATGGATTCTTTGGTTGGGTAACCTTTTTCAAGACAACACGGATCTTACAAGCCATATAAATGAATTGATCAATATGAATTGGTTACAGTTCTGGAATGACTTGGAACCATCATTCTTAAGGATTTTCAGTGGTGTATTTACCGGTATGATTGGGGATATTTTTCAGAAAATACCCTATGATGATTTGTTCCTCAAGGATGGAGAGACGGGAATGTAAATTAAGATAAACATGTGTTGCAACAGCTATGTAAATTGTATGTAATTTAGAAATCAGGAAACAGGTTTTGAATATTAGTCAGAAATACTTACATCCGCTGCTAAATAAAATATATAACTTAGGCTAGTATCTTGATTTTATTCGCATTTCAACGCCGACCCAGGCAGGTTCTCAATTGCATAAAGTCGCGTCGTATTCTGATAACTGTTTGTCGTGACTTACACTTATTGCAACTGGTTTTAAGCTTAACTATTGTACAAGTGTGCTGAGTGTTACTAATAGTAAGAGTTCAGCGGAAAAAATGAATAAGCTTTATTCACTCATATTGCTTAGTCTATGTAAGACGACATTTGGCGCCCAACAACTGCGTGAGAGAGCATAACTTTTGAGTTAAGTTACAAATTTAATGAAAATATTATTTTCAGCTGCGTATATAGAGAAATGTCATTTCGGTGACTCGAAATGTTTGGTGAGAGTCATCAACGATTTTGTACGTCATAATGCCAAGGGTGCAGCTGAGATTGGGTTGCCACCGCTGGATGTAACCAATGTGAAAGACGGAACGGTTCCCGAAAAGCCAAATGATGCACCAATTTATTTAAGCTTTTACTACACAAACAATGTGTACAAGGGCTTCAATAATGCCACAATTACCCACGTGGAGGGCTTCAACAAAAATCCAACTAAAAATCAAATTGTAATTAAGGCACGCATACCAAGTTTGCTCCATGAGGCAACGTATCATATGCAGGGGCGTTACCTGGTTTTTATTGCTAATACAACGGGCAAATTGCTATCGGATTTTCAGAATTTAACTCTGACGCTTAGGATTAAGTTCACGCTGGAATACCGCAACAATAAGCGCTACTTAAAAATCTATGAACTGTTGCCAAAAGCCGATCTGGATCGGTGAGTATTATCACTCAGCTGCCAAAAAAAGAAAAGTGTATCATTGTCTCAACATACAAAATTCTCTGATTCTCGACGGGCACACATATACCCATTGATACAAAGATGAGGCAACGATACATTTTGTAAGACTTCCACTAAACAATGTCATTAGAAAAGAGACATAAAAATGCCAAGCTTAGCTTAACAAATATGAAAGAATATTCTTTCCCATGAATTTTTAAAATATGCGTTAATAAAAATTTAAGTAGTCGATAGTCACAAAATTGATCAAACTCATGGGAAGGAAATAAAATCGAATCTGTTTAATATTTACTTCAAATCTGTCTTCATACGACCTTATATAGTGAAAAAAGGGGCATCATTGGTTCGACATGCAACATATGCTGTATGATATTTTTAAACTTTACTTTAAATTACAGTTGGATACTTTCCATGGATAATTTGTATAAGGAAAACACGGATCTTACAGTTGCCCTAAATCATGTTTTGAACAAATATTGGGTAGAGTTTTGGAATGGCAATGAGCCCACTATTCTCAAAAACTTTTCCAATTGCTTTGAGGGCATGCTAAATAATATCTTTGAAACAGTGTCGTATGATGACATGTTTTTACCAGACGTGATTTGGAATGAATCGTCAGATTATTAAATATGAATATAGTATTCCATTTTCAGTTTCTGATCGATTGGAAACTGAAACCAGAGTCGGTTAAAATTATATTTTAAAAATGATATTATGAACATACTTAAATAAATTTACTGTAACTATAATTTTAAATTCTTCTGTAGATTTATTGAAATAATTAAAAAGTAATTAAATATTTGCTGTTTGTTGCTCAATAGTTTGTTTTGCTCCGATTGTGGAATTTGCCATCCAGTTTCATCTCATCGTAGAAGATGTGATCGTTGTAGCTCTCATCACGATGAAACATATGTTGGTATCCTTTTGTGCGGCTGCCACGCTTCAATTTGCGATGATCGGCGGCAAGTTTGAGCAGCTTTTGTCGGCGATGCGGCTGACCAAGATGCTGCAGCGGTGTTGCCTCATCGTGGGGTTGTCCAGTTTCCATATTGTGGCGCTTGGCGCGTCGCCAGCCCCAACGCATCCGTTTCACTGCCGGCGGTGGCAGTGGCATCAACATTGTGCGAGTTGGCAGCCTTTTTGGCTTTCGTTTCGATTGCCAAATGTCCTTGTACTGATCGATCACATGGCAGGTTGGCATATCCTTCGGTTTCGGTATGCTCTCGTTCAGCTTGGGCGGACATTGCAGCACGTAGTACAGACCGGAAGTGGAGGAAGTGTTGGGCAAGTGGAGCATCCTTAGAGGAACCTTATAGTAGGCAAACATGTTGCGTTCCACAACAATTGCAACTCCCAACTGAAGCTGTAGCAGGAGCAGCAGCAGCAGTTTCTGCAGTCTCAATGTGAACTGCCACATTTTTGAAGTTCAATCTGAACTGAACGATTATTGGCAGTTTTATAAATGCACCAAAAGTTTTCAGCTTGAGTGCATTTCGCATAACTTGCGGTTTGGCAACGTTAATTTGGCTCTTGTACGTATTTGTTACAACAGGTTTTCCTGGCAACCGTCGAAGTTGAACGAACTAGCTAGCAGCCAGCGAAGCCTAGGCCTAGGTCAATCAATTGTGTCGTATAAATAGAAATAGCAATAGTAAAACTTTTTCAAGCAGAAGTCATGCAAGAAACTGTTGCTTGATTTGTTTGCTTAGGCACAATGTTGCTGCCTGCCTGTCTGTCTTGCTTTGCAACATTGTTGCGCCGGGCGCAACAGTTATTTGAATTTTGGCGCCTGCGCTTGGCTTTTGCTATAAAGTCGCTTTCTTTGCTGGGGAAGCGACTGGTGTTGGGTGTGCTTTGGAGTGCTCCACAATTGTTGCGCATATGCAACAGTTTTTGGCGTGATTGTTAAGCGTTTGCCATTTTTTTGGCTGGCATCCAAGTTGTAAACATTTTGTGGCTTAGTCTTTGACAGTTCTGCTATCAAGTTAGTGTGCATCTAATGTCGCAGCTCTAATTACAACAACCAATTACAGAAAGCAGTTGTAATGAGATTTTAATTGGATTTTGACCTGGCCATCGGATAAAATATACATGTATGCATGATTGTAATTTTAACTTTGCGTTCCAATATTTTCGTATCCGAATAATTGGGTACTTTTCGCTGCAAGCCAATCTGAGTTGAGCATCAAAATATATCGATTTTTGTTTGCTTACAATTGCGCTATAACGATGAATTTGCTAATGTTCGAAGAACTGTTATTAAATTGATGTTTTTTAAAATAACTAGTTGCGAATTACACGTAAGTTGAAGGCCGTGCTAAAGCTATTAATTGCTTTAGCACCCAATCAGCCAGCATGATTTATGAACTACACTAACTTTATTAGGCAACACGCCACGCCGTCAAAACTGTCGCGCTCGATTTGCCATTGCATGCGATGGCGGCGCAACAATTGGCAAGGAGCATGGCAACGTGGCTAGCAACCGGGATTATGGCACAGGGGAAATAAACAATGGTCAAGCGACAAAATCAACAACTGCCTAGCAACCGGGTCCTGCCACGATCACTTTTACCTTAGCACGGTTAATATTTTGCCTAACAGCTACTTTCAGTCAGCTAACAGCAGCGCAGGTGAGCAGTCGCAACGCGGAAACCTAAAATTAAGTCACAAACATCAAAATTAAGTACTCAAAATTAAAAAAAAATTAATAAAGTAGCAAAAATAACGTATAAAATTGCCAAGTGCTTGCAAATTAGTTAATTTGAGTGAGGAATTGTTTGTTTTTATTTAAGTTCTTACGAGTTTTCGTGCAATATTGGGAAAAATATGAAAAAATTAGGTTACATAACAGTTGCAGTGGTGCATAAGCAAAGTAAAATGTGAAAAATTGTATAATACAACAATTTACAAAGTTCAACAAGGATACTTTGCACTTGGCACTATTTTTCAGAAATGGAAAATTTTGGAAATAAAAATATTGATTTGATAGAATTTATTGATTATATAGTTGTTAGTGGTAACAAGGTCACTCAAACTAAAACACCTTCAAACATACACACACACACAGCCAAAGGATACAAAAACATCTGTGGTAACAACGCCAAACAAACCCTTGCCCCCTTCATGGAGCAGCCCTCCACGAGCGCCGAGGCAGCCGCTGCCGCTGCAGGCATTGGGCCGGATCCACGACTGGAGCTGATGGGTTCGTTTGTCATCAAGTCACTAAAACTTAAGCCGGAGAAATGGACGCGTGTCATCACGGTGGAGGAGCATAAGGGCATCATTAAAGAGTTTCTGGATCGTAGTGTGCCCGTTGTATTAATCATAATACTCACGCCCGCTGCGCAGCTGGTGCCCTCCACCACATTCCCCCTCTCGCAGCTAAAGAGCAAGGGTGTCTACTTTATTAAGCGATATGCCAAGCCCATACCACGTGAGAACTGCGCCAATTTCATAATCTTTGGCGACCTCGCGACGCGGACAATTGACCAGCTGTCTGCTCTGGTGGAGGAGGTGCTGGTGCCACTGCTCTCCAATGAGGACAACTATCGCAGCTGGCCAATAATGGTCGCCCAAGATGTGCAGAAGCATGTGCACAGCCTGAAGAGCACGGTGCATCAGGTGAAGGGTCAGGTGAGCGGCGAGACCATTCTTGCCATGCCCGTGGGCGTTGAGAAAATCGTTAAGGCAGCCAAGGAGCTGACCGAAACGCAGCATTGCCAATTCGATTTGTATCTGAAGAGTGCCATTGAGGGCGTTGTCATTAAGTGGGCCACACAAATCCACGAGGTCATCAAGGAGAGTCCAACAAATGCCTTCGCCAACGGACAGAATCCAACGCCGCACACGGGTGAGTTCGCAGTGCTCAAAGAAATGTAGTTGTCTAGTCGTCGTCATATGTGCATATTTAGTTTTCGGTTATTTTTGGCACAGCTTTATTTATTATTTATTGATAAAATTCAAGTTTTTACAGTTGACGTTTGTTTGATATATCCTAGCAACGTGCCACCGGCACTGGCCAAAATTGCATGTTTATAAGCCAACAACATGTAGGTAAATGTCTTCAAAACTGGCTTTATTGTTATCTCTTTGCGAATTGGTGACATGCAACGTTTCCCCAACCTTGCAACCACAATACTAATGAGTTTTTGCCTGGATTTCTTTATGATTTTTTTTTGGCATTTTTTGGCTTTGTGTTGACACATATGTGATAGGCAATGCTAAGGCTTTATGTTGGAATTGGCCCAAAAGCAGCAATTGCCTAAAACTTATGCGATTTCCATAATTTTGGAAGCATTTCTTCAATGATTAAAATAAATTAAGTGTACACGGAGAAAAAGATGAAAACTAATCTAAAGTAACTTGTTAAATTTGATATTTTTGGCATTTCGTTTTAAGCTCTTTAAAATAATGGTCCTTTCACCCAGATTTTTATCAGTTCAATCTTTTAATAAATCAAATTCGAGTTCTATCTACAAATTAAACGCATTAAAATATATAATCTATTAACTGAGAACTTATAAATTGTACGACAGAATTCACATTTTGGAATAATCGACTCAAGAATCTATCATTTATCTACGACCAATTGCGCAATGAGCGCATACGAGCCATGGCCCTAATATTGGAGTACTCGTCAAGTGCCTATCATCCGTGCTTTCAGACACTCTTTAAAAACGTTGTTACGGGTGAGTGGAGGCCCACATTTAATAGCTGAACAACATGCCAACCCCAAGTGAACTCGTCGTCGTTTGTCTTTTTGCATGCCAACAAACTGTTTTGAACAAACGCAGCACTTGCCGAGTCAAAGGATATAACGCTCTATTTGAACCCATTGAATCGACCACTACATCAGCTGGAGGAAATTGATTTTGCCGAATACAAGCCCCTCCTCATCCCATTTATGCATACTGTGTGCACTCTTTGGGGCAACTCACGCTACTATTGCCAATCGGCCAAAATCACTGTGCTGTTGCAGGAGATATGCAATTTGATTATACACCAGGTGAGTCTCTAAATGGTTGCTCTTTTCTGAGTATAGATTTGAATTTTCCCATTTTTTGCATATTTTAGGCCAAGCGTTATTTGGACCCATCGTCCATATTCCATAGCGATATTGATGAGGCCATGCAGCGTTTAACAATGTCCATACAAATACTGAAGTTCTTTCGCGAACTATTTGACTATTATAAGGAACGTTTGGCTGCGTTTTTTACGGAACCTGAGGAGCGGCCACCGATTTTGTGGACTTTTCATCCAAATTCAGTTTTCAAGCGCTTTAATGCGTTCCTTGAGCGTCTAACAACAATTCAATGGTTGGTATTCTTCTTCAATTATACAAACAATATGTTTGTCATATGTATATAGCTGCTAAATGATTGGACTATATTTAGGTTCTTCTTTACTGTGATTGAATTCCTGAAATTAGAGAAAGTCGAAATCGGTGGACTGCGTGGACGCCAGCTAAGCACAAGAATTACCGATGTCTACGTTGAGTTTAATCAATATTTTACGGCTTTTGCATCGAAAAGTTACGATGTCCTCGATCCAGATGATCACGAGTTTGATGAGGACTTTAAGGGCTTTCAAACACGCATTCTGGAGCTGGACATGAAGCTGGCGGCCATATTGTGTCAGGCCTTTGATGATTGTCACAATTTAGAGAGCATTTTCAAGGTGCGTATTGGCATTATCCTCAAACTAACCTTAGTTATATATTGAAGCTACCTTATTGCATAGCTTATAAGCATTGTGGGCAGTGTTCTGGATCGTCCAAAAATTAAGGAGGAGTTCACGCAACGCTATGCGGAAATTGTCCGCATGCTCGATGATGAGATGACTGTCTGTGAGAATATATACGACAAGCAAATGGAGCTGATCCGCGATGGTGAAACACTTTATCCCGACTACAATTGTCCCTCTGTGGCAGCCTTTATACGCTGGTGCTACCAGCTGCAGACACGCATTACGGCGCCAGTGAAGAACTTCAAGGCACTGCAGCATGAGTAAGCAAATTTATGAAAAAAAAAATATATATACATATATCTTATATACTGTGAAAAAAACCAATATTTTGAATTTATTTGATGAACTATATTTCAACTTTAATTGAGAGTACTAAATTGGAAAGTATTTTAAGAAAGGTTTAATTTTAATTTTAGTTTTAGATTTCATAAAGTCTTAATTATGTATAACATCTACAATAATTTTAATTTCCACAGCATTACGAAAGAGGAGAAATCCCTGGAAATTATCGAACGTTATGAGTGTTTAATAGCCAAGTTGGGCGCCTGTAAGAAGCAATTCTTTGATGATTGGTCCGTGCAACTGGCGGAGCAAATTGAGGAGGATCTTAAGAAGTCACTCATTGCACGCGATCAGCACAGCCATTCATTGATCCTCAACTTCAGCAGCACACTCTTTTCCATACTGCGGGAGGTGCACTATATGCAGCAAATGAAAATTGATGGGATACCCGAGATAGCCATCGAGTTTGCAGAGAAGAGCGATGTGTTCCGATCGTATACATTAAATTTGGAAAAGACCATCGATTGGTACAACAGCATACAGGAGGGCAGCTCAATGGTTGAGCTCAAACTGATTGAGTCCGAGATTAAAATGATTGATGATCTGGTTGAAATCGGTGTGGATCATCTTGTGTGGAATTCAGCAGGTGAGCGCAGTGAAGCGTGACATCTATAATTCAACCAAATGTTATAATTGTAATCCATTTCAGACATCATGAACTATCTGGAGAAGCTGCGCAAGCCTGTGGCGGAATTGCGCAATCGCGTGAATCACACCCAGGAGAATCTGCGACAAGTACGCAAAATTATGGAGGTGTGGGCAAAGCAGCCACTCTTTGAGCGTCGTGACTGCAAAAAGGACTCGGTGCTGTCCCTAGATGAGCGACCCGATCGCACGGCCAAGCGTTATGCCGAGATTCAGGCGGCCTCGTTGGAGATACATAAGCTACTCCAAGATAACATGCTGCAGTTCGACATGGAGCAGAAGCAAAACGATGATGTTTGGTTGAGTTACGTGGACTTTGTTGATAATATTGTCTATGAGAACATACTGCGCACTGTGGGCGTCAGTGTCGGCTATTTGGCTGAGAACATGGATCCGGACAACAACTATGCGCCACTCTTTGAGTCACGATTGGAACTTGTTGAACCAAATTTAGTATTTGTGCCTTCGCTGGAACCCGAAGATCCCATGGGCTTCAATAATATGCTGATTGAGCTGATGCGGGATATAATGAAGATGGGCTCACTTATAAAGCGACTCAAGCCCAATGAGAAACGCAACTATGTTGAGCTGATCAAGGAGAATCAGGATATTATTGACATGCGTCGCGAGATACTCAATGGCGTTGATCTGGTAATGGAGGAGGCATCTCGATTTTGCCGGCAATTCGAACGATACTCGTATTTGTGGTTAGACGATCGCGAGGAGTGCATGGAATATTTTCTGGAATATGGACGCATGCTGGATCCAGATGAAATAGAGCTGATTCAGATGAATGATCCAGCAGCACCACCGCCACCACAACCCTGTCAGCCGACAATTGAGGCCTTCAGGGAGCAGATAGACAATTACGAATCGCTCTTCAGCGAGATTGAGGACATTCCGGCATTTCAGGTGTTCAGCGCCTGGTTCCAAGTGGATGTGCGACCCTTTCGACAGGCCCTGCTCAACACCGTCTGCAAGTGGGGCAACATGTTTAAGGAGCATCTGGTGACGACTGTCACATCCAGTCTGATGGATCTCAGTCATTTCATACGCAAGGCCGATGAGGGTCTCTTGCAGACAGTCAAAGAGAAGGACTATGAGGGATTGGTCAGCATTATGGCCTACCTGATGCAGGTGAAGGAGCGTGCAGCCAACACGGATGAGATGTTTGAGCCTATGCAGGAGACCATACAACTACTCAAATACTATGACATGGACATACCCGAGGAGGTGAACGTGCTACTGCAGGAGCTGCCCGAACAGTGGGCCAACACCAAGAAGATTGCCACAACGGTGAAGCAGCAGGTTTCCCCACTCCAAGCCACCGAAGTGGTTAGCATAAGGAATAAGATAACGGTATTCGAGGCGCACATACAACTCTTCCGGGAGGTCTTCAAGCAATACGACTTCTTTCGCTTCGATTGCTATAAGCCATACTTACTCATGGATCGCATCAACGATGACATGTTCCTCTGCGAGCGCGAAATGGGCGAGATACAGAAGTCGGGCAGTCTCTTTGAAGTGAATATACCGGAGTTTAAGGTTCTCAAGCAATGCCGAAAGGAGCTGCGCATGCTGAAGGTATATGTTAACCGTTTTTTGTTATTTTTTTGCAGCCGTGGCTTTTGCATGTTTTATATAATCAATTTACTAAATTTTTTACAAAACTTATTTATATACTGCATGCCACATGTGGAATTTTGAGATTTTACTTTTTACCTAGCTTTACCTAAACTTTTTACTAATCCCAAAAATAAATGCGTTATTTAACTTTTACTAAATCAATGACATATATTAATTGACCACAGCAACTCTGGGATTATGTGAATATAGTTCAGACCTGCATTGAGGATTGGAAGACAACACCCTGGCGCAAAGTCGATGTGGAGAATATGGATATCGAGTGCAAGAAATTTGCCAAGGATATACGATTATTGGATAAGGAGATGCGCGCCTGGGACACGTTCATCAATCTCGAGTCGACGGTGAAGAATATGTTGACCTCCCTTCGTGCCGTCGGCGAGCTACAGAATCCGGCGATTCGCGAGCGTCACTGGAATCAGCTGATGAACTCCACAAAGGTCTATTTTTTGTGCTCTTTAATTACCCTTTCAAATGCGGACAATTTGGCATATTGTAAATAATACCCATGGAACCAATCTTTCTAATTCCTTTCCTAGCACCAAAGCTGAAAGATGCTCAATTGTATAGCAAAACCGTTTAAATCTCTATTTTCCTTTTGATTATTCCAAACTTAATTTTGAAAGAGGCCGATGTATGTGTACATATATAAATATAGTTGTGCCTCGACTGTACAGTTCTTGTAAATACCATTTCATTCCAGAGTCTGGCCGCCTTGCCCAAGGAAGTGACCGTAAGTGCAATGCATGTTGTAACCGAACTCAAGTAGAAAGTGTAGTAATACATAAGATAAAAACATACATATATATATATATATATATATCGCATAAATATTTACAATTACTAATCTAATATTTCAGGTGAAATTCATAATGGATCATGAGACAACGCTCGCTGAACTATTGGGCTTAAATCTGCACGAATGCGAGGAGGAGGTGAAAAATATTGTGGATAAAGCTGTAAAAGAGATGTCAATGGAGAAGATATTGCGTGACTTGAATTCCACATGGTCGGCCATGGAGTTCGATAATGAGCTGCACCCGCGCACTGGCTGTAAACTCCTTAAGACATCGGAAGAACTCATAGAGACGCTTGAAGAGAATCAGGTGTGCCTACAAAATTTAATAACATCCAAGTACATCGCCCATTTCCTCGAGGAAGTTTCAACTTGGCAAAATAAGTTAATGGTTGCTGATCAAGTGATTACCGTTTGGTTTGAGGTGCAACGCACTTGGACCCATCTTGAGAGTATCTTCATGAGTTCGGAAGACATACGCAAACAGCTCCCCGTCGATTCGGAACGTTTCGATAATATCGATGCCGAATTCCGTATACTCATGGATGAGATGTCCCTCTCATCGAATGTGGTGGCATCAACGAATCGAGCTGGCCTGATCGAACGTCTGGAGCATTTGCAAAAGGAGCTGACGCTGTGCGAGAAGGCACTGGCAGAGTATTTGGAAACAAAACGTTTGGCTTTTCCTCGTTTCTATTTTGTATCATCGGCCGATCTCCTCGATGTCCTCAGCAATGGCATCCAGCCCGAAATGGTTACCAAACATCTGACCAAACTGTTCGATTCAATCGCACGCCTCAAATTTAATCGCGATGCGGCTAATGAGATAGAGACAGCTTCCGGCATGTATGCCAAAGATGGCGAATACGTTGAATTCAATGAGCTGGCCAGCATACGCGGCCCGGTTGAAGTGTGGCTAAATCGCATACAAGCGGCGATGCGTGCCTCACTGCGTCATTATGTCACCGAAGCTGTCGTCGCTTATGAGGAAAAGCAACGTGAACAATGGTTATTCGATTATCCTGCACAGGTCTCGCTATGCGGCTCACAAATCTGGTGGTCCACCGAGGTGAACATTGCGTTCAGTCGTTTGGAGGAGGGCTACGATAATGCCATCAAGGATTATTACAAAAAACAAATATCACAGCTCAGTTTACTCATTACACTGCTGCTCGGCGAGCTGACCAAGGGGGATCGTCAGAAAATAATGACGATATGCACAATTGATGTGCATTCGAGAGATGTGGTCGCTAAGATGATTCAGGCCAAATTGGATTCAGGTTCGGCTTTTATGTGGCAATCGCAGTTGCGGCATCGCTTTGACGATGTCGAGAAAGATTGCTTTGCCAATATTTGCGACGCTGAGTTCCAGTATTGTCACGAATACTTAGGCAATACACCACGCCTGGTCATCACGCCGCTCACAGATCGCTGTTACATAACACTCACACAGAGCTTACACTTGGTAATGGGCGGCGGACCGGCTGGTCCAGCGGGCACCGGTAAAACGGAGACAACTAAGGATCTGGGACGTGCACTCGGCATCATGGTCTACGTGTTCAATTGCTCCGAACAAATGGATTATCAATCATGCGGTAACATTTACAAGGGCTTGGCTCAAACGGGCGCCTGGGGCTGCTTCGACGAATTTAATCGGATTACGGTCGAGGTGCTGTCCGTTGTGGCGGTGCAGGTTAAGTCCGTACAGGACGCCATACGCGACAAAAAGGACAAATTCAACTTTATGGGCGAGTTCATTAGCTGTGTGCCCACCGTGGGCATATTCATAACCATGAATCCCGGCTACGCCGGACGCACAGAGCTGCCGGAGAATCTAAAGGCACTGTTTCGTCCCTGCGCCATGGTTGTACCGGACTTTGAGCTCATTTGCGAAATTATGTTGGTCGCCGAGGGATTCCAGGATGCACGCGTCCTGGCCCGCAAATTCATCACACTCTACACGCTGTGCAAGGAGCTGCTATCCAAGCAGGATCACTACGATTGGGGCTTGCGTGCCATCAAGTCGGTGCTGGTGGTAGCCGGCTCACTTAAGGTGCGTGTCATAACCAAAAATAATTGTAAATATATTTTAATTTGATCCTAAATAAATGGATCATATTTTTATCAACCATTTAAATATGTATAAATATTTAATATCTTATAATATCCTTGTTAAACGTATGTTCAACTGGTGCTTGCAGCGCGGCGATCCAGGTCGACCGGAAGAGGAGGTGCTGATGCGCGCATTGCGCGACTTCAATATACCCAAAATTGTCACAGATGATATGCCAGTGTTCATGGGGCTCATCAGCGATTTATTTCCCGCTTTGGATGTGCCTCGCAAACGTGATCAGGACTTTGAACGCACCGTAAAACAAGCTGCCTCCGATTTGCTACTACAACCGGAAGATAATTTTATACTGAAAGTAGTGCAACTGGAGGAACTGTTGGAGGTACGTCATTCTGTATTCATCGTTGGCAATGCTGGCACCGGTAAAACCCAAGTGTGGAAGACGCTGCTGCGCACCTATCAGAACATTAAACGGAAGCCCATATTCAATGACTTGAATCCAAAAGCGGTGACCAATGATGAACTTTTCGGCATTATCAACCCGGCGACACGCGAATGGAAGGATGGCCTGTTCTCAGTGCTGATGCGGGACCAGGCAAACATAACGGGTGATCAACCCAAGTGGATTGTGCTCGATGGCGACATCGATCCCATGTGGATCGAGAGCTTAAATACCGTTATGGATGATAACAAAGTGTTAACTTTGGCCAGCAATGAGCGCATTGCGTTGACACCTTCGATGCGTTTGCTCTTTGAGATCTCCAACCTGAGAACAGCGACACCGGCAACCGTATCCAGAGCTGGCATACTGTACATAAATCCACAGGACTTGGGTTGGAATCCGTGAGTACATATCCATATCACAGTAAGCCAAATTTGTCGCAATGTTTTCTTTTATTGAATAATTTAACAAATTCGAATTCATTTTTTCAAAACGCCAAAACATTGAAGAAAACCCACGTTAGCCGGACAATGCCAATTAATATATATAAATAATATATATAAAATATATGAATATATAAAAATTCCATATAAATTTGGTTAACTTTATTGCAGCTATGTGACCAGTTGGGTTGAAACGCGCAAAATTCCAGCCGAAAAGTCCAATTTGGTCATGTTATTCGATAAGTACATTCCGTCCTCATTGGAGACAATACGCGTGCGTTTCAAAAAGATCACGCCTGTCGCTGAAATGGCCCACATACAAATGCTGTGCCATCTGCTAAACTGTTTTCTAATCCCAGCGAATACGCCGGCCGATTGTCCAAAAGAATGGCACGAATTGTACTTTGTTTTTGCCTGTATTTGGGCATTCGGTTCGGCCATGTTCCAGGATCAAGCCATTGACTATCGCGTGGAATTCAGCAAATGGTGGGTAAATGAGTTCAAAACTGTTAAGTTTCCATCGGGTGAGTGGCAAATCAATGTGATTTCTACAAGAAGACACATTTTAATAAATATTCCCCAATTCATTCCAATAATTCGATAATAAAAAAATAGGTGGAACAGTTTTCGATTATTTTTTGGATAGCGATACAAAGACATTTATGCTGTGGACGGAGAAGATACCAAAGTTTGAGCTGGATTCGGATCTACCACTACAAGCTGTGCTTGTGCACACCTCCGAGTCAATACGACTGCGTTTTTTCCTGGATATACTGATGGATAAGAAGCACCCGGTGATGCTAGTGGGCAATGCCGGTTGCGGCAAGACCGTACTGGTCAATGAGAAGCTTCAATCGCTTTCTGAGAATTACGCTGTCACCACAATACCATTCAATTTCTATACAACGTCCGAAATGTTGCAAAAGATCCTTGAGAAGCCGCTGGAGAAGAAGGCGGGTCGCAACTACGGACCGCCCGGGAACAAGACCTTGATCTACTTTGTTGACGACATCAACATGCCCGAGGTGGACTGCTACGGCACCGTACAGCCGCACACCCTAATGCGACAGCATCTGGACTATGGCCATTGGTATGATCGCAACAAGCTGACCCTCAAGGATATACACAACTGTCAGTACGTGGCCTGCATGAATCCCACCTCGGGCAGTTTTACCATCAATCCACGTCTGCAGCGACACTTCTGCGTCCTAGCTGTCAGCTTCCCCGGCGCGGACTCAATCACGGTCATGTATTCGGCCATCTTGGCACAGCACTTTGCCAATGCCGAGCAGAAGTTTATGCCGATTGTCATGCGGATGACACCCAACATTGTGGCAGCCACAATTGCGCTGCACAACAAATGTCTACAGGTGTTTTTACCCACGGCTGTTAAGTCGCATTATATCTTCAATCTGCGCGATATCAGCAATGTTTTTCAAGTGAGCAAAAATAGAGATGTATATTTTAAATATGTATATTTAATAATAAATATTTCTTTAATTTTAGGGTCTGCTTTTTAGTTCGACGGATTGTTTGACGGGCCCAACAGATCTTATACGTTTGTGGCAACATGAGACACAGCGTGTGTACTCGGATAAGCTGATCGATGATAAGGATATTGATAGCTTTACTAAAATGCAGCATGACATTGTCAAGAAGTCGTTCGAAGAAATTGACGAATCCGTGATATTCGACAAGCCGAATATTTACTGTCATTTCGCTGGAGGAATTGGTGATCCTAAGTACATGCCAATCAAGGCCTGGCCTGAGCTTCACAAACTCCTTCAGGAAGCAATGTCATCGTATAATGATCTGGTCGCTGCCATGAATCTGGTGTTATTCGAAGATGCGATGATGCATGTGTGCAGGTAAGAGTTGAACTTTGGGCAAATCCTAAAACGATGGTAGATACATATATATATATATATGTATATATATACAATTTGCAGAATCAATCGCATATTAGAATCGCCGCGTGGCAGCGCGTTATTGGTTGGTGTTGGTGGCAGTGGAAAACAATCTCTAGCGCGCTTGGCAGCATTCATATCCAGCTTGGAGGTTGTGCAGATACAGCTCAAGAAGGGTTACGGGGTCAACGATTTAAAGGTCAGTTGAATCCATTCAAATCGGTCATTACTAATTCCGTTATTGTTTTTAAAACATCACGCAGTGCGAGTTTTCCGGCATGTATTTGAAAGCTGGATTGAAAAACGTTAGCACCATGTTTTTAATGACGGATGCGCAAATACCGAGCGAGGATTTTCTTGTCTTAATTAACGATTTGTTAGCCACTGGCGAGATTCCAGATCTATTTCCGGATGACGAAATCGAGAATATAATCGCTGGCGTGCGTAATGAGGTCAAAGGTGCGGGACTGGTTGATACGCGTGAAAACTGCTGGAAATTCTTCATCGATCGTGTGCGCAAACAACTGAAGATAGTTCTGTGTTTTTCACCAGTGGGTTCAACATTGCGTGTTCGGTCGAGAAAATTCCCTGCCATCATCAATGCAACATCCATCAATTGGTTCCACGAATGGCCTCAGGAGGCACTCATATCGGTTGCCATGAATTTCCTCGCACAGAACAAAGTGCTGCCAGAGAATCATCGCGATTCTGTGGCCAAGTTCATGGCCTATGTACACACGTCGGTCAATACGACGTCCAAGGTTTATTTACAGAACGAACGTCGCTACAACTACACTACACCCAAGAGCTATCTGGAACAGATCAATCTATATCTGAAGCTACTCAATCACAAGCACGACGATTTGCAGAGCAAAATCGAGAGACTGGAGAATGGGCTGGAGAAGCTGCGCTCCACCGCTGTCCAGGTGGCGGATCTCAAGGTCAAACTGGCCGTACAGGAGGTGGAGCTGAAGGAGAAGAACGATGCGGCCGATGCCTTGATCGAAATTGTGGGCATTGAAACGGAGAAGGTGCAAACGGAAAAAGCCGTGGCCGATGAGGAGGAAATGAAGGTTGCCTTGATAGCCGACGAAGTGAGCAAAAAGCAGCGAGATTGCGAGGAAGATCTCCTCAAAGCCGAGCCAGCTTTATCAGCCGCTCAAGAGGCTCTGAATACCCTCAACAAAGCTAACTTAACCGAACTTAAAAGCTTTGGTTCTCCGCCGGGCGTGGTTACCAATGTAACGGCTGCTGTTATGGTGCTTCTGGCACCTGGCGGCAAGCTGCCCAAAGATCGTTCCTGGAAGGCAGCCAAAATCTCCATGGCCAAGGTAGATGCCTTTCTGGACGCGCTGATCAACTACGACAAGGAAAACATACATCCCGAAATCATCAAGGCCATACAACCCTATCTGAAGGATCCCGAATTCGAGCCAGAGTTTGTGCGCTCCAAATCCGGAGCCGCAGCTGGCCTCTGCGCCTGGGTCATCAACATAATCAAGTTCTATGAGGTCTACTGCGATGTGGAGCCGAAGCGCAAGGCTCTAGCCGCAGCCAACGCAGAGCTGCAAGCCGCCCAGGATAGACTGTCGGGCATCAAGCGCAAAGTGATGGTAGGTGCTAAATTAAAATCATGAAATATAAAAAAAAATAAATTAAGATAGTTAAGTCGGTTAATCCCAGATATTATATATTTCTATTCTCTACCAAAATAGAGCCTTGAGGAACAGCTGGCCAAGCTTACAGCTGACTTTGAGACGGCCATTGCGGATAAATTGCGTTGCCAACAGGAAGCGGATGCCACACAAGCGACCATCGCGCTGGCCAATCGCCTTGTTGGCGGTTTGGCCAGCGAGAACGTGCGCTGGGCTGAGGCAGTCAATAAGTGAGTAGTCAGTAACACCATTGGGATCAGCATTTAGTAATCAAAATTGTGCTCACCTTACAGCTTCGTCAAGCAGGGAATTACTTTACCCGGCGATATCCTACTCATAACCGCCTTCATTTCCTATGTCGGCTGTTTTACGAAGGGCTTTCGCATTGATCTATTGCTAAAGATGTGGACACCCTTTCTCAAGAGCATTGATCCGCCCATACCCACAACCGAAAATCTCGATCCGCTGACGCTGCTTACGGATGATACGACCATCGCCGTTTGGACGAATGAAGGACTGCCTAGCGATCGCATGTCGATTGAGAATGCAACAATTCTCTCCAATTCGGATCGTTGGCCGCTCATGATTGATCCTCAGTTGCAGGGCGTCAAGTGGATTAAGCAGAAATATGGCGAGGAGCTAAAGGTCATACGACTGGGCCAACGCAACTATTTGGATATCATTGAGAAGTCCATTAATACCGGCATCACGGTGCTAATCGAGAATATTGATGAGAATCTGGACCCCGTTTTAGACTCATTGCTCGGACGTAATCTTATCAAGAAGGGCAAGTAAGTTGATGACATACCATATAAGTCTGTAAGTTCTCTCAGGACTTTTACCCTTGCAGAGCCATTAAAATAGGTGACAAGGAGATCGAGTACAATTCCACATTCCGTTTGATACTGCACACTAAACTAGCTAATCCGCACTATAAGCCAGAGATGCAAGCACAGACAACACTTATTAATTTTACCGTTACACGCGATGGCCTGGAGGATCAGCTGCTCGCTGAAGTTGTCAAGGCGGAACGGCCCGATCTGGAGGATCTCAAGGCCGAATTAACCAAACAACAGAATGACTTTAAGATCATGCTGAAGAAGCTAGAGGATGATCTACTCTCGCGTCTTTCGTCGGCGGGTGAGAATATTTTAGGTGATACTGCATTGGTGGAGAATCTGGAGACAACGAAGAGCACTGCCTCCGATATTGAGGAGAAAGTGGCGGAGGCAAAGATCACATCCAAGGAAATCGATAAGGCTAGAGAGTATTACAGACCAGCGGCGGCCCGAGCAAGTCTCTTGTATTTTATACTCAACGAATTGAACACGATCAATCCGATCTATCAGTTTTCACTGAAGGTGAGTTCCTAATCTCCATTAGCTATCCCATATCACAATGGTCTATTCTTGCAGGCGTTTAGCGTAGTGTTCCAAAAGGCCATAGCCAAGGCTGAACCGGGCGAAACTTTGGATTTGCGGGTTTCAAATCTGATCGATTGCATTACGTATTCGGTCTTTCAGTATACTTCGCGTGGTCTTTTCGAATGCGACAAGCTCATCTTTGCCTCGCAAATGACTTTTCAGGTAAGCCCAATATGCCATCTCAGAATCCTAGAATTGTTCTTAATTTTCTTTGGACTTTTTTTTGGTATAGATACTGCTGATGAACGAGGAGGTCTCATCTGCGGAACTGGACTTCCTGCTCCGCTTCCCGATCAAGCCACATGTCACAAGTCCTGTGGACTTTTTGAGTAATCAATCGTGGGGCGGAATTTGCAGTCTAGCGTCCAAAGATGAGTTTCGGAACTTGGACCGGGACATTGAGACATCATCGAAACGCTGGAAAAAGCTCGTGGAATCGGAGCTGCCGGAGAAGGAGAAATTTCCACAGGAATGGAAGAATAAAACAGCACTTCAGCGCCTCTGCATGATCAGAGCCCTGAGACCCGATCGCATGACCTATGCCCTAGCGTGAGCTTAGAAAATAGTGATTTTAAATCCTTAAATTAAAAATGTAATTTACAGTGACTTTATTGAAGAGAAACTTGGCTCGAAATATGTTGAGAATCGTGCCGTGGAATTTGCCAAGTCGTACGAGGAAGCTAGCCCTTCTACGCCCATCTTCTTTATACTCTCGCCGGGCGTGAATCCTCTAAAGGATGTTGAGGCCTTGGGCAAACAGTTGGGCTTCTCCATGGATCTGGGCAACTTTCACAATGTATCCTTGGGTCAGGGCCAGGAAACAATTGCGGAAACAGCGATGGATACGGCAGCCAAAAATGGACACTGGGTCGTCCTACAGAATATACATTTGGTGCGCAAATGGCTGCCAATGTTGGAGAAGAAGTTGGAGCACTACGCAGATGGCTCCCATTCGGACTATCGTATGTTCCTCAGCGCGGAGCCAGCCTCAACGCCGTCGGCACATATTATACCACAGGTGAGTGTGGAATCAGAATTTAGAGTTGTCCCCAAAGTCTTATATTTGTATATAATATTATAAGGTATTATATAAATTTTTAGTTTTAAACTAGAATCTTTTTTAATTAAAATTTTCCGAAAAATCGGATAATTGATTTTTATTTTTGTAGGGCATTTTGGAGTCTTCAATAAAAATCACTAATGAGCCGCCAACGGGCATGTTGGCTAATCTGCACAAGGCATTGGATAATTTCACACAGGAAACTCTGGAAATGTCCGGCAAGGAAGCCGAATTTAAGGCCATACTCTTCTCCTTGTGCTACTTTCACGCTGTTGTCGCTGAGCGACGCAAATTTGGTCCACAAGGTTGGAACAAAATCTATCCCTTCAACGTGGGCGACTTGAATATAAGCGTCTCGGTGCTTTATAACTATTTGGAGGCGAATGCTAAAGTGCCTTGGGAGGACTTGCGTTATCTGTTTGGTGAGATCATGTATGGCGGTCATATTACCGATGACTGGGACAGACGCTTGTGCATTACGTATTTGGAGGAGTACATGCAACCGGATCTGGTCGATGGCGAGCTGTATTTGGCGCCCTCGTTTGCCGCTCCGCCCAACACTGACTATCTGGGCTATCACACGTATGTGGATGATATGATGCCAGCCGAGTCTCCCTATCTTTACGGATTGCATCCCAATGCGGAGGTGGGTTTCCTCACCACACGAGCGGAAACCATCTTTCGCACCGTTTTCGAAATGCAGCCACGGGATGCGGGCTCAGGAGGTGGAGCCACAGTCACGCGTGAGGACAAAGTTAAACAAATTGTGGATGAAATCATAGAGAAGCTGCCGGAGGAGTTCAACATGGTGGAGATTATGAACAAGGTCGAGGAGCGAACGCCGTATGTGATTGTGGCGTTTCAAGAATGCGAACGCATGAATTACCTAACCAGCGAAATGAAACGCAGCCTAAAGGAGCTCGACCTGGGCTTAAAGGGTGAATTGACCATCACATCGGATATGGAGGTGCTTGAGAATTCATTGTTTCTGGATCAAGTGCCGCCGATATGGGCACAACGTGCCTATCCCTCGCTGCTGGGTCTCAACAATTGGTTCATTGATTTGTGTCTGCGACTGCGAGAGTTGGAAACGTGGTCCACCGATTTTGTGGTATGCTGCAACCAACCAGACCAACCAGTTTGTGCAAACATTGATGTTTCGTTTTTGTTTGCTTTTTTGTTTTTGTGTTTGTGTTGCCGCCGGTGCAGCTACCCTCCTGCGTCTGGCTGGCGGGCTTCTTTAACCCCCAATCGCTGCTAACGGCCATCATGCAGAGCACGGCGCGACGCAACGAGCTGCCGCTGGACAAGATGTGCTTACAGTGTGACGTGACTAAGAAGCAAAAGGAGGAATTTACGTAAGTGAGCCGACTACCCGCAATTTTAATTCACTTTTGGCGTTGACATCAAATTACACCAAAAAAAATTAACTGTTAACTTGCGAAGTTTGTGTGCAAAGTCATTATTTAATATTGAGCAGAGCTAAGGAAGACATCCATTAAAAACGAGAATCAAGTAACTTAATCAAATTGCAATTTCATGTGCTATATAAACTGCTCTATCTGGCTCGAAAACAGCTAGATGCGCAGCACAGACAACTTAATTAGGTGGCACATAATCATTGCAGACACAGAAGTGTGCGGAAAGTGATTAATAGCTAAGTATAAATACAAAATATTTATGTATATCTGTGTAATATAAATTAGCACTCACTTATAACTAAAATATCTGACCAAGACCGGATTCAAAAATATAGAAAATATTATATATTATTATATTAATAATTTAAGCTGTCTGACTCAAAGCAAATTGGGAATAATCAATTGTCAATACCAACTGAAAAAATGAACAGGTTTACAAAAAAAAACACTGCCATTATATGCATATTGTGTGTATTCGTTTGGCATCGTGTTAGGTCAACTTATGTCGTTAGTCTTAGGTCATCCTGAGCCCTTTTTATCAGCTCAAAGTCGGTTTGTTTATTTTACGCACAAACGCACGTCGTGTTGCGTTGTGCGTGTTCGTGTCACGCCAAAACCAAACATGACACGCGCCCAGCACTTTTTGTCATATCAACTAGTTGTAATAGCTATGTAAATCCGCATGACTTGCGTCAATGCTTACACACTGAAAGATAGTGTAAACAGCGGCTGAACGGCCAACGGCTTCAAGCTGGGTCTAATAATAGACGCAATGCTATTTCATGGGAGCTAAATTTAAAACAGCTCATAAATACATACATATGTATGCACATACATGTGTCTATAAATAGCAATTATTAATGGCATACAATTAACAATTGTCTATTCGTTGATTCTTGATTCTTAATTCCTGATTGCTTATTAAGTGGCGCCCAGTTTCTCGCGATGGACGACAAATCGTCGCACGATTCGATTTGGCGTCACTTTAAAACAAACAATAGCCGAGACTCAGACGACTCACTAACTAGCCAGCTTAGAAAACAATCAAAGATTATTGATATAAATTGCATAAATATATATATATATATATATATATATATATATTTATATTTATATGTATATGTATTTGTTTAATTACAGTACGGCACCGCGGGACGGCTGCTGTGTGCATGGCATATATATGGAGGGCGCCAGATGGGATATACAGCAGGGTATTATTATGGAATCACGTCTCAAAGAACTTTATCCATCAATGCCGGTGATCAATGTTCGAGTGAGTTTTTTTTTGTAATGCAAATGGCCAAAGCGAACTCTAATGAATAACTTTGAATTTGGTACGGATCTGTGGCGTCTAAAGTGCGGCGCATGTTTGCATAAATCTACTATTTTTAAACTCGCACGTTTCTATCTGGTTGCCTTTCTTGTTTGCTTATTTATTTTGCAGGCCATTACCCAAGACAAGCAGGACTTGAGAAACATGTACGAATGCCCCGTTTATAAGACACGCACCCGTGGTCCGACCTACGTGTGGACTTTCAATTTGAAAACCAAAGATAAGCCAGGCAAATGGACGCTGGCGGGCGTTGCGCTCCTCTTACAGACTTAGAAAATTTTAGAAAACTTTTCAACTATTCATATTTTTTGTAGTGAATTACTAATGTTATAGAATATTTTAATGTGGTATTTGAATCTTCCACATAGTCATTAATTTTAAAATTTTATCTTATTCAACTAATGCAGAATTTTCCAATTATCATTACATTAGATTAACAAATTAATGTTTATACTATTCAGCAAACTCTTAAATAGAAAATTGTAGAAACGATATTTTATAACTTGATTATATTTCACGAATTTTTTCCTACTCTACGCACATGTTTTTCCAATAAAAATCACCTTCTTGGTAGACTTGCCTTAGGCGCACTTGCATAAAACCGAAAAAGTACGCTGCTTCTTTATTTTATTGGGTCTCTAAGGCTTTGTAATTTCAGCTATATGTTATTTAAATAATTGCATATGATAATCTATCAAAAAAGCATTCATGAGCCGTTCAACAAATATGTTGATTGTTTACATTTCGAATTAGCCGTGCAATCCCAGGAAAAACCACGATTATTCAGAGTTTTTTGATAATACGTAAAATAATTGTTTCTTAAATAAATTATGAGATAATCATTATATATGTATGGTCTATAAGTATAAGTAAACTGATAAGCAAAATTGAAAAAAAAAAAAAAAAACATCAGCAGACGCACCATTTACGTGAATCTAAATCAAAATTCAAATGCGTCGTTCTGCCATAAATAACGATCTGCACATACATTTAATAAAATTGGAAGAAATATTTGATCATCAAAGGAAATTCATAGGCGACGCTGATGTTGAGTGGAGTGAACTCGTGGCCGTCGCCAAAAACCAAACAACAAAAATTTGAAAATAAAACAATTCTAAATATTTCTTTTCTGACGAAATTTGAAAGATGTCGAGCTGCGACAGCAGCAGTCAGAGCGAACAGTACCAAGCGAAACGTGAACGTGAACCAATTAACGAAAAAGCGGAGCATAATTTTTAGCAAAAAAAAGCGACGAGAAAAAAATCTCAAAAATTTCAGATGTGACGACTGACTGCATAAAATACATAAATAATTCAAATATAAACACACATATATACATATATATACATATATATAAGCGGACCAAGGGGCTGGACAACGTGACGCGTGACCCGCCTACAGAGCTATCGATCAAGCGATCAAACGACCGATCGATCGACAGACCAAACCGACCAGCCGACCGATGTACCAGCCAAGCTAACAGCACACAGTACATACACTCGCACACACACACACACACATACAAAAGAGAAGAAAAAACACACACACACTAAGGCAACAGCCAGAGCAACAGCAACAACAACAACAATAAATAAAGTAAAATAAAATAAAGGCAAAATGTACAAAGCAAACGAAAAGAAAACTGAAGACGACGACACGAGCGTAAATCAATTTTAGCATGGAAAAAATTCTATAAAACTAACAGACACTGTGTGGTCGCACATCATTCGTGTGCGCTACGACGAGGCAGCCCAAAGCCAAAGGCAAAGCCAAGATAGCCAGCCAGATATCCAGCCAGCCAACCAGCCAGCCAATCAGTTAGTCAGTCAACCATTCAACCAGTCAGTTAGTCAGTTAGTCAGTCAGTCAGTTGGGCAGTCCACTGATTTTGATTGATTATTGAACCCCAAACTCGAAACTGAAAATTCAAACGTGCTGTTCTTCTTGTAGTTGTGTGTGTGTGTGCGTGTGTGTGTATGTGTACACATACTTATTTCAGTTATCTGTATCTGTATCTAACAGCGGCCGGCAGACATCAGCAGCAGCAATCAGCGAGACCATCCCAGAACAGCAGCCAGCAGTCAGCAGCATCGCATCCAGCGTCCAGTCTCTGTCTCAGTCTCATCAGTCAATCCAAGAGTCGATAGTCAGAGTCAGAGTCAGAGCTCACTCTACCCGCTGGCTGGAGGATATCTTTGCGCTTGGCGCTTTAGTTTCAGTTCGCATTTGGACGCGTGCTGTTGCGGCCACGCCGAGAGTGTAATCGGAATCCAGTGCGCGAATACTTGTAGAAGCGAGCGAATGTGTCGCGTGTACAACAACAATCAATTTTAAAACAAAACTCATATATACTCATATATATATGTATGTACGACCACATATAGTATATAGAGCTATACACGTGTCTGAAGTTCAGTGACAAGCCGCAATCTTAATTAGTATATAGCACAACATAAATGCTTATACAGAATAAACATATAAAAACACACAACAAATGTGCATAGTAATTGTGTAAAAATTTGATCAACAAAATAATTCCAACACGATTCTGACCCGCAAAAGTTCACGCATCGCATTTTCAATAAATAATAAAAATAAATAAATAATTGTGCGACCGAGTTTTTAGTTGTTGGTGTGATAGATCACAGCGAACAAATTTTTGTAGACACAACGCAAAAACCCACATATTGAAATTACATTACAACGAAATGAAGCTGTTTGCAGTATTCTTGGCATGTACGTACACATTATATTATACAAAATTGAATAAGCTTACTCAAAATTAATCAGAACTTGTTTTCTATTATAAATTTCCTGGTAAAATGTATCCGACCAACCGATTTTTTTATTTTTTTTTTTTGTAAGAATTCCCAGAACTGTCAGCTTAGGTCTGTTTTATTCTCAATAAATTATTTTACACAGTGCTACAAAAATTGGCAATATATGGAATACATTTAATACATTTAAAGTACAAAATGTTTAGTCAAATTTCAGAAAAGGTTAGTTATAGAATGAAATGCAGTCAATCTAAAAACCAAATCAAAGTATTTTGTTTTCTGTCCCATAAATGTGGTTTGCTTAGTGCTGTGATTCACATAGATTGTGTACTATAACAATTTTTTGCACTCAATAAATACTATATAAATGAGATTTCAATTTCAAAATCAACAAACAACAGAACTGACCTATTTAATTATTGATACTGAATATATGCAGTAGTATATACAAATTCCATAAATTTCCAAAAAAAATAAGAAAGAAAAATAAAACACGCTCTTAATTCATTTTGAGTGCCAAAAGAAAAGAAAGATTTTTAATATTTCGCCAAATAATCTCTCAATGAAATGCACGTACTTATAAAGTGTTGAAATTTATTAGACATTTATTAAAAATTGTGTTCATTGCATTAATTATATGGTAATTGTCTATGTTGTCAATCCAGTCCACCAGTTTAATGCACACCAGCAACGAACGAGAGACGGGCTGTGCCTGGTTCAAGTATTATAATAAAAGTTTCCGGCCGGCCAATGACATGCCAGACACGCTGGCGTCTAGAAACGATGGGCGTACGATTTGAACGATGGACTATACAGATTGAGAGTGCTCAGTTGTTGGTTGTTGTTGCAATTGGTGATATCATATTAGGTTGGATTGATCATCGGTCGCCATTTAGTTAATATGCAGGACATGTTGTCAGGCAGAGAATTATTTTATTTATTATTATTCAGCTTAAATAACTAATTCCATACATACATATTGCTGTGTCTATTTATAGTGACGTTGTATGCGCTGACTCTGGTGCAGTGCCTCAGCCTGCCCGATCCCAATGTGAAGTGTGCCATGGAGTGTGACACGCAGGAGATCAAATACATATGTGCTGCGGATGACAAAGGCACCACTAAAACGTATCGCAATGTTTGCATAATGAAGACGGAGAACTGTCTGCAGAATGCAAGTGAGTTTAAATCGAATATATAGATATATATATATATTTTTATTCACCACATAATTATACTTATACCTTGCTTAGACTTTCAAAAGATCAGCGACACGGAGTGTCCATAGATGCTAGACCCGACAGTGCGCAAATCTAGAGAACGATGGGAAACTTAAGCTTGGACAAGATTTGGGCAAAGACGTCGCTAAGTTTGTTGGATTCTTTTCTTTGCGTGGTATTTGTGTGTGATATTTTTAAGTTGTGCTTCTGCAGAATACAAAACACGCCCCAAACCTTCCACCCCCCCCCCCCCCCCCACTTTCCCTTGCAAATCCATAAAAATATGTAATACATAATGATAATATATTTTGTAATTATTAATTTTAAATATTTAATAAAGTAATATACATACATACAGTAAAACTTATTCAATCTTTTTATTGTGTTAAGTATAGAATTTCACTTCGACTACGCAGATAATGTGTACAGTCATCTAAATAAATATATGTATATAGGATTCGCTTACAACGCCTCTGATCTATATAAAATGATGACTTCATCTCTTTTCACCCCAACACATCAGTATTTTTCTAATCTCTGAACTGTAGCACTGAAAATTCAATTAAATCATCTGCCTTGTTTAGCTAATCAGCTACTGATAATCCCCCCAACACATGTGTACATTGTGTTCCTACGCATCAAGTGTTGAGAATAACTGAATGAAATCGACGTCAGAGTTTTCTATTGAACTCCAAAGTCGCACTCAATAAGCGAATTATTCGTCTAATTAGTTCTCTTATACATAAAAGATTAACTTTTCATATTAATTAATTAGCAATGCCAATCAATGGATGTTTTGCGTTTGGTAATAAATAAACCGTTCCTTAACTTAATTTTATTTCTGGTATACATTTTTCTTATTTAATCAGTTCTCAGTAACCACACAAATTTGAAACAAATAAGGAAAAGTCTTTCTTATAATAAAAAAATACCATATTTTAATATGTGCTTTAAATAAAATGCTGTAACTTGATGACAGACTTAACAGCATATAGAAACAATCTAAAACAATGTTTTATTTTTAGCTAATAAGATAGATTTCGCTTTCAGATAGGGAAGATTTAAATGTTTTCGAGTAGGTTTGACTTATCTTTTTTTTATACCATTTATAAACACATTTTAGCTGCCTTAATACGTACAAATAAGATACTGTCATGTGTAAATTTAATAATAATTTCAGTATTAAATATTTCAGATTGATTTATGGGTTTTAAGACGAATACCAACTGCCACAGCACTTCGACTTTTCAGACACCACCATGCGAAAAGCTTTTGCGGATGGGGGGTTGTCCGGAGAACACCCTAAAAGCTCGGCGTATAGTAAAAGCTTCAAGCATTGTGCGTCTATTTTGTTTTCTGTATATGGTCCATGGGGGCGCGCGCAAAAACTTTTCACATCTTTCACCGACAATGCGAAGTTGTTTGGCAATTTTTTGGTTCATTCATCTGGCTGCCAGCACTGGGCAATCAGTACAACAAATACCGTTAGATGGCACAGACGAAGCTGCGACGGTCGCGCATCGAACAGATCCTGACAACAAGCCAGACGACGACAACGACGTGGACGCGGCATCATTTGGCGCCACATTAAAGTGCTTCGGCCGAGTTCAATTCGTGGTCCTCTCCCTGTGTGTATGTGTGTGTGTGCGTGTGTGTGTGTGTGAGTACGCTTGTACTACTGTATTAGGGAGCGTGTGTATTGCTGGTGTGATTTCGCGCGCTTTTGTGACGCCTGATTTTTGTGTTTATCTTGGCCACTGCCTTGGCCCCGGCCCAACGCTTAAGGCAAACAAAGACAGCCACACAAAGGAAGCCGTCACCATCATCCCGATAAGGCTGCGTGCAGATTTGTGGCCATATTGATCAACTGTTGGCAGTTTATTCCAATTGTGGCATTAATTAAGCATTTAATGCTGTCCAGACGACAAAAGCTTATCAAGATTTAAGCCCACAACGGAACGGGGTAAGTGTTGGCCTTAGACCGACATCAGTTATCAGGTCCATATGAACAAATGGTGTATAAATCAATTATGTTGCCGCTTTGAGCCTGCCAGCTGCAAACTGCCAACTGCCAACTGCCAGCGGCCGGCCCAGTAAATAAATTCGCCTATGCTAAAACGACCTACAACCTGTCCTTTACAGATATCAAAGTGCCATTTTTTTCATTTTATTATTTTCTTTCGCTCTTATATCTCATTAACGTTGATTTTATTGTGGGATGTTGCCACGCAATAGGCTTAAAAGTATTGTAAAAGGTTGTTTACAAATGAAAAATGTTACACATCATGATTATCGTTCCACAATATGTAGACATTTATCATAAATCAGTTATTCAATCGAATAATATATAATTTGCATTTGAAATCAGTATCAATAAATTACCCAATTCGGTTTGCCCTCGCGAGCTTCGAGCGAAAGCGATTCCGAGTTCCTCCAATAATTCTGGAGAATTGCTAAGTTGCTTTTTTTTTATTATGTAAATATTTGGCTTTGTATATACATATGTGCGTAGGAAACACCTATAAAGTAATGAAATATCAACCCTTTTAGCTGCCCACGGCTAAAAATGTTATATATAAAAATCATATATGTTCGGTTTGCATTTATTTTTAAGTCAATCAGTCACCCTAACGCATTTTTTGCGTGTTCGTTAAAGCCACATCAATCTCTCTCTCTCTCTCCAAATATACTTTTTGCTTTTCAATGCAGGTTAAGGTTCAGGTTGATGAGTTTAAATAACGTTTAGAATCCTTATTTTCACATTTTGGTGAAGTCCCCTTAAACAATTTTACATAATACCATCAACGCCAACCTTGAAGGATATTTTAACACCCTTCGCATTATTTTTATTACGCCGCATTTGCATAAGACGCAATGAAATGTTTACGTTTTTCCGATTGGCACTTTTGAGATCAGTTGATTTCAGACTATAAACACAATTATGATAAATTACCCCACTTATAATTACATTACGGTGAGGAACCTGTTAAAGAACTTAAAGTTTTAAAGTACCTATGTGGGAAAAATACAATACTTCTTATTTCATAAATGGAACTTTATATTTTATCAGATTTATTCCTTACATATATACTCTGCGTATATATTGCACGCTTTTATGAGCAGTTTGGACTGCACTTAATGCGTTAAGTTGCCGACATTACTTTCATCTTTATACGATAGTTAAAAGCTAGTGCATCTTAAGATTGTAGTTGATTAGAACTTTGCACTAGAACAAGTAACAAAATGCCACTTTGCCTCACAGCGATTTCACACATGAGCAATTAATAAGTTCCTGCACTCCTAAATCTGACATTAATCCAAGCTGTCAGATGGAAAAGCTTAAGATCCCTTGTGTGTACAAAGGATTATTTTAAATGGCATGAGCTACAAATGTGTCGAGTAAATAGACGTAGGAAAGTATTAAAAGTGGCGTTTATCATTGCTACTTTTGGCGAACTCAATTGGGCACCGTTTGAGGACCAAGTTAATGGGAAGCTCTTTGAGCATTTTTGCCAGCTCAGAGAGTGTATATGCTTAAGTATGTATCCAGCTTGACAAGTGGAAGATGAAGATTTATTATGGTTGAACAACTATTAGAATACGGAAACTGTTTAATAGACGGCAATAAAATTTATTAACAAGTAAATTAATTTAGAACATCCAGCCAAACAAGCTCTTGTATAAAATGCTTATGTAAAGTGATAAATTAAGGTTTTCTGCATATATACAAATAACGTACAAATTCTAGCATTTCCAGCACAATTTATTAAACTAAAAATGTACTTTTTAAGAGATTTAATAAAGATTCAATATTGTGGGAAATGAAAAGGACACGATTAAGATGCTTGCCAATATATTTTGATTAATAGTTTATAGCCAATCAAATTAATTTATAAGTTCAGAAACCATTAGCACATCGATTTACATCCTTATATATTCCAAGTGTATATGTGTAGGTCTAAATGTGTACGTAGTGTGTGAGTGTGTGTGGATCATTTTGGTTAGCGTTTGCGTGACTGACTTGACTAACAATTAGGCCAATCACAGGGAATCACTGCAGATGACAAACTTGAGGGGACACGTGCGTCCTCAAATGATTGTTTTTGCATGTCGCGGAGTGCGGGTTAATCTTCTGTGGAAATGCTGTCACCGTAACCGGGTACCGAGTTCCGGGCCAAACATGGAATTTAAAGTCAAATGCAAAATGTATGCTATAGAAATAATTTAGGCAATGGGCCACTCGTGCACAAATGCCAGACCGAAGGAAATAAATGTGAATGAAAATGAGGATGCTTTTGCCATACGGATACACACACGCACACACACAACACACACACAGTAACTTCTCAGCCAATTCGAGATGAAACAGACAAAACACAGTGGCGACATGTTTAGTGCTATTTATTCTCTTTTTGTTTTTCTTATACTCGTACACCACTTGGGCGTTATATGGGAATGTAAGTGGAAGACCAGCAGCCATTGGCAAGAGCATCTCTGTAGCTGTCGACCCACACCAAGCACTCGTGCGTTTGTTGAGTATATAATACTATGCTGTGTTCAACACATGTCGACACTTTGCATCGATCACACACACCTCAACCGCATTCAGGTTGAGCATATCGGACATGTGCCCAAAACGAAAACAAAATAATTTTTTTTATAGCCAAAAGTCCGTAAACAGAACAGAACAGAGCTCGAGCTGGAGTGTGGGCACTCGAGCATGTGTGCGCTGCTCTGCGTCGTTTTAACTGGCCTCAAGGACCCGTCAGCGTTGCCAACTAAGTGGAGCAGATTGAACCCACTGATGGGTATCATGCGAGCACAGCCTGCGAGCATGGGACCTGCCCACGAGTCCCACGACAGCGCAGCTGCCTGCATTCCCAGCCTGACATTGGCATGCGAGGCGCATGGCTAAAAGTTTTCATATTGTTTTTAAGAAGTTTTGGGCAGCGATTCTCACTTGTGCTTTAATCAAACCATTTCGCTTTGTCACTTATATTCTATTTCCATTTTTGGAAAATAGGCACCGCATTTATAGCATAAATAGCACACATTAATTTTTTTTTTGATATTAAAAATGGTAAAAAAATACAATTTTTATTCAATATATGACTAAAATATTTTCAGATAAGCATTTGTTTTATCTTTAAAGTCCCGATAGGTACTCGAAGATTTAATATACATTTTCCAATTCGCAAAGAATTTCATATTGCTTTCTTATCTTTTTATCCAAGAGTCAAGCTGTCAAGTGTGTGAAAATCCTCACTCATATGGAAGGATAAACTTTTATTAGAATTTGCTGGAATGCCAGCAAATTTATATACATAATAAATGTATGTATAAATGTCAAGGTGCAAAGGAGTCTTTACGTCTTGTGCGAGTAATTGAGTTTCTTCGAATACGTGCAAAATATACAAATTACCGATATTTATATACTTTGAGCTGCAATCAAATTGGTTGCTTTGAAAAATGCGCTCAATCCGCTAGCAGGTTTGTTTTACTATTTTAAATTAAAGTTTTAAACAAATTTTGTTGGTGTACCCCAACGGTAATAAATCTGCTTAATATGGGCAATTAATGTTCTTATCAAAACTTTCTTAGTGATTTATGCGAGAAGTTTGAAACCTTGACACTGTCAACTCGCAGCATGGTAGAGGAGAACATTTAAATACTTAACAACGATTAATAGTCCGTTGCCACAGATTTTGGCCGCATAATTACTTTTTGGTAAAACTTTGGAAAAACTTATAAGTTTTTATTATTTACATCTTGAGCATAGAAAACTAGGCAATTTGATTTGAATTGTGTCTCAATTGAAATATTAAAGAGCAATGAAATACATTCAAATAATGATAAAATGTGCAAATAGGCAAGTGAGACATGGTAATGAATTCAAATCGATTTGGCAGCATATTAAGCTAGATAATTTATTGCACACAAAACATTGATTGCACTTAACCGGAAAAATTGATTTAGCATTTTGCTATTCAATTTACGCTTTATTGGACGAAAGACGTGTGCCAGAATGCAATTTCAAACCGTTTCTATTGCACATGAACAGCTGCCACTCATTAAAATTGCAACGCCTGAAGGCATTTAAGCACTGGCAATATTGCTGGCCCAAAAAGAGCGCAAATGGTATACTCGAAATTTGCACAAGCCACAGAGGCTTTGGGTATGGGGTTGCACGTTTGTCAAGCGCACAAGCACTAAACAGCCAAAGCTACTTACACTAATTACTCAAATTGAACGGAATTTATTGTTGCTCTCTCCTGCACAATTTGCGTGGAGCTTGCTGCTCCTGCAACGCTATGTATGTGGTATTAATTTTGTTAATATTATATACATATGTATGTATATAGACATGCATATTAATTATCTGCATAATTACACAAGAAGGTCGTCAAATGTGAGACTGTGTGTGTGTGTGTGTGTGTGTGTGTAAGGATGAGTGGCAATATTAAAACGCGGCTGACGCTGCTTATACGTAACGTGACTTTTGCAATTTCCGTTAGCACGCCGGCTGGCGTTTCAGGCTGTGATTTTATGTGTTGTAATTGAACTCACACAAACAGCTGCACATATACAAGCGCAGTCGGGTTGCTTATGTATGTGCTTGTAACAGTAATTTAATGCTGATATTTTTTGTTTCTCATTTCTATTCCACAGCGCAGAACATAAACAAACACATAAATATAAACATAAGCGGATCTGGGTTGCGTTCCTTTGAATATTTGATCGCTTCGTGGGCCGCATTTTGATTGACCGGAAGTTGCATTAACAACACGCGCCAACGGAACAAAGCAATACAATAAGATGGCTGGCGGCGGCAGGACTGCCGGCAAATACGGTTATTCCGACAACAATTATTACAGCAGTAAGTAGCTTCACGCACACTTACACAACCGTTAACAGTTTCAGGCGAGTGCATAAATAAGTTGGCAACATCATTAGTTGCGCCAAGGCCTACGGCACTGTGTTACAAATTGGGCTAAGAAGACATTTCAAATGTCTCAAGGAGAACGAAATCTTTTCAACTACTTCGTTTAATTACATTTAATATGTTTATCCCCTTTCAGTTCCTTCTTAGTATCATGTCTTTCATGATGATTGCTTGTTGCTTATGTGCTTATTTTTCTTTTAATTTATTTTTAATTTAAATTAGTTTCCTCTATATACAAAATACGTATATCAACTATTCCTTTTCACAACACTTTCCATTTTATTTTTATTTATTTGTATTTTTTTTTCATTATTTTTATTTGTTTTCTTATTCCCTGTCTTATTTCGATAAGTTTAAGCTTATATATTATATATTAAATTTATTTTATTATTATTATCATTTTCTCTTTTCTTTTCTTGTTTCTCACTCAAACTACGTTTTAAAACCTTTCTTTAGCTTTATCCCCTTTTTATTTTCATTTTATCTTTTCTGATTTTTATGTTGCCTGCCGTCACTTGTCTGTCATGTGTTCCATGCTCAGATCATTCTAGACAAACTGGCTTACAAGTGTTGATACTTGCGACTGTGGCTATTGTCCCTATTAAGACCATCAACAACCACATTTGGTGGATTTGGGACAACTGCCAGCGGCGGCGTCGTCCTGGCGTCTTCGTCCTTGCTGTTGCTGATGAACTGCTGTCGCGCCGCATGTTTCACGATAATCAGTGCAGAAAGCGTGTTTCTTTTCTGCGTATGCTTTTTTCTCTCGTTTTGTTCTGTATTTTCGGCTACTTCCCTAGACGTGTTTTTATTACATTTCTGCTTCGTTGCGTTTCGCATTCATATAAGCGAACTTGCTTGTGGGTGTGCCTATTGTATGCATGAATATTACAAGGAGTCTTCACTGTGTTTTTGTTTGTATTTGAAATTTTTGTACGTTTCATGCGCCTTTGTGCACTTGATATCATTCATCATTGGATAGGAAATGGAATATCACAATTCAATCTAGGCCTTGTCACCTAAAGCCTTGCGTACGCATTGAATGAAACCTCAGAGCAAAATATGCCATGGGTAATTTCTGTGAATGAGCGCAAGACGAGACGAGAGCTAAACGTCAAGAGTTTTCTGCTCAGCGACTTTTTTGCTGTGTTTGCATAAAGTTCTGTTTTGCTTCGACCAAAATGCCCTTAAGTGAGTTTATGCCCTTATGAACGCCTCTGGCGCAGCGCAGACAGCCCCACACACAGCGCATCCGCTGACAAAATACGAAAGTTATTCTGAGACACTTTTGTTGGCCAAAGCTTTGTGCTTTTGAATAACTTTTGCATAGTTTTTGATTGTCACAAATTGTGCGTAAATTATGTTTTATGATATATGAAAAAGTATATATATCATTTACCAAACTGCGACGAAAGTCACCCGCAAGGACCACCTGCCAAGCCAAGTGCCAAGTAAAATGTCCTTGTTAAAGTAAGCTCCTTCCTCTTGTTCACTGCTCGTTGCCGGGCAGTGTTAGCAAACAGTAGAAAAGTGCCAATAAAACAAGTTTGCAGCTTTCTAGGGTGCCAGTATCATTGGATTGTATTGAATTTGTCTATATTAATTGAAAGTAAATATCTCAATTGTTACGATTCTTGTGCTAATACTGAACGTGTATTGTTTATTTATTATTTGTTTATTTTTATATTCACTCAACCACAAATAAGCTGGCAAATTGAATTTGTTTTGATTGGTTACTTTAGAAAGATTGCTGAAATGCTGTTGATTTTCTTTGAATTTCATTTTGAAAACATTTCAATGGATCCATATAAATAATAAATTTTATCCAAACGACAACATATGAATTTGTAATGCTAAAAATTTGGAATGTAGGCATCCATTTGTTGTTCTGTTCGGTAGTTGAATGCTAATGAATTATGCTAGTCAGAGCTTTAGAATCGGAATCCAGAGCCCAGTCGGGAAATTCTCTGCAGCCCGGAAACACAACCATGCCCCACGTCATTGCATTGAGCCAGAGCAAAAGAAAAGCCCAAAACGTTGGCAGTATACCAGCCACGGCCTAAAACGGTAAATATAAAAGCAATTCGCAAGTGGTAAAAAACACCATACCAGGTACTTTGTCTTGATGCCAGCATAGCCGCAGATTATAGCATTCGGTGGTGTGCTCACCGGCAAATGATAGGCCATGCTCATCGCCAGAGCTGAGGGCAGCGTTAGCAGCAGTGGGTGTAATTTGACAGCGATTGCCTGTGAAAAGAAGGGCTTAGATATAGCAAGGTATATAATATTAATAATATTATTAATATTGATATATTTTGTTACCATCTCACAGAATGTGGGTATTGCAATGTTGCTTGTGGCCACATTGGAGCTAAATGCAGTAACAATTATACTGATCGCTATACATATGCCGACTACTAAAAATTGTGGACATGATGCAATAAAAGCCATTGATTTGCCAATCATTTTGGCCATGCCGCTGACAATGGAGCCTTCTGCTAGTGCAAAGCCGCCACCTTTACAGCAAGTACAGTAGTCATTCGATATAACAGTAAGCTTTAAAGGAAACTTACCAATCAGAAACAAGAGACCCCAAGGAATATTATTGTGTACATACGCCCAGGAGAGGCAAGCGTCTATGGTTCTGCCAGTAAAGGGCGCTGTAAGCAATGAACACTGTAGGAGCAAGATATTTATTAAGATTCACCAACTTACGACCACCGCAGCAGTAATTCAAAAATGCGTACTGTGTGGGCAGGGCAAACAAAGCGAAGCATGCCAACATTACAGGCATTGAGGAGCCTATTTCTCTAAAAAAAAATATAATTTAATAATTAATTGTAAAGAATCTTCAATTCTGATGAAATCAAAAGAAAAAAAAACGTAGCGCTTACTTGGCATTGATGATATCTACCCAGCCATTTATAAAGCCCGGCCTGCGACTAACAAGTGCGACAATCATCAGTAAGAATACTATTAAAACCTGAATTTCATGGCATGTTATGCGACCCAATTGTCTATAACGCTCCGAGAGTATGTTCTTCACCACCTCCTTTTTTTCGGTGCCATGCTTTATCTCCATGGCGATCTTACTTTTATTTCGAAATAATCCCATGTGTGTAATCTGCAAACTTAGGAACAGTAAAGCCAAGTTACCGATCGTTACTATTGGAATCGAATATGCCATAAATATTGGAAAATTCACCCTTTCCTTGGAATTTGGAAAGCGACTGTCAAAAGG